>CM077158.1:139035130-140354294 GCA_039583875.1 Platanthera guangdongensis | reverse complement strand
CATGATGGTTAATATTTTTCTTGTCATTACTAGCCATTGTAATAGTATGACTCCTGAACAAAACGTATAAGAACCACAAATTCCAACTCAAGGTAAATCGTCTTATCAACTATCATACACCAACAGGATTTTGTGCATGCTGAATAGTATTGATGGGGTTTCCCCAAAAACAGTATAGTCAAACAGGAATGTTTTGCCAAAACCTCGACCGGCACGTCGATACAATCTAATGAACTCATTCTCGTGTAATTTTGAGTCTATTTGTTCCCAAAATAGATGGAAGAGCACTTGTACATGCAACATGCACCTACTCGCACTCCCCTGCGGATTAGTGCGCGGGAGCCCCTCCCGTGCAGACTAGCGCGTGGAATTGCCCCCCGCATGCACCATTTCACGGGGATCTCCCTCCACTGTGCATGCTCCAGAGTGCTTATCTCGTCGCCTCCCTACACATTCACCTCCCGTTGTGCTCACCTCCACGCTGCCAGCCTCTTTACACTCATCTCCCGCCACCGCGCTCGTCACTCACTGCCATCGCTTCCCTCGCCATGGGGTATGGATGGTAAAATCCCTCATCATGGGGGTGCGCATAATAAAATCCCCGCCATGGGTGGCAGATAGTGGAATTCCGCATCATGGGGAGCGAATAGTAAATGGAGGTGTGTATTGTAAAACCCCCCATCATGAAGTTGCACATAGTTAAATTCCTCATCATAGGGGTGCACATTGTAAAATCTCCATCATGGGGGTGCGTGTAAGACCCCCTCCACCTTACTAAGGAAGGTACCCGGTCTTATGCTCAGAACCGCCGCTTTACGGTGACACTAACACACGGGCTAGTCGACGCCGCAAGATGCCGATTCTGCCAGCTAGTACAATCATTCAACCTGTTTAGCCAAACGAGAAAAGAAGTATAACAAGTAGTAAAATAGAACTAACAAGTCCACAGTCACATGTACAACATCATATATATATAATATAAAGTACAAAAGTACACAATGAGTACAAAGAGAGAAGGACTTATGCCTGGTACATGCCAATCAAATCAAATCTCTCTCTCTCTCACTACAACACTAATCGAAAGCGGAAGCTGTAACACTCATCATCACCTGACGTCGAGCTGTGGTAGTAGTGCGCGGTAACTGCTCCTCAGGTCCAGCCACCTCGTCCTGCTGGTCTTGCTGGCGCCCCAGCACCTCGAGCTCCTAAAATGATACGGTCACAATCGACCGTTAGTCATAAAGACTAAGCCATTATGGTTCGCGCCTCACTCTCCCGCCACTCCTAGGCACCGTGCGGGGAGGAGGAAAGCGGAGGACAACAAAGCAGAGTGGAACAAGCAGGTGACAACTACCCTAGCAGGTGTATATACAAAAGAACTATAACAATAAAGTAGTAATGTAAACAAAGTAAAGTACAGAGCAGTAAAAATAGTAAAGTGAACGACTATATTAAAAGTAACCTTAATTTATAAGAATGCCCATACAAACTTATAGATTAATGGGTCGTTTTGCAAGGACTATTGTATAAAGAGTCTCATACCAATTTATACGATAGGAGTAGGGGTCTAAATGCAATGATGAAATGATATGATATATTATGTTGGTTTAATGCTATGTTCATACAAGTGCAACACACACACCTGACTCTATGCGCACAGACCTTTAGTTCCCCGGTTTTGGAAGCTAGCTTCACTCTTAGGAGCCTCCGTAGTGGCCAACGGAGACAGTGGGTTGGGCCACCCCACTCCTAGGAGGGTATTCAAACTACCATGCATAGCCCTTACGTACGCCTCTAAAGGACACACCAGAGTCACCATGTACTAATGCTGGCAAATCCACCAGTCTTTTCTTAGGCTAAGTGCGAACCACACTTGCCGAGTCAACGTATCGATGTCAGGGCGAACGACTATCTAGTACCAAAGACCTGCCACCTTTATGCACATGAAATTAAGATAATTCTAGATCTCCGAGCCATTGGCTCCCCGGACTAACCCGTCTGTCACAACAACCTTCCGAGCCACTGGCTCCCTAGACTAACCAGTCTGCTATAACTACCTTCCGAGCCTTCAGCTTGCCTGGCTAACTTGCTCATTTCCACAACCAGCTAGCCTACCGCTCGCAGGACAAAAACCTGTCCTGCGTCTAAACATCCGGATCTCCAACTCGCAGGACAAAAACCTGTCCTGCATCCAAACATCCGAGCCTCCAGCACACAGGACTAAAACTTGTCCTGTGTCCAAACATCAGAGCCTCCAACTCGCAGGACTAAATCGGTCATGAATCCCTCCAAACCTATACGGGTTAGTTTGTCACATCGTTCCCTTAACCTATAAGACTACTCTTCTCTAATTCTTATTTTACATAGAAGTTTAGGGTTAGTCATTGGACTGCCTAGAGCTTACCCGATGAAGGGCTCTAGGGGGCACTCAGAACTATGATGGGCTGAATCCCAAAGCTCCCTTTCTCAAGGAAACATACTTTTATTAATGTTTACCCATTATTAATGCTCAGCTCTCAATGTTGCTCTTGAGTGAACCTAATGACTTAAGGTATTATTAGGAGAACGACGTTCTTCCGCCGGTCTCCATTCGAAGTACTTTCCTTGGCTTGCACTCTAACACTCGTTACTATGTAGTGGCCCACTTGACACCAACCGGAGTTTCAACTTTCCAATTTATTTCTCCTTTTACCACTTTTCATATCCTCATGTGAGTCCTTGTGCTATACCTTACATTTGTTATGCGCAACACATGACCTAATACTAACCCGTATGATATGACTCCCAATTCTCTGGTCCAGATGCCCCTAATTATTTATCATGGGTTTGTATGGTGTATGACATTGACCATTTAGAAATTCATTGTTTCTCTAAGTATTTAGGACCTTAAATTAAATCATTTAATTAAGTGACCTAGGTCACTTTGTACATGAACTACTATATCCAATGATCCCACGTACCTAAGTAAACTACTTAGAGATCTTCTAGGTTTAATATGACTGTCTACCAAGGATTTGATATTTCCCATATGAATTTCTATTTATTCTCTATTTATGATTAAAACAATAATTAATCCATTTTCCAAATGATGTACTTCAACTATACAAACAAAAATTCTTAAAAAATTACTGGAGGTCAATATTGATATAATAATACAAAACTACAGAATTTCATAATCTATCCAGTGTTTTGACCTAACAAAATTCCATTAGAATATTATTACCAAAATGCCATACTGAGTTTTTAGCATATATACTCAACCATAAAATTCTTAAATAATTATGCAGGGATTTAATCACAGAATGAAGATGACATAAAGTTTTCTATAATTTTTCAGCAAAAATTTCTTTTCTTTTAATTAATTTTCCAAAAAGGGTAATATGGTAATTCTACTAAAACCCAAGATAAATTTTCCAAACAATCTTATAAAAATTTCAAGAGGTATATCATGTCCTACTAGGACTTCTAACAAAATTTTAGAATTTATTCAAATCAGTAGCCCTGTATTCCAAATTTATTTCCAAATAATCTTATTTTCCAATAATTCAAAATAATGAGATTTTTGATTCTAAAAATCTCATTATTTCTATGGGATGTGTATTTCATCCCTATGAGCCTCTGTGAAAACTTTCATGGACATGAATTGGGCCAAGTGGGCTATTTTCCCCATTTTTGCATTTGGCACAATTACAAACAAATCTACACTCAACATGCATGTTGGTTGATGGTTAACTCGTGGTGCCTCGCAGGGTTTATTTAGAAAATAATTATTTATTTTGGAAGGTCGGGGCACATTGATTTATTATCTATAAAAAATTGAAATCGAGTTTTAACGAAAGGTGAAAAGTGCACCTATCACGTGTAGTATATGATATTCCGTTGGGGAATATCGGGGTCGTATTATTCTCAGGGAAGGTTGATTATTTCTACTCTTCCCTGGAGGGACTATTATTTTACCGAAAATAACTTGTCGGGATATTATTATATAAAAAAACAAAAAATAGACTTAAAAAGCCGATGAAGAAATAGCGCAACAACACCGAAACGAATTTGGACTAAAATGAATATTAATAATAAGAGATCCGAATTTCAAATCAATTAAGGCGGAGACTTAGCCGTGAAGGTTTCATAAAAATGAGCTCACCTATCTCTAGGACTATCGCTCACCTGAACAATAAGACTATTCGACCGGGCTCTCATCTGACAAAGGATTCCTCTTAATGCCCGCATTACGCTAAGAACCCCGCTATTGGGTGGGGAACCCAATCCGGTAGAATTCCGCGCCTCCTCTCTTGAGGGTTAGTGCAAAACTCCATTTACCCAAGGGTGATCGGTCCATACAAATGGCCTCTCGGTTAGCTAGCGTGTGGATAACGGAAATATAGACCACATATCGATATGTGGTTCTACGCGTCGTAAAACCGGGACAAATCTTAAATAATTTAATTAACGAAAAACGAGGACCTTTAATTATTTAAAGCGATTTTATGTGTCCTAATGCTCTTCGATACTGATGGCTAAGAGCGGTTACCCACTCATCGGAATTTGGACGACTTAAGAAAAGAAAATGCATAATTGAAAGTGCAAGTCCTACTCAAATGAGTAGACGGGAAATGAAAGTAGTAAAGAAAGAAGTAAATGAAAGCAGTAAAGAAAACAGTAAATTGCGAGTCCTACTCAAACGAGTAGGTGAGAAATGAAAGCGATAAAATGACAAGTCCTACTCAAACGAGTAGGCGGGAAATGAAAGCATTAAAATTGCAAGTACTACTCGCACGAGTATGCGGGAAATGACAAGTCCTACTCAAACGAGTAGGCGGGAATTGACAAGTCCTACTCAAATGAGTAGGCGGGAAATGAAAAGTTCTACTCAAATGAGTATGCGGGAAATTAAAACAGTAAATGTGAGTGCTACTCAAACGAGTAAGCAGGAAATGAAAGCAGTAAATGCGAGTCCTACTCAAACGAGTAGGCGCGGATTGAAAAGTCCTACTAAAATGAGTAGGCGGGAAATGAAAAGCTGAAAATGCTATCTCATACACGCACACCCTCTACAGGAATAAGAAATGGCAATCTAACTCATACAATCACACACACTAACAAAAATACGAAAAACAAAGTGACTGAAAAATTAAAACAATTATATTTCTATCGTTAGAATATGCTTAAAATTCATGAAAAGAAAATATAAAAATTAAATGAGCAAACTTTTTTGGAAATAGAAGCAAAATCAAAGTGTTAGGAAAATAAAAAAGATTATAAATCCATTCTTGTAACTTGATAAAAGTGTTTAAAAAGTGGAAATAAAATTTAAAAGAACAAAAAGTTTTACAACCTAAAGAAAAAATCTAAGTTAAAGAAAAATAAAAAACACTTTGAATACACTTTTACAAATTTATAAGAATGAATAAAAAGCTATTAAAAAGCATAAAAACTAAAAGAGCTAAGTAAATTGAAGGAGAATAACGTAAATTTAGCAAACCGTTCTCATACACAACACACACACACCCATATTAAGAAGAGAAAAACAAAATTAAAGATAAATAAGATTGCTTACGGAGGGGCACTCAAATGAAATCCAAAACAATTTAAGGAAAAGAAAGCACATAATTTATTAAGACGAAAATGAGTTACAAAAAAAGTTAAAACAAACATAAAAGTGAGGGGGGAGAAATTCTCCTTACAAAGCTTGGAAATCACCTAAGCAGCACCTACCCTAAGCAAAATGGTTCAAAAAGAGGAACCCTTAGACCTTAGAGCTGAGATCTATTTATAGACAAAATTTCAGATTACACCCCCTGGTCGGGCGTGTAAGGGGGCGTGTTAGTACTGACGTTGAGTTGAAACACAAACTTTATTGCCGGTTGACTTTGGGGCTGTCCATGTGGAAGTCATGGGCGTGACCCTCCGGTCACGGGCGTGTAGCATGGGCGTGACTGGCCAAAACGTCGAATCCATGCCAAGTTGGCGCATCTTGTCTGGAAATCGAGGCAGTCACGGTCGTGTTCTGAATCGACACGGGCATGTCTGGAAGGTTTAACTGGTGAAGACGCCGAGTGGTTGCTACGCTGGAGACGTCTTGTCTGGGATAGGTGGCATGATGGTCACGGGTGTGCTTCTGACTTGACACGGGCATGACTGGCCTAGGCGTTGAGATGGCATTGAGTGGCTGAGGCATTGAGTGGCGTAGGCATTGAGTGGAGATGGCGTCGAGTGGCGGAGGCGTATCACGGGCATGTCGAGTCGGGACACGGGTGTTCAGCCGTTCGTCGAACGTCGATCGTCGAGGGTTGAGTCAACACTCAACGCCATCGAGAGTCGAGTGGCGTGCACAGGAATGTTGGTTCAGGACACGGGCGTGTCGGGCCATTTGACGAACGTCGAACACCGAACGTCGAGCTGGAGGAACTTTTTGTTGGAATCGAAGTAACACGCCCAGGTCACGGGCGTGACCGAGAAGTACACAGGCGTGTACTTTGATTTTTTGACTTTTTCAAAAAATCTTTAGAAAACAATATTAAGCTAAGTTAGAAGATTTTGTACAAAAAAGAACATTTTATTGAACAAAACTAACTAAAAAATAAAGAAAATAAACTGAAATGACTTAATTAACTTACGTAAAAATACATATATTTACAACTTATCAAATACCATCATACTTAAGATTTTGCTATTGTAGAGCAAAAGTTGGAGATATACTTATAAGGAATTAACGAAATCCTAAGTTTAGCTACCGCTTGAATTAATCAAAATAAAGATCAAAATAATTATCAGGGGTATAAGAGTTTAGTCCTAAATTATGACACAATTTTAAATAGAGGAAAAGTTTCGGCTAAAAACTTCTTGATATAATCAAATAAAAAATGTATTTGTTATGTTAACAAAAATAGATTGGAATTATAAAAACTTTAGCTTATAAGAATTAAAGAAATAATGCAATTTAAAAAATATTCTCTCAAAAAGATTTTAAAATTAAATCTAGAATCATTTGAATTTGTCGGAGGGGATGTTGTGGTTTATGAAGAGGGCTTTGATTTAGAGGTGAGGTATTTCTTTTCGCTCAAACCTCTAATGAAATTTTTGGTTAAATTTGGATGTTTAGGAAAACGAAATCTTATTTTCCATGTCATATAATATGTTTTTTTGAACAACATTATATTAACCCAATGTATATGTATAAGAGTAATGAATTTTATTCTCTTAATTCATTACATATAATTTTTAAAATATAGGATGTCTATGTTTACGTAACGAAATCTTATTCTCATTAACATATTTTTTTTAAGGATCAAAATAATCATGTCAAGTAATACCTGAAAAATGGGGAGATAGAGTAGGTTTTTCAGAAAACTATATTTAATAAAACAATTTTAAGAGCAACATTTATAAATTGAATGTTCCTATATTTCAAAAAAAACTTGGAGTAAACATAATTGAAATCTAAGGTTTTTTTTTAAACAAAATAAATGTGCAACTATTTAGATAAATTAAAAATGGTGCTGAAAACAAGTCCCTTATCTAAATGAAAAAAATATAAGCATAAGAAATTCTTTAAAACTTAACCCCGGATATCTAAATCTATCAATCTCTAATTAATAAATGAATAGTAAACAAAGAATTAATAAAAGTCGCTTATATATAACTCGCAACTATATTTTTGGAGACCGAAAAGGATTAAGAATGAGATTTTTGATTTATTTGTTTTGTAATTTATTTTTTAGGATTTTCGGGTTATTATCTTTTTTGTATTTTTGATTTATTATCTTTTTTGGATTTTTAGATTATTGACTCTTTAGGATTTTTGGATTTTCTAAATTTTTTGAGTTTTTTTGATTTTTTAATATTTTTGTCAATCTATTTACAAAAAGGAAGAAAAGGAGATGTTATTTACAAACAAGGGAGGGAAAAGAGAGATTTTTTTACAAAAGATTTACAAAGTAAAAATAAAATATTGTCTTTGGAAATTTTGTTTTATAAAAGTTTTTGAAAAGTTTTTGTTTTATGAATTTTTTTAGTTTTTGATTATAAAAATAAGAATTTTTTTGGAGTTTTTAATATTTTTTGCATTTTTATTTTTGTATTTTTAATGAGTGCAAAATATAAAATGCAATAAAGAAACTAAAAAAACACCCCCAAACTTAAATCCAACATTATCCCCAATGTTGTAATGTAAGTATGCAGAATAAAAAGAGATAAAATGCAGTATGTACAAAAATAAAAAGGAAGGATAGATGCTTCCCTGAGATGAGAGGGAGGCCATTTAGAACCCTACATTATTTAGAAAAAAGAAAGAAGAAAAATAATTCCGTTATATGGAATTTATTTGGTGGCGCGAGAATTTATTTTTAATATGCGCCTTATTTATCTATTTACTAACTCGACTTGGCCAAATGATTCCGGGAGGTAGGGGTGGCAAGTGTTGGTGACTCTGAAGTTACTAACGTCTTAGCAACATGAGCGCAATAGAAATGTGTTCCCCTATCGCCTAGAATGACGTGAGGCGTGCCGAAGCGATAAAAAAAATATATAACTCGTAATAAAAAAATTGGGTTTTGAAAAAAGTTAAAATAAACTATATATACGGGAATTTGTTTTGTGGTTTTTAGTAGTTTTTTTATGTTTTTTTAAATTTTTGTTTCTTTAGCTTTTTAGGTTTTTAGAATTTTTAGTTTTTACTTTTTAAATTTTTTGGGGTTTTTAGATTTTTAGTCATTTAGTTTTTAGATTTTTGGTTTTTTAGTTGTTTTATATTTTTAGTTTTTTAGTTCTGTAGATTTTTAGTTTTTTTAATTCTTTAAGGAAACGTCGTCATTTCATTTTTTTTATAGATAAATATATGAAATAATAAAAATAAAAAAAATTGTTAAGTTAAAGTTTTTTAGTAGTTTTTTATTATTATTATTATTATTATTTTGTTGGCCAGTTTGTTTGTTATAATTATAAATAAAAATAGGTAAAAGTAATAGTTTTCCAGAGTTCAAAATAACATCATGAAATTTCCCCAGCAATGGCGCCAAAAAACTTGATGGTTAAAACTCACGGCGCCCCGCAGGGTTTATTTAGAAAATGATTATTTATTTAGGAAGGATGGGGGGCACAAATTTATTATCTATAAAAAAGTTGAAACCGAGTTATAAGGAAAGGAGGACAAGTGCACCTATCGCGTGTAGTTCATGATATTCCGGTGGGGAATATTGAGGTCATATTATTCTCGGGCAGGGGTTGATTATTTCTACTCTTCTCTGGAGAAACTATTATTTTACCGAAAATAACTTGTAGGGTTATTTTTTACATAAAAACAGAAAAATGAACTTAAAAAGCCGATGAAAAAATAGCGCAACGGCACCGAAACAAATTTGAACTAAAATGACTTTTAATAATTAGAGATCCTAAATTTCAAATCAATTAAGCCGAGACTTGGCCATGGAGGTTCCATAAAAATGAGCTCACCCATCTCTAGGACTATCGCTCACCTAAACATTAAGACTATTCGACCACACTCTTATCCGACGAAGGATTCCTTTGAATGCACGCATTACACTAAGAACCCCGCTATTGGGTGAGGAACCCAATTCGGTAGAATTTTTCACCTTCTCTCTCGAGGGTTAGTGCGGAACTCCATTTACCCAGGGTGATCGGTCCATATGCACGGCCTCTCGGCTAGCTAGCATATGGATAACGGAAATAGATCACACACATCGATATATGATTCTACACATCGTACACCGGGGCAAACCTTAAGTAATTTAATTAACGAGAAAAATGACCTTTAATTATTTAAAGTGATTTTATCTGTCTCAATACTTTCGATACTAAAGTCTAAGAGTGGTTAGTCAATCATCGGAATGGGGACGGCTTAAGAAAATAAAATGCATAATTGAAAGTGCGAGTCGTACTCAAATGAGTTAGCGGGAAATGAAAGGAGTAAATGAAAGCAGTAAAGAATGCAGTAAATAGCGAGTCCTCAAATGAGTATGTGGGAAATGAAATCGATAAAATGACAAGTCCTACTCAAACGAGTAGGCAGGAAATGAAAGCATTAAAATTGTAAGTCCTACTCAAACGAGTAGGCGGGGAATGACAAGTCCTACTTAAACGAGTATGCGGGAAATGACAAGTCCTACTCAAACGAGTAGACGGGAAAATAAAGCATTAAATGCGAGTCCTACTCAAACGAGTAGGCGGGAAATGAAAGGTGTAAATGCGAGTACTACTCAAACATGCAGGTGAAAAATGAAAATCCTACTCAAACAAGTAGGCGGGAAATGAAAATCTGAAAATGCTATCTCATACATGCACACACTCTACAAGAATAAGAAATGACAATCTAACTCATACACTCACACACAGCAACAGAAATAAGAAAAACAAAGTGACTGAAAAATTAAACAACTATATTTCTACCATTAGAATATGCTTGAAATGCATAAAAAGAAAAAATAAAAATTAAATGAGCAAAGGTTTTTGGAAATAGAAGCAAAATCAAAGTGTTCAAAAAATAAAAACGATTATAAATCCATTCTTATAACTTGATAAAAGTGTTTAAAAATTGGAAATAAAATTTAAAAAACAAAAAGTTTTACAAACTAAAGAGAATCTAAGTTAAAGAAAAATAAAAAACACTTTGAATACCCTTTTACGAATTTATAAGAATGAATAAAAACTATTAAAAACATAAAAACTAAAAGAGCTAAGTAAATTGAAGGAGAATAACGTAAATTTAGCAAACTATTCTCATACACACACACACCCATATTAAAACGAGAAAAACAAAAATAAAGATAAATAAGATTTCTTAAGGAGGGATACTCAAATGAAATCCAAAACAATATAAGGAGAAAAACACATATTTTATTAATATGAAAAAGAGTTACAAAAAAAGTTAAAACAAACATAAAGTGAGGGGGAGAAATTCTCCTAGCATAGCTTTGAAATCACCTAAGAAGCACCTACCACAAGCAAAATGGTTCAAAAAAGGAACCCTTAGACCTTACAGCTGAGATCTATTTATAGACAAAAAATTTCAAATTACACGCCCTAGTCACGGGCGTGTAGGGGGGGGGGGTGTCAGTACTGGCGTTGAGTTGAAATAGAAACTTTATTGCTGGTTGGCTTTGGGGCTGTCCACGTAGAAGTCACGGGCGTGACCCTTCGGTCACGGGCGTGAAGCATGGGCGTGCCTGGCCAAAACGTCGAATCCTTGTCGCGCTAGCGAATCTTGTCTGAAAATCGAGGCTATCGCGGGCGTGTCGAGAAGGTGTAACTGGGGAAGTCATTGAGTTGTTGAGGCGTTGAGTTGTTGAGGCGTTGAGTTGTTGAGGCGTTGAGTGGCGTGTCACGGGCGTGTCAAGTCGGGACACGGGCATGTTCAGCAAAGCATTAAACACCGATCGTCGAGCATTGAGTCAACACTTAACACGTCGAGCATCGAGTGGAGTGACACGTGCGTGTCTAGTCGGGACACAGGCATGTCGGGCCATTCGACGAATGTCGAATGCCGAACGTCGAGGTGGAGTCAACTTTCTGCTGGAATTAAGTCACACGCCCAGGTCACGGGCATGACCGAGAAGTAAACGGGCGTGTACTTTGATTTTTCTTGCTTTTTATGAAAATTTTTGAAAACAAAATTAAGCTAAGTTAAAAGATTTTGTACAAAAAAGAACATTTTATTGAACAAAACTAACTAAAAATAACGAAAATAAACTACAATAACTTAATTAAAGTACGTAAAAATACGTATATTTACAACTTATAAATACAAAAAATTTGAAGGTGAAAACTTGCAGCGCCCCGCGGGGTTTATTTAGAAAATGATTACTTATTTTGGAAGGACAGGGCGTGCAGATTTATTATGTATAAAAAAGTTGAAATCGAGTTTTAACGAAAGGTGACAAATGCACCTATCACGTGTAGTACATGATATTCCGATGGGGAATATTAGAGTCTATTATTCTCGGGGAGGGGTTGATTATTTCAACTCTTCCCTAGAGGGACTATTATTTTATCAAAAATAACTTGTAAGATTATTATTTATATAAAAAAACAGAAAAATATACCTATAAAATGGATGAAGAAATAGCGCAACGACACCG
This sequence comes from Platanthera guangdongensis, assembly GCA_039583875.1. Taxonomy (NCBI): domain Eukaryota; kingdom Viridiplantae; phylum Streptophyta; class Magnoliopsida; order Asparagales; family Orchidaceae; genus Platanthera; species Platanthera guangdongensis. The sequence continues at coordinate 140,342,202 of CM077158.1, read as the reverse complement.
AAACGAATTTGAACTAAAATGACATTTAATTATTAGAGATCCTAAATTTCAAATATATTAAGGTGGAGACTTGGCCGTGGAGATTCCATAAAAATGAGCTCACCTATCTCTAGGACAATCGCTCACCTGAACATTAAGACTATTCGACCGTGCTCTCGTACGATGAAGGATTCCTCTTAATGTCTGCATTATTCTAAGAACCCCGCTATTGGGTGGGGAACGCAATCCAGTATAATTTTGTGCCTCCTCACTAGAGAGTTACTGCGGAACTCTATTTACCCAAGGGTGATCGGTTCATACACATGGTCTCTTGCCTAGCTAGCGTATGGATAACAGAAATAGATCTCACACATCGATATATGGTTCTACGCGTCGTAAACCGGGGCAAACTTTAAGTAATTTAATTAACGAGAAAAGGAGGACCTTTAATTATTTAAACCAATTTTATCTGTCCCAATACTCTTCGATACTAAAGGCTAAGAGCGGTTAGCCACTCATCGGAATGAGGACGGCTTAAGAAAAGAAAATGTATAATTGAAAGTGCGAGTCCTACCAAACGAGTAAGTGTAAAATGAAATCAGTAAAGAAAGCAGTAAATGAAAGCAGTAAAGAAAGCAGTAAATTGTGAGTCCTACTCAAACGAGTAGGCGGGAAATGAAAGCAATAAAATGACAAGTCCTACTCAAACGAGTAAGCGGAAAATCAAAGCATTAAAATTGCAAGTCCTACTCAAACGAGTTGGTGAGAAATGACAAGTCCTACTCAAACGATTAGGCGGGAAATGACAAGTCCTACTCAAACAAGTAGGCGAGAAATTGAAGCAGTAAATGCGAGTCATACTTAAACGAGTAGGCAGGAAATGAAAGCAGTAAATGCGAGTCCTACTCAAACGAGTAGGCGGGAAATGAAAAGTCATACTTAAACGAGTAGGCGGGAAATGAAAAGCTGAAAATGTTATCTCATGCACGCACATACATGAATAAGAAATGACAATCTAACTCATACACTAACACACACCAACAAAAATAAGAAAAACAAAGTCACTGAAAAACTAAAATAATTATATTTCTACCATTAGAATATGCTTGAAATGCATAAAAAGAAGAAATAAAAATTAAATGAGCAAAAGGTTTTGGAAATAGAAGCAAAATCAAAGTGTTCGAAAAAAAAAAGATTATAACTCCATTCTTATAACTTGATAAAAGTGTTTAAAAAGTGGAAATAAAATTTAAAAGAATAAAAAGTTTTACAACCTAAAAGAGAAAATCTAAGTTAAAGAAAAATAAAACCACTTTGAATACACTTTTAAGAATTAATAAGAATGAATAAAAAACTATTAAAAAGCATAAAAGCTAAAAGAGCTAAGTAAATTGAAGGAGAATAACGTAAATTTAGCAAACTATTCTCATACACACACACACCCATATTAAAAAGAGAAAAACAAAAATAAAGATAAATAAGATTGCGTAAGGAGGGGCACTCAAATGAAATCCAAAACAATATAAGGAGAAGAAAAACACATATTTTATTAATATGAAAAGGAGGTACAAAAAAGTTAAAACAAACATAAAAGTGAGGGGAGAAATTCTCCTTACATAACTTGGAAATCACCTAAGAAGCACCTTCCCAAGGCAAAATGGTTCAAAAAGAGGACCCCTTAGACCTTACAGATGAGATCTATTTATAAACAAAAAACTTTCAGATTAAACGCCCTGGTTACGGGCGTGTAGGGGGGGGGGGGCGTGTCAGTACTGGCGCTGAGTTGAAACAGAAACTTTATTGCCTGTTGACTTAGGGCTATCCACGTGGAAGTCACGGGCATGACCCTGCGCTCACGGGCATGTAGCATGGGCGTGACTGGCCAAAAAGTCCAATCCATATCATGCTGGCGAATCTTGTCTGGAAAATCGAGGCAGTCACGGGTGTGTTCTGAATCGACACGGCGTGTTGGGAAGGTATAACTGGGGAAGGAGTTGAGTTGTTGAGGTGTTGAGTGGCGGAGGCGTTGAGTGGCGTGTCATAGGCGTGTCAAGTCGGGACACGGGCATGTTCAGCAAAGCATCGAACGCCGATCATCGAGCATTGAGTCAACACTCCATACTGTCGAGAGTCGAGTAGAGTGACACAGGCATGTCTAGTCGGGACACGGGCATGTGGGGCCGTTTGACGAATGCCGAACGTGGAGTTGGAGGCAACTTTTTGCTATAATTAAGTAACACGCACAGGTCACGGGCGTGACCTAGAAGTACAAGGGCGTGTACTTTGATTTTTCTTGCTTTTTCAGAAAATTTCTGAAAACAAAATTAAGCTAAGTTAGAAGATTTTGTATAAAAAAGAACATTTTATTGAACAAAACTAACTAAAATAACAAAAATAAACTAAAATGTCTTAATTAACATACGTAAAAAATATGTATATTTACAACGTATCAAATACCCTCATACTTAAGTTTTTGCTATTCCAGAGCAAAAGTTGGAGATATACTTCAAAGGAATTAAGGAAATCCTAAGTTTAGCTATCGCTTGAATTGATCGAAAGAAAGATCAAAAAAATTATAAGGGGTATAATAGTTAAGTCAAAATTATGACACAAATTTAAATAGTGGAAGAGTTTCGGCTAAAAACTTCTCGATATAATCAAATGGAAAGCAAAAATTATAATTGTTAGGTTAACAAAAATAGATTGAAATTACATAAACATTAGCTTATTAGAATTAAAGAAAATAATGAAATTTAAAAATTATGCTCCCAAAATAATTTTAAAATTAAATCTAAAATCATTTAAATATGGTAGAGGGGGATGTTGTGGTTTATGAAGAGGGCTTTGGTTTAGAGATGAAGTAAATTTTTTTTCGCACAAAGCTCTAATGAAATTTTTGGTTGAATGTGGATGTTTAGGAAAACGAAATCTTATTTTCCATAATATATAATATTTTTTGAACAACTTCATATTAACTCAATGTATATGTATATGAGTAATGAATTTTATCCTCTTACTCCGTGATACATAATATTTTAAAATATTAGATGCCTATTTTTAAGGAACGAAATCTTATTCTCATTGACATATGTTCTTTTAAGGATCAAAATAATCATGTCAAGTAAGACATGAAAAAATGGGGAGATAGGTTTTTTCAGAAAAGTAGATTTAATAAAAAATTTTGAGAACAACCATTATAAATTGAACGTTCCTATATTTCAAAAAACAAACTTGGAGTAAACATAATTGAAATCTAGGTTGTTATTTTTTTTAACAAAATAAATGTGCAGCTATTTAGATAAATAGAAGTGGTAAAGAATGTGTTGAAAACAATCACTTAAAAAAAAAAATATAAGCATAAGAAATTTTTTTAAAACTTAACCCCGGATATCTAAATCTATCAATCTCCAATTAAAAAACTAATAGTAAACAAAGAATTATTAAAATTCGCTTATAAATAAACTCGCATTTTGATTTTTGGAGAGCGAAAAGAGATAAAAATGAGATTTTTTATTTATTTGTTTTGTAATTTTTTCTCCGATTTTAGGGTTATTATTTTTTGTATTTTTGATTTATTATTTTTTTTGGATTTTTAGATTATTGAATTTTTAGGATTTTTGGATTTTCTAAATTTTTGATTTTTTTGAGTTTTTTAATTTTTTTTATCCTTTTATCAATTTATTTACAAGAAAGAGAAGTGAAATAGATGTTATTTACAAAGAAGAGAGAAGGAAAGAGAAAGATTTTTTTACAAAAAGATTTACAAAGTAAAAAAGAAAATATTGTTTTTGGAAATTTTGTTTTATAAATGTTTTTGAAAATTTTTGTGTTTATGAATTTTTTGAGTTTTTGATTATAAAATAGCAAAATTTTGGATTTTTAATTTTCTTTTGGATTTTTTTGTATTTTTAATAAGTGCAGAATATAAAAATGCAATAAAGAAAACTAAAATACACCCCCATAGTTAAATCCAACATTGTTCCCAATGTTGCAATGTAAGTATGCAAAACAAAAAGCGATAAAATGCAGTATGTACAAAAATAAATAGGGAGTGTAGAAGCTTCCCTGAGACGAGGTAAGGGAGGCCCATTTAGAACCCTGCATTATTTAGAAAAAAAAACAATTCTGTTATATGGAATTTATTTGGTGGCACGAGATTTTCTTTTTAATATGCGCCTTATTTATCTATTTATTAACTCCACTTGGCCATATGGTTCCGTAAAGTAGGGGTGGCAAGTGTGGGTGACTCGAAAATAACTAACGTCTTAGCAAAATGAGCGTAATAGAAATGCGTTCCCCTATCGCTAGAATAACGTGAGACGTGCCAATGCAGGAAAATAAATATAGAACTCTTATAAATTTTTTTTGGGTTTTTGAAAAAAGTTAAAATAAAATATATATACAAAAAAATATATTTGTGATTTTTAGTAGGTTTTTTTTTGTGTTTTTTGTTTTTAGTTTTTTTAGTTTTTTTTAGTTTTTTGGTTTTTTAGATTTTTTGTTAGTGTTTAGTTTGTAGTTTTTAAATTTTTTTTGTAGTTTTTTAGTTTTTTTTAAAATGCTTTTAAGAAACTTCGGCATTTCATTTTTTATTGATAAATATATGAAATAATAATAAGAAAAAAAATTTAAAGTTTAAGTTTTTTTTTTAAGTTGTTTTATTATTATTAATATTTTTATTTTGTTGACCATTTTTTTAATATAAATATAAATATATAAATAAAAAATAGATAAAAGTAATAGTTTTCTAGAGTTCGAAATAACAACACGGAACTACCCGACAACGACGCCAAAAACATGATGGTTAAAACTCGTGGTGCCCAGCAGAGTTTATTTAGAAGATGATTATTTATTTTGGAAGGACGGTGCACGCAGATTTATTATCTATAAAAAGTTGAAGCTGAGTTTTAACGAAAGAAGGCAAGTGCACCTATCACGTGTAGTACAGGATATTCCAGTGGGGAATATCAGGGTAGTATTGTTCTCAGGGAGGGGTTTATTATTTCTTCTCTTCCCTGGATGGACTATTTGTACAACCCCATATTCGCTGAGTCAGACCAGGAGATGCAATGGTCACAATTAGGCTAGCCAGAGAAGTTCTCGCCCAAGTAGGCGGGAACGCTTGCGCTAGCGCCAAGCCCCCGTCTCAAAAGAGCTCTCGCCCGCAAGGCGCCCCGTGCTCGTCGATCGTCGAACCCAGATCGTCGAACGCAGCCAATGCGGGAACGCTTGCGCTGGCACCCAGATCGTCTTAAAGAAGTTCTCGCCTATAGGCACGCGAGACCGCTTGCGCCGGGCTCTGGACAGGAGGATCTCGGCTCAGAGCTCTCGCCGAGTGGGGCCCAGGGCCTTGGGTAAGATGACCAAATTACCCTCAGATGAAATTACCCCCATACTCTCAGGAAAACCGCGGGATTCGGCTATTGGCAGATCAACTAGGGGCATTTCAGTAATCTCAGGATAGCAAAGACTATAAATAGACCCGTAAGGGCTCTTTGGAAAGCAGGCTTTTCATTATCTTCTAACTTCTAGTGCTTTCTGAGGATCTCCTAGCCCAGCTTTTGGCTTTGGAGGGGAAGCTCTCAGAGATCTTCCGGGTGTGAGGTGGGACCTCCCTGCTGAGGCTTTGGGTCAGTCTCAGGTCCTCTGCAGCTAGTCAAGGGTTGAGGCTTGAGAGAAGTAAGTGTTGGCTGCACCCCTGTTTTTGAACTCCCGTTGAGGTCATTTTTGGCTTCAACAGTTCTGGTGCGGTGAGCGTGGAAAGCAACCGATACAAGAAAGCCTTAAGTTTTGTCCCTTGGCTGGAGGTGAAGGTGAAGGGTCTGGTTCTGGAGGCTCCCCCACCCGGGGAGAGGAAGCGACGAAAAGGATGCTAGATGAATTCAGGCGAGAAGTCTTGTAGACGATCAGCTTGGCCTTCTTGGCCAGAAGCGAGTGGGACACACCTCAGGTTCCGATAGAGGAGGTCCCGCTCCTAGGCGAAAACGCCCCTGGACAGCGCCCGGGGAAGGAGGTCCCGGCGGAGGCTGGCGAGAGAGACGTGGCGGCGCAGGAGCTCTTCCCAGGCCAGAGCCAGCGCCCGGGCAAGGAAACATTGACAGATTTGGGCGAGAGGGAGGAAGCAGTGCGAGAGCTTTTCCCTGGGCACGGTCTCGCAGATCGGGCCAGCCAGCCGAGGCCGCAGGACGTTCCCTCTCGCCAGGCAGGAGGCGAGAGCCCGTTCAGCGAGCTCATCATCTCAGCTCCGGTACCGGAGGGGTTCCGGGAGCCTGACATGTCCTACTACTGGGGAAGGATGACCCTGTACAGCACGTGCAGTGGTTTGAAGATGTCGTTTAGATAAGGCAGATGACGGATGCCTTCAAGTGCCTGCTATTTGCCATCACGTTGAAGGAGAAGGCTCGGGATTGGTTCCATCAGTTGCCAGCGAGGTCGATCTACTACTTTGAGGATCTGCGAAGGAGTTTTCTGTTGAGGTTCTCAACATCGAAGAAGCAAAAGAAGGAGGCGGAATGCCTGTTTGCGGTGAGGCAGAAGCCAGATGAGACATTGGGCCATTATGTTGACCGGTTCCAAGAAGAGATCCTCTTGGTCCAGGAGGTCCCTAGGTACGCATTGATGCTCGCCTTTACCCTGGGGCTGAGGCCGGGATTTTTCAGTATGAAGTTAAAGAGAGTGCCCCCCTCTCCTTTGAGGAGCTCATGGAGAGGGCGGCAAAGGAGATCGACTTCGAGAGAGCAAACACAGTATTCGTCAGGAAGTTGTCAAGGCTAGCGGAGGATGATGTGAAGGAGCCTACATCGGGAAGGCAGAAGGAGCCAAGGGAGCAGAGGGAACAGAGAGAAGAAAGGAGGAGGGAAGAGCCCCGAAGACAGGGGCTGTAGCAGGGATGGGGGTCCCGGGAGCCTAACAACCGGTTGGGTTGGAGGCCCCAGGAGGGTAGCCCCAGGGCCAAGGAGGAGGCTGTCAGGGAAGAGATAACCTACGGGAACCTAGGAAGTTCGACCAACCGGCGTGGAGGCTGGAGCCAAGGGTCGTGTCCCGCCACCGCAAGAGGCCATGGAAGTGGGCAGAGGAAGAGGAGCGGGGAGAGGAGCTCGAGGAGGAGGAAGAAGAGGAAGAGGATAAGGAAGAAGGGGTGGGTGGCGTTGCTCTTTTGTGACTTCCACCAGGAGGAGGGCCACGCAACGGCCACCTGCCCTGAGTTCTTGGAAATGAGGGAAGCTAGAGGAGCAGGGAGGCAGGATCCGCCGGTGAGGATCGTTGAAGTACAACCGGGGGAGATGGAAGATAGGTGTGAAGATCGGTAGATGTGGGGACCTGAGGAGGAATCAGGGTGATTCACGGAGGAGTGGGGATTCAGGCAACCCGCAAGGGGAGCCTTCAAACCATGTACCGAAGGGGGGTCGCCTCTACCTCCCAGGCTCCCCCACCGGAAGAAAAAATCACTTTCTCGTCTGCGGACATGCCAGACTATGAGGATCCGTTCTGTGACGCCCTGGTGATCGAGACGGTGGTGGAGAATTCACAGTTTCAAGGATATTGGTGGATAACAGGAGCTCGGTAAATGTCATCTTCAAGAAGGCCTTCGATGAAATGAGGGTGGAAGGAAAAAGTATCTTGGCTTCGGACGGGCCGTTGTTCGGGTTCTCCGGAGAGAGGAAGGAAGTGGAGGGAGGAGTAGGGCTGCACGTGAAGTTGGGGTGCGTGTCACGGAACTGCAGGTTCGTGATTGTGGACGCCCCAAGCAACTATAACGCTATCTTTGGGCGCCCCCTCATCAGCGCCTTTTGCTGCGTCCCCTCCTCGTTTCATCAGTGCCTTAAGTTCAATAATGGAGGGGTGTAGGTCAGGGTAAGAGGGGACCCGAAGGTGGCGAGACAGTGCTACGTTATGACAGTCAACACCATATCGTGGATGGCAGAGGCAGAGGAGTTGGAGGTGGAGATGGCGGCGCGTGAAGTGGAAGTCGGAGAAGAGGAGGTGAGCCTAGAGAAGGCGAGAGAGGTAGCTGAGGAGGAAGTCGGAGGAGAGGAGACTGAGAAGCAGCAGGGAGATGTGCAGGAGGTCCAGGGGGACGATGAGCAGGAGAGCCCGGAAGGAACAATGGAGGTAGAAGAACAGGAAGCGGGAGGAACTGAGGGAGAGGCCCGGAGGGGCATGGAAGTTGAGCAGCAACAGGAGGGGCTGGAGGAGGCAATGGAGATCGAGGAGGAGGTAGAAAGGGGAGAGCTGGAGCTGGAGGAAGAGGCAAGAGTCGGCTGGGAGCATTCGCGGCTGGAGCCTACCGAAGAAGTGGTGGAGATGGAGGTCTTCACCAGTGCAGGGCAGGTGCAAAGGGTGCGGGTCAGCGGGGGCTTGAGCCCTGAGGCCCGGGAGCGAGTGCGGGCTTGCATTCAAAGCAACGTCGACATCTTCGCCTGGCGCGCGGCGGACATGTCGGGTATCGACGCGGACGTGGCCTGCCATCGCCTGAATCTGGACCCCCGCACTCGCCCCATACTCCAAAAGATGAGAGCCATCGCCACCAAGCTGGAGGAGCCCATCCGCGAAGAGGTCAAGAAGCTCCTGGAGGCCGGCTTCATCTCAGAGATCCAGTATCTGGGCTGGATCTCGAATGTGGTAATGGTTAAAAAGGGGGTGGTAAATGGAGAATGTGTATTGACTTTTCTTTGTTAAATATATCATACCCTAAGGATTGCTACCCCCTGCCTCAGATTGACGCGCTGGTTGATTCAGCCGTCAGTTTTTCTATCATGAGCTTTTTGGATGCTTTTTCAGGTTATCACCAGATCCGGATGCACCCTCCCGATATCAAGGATGTTTCCTTCATCACGAGGGAGGGGTGCTTCAGTTACAAAATGATTCCCTTTGGGTTAAAGAACGCAGGGGCTACCTACCAACGCATGATGGATCGGGTCTTTCGAGATCAGAGAGGGAGAAACCTGGAGGTCTACGTCAACGACCTAATGATCAAAAGCAAGTGCATAGATTTGCACCTGAAAGATCTGGAAGAAACTTTCGCCACCTTAAGGAGGTTCAAGATGAGGCTGAACCCCTTGAAGTGTGTCTTCGGGGCCAGCCGCGGGAAGTTCCTCGGGCATCTCTTGACTCCGGCAGGGGTGAAGCCCAACCCAGACAAGGTGAAGGCCATCCTGGATTTGGAGTCACCTCGCGATGCCAAGGAGGTCCAGCGCTTGACAGGCAAACTGGCTGGGCTGAGCAGGTTCCTCTCCCGGGCAGGAGACAAGTGTTCTTCATTCTTTAAGGTGCTGCGAGGGAATCAAAGGTTTGAATGGATCGCCGAGTGCGAAGAGGCCTTCCAAGGGCTGAAAAGACAACTCTCTCAGGCTCCTCTGCTTCAGAGTCCAAAAGAAGGGGAGGACCTGACCTTGTACCTTGGAGTAGGAGCGGAGGCGGTAAGCTCCGTCCTAGTGAGGGAAGAAGGAAAGAAGTAACTGCCCATCTACTATGTCGGCCGGATATTGAAGAAAGCAGAGCTCCGCTACCCCATCCTCGAAAAGCTGGCTTACGCTTTGATCATATCTGCAAGAAAACTCCGGCCATACTTTCAAGCACATTCGATTAGGGTGGTGACCGACCATGCTCTTCGCAAGATCTTCGAAGGAGTAGAGCACTCGGGAGACTTGCTAAGTGGTCTATTGAGCTAAGCGAGTTCGACATCTCCTTTGTTCCAAGACTCTCCATCAAGGCGCAGGCAGTGGCGGACTTCCTAGCAGACTATGTTGTCGAGGTCGTGGAGGGAGAGCAGCAGCCACGGGAAGCATGGAAGATGATGGTCGATGGGGCCTCGGGAAAGCATTCCCTTGGGGGAGGAGTGGTGCTGGTCAGCCCCCAGGGAGTCACGATAGAGCAGGCGGTGGCCTACCATTTTCCGGTAACCAACAACCAAGCGGAGTATGAGGCAGTGATCGCCGGCCTTCGCTTGGCAAAGGAGCTTGAGATTCAGGATGTGGAGGCCTTCACCGATTCAAAGGTAGTCGCGTCGCAGATTCGGGGAGAGTTTGAGGCTCGGGAGCCGACCCTCATAAAATACCTCTCCAAGGTAAGGGCGATCATCGGTGGGTTCCGGTCGTTCTCCATCCAACATGTTACAAGGGAAGAAAGTATAGCTGCCGATCGATTAGCTAAGTTTGGACTTCGGGAGGAGGGACCTTGACGGAGCTATTTCGAACGGCTATCGAGGAAGCAGAGTTGATGGTGGTGGATCGGCGACCCTCGTGGGTGGATCCATTGGTGACCTTCTTAACCACCGGTGGACTTCCTGAGGGGACCAAGGATGAGAGAAGCTTCAAGCGCAAGGCAACTCACTACCTAGTGATAGAAGGGGGCCTGCATCGTAAGATGTTGTCAGGATTCCTAGCCAGATGTGTGACTGAAGAAGAGATCCCGAAGATCTTGGGGGAGGTGCACTCAGGCGAGTGCGGCAGTCATTCTAGAGGGAGGACGTTGGAGGCAAGGGTGGTCTGGCAGGGGTACTTCTGGCCCACCCTAAGGAAGGATGCCGCGGAGTTTGCAAGGAGGTGTCAAAAATGTCAGCTCTGCGGCCCCCTTCAGCTCTTAGCAGCCCAAAGGCTCCGAAGCATCACGGCACCGTGGCCGTTCGCCATCTGGGGGATGGATTTATTTGGACCTTTTCCTCCAGTTAGTGGATGGAGGAGGTTCCTCTTAGTCATGGTCGATTATTTCTCAAAGTAGTTGGAGGTTAAGGCCCTAGACAAGGTCACCTCGCAAGTCATAAGGAACTTCATCTGGGGGGAGATCATATGCAGACACGGGCTGCCTCAAGCAATAGTGACAGATAACGACCCCCAGTTTGCCAGTGAAGAATTCATCAGCTTCTGCGCCCAACTGGGGATAGACCTCAGATTCGCCTTTGTCCACCACCCCCGGAGCAACGGTCAGGTGGAAGCGGCGAACAAAATCATTGTGAACCTACTAAATAAAAAGGTGGAGAACTTAAAGGGAAACTGGGTGGAGCAGCTCCCCTCGGTCCTGTGGGCCTTGCGAACGACCCCAAACACGGCCACCGGTGAGACCCCCTTCAAGATTTCTCATGGGTGTGAGACAGCCCTACCAGTGGAGTTCGAGGTTCGGTCCCTATGGGTCACAGCCGCAGGCGAAGGAGATGAGACTTGGAGGTTGGAGAATGAGGTGGGGCAACGCCTCTCGCTAGATATGGTGGAAGAACTGCGAGACGTGGCGGCTATCCGGCAAGAAGAGATCAAGCAGAGGATGGCCAAGTATTTTGATAAGCATGTCAGGGTCAAGCAGTTTACTGAAGGGGATCTGGTGCTGAGAAAGGTTGACGCGGCAGAAAGGTCGGCTCCCGTGGGCAAGCTCAACCCGAACTGGGAAGGACCATACATAGTGAAGGAAGTCCTCGGAACAGGAGGATACTACCTCCAGGACGTGGAAGGGAGGGCTCTAAGTCACACCTAGAGCGGTGATGACCTAAAACGCTTCTACCCATGAAGGGGGAAGGATGTAACCATGTATCTCAAAAATAAACTTATTATACTACATCAGTTGATTTTCTCTCGACTATTGTCGAATTTTTTATAATATGACGTAATTATGTGTTTTGTAATACCCCGAGCTCGGCTCGGCCCCAGGTAGACCCGCTGTGCAGGCTCTCATCTAGCTGGCAGGTCCGAATGCTCGCCTGTGGGGGATAGGTTTGGTTTGAGATCTTCATCGGCACACCGAGCTCGGCTCGGCCCCAGGTAGACCCGCTGCACAAGCTCTCATCTAGCTAGCAGGTCCGAAGGCTCGCCTGTGGGGGTAGGTTTGGTTTGAGATCTTCATCGGCACACCGAGCTCGGATCGGCCACAGGTAGACCCGCTGCGCAGGCTCTCATCTAGCTGGCAGGTCCGAAGGCTCGCCTGTGGGGGATAGGTTTGGTTTGGGATCTTCATCGGCACCCCGAGCTCGGCTCTGCCCCAGTTAGACCCACTGCGCAGGCTCTCATCTAGCTAGCAGGTCTGAAGGCTCGCCTGTGGGGGATAGGTTTGGTTTGAGATCTTCATCGGCACCCCGAGCTCGGATCGGCCCCAGGTAGACCTGCTGCGCAGGCTCTCATCTAGCTAGCAGGTCCGAAGGCTCGCCTGTGGGGGATAGGTTTGGTTTGAGATCTTTATCGACACCCCGAGCTCGGCTCGGCCCCAGTTAGACCCGCTGCGCAGGCTCTCATCTAGCTGGCAGGTCTGAAGGCTCGCCTGTGGGGGATAAGTTTGGTTTGAGATCTTCATTGGCACACCGAGCTCGGCTCGGCCCCAGGTAGACCCGCTGCGCAGGCTCTCATCTAGCTGGCAGGTCCGAAGGCTCGCCTGTGGGGGATAGGTTTGGTTTGAGATCTTCATCGGCACCCCGAGCTCGGCTCGGCCCCCGGTAGACCCGCTGCGCAGGCTCTCTTCTAGATGGCAGGTCCGAAGGCTCGCTTGTGGGGGATAGGTTTGGTTTGAGATCTTCATCGGCACCCCGAGCTCGGCTCGGCCCCAGGTAGACCTGCTGCGCAGGCTCTCATCTAGTTGGCAGGTCCGAAGGCTCGCCTGTGGGGGATAGGTTTGGTTTGAGATCTTCATCGCCACCCCGAGCTCGGCATGGCCCCAAGTAGACCCGCTGCGCAAGCTCTCATCTAGCTAGTATGTCCGAAGGCTCGCCTGTGGGGGATAGGTTTGGTTTGAGATCTTCATCGGCACCCCGAGCTCGGCTCGGCCCCAGGTAGACCCGCTGCGTAGGCTCTCATCTAGCTGGCAGATCCGAAGTCTCGCCTGTGGGGGATAGGTTTGGTTTGAGATCTTCATCGGCACCCCGAGCTCGGCTCGGCCCCAGGTAGACCCGCTGTGCAGGCTCTCATCTAGCTGGCAGGTCCGAAGGCTCGCCTGTGGGGGATAGGTTTGGTTTGAGATCTTCATCGGCACCCCGAGCTCGGCTCGGCCCCAGGTAGACCCGCTGCGCAGGCTCTCATCTAGCTTGCAGGTCCGAAGGCTCGCCTTTGGGGGATAGGTTTGGTTTGAGATCTTCATCTGCACCCCGTGCTCGGCTCGGCCCCAGGTAGACCCGCTGCGCAGGCTCTCATCTAGCTGGCAGGTCCGAAGGCTCACCTGTGGGGGATAGGTTTGGTTTGAGATCTTAATCGGCACCCCGAGCTCGGCTCGGCCCCAGGTAGACCCGCTGCGCAGGCTCTCATCTAGCTGGCAGGTCCGAAGGCTCTCCTGTAGGGGATAGGTTTGGTTTGAGATCTTCATCGGCACCCCGAGCTCGGCTCGGCCCCAGGTAGACCCGCTGCGCAAGCTCTCATCTAGCTGGCAGGTCCGAAGGCTCGCCTGTGGGGGATAGGTTTGGTTTGAGATCTTCATCGGCACCACGAGCTCGGCTCGGCCCCAGGTAGACCCGCTGCACAGGCTCTCATCTAGCTGGCAGGTCCGAAGGCTCGCCTGTGGGGGATAGGTTTGGTTTGAGCAAGGCAGGAAACGCACCCAGAACGCGAAATGGAAAGAGGTAAATATAGGAGAGGTCTCGGCCAGAATGGATCTCGGCGGGGAGATACCCGCTAAGGAGATCTCGCTGAAGGAGGTTCTCGGCGGGAAGGCTCATAATATTCTTGGACAGACGGATAAGCGTTATGCGACAACTTTGAACGGTTCGCGCAAGCTAAAGGGGGATGGTCTCGTCTCGAAGGACCCACGAGAAAGGTTCCCGGCAAACGGTGTTCGATAGAGTGCGGAATCGAAACATCTAAGCCTTGCGCTCTTTCGGATGGTTCCCGCCTATCCATCACTAAGGGAGACTACCCTAGGGAGGCCGATGGTCTCGGCGGAAGCATGCTTAAGGAACACTCGGCCATAACAATTACATCAAACACATTCGCAATAAGAGCAGGACAACAACATTTACAACGAAATATTTACAAAGTATTTTATATATAATTACAAGTTTAGAGCGTCTCGCTCTTTACACTGAGGCGAAAAAGAAAAGAAAGAAGGGGGCCCATCAGGGGGACAAGATGTACCCCTCGGAGCTCCCGCTGGAGGTCTCGCCTGAGCTCTCCCCAGATGTCTCGCCACCCGCGACAGGGGATTTCGGGACATCCGAGGGCGGGGTATCAGGCGCACCCGGGGGCTTCGGGACATGCTCGAAGAGCTAGGGGACGAGCTGTTGAGAAGTAATGATCTTGCCCCTCCCATCCAGGCATCCGACATCCCGCAGCGTCTCCAAGGTCAGCTTGACGGTAGCTTGCGCGTTGGCCTGGAGGAGCTTGTCAATATCGTAGACAGAGTAGTAGCGGCTCTTCAGTCTTTCGTCCAGAGGAGGGGGTGCATTCGCCTCCAGGCGCAAGATCTGGTCCCTCAAGAGGACGTTCTCGTATCGCGCCTGGGACAACTCCTCGCGAAGCGCCGCGACTTGAGTGGAATCCTGTATGGCGAGAAGTTAGCAAGAAAGGAAAAGGAGGAAGTTGGAAGTGGTAGTGGCGAGAGCGAGTGTCGAGAAAGATCTCGCTTACCTCTTCCGCCCGACGTGAAGACAGCTGTTACTTGTCGTCTTCTAGTTCCTTCTTCAAGGTTGCCGCCTCAGCCACCGCGCCCTCCCTGGCCTTGAACATGTCCTGGAAGTTGCGGTCGATGGTGATGCTCCGGCGAGCACACATATGCGCAAGCTCCAGCCCACGCATCAGAGCGCGGGTGGAGTCATAAGCCAGGAGCCTGGTGGTCATCCGGTCATAGACACTGGCGTTCTCGCGGCTGTAGAGGCAGTAGCCCAAGGCGAAGGCCTCGCCGGTGACCTCATCTCGCTCCGCCCAGCTAGATAGAAGCAACAAAATCGAGACCCTGTTGATGTCAGGGTCCCACTGAAGGAGTGGCTTCTTTTCCGTGTCCAGGCACTTCATGCCGATACCAAAATTGTGGTGGCCCCGCGGCACCTCTCCAGGAGGAGACTGGCCGGAGGTCCTGGCGGCGGTTCCCTCACCATCCGCTCCACCTGGGGCCGGGTGGTTCTCTGTAGGGGCCTCAGCGCCGCCTCTGGTGGCCGCGATCTCGCTGACGACCTGCAGGATCTCTTCAAAAGAGCGGCCCGGAGCGAGAGGTTGAGAGGGCGACACCACAACGGCTTTACCCTTCTAGGCGTCCGTTATCTTGGGCCTCTTGATCGGTGGGGGCAGAGGGACGCCGGGCTTTCACTTCCCGGCAGCGGTTGAAGGAAGCGGGGCCGGCTCGTCCCGGCAGGCTTGCGCCGCGGCCTTTGCGAGGGCCAACGGGTCTTTCGTAGATTGGCTCCCGCCAGCGCGAGCCTTGTCAAAGGGTTGGCGTAGGGGGATCTCACGCTCTCCTGCGTAAGCGACAACACTCAGTTCTAACCTTGAAAAGGAAGGGAATAGCGAGATAAAGGCGAGACCTTACCTTCGCCCGGAGGCACGGGGAGGAGTGAATCAACGTCTCGCTGGAGGAAGAGGACGTCGAAGTCCTTGGTTCCGAAGAACTCATGGAGGGCGCTCTCGAGCGAGCCCAAGGAAGGCGGCTTGTAGGCGGCGTCCTCATATTGGATGGGTGCGAGAGGCACGTTCCCGAAGTCGCCGGAAACGAAGATGAACCTCTCGCCCCAGTGGTGGTGCTTGTTGGCGAGACCGATGGTCTTGAGCAGCTGTCTTGAAAAGAAGACCACCCCTCCTTTGGCGCGGAAGGTGAACAGCTTTCGGAAGATTGGAAGGCTGAACTCGATCCTCTCGGATCGCATGTAGCAGATGAAGGCCACCAGGATCGTGACCGAGTTCGGGTTTAGTTGTGCGGGAACCACTCCGTAATACCGGAGGGCCTGACGCATCTCGGGCCAAAGCGGGAGGCGGAAGCCCACCTCAAAATGCTCAAGGGGGATGGCGAGCTCCCCCTCCCCCGAGCTGTTTACCTTATCGTGGTTGTCGGGGTTCCGCGCGGTGAAACTGTCGGGAACGTAGCGAGTCTGGGTCAAGTTGAACTCGTCCATGGTAAGGGTATAGGAAGGAAACAGGTGCTTTTGGAAAGCTTCCGCACAATTCGAACGCCCTTCGCTTCCGCCCGGCATCGAGTTGGGGAAGTTGTAGGCGAGGTATTTAAGAGGGAGGCGAGGGCAAGAACCGTGCGAGAACGGAAGGAGAAGGCGAAAACAAGCGAGAGCTTTTGAAAGACCGCGAAAGCGACAAGAGAGGAGAGAGATTCGGATCGGAGAAATAAATATAGTAGGTGGACCCTCTATTTATAGAAGGCCGTGATCATTATGACTTTTCAAAAGGCGGCGGGGGTACAGCCGTCACGCCATAAGTCGGCGGCGCTTCGTTTTCCCGCCCGAGTCTGACAGTGACTGACGGACAGGTGATTAACGCAAGAGCTAAATAAAAAATGAATTAAACAAGAGGCAAGGTTGCTCTCGCCAAGCGAAAACTAAACAGGAAACAATAATAATAACAACAATGATTATTACTCTCGCCAAGCGAGAGCTGAATAGAAAGTAGCAGCGTTGATAGCGAAGTTATCAGTTAAGACATAAAATTAGCGGGGTACATCGGAGAAGGGGAAGGCCTGGGGAAGAGAAGGGGAGGTCTCGCGAATCAATAAGGCTCCCACCGCCATCGTCCTTGCTCCAGCAGCCTGGTCCTCGGTGGCGCTTGCGGGTTGAAGTAGGACGACAGGACAGTGCATCCTAGGTTGACCCGGCGAGACAGGTCCCAGATCCGCGCGATGCACCTTTCAGGAGAAGATCCGGCGGTAGGCCCTCCTGGCCGATCCATCTCGCCGATGAGGTAGTCTCGCTCCAGAACCTCCAGCGTCTTCTCCACCGATTGGCGAAACTCTCTCGCCGCAGAGTCATGGGCTCGCTATCGCCGGATAAGCTTTGACAGGACGGCGACAACCTTCTTCCCCCATCTTCTAGCACTCCCGGCGCTGGTCAAGATCTCCTCCATCTCGTTAGATGAAGGGAAGGGGGAGCTCTCGCCATCTTCCCCCTCTTTGTCTTCTTCTTCTTCCTCTGCGTCAGCTCCAGACCACGAGCCCAGATCCCCTGACAAGATTTCCAGTTAAGACGAGAGCTAAAAGATAATCGTGATAAACGTACCGCATACCTGCAGCATGGCGAGAACCCCCGGTCGATGGCAGGAGAGAAGGCCCTGCCCCCCCTCGGTTCCAAAGAGTAGGTGGATCGGCTTTCCTTTTCCCGGGGGATAGATTTTGCGAGAGGTAATTCCGGCTTGGCCGGAAGCGCGGCGGGGGGGGGGGGGGGGGGAGGTCTCCTCTCCCGCGGGATGGCTGGCATCCAATGGAGCTGCGGAAGATTCGGCAGTCTTTCCTCCCGCCGGTAGGGAGGAATCAACCGCGAGGGCAGGCTGATTTGCAGCCCTTGCTTCGTTCTCCCGGGTAGCGAGACCCGGCTGGGCGGAAGCTGGCACCGCGGGAAGACAATTCAGCGTTCTGAGATTCGAGTTAAGAGCGAGAAGTAAAAAGTTACCTGCAGTTCTCGGCTCTGGCGGGGGAGCCGCCTCCGTGACCCGCGGTAGGTCCTCGAGGGGGCGAGATGATGGGGCCAGGGGTTCCCGCGGGGACTTGACGACGTCGGGAACCGTTTCCTGCGAGAAGTATCGCGTCAGCGGCAAGTTCTCCCACATAAGTGACTACTGTCTTCCATAGTTGGCGAACCAGACATACGTTCCGCGGAGATGGATTGTCCGCGCGGCTTGGGGTCGGGGTAGGCGGGCTCTTGTTCTCGTGGGGCAGGTCTAGCTGGACCGCCTTCGCCTTCTTCTTTTTCTTCTTGAGCTGAGAAGCCTCAACGGCTGTCGACTGTCTCGCCAACCATGGGGCAACCAAGGCACTGTTAGCCTTAGCTCGCGCCTGTGCCGCATTGATGCGGTCTTGCAGATCCTGCGAAAGCGGTTTGTCGGCGCGCTTGGAAGGCATCGCGAGAAGAGGCGAGAACTCAGGCGAAGAATGATGATTCAAGGGGAGAATTATGACGTCTATCAGCACATATATTTATAGCCACGGTACGGCCCACCGAAAGATTCCCTGATGTTGACACGTGCTCAGCGAATATTTTTGGGTTGGACGTGTCTTTTCGAGCGCAGAGCTAGCTCAAAAAGAGCGGGGATTGTGTACAACCCTATATTCGCTGAGTCAGACCAGGAGACGCAATGGTCAAAATTAGTCTAGCCAGAGAAGTTCTCGCCCAAGTAGGCGGGAACGCTTGCGCTAGCGCCAAGCCCCCGTCTCAAAAAAGCTCTCGCCCGCAAGGCGCCCCGTGCTCGTCGATCGTCGAACCCAGATCGTCGAACGCAGCCAATGCGGGAACGCTTGCGCTGGCACCCAGATCGTCTTAAAGAAGCTCTCGCCTACAGGCATGCGAGACCGCTTGCGCCGAGCTCTGGATAAGAGGCTCTCGGCTCAGAGCTCTCGCCGAGTGGGGCCCAGGGCCTTGGGTAAGATGACCAAATTACCCTCGGATGAAATTACCCCCATACCCTCAGGAAAACCATGGGATTCGGCTATTGGCATATCAACTAGGGGCATTTCAGTAATCTCAGGATATCAAAGACTATAAATAGACCCGTAAGGGCTCTTTGGAAAGCAGGCTTTTCATTATCTTCTAACTTCTAGTGCTTTTTGAGGAGCTCCTAGCCCAGGTTTTGGATTTGGAGGGGAAGCTCTCAGAGATCTTCCGGGTGTGAGGTGGGACCTCCCTGCTGAGGCTTTGGGTCAGTCTCAGGTCCATTGCAGCTAGTCGAGTGTTGAGGCTTGAGAGAAGTTAGTGTTGGCTGCACCCCTATTTTTGAACTCCCGTTGAGGTCATTTTTGGCTTCAACACTATTATTTTACCGAAAATAACTTGTCGGGTTATTATTTATATAAAAACAAAAAAATAGACTTAAAAAGCCAATGATGAAATAGCGCAACGACACCGAAATGAATTTGAACTAAAATGACCTTTAATAATTATAGATCCTAAATTTCAAATCAATTAAGGCGGAGACTTGGCCGTGGAGATTCCATAAAAATGAGCTCACCTATCTCTAGGACTATCGCTCACTTGAACATTAAGAATATTCGACCGGGCTCTCGTCCGACGAAGGATTGCACTTAATGCCCGCATTATGCTAAGAACCCCACTATTAGGCGGGGAACCCAACCCGGTAGAATTCTGCGCCTCCTCTCTCGAGGGTTAGTGCGAAACTCCATTTACATAAGGGTGATCGGTCCATATGCACGGCCTCTCGGCTAGCTAGCATATGGATAACGGAAATAGAGCCCACACAACAATATGTAGTTCTACGCGTCGTAAACCTGGGGCAAAACCTTAAGTAATTTGATTAACGAGAAAAGGAGGACCTTTAATTATTTAAAGTGTTTTTATCTGTTCCAATGATCTTCGATATTGAGGGCTATGAGCGGTTAGCCACTCATCGGAATGGGGACGGCTTAAGAAAAGTAAATGCATAATTGAAAGTGCGAGTCCAACTCAAACAAGTAGGCGGGAAATGAAAGCCGTAAAGAAAGCAGTAAATGAAAGAAGTAAAGAAAACAGTAAATTGCGAGTTATACGCAAACGAGTATGCGGGAAATGAAAGCGATAAAATGACAAATCCTACTCAAACGAGTAGGCGGGAAATGACAAGTCCTACTCAAACGAGTAGGCGGGAAATGACAAGTCCTACTCAAACGAGTAGGAGGGAAAGGACAAGTCCTACTCAAACGAGTAGGCGAGAAATTAAATCAGTAAATGCGAGTCCTACTCAAACGAGTAGGCGGGAAATGAAAGCAGTAAATCCGAGACCCACTCAAACGAGTAGGTGGGAAATGAAAAGTCCTACTCAAATGAGTAGGCGAGAAATTAAAAGCTGAAAGTGTTATCTCATACATGAACACACTCTACGGGAATAAGAAATGACAATCTAAATCATACACTCACACACACCAACAAAAATAAGAAAAACAAAGTGACTGAAAAATTAAAACAACTATATTTCTACCGTTAGAATATGCTTGAATGCATAAAAATAAAAAATAAAAATTAAATGAGCAAATATTTTTGGAAATAGAAGCAAAATCGAAGTGTTCGAAAAATAAAAACAATTACAAATCCATTCTTATAACTTGATAAAAATGTTTAAAAAGTGGAAATAAAATTTAAGAGAACAAAAAGTTTTACAACTTAAAAGACAAAATCTAAGTTAAAGAAAAATAAAAACAAATTTGAATACACTTTTATGAATTTATAAGAATGAATAAAACACTATTAAAAAGCATAAAAGCTAAAAGAGTTAAGTAAATTGAAGGAGAAAAACGTAAATTTAGCAAACTATTCTCATACACACCCACACCCATATTAAAAAGAGAAAAACAAAACTAAAGATAAATAAGATTGCTTAAGGAGGGGCACTCAAATGAAATCCAAAACAATATAAGGAGAAGAAAAATACATTTTATTAAGACGAAAAGGAGTTACAAAAAAGGTTAAAACAAACATAGAAGCGAGGGAGAGAAATTCTCCTTACATAGCTTGGAAATCACCTAAGCAGCACATACCCCAAGCAAAATGGTTCAAAAAGAGGAACCCTTAGACCTTACAACTGAGATCTATTTATAGACAAAAAATTTCAGATTACACGCCCTAGTCACAGGGGTGTAGGGGGGCGTGTCAGTACTGGTGCTGAGTTGAAACAGAAAATTTATTATATGTTGACTTTGGGGTTGTCCACGTGGAAGTCACGGGCATGAATTTGCGGTCATGGGCGTGTAGCATGGGCGTGGCTGGCCAAAATGTCAAATCCATGCAGCGCTGACGCATCTTGTTTGGAAAATCGAGGCAGTCACAGGTGTGTTCTGAATTGACACGGGCATGTCCGGAAGGTTTAACTAGGGAAGGCGTCCAGTGGTTACCGTGCTGGCGACGTCTAGTCTGGGACATGTGGCGTGATGGTCCCAGGCGTGCTTTTGACTTGACATGGGCTTGACTGGACAAGGTATTGAGATGGGGTTGAGTGGATGAGGCATTGAGTGGATGAGGCGTTAAGTGGCGATGGCGTCTAGTGGCGGAGGCGTGTCACGGGCGTGTCGAGTCGAGACACGGGCGTGTTCAACAGTTCGTCAAACGTCGATCGTCGAGTGTTGAGTTAACAATCAATGTCGTTGAGCATCGAGTGGCGTGATAAGGGCGTGTCGGATCGGGACACGGGCGTGTCGGGCCGTTCGCCGAACGTCGAACGCCGAATGTCGAGTTGGAGGAACTTTCTGTTGGAATCGAAGTAACACGCACAGGTCACGTGCATGACCGAGAAGTACACGAGCGTGTACTTTGATTTTTTGAATTTTTCTGAAAATTTTTAGAAAACAAAATTAGATTTTGTACAAATAAAAGAACATTTTATTGAACAAAACTAACTAAAATAACGAAAATAAACTAAAATGACTTAATTAACGTACGTAAAAATACGTATATTTACAACTTATCATTGGTTTTCCCCAACATGCATGGGTCCAAATGATCTAAAATTTCTACCATGGAATTATAGTGACCCTACAACCATGCCACATAAATTTGGGGGCATTTGGATAAGGGAATCTCCCTATTTTCATTTTTGTTTAATAAATAAATTATCTATCAAAACTTCAGAGAAATATCGCCCCAAAATTCTAATTTTCGTACAGGACTTAGGTTTAGCCGAACCACATGCATGCCCAAAATTTCACTACATGTGGACTTAGAGTTTGGCTTGGGCACTCAATTAAAAATTTACCCCAGCCTAGGTCCAGTCTTTGTAGAATGACCCTACAGGGAGCTGTATTGCTCCAAATCACAACTTTAAGGTGTCAAAATGAAGGTACGACTTAGGTCTACCTTTTTCATGTTGGATACTAATTCTGGAAATGTATCTAAGAGGACTAAATATTTAACACAAGTGAACTGAAATAATATGACAGAAAATAAACATTTTATGAAATTAATAATAAAATTTTAATATGTTTTAAATGAACGGGATCTATTCATCATTCCCGATTGCCGACGGCCATGATTCATTCTTCCTGGGATGACTTGATCCTCTTTTTCCGTCCAACTAAGCCACCACCACCGCCGACTAATATCTCCACTACCTCCGTTGAGGTGGCGGCACGTGTTTCCCGACGATGACGCCGCCGGTGGAGGCTCCTCCAGCGAACCCGAGCAAGAAGAAAAGCTCGAAAATTATGACCACAGCTCACATGGTATCAGGATCAATTGGGCCAGATTTCTCTCCTAATCGATCAAGATGGCTAGCACAGGGGGAGATGAGGAGAAATGGATCTGGATGTGAGCTAAGTGGCATGTGCGGTGGTGGTGTGCCATGGCCGACGATCTCTCCAGTGAGTTTGCTCTTTTCCTGTATTCTTTAGCAAAAATCATGCTCCAGCAGTCGATCTCCACTCCTCTCAACCTTCTGAAGCTGATGGTGGGCTTAGTTTTGGCTGGGAGTGGCTGGTTTAGGGGTTTAGTTTAAGTGGGTGGCCGACCTTGAGCATAGGTTGCTCTTCCTCACAGCCAGGTGTCCACCAGGCCCTAAATGCTGCTGGAAAGAGCTTGGAGGTTCAGCCACATGCTTGGGAAGAGTGAAGGAGGGCCAAGTGGCCTCCATTCCCCCTTTTCCTCACTTCTTTATATTCCCCTTTAGCCAAAACCCCCCAAAATGCCCCCTTGCATGTCACTACCCTCCAAATTCAGATGGTAGGGGCTGTAAATGTGCACTTGGGGTGGTCATGGGCCTTGGATTATGGGCTTAGCCCTTTGGGAATGGGCTTGGCTTTCAAATTCTTTAAATAGGCATAAGGTTGACCAAGTATACTTCTAGGGTTTACTTGGTCAACTTAATGAGTGGGCTTGCTCCACTTGATGGTCATTGACCCAATGACATCACCCTACCTTGGTTGGGTCTTGTTGATGCGCCTCTTGGGCTAATTGGGCCCATAGGTGTGGGTTTGACCTAATTGGGGTTAAGGTTGACTTGGGTCAACTTGGGTAAATGGGTGACCCAATGATGTGGTCTTAGGTTCACTTAGATTGTTTTTAGGGTTAGTGGCATAATGGTGTGCCCAATGTGAGCCTATGATTCCATATTGGGCTAGTTTGACCTGAGTTGAACTGAGCCCTATAGTGGGCACTATGTGAATACACCCTATCTCTATGGGTCAAACTTAGCCTAAAACTCATACCCCCCATCATATGTCCTAACCTAATCTAAATTTATGGGTCTAGTAGGAAAGGGGATGTTACAAATCCCAATAAACAAAAGAATTATTTTGTTCCCCCGAATTCAAGTTCGGGTCTATGGGGTTTCTGTGAACAAGAATTTCAAGAAACTTTCAGCATAATTAAAATATACTTGAGGCAAAAAGCTCCGGGTCACAATGACACATCAGATCCATCGGCTCCCAGGTGTGCTCCTCTCAGCCATGGTTGGACTATAACACCTTCACTAAGGGAACCTTCTTATTCCACAGCACACAAATCGCAGTCTCATCGATCTGGACCGGCTCCAAACAAACTGATCTATTAGGTGCTACGGGGCCTGATGTAGTGGTAATGTGTTGCTCCGGCCGAAATAGAGCTCTCTGAAGTGAGGTGACGTGGAAAACGTCGTGCAAGGTCCCTAACTCCGGCGACAGCTCCAATCGGTTAGCCAAAGGACCGATCCGCTCCAGGATCAAGTATGGTCCCATATATTGAGGACTGAGCTTCCTGTGCCTCTGTACCCGTGAAACGCCGTTCACTGGACAAATCTTCAAGAATACCCTATCCCCTACCTGAACTCTGCCTTCTAATGCCTCGTATCGTAGTACTTGGCCTACATACTCTGTGCCTCCAGCATTCGATCCTTGAACAGCCGTATTTGAGCATCAGTATCCTCAATGTAATCTAACCCAAGTGCCTTGGGGTCCACATCCTGGACTCAAGATAGCGGCATCCGACACTTCCTTCCAAAAAGGGCCTCATAAGGTGCCATCTCAATGCTTGCCTGGTGACTATTGTTGTAGGAAAACTCTATTAGCAGCAACAGTCTCTCCCAGGGCTTCCTCATATCAAGTATACATAGTCACAGTAGATCCTCCATTGTCTGTATAGTCTGCTCTGTCTGACCATCGGTTTGGGGGTGGAAGGAAGTTTTAAAAGTAAGCAGAGAGCCTAAGTACGTCTGCACCGCTCTCCACTCCCTAGATATGAATTGACCATCACGGTCTGACACAATCTTCCTGGGGATGCCGTGGTACCTGACGAACTGCTCCACAGACAACCTTACCAAAGCTGCAACTGGGCCGTCCTTCCTGATCGTTATGAACCGAGCCACCTTGGTAAATCTATCCACAATGACCCAAATAGAATCACGCCTAAAGTGAGAGAGATTCAATCAGTGTACATAATCGATAGCTATGCCCTCAAACTTGCACTCTGGCACCGGTAACGGCTGTAGTAGCCCTCCCGGGAACTTGTATACTGCCTTCACCTGCTGGCAGGTCTCGCAATGTGTCACATAAAAATTGATTTCTCTCTTCATGCTTGGACAGTACATGCTCCTATGCAGGTCCGTTGTCATCGTGGTGATATCGTGGTTCACTGAGTAATGAGAACAGTACATCTCCCTGAGTATATCCTCCTGGATACCACCTCCTGCGGGTATGTAGACGCAACCACAAAATTGAATGAGGTCGTCATGCAGTGAATAATCCTCTGAGTTGCCCCTTTCCAGGGCCCTGAACAACCGGCTCCAAAGCTACATCTAGCCTCTGCTATGTCCTTATGCGCTCTCGTATGTCACACTCAAGGATCATGGAGTACAAGTACTCCGGATAAATCTCCGACTTGGACTCGAAAATGACAGAAATGTGCACATCCCCAAGCATATACAGCAGCTCCATAGACATCACCCGAGGCTCTGGCCCTGTGGTGCCGACTCTCCTACCCAAGGCATCCGCCACGGTGTTCGCCTTCCACAAGTGATAATGCGTGGTGTATTCATAGTCGCACAAAAATTCATTCCATCTTCTCTGGCATAGGTTAAGGTTCTTCTGCGTGTCAACATACCTGAGGTTCTTGTGATCAGAGAAAATGTCACAATGAACCTAGTATAGGTAATGCCTCTAGATCTTCAGCACAAATACCACTGCCCCGAGCTCCGAGTCTTGTACGGGGTAGTTCTGCTCATGTTTCTTCAACTATTGGTCGACCCTAATGGGTCCTTATGGCTCTAATGGGACTCCTAAGGTATTAGGGGTGTTGTGGTAGAGTCTTGGGGTTAAGGTGTAACCCATGGTCCTTCTAAACCATTGCCTAGAGTTCTACTATTTGCAGACCATGATGATCTTCCACATTTTGTCCCCTATCCCTTGGCCCATTTCTGGCTTCCTAGGGTTTTGTCATGACCTAGTCATGGCCAAAACCACTCTTAGGGGTCTAGTTGGAAATGGAGATGTTACAAATCCCAATAAACAAAATAAAGATTTCGTCCCCAAAATCAAGGTTCAGCCTACGTGACTTACAACCGAAGAAAAGAACCTTGTAACATCCCATCATGACGCCTTGTTTGCTAAATTAGGTTTAAAGAGAAACCTAGATCTATGACCATTTCACCCAATTGGCAAACCAAGATCCCAATAAACAAGGATAAGCCCCCAATAAACAAAAGATAAGCCTCTATCTGCCTAGTGCAGCCCTTAGTAGTTTAAAGCAGGAAAATAAGTTAAACATCTTAAGGGGTTTGTGAGGTATACCTGACTGAACAGCTCTGGGTATCTTTGTCGCATCAGGTCCTGCGGCTCCCAGGTATGCTCCTCCTGGCTGTGGTTCCTCCACAGGACCTTGACTAGTGGGACCTTCTTGCGTCGCAAGACCCGTACTCCTTGGTCGTCGATCCTCACCGGCTCCAAACGAACCGACCGGTCTGAAGCTACCGGCCCTTCGGTGGTCAAACTCTGCTGCTCCGGGCGTAGCAGAGCCCTCCTCAGCGAAGAAATATGGAAGACGTCGTGCAGCGCTTCCAGCTCTAGTGGTAACTCCAGCCTGTAGGGTAGGGGTCCGATCTGCTCCAGGATCCTGTAAGGGCCCATGTACCTAGGGCTGATCTTCTTCCTCCGACCACGCACCCGCGAGACTCCATGCATGGGCCGGATCTTCAGAAACACCCGGTCTCCCACCTGGAACTCCACCTGCCGATGTCGGGCGTCATAGTACTTAGCCTGTCTACTCTGCGCCTCTAGCATCCTGTCTCTGATCAGCCTCACCTGGGCCTCAGTGTCTTCAACAAACTCTGATCCCAACACCTTCGGATCTTCGTCCTGAACCCAAGAAAGCGGGGTCCGGCATCTCCTTCCGTACAAGGCTTCGTAAGGCGCCATCCTGATGTTGGACTGGTAGCTGTTGTTATAGGAGAACTCGACCAGGGGTAAGAGTTTCTCCCACGGTTCCCCGCGGTCCAAAATGCATAGCCTCAAAAGGTCTTCCAGCGTCCGGTTGGTGCGTTCTGTCTGCCCGTCCGTCTGGGGATGAAATGCAGTGCTGAAGGTCAATTGCGTGCCTAAGTAAGCTTGCACGGATCTCCACTCCCTGGAAGTAAACCGGCCATCCCGATCCGACACGATCGTCTTGGGCACCCCATGATATCGAATGAACTTCTCCACAAATCTCCGTACTAATACTCCACACAGCGTCGTCCTTCCTGATCGGAATGAACCTGGCTACATTAGTCAACCGATCGACGATGACCCAAATTGAGTCATTCCCTGTTCGTGATCGGGGAAGTCCGTGAATAAAATCCATCGCGATGTCTTCGAACTTCCACTCTGGTACCGGGAGTGGTTGCAACAAACCCGCGAGGTTTTTGCACTCTGCCTTCACTAGCTGGCAAGCTTCGCAGTGGGTCACAACCCGAGTGATATCCTTCTTCATGTCAGGCCAGTACATAGTCTTCTTCAAATCCGCAGTCATCTTCGTGATGCCCGGGTGCACCGAGTACGGTTTACGTCCATTTCATTATATTTACGACGCAAACTTTCCTAGATGAGATCTAACGGAAACCCAAGTCAGTAACTAATTTTCCCAATAAACAAAAGACACGCCCCCAATAAACAAAAGATAAGCCTCTACCTGCCTTGGGCTGAGTATCTTTGATATTACCATGTTATATCCGTCCTAGCTGGGTGCAGAATCCCTAGGGCATCAATCTTTGACTTGGGGTTCCAACCTGAATCTGTTTATATACTCCATATTTTAAACCCTCTGAGTCATATTTACGACAACCTTATCCGGGTCAAAATGTTCCCAATCCCAACTGGGTCTCTTCCGAACTTGAATTCCTATCCGACCTTCGGTATTTGTCGTGATGGTGGTCTCCAGGTAATCTTGTTACTGGCATGAGGGTTGAGACTATGTGTCTTCTACCATTCTGCTAATGGATTATTGGTCTCAATTCTCCTTAAAGCAGTCCTTCCGATTTGAGTAATCCTTGATAGGGACTGTAGGGCTATCTGAGTTTATGGCTTAGGTAGCCATTCTCGTGTTATACTCCTCCTTTATTCTATTTAGGTATCTCCTTAGCTTAACCAAGTTCATACCCAAAGTATATTTCAAACTAGGGCATACTATAAGTTATCATGGTTAGTCATGTCTCCTAGTGGGTTGAGTCTAACTCATTGACTAAAGAATTATAAGATGAGATCTTCGCAGCCTAAAGTGCTCCCTGCTAGGGGCAGGGTTTGCCGCAGGCTACAAAGAAGGATTCCAATTGTTAGGTAGCGTACAAATGGAAAGAATGGACAAGATAAAGTGGACTTTTAAATGTGATTTCCCTTATGGGCACACCACTGCTTCCGCTGCTTAGTTTGTCCCCAAACTAAACTCGTGCGGGGGTGACCCAGGGTTGTGGACTGCTACTTTTCGATCGAGGTCTGCTCTGATACCACTTGTAAGACCCCCCTTTTTTTTCTCTTTCGACACCGGGGTCTTAGGCCCAGAACCGCCGTTTTGCGGTGACTCCTTCACGCCCTGAAGGGTCATCACCACAAATCGCCGATTCTGCCGGCTGATTTCGATCACAGAAAAGTAGCACTATAATGTAAATGCAAATTGCAGCCCACAGAGAATCACATGTCATAATAAATATAACTCCACGAAGGGAGTGTCCACAGAATAAAACATCAAAGTAGCAAAATACGGGCTTATGCCCGGTACATCATATCCTCACTACAAAATCACTCAAGCGGAAGCAGAAAACTACTCAAGGTCAAGACTCTCGGTCCCGGCTGTATGAACTCCGGAGCTAGACTGCCCCACCTCCAAGCGCACCGGTCTCTGGGGCTGCTCCTCCATGCTGGTCTCCACGATCCCCTAAATGATGCGGTTCGAAAACCGTTAGTCTAAAAGACTAAGTCCTATCATCCCCCGCCCCTTCCCCCACGACCCCTAGGCACCGAGCGGAGAGGAAGAAAGGGGAGGACATGAAGGTGGAGAAAATCAAAAGCAGATGGCGGCGGTCCTATACTAGCAAATTCTATAGCATGTAAAGACAATAAGCTGAAATATGAAAAGTAACCTTCACTTATGTGAGAACACATAAGCCAAGGGGTCTTCTGCAAGGCTCCCATCGTATAAAAAGTCCCATACCAATTTATATGTTGGGGTGTCGGTTATCAAACAGTAGTAAATATATATATCCAAAATTAACCTTAATTTATAAACTTGCCCACACAAACTTATAGACCAAGGGGTCGTTTTGCAGGTCCTAATGTATAAGCGTCCCATTCCACTTATACTTTAGGTGTCAGGGGTTAAATGAATCGATATGCTATGACATGCAAGTGGGTATGATGGACATGCAAGTGCAACGCACACACCCGACTCTGTGCACACAGACCTTTAGTTCCCCCTTTCTAGAGCCGTAACCTCCCAGGATACCTCCGTAGTGGCAGACGGAAGCGGTGGGTTGGGCCTCGCCCACCTCTAAACCAGTAAAGCACTACCGGTCAGACCTATCGTACGCATCAACGCTTGGTGCACGAAGCGGACTCCTGCGTACTCTTGCCGGCTGGCGCACCGGACTTCTGTTGGCGAAGTGCTAACCACACTTGCCGAGTCAACGTATTGGCGTCGGTGCATCGACCCTCCAATACTGAAGACCCACCACCTTAATTTCCTTCCCTTTTATGCACATGCAAATTTAGCGTAATCAAGAACCGAGCCGAAGCTCCCCGGACCACACGTCCGTCTCAAACAATCGAGCCGAAGCTCCCCGGACCCAAAGTCCGCCTTTTAACCATCCGAGCCGAAGCTCCCAGCTAACTTCCGGTGCCAACAATGTTTGTGAAATGTGCAACCCTAATTACTAAGTTACTCTTTTCAGCTTGTTAAAACAGTTTACGTTAACCCAGTACTGCCCCCGGTATTCCCTGTGAAGGGCTCTCAAGGGGCACTAGGAACTGTGTTGGGATTACGCCCAGCGTTCCCTTTCGCAAGGTACTTATTTTGTTATTGGTTGATTCCCTTAACCTTTGCTTTCTCATGTTCCGATATGCTAATCCTAGGGTGATTTGACTCCAACTCTCCTTGGGTAGGACGATCTTTCGTCGGACCCGAACACCTCTAAACCCTAGACAAAACCACACTCTACTCACTCATCTTCCATAGATGCAACCCATTCTACTTATCCTTCCAGCAAACCATCAAGACCCATCACATGTGCTCTAATTCATATCCACAATGATTTCCTGTAGTTTTGCTATATGCAGACCACTTAAGCTACATGACCCATAAAAAGGGAAGTACATGAAATACTCATCCAGTACCCCTATGATAATTATTAGAGGGCTAAAATGACATTTGAAGCATAAATCCAGAAATCCATAATTTTCCTAATTTGTCTGATAATTAATTTATTTATTCTAGTATCCAAAAAGCCCAAGTTTGAACATGAAGTATCAATTTCAGACAAGATAATATTCCAATAAATCCATGTTAATTACAAAATGCATAACCAACTCTAAAGCCTAAGTCTTCAAATTTTTCAGCAAGGTTTAGGCCCTGAAATTTAATTTCAAAGATATCTCATAAAAAGTCATTTTAAAAGATTTTACAGCAATAATACCTCCAAAAATTCAGAGAAACTTCAGGGATGATTATGATGGCCTACAAATACCCTAGAAAAAGTTTCATAATTTATCATGTAAAAATAAGGCTATACTTGATTTTCTCATGAAATTTCAGGTTTATGGATTAATGAACAAAGTATACTAATTAACCATCAAATATTTCCACAAAAATTTCCACATGATAATATTGAGCTAGAAACACTATGTATCAAGTTTCATAATTTTTCAATAAGTATTGGGCTCTTGCAAGAATTATGTAGTATATAACCAAAGTAATGCACTTGTGAAGTAGATGCCCTAACTAGGTGTCCAAAAATTCTATCAAAAATCATACATGATCTGTATTGTCTAAAACTACCTCTGCCAAAGTTTCATGCCCTTCCAATGGGCAGTGAGACCACAATAGCCAAATTATTAATTAGGGCAATCCTATTGGTTACAAATGAAGTGCTACAAATATTGATCAAACTCCCCAAGTAAATTACCAGAGGCTCAAAATATCCTTATTCCCTCACCACCCAAATTTGGTTAAGTTTCAAGATGTTTAGCTAATCTAAACCTACACTACAAGTTTTGAGTCCTAAGCTAGGGTTAGGGTTTTGGGGACCCTACCCTTTTCAAAATTAGTTAATATTTTTAACATAGGGTTTTATATATCCTAGGAATCTCCTTGCAAAATTTGATGTTCATCCAAGGTGTTTAGGACTCATGCCCTTCACAAGGCAAAAAGGTCCCTCCTTAGGGTTTGGCCTAGGAACTTAGGGAAAATCAATTCCACACTACCCCACATTCCATGGAGAGGTTCTAAGTGCCATAACAAGTCAGTGGCCCAAATTTCAGGCTCTGTTGAGGTGATTTGGTCACTCAAATCAAAAGTGCACTTTTTGTCCAAAATACCCTTATTAAGGTAAAGTTAGGGTTGGGTCAAAACCTATTCAAAACACATCCAAATTAGGTGAAACTTTATACAGATACATAACATTAGCCCAGGGACCACTCACTAAAATTTGGGGGGGTTTGGAGGTCATTTGACTACTTAATGTAATTACCCTAGCTTTATTAAATAAAGTCAAAAACTTTAGGAAAATTGTGTCCAAAAATTCTGAGCTTTGGGCAGGCCCTAGGTGTAGCTATGTATTAGGCTCCCTGCCAAAATTTCAACTGATTTGGGCTAGGGATGAAGTGTGGGCACTCAGTTTAATGACTGCCTAGCTCTAAGGGTATGTCCCACCAAAATGGGCGCCCTGGTCAGATCATGCACCCAAATGGGTTCAAACAAATTTTAAAATACAATAGACTCAGAGGGCTACAACGTTTGTGTTGAAAGTGTTTCCACCAGAAGAACCTAAGTATTTTTAAAAATTAAAACCATTTAGTGTATAATGTGTGACAGAAATGAAATAATCCAGAAATAATTTCCTATAGTTTATTCTCTGATGGAGCACGAATCTTGGCGCAAATGAACGGGATCCGTTCATCTTCTTCGTTGAGCCAACGACCAGGACGCGTTCTTCCTGGGCCGACTTCAAGCGGCTGCCGCCGGCCATCCAGCCCCTTCCCCGGTCGGCCACCGCCACCACCACCTCCGTTGAGGTGGGGGCTATCGCCAGGCGGCGGCTCTGCCGCCGGAGAGGCGTTTTCCGGTGGCTATAGCAAGAAAATTTCTTGCCGAAAATGTGGAAAACGCTGGATTTGATCGGGCTCAATTGAGACCGAATCTTAAACCTAAGAAGTCCTATGATCTACCCGAGAGTTAAGGAGAGGTGGAGGACCTTCCTGGCGGCCTGGATGCGGGAAGAGCGGCGGGATGCCATTGACGACGGCGGCGGCGCTCGGCTTCTGCAACAGTACAGTGGGATGGCTCGTCTCCTCCAGGTAAACGCTCAAAAATATTCCCCTTGGCCCACTGATGGTGTTTAAATGGTAATTGGGGAAGGGGGGTGGCTGGTTCTTCAATGGCCATCAACATCATTAATGGTGTGGCTCGGGTAGAGTGGAGGGGGGCTGAATCCACCCCTTGGTGGCCGGGAAACGGCTGGAATCAACTCCTCTTCCCTAGAGGAGTTGA
This sequence comes from Platanthera guangdongensis, assembly GCA_039583875.1. NCBI lineage: Eukaryota > Viridiplantae > Streptophyta > Magnoliopsida > Asparagales > Orchidaceae > Platanthera > Platanthera guangdongensis. The sequence goes on along the minus strand of CM077158.1, from coordinate 140,310,005 downwards.
TTGCAGCCATGAATGGTGGATGTTAGCCTCCCTTGGACAGTTTTCCACTCTCCCCTTCCTCTTCCCCATCTTCTCTCTCCTCCATTAACATGGAGGGAGCTCCTTTCTCTCTCCTAGTCACCTCTGGTTGACTGGTCAACACCACAAGCTAAATGCAGCCCACTTGGTCATGATGGTCATGGAAATGGGGTTAGCCTAAGGAAGAAGTGGCTTGGGCTTGGGTTAGCCCTTTTCGGCTAGGTTTGACTTGACCTAAATGAGGGTTGACCTGGGCCAATTTGACCATATGGGTTGACCCCATTGGGTTTTTAGTGGCCCATTGGACTCCCTTAAGGTCTAGGATTACTTGAATAGGGTTGGTTGGGCATCTTGGTGGTCACATATCCCTTGGTAAGGGCACTTTGACCATTTTAGGGCTAGAGTTGACTTGGGTCAACATGACCAATTGGGTTGACCCCTATGGGTCCTTGGTGACCCATTGGCTTCCCTTAAGATCTAGGTAGGGTTATTGAGGGTTACCCTGGACTTTGGAGGTCACCTACCCTTAGTAAGGGTACTTTGACCAGATTAGGAGCTTGAGTTGACCTGGGTCAACCTGGCCTCTAGGGCTGGCCCCAATGTGTCCTTAGTGACCCACTGACCTCACTTTAGGGTTAGGAGGGCATAGGTGGGGTCCTCTAGGATAGGAGCAGGTCAATTGACCCTAAGTAGGCTAGTTTGACCTATTTAGGGGTAGGGTTGACCTTGGTCAACTGAGCCTCTTTGGTCGACCCTAATGGGTCCTTATGGCTCTAATGGCCCTCCCAAGGTATTAGGGGTGTTGTGGTAGAGTCTTGGGGTTAAGGTGTAGCCCATGGTCCTCCTAAACCATTGCCTAGAGTTCTACTATTTGCAGACCATGATGATCTTCCACATTTTGTCCCCTATCCCTTGGCCCATTTCTGGCTTCTTAGGGTTTTGTCATGACCTAGTCATGGCCAAAACCACTCTTAGGGGTCTAGTTGAAAATGGGATGTTACATGCGTGTAGCAAAAATCGGGCCTGACGGTTCGACTCCCCGACGCGCGGCCGCAGCGCCAGGACCGTTTAGCAGCAGGTCTCGCTCGTCCGCATCCGCGCGAAGAATGAGCGGGCGAGGCTCAGCCAGAGCCCTCCTAGGATCCTCAGCGAGTCGGGGAGACTCGTGGCAGGCGAGCTCCTCGGCTCGCTCCCGCTACGATCAGAATGGCGGGTTGAGCGAGATCATCCCCATACCTGCCCTCGCATCAGGAGATGGGCGAGGGGAGGACGCGAGTACCCTCGAGCCTACCTCAAGGAAAATAAAAACAGCAACATGATAATTTTGACGTGCATCAGAAATCAAAAAATCAGGCCCATAGGCGGGCGAAGAGAGTCACAAATTGTTACAAATACAGAATGAGGCTTTGAAATAGTAGAAACTCCGCGATATCCCGCGAGCGAGGGGAAGAAAGGCTGGATCAGTACTAGATCCACTTCCACCTGCCCCGCCGCTGCGTTCCCAATCGCGGCGGCGCGCGAGGATAATGGTAATCGCGCACCGCCACCAGCTCCTGCTGAGCCAGGCCGACTTGTTCCGAGGCATTCCTAAGACGCTCCTCGGCTCGCGTAATGTCAACGCCAGGCGAAGTGACCTCGCCACCTTCTTCTACGCGCGGGTCTCCCTCCAAGGCCGCGAGCCGAGCCTCGGTGTCGGCCTTGTCTTGATCGACCCTCTTCACGAGCTCCTGAAGCAGCAGCGTGTGTTTCTGGAACAGCCGCGTCACCTGCCTCTTCATCCCCACCGCATCGGTCGGGTCGCCATGGTAATCAGAAACACCCTCCACGTCGGGCGGAGGCGAGTACCCTTCGCTCATCTTAGTTTCGGAGGAGACCATATTGTAGCCTACAAAAGGGCGATTCAGAAGGAGCGAGCGAGAACAAGACAAACGCTGAGTACAGCTTACCAGGGGTTGGCACGTCGTCCACGCCGATGGAAGGATGAGAGGAGCCCGGCCGACCCTGAAAGGCTTCTCCCTCGAGGGCCTCAAGAGATTTTCCCAGTCCGTGGGGAGCCGGCGAACGAGAGGTTTTTGGAGGTGGGCGATCCAGACCTGGGGGACTAGCAACCCTCTCAGACAACAAGGGAGGGGGCGATCCTCCCCCCCGTTCCCCTCGTCTTCACAAGGTATTGCCTGCAAGACAAAGGATCAGAAATGCAACAACGAACCGAAGAAGAAGGTCACGTACCCCAGAAGCGACCTCAACACCCGTCGCCGAGCTGGAGCCCGGGAAGTTAGTCGCCGCAGACCGCCTCACAATCTTTCCCTTTGCCGGCCTAAAGAGAGGGCCGGGAGACCCACGTGCTAACCAAGGGGTGGCCTCGAGGGCCTCCTCCCGAGTCTTCTGGCCCGCAGCCGCCAGGCGAGCTCGCACATCTTCGCTGACCAGCATCAAGAAACTGCAGTCTATTCAAGAAAAATGAGGGGGGTCTGGGGAGCCCCCCTGGGTTCAGCGGTATATTTATAGCCGAACAGTGGGGCCCCACTAGAAGATTCCCTGCTATCTCAGCACAGTACTCGCCGAACACGCGGGTTGGATGATTCTTTCCGAGCTTGTATCAAGCTCAAAAAGAGCGGGGATTGTGTACAACCCCGTGTTCGTCGAACAGGCCCCACCAGGAAGATCGGGCGGACCCAGTCCCGCGATCCGCGCCCAAGCAACAAGCAGACATGCGGCAAGAGACTGGTCCGCCCCCACTCAGTCCAGGCGAGCGAGCCAGGCGAGACGGCTCCCCTGTCCCTCCCGCTCGCTCAGAGAATCGTCGACCGGAGCGGGGGGTGCCAATCGTCGAGCCGGTACTCGCGGATGGGCTCAACGACCCGCGACCTACGAGCCATCCGGAGGGTCATAATGGCCGCCAGTCCGTCCCCTGTATGCGACCTGGCCACCAATCCGCCTCGGCAGAGGACTGGCGAGTCGCGGCAGTCCGGCTCGCGTTCGCCCGAGAAGAATAGGCGAGCCGCTAGAACCAGGTCGCGCCCGCCTCTCGCAGAGAGGGATGGATGGCGGGCTGACCCCCCCCCCCATGGGTGCAAATAGCTGTTCAGAACAGCGGGGCCATGCTGTTGGCAGACCAGGTTGGACTGCGCATAGCTGTTCAAGACAGCGGAGTTTGGCTGTTGGCAGACCCAACCTAGGGCCTTTTGGTATTTTCAGGTCAGTTCTTCTGGTTATTGGCAGTTCAGATTCCAAAAACTATAAATAAGACCCAAGGGGTACCTCAGAGGGCACGCTTTGAGTGCCTCCCAACTCCTGTTTTCAAGTGCTCTCTGAGGGTACCTTAGCTCGGCTTCTGGCTAAGGAGGGGAAGCGCTCAGAGATCTTCCGGGTTTGTAGTGGGACCTCCCTGCCGAGTCCTTGGGTCTTTTTCTTCTTGCCTTCTTTGTCGTTTTTCTTGCAGGAGCAAAGTAGGCGCGAGACCACCCCTTCCCCAAGGGTCGAACTCCACAAGAGGCCGGATTCCGGTTTCAACAATATAGCTCAAGACCAAGGGCATCTTCCTGAGCTATCATGAAACATCATGTAACATCCCAATTTCAACTAGACCCCCCTAAGGGTGATTTTGGGCAAGGCTAGGTCAGGACCAACCCTAGGAAGACCTTGGGGACCAAGAGGGCCTAGGTAGGAGGATGAAAGCTACCATGGTCTGCAAATAGTAAAATTCAAAATAATAAGTTAGAAGGACATTAGGGCTTCACCATGACTCCATGACCCCATCACAACATTATTAACCTAGCAAAGGGGGAAACTGACCCAAGTCAACTCTAGCTTAGAGTTGGTCAACTTAATCCAAAGGGGGGGGGGGGGGGGGGGGTCAACCCAAGCTCAACCCTTTTTTTCCTTTTAAGTTAACCACAATAAAATGAAATATTATGGGTGGAAAGGGCTGCCAATAGGCTGGGGAGTCAGCATGGTCAGCTTTGGTGACTAGGAAAGAGAGAGAAAGCTTCATTCCATACTAATGGAGGAGAGAGAAAAGGGGAAAGAGAGTTGAAGGAGGAGATTGGCCAAGGAAAGGCCAATGGTCCCCATTGATGGCAGCATTCATCTCCTCCAGTGAAGGGGAGGAGTTTCCAGCCGTTTTCCTGGCTGTCAAGGGGCTGTTACAGCCTCCACCATCATGGCCGAAACAAGCCTTTAATGGCCATGATGGCCATGGCAGTTTCTTCCATTCTTCTCCCCCTCTAATGTTTTAAACATCATCAGTGAGCTTGGAGAAGAATTTCCGAATCCTTAACTGAAGAAATCCGGCGAGTTTACTGGGAGATTGCAGAATTCCGATCGGCGGCGCCACCACCATGTCAACCCGCAGATCCGCTCGTCTCCAGGCCGCCAACAAGGTCCTCCTCCTCCTCTTTTCTCATGGGTAGATCTTAGGTTTCATTAGGGCCAAGGTTCAGGCACAATTGAGCCCGATCCAATTCGCAAAATTCATGGCTTTCGGCCGAAAATTTTATTGGTTGGATCGCCGGAATCCGCCCCTCCGGCGACTGTACCGCCGTCTGGCGATAGCCACCACCTCAACGGAGGTGATGGTGGCGGTGGCCGGCCGGGGAAGGGACTGGGTGGCCGGCGGCAGACGCTTGAAGTCGGCACAGGAAGAAGCAATCCTGGCCGCTGGCTCATCGGGGACGATAACCCAGCGCCGTCGATCTGCGCCAAGATTCGCGCGGCATCAAATCAGATACTTTAGGATTTAAATAAATATCATTTCATTTCTGTCACACTAGATGTATTTAATGTATTTAATTTTTAAAAATACTTAGGGACTCTGAATGGAAATCTGCCCAACATGAAAATTGTAGCTTAGGGTGTCTAGTTTGTAGCAAAAATTGCTTGGACCATTTTGGGCCACTTGTTAGACCAGGGTACCCTTTTTGGTAGGACCTATACCTAGGCCTAAACAGGAATTATGTGTGGTGCCCACACTTCATTCCTTGTCCAAACAAGTTGAAATTTGGGTAGTGAGAAAGTCTTAGTCATATCTAGAACCTATCCAAAATTTAGAATTTTTTGAGAATATTTTTCTATAGTTTTTAGAAAAATTTAATAAATCATGATTAATTTAATTATGTGACCTAATTAATTTAAAATTCCCCCAAATTTTGGTGGGTGGTCTTATATGTCATGATAGGTATAGGGTTAAAACTTTAGCTCATTTGGAGATGTTTAGGATAGGTAATTTACCCACCCTATATATGACCTTATAAGGGTATTTTGGTCAAAAGCCACTATTTGATGGTTGAGTGGCCAAATTCCCTCATCAGAGGCTGAAATTTTGGCCACTGATATAATTTGACTTTTTACACTCACGTATGAAGTTTGGAGTGGTTTGGACTAGGGTAGCCCTAGAATTTTAGGGTAGGCCCTTTAGGGTAAATTTCTAGGGTTTGAAGAATTTGGGGTCAAAGGACCTTGGATGGACTTGAAACTTGGGAATGATGTCCATAGGGTTACTATGGTCCTGTGGTTAAAATTTTAGGGCATTTGGAAGAATTTAAACCCCTTAAATCTATAACCCTAGTTTAGGGCACTAGCTTTGAAATCATAAGCTCTAATACCAAAACTTTCTGAAAAGGGCTGAGTTTTTGAATGGGTAGTTGTTTAGGATATATATATCTCTGGAAATTTTATAATAAATTTTGGATGAATATTTTTGGTACTTTATTCACAAAGTCATGTTTTACAATTTTCACTTAGGAATTTTTGGAGACAAATATGCTTGATTAAATCTGATGAAACTTAGCAAAGGGGCTTGTAATCATGGTACCCATCTCTGTAAAGTTTTATGAAATTTTTGAAGAATGATATTTAGTAGTTGCTTCTTTAATTATTTAATTCTATGGAACTTTGGTAAATTTAATAATGACATTTAAATTGTCTAAAAAATTTTAATTTCTTCATCATGATGTTTATAGTTCCTTATGAAGCACTAGTAATTTTTACATAATTATTGGAGACATATTTGTGGCACATCCTTCATTATATTTGATCTTAGGAATTATTTTTAATAAATCCTTTAGAGGTCAAGAACTATCTGGAAAATTATGAAAATTGGCAACCAATAATATTTCTCTGTTATTTAGTGAATAAAAATTTTAGGAGGCCATTACCTGAGAAAATCTTATGGTTCATGTTCAAATTGACTATGGCCTAGTTTTGAGGAAAATTCAATAAATAGTAGATTAATGGGGAAAAATATGATTTTCTGAATTTAGACTATATTTATCATAATAGACCTCTGGTAAAATTTGTAGAGTTATTGGAGGAGAATTTAGAGTATCACCTATTGAGTACATCATATTAGCTTAGGGAGGTCTGCAATTAGTAAAAACAGCAGAAATCAAATTAAAGTGCACAATGAGTTTAGGAAGTTGGAATAATGGGGCATTAGTCTGGTAGGTGAATTAGGTTTGTCATCAGAAGTGTAGATGAGTAGTGGAGGTTGGTTAGAGTTGTGTGGGGTTCGGGATCGACAAAGTATCACTCATCCTCGTTGAAAAGAAGGAGTCATATACACTTGGGTTAGAATTCAATTATAACCCTAAGGGATTGAGAGATTTGTGTAGTAACCAATAATAATAAGTGTCTTGCGAAATGGAGCTTTGGGCGTAATCCCATCGTAGTTCCTAGTGCCTTCGAGAGCCCTTCACGGGGAATACCTTGGGCAGTACTGGGCTAACGCAACTCATAGGAATAATGAAACTTCAAGAGTAACTAGAATAATTAGGGTTTCACTCTCACACACCCCGAGGTTACGGGAAGTAGTTTTGGCTAGATGATCAAGCAGTAGGCTCGGTCGTTGTGGTAAGAGGGCAGGATGGCCCGGTGAGCTTCGGCTCGGTGTTGGTACGTAAATTTGCATGTGCATAAAAGGAATGAAATTAAGGTGGTGGGTCTTCGGTATTGGAGGATCTTAGCACAGACACCAATACGTTGACTCGGCAAGTGTTGTGATAGCACTTCGCCAACAGAAGTCCGGTGCGCCAGCCGGCAAGAGTACGCAGGAGTCCGCTTAGTGCACCAGCGTTGAGGCGTACGATAGGTCTGACCAGTAGTGCTATACTGGTTTAGAGGTGGGCGAGGCCCAACCCACCGCTTCCGTCTGCCACTACGGAGGTATCCTGGGAGGTGAGGCTCCAAAAAGGGGGAACTAAAGGTCTGTGTGCACAGAGTCGGGTGTGTGTGTTGCACTTGCTTGATCCATCATACCCACTTGCATGTCATAGCATAAGCGATTCATTTAACCTTTGACACCTAAAATATAAGTGGTATGGGACACTTATACATTAGGCCCTGCAAAACGACCCCTTGGTCTATAAGCTTATGTGGGCAAGCTTATAAATTAAGGTTAATTTTCTTTACATATATATATTGCTGTTAATAACCGACACCCCAACGTATAAATTGGTATGAGACTCTTTATACGATGGGAGCCTTGCAAAAGACCCCTTGCTTATATGTACCCATATAAGTTAAGGTTACTTTACTTTACTTGTTTACAAATATGTTTAGTTACTATATAAAATGCTAGTTTTAGGTCCACCGTCACCTGCATTTGATATACTCTCCACTTTCAAGTCCTCCCTTTCTCCCTCTCCGCTCGGTGCCTAGGAGCCATGGGGGAAGGGGTGGGGGATGATAGGACTTAGTCTTTTAGACTAACGGTTTTCGAACCACATCATTTAGGGGATCGCGGAACCCAGATTGGAGGAGCAGCCCCAGAGGTCGACACGCTTGGAGATAGGGCAGTCTAGCACAGGAGTTCAGACAGCTGGGACCGTGAGGCCCTTACTCTAGTAGTATTTATTTTATTTCCACATGAGAGATCTTGTGGTGAGGAATTGTTGTATCGGGCATAAGCCCTTATTTACAGTGCTTGGTTTTGTGGACTCTCCCATCGTGGAGATATTTTACTTGATGTGATATTTCTGTGGACTTTTACTTAGAGTTTTGCTTCGCATGTTATTACTCTAATTTTGTTACTATGCTGCGATCGAATTGGCCGGCAGAAACGGCGTTTTGTGGTGATGATGCTTCCGGGCGAGAAGGTGTCACCGCAAAGCGGCGGTTCTGGGCATAAGACCCTGTGTTTTTATTTAAAAAAAAAATGGGGTCTTACAAATGGTATCAGAGGGAAACCCCGATCGAAAAGTAACAGTCCACAACCCCTGGTCCACCCCCGCGCGAGCTTAGTTTGCGGACAAACTAGCAGCGGAAGCAGTGGTGAGACCCTAAGGAGGAATCACTTGTAAAATAGTCCACTTTGCATATATTGAGCTGATTACCCACTAATATAGTTTGTTTCGCAGCCTCCAGCTCAGCCCACACCACAAGGCGGGGCCCAGCGGACTCCGGACGTTGCACCACCTCCCTCGGTCCCTACTCCTTTCCTACAGTCGGAGGTGGGACAGACGTTGACAGCCATTTTGGATGCTTTCAGGGCTCAACAGGTTCTGGCTCCGCAGCCAAACCCGGGGGCCAACTGGCTGGGTATCTTTCGAGGACTCGCTCCCCCATCCTACTGTGGGACTGAGTCTGCCGTCCGGACAGAGGAGTGGCTAGATATCATGTACGAGATGTTGACTGGGATCAAGTGCCCGTGGGAGGAAAGGGTGCCCTTGGTCGTGTCTTGCTTGGAATCTCATGCTAAGAGGTGGTGGAAGACTTCCCTGGATACGATTTTTGCTGACAGGACGGCTGCGGAGATAGCTTGGGAGGAATTCAAGGGCGCGCTATTGGAGCACTTTGTTCCGCTATGCTGCGATCGAATTGGCCGGCAGAAACGGCGTTTTGTGGTGATGACGCTTCCGGGCGAGAAGGTGTCACCGCAAAGCGGCGGTTCTGGGCATAAGACCCTGTGTTTTTATTTAAAAAAAAATGGGGTCTTACAAATGGTATCAGAGCGAAACCCCGATCGAAAAGTAACAGTCCACAACCCCTGGTCCACCCTGGCGCGAGCTTAGTTTGTGGACAAACTAGCAGCGGAAGCAGTGGTGAGACCCTAAGGAGGAATCACTTGTAAAATAGTCCACTTTGCATATATTTGAGCTGATTACCCACTAATATAGTTTGTTTCGCAGCCTCCAGCTCAGCCCACACCACAAGGCGGGGCCCAGCGGACTCCGGACGTTGCACCACCTCCCCCGGTCCCTACTCCTTTCCTACAGTCGGAGGTGGGACAGACGTTGACAGCCATTTTGGATGCTTTCAGGGCTCAACAGGTTCTGGCTCCGCAGCCAAACCCGGGGGCCAACTGGCTGGGTATCTTTCGAGGACTCGCTCACCCATCCTACTGTGGGACTGAGTCTGCCGTCCGGACAGAGGAGTGGCTAGATATCATGTATGAGATGTTGACTGGGATCAAGTGCCCGTGGGAGGAAAGGGTGCCCTTGGTCGTGTCTTGCTTGGAATCTCATGCTAAGAGGTGGTGGAAGACTTCCCTGGATACGATTTTTGCTGACAGGACGGCTGCGGAGATAGCTTGGGAGGAATTCAAGGGCGCGCTATTGGAGCACTTTGTTCCGCAATCAGCCAGAGATGAGCTGGAGGACAGGTTTTTTGCAGTTGAGGCAAGGGAGCAAGACGGTGGTGGAGTACCACCGAGAGTTTGATCATTTAGCCCGGTTTGCAGACTCATATCAGTTGGACGAAGCTGGGTATACGAAAAGGTTCTACAAGGGCCTGCGGGAGGAGCTGAGGGAGACCTTACTATTTGTATCTGACGGGCCCATCTCCCGGATTTTGGAGATGGCGAAAAGAATCGAGGCGGATTGACTTACTACTCGGGGACGGAAGCGGCCAAATGAAGACCAGAGCCGGGGAGCCCGAAATGATCAGCGACGGGGCCGCATCACAGATGGAAGAAGGGTAGAAGACCAGTCTCATCAGGAGGCGAGACAGGAGATAGGAAGACCAGTGTTGATGGCTCCACCACCAGTTCAGAGGCGGGACGAACAGAGACCCGGGGGAATTGCGTATCAACCGCCAGTGTGCTTCGATTGTCACCAGGTGGGGCACATTAGGAGGAACTGTCCCATGGGGAGGGCACCCCCACCAGCACCACAGGCTGCCCCACCAGCGCCATACTTCGGAGGCCGGGGTCGTGGCCGAGGACGTGGATACCCAGGTGGTGATCGTAGACAGGAAAGGGAGCAGGTGTATGCCTTGGATCTGGCACAGCCTCGAAACCCGGAGCAAGTCATAACAGGTATGACAAGAGTTTTTAAATTATTTAAATAAAAATTCCATTATCTCTGCTGTCAATTTTTTTTAGGAACTTCTCAAAAAAAAAGATTAAATAGGAAGAAACTAGTTACAGAATCCTAAGACATTTAACCGATCCAGGTATAGTCTTCGTCAGCGGCAAACCCGCCTACACATTGTTCGACACGGGTGCTTCGCACTCGTTCGTATCAGAGGCTTTCGTGGAAGGGCTAGAAGGCGTAGAACGGTTCACAGGCCTGACAAGGAGGGTGCGTTTACCTGATGGATCGGAGCTATTCACCTCTGCCCACTGCAACATGGAGGCGGAGATTGGCGGGAAGCCATTCGAAGTGGCGGCAATGATTCTTAGAATGCCAGTCTTCGAGTTGATCCTGGGCATGACATGGTTGCACTGGAACCATGCCCAGATTGATTGCCAAGCGAAGAAGATCACAGTGAGGCATGGAGACTCGTTTATTGTCATCGAAGGTATAAGATCCGCCTCTTGTGTGCTTTTATCTTCAGTACAGGCCGTTAAGGCCCATCTACAGGGGGAAGAGGTCTACCAGATTCTGTTTGAGATAGAGGAGCCCAAGGGGGCCATGACAGACATCCCAGTGGTGCGGGACTTCGTCGACGTCTTCCCAGAGAAATTGCCAGGACTACCTCCGTGTCGAGAGCAGGATTTTCAGATAGAGTTAGTGCCCGGAGCCAGGCCGGCATCTAGGGCCCCTTACCGGATGGCCCCGAAGGAGTTGGCAGAGTTCCGGAGTCAGCTGCAGGAACTTGTAGAGGCAGGGTTCGTCCGACCAAGTTCTTCACCGTGGGGAGCCCCGGTGCTGTTTGTCAAGAAGAAGGATGGAAGTCTCCGCCTGTGCATAGACTATCGAGCGCTGAATAGAGTCACGGTTCGGAATACCTACCCACTCCCACGAATCGATGAGTTGTTCGACCAGCTGGAGGGAGCACATTTCTTCTCGAAACTTGACTTAAGGTCAGGTTATTATCAACTGCGGATCCGAGAAGAGGACATTCCGAAGACCGCTTTCAGTAGCCGATACGGACTGTTCGAGTTCACAGTGATGCCGTTCGGGCTCACGAATGCACCATCAGCATTTATGAGCCTTATGAACAGGGTGTTCAAGGAATATTTGGATGTATTCGTCATCATCTTTATTGACGACATCCTTGTCTACTCAAAGACGGAAGGGGAGCACGCACGACACCTGGCCTTGACATTGGAAAGGTTACGGGAGCATCAGCTGCACGCAAAATTCAGCAAATGCCAGTTTTGGCTAAAGGAGGTGGCCTTCTTGGGCCATATCGTCAGTGGGGCTGGGTTGGCGGTAGACCCGGCCAAGATTCGGGCCGTTCAGGATTGGCCACCATTGAAGACGGCGACAGATGTACGAAGCTTCTTGGGACTTGCCGGGTACTACCAGAAGTTTGTAGAGGGATTCTCCCGGATCGCGCTCCCTCTTACGACTCTGACGAAGAAGGAATCCCCTTTTATTTGGACACCACAGTGCGAGGCAGCCTTCGTGGAGCTGAAGAGTCGGCTCACTTCGGCTCCCATCCTCGCTATTCCGTCAGGAAGGGAGGGATTCCAGGTGTATACCGACGCCTCCTACCAAGGGATGGGTGCCGTTCTGATGCAGAACGGGCATGTGATAGCTTATGCCTCTCGACAGTTGAAGATTCACGAGAAAAATTACCCGGTCCACGATCTGGAGATGGGCGCGGTAATCTTCGCCTTGAAGATTTGGCGGCACTATCTGTACGGGGTTCATTGCGACATCTTCTCCGACCACCAGAACCTGAGATACGTGGACACGCAAAAAGACCTCAACATCAGACAAAGGCGTTGGGTGGAGTTCCTGACAGATTATGAGTATACTATGCACTACCACCCCGGGAAGGCGAACGTGGTGGCGGATGCGTTGAGCCGGAGAGGAGATGCTGCAGGGAAGGGACCTCGGCTTATGTCTATGGAGCTGGTCCGGTCTTTCGGGGACATGCAGATATCCCTAGTATCCGAGGACGATCCAGAATTATACATGGAGTATCTGGCGTCGATGATCGCTATTGATGATATCCGGGACCGCATCAGGAAGGGCAGAAGACAGACCCTCGGGCGGAACCGATATTTCGAACCTTGGAGGAGGGTTCGACGGGGGATTATTCCTTGAAGGATGGGCTATTGTACTTCAGAGGAAGGATTTATATACCCGCAGGAGGTCAGATCCGGGAGGATATCATGGCGGAAGCGCATTGCAGTAGGTATTCGATACACCCGGGAATCACCAAGATGATGGCCGATCTGAAGAGGATGATGTTCTGGCCAGGAATGAAGAGGGATATTACACACTTCGTGACCCATTGCGAAGCCTGCCAGTTGGTGAAGGCGGAATGCAGAAACCCCGCGGAGATTGTTGCAACCTCTTCCAGTGCCAGAGTGGAAGTTTGAGGATATTGCGATGGATTTTATTCATGGTCTCCCCCGATCACGAACCGAAAATGATTCGATTTGGGTCATCGTAGATCGATTGACGAAGGTGGCTAGATTTATACCAGTCAGGAAGGACGATTCAGTGGGGGTTCTGGTTCGGAAGTTTGTGGAGCAGTACATTCGCTATCATGGAGTACCCAGGACGATCGTGTCAGATCGGGACGGTCGGTTTACATCCAGGGAATGGCGGTCGGTTCAGGCATACTTGGGCACTCGACTGACTTTTAGCACCGCCTTCCACCCTCAGACGGACGGGCAGACAGAGCGCACAAATCGGACACTGGAAGACCTGCTACGTCTATGCATCCTAGACCGAGGAGAGCCTTGGGAAAAGATGTTACCGATGGTGGAATTCTCGTACAACAACAGTCATCAGGCCAGCATAGGCATGGCCCCCTACGAGGCTCTATATGGACGGAAATGCAGAACCCCACTCTCTTGGATTCAGGACGAGGACCCGAAGGCTTTGGGATCGGATTTTGTTGAAGACACCGAGGCTCAGGTGAGGTTGATCAGGGACAGGATGTTAGAGGCACAGAGCAGGCAGGCCAAGTATTATGACGCCCGCCATCGTCAGGTGGAATTTCAGGTCGGGGACCGAGTGTTTTTGAAGATCCGGCCTATGCATGGAGTTTCTCGGATGCGTGGCCGAAGGAAGAAGCTCAGCCCCAGATATATGGGCCCTTACAGGATCCTGGAGCGGATAGGGGTCCTGGCTTACAGGCTGGAGTTGCCACCAGAGCTGGCAGCTCTGCATGATGTTTTCCACATATCCTCGCTGAGAAGGGCTCTACTACGCCCGGAGCAGCGGATTACGACCACCGAAGGGCCGGTAGCTTCGGACCGATCTGTTCACTTGGAGCCGGTGCGGATCGATGATAAAGGAGTACGGATCCTGCGACGCAAAAAGATTCCCTTAGTCAAGGTTCTGTGGAGGAACCACGGCCAAGAGGAGCATACTTGGGAGCCGCAGGATCTGATGCAACAGAAATATCCAGAGCTGTTTGGTCAGGTATACCTCTCAACCACTCAAGAAGTTTAAATTAATTACTTGACTTTAACAGGTAAGACTACTTTAGTAGGAGTAGGGGATTAATCTTCCTATTTAATAACAACTATAAGTTCATTTTCTTCGGTAAGAAGATTACCGTAGGCGAGATCGTGATTTCGAGGACGAAATCCTTTTTTGACTTGTTGGATTTGTAACATCCCAATTTCAACTAGACCCCCCTAAGGGTGATTTTGGGCAAGGCTAGGTCAGGACCAACCCTAGGAAGACCTTGGGGACCAAGTGGGCCTAGGTAGGAGGATGAAAGCTACCATGGTCTGCAAATAGTAAAATTCAAAACAATAAGTTTAGAAGGACATTAGGGCTTCACCATGACTCCATGACCCCATCACAACATTATTAACCTAGCAAAGGGGGAAACTGACCCAAGTCAACTCTAGCTTAGAGTTGGTCAACTTAATCCAAAGGGGGGGGGGGGGGGGGTCAACCCAAGCTCAACCCTTTTTTCCTTTTAAGTTAACCACAATAAAATGAAATATTATGGGTGGAAAGGGCTGCCAATAGGCTGGGGAGTCAGCATGGTCAGCTTTGGTGACTAGGAAAGAGAGAGAAAGCTTCATTCCATACTAATGGAGGAGAGAGAAAAGGGGAAAGAGAGTTGAAGGAGGAGATTGGCCAAGGAAAGGCCAATGGTCCCCATTGATGGCAGCATTCATCTCCTCCAGTGAAGGGGAGGAGTTTCCAGCCGTTTTCCTGGCTGTCAAGGGGCTGTTACAGCCTCCACCATCATGGCCGAAACAAGCCTTTAATGGCCATGATGGCCATGGCAGTTTCTTCCATTCTTCTCCCCCTCTGATGTTTTAAACATCATCAGTGAGCTTGGAGAAGAATTTCCCAATCCTTAACTGAAGAAATCCGGCGAGTTTACTGGGAGATTGCAGAATTCCGATCGGCGGCGCCACCACCATGTCAACCCGCAGATCCGCTCGTCTCCAGGCCGCCAACAAGGTCCTCCTCCTCCTCTTTTCTCATGGGTAGATCTTAGGTTTCATTAGGGCCAAGGTTCGGGCACAATTGAGCCCGATCCAATTCGCAAAATTCATGGCTTTCGGCCGAAAATTTTATTGGTTGGATCGCCGGAATCCGCCCCTCCGGCGGCTGTGCCGCCGTCTGGCGATAGCCACCACCTCAACGGAGGTGATGGTGGCGGTGGCCGGCCGGGGAAGGGACTGGGTGGCCGGCGGCAGACGCTTGAAGTCGGCACAGGAAGAAGCAATCCTGGCCGTTGGCTCATCGGGGACGATAACCCAGCGCCGTCGATCTGCGCCAAGATTCGCGCGGCATCAAATCAGATACTTTAGGATTTAAATAAATATCATTTCATTTCTGTCACACTAGATGTATTTAATGTATTTAGTTTTTAAAAATACTTAGGGACCTCTGAATGGAAATCTGCCCAACATGAAAATTGTAGCTTAGGGTGTCTAGTTTGTAGCAAAAATTGCTTGGACCATTTTGGGCCACTGGTTAGACCAGGGTACCCTTTTTGGTAGGACCTATACCTAGGCCTAAACAGGAATTATGTTTGGTGCCCACACTTCATTCCTTGTCCAAACAAGTTGAAATTTGGGCAGTGAGAAAGTCTTAGTCATATCTAGAACCTGTCCAAAATTTAGAATTTTTTGAGAATATTTTTCTATAGTTTTTAGAAAAATTTAATAAATCATGATTAATTTAATTATGTGACCTAATTAATTTAAAACTCCCCCTAAATTTGGTGGGTGGTCTTAGATGTCATGATAGGTATAGGGTTAAAACTTTAGCTCATTTGGAGATGTTTAGGATAGGTAATTTACCCACCCTATATATGACCTTATAAGGGTATTTTGGTCAAAAGCCACTATTTGATGGTTGAGTGGCCAAATTCCCTCATCAGAGGCTGAAATTTTGGCCACTGATATAATTTGACTTTTTACACTCACTTATGAAGTTTGGAGTGGTTTGGACTCGGGTAGCCCTAGAATTTTAGGGTAGGCCCTTTAGGGTAAATTTCTAGGGTTTGAAGAATTTGGGGTCAAAGGACCTTGGATGGACTTGAAACTTGGGAATGATGTCCATAGGGTTACTATGGTCCTGTGGTTAAAATTTTAGGGCATTTGGAAGAATTTAAACCCCTTAAATCTATAACCCTAGTTTAGGGCACTAGCTTTGAAATCATAAGCTCTAATACCAAAACTTTCTGAAAAGGGCTGAGTTTTTGAATGGGTAGTTGTTTAGGGTATATATATCTCTGGAAATTTTATAATAAATTTTGGATGAATATTTTTGGTACTTTATTCACAGTCATGTTTTACAATTTTCACTTAGGAATTTTTGGAGAAAAATATACTTGATTAAATCTGATGAAACTTAGCAAAGGGGCTTGTAATCATGGTACCCATCTCTGTAAAGTTTTATGAAATTTTTGAAGAATGATATTTAGTAGTTGCTTCTTTAATTATTTAATTCTATGGAACTTTGGTAAATTTAATAATGACATTTAAATTGCCTAAAAAATTTTAATTTCTTCATCATGATGTTTATATTTCCTTATGAAGCCCTAGTAATTTTTACATAATTATTGGAGACATATTTGTGGCACTTCCTTCATTATATTTGATCTTAGGAATTATTTTTAATAAATCCTTTAGAGGTCAAGAACTATCTGGAAAATTATGAAAATTGGCAACCAATAATATTTCTCTGTTATTTAGTGAATAAAAATTTTAGGAGGCCATTACCTGAGAAAAGCTTATGGTTCATGTTCAAATTGACTATGGCCTAGTTTTGAGGAAAATTCAATAAATAGTAGATTAATGGGGAAAAATATGATTTTCTGAATTTAGACTATATTTATCATAATAGACCTCTGGTAAAATTTGTAGAGTTATTGGAGGAGAATTTAGAGTATCACCTATTGAGTACATCATATTAGCTTAGGGAGGTCTGCAATTAGTAAAAACAGCAGAAATCAAATTAAAGTGCACAATGAGTTTAGGAAGTTGGAATAATGGGGCATTAGTCTGGTAGGTGAATTAGGTTTGTCATCAGAAGTGTAGATGAGTAGTGGAGGTTGGTTAGAGTTGTGTGGGGTTCGGGATCGACAAAGTATCACTCATCCTCGTTGAAAAGAAGGAGTCATATACACTTGGGTTAGAATTCAATTATAACCCTAAGGGATTGAGAGATTTGTGCAGTAACCAATAATAATAAGTGCCTTGCGAAAGGGAGCTTTGGGCGTAATCCCATCGTAGTTCCTAGTGCCTTCGAGAGCCCTTCACGGGGAATACCTTGGGCAGTCCTGGGCTAACGCAACTCATAGGAATAATGAAACTTCAAGAGTAACTAGAATAATTAGGGTTTCACTCTCACACACCCCGAGGTTACGGGAAGTAGTTTTGGCTAGATGATCAAGCAGTAGGCTCGGTCGTTGTGGTAAGAGGGCAGGATGGCCCGGTGAGCTTCGTCTCGGTGTTGGTACGTAAATTTGCATGTGCATAAAAGGAATGAAATTAAGGTGGTCGGTCTTCGGTATTGGAGGATCTTAGCACAGACACCAATACGTTGACTCGGCAAGTGTTGTGATAGCACTTCGCCAACAGAAGTCCGGTGCGCCAGCCGGCAAGAGTACGCAGGAGTCCGCTTAGTGCTATACTGGTTTAGAGGTGGGCGAGGCCCAACCCACCGCTTCCGTCTGCCACTACGGAGGTATCCTGGGAGGTGAGGCTCCAGAAAGGGGGAACTAAAGGTCTGTGTGCACAGAGTCGGGTGTGTGTGTTGCACTTGCTTGATCCATCATACCCACTTGCATGTCATAGCATAAGCGATTCATTTAACCTTTGACACCTAAAATATAAGTGGTATGGGACACTTATACATTAGGCCCTGCAAAACGACCCCTTGGTCTATAAGCTTGTGTGGGCAAGCTTATAAATTAAGGTTAATTTTCTTTACATATATATATTGCTGTTAATAATCGACACCACAACGTATAAATTGGTATGAGACTCTTTATACGATGGGAGCCTTGCAAAAGACCCCTTGCTTATATGTACCCATATAAGTTAATGTTACTTTACTTTACTTGTTTACAAATATGTTTAGTTACTATATAAAATGCTAGTTTTAGGTCCACCGTCACCTGCATTTGATATACTCTCCACTTTCAAGTCCTCCCTTTCTCCCTCTCCGCTCGGTGCCTAGGAGCCATGGGGGAAGGGGTGGGGGATGATAGGACTTAGTCTTTTAGACTAACGGTTTTCGAACCACATCATTTAGGGGATCGCGAAACCCAGATTGGAGGAGCAGCCCCAGAGGTCGACACGCTTGGAGATAGGGCAGTCTAGCACAGGAGTTCAGACAGCTGGGACCGTGAGGCCCTTACTCTAGTAGTGTTTATTTTATTTCCACATGAGAGATCTTGTGGTGAGGAATTGTTGTATCGGGCATAAGCCCTTATTTACAGTGCTTAGTTTTGTGGACTCTCCCATCGTGGAGATATTTTACTTGATGTGATATTTCTGTGGACTTTTACTTAGAGTTTTGCTTCGCATGTTATTACTCTAATTTTGTTACTATGCTGCGATCGAATTGGCCGGCAGAAACGGCGTTTTGTGGTGATGACGCTTCCGGGCGAGAAGGTGTCACCGCAAAGCGGCGGTTCTGGGCATAAGACCCTGTGTTTTTATTTAAAAAAAAATGGGGTCTTACACATCATCATATGACCTAGGGACAGAATGAGATAAACATTCATCAAAAACAAGAACTAAATAAAATAAAAGGCAACTTTCAAAACACAAATCCTTCAGCATTATGGGGTAGATTAGGGTGGATTTGCCCTAGGACCCTAGTTCAAACCCTAAGGTTGAACTTTGGGGGTTTGTGAATGACATAGGGTGTTATTTCCTTGTATGGGCTTGATGTTTAGTCCATGTGATTCTACTATGGTGAAATGCCCTATGGAGGAATTTGATGACATTTAGACCCAGACACATAACTTAAACTGACTAGGGTTTATTTAGGCCTTTACATTTTAGGATAATATTGAAGGGGCATATGACCTTGGATCCTTAGGAAATTTTGGCAGGAAGGTTTTTATAACAATAGGAGTCCTTAAAAAGTATTTTAGGATGTTTGGAAGACAGTAGATTGTACTTGTAGTTTTAATCCTTGTGTTGCCCATATTGATGATTTTGATAAAATAGTAGTTAAAATAACTTATAATGTTATGAAACTTAATCAATAATGTTTTGTGATCATATTAAATCTCTCGTAATTTTTGTATAATTTTTGGATTAAGTTTAACGATGCTTTCTTCTTTACATATATTAATTGGTAATATATTAGATTAATTAATTACAGGTTAATTCATTTATGAAAATTAGTGAAATTTGGTGCTCTCTGATATTTTGGCATCTTGTAGTGTTCATAAATTTTGGGTCGCCATAACTTAAGAAAATCTAGTACTTCATGTTCAAATTACCCATGGCCGTATTTTTGGGAAAATTAAATAAATATTAAATTTAATTAGGAATATTACAAGTTTCAGGATTTAGGCTAAATGTATCATGCTAGACTCACGATAATTATCTTAGGGCATTTTGAAGAAAATTTGGAGTACCTCCTATCATGTACATCATATAGCTTAGGTTCGTTTGCATTTAGTAAAACTGCGGAAATTGTAATAAATGAGATATGGTAATAGGAAGTGGGGAGAAATGCATGCTGATTTAGTAAGATGAAAGAGAGCTTCATTATGAACCATGAAGAGGAGAGTGTAGCCTTGGCTAGAGTTAAGAGGTGCTCGGGATCGACGAAAGATCGTCCTTCCTATGGAGGGAGGGAGAGAGATAGAGTCAAAACACACTAGGATTAGATCCAGAGTAATATTAAAAAGTGATCGGGAATCGGTTGTTAACCAATAACAGTAAGTGTCTTGCAAATGGGAGCTTTGGGCTTCAGCCCATCGTAGTTCCTAGTGCCCTCGAGAGACCTTCACAGGGAATACCTTGTGCAGTCCTGGGCTAACCTAAACCGTAAGTAAAATCAATGTTTAAAATAACAATTAGTATAAGTAGGGATTCACAATTTACACACCCCGGTATCTCGGGAGGTTGGTTAGGTTAGTTTGATTAGTCATCCGAACGGTAGGTTCCGAAGGTAGATGTAACAAACGGGATAGTCCGGGGAGTCGGTGGCTCGGAAGGATTTGGATACATAAATAAGGTGGTGGGTCTTCGGTATTGGACGCTCGTTCACACCGACATCGATATGTTGACTAGGCGGGTGTGGTTGACACTTAGCAAAAGAAAGTCTGGTGGATATGGCTAGCACTAGTATGTGGTGACTCTAGGTTGTGTCCTTCTAGAGGCGTACATTAAGGGCTAGGCCTGGTATTGCGGATACCCGTCTAAGAGTGGGGGGCCCGACCCACTATCTCCGTTTGCCACTATGGAGGTTCCTGGGAGTAAAGCTAGCTGCCCAAATGGGGGGAACTAAAGGTCTGTGTGTATAGAGTCGTTTGTGTGAGTTGCACTTGCATGAATCTTGGCATAACATAACACTACACTCATACTTGCATTTAAACCTGACACTCCATCGTATAAATCGGCATGAGACTTTTTATACGATGGGAGCCTTGCAAAAGACCACTTAACTTATAAGTTTGTATGGGCATTCATATAAGTTAAGGTTACATACTTCTTAGTATGTCTTTCTTACTTGTGCAGCTTGTTCTACTTTTTTACCTTACTGCTTACTATCATAGAACTGCTAGTTTGTACGTTTCTTCCTTAGATATACATAACTTATAATTAACTGCTAGAATAGTTCCACCGTCACCTGCTTTGCTTACTCTCCACCTTCATAGCTTCCCTTTCCTCCTCTCCACTCGGTGCCTTGGAGCCATGGTGGAGGGATAGGGGGATGATAGGACTTTGTCTTTTTGACTTACGGTTTTCAGACCACAACATTCCAGGGACTCCGGATGGGAGACAGGGAGCAGCAGTAGGGGACACAGCACCATCAGAGTACGGTGCTCACGGAGGTGGGCCAGTCTAGCACAGGAGCACCACCTACTGGTTCCGTGAGTGATTAGTTTAATTAGCTTCCGCGAGTGTTTGTAGTGAGGATTTGATGTACCGGGCTTGTAGCCTGTTTATATTTTCTTGTACTATTTTATTTCAGTACTTTTATTATGTGTGGACTTGATGTGATTTCCTTTACATATATTACATGTGATTGTGGACTTAGTTTTATCCAAACTATGTGTATACTTCTCTTTCTTTTTGGTGACCATAAAGGCCAGCAGGATTGACATTTTGTAGTGGCGACCTTTCCGAGTGTCGGTGTCACCACAAAATGGCGGTTCTGGGCATAAGACCCTGGGGTTTCAAAAGAAAAAAAAAGGGTCTTACAGACATCATTTATCGACAAGGAATATATAATTCTTGGGAACAGCTCCCGACTTCTCTAGAAATGAGACTGGTCATCATAAGTACAAAGCAGGTTTTCCCATAACTAAGCAGGAAAATATCATAAATTCAGATTTGACTAATATTCCAGGATAAATCGTTGACCCTACGAATTTATCAGCGAAGACAACTCTAGAATCTGACGCACCATACTTGAGACACAAACATCAAATGCTTACTATATGCATACATGCCACAAATTTAACTCTTCCAACAAAAATCATTCAATCTCATCAAAAACTCCAAATATCTGGTCAAATAGACCCAACAGACACGAAAACGAACTAACGGTGTAGCGCCGTCAATAAGACGTAAAAAGGTAATGCCCAGACGTCATAATTATGATGACACCAAATCAAACAATAACATCAGAAAATCGGGGGCGTTACAGGTATGCAGGCTGAAGAAGGCCATCTATAGCTAAAAGCAAAGCCCTCAGGACTTGGTTTAACTAGTTTAGTGGCATTGTGGTGTTCGTGGGTTTCACATAGAGTTTGGCCAAACACTCATTGTTCATTCGCAAAACCTCCTTGGGTCTGGTGATTCTTGCCGTATATGATCTTCACCAACACCTGGTCACGAAGGATATGGGTTCCCCAAGATACTTTATGGTGATAGAAATCTCTCGAAAGCCCAACTCCTTGGTCCTCTCTCAACGTAAGTATGCTCTTGATCTTCTTAAAGAGACATGGTTGACTGGGGCTAAACCTGCCCGATGCCCCATGTCTACTGGAGAAGATAAAACCTGGACAGATGACTGCATCCTCCATCAGATGTTACGAGGTACATTCGTCTGGTCGGCAGACTCATTTATCTCACGGTAACCAGACCCGACATCTCCTACGCTGTAGGCAAGGTTAGCCAGTTCATGCAAGCTCCTAGGGAGTGTCATCTGCAGTCTATCCTGATTATATTAGAATATATTAAAGCGGCACCGAGTAAAGGACTAGTGTTTCAAAAGAATGGTCATTTGAAGGTTGAAGTATACTCAGATTCTAGCTATGTTGATGACAAAGGAGATCGCAAATCCACTTCGTGATTTTGTACATTTGCGGGGGGAAACCTTGTGAGCTAGAAGAGCAAGAAACAGTCTGTCGTCTCCAGGTCTAGTGTAAAAGAGGAATATCGAAGTATGGCATCGATCACATGTGAATTAAAGTGGTTGCAGGCTCTCATTCTTGACTTAGGAGAGGTCTACAAAGATCCTCTACCTCTGTTTTGCGACAACAAGGCTGCTATATATATCTCTAAAAATCCGGTCTTCCATGAGAAGACAAAGCACATTGATGTTGACTGCCATTTTATTCGGGAAGATATTTTGAGGAAACAGATTTATACTCCCTTCGTTATCTCTGACAACGAGTTAACAAATATCTTCACCAAACCTGTATATGCTTCCTTTTTACACATTTGTAACAAGCTGGGTATGATTGGTATATATGCTCCAGCTTGAGGGGGAGTGTTGTTGTTTGGTGATTGGGCCATCTGGACGGTCTGCCCTGGCGGCTTGGAGACCGGGCGGTCCGGCGATCTGCCCCTGGCGGCTTGGAGACCGGGCGATCTGGCGGTCTGCCCATGCCAGCTTGGAGACTGCGCGGTCTGGTGCTTTCTCTCCAGCAGTTTGCCAGGCAGTTGTTGCTGATTGGTGACTGGGCGGTCTGGCGGCTTGACTCATGCAACTTGAAGACAGTGTCAGGTTGTCTTCTCTTCTTTGTAGTTGTCGTGCGGATAGTGTAATCGCACGACTTGTGATGCTTGTATAGATGCATGTTCATGTAATTATTAGTCCCACATTGCTTATTTATAATCTCTCCTCTCTCCTCCATTCTATAAAAGCGAGGCCATACTTTTGTAATACACACATTTTTTGGATAATAAAATTCTGTTTGTCCAAATTTTCGGTGTACTTTTTTTTATTCGCATACACCTACATACATATAACTTATAGCATGCATCAGATACTAACATGTGCATACCATTATCCTGTAGGCCTTCTTGAAATCTGGGACATTGAGAACAATGGACCCAACAATAAAGGATAACACTTGATTTAGAATTCCTTTAGATAAAATGAAAATTGATTAAGAGATTAAAGTGCAAATTCTAATAATTTGTCTTCGACTGTGGAGCCGCTCCAAAATTATGTTAACTCCCCTCTCAGGAATACACTAATGTCTAACCTTAGGCGGTATGATTAAGACCTTTCAGCCAGTAGAACCCTCTAAGCTTGTATTAGGCGGTGAACCCCAATATTGGGTTTTACCCCAATCCAGTAGATTTGGGTTGTCCACTATTGAGGATTGCATGAAAACTCCTTTTGTCTTTGAGTGATCTTCCTGTATCGACAACTTGTCAGTAAAATCTAGGATATAGATCTAGGATCAAAGACTATGTAGCAATATGTTTAACTGATCTCCTCATATCCATAACTTGTCGATAAAATATTGGATACGGATCTAAGATCGGACTCGCAACACTAGAATTCGAACATTTTATAATCAAAGACAACCCAAAGAAAATTAAAATAGAGAGCTTGCTAGCTGATTAAAATAAAACCAAAGTTCATTTCATTTGAAAGTTCATCACAATCAAGTGCTAAAAGTAGTTTAGCTACTCATCATGATAAGGGAAATTACATAAAATGATACATACATAAATGATTACTACAAAGGAAAAAAAACATAAAATACCAAACTACAAAACTAAATTATAACTAGGAAAAAAATTAACTAAGCTAAAATATAAACTAGAAATGAAAAATAAAGAAAGATAGTACCGAATTAAAGATTTTCTCCACCAAAATCTCCCCCCCAGCTCAAGGAGAAGATTGGTATTTATAGGAAGATTTGTATGAGAGTCATGCCCGTGACCTTGGGCGTGTAAGGTATGAAACCAGTGACATAAAATCCCGGGAAATGCTTGGAAGCAAATCCTCCATGATTCATTTCTTTATGGGTCACGCCCCCTGGTCACGCCTGTGACTAGGACGTGTATCGAACAGTTTTGAAAATGGAGAGAAAACGGCTCGATCTGGAGTGATGGAGGCAATTGCTGATGAGGTCACACCTTTGGGTCACGACAGAGACCAGGGCATGACTGCTTGAAATGATCGATGACAGAAACTAACTTTCATAACTCCGAAGAATGTCTAGGATCTAGATGTCACACCCTCTTTGTCACGTCCGTGACAAAGGTGTGTAAATGTAAACTGACGTGGCGGCTTATTCTGAGCAGTAGACACGCCCCTTGGTCAAGCCCGTGACCAGGGCATGTAATATTAATCTGATGTGGAAATACCTTTCTGGCAGCGAGAGGTGGGACATGGTCTGTGACTGCAGTCACACCCTATAAGACCCCACTATCGGAATACAAGGCATGGCTGAGCGGAGTCTTATGCCCAGAATAATCGTCTTGCGGTAACGTCGATGCACAGGTCATCCAATACTATAAGACGCCAATCCTGCCAGCTAAAATCAATATCATCCATGCGAACCCAACATAAAGAATAATCAGATGTCAAAATCTACACTTGTATATAAGTCCAAAAGAGTACGACAATAACAACTTGTATAATATCAGGGTACAAAAAAAACTTTGCCCAAAGGGCTACAACATGAGTCTCTCCAAACTCACATCCATAACTGACAGTATCGAAGGTAACGTCGTATCAGGCCAATGTTATCCACGTACAAACTTCGCGAGTTTTTCCACTGAATGGTCTTTCCAGGTTGGTATGAAGTGCGGCACTTTGGTTAACCTGGCAACGTTCACCCACATGGCATAGTTTCTGCTCTGATATCTCGGCAGTCCATGCACGAAATCCATAGAAATGTCATCAAACTTCCACACCGGGATTGTTAACGACCTCAGAAAATCGCCAGGTTTCTAGCAATCAGCTTTTACCAAGGCGCAAGTCAGACATTTTTCCACGTGACGGGCTATATAATTCTTCAAACCTAGCCACCAGAATGCCTTCTTCATGTCCTTGTACATCTTAGTGCTCCCCGGGTGGATTGAGTAATTTGTAAAATGTGCTTCATACATCCACTCCCGAAATTTACTAACGTTGGGGACGCACAATCTACCGTCTTTTCGCCAAAGACTGTCGTCCAAGGAAAACTGGGCATTTGACCTCTACAGCATAGCGTTGTAGACTTTGATCAAGTTCCATTGCTCGACGAACCCTATCTGCAAGGTCATACTGTATCTCTGTCCAGTTTAGGCATGCATTTGTAATGGAATTCTTGTCAACACAGGAAATATCTAACGCTTCCAGCTCCTGGATCAGACGCTCATCATGCATCTGGAACCAATTTTCCCTTGCGAGAGTCCTATGACTCAAATCATCTGTGACAACGTTTACTCTCCCATGTGTATAATGAATTTCAAAGGAGTAGTCCCCGAGGAACTCCATCCACCTTCATTTTCTGATATTGAGATCCTTCCGATCCAATATATATACTTTAGGCTCGTATGTTCTGTGAATATATCAACTTTCATGCCATATAAATAATGACGTCACAGTTTAAGTGCAAATATCACCACCGTCAACTCCAAGTCATGCATGGGATAGTTCCGCTCATGCACTTTTAACTAGCGTGAGCCATAAGTGATCACCATTGTAAACTGAAGAACAGAGTCTAAGGCGCTCCCTGATACATCACTGTAAATTTCAAAGTCGTCCGAACCATGTGTCGATGTCAAAAATGGCGCCATGGTCAAGCGAATCTTCATCTCTTGAAAAGCACGCGCGCACTCTGGCATCCAAACAAACTTCTGATCATTCCTTGTTAGTGTGGTAAGAGGAACGATGATCCGTGAGAAGTTTTCTATGAAACGTCTATAGTAGCCTGTCAGTCCAAGGAAACTCCTGACTTTAGCTACAGTAGACAACACCGGCCATTCCCGTATTGCTACTATCTTTGACACATCCACAACAATGCCATCTTCACTCACCACATGGCCAAGAAAGGGCACTGACGACAGCCAAAACTCACACTTTGAGAACTTGCCATAGAGCTTGTTTCTTCTCAGGGTATGCAACACCATTCGTAAATGGTTCGCATGATCTTATTTGGATTGAGAGTATACAAAGATGTCATCAACAAAGACAATCACAAACAAATCTAAGTACTCTTTAAATGTTCGGTGTGTTAAGTCTATGAACACTGATGGCGCATTTTTTAGCCCAAACAGCATTACTGTGAACTCATAATGAATGTAGCGTGTTCCAAACGCTGTCTTGGGAATGTCACATTCCCAAGTCCTCAAGTGGTAATAACAAGACTTTAAGTCTAGCTTAGAATAGTTATTTGATCCCACTAGCTGATCGAACAAGTCACCAATTCGTGGTATCAAATAGTTGTTCTTCTCCGTCAGCTTATTCAATTCTCGATAGTCAATGCACAAATGCAGACAAACGTCCTTCTTTTTCACAAAGAGAGTAGGTACGCTACAAGGTGACATACTTGGGTTTATATATCCTTGTTCCAGCAACTCTTGCAGTTAAACTTTCAGTTCAGCCATTTCCTTTGGCGGTACACGGTATAGCGAATGGCCACAGGTTTTGCACCTGACACCAATTCAATAACAAAGTTAATCACCCGCTGGGGAGGTAAGCCAGGAAGATCGTTAGAAAACACATCAGCATACTCTGATACAATCGGAACGTCACTTACACTGGCTTTTGGCTCAACAGCCATGAAGAATTACTTCACAGACAACTGAGACGTTTTGACTACTTGGAGAGCAGAAATGCTAGATCCTCTCACACACGCGAACTGAGTCCCTCGTTAGGTGATCGATCTATCCCAGTGTGACTTCCATATCATTGCATTCTACACCGGTACACTGCTTCGAGAGATCGTCCATACCTACAATCGCATCACGCGTTACAAAGATAAGCACAAAGGGTATACATTATGCTTTAATCAAACGATTCCTTGATTAGTCATCACAACATGTGTATATACACAAAACAGACATTGTACAGATCATTACGTGCGAGGAAATATATGGTCCACATTTACATTTTTTTATGTGCAGACTCAACATTCCATTTCAGTGTGATATCGTCTAAGGGCCACTACGACATTCCCGGGCAATATGTACCTCTTTTCTATATGAGTAGCAAATACGTGTAGTTCGCCCTTCAGCAGCTCCAGTCTTAGCCTTTGTTGCCATTGGGATCCTGCCACGACAGTCTTAGGCCATATGTCCCACCTTGCCACACGTATAACAAACACACGGAACTGGACTCCTTGATTCTCTAGCCTTGCGTTTGCTCCTCCAGTAGTGAGCAGACTTTCTAGCCCTTATAGAACTAGGTGCCCTGATCTAAAGCATCTGGTGGACTTTTACCACGTCCATATCCAATCGTCTAGCTGACTCCACCAATGTTTGAAATCCCATTAACTTAGGACCCATCAACAGAAAATGTAGTCCAGGGGGCAGACCATCATAAAATTGGTTAATCTTAGTTTCCTCAGTTTCAAACACAAACTATGCATGATGTCTCAGCATGACAAATGCATGCAAGTACTCGTCGATCGTGTGCATTCCTTGCATCAAACACATATTTAATGGTTAGGCCGATTCTCTTTCCCTTGCAATCTACTCAAATAAACCAACCGGTATTGATTCCTCCATTGGAACGGGAGGCTACACATGCCTGTTAGGTTGGGCATTGATCATTGTGAAGACAACATCAGCTATCAACCAGACCGTCTCTATCGAAGGAGGAGGAGTTAGCACCTCAGTTGGCGCATTACTCCCCACCGAGCACTGGAGTTCTTGCTACCCCTCAGTACTTCTAGTCTCCTATAATCGTGAAAGACACAATTTAACAACTCATAATATTGCAAAAGCAATAACATGAATGCACTTGTTCCTCAAACATGTGTATTTTCATTCCTAAGTGAACATTCTTGATTTCATTTATGTTATAACGGGTCGCACGTACACGTGCTCGTCACCCCTCTAAAGAATTCGACCATGAATTCGCCGGAGGAATTCCAAGACAAGATGATACCAAATTGTAACACCTTCGTCCGTCACATGAAATTTAATAGAGGGTCCGGCCGGGGCCCCACGCCATATTCCACAAACCTGCTGCAGGATTACAGGTTAATATCACAGACTATTACATGCATCCTAACTCAGAGCATTCTAGCGAAAGCTTTAGGGTTACTTGAAATCAAACTCATTTCAATGTCCATAATATATAAACCACCATTTATATATATAGCATAGGAATGTCAATTACAAATACACAAAGGTTATGACCTAAAGGCCTTACAGTTACATTTTACCAGTGTGGATTACAAACATCGGCATGCAAGCCGACCACAAATAAAAACAGTAAAATTCTTCATTCGGACTTCAAGGGCTAGTATAGCAGCAGGAAGGGCTTCAGCCAGCTATTTTCTGCTCGGCTCTCCAACAACTACACACAGACAGTCCACCGCAATGGTGGCAAATAAGGCAACGGTCAACATTCAGCTGACCAATTTATAACGGCCCTACCCCTTTCCTAGGGCAGTGGTATTCCTTCCTTTCAGGCAACCAATCACACAAGCAGTTATATCACAAGAACATGTACTCAGACACAGTTCAATATATCACAAATGAATGCCCCTCGGCCAAATGTTCCGTGCACTCGGGGCACATTTTCGTTGTACCTGTTGACTGGATCCCACCACAGTTCAGAGGTCCCAGACATTATGGTTCACTTTGAGCATTCCCAGTCTTTACGGCGTACAACCTAAGACTCTCATTATGCGATCCTAACAAACACCAATAACTTAAGCATTTAGGTTAGACATCCATAAAATGGATACAGTTCAGCCTTTGCCCGTTGCTCAAATCGTCAAATCTAAGGCTAGTCTGACGCGGTTCGGATTCCCCTTGTCTGTTCGGCTCGACGGACTTAAGAGCTCGTAGCTCACACAAGCCACATAGTCTCCCAGAGATAGGCTTTACAATTAAAAGTGTATCTGGTAGCTATCGCCAGCGATACACACCATCACCAGACATTAACAATAAAACTGACATTCTGTACACGACCCAACCAAAACACTGCAGTAACCTGAAGTGCTAGAAACACTGGACTTTCATAGCACAACTAGCTCACCAAGAGCTATCGCCATCAGCGATACTCACTGTCGCTCAGCGATATTAATAGTTCTCCAAACCGTGATTTCCCCTTGGTATTTTCCCGGAATTCAACTCCAATACTTCCTGTTGCTCTATTTCATAGGCACAACCCACAGACCACGTACAATACTTGTATATACGAGGAGTCTTCTCTGGTTCCCAAAATTAAACATCACCAATCCAGACCAACCTATCCAAATGGGCTTCACACAACATGCCTATTCCATACTATATATTTCCGGATCTATATGCAAGACTTACTTGGGATTTCGTGAATCAACCCAAAGGAATTCCCTCGATTCTCCAACTGTTGGTGGGGATTCCATGCACATACCAAAATAAGGACTTCACATGTCCAAGAAGGAAGGTGGATACCCTTAGAGTTCTCTTTTGAGTCATGGCGAAACTGTTCTATACGGATGAAAATGAGCGCCTCACTTTCCTCTTCGCAGATCTAGCCTCAGATCCCGTTTTCGACCACAAGATCTCCTTCAATAAGATATACAAGCTTCATCTCCAGCCCTTCTTCTTCCTTAGCTTTTCTTTTCTCCAAGGATAACATGGAATGAAGAGAGAGAGAGGAAGAGAAGAAGAATAACTTCTCAATCCACACACCTCTATATATCAAACCGCGCTTGAACCTCAACCACAGGATGAATCGATCAAAACGAAGTAAAGGCCAAGATTTGGGTTTACTGGTCAACTTTGGTGCTATCGCCTGACGATATCAACTATTAGCACTCGGAGATATCGACATAACAGCTTTGACCGCTTAACAGCCACTCTGACCCATGCCACATGGCACTGTCTATCACGAGCCGCATTTTCTCTACAATTAAATCATATCAGAGCAAGAGATAATACGTGTCATGATGCCACGTCGTGCAGGGGATAACTGCACACTCTCAAGCAAAACCCCAGACTCTAATTCTTTGGATAAAATCATAATTTAATATGAAAGAAAACCAATTAAGTTGGATGGTCGTATCGCTCGGCACAGTGGATCAGCTAGTCCACAATTAAAAAATATATTTATACGCAGCAGAAAATACTTTGGTTAAGTTGATTTGACATCCTACATGAGTGTAAACGTCCCCGAAGAACAACTCATGGAATACAGGACTCTAGATTTATCATAGTATAAGAAAAATAGCTTTTTTTCATTACTTGGGAAAGTAGTGTTTTAGTTTTATAAACATGACGTGCATGAGATACAGATAGTAATGCTTTTAGGGTTTAAAAATACCTAACATGCAACCTAGCATAAAACATTCCCAGAAGCAAGTAAACAACCTCCAAAAAAGCAACAACAGTAGTTCTCAGTTCATATCTAGCATCACAAGCAAGCCACCAGTGGGCATTAACAACCTGACATGAACCCACTAGTGAGTATGTATGTCTACACAGAAATAAGAAAACTGCCTCACCAAATGGAGGAACAGCAAACTCAGCTACCCCGAACGCCACAAGCAAGCTCCACCAGAACACTAGCCGCTCAATCGGCCACAACCTGAACCTGAGGCATTCAAAGAAAGAATACCTAAGCAAAAATAGAATGAATAGAAGTGGAGCATTAGATTCATAAGTAATAAAAGAGGGGCTTACCAACCCCAAAACAAGTGCTATTTAAAGAGCGAAGGTAAAAATAAACAATACAGCAAGGGTAAAACACTTCCCAAGGCAAGATCAAAACGCACCAAGTGCGAGAAATAAACAACATGCCCTGCTAAAAACCTGCAGCAGCAACAAGGCAAGCATATGCCAAAATAACAACTTTACAGAAAGGAACTAACAGTCCTAACTTGTGAATCATTAGTAGTGGTAAAGCCATGGGTCTGGGTTGGTGACCAAAAACAGTCCTCATCCAAACAACAAGACCCATAAATACTCAATGGTTCAATGGTGGCAGCCCTAAGGTCCAACACACCAACACAACCAGCCAAAACTGGGGCCAAAATGGTGACAACACACCAAAACAACCAGCCCATCCCGGGGCCAAAATGGTGGCAACACACCAAAACAAACAGCCCATCCCGGGGCCAAAATGGTGGTGACCAAGGCTCTACACAACTCCACCCCTCACAGAGCCATCAAACAAAACCACCTGCCATAATTCACGACTCGGCCTTCAAAACAAGCTGAGAAACATCAACAACCCGAAATAAACCCATCCTAACCAACTCAGGAGAAAAACACCAGCTTAAGGAGAAAGGCGTCGAGTCCACTCGACACCAAGCCAGAATGCGTCGAGTCCCTCTCGACACTAAGCCAGAAGGTGTCGAGTCCCTCTTGACACTAAGCACAAGGTGTCGAGTCCCTCTCAACACTAAGCCAGAAGGTGTCGACACTAAGACAGAAGGTGTCGACACTAATACAGAAGGCGTCGACACTAAGCCAGAAGGTGTCGACACTAAGCCAGAACGTGTAGACACTAAGCCAGAACGTGTCGACACTAAGCCAGAAGGTGTCGAGTCGCTCTCGACACTAAGCACTAGGTATCGAGTCCCTCTCGACACTAAGGCAGAAGGTGTCGACACTAAGGCAGAAGGTGTCGACACTAAGGCAGAAGGTGTCGACACTAAGCTAGAAGGTGTCGACATTAAGCCAGAAGGTGTCGACATTAAGCCAGAATGTGTCGACACTAATCCAGAAGGTGCCGACACTAATCCAGAAGGTGTCGACACTAAGCTATAAGGTGTCGACACTAAGCCAGAAGGTGTCGACACTAAGCCAGAAGGTGTCGACACTAAGCCTGAAGGTGTCGACACTAAGCCAGAAGGTGTCGACATTAAGACAGAAGGTGTCAAGTCCCTCTCAACACTAAGCACAAGGTGTCAAGTCCCTCTCGACACTAAGCCAAAAGGTGTTGACACTAAGCCAGAAGGTGTCGACACTAATCCAGAAGGTGTCGACACTAAGCCAGAAGGTGTCCACATTAAGCTAGAAGGTGTCGAGTCCACTCGACGCCAAAGTCTAAGCGGGGAAGGCGTCGAGTCTACTCGACGCCGCTTTGAGTGAGCTCCACTCACTCAACGCCAAAATACTTAGCTGCAAATCCACTAGCTGGACAATGGCGTCGAGTGAGTTCAGCTCACTCACCGCCAGAAGACTTAGAGAAAAGAAAATTCTAATTCCCCTTCCTACCCCTTCTACCCGGCTACAGCTATCCCCCAAGCTAGGCTAATTAGCAAACTACAACTCTACCTCCAGCCACTACCTAGACACAAGACTAGCAACCAGGAGAGAGAGGAAAAAAATATAGAAATCTGGAAGACCTAACTCGGGACAGAGGCGGAAGCATCCTAGCTTCTACTACCAGAAAAAATTGAAAACAAACATAAATGAAAGAAGCGTGCCAAGGGCAAAGAGCACCACTTGCCTCAACCTTCAGGACACAGCAGCTGTCCTTCCAAACTCCAGCATCAGCGGCAAGATCGGCCGCAAAAACAGCAAACCTAAAGCTAAGATGGAAAGAAAAACTGAGCAGCACGAAAACCCTAGCTTCTAAGACAGCTCTAGAGCAAGCAAAACTTACCTAAGGAGGAAGATCTAGGTGAGAGCAGATCAAATCTGCCTTTACCCGAGAAATCCGGACTCTAAGCCTCCAGAAATTGCCTGTCGGAGCTCCAGCACCTCCACCGCCCCATTCCTTCCTCTGGAAGAATCCCGTCGGGTTTTGGGGAGGAGTGTACAACCCCGTGTCCGGCGAGCAAGGTCACCAGGGTCTGGGAGGATCGGGCTGAGGACAATAGGCGAGCTCGACAGTAAAGGGGCGAGCCCGAGCTCGGCATTCGTCGACCAGAGATCGACGATCGGCGACCCCGAGTTCGGCATTCGCCGAGCGAGGCACAACTCGCGTCCTCGCAGTGGAGCTCGGCAACAGTAGGCGAGCAGAGCATGCCGAGGTGGTCAAAGCTCCCCAGCTCGCCTGGATGTATGAGGTATTTTTTACTGTTTTGCCCCCACTGGTCTGCCCATAGCCCTTCAAAACAACATAGTTTGGCTGTTGGCAGACCCAACCAAGGGTTTCCTGGTAATTTCAGGTCAGTTCTTCTGGTTATTGGCAGTCCGGATTTCAAAAGCTATAAATAGGACCCAAGGGGTACCCCAGAAAGCAGGTTTGTTTCCCTGCGCTCTCCTGCTCCAATCTTCAAGTGCTTTTTGAGGGTACCTTAGCTCGACTTCTGGCTAAGGAGGGGAAGCGCTCTGAGATCTTCCGTGTTTGTGGTGGAACCTCCCTGCCGACCCCTTGGGTCTGTTTCTTCTTGCCTTCTTTGTTGTTTTTCTTGTAGGAGCAAAGTAGGCGCGAGACCCTTCCCCAAGGGTTGAACTCCACAGGAGACCGGATTCCGGTTTCAACATTTTGGTGCGGTGAGCGTGGACTTTGGTCAGCGCAGAAAAGCTTCGGCGAGCTCAATGACGGGAGGACAAGGAACTGACAGGCAGAACTCGCGCCCCCCCCGCCTCTCGCAACGGTGGGGATGTTGGAAGACTTCAGGAACGAGGTGCTGGGCCTCGTCAAGTTCGCACTTGGTGCGCATGCCGAGTGCTCGACTCCGGCAGCCCAGATCGCGGCTGCCCCCTCTTTGGGCGAGGACGCTCCCGGCCGGCGAGCTGGGAAGGAAGTGGCCGAGGAAGGTCGAGGGTGCGAGCTCCCAGGACGCGAGCTCTTCCCCGGCTCGGCAGGCCGAGGCCGGTTCGGCGAGCTGGGCTCGCGAGACTCGACAGCTCGCCCAGTGGGGGGAGGCAGTCCTTTCAGCAAGCTGGTCTCCTCAGCTCCAGTCCCAGATGGGTTCAGGGAACCCGAGATGTCTTACTATACCGGGAAGGGAGACCCGGTCCAGCATGTCCAATGGTTCGAGGATGTGGTCTCCATCCGTCAGATGTCGGATGGATTCAAATGCCGACTTTTCGCAATCACCCTCCGGGAAAAGGCAAGGGAGTGGTTCCACCAGCTCCCGGCCAGCTCCATCTACTGCTTCGAGGACCTGCGCCGAGGGTTCATGCTGAGATTCACCACCTCGAAGAGAAGGAAGAAGGAGTCCGAGTCTTTGTTCCACATAAAGCAGGGGGTGAACGAGGCGTTGGGGAGCTATGTGGACCGATTCCAAGAGGAAGTTACTCAAGTCCAGGAGATGCCGGGCCATAGTCTGATGATGGCCTTTATCCTGGGCCTGCAACAGGGTTTCTTCCGAATGGAGCTGAAGAGAGTACCCCCCTCTCCTATGAGGAGCTGATGGAGAGGGCGGCAAGGGATGTCGACGGGTAGGCGTCGAAACCGGAATTTGCGAGGAAGCTGGCCAGGTGGGCAACCGAGGAGGAAAAGGACCATTCTGCGATGCGCTGGTCATTAAGGCAGCCATCGAGAACTTCACCGTCTCTCGGATCCTCATGGACAACGGGAGCTCCGTCAACGTCGTCTTCAAAAAGGCGTTTGACGCAATGAAAGTGGAGGCTAAGAGGGTGCTGGACTCAGACGGGCCCTTGTTCGGGTTTTCAAGAGAAAGGAAGGAAGTAGAGGGAGGAGTTGGTCTCCATGTCACCTTGGGGGGGCAGTCCCGAAACTGCAAGTTCGTCATTGTGGACGCCCCCAGCAGCTACAGCGCCATCTTCGGGAGGCCCCTTATCAACGCCTTCCGCTGCGTCCCCTCATCTTTCCATCAGTGCTTGAAGTTCAACGCTGAGGGGGTCCAGGTCAGGGTCAGGGGGGACCCAAAGGTGGCGTGGGAGTGTTATGTCACTGCGGTGAACACCATCTCCTGGCAGGAGGGAGCCGAGGAGATGGGGCGAAGGATGGAGGAGGTCAAGAAAGAAGCAGGGGGGAGGAGCTGGGAGTGAAGGACTGCGGAGAGGAGGCATGAGGAGGAGATCTGGAGGAGGTGGCCGAAGTGAGGGCCGAGGGAGGAGAAATGGAGGTAGAGGCCCCCGTTCCGGAGGAAGGGGATGCCGAGGGATGGGGAGAGCAATCCAGGCTGGAGGCAACAGAGGAAGTGGTGGAGCTGAAGGTGCTCACCCGAGGAGGAAGGACGGAGAAGATCCGCGTCAGCGGGGGGCTGACCCCGGAGGACCAAGGCAGGATGCTGGAGTGCATCTAGAAGAACGTGGACATCTTCGCCTGGAATGCCGCAGAGATGCCGGGGGTTGACGCGGATGTGGCCTGCCACCGCCTCAACCTGGACCCGGGAACACGCCCCGTTCAGTAGAAGAAGAGGTCCACTGCGGATAGGCTGGCGGAACCCATCAGGGAGGAGGTGGCGAAACTCCTCAAGGCCGGCTTCGTGTCTGAGATTCAGTACCCCGGCTGGGTCTCCAACATGGTTATGGTAAAAAAAGGAGACGGCCGATGGAGGATGTGTATCGACTTTTCCTTACTTAATAAAGCTTGTCCTAAGGACTGTTATCCTTTGCCTCGAATCGACGCGCTGGTTGACTCAAGCGTCGGTTTTTCTGTAATGAGTTTTTTAGATGCTTTTTCAGGTTATCATCAGATCAGGATGCACCCCCCAGACATCAAGGATGTCTCGTTCATCACATGGGATGGATGTTACTGCTACAGGATGATGCCCTTCGGGCTGAAGAATGTCGGGGCAACCTACCAGAAAATGATGGATAGGGTCTTTAAGGAGCAAAGGGGAAGAAATTTGGAGGTGTATGTAGATGACCTCATGATCAAAAGCCGGGATGTGGACTCCCACCTTCGGGACCTGGAGGAGACCTTTGCCACCCTGCGCAAATTCAAGATGCGATTGAATCCCCTAAAATGTGTCTTTGGGGACAGCAGGGGAAAGTTCTTAGGGCACCTCCTCACCCCCTCGGGGGTCGAGCCGAACCCGGATAAGGTCAGGGCAATCTTGGAGCTGGGGTCCCTGCGGAATGCTAAGGAGGTCCAACGGTTGACAGGGAAGCTCGCAGGACTAAGTCGCTTCCTT
Source organism: Platanthera guangdongensis (assembly GCA_039583875.1). Taxonomy (NCBI): domain Eukaryota; kingdom Viridiplantae; phylum Streptophyta; class Magnoliopsida; order Asparagales; family Orchidaceae; genus Platanthera; species Platanthera guangdongensis. The sequence goes on along the minus strand of CM077158.1, from coordinate 140,273,627 downwards.
TCCCGGGCAGGGGAGAGGTGCTCCCCCTTCTTCAAAATGCTGAGGGGGGGGGGGGGGGTCAGAAGTTTGATTGGACCAAGGAGGTCCAACGGCTGACGGGGAAGCTAGCAGGGCTGAATCGCTTCCTTTCACGGGCAGGGGAGAAGTGCTCCCCCTTCTTCAAAATGCTAAGGGGTGGTCAGAGGTTTGAATGGACCAAGTAGTGTGAAGAGGCGTTCTAGGACCTCAAGGTGCAGTTGATACACGCTCCGCTGCTCCAAGGGCCGAAGGAGGGGGAGGACCTGTTCTTATATCTGGGGGTCGGGGCGGAGTCCCTGAGCTCGGTCCTAGTTCGTGAAGAGGGAAAGAGGCAGCTCCCTATTTATTACGTGAGCCGGGTCCTGAGGAAGGCCGAGCTCCGGTATCCAATTTTGGAGAAGCTAGACTTCGACTGATCATCTCGGCTCGGAGGCTACGACCCTACTTCCAAGCACACTCAATCCGAGTGGTGACCGACCATCCCCTCCGCAACATCTTCGAGGGGGTGCAGCATTCAGGCTGGTTGGCTAAGTGGTCGGTGGAGCTGAGCGAGTTCGACGTCTCCTTCGTTCCGCGGCTCTCAATTAAAGCTCAGGCGATGGCTGACTTCTTGGCCGTCTACGTGGTTGAAGTAGCGAAGGAAGAGCTCACCCGCCCGACTCCTTGGAAAGTGAGGGTGGATGGAGCCTCAGGGAGGCATTCCCTTGGAGTGGGGGTGATCCTAGAAAGCCCTCAAGGGACCCGAATCGAGCAGACTGTGGTGGTACACTTCCCCATTACCAACAACCAGGCCGACTACGAGGCCGTGATAGCAGGGCTTCGCCTGGCCAGGGAGCTTGGGGTGTCGGATGTGGAGGTCCTCACTGACTCCATGGTAGTAGCTTCCCAAATCAACGGGGAGTTCGAGGCAAGGGAGCCCACCCTGCGATCATACTTGGCCAAGGTGAAGGGGGTCATTGGCACTTTTCAAACTTTCATCATCCGACACGTGCCCAGGGAAGAGAATGAACAAGCCGATCAGCTGGCGAAGCATGGTCCCCAGGTGGGGGGCACCATCACCGACCTGTTCCGCCGCTCCATCAAAGAAGGAGAGCTCATGGAAATCGATCAGCAAGCTTCGTGGATGGATCCAGTCGTGGTTTTCCTCTCCACAGGAGAGTATCCGGAGGGGGTAGATAAGAAGAAACTGAGGCACAAGTCAGCATATTACCTCCTCCAGGACGGGTAGCTATACAGGAAGACCCTCTCAGGGATGCTAGCCCGCTGCGTGACCGAGGGAGAAGCACGAAGGATCTTGGAGGAAGTCCACTCCGGGGAATGTGGGAGTCACTCCGGGAGTCGGACCCTAGAAGGGAGGATAGTCAGGCAAGGGTATTTCTGGCCCACCCTGGGCCGAGACGGCGCCGAGTTCGCAAGAAGATGTCATAAGTGCCAGTTGTTTGCCCCTCTCCAGCTACAGCCGGCCCAGCGACTCAGAAGTATAACAGCCCCATGGCCCTTCGCAATTTGGGGAATGGATTTGGTTGGGCCATTCCCCCAAGCCAGCGGTCAGAGAAGGTTCCTCCTAGTAATGATTGACTACTTCTCAAAGTGGATGGAGGTGAAGGCGTTGGCCAAGGTGACCTCTCAGGTGATCAGGAACTTTGTTTGGGGGGAGATCATCTGTCTCCATGGGCTGCCCCAGGCCATCGTCACCGACAACGGGCCCCAGTTCGCAGCGCCGAGTTTACCAGCTTCTACGAGCATCTTGGAATCGACCTCAGGTTCGCCTCAGTCCATCACCCCAGGAGCAACAGGCAGGTGGAGGCCGCAAACAAGATCATCGTCAACCTCCTCAAGAAGAAGGTGGAGAATTTGAAGGGGAGCTGGGTGGAGCAGCTTCCTACAGTTCTTTGGGCCCTAAGGACCAACCCAAATATGGCTACGGGGGAGACCCCCTTCAAACTCTCCCATGGATGCGAGGTAGTGCTCCCCGTAGAATTCAAAGTCCAAACACCGCGAGTCGTGGCGGCAAAAGAAGGCCGTGAGGAATGGCAAGCGGAGAATGAGGAAGAACTGAGGCTCTCCCTTGACATGGTGGAAGTGGTGAGGGACCTCTACGCTATCCGGCAGGAGGAGGTGAAAAGAAGAATGGCCAAATACTTCGACAAGCATGTCAGGGTCAAGCAGTTCGTGGAAGGGGACTTGGTGCTGAAGAAGGTGGATGCAGCAGGGAGATCAGCATCCATAGGGAAGCTCAATCCCAGCTAGGAGGGACCATTCATTGTAAAGGAAGCCTTGGGGTCAGGGGGCTATCGACTCCAAAATGTAGAGGGCGAGACCCTGAGTGTCACCTGGAGTGGTGACGACCTAAAATGATTTTTCCCCTGAAGCATGTAAGTAATACTTTGATTATAATAAATTCCTTCAACTCTCTAATGTTATCATAGCTGGCCTACATAGAGGAATGTAATGTATTTTGGACCCCGAGGAGATCCCGATGCCAGGCTCTCACCTAGCTGGCAGGGCTGGAAGTCACTCGGTGTCATCCTTGGGCCTCGAGCAGATCCCGCTGTCAGGCTCTCACCTAGCTGGCAGGGCTGGAAGTCACTCGATGGTGTTAGTAGTGGACCCCGAGCAGATCCCGCTGTCAGGCTCTCACCTAGCTGACAGGGCTGGAAGTCACTCGGTGTCATCCTTGGGCCTGGAGCAGATCTCGCTGTCGGGCTCTCACCTAGCTGGCAGGGCTGGAAGTCACTTGATGGTGTTAGTAGTGGACCCCGAGCAGATCCCGCTGTCAGGCTCTCACCTAGCTGACAGGGCTGGAAGTCACTCGGTGTCATCCTTGGCCTCGAGCAGATCCCGCTGTCAGGCTCTCACCTAGCTGGCAGGGCTGGAAGTCACTCGATGGTGTTAATAGTGGACCCCGAGCAGATCCCGCTGTCAGGCTCTCACCTAGCTGACAGGGCTGGAAGTCACTCGGTGTCATCCTTGGGTCTCGAGCAGATCCCGCTGTCAGGATCTCACCTAGCTGGCAGGGCTGGAAGTCACTCGATGGTGTTAGTAGTGGACCCCGAGCAGATCCCGCTGTCAGGCTCTCACCTAGCTGACAGGGCTGGAAGTCACTCGGTGTCATCCTTGGACTCGAGCAGATCCCGCTGTCAGGCTCTCACCTAGCTGGCAGGGCTGGAAGTCACTCGATGGTGTTAATAGTGGACCCCGAGCAGATCCCGCTGTCAGGCTCTCACCTAGCTGACAGGGCTGGAAGTCACTCGGTGTCATCCTTGGCCTCGAGCAGATCCCGCTGTCAGGCTCTCACCTAGCTGGCAGGGCTGGAAGTCACTCGATGGTGTTAGTAGTGGACCCCGAGCAGATCCCGCTGTTAGGCTCTCACCAAGCTAACAGGGCTGGAAGTCACTCGGTGTCATCCTTGGCCTCGTGCAGATCCCGCTGTCAGGCTCTCACCTAGCTGACAGGGCTGGAAGTCACTCGATCAAATGTGTTTGGACCCCGAGCAGATCCCGCTGTCAGGCTCTCACCTAGCTGATAGGGCTGGAAGTCACTCGGTGTCATCCTTGGCCTCGAGCAGATCCCGCTGTCAGGCTCTCACCTAGCTGGCAGAGCTGGAAGTCACTCGATGGTGTTAGTAGTGGACCCCAAGCAGATCCCGCTGTCATGCTCTCACCTAGCTGACAGGGCTGGAAGTCACTCGGTGTCATCCTTGGCCTCGAGCAGATCCTGCTGTCAGGCTCTCACCTAGCTGACAGGGCTGGAAGTCACTCGATGGTGTTAGTAGTGGACCCCAAGCAGATCCTGCTGTCAAGCTCTCACATAGCTGACAGGGCTGGAAGTCACTCGGTGTCATCCTTGGCCTCGAGCAGATCCCGCTGTCAGGCTCTCACCTAGCTGACAGGGCTGGAAGTCACTCGATGGAATGTGTTTGGACCCCGAGCAGATCCCGCTTCCAGGCTCTCACCTAGCTGGCAGGGCTGGAAGTCACTCGGTGTCATCCTTAGCCTCGAGCAGATCCCGCGGTCAGGCTCACCTAGCTGACAGGGCCGGAGGTCACTCGATGTTGTCGGCCTTGAAATTGTCAGATACGGGTCAAAGTCTCAGTGCCAGGGAGCAAAGGGGGAGGGGTTCTGTCAGGGCGAGATCGGGCTCGGCAAACCCAGCTCGACATGATCAAGAAGGCAAGCCAGGCTGGAGGACTCTGCATGAGCGAGTAGGGACTCGTCATTCTCGGCTCGGCACTGGCGAGTGGAGCGCGAGCCCGGGCCTCGCCGAAGGAAAGCAAGCCAGACCGGGGGACCTCGCCCCCTTTGCCCATTAGACTTGAAAAAATTTCTCCTTTTTCGGGCTCAACCCGGATGGCTCGCGTGCGAGTTATGGTGGCGTGATAAGGGCGGAGAGAAACTCGCCCCCGAATGGTTTGGGGCTTGGCGAACACTCAAAACGAGTCCACTCGCGGGCGCGCTCTCATAACCACTCTACTCGCGGAACCTATCTCGGCGATGTCGCGGGGAGAAGCACTCGCATAAATTCAGAGCACAACAAACATAGTAAAGAAAGAAAAGAAAAGGAAATGACACCAGTATGATCAAAAACTTTCATTAGCTGTATACAAAAAAGTAATTACATGGGGGGCTCGCCTCGGCGAGTGAACAAAGAAAAACGAAAAAAGAAAACAAAAGTACAGACTACCCTCAGGCCTCGCCCCCTCCCCCGGACTGGTCCTCGCCGTCACCCGAAGGATCCTGGAAGCTCTTCCCGAACATTGCGTCCAGGCTGTCTTCCTTCTCGCTGGGCGGCGTCGCCGGAAACAGGCTCGGCATCAGGTCCCGAGCCGAGATCCCCTCGCACCCCTCCACCAGCACCCCAGAATCCTTCATCATCTGGAGGGTGCACTCGGCGGCTTGAATGGAGTTGATCCGCAATCTCTCGACGAGGTCGGCCTCGCCAAAAATCCGCGGGCTTTTGTAGGGGAGGGTAGGATCGATGTCGTGAGGCGGTAAGAAGATCTCCGCCTGGCGACGCACCTCGCCGAGGAGGTGCTGGTTCTCCCCCTTCAGCTTTGTGTTCGCGCCCTCCAGCTCGGCAAGGCGTGCGCGCAGCCAGCCGATCTCCTCCCCCTGCTCAGCGTTGCGAGCCTGGAGCTCCCCTACAGCGTCGGCATCCGCGGACAGTAGTGCGCGCAGCTGGCTGACCTCCTCCCCCAGCTCAGTGTTGCGAGCCTGAAGCTCGCCCGCCGCCTTGGCATCCTGTAAAAGAGTCCATTTAGCAGCAGCACAAAATTTTCTAAGTAAAAGAGAGGAGCAGCGCTTGGAACTTACCAACCCGCCGGCGGCTTGGGCGAGTAGACCCTCCGCTATGCCGAGCCGCCTCGCCTGGTCGGTGACCTTGTCCTTGGCGAGGTCGCGAGCCTGCTCGGCCTTTTCGAGTTGGTGGCTGAGGGCAAAGCTGTGGCGCGCCAGCATGTGGTGCAGCTCTAGGGTCCGCAGGTGGGACTGCAGGCCCTCATGGCCGAGCTGCCGAAAGGTCATCCTCTTGTAGGCCTCGGCATCCTCCCGGCCATATAGGCCGAACCCGAGGGCGTAGGCGTGACCGATGGCAGGCTCGCGGTCGTGCCAGTAGGGGTGCGGAGTGGAGACAGAGACTCGATGAGCGAGCTCGTCCCACCGCAGCATGGGCTCGCCCGCCAAATCCTTCCAGCACGCGCAAAAGTTGAAGAGGGGGTGTTGCTTCGGCGGCGCGCGCTTGCGGGCAGCCCTCTTCGCCGCTGGAGGAGGGGAGGTCGCCGCTGTGAAAGAGGGGACCTCGCCACCTCTCCTCGCGATATGCCGGACCACGAGGACCCATTCTGCGATGCGCTGGTCATTAAGGCAGCCATCGAGAACTTCACCGTCTCTCGGATCCTCGTGGACAACGGGAGCTCCGTCAACGTCGGCTTCAAAAAGGCGTTTGACGCAATGAAAGTGGAGGCTAAGAGGGTGCTGGCCTCAGACAGGCCCTTGTTCGGGTTTTCAGGGGAAAGGAAGGAAGTAGTGGGAGAAGTTGGTCTCCATGTCACCTTGGGGGGGCAGTCCCGAAACTGCAAGTTCGTCATTGTGGACGCCCCCAGCAGCTACAGCGCCATCTTCGGGAGGCCCCTTATCAGCGCCTTCCGCTGCGTACCCTCATCTTTCCATCAGTGCTTGAAGTTCAACGCTGAGGGGGTCCAGGTCAGGGTCAGGGGGGACCCAAAGGTGGCGCGGGAGTGTTATGTCACTGCGGTGAACACCATCTCCTGGCAGGAGGGAGCCGAGGAGATGGGGCGAAGGATGGAGGAGGTCGAGCAGGAAGCAGGGGAGAGGAGCTGGGAGTGAAGGACTGCGGAGAGGAGGCGTCAGGAGGAGATCTGGAGGAGGTGGCCGAAGTGAGGGCCGAGGGAGGAGAAATGGATGTAGAGGCCCCCGTTCCGGAGGAAGGGGATGCCGAGGGATGGGGAGAGCAATCCAGGATGGAGGCAACAGAGGAAGTGGTGGAGCTAGAGGTGCTCACCCGAGGAGGAAGGACGGAGAAGATCCGCGTCAGCGGGGGGCTGACCCCGGAGGACCAAGGAAGGATGCTGGAGTGCATCTAGAAAAACGTGGACATCTTTGCCTGGAACGCCGCAGAGATGCCGAGGGTGGATGCGGATGTGGCCTGTCACCGCCTCAACCTGTACCCGGGAACACGCCCCGTTCAGCAGAAGAAGAGGTCCACTGCGGACAGGCTGGCGGAACCCATCAGGGAGGAGGTGGCGAAACTCCTCAAGGCCGGCTTCGTGTCTGAGATTCAGTACCCCGGCTGGGTCTCCAACATGGTTATGATAAAAAAAGGAGACGGCCGATGGAGGATGTGTATCGACTTTTCCTTACTTAATAAAGCTTGTCCTAAGGACTGTTATCCTTTGCCTCGAATCGACGCGCTGGTTGACTCAGCCGTCAGTTTTTCTGTAATGAGTTTTTTAGATGCTTTTTCAGGTTATCATCAGATCAGGATGCACCCCCCAGACATCAAGGATGTCTCGTTCATCACAGAGGATGGATGTTACTGCGACAGGATGATGCCCTTCGGGCTGAAGAATGTCGTGGCAACCTACCAGAAAATGATGGATAGGGTCTTTAAGGAGCAAAGGGGAAGAAATTTGGAGGTGTATGTAGATGACCTCATGATCAAAAGCCGGGATGTGGACTCCCACCTCCGGGACCTGGAGGAGACCTTCGCCACCCTGCGCAAATACAAGATGCGATTGAATCCCCTAAAATGTGTCTTTGGGGCCAGTAGGGGAAAGTTCTTGGGGCACCTCCTCACCCCCGCGGGGGTCGAGCCGAATCCAGATAAGGTCAAGGCTATCTTGGGGCTGGGGTCCCCGCAGAATGCAAAGGAGGTCCAATGGCTGACGGGGAAGCTAGCAGGGCTGAGTCGCTTCCTTTCACGGGCAGGGGAGAAGTGCTCCCCCTTCTTCAAAACGCTAAGGGGTGGTCAGAGGTTTGAATGGACCAAGGAGTGTGAAGAGGCGTTCCAGGCCCTCAAGGTGCAGTTGATACAGGCTCCGCTGCTCCAAGGGACGAAGGAGGGGGAGAACTTGTTCTTATATCTGGGGGTCGGGGCGGAGTCCCTGAGCTCGGTCCTAGTTCGTGAAGAGGGAAAGAGGCAGCTCCCTATTTATTACGTGAGCCGGGTCCTGAGGAAGGCCGAGCTCCGGTATCCAATTTTGGAGAAGCTAGCCTTCGCACTGATCATCTCGGCTCGGAGGCTACGACCCTACTTCCAAGCACACTCAATCCGAGTGGTGGCCGACCATCCCCTCCGAAACATCTTCGAGGGGGTGCAGCATTCAGGCAGGTTGGCTAAGTGGTCGGTGGAGCTGAGCGAGTTCGACGTCTCCTTCGTTCCGCGGCTCTCAATTAAAGCTCAGGCGATGGCCGACTTCTTGGCCGACTACGTGGTTGAAGTAGCGAAGGAAGAGCTCACCCGCCCGACTCCTTGGAAAGTGAGGGTGGACGGAGCCTCAGGGAGGCATTCCCTTGGAGTGGGGGTGATCCTAGAAAGCCCTCAAGGGACCCGAATCGAGCACACTGTGGTGGTACACTTCCCCATTACCAACAACCAGGCCGAGTATGAGGCCGTGATAGCAGGGCTTCGCCTGGCCAGGGAGCTTGGGGTGTCGGATGTGGAGGTCCTCACTGACTCCATGGTAGTAGCTTCCCAAATCAACGTGGAGTTCGAGGCAAGGGATCCCACCCTGCGATCATACTTGACAAAGGTGAAGTTGGTCATTGGCACTTTTCAAACTTTCATCATCCGACACGTGCCCAGGGAAGAGAATGAACAAGCCGATCAGCTGGCGAAGCATGGTCCCCAGGTGGTGGCACCATCACCGACCTGTTCCGCCGCTCCATCAAAGAAGGAGAGCTCATGGAAATCGATCAGCAAGCTTCGTGGATGGATCCAGTCGTGGTTTTCCTCTCCACAGGAGAGTATCCGGAGGGGGTAGATAAGAAGAAACTGAGGCACAAGTCATCATATTACCTCCTCCAGGACGGGAAGCTATACAGGAAGACCCTCTCAGGGATGCTATCCCGCTGCGTGACCGAGGGAGAAGCGCGAAGGATCTTGGAGGAAGTCCACTCCGGGGAATGTGGGAGTCACTCCGGGAGTCGGACCCTGGAAGGGAGGATAGTCAGGCAAGGGTATTTCTGGCCCACCCTGGGCCGAGACGCCGCCGAGTTCGCAAGAAGATGTCATAAGTGCCAGTTGTTTGCCCCTCTCCAGCTACAGCCGGCCCAGCGACTCAGAAGTATAACGTCCCCATGGCCCTTCGCAATTTGGGGAATGGATTTGGTTGGGCCATTCCCCCAAACCAGCGGTCAGAGAAGGTTCCTCCTAGTAATGATTGACTACTTCTCAAAGTGGATGGAGGTGAATGCGTTGGCCAAGGTGACCTCTCAGGTGATCAGGAACGTTGTTTGGGGGGAGATCATCTGTCGCCATGGGCTTCCCCAGGCCATCGTCACCGACAACGGGCCCCAGTTCGCCAGTGCCGAGTTCACCAGCTTCTGCGAGCAGCTTGGAATCGACCTCAGGTTCGCCTCGGTCCATCACCCCAGGAGCAACAGGCAGGTGGAGGCCGCAAACAAGATCATCGTCAACCTCCTCAAGAAGAAGGTGGAGAATTTGAAGGGGAGTTGGGTGGAGCAGCTTCCTGCAGTTCTTTGGGCCCTAAGGACCACCCCAAATACGGCTACGGGGGAGACCCCCTCCAAACTCTCCCATGGATGCGAGGCAGTGCTCCCCGTAGAATTCAAAGTCCAAACACCGCGAGTCGTGGCGGCAAAAGAAGGCCGTGAGGAATGGCAAGCGGAGAATGAGGAAGAACTTAGGCTCTCCCTTGACATGGTGGAAGAGGTGAGGGACCTCTACGCTATCCGGCAGGAGGAGGTGAAAAGAAGAATGGCCAAATACTTCGACAAGCATGTCAGGGTCAAGCAGTTCGTGGAAGGGGACTTGGTGCTGAAGAAGGTGGATGCAACAGGGAGATCAGCATCCATAGGGAAGGTCAATCCCAGCTAGGAGGGACCGTTCATTGTAAAGGAAGCCTTGCGGTCCAGGGGCTATCGACTCCAAAATATAGAGGGCGAGACCCTGAGTCTCACCTGGAGTGGTGACGACCTAAAACGATTTTTCCCCTGAAGCATGTAAGAAACACTTTGATTATAATAAATTCCTTCAACTCTCTAATGTTATCATAGCTGGCCTACATAGAGGAATGTAATGTATTTTGGACCACGAGGAGATCCCGATGCCAGGCTCTCACCTAGCTGGCAGGGCTGGAAGTCACTCGGTGTCATCCTTGGGCCTCGAGCAGATCCCGCTGTCAGGCTCTCACCTAGCTGGCAGGGCTGGAAGTCACTCGATGGTGTTAGTAGTGGACCCCGAGCAGATCCTGCTGTCAGGCTCTCACCTAGCCGACATGGCTGGAAGTCACTCGGTGTCATCCTTGGGCCTGGAGTAGATCTCGTTGTCAGGCTCTCACCTAGCTGGCAGGGCTGGAAGTCACTTGATGGTGTTAGTAGTGGACCCCGAGCAGATCCCGCTGTCAGGCTCTCACCTAGCTGACAGGGCTGGAAGTCACTCAGTGTCATCCTTGGCCTCGAGCAGATCCCGCTGTCAGACTCTCACCTAGCTGGCAGGGCTGGAAGTCACTCGATGGTGTTAATAGTGGACCCCGAGCAGATCCCGCTGTCAGGATCTCACCTAGCTGACAGGGCTGGAAGTCACTCGGTGTCATCCTTGGGCCTCGAGCAGATCCCGCTGTCAGGCTCTCACCTAGCTGGCAGGGCTGGAAGTCACTCGATGGTGTTAGTAGTGGACCCCGAGCAGATCCCGCTGTCAGGCTCTCACCTAGCTGACAGGGCTGGAAGTAACTCGGTGTCATCCTTGGCCTCGAGCAGATCCCACTGTCAGGCTCTCACCTAGCTGGTAGGGCTGAAAGTCACTCGATGGTGTTAATAGTGGACCCCGAGCAGATCTCGCTGTCAGGCTCTCACCTAGCTGACAGGGCTGGAAGTCACTCGGTGTCATCCTTGGCCTCGAGCAGATCCCGCTGTCAGGCTCTCACCTAGCTGGCAGGGCTGGAAGTCACTCGATGGTGTTAGTAGTGGACCCCGAGCAGATCCCGCTATTAGGCTCTCACCTAGCTGACAGGGCTGGAAGTCACTCGGTGTCATCCTTGGCCTCGAGCAGATCCCGCTGTCAGGCTCTCACCTAGCTGACAGGGCTGGAAGTCACTCGATCGAATGTGTTTGGACCCTGAGCAGATCCCGCTGTCAGGCTCTCACCTAGCTGATAGGGCTGGAAGTCACTCGGTGTCATCCTTGGCCTCGAGCAGATCCCGCTGTCAGGCTCTCACCTAGCTGGCAGAGCTGGAAGTCACTCGATGGTGTTAGTAGTGGACCCCGAGCAGATCCCGCTGTCAGGCTCTCACCTAGCTGACAGGGCTGGAAGTCACTCAGTGTCATCCTTGGCCTCGAGCAGATCCCGCTGTCAGGCTCTCACCTAGCTGGCAGGGCTGGAAGTCACTCGATGGTGTTAGTAGTGGACCCCGAGCGGATCCTGCTGTCAGGCTCTCACCTAGCTGATAGGGCTGGAAGTCACTCGGTGTCATCCTTGGCCTCGAGCAGATCCCGCTGTCAGGCTCTCACCTAGCTGACAGGGCTGGAAGTCACTCGATGGAGTGTGTTTGGACCCCGAGCAGATCCCGCTGCCAGGCTCTCACCTAGCTGGCTGGGCTGGAAGTCACTCGGTGTCATCCTTAGCCTCGAGCAGATCCCGCGGTCAGGCTCACCTAGCTGACAGGGCCGGAGGTCACTCGATGGTGTCGGCGTTGAAATTGTCAGATACGGGTCAAAGTCTCAGTGCCAGGGAGCAAAGGGGGAGGGGTTCTGTCAGGGCGAGCTCGGGCTCGGCAAACCCAGCTCGACATGATCAAGAAGGCAAGCCAGGCTGGAGGACTCTGCATGAGCGAGTAGGGACTCGTCATTCTCGGCTCGGCATTGGCGAGTGGAGCGCGAGCCCGGGCCTCGCCGAAGGAAAGCAAGCCAGACCGGGGGACCTCGCCCCCTTTGCCCATTAGACTTGAAAAAATTTCTCCTTTTTCGGGCTCAACCCGGATGGCTCGCGTGCGAGTTATGGTGGCGCGATAAGGGCGGAGAGCAACTCGCCCGCGAATCGTTTGGGGCTTGGCGAACACTCAAAACGCGTCCACTCGCGGGCGCGCTCTCATAACCACTCTACTCGCGGAACCTGTCTCGGCGAGGTCGCGGGGAGAAGCACTCGCATAAATTCAGAGCACAACAAACATAGTAAAGAAAGAAAAGAAAAGGAAATGACACCAGTATGATCAAAAACTTTCATTAGCTGTTTACAAAAAAGTATTTACATGGGGGGCTCGCCTCGGCGAGTGAACAAAGAAAAACGAAAAAAGAAAACAAAAGTACAGACTACCCTCAGGCCTCGCCCCCTCCGCCGAACTGGTCCTCACCGTCACCCGAAGGATGCTGGAAGCTCTTCCCGAACATTGCGTCCAGGCTGTCTTCCTTCTCGCTGGGCGGCGTCGCCGGAAACAGGCTCGGCAGCAGGTCCCGAGCCGAGATCCCCTCGCACCGCTCCAACAGCACCCCAGAATCCTTCATCATCTGGAGGGTGCACTCGGCAGCTTGAATGGAGTTGATCCGCAATCTCTCGACGAGATCGGCCTCGCCAAAAATCCGCGGGCTTTTGTAGGGGAGGGTAGGATCGATGTCGTGAGGCGGTAAGAAGATCTCCGCCTGGCGACGCACCTCACCGAGGAGGTGCTGGTTCTCCCCCTTCAGCTTTGTGTTCGCGCCCTCCAGCTCGGCACCGCGTGCGCGCAGCCGACCGATCTCCTCCCCCTGCTCAGCGTTGCGAGCCTGGAGCTCCCCTACAGCGTCGGCATCAACTGACAGTAGTGCGCGCAGCTGGCTGACCTCCTCCCCCAGCTCAGTGTTGCGAACTTGAAGCTCGCCCGCCGCCTTGGCATCCTGGAAAAGAGTCCATTTAGCAGCAGCACAAAATTTTCTAAGTAAAAGAGAGGAGCAGCGCTTGGAACTTACCAACCCGCCGTCGGCTTGGGCGAGTAGACCCTCCGCTATGCCGAGCCGCCTCGCCTGGTCGGTGACTTTGTCCTTGGTGAGGTCGCGAGCCTGCTCGGCCTTTTCGAGTTGGTGGTTGAGGGCACAGCTGCGGCGCGCCAGCATGTGGTGCAGCTCTAGGGTCCGCAGGTGGGACTGCAGGCCCTCATGGCCGAGCTGCCGAAGGGTCATCCTCTTGTAGGCCTCGGCATCCTCCCGGCCATATAGGCCGAACCCGAGGGCGTAGGCGTGACCGGTGGCAGGCTCGCGGTCGTGCCAGGAGGGGTGCAGAGTGGAGACAGAGACTCGATGAGCGAGCTCGTCCCACCGCAGCATGGGCTCGCCCGCCGAATCCTTCCAGCGCGCGCCAAAGTTGAAGAGGGGGTGTTGCTTCGGCGGCGCGCGCTTGCGGGCAGCCCTCTTCTCCGCTGGAGGAGGGGAGGTCGCCGCTGTGGAAGAGGGGCCCTCGCCACCTTTCCGGCCCTTGCTGGTTGTCTCCTTCAGCGGGCTCTCCGGCGACGCGTCGGGAGGGGTCTCCGACGAGCTGATATATTTGGGGCTGGGTTGCTGTTGTTGTTGCCCCCGCGGAGCCAGCAGAGCCCACAACATCTTCTTTATCTGTCGGTGGCCGAATGACGGGTTCGAGCCCGCGCCCTCAGGTCGCCTCTTGCTGGAAGAAGGTTGCAAGAGGGCCGCCTCATCTCAGCAAGCCATCGCCGCCGCCCTCTCGCGAGAGGGTCGATATGGAGCCCCGGATCCGCGAACGGCGGGTTCACGGGGATTATTCGCTCCCCTGCAGGAAAACACTTAAAAAAGTTAGGACTCCAGCAACGATATGGCGAGTAAGGCGGACAGGCGAACTCGGCAAGATGAGGAGAGTAGCATACCTTCGCCGGGCAGAACGGGGGGGGGGGGGGAGCGCGTCGAGGCCCCTCCGCAGGAAGGCGACCTCGAAGTCTTTGTGGAGGAAGTATTTATGGAGTTCGGCGTCGTTGCCGGACATGGCCGGCGGGCGGTACACCTCCTTGCCTTTTTGTTGCGGCGAGTAGGGGATGTTGCTGAGATCGCCCTTGATGAAGGCGATCTTGGTCATCCAGGTATGATGCTTGTTCGCGATCTCACGAACTCTGATCAGCGAACCGCCAAAGTAGGCGACCCCGTCCGGCGTCGCCTTGTAGGAGAAGAGCTTCCTGAACACCGTCAGGTTGAACTCGATCTTCTCCCGTCAGAGGTAACTCGCGAATGCCACCATCATCGCAATGGCGTTGGAGTTCAGCTGCGCGGGGACGACCCCGTAGTACTTCAAGATCTGCCGGATCTCCGGCCACAAGGGAAGGCGCAACCCCACCTCGAAGTGCGAGATGGGGAAGACGATCTTATCTTCATAAAAGGTGTTGATGGACTCGCCCGGCCTCGGCCTGCGCGCCTCGAAGCCCGGCGGCACGCGCTCCGCCACGAATTCAGCGAGCTCCTCCTCGTTGGTGTGCCCCTCGAAGAAGCAGTATTCCATGAAGTGCTGCGCGCACTTGGAGCGGCCATCGGCATTTGGGTTGGTCTTCCCCATATTCGCAGGAAAAAAAAGCCCTACGCGAGCAGGGAAAGAAGCGAACACAGAGAGAGGGAAGCAAATCAATAAAGACACAGTACGGGGGTAGGTGGGAGGAGGGGGGGGGCTATTTATAGGAAAGGAAATCTGAGGCAGGTTGTCCAATCCGCGCAGCTCGCCGACGCAGCTCGCTACCCCAGCTCGCCGACTTCCGGCGCATCCCATCCAAGGCTAAGTCAAACATTGCAGCATTTTATTTAACATGGTCAAGAATATTCTAAGATTTATTTATTACAGAAATAAAGTTCGGGAGTAAAAAAGACGGGGCGCGCAAACAGGAAGAGCATCGGGGTGCGAGTACCCGTCGGCTCGGCAAAGGAGCCACCCACTTACCTACCCCGGCCTCGCGACCCCCGCACCCCAGGCTGCCGCGTGCGGCGCAGCTCGCGGATCCTTCCGGAATTCCTCTGCGCAACCGAGAGACCGTCGTCTATCTCGTCCAGGAGACGGGAGGGGGACATCAGCTCGCCAGCTTGGCCGCGGCGCACCTCGTCAGCAAGACGCGCGTAGTCGCGCTGCAGCGTCTCGTTGACCCCCTGCACCTCGCGCAGTCCGCACACCAACTTTTTGAGGAGCTTGACCTCCCTCCTCGTCAACTCGCCTTGATCCACCTCAGGACCCAGGTAAGAGTCTAGCGAGCTCGGGGAAGGCAGGGGAGAATAGTGGGCTGCCCGCGAGGATTCCTCGGCAGTCGATTGACTGGGAAGAGCTGTAAAGACAGGTATTAGCAAAGAAAGGCAGGAAAAACTCATGAAGCAAGGAGTCAAGCAAAACTGACCTGAAGAGCTCGGTGGTTCAAAAGAGAGGCGGGGAGGAATGAACCTGAGATCCTTCCCGCGTCCCAGACCGCGAGCCCCAGGCGAGACGAGCTCAAATCCCGGGGTGGGAATGGTCCCCAGACCCTCCCCCGCGACCACGTCAGCTTGACGAGGAGGGGAGGTGCACACTGGCGAATTCGGCCTCTGCGAGCTCACAGGAAGGATCCCAAAGGGCAGAGGCGGGTCCCGAGGATGGCTATCCGGTGCCGAGAATCGCGAGTTGGCGAGTGTGGTCTCGCCTCGCGGTGTGGGCTCTCGCAGCGCGACACACTCGCCATCTGGTTGACCATCCAGGTCGTCGCCAACCACGACCACCTCTCTATCCTTCTCGAGAATAGTTCAGGTGGAAGAACCGGTCTCGCGAGCCAGAGTGTCCCTCAGGTCGTTGAAAATGGGCTCATCCGCCTCAGGGAATGGCTTTGACTTCTTGGAACTGGGCTCGGCGGAATCGGAATGGGGAGCTTTCGCGGGGACCGCCGTCAGAGCGGCAACGCGAGCCGCGGAGGCCTGGCGGGCTCGGTCTATACGCTCTTGGATCTCCTTAGGAAGAGGCATCTTGGCAGGGCAGCAGAGGGAATGGCAAGAGTCAGGCAGTTGGGCAGGTGCACATATATATAGCCGCAGGTGGCCCCCACCAGGAGATTCCCTCCAACTCGCCAACCAGAGCTTTGACAAGCTCGAAAAGAGCGGGGATTGTGTACAACTCCGTGTCCGACGAGCAAGGTCACCAGGGTCTATGCGGATCGGGCTGAGGACAATAGGCGAGCTCGGCAGTAAAGGGGCGAGCCTGAGCTCGGCATTCGTCGAGCAGAGATCGACGATCGGCGACCCCGAGCTCGGCATTCGCCGAGCGAGGCACAACTCGCGTCCTCGCAGTGGAGCTCGGCAGCAGTAGGCGAGCAGAGCATGCCGAGGTGGTCAAAGCTCCCCAGCTCGCCTGGATGTATGAGGTATTTTTTACTGTTTTGCCCCCACTGGTCTGCCCATAGCCCTTCAAAACAGCGGAGTTTGGTTGTTGGCAGACCCAACCAAGGGTTTCCTGGTAATTTCAGGTCAGTTCTTCTGGTTATTGGCAGTCCGGATTTCAAAAGCTATAAATAGGACCCAAGGGGTACCCCAGAAAGCAGGTTTTTTTCCCTGCGCTCTCCTGCTCCAATCTTCAAGTGCTTTCTGAGGGTACCTTAGCTCGGCTTCTGGCTAAGGAGGGGAAGCGCTCTGAGATATTCCGGGTTTGTGGTGGGACCTCCCTGCCGAGCCCTTGGGTCTATTTCTTCTTGCCTTCTTTGTTGTTTTTCTTGTAGGAGCAAAGTAGGCGCGAGACCACCCCTTCCCCAAGGGTCAAACTCCACAGGAGACCGGATTCCGGTTTCAACAAAGAGGAATAGGGATAAGCTAAAATAATACTCACCCACTATAGTATTATAATATTATTATCATAACAGTACTATCTAAACTATGATAAAATAACCGGCCACTAGCAACAAAGCATATAATATAATATAAGCCACTAATATTATATAAGTGTAGTCGGCCACTTAGCTGCAACTTAACATATAAAATCCGCCACTTGAGCTCCAGCACTCAAGCTTAAACATATATATAGACAGATATATATATATATATATATGTAAATCAAGCTAAATACCAAGCTAAAAATCAAGCTAATATATATATATATATATACACACACACACACAGACACACATACATATGAAGCCAAGCAAAACCAGGCACTGACGCGAAAAACAAACGATCTCGGAATTCGACGAAACTCGCACCATAGCTAAACACCCATGCTACGAAAACAACGGCGAAGTCGATAATAACATCCGACGATCAAAACTCAGGCTAACATCTCCCGAAGCTAAAACACAAGCATTCCCTGAGAGGCTCTGCCGAGTCACCAAAACAGACTCCGGCTAGCTGTGGAACCTTGCAAACAGGCTACAAAACAAGCCATTAAGAACTCCTCAAGATCTTAGACAACCCTCTAACAACGACAAAGGCCGTAAACGCGTCAATGTAACGCCAAACAATGATTAAACAATCACAGGAAAACCGGGGGCGTTACAGTCACTCCCCCCTAAAAGAAAGTTTCGCCCCGAAACTTTACGCACAAAACTCCTATCAAGAAGGAGAAAGAAATAGCCAAGCAAGAGCTATATTAGAAAATGCAAAACATACCAGGCACAAGTTAGGGAAAAAGATGAGGGTGAGCCCCCCTCATAGCCGACTCCAATTCCGAGTCGCGCTTTCCATATCCTGGTTTCTCCATAAAACTTTAACCATTGGAATGATCTTCTTCCGCAACACACGATCTTGCGTATCCAAAATGCGGACAGGCATCTCCACATAAGAAAGATTTGGCTCTAACTAAGGCACGGAATCCAAAACTTGCATGTCGCTCAACACACACTTCCGCTACTGGCTAACATGAAAAACATCGTGCACACCAGGAAAATTTGTGGGCAAATCCAGCCTATAAGCTGCCACACCAATCCGCTCAACAATCTTAAACGGTCCCACAAATCTTGGATCCAATTTTCGGTTCTTACCAAACCTCTTGATTCCAACCATCGTCGAGACTTTAAGAAAAACCAAGTCCCCCACAGCAAACTCCAAATCAGATCTATGCTGGTTGGCGTTCTTCTCATATCGCTCTTGAGCTATCCGAAGCATCTTCTAAATAAGCTTCACAGCAACTTCCATTTCTTCAAGAGCATCCGAACCCAACAAAGATCTCTCGCCAGCCTCAGTCCAAAATATGGGAGTTCTGCAGCGTCTCCTGATGAATTGTAAATATACCTATTTTTGTGTACATTAATTTAGATGTTTTCATTTATTTTTGTCGTTTTTACTTATTTTATTCAATAAAATGCTCCTATTTTTGTAAATATTATACTAACTTATTTTATTTTATTTTTCAGGAGAAAATGAAAATCTGCCAAAAAATGACCTGTCACGCCCGTGACAAATTGGTCACGCCCGTGACCAGGGCGTGACACGTCAAAAGCCGTGAAATCTGCGAATTTTGAAGACCAAAGCCTGACACGCCCGGGGTCACGCCCGTGTCACCCGACATGGGGCGTGACCCAAGCCCGTGACACTCCACTCGACGATTTCATCTCGACGATCGTCGAGTGTCGACACTAGCAGTCACGCCTAGAGTCACGCCCGTGACCTAGGGCGTGACACCTCTTTCCGCTCGACGATTTTCAACTCGACACTTTCAGCTCGACATTCGTCGAGTGTCGACACCTGCCGACACGCCCAGAGTCACGCCCGTGACCTGGGGCGTGACCTTTCCAGCTAGCCCGACAAGACCTGCCCGAAGACTTTCGGCGCGCACCGCGCCCAGATCCACCTGCCTGTCACGCCCCCTGTCACGCCCGTGACCAAGGGCGTGACCACTGCGAGACCGCCACGTGTCCAGCCCGAAGTCAACTTTCCCGTCAAATCGCCGGCCGCCTTCCAAATAGTACTGTCACGCCCCCTGTCACGCCCGTGACCAAGGGCGTGACCCATGTAAATTTTTTCTATAAATTCCAGTGTTCTGCTCTGGATTTCTGTTCCCTTTTTGAACCATTTTGCTTAGGGGTTGTGCTGCCGAAATGCTTCCAAATGCTATGTAAGAGATATTTTCTCCCCCTCTCCTTAGCTTTTTGTTTCCGTTCCTTTGTAACCGTGTTTTTTACTTAATAAAATGTGTTATTTTCGTCTCTTTATATGGTGTTGGAATGAGTCTAAGCAAAACTCTCTTAAGCAATCTTATTTTTTTTCATTTTGTCTTAACTTAGTTTTTTTTTCGTTCTTATTTATATGCGTGTGTGTGTGTATGAGTGTAGTTCTTTAATTTTATGTTTTCATTATTTCGTTTACTTAGCTTAGTTTAGTGTTAGGATTTTTCTGCACTTTCATATCCATCCTTATAAACTATAAAAATGGTTATAAAGATAGTTTTTGATCTTTCTTACTTAACCTTTTCGTTATTTTTGTAAAACTTTTCATGCTTTTAACTTTTCTTCCACTTTTTAGGCATTTTTATAGCATTATAAGAATGGATAAGTTGTTATTTTGCTTTTTCGAACACTTGCATTTTCAATTTTATTGTCAAAACATTTTCCTCTTTTAATTTTTTCGTTCTCTTTTTACGCATTTCTACCGCATTCTAGCGGTAGAAATGTATTCGTTTTAATTTTTCAAGCACTTTCATTTTTCATTTTTATTTGCAAATCTTTTTGCCCGTTTAATTTTTATTTCATCTTTTTATGCATTTCTACCGCATTCTAGCGGTAGAAATGCAGTCGTTTTCAATTTTAGATAACTTAGTTTTTTTTACATTTTGTGTGTGTGTGCGCATTTATTTCCGCCTACTCGTTAAGAGTTAAATGGCGCTTGCTTATTTTACTTTCTGAAGAGTGCGTGAGTTTGTAATTTTCTTTTTTCCGCCTACTCACTTGAGTTTAATGGCTGGATTTTATTTTGGTAGCGTGTGTTTTACTTTCCTGTAGAGTGTGTGCGTTTTCATTTATGTCGAGAGAGCGTGTGTGTGCGTTGCATTTATTTTGTCCTACTCGGTTGAGTAGGACCCGCATTTATTTTCTCCTACTCATTTGAGTAGGACTTGCGTGTGTGCGTTTTACTGCTTTCATTTCTCCCGCCCACGCAGTTGCGCCGGGACTCGCAATTTACAGCTTTCTTCAGTCCTACTCGTTTGAGTAGGACTTGTAATTTTCTGCTTTATTTTCCTGCTTTATTTTACTGCTTTCATTTCCTGCTTTCTTTACTGCTTTCTTTTCTGCTTTTCTCGCAAGCCGTCCCCATTCCGATGAGTGGCTAATCGTTCTTAGCCCTCGGCATCGAAGAGCATTGGGACAGATAAAATAGCTTAAAATAACTAAAGGTCTTATTTTTCTAATTAATTAAAAGTACTTAAGGTTTGCCCGGGGTTAACGACGCGTAGGACCACAAATCGATGTGTGGGCCCTATTTCTGTTTTCCATACGCTCGCCGAGAGGCCGTGCGTATGGACAGATCACCCCTTGGCAAAGAGAGTTCCGCACTAACCCTCGAGAGAGGAGGCGCGCCAACTCTACCGGATTGGGTTCCCCACCCAATAGCGGGGTTCTTAGCGTAATGCGGGCGTTAAGAGGAATCCTTCGTCGGACTAACGTTCGGTCGAATAGTCTTAGCGTTCAGGTGAGCGATAGCCCTAGAGATAGGTGAGCTCATTTTAGTGGAACCTCCACGGCCAAGTCTCCGCCTTAATTAATTAGAAATTTAGGAGCTCTTTTTATTTAAAGTTTATTTTAGTTCAATTGTTTTTTCGGTGCCATCGAGCTAAGCTCTTCATCGGCACCACCTTCTTGCTTTCTTTTATGCTTTCTTTTTCTTTCTGTCATTTTCTGCTTTTTATTATATAAAAATACCCGACAAGTATTATCGGTAAATGATGAACTGTAAATATGCGTATTTTTATGCACATTAATTTAGTCATTTTCATTTATTTTCGTCGTTTTTACTTATTTTTGTTCAATAAAATGTTCCTATTCTTGTAAATTTTCTCCTAACTTGTTTTATTTTGATTTTCAGAAAAATTCCAAAATCTGCCAAAAATTGGGAAGTACACGCCCGTGACACATGGGTCACGCCCGTGACCGAGCCGTGACTGTGCATTTCCCGTGAAATCGGAAAATTTCTGAAGAAAAGGCTTGACACGCCTGGCGACACGCCCGTGTCACCCGACACGGGGCGTGACCCAAGCCCGTGTCCTCTCCTCTCGACGAATTCCACTCGACGATCGTCGAGTGTCGACCCCGACTGTCACGCCCATAGTCACGCCCGTGACCTGGGGCGTGACCCAATTTCAGCTCAACGATTTCGACTCGACACTTTCCGCTCGACATTCGTCGAGTGTCGACCCAACTGTCACGCCCATAGTCACGCCCGTGACATGGGGCGTGACCTTTCCAGCTGGCCCGACAAGACGCTGCCGAGGACATTTGACGCAACCCGCGCCCGGTTCTACCTCCCCGACACGCCCTAGGTCACGCCCGTGACCTGGGGCGTGACTGCTGCGAACTCAGCCCGAAGTCAACTTTGCTGTCCAATCGCCAGCCGCCTTCATGAATAGTACTGTCACGCCCCCATGTCAC
This sequence comes from Platanthera guangdongensis, assembly GCA_039583875.1. Classification (NCBI taxonomy): domain Eukaryota; kingdom Viridiplantae; phylum Streptophyta; class Magnoliopsida; order Asparagales; family Orchidaceae; genus Platanthera; species Platanthera guangdongensis. The sequence goes on along the minus strand of CM077158.1, from coordinate 140,252,374 downwards.
GCCCGTGACCGAGGGCGTGTACTTAGAAATTTTTTCCTATAAATAGCCCAGTTCTGTAAGGTCCAAGGGTTCAGATTTTTGGGCCAATTTAGTGTATTTTTGTGGGCTGCATCCGTGATTTTCAAGGCTATGTAAGGAGATTTCTCCCTTTTTTATTTCATTTCTTGTTTTGTCTTAGCTTTAACCCTTGTAATAGCTTGTAATAGTTCCTAAAATTCAATAAAATGTTAGATTTTCTCTTCTTACTTAGCTTTGGAATGAAACTTGTGCCCACTTTCTTTCCCATTTTTATCCTTGGTTTTATCCTTGTTCTTCACTTGTTCTTCATTTATGAAAAGTGTGTGTGTGTGTATGAGTGTAACATGCTTACTTTACTTTTTTTTTTTACTTGTTTTCATGCTTAGGTTAGGATTTCCTCTTTACATGCCTTTGATTTTTCAAGTTAGGTTTTGTTTGAAAATGATGAAATGATGAATTAGGTTTTTCTTTTTTTTTCTTATCTTCTTCAACATCTTCACTCTTATGAGTGTGTAAAAGAGCTATAGTTTCCTTTGTTTTTTTTTTACTTAGCTTCATTTTGGAATGAAAACTTTTTTTCTTCTTTCACTTTTATTTCAACTTTTTTAGCTCTTTTATGAAATCCTAGGAATGAAAATGTTGAAATTTTTATTTTCCAAAAACTTTGGTTTTTAATTTGTTTTGAAAAACTTTTGTCTTCTAAAAATTTAAATTTCTTCTTTTTATTTGTTTTTGGCAAAACCTATGCTTGAAATAGTTAAAATTTTAATTTTTAGGTAACTTTGATTTTTCATGAAGTGTGTGTGAGTGTAGGTGTATAATTTTTATGCTTTGATTTAAATTGTGTAGAGTGTGTGAGTGTAGGTGTTAAATTTTCATGCTTTGTTTTAATGCTTTCCTTTTAATGCTTTGATTCAAATTATGTAGAGTGTGTGAGTGTAGGTGTATAATTTTATTGCTTTCCTGAATTTCATATGGAGTGTGTGTGTTCGTGTGCATTTATTTCCGCCTACTCGTTAAGAGTTAAATGGCGCATCGTTTTCATTTTCAGTCCTACTCGTTCGAGTAGGACTTGTAATTTTTCTTTCTTTATTTTTTCCGCCTACTCACTTGAGTTAAATGGCCGGACTTTTTAGCCCTGTAATCGCATTTATTTTCTCCTACTCGTTTGAGTAGGACTCGCTTTCATTTCAGTCCTACTCGTTTGAGTAGGACTTGCAATTTTCAGCCTTTATTTACCGCCCCCACTCGTTTGAGTGGGACTCGCAAATTTAAATTATGCAAATTTCATTCATGTGTAACTTAGCTTTTGTTTAATTTATAATTTGGAGTGTGCGTGAGTTCTCGTTTAGTTAACTTTTTAGCTCTCTAAATATTGTTATTTTTCTTTTGTCTCTTTCTTATAATCGTTTAGTGTTTAATTTCGAACTCGCGCCTCACTAAATTATAAGCCGTCCCCATACCGATGTGTGGCTAATCGCTATTAGCCTCGGCATCGAAGAGCATTGGGACATTTAAAATGATTTATAATAATTTAAGTTCTTTATTTTCATTTTAATTTAAGCACTTAGGGTTTACCCCGGGTTTACGACGCGTAGGACCACATAATCGATGTGTGGGCCCTATTTCCGTAGTCCATATGCTAGCTAGCCGAGAGGCCGTGCATATGGACCGATCACCCCTGGGTAAATAGAGTTGCGTGCACCCCCTCGAGAGAGGACAAGCGTAATTCTACCGGATTGGGTCCCCACCCAATAGCGGGGTTCTTAGCGTAAAGCGGGCGTTAAGAGGAATCCTTCGTCGGACTAACGTTCGGTCGAATAGTCTTAACGTTTAGGTGAGCGATATCCCTATAGCTAGGTGAGCTCACATTTGTGGAACCTCCACGGCCAAGTTGCCTTATTATTAATTTGAAAACTAAGTCTTTTTATTATTAAAAATTATTTTAGTCTTAATCCGATTCGATGCCGAGCGTTAACCCTTCATCGAATATTTTATAAATCGTTTTTTCGCTCCTTTGCTTTTCCGCCTTTTTATTAAGTAAAAAAAATCCACCTTATTTTCAGTAAAATAATAGTCCTCCCGGAGGAGTAAGAATAGTCAACGCGACCCCGAGAACAATACGACCTCGGTATTCCCCCGAATATCGAGTACTACTTGCGATAGGTGCACTTGCCTACCCGAGCAAGCCCGCGGCGATCGACTCACCGAACCAACCACAGTAAGAGTCTGTTCGCGGGCCCATCAAGTTTTTGGCGCCGTTGCCGGGGACCCTCTTTTCGAGTTGCTATTTCGAATTCCGGAGTCTATTAATTTTACTTATTTTCTATAAAAAAAAACTAAAAACTTTATTTTAAAAAAAAAAAACACAAAAAAAATTTATTTTTGTTTTATTTTTGTTTGGGTGTATGACCCGAGGACAACCCTCAGAGTCTGAAGATTTAGACTTCGACCCTGAGATCGAACGCTCTCTTGCGCGTATCCGATCTCATCGCCGAAATCCTTCTTTAGATCCCGAAGAATCTATCGGAGAACCCGCTGTTGTAGTTATGGCCGCCCCTAACCTTCCCCCGGCGGCCGAGCGTACTATGTCTTATTACGCCCGGCCTAACCTGGATGATTCAGGGTCGAGTATTGTTCGCCCTGCGGTGGCCAATAATAATTTTGAAATAAAGTCAAGTGTCATTCAAATGGTCCAAAACGCCGTGCAGTTCGATGGACTGCCGGATGAGGACCCGAATGTCCACTTGTCCAATTTCTTGGAGATATGCGACACCTTCAAGATCAATGGCGTCACTGATGACGCCATTCGTTTGCGCTTATTTCCTTTTTCCCTTAAGTCCAAAGCCAAGGCGTGGTTGAATGCCCTCCCGCGAGGATGTATCACCACGTGGGCTGAGTTGACGGAACGGTTCCTAACGAAGTACTTTCCGCCCGCCAAAACTGCAAAGTTGCGGGCGGACATTTCTTCGTTTGTGCAGAACGATCCTGAGTCTCTATACGAGACTTGGGAACGATTTAAGGAATTCCTCCGCCGTTGCCCGCACCACGCGCTGCCAACGTGGTTGCAAGTTCAAATTTTTTATAATGGGCTGAATTTTCAGACGCGTCAAATGATTGACGCGGCTGCCGGGGGAACGCTTAACAACAAAACCCCCGAGGCCGCCCAGGCTTTATTCGAAGAGATGGCTATGAACGCCTATCAATGGAACGTCCCGCGGGGACGGCCAAAGCCGGCGGCTGGTCTTTTTGAAAGTGGATGCCACTGCTCTCTTGACCCTTCAAGTTGAAAGGTTAACAAAGCAGGTGGCGGAGATGTCTGCTGCCTCCTCCACTCCGCCTTGTTTTATTCCCCCCAACGTCTGCGTAGCTGAAGAGTTCGTGGACTTCATGGGAAATTCGGGTCGTCCTCCCTTCAACCCCAACAACAACCCTTATAGTAATAACTATAATCCGGGTTGGAGGAATCACCCCAACTTCTCGTGGAGCAACCCGAATAATGCTCAGCGTCCCCCTATTTCTTATGCGCCCGGATTTCTTCCTCCCCCTCCTCTTCCGAAACCCTCCCCGATGGAGGAAAATTTTTCGAAGTATATTGCGTCCAACGAGTCAAATATCCGGAACATCACCGGATCGCTAAAAACACTCGAACAACAGGTTGGACAGCTTGCGAGGATGATGTCCGAGCGCGCGCTCGGGGCACTGCCAGGAAACACGGAGCCCAATCCGCGGGAAAACGCCAACGCTATAACCCTCCGTAGCGGAAAGGAGGTGGTCGATCCAAAACGGACCGACCCTCAGGTACATATTTCACCTCCGACCCCTCTTCCCCTTTCTTCGCTCACGCCGCCTTTACCTATTATAAAAGAAAAAATTATTTTAAACAAGGCTCTTCCGTATCCGCATAAGTTAGAAAACGAGCGTAAGGACGCGCAATATGAAAAATTTATTTTATTATTAAAACAAATTCACATTAATGTTCCTTTTTGCGAGGCTATCTCGCAAATGCCCAAATATGCGAAATTTTTAAAAGAACTACTTTCTAATAAACGCAAATTAGAGGATATTTCGCATGTATCTCTCAACGCTGTCTGCTCGGCGGCCCTTACTAATAAATTACCCACAAAACAAAACGACCCGGGACGGTTTTCCATCCCGTGCCTTTTTGGCGATATATTAGTAAAGTACGCCTTGGCTGATTTAGGGGCTAGCATTAATCTGATGCCGTTCTCGCTCTTTTCGCGTTTAGGTTTGGGTACTCCTAGTCCTACGAATATGCGCATCCAATTAGTGGATCGCTCAGTTAAGTTCCCTATCGGGGTAGTGGAGGACGTCCTTGTCCGAGTCGACAAGTTTACCTTCCCGGTAGACTTCGTCATCTTAGATATCGAGGAGGACGCCGAGGTAACAATAATACTCGGTCGCCCTTTTCTCGCCACCTCCCGCGCACTAATAGATGTTAGTAATGGTAGCCTTCTCCTCCGAGTAGGCGATGACCAAGTTACTTTCTCTATTAATCCCTCGATGGACAATTTGTCATCGAGCGACGATTTCTGCTATTCTTTAGATACCTTTTTCGGAGATCGTTCTTCTCCCATTTTCGAGTCCGTATTTTTAAATGACGATATTTATGCGCTCGAAAATTTTAACTGCGATGAGGATACGTCTATAGACTTGCCTTTCGAACCAATTGGTAAGAAAGACATAGGAATTAAAACCTCCCTAGAAGAACCGCCCATCCTAGACCTCAAACCCTTACCCGCCTCGCTCAAGTACGCTTTTTTGGGAAAAGGTGATACGCTCCCTGTTATCATTTCTTCGGACTTGAGTGATTCGGAGACTTCCGATTTATTGGAAGTTTTATTTAAACATCGCCACGCAATTGCGTGGCAAATCTCTGACCTAAAGGGGATTAGCCCCTCCTTTTGCACCCATAAGATTTTCCTAAACGATAATTGCCGCAAAACGATTCAGCCGCAGCGTCGTCTTAACCCAAACATGAAAGACGTCGTTAAAGCCGAAATCATCAAGTTATTAGATGCGGGGATTATCTACCCTATTTCGGACAGTGCATGGGTTAGTCCCGTGCATGTCGTGCCCAAGAAGGGCGGTCTTACTGTAGTGGCGAATGAGCATAACGAGCTTGTCCCAACTCGTACTGTTACGGGTTGGCGAGTGTGCATCGACTATAGGAAACTTAACGACGCCACCCGCAAGGACCATTTCCCTCTGCCATTTCTAGACCAGATTTTAGAGCGTTTATCCGGTCATCCGTATTATTGTTTTCTTGATGGTTTATCGGGGTTTTTCCAAATCCCCATTTCCCCCGATGATCAAGAGAAAACAACTTTTACTTGCCCGTTCGGCACCTTCGCATATCGAAGAATGCCATTTGGCCTCTGCAACGCGCCAGCTACATTCCAAAGATGTATGCTAGCGATCTTTGGCGAGCTAGTAGAAGACATTATGGAAGTCTTTATGGATGACTTCTCTGTTTTCGGACGCTCTTTTCCCGATTGCCTTAACAATTTAGATCGTGTCCTTCAACGGTGCGAGGACACAAGCCTTGTTTTAAATTGGGAAAAATGCAACTTTATGGTTCGAGGAGGTTTGGTCCTCGGCCATATGATTTCGTCTAAGGGGATAGAGGTGGATAAGGCCAAGATAGAAATTATAGAAAAACTTCCGCATCCAACAAACGTAAAATCTATTAGGAGTTTCTTAGGCCATGCGGGCTTTTATCGACGCTTTATTCAAGATTTTTCAAAAATAACAAAGCCGCTAACTCACCTCTTGGAAAAGGAATCACGCTTCATCTTTAGTAGCGAATGCGAGTCCGCCTTTAATTTAATAAAACAAAAACTTATCTCTTCACCAATTTTAGTGGCCCCTAATTGGTCCCTTCCGTTCGAAATAATGTGCGACGCTAGTGATATTGCCTTAGGTGCCGTTCTTGGCCAACGCGTAGAAAAACATTTTCATCCTATTTATTACGCTAGCAAGACGCTCACTTCCGCACAAGTAAATTACACGACAACGGAAAAGGAACTCTTAGCCGTCGTTTTCGCTTTCGATAAGTTTCGCTCGTATATAACGCTATCTAAAGTTATCGTTTTTACCGATCACTCCGCGCTTAAGTATTTATTAGCTAAAAATGATGCGAAGCCCCGCCTTCTTCGATGGATTCTCCTCCTACAAGAGTTTGATTTGGAGATCCGAGATAAGCGGGGAGCGGAAAATCTAGCGGCGGACCACCTCTCCCGTTTAGAAAATCCAGGTGCGGAAGCGCTCGTCGAATCTGAAATAAATGACAGATTCCCCGAGGAACGCCTTCTTGCAATTAATAAATCTTCGTCATCTTCGCCTTGGTTCGCAGATTTTGCAAATTTTTTAGTAGCGCGGGTCCTTCCAAAAGAATTTTCCGGTCACCAAAAGAAGAAATTCTTTTCTGACTTGAAAAATTTCTTTTGGGAGGACCCATTTCTTTTTCGTATCTGCGCGGACCAAGCGGTCCGAAGATGCGTTGCGGGTGTGGAGTGCTTGCAAATTCTTAAGCACTGCCACGAGGGTCCAGCCGGTGGGCATTATCAAGCCAACCGGACCGCTCGGAAGGCGCTAGAGGCGGGCTACTTTTGGCCCACTCTCTTCAAAGACGCGCATAATTTTGTGCGCGCATGCGATAGCTGTCAGCGGTCGGGTAACATCTCTCGTCGTGACGAGATGCCCCAAAATATGTTTTTAGATTGCGAAGTCTTCGATTTGTGGGGCATAGATTTCGTTGGCCCCCTACCTCCGTCTTTCAAAAATATGTATATTTTAGTGGCGGTCGACTACGTATCGAGGTGGGCGGAAGCGCAAGCTCTCCCCACCAACGATGCGCGAGTCGTCGTTACATTTCTTAAAAAATTATTTTCTCGCTTCGGCACGCCTCGCGCAATTGTTAGTGATAGGGGAACGCATTTCTGTAACGCTCTTATGGCTAAGACGTTAGCTAAATACGGAGTCACGCACAAGCTTGCCACCCCCTACCACCCGCAAACAAGTGGCCAAGTCGAGGTAGTAAATTGAGAGATTAAGCGAATTTTAGAAAAAACCGTTTCGCTAAATAGGAAAGATTGGTCCGTTAAACTCGACGATGCGTTGTGGGCGTACCGGACGGCATACAAAACCGCTATCGGATGTACGCCGTTCCGGTTAGTCTACGGCAAAGCGTGCCATTTACCCGTAGAATTAGAACATCGCGCACTTTGGGCTTTAAAACTCTTAAACCTCGACTCCAACTTAGCCGCTCAGAATAGAAAACTGCAACTAAACGAGCTCGATGAATGGCGTGCGAACGCTTACGAGAGCAATAAATTCTATAAGGAGCGCTCTAAGTTCTATCACGATCGAAAAATCAAGTCCCAAAAATTATTTTCTCCGGGCGATCTTGTCCTTCTTTACAATTCACGCCTTAGGCTTTTTCCAGGTAAATTAAAATCTAGATGGTCCGGTCCCTTCTTAGTTGAAGAAGTTTTTCCTTATGGAACCGTACTCGTCTCCCACCCGGACAAAGGCTCTTTTAAAGTAAACGGTCATCGGTTAAAGTCTTACATCGCGGGCGACCCAGTGATCGGTTTTAGCGAAACCATAACTTTCCTCCACATTATAAACCCGCCAAAATAGTCAAGCTACACGACTATAAACAAAGCGCTCCTGGGAGGCACCCCTCGCTTATCTTTTTCGCTCTTTCCTTATTATCTTTGTTATTTTTTTCTAATAAACGCAGGGTTTCTGATCGGACTTCCCCACCGCGTTTCAGGGAAGCTTCTACCCCCTTCCTTTTCCTTTCTTTGTACATATTGTCTTTCTTTTCTGTTCCGCATACTTACGATACAACATTGGGGACAATGTTGGACTTAAGTATGGGGGTATTTTCGTGCTTTACTTTCTGCACTTCAATTTTTTCTGCATCTCAAAAACAAAAAGAAAAATACAAAAAAATACATATAACAACAAAACAAAAACAAAAAAATTAAAAAAAAACATCTTAAAATGAAACAAAAAAAAATTTTTTTTAATGAAAAAACAAAAAATTTTTAAATGAAAAAAAAAAACAAAAAAAAATTTTATGAAAAAAACAAAAAAATCTTTTTTTGTTTCTCTTTGTATATATTTTTGTTTTTTCTCTCTCCCCCTTCCTCATTCTTGTACAAACATTTTTCTTTTTCTCCCTTATTTTTGTACATATTATGAAAATTCTCTTAAAAAAATACAAAAAAAAAGATAATAGTTCAAAAAATTTTCAAACAAAAAAATCGAGAAAAACAAAAATACAAAAAAAAAAGATAATAAATGAAAAACACAAAAAAAAAATGTTTACAAAAAAACTATAAAAAAAACAAAAAAATGTTTTGCAACAAATAAATTAAATATTCCATACTTAACTTTTCTGCTATCCAAAAATTCTGTTTTGAGTTTATTTATATGTGAATACTATTAATTCTCTGTTTACTACCCGTTTGTTAATTATCGATTGAAACATTTAAATAGCCGGGGTTAAGTTTTAAAGAATTCTTTATGCTTTGTTAAAACTAGCGGACTCGTTTTAGGCACTACTTCTAATTTTTCATTAATAGGAGCACGTATATTATGTTAGGAAATAACGACTATAGAATTCAATTATACTTACTTTTAGCTTTCTGAAAACATTGGAACGTACAAATTATTAAGGTTGCTCTCAAAAATTTTTAGGATTACAATCTAGTTTTCCTTTCTCCCCTCACTTTTCATGACCTACTTGGCATGAAAAATTTTATCCTTAAAAGATCTTATGTCAATGGGAACAAGATTTCGTTCCGTAAACATAGGCACCCAATAATTTAAAAGATTATATAGGGAGTAAGAGGATAAAATTCATTACTCCTGCAAATATACATTGGGTTAATTTTTATTATTATGAAGTTGAAAAACAAAAATCATATTAGGAAAATAAGATTTCGTTTTCCTAATAATCCAAAAGAAAAAAAATGGAGGTTCGAGAAAAAACTTACCTCACCTCAAATATCAAAACCCTCTTCATAAACCACACTACCCCCTTAGCCAATTACACGATTCTAGAATTAATTCAAAAATCTTTTTGAGAGCATAATTAGTAAATTGTATTATTTCCGATAGCACTCGTATAAGCTAGAATTCTTATAATTCCAAACTATTTTCGTTAACCTAACCATTACAAATGTTGCCTTCTATTTGATTACATCAAGAAGTCTTTTGGCCAAAACTTTTGCGCTATTTAAATCATCTACATAATTTTAGGACTTAACTCTTACACCCTGTATATTTATTTCGATCTCTCTTATAATTAATTAAGCGATAGCCAAAACTTAGAGTTTTTTTTATTCCTTATAGATTCACCTCAAACTTTTGCTCTGGAATAGCAAAAGCCTAAGTATGGGGGTATTTGATGAACTGTAAATATGCGTATTTTTATGCACATTAATTTAGTCATTTTCATTTATTTTCGTCGTTTTTACTTATTTTTGTTCAATAAAATGTTCCTATTCTTGTAAATTTTCTCCTAACTTGTTTTATTTTGATTTTCAGAAAAATTCCAAAATCTGCCAAAAATTGGGAAGTACACGCCCGTGACACATGGGTCACGCCCGTGACCGAGCCGTGACTGTGCATTTCCCGTGAAATCGGAAATTTCTGAAGAAAAGGCTTGACACGCCTGGCGACACGCCCGTGTCACCCGACACGGGGCGTGACCCAAGCCCGTGTCCTCTCCTCTCGACGAATTCCACTCGACGATCGTCGAGTGTCGACCCCGAATGTCACGCCCATAGTCACGCCCGTGACCTGGGGCGTGACCCAATTTCAGCTCAACGATTTCGACTCGACACTTTCCGCTCGACATTCGTCGAGTGTCGACCCAACTGTCACGCCCATAGTCACGCCCGTGACATGGGGCGTGACCTTTCCAGCTGGCCCGACAAGACGCTGCCGAGGACATTTGACGCAACCCGCGCCCGGTTCTACCTCCCCGACACGCCCTAGGTCACGCCCGTGACCTGGGGCGTGACTGCTGCGAACTCAGCCCGAAGTCAACTTTGCTGTCCAATCGCCAGCCGCCTTCATGAATAGTACTGTCACGCCCCCATGTCACGCCCGTGACCGAGGGCGTGTACTTAGAAATTTTTTCCTATAAATAGCCCAGTTCTGTAAGGTCCAAGGGTTCAGATTTTTGGGCCAATTTAGTGTATTTTTGTGGGCTGCATCCGTGATTTTCAAGGCTATGTAAGGAGATTTCTCCCTTTTTTATTTCATTTCTTGTTTTGTCTTAGCTTTAACCCTTGTAATAGCTTGTAATAGTTCCTAAAATTCAATAAAATGTTAGATTTTCTCTTCTTACTTAGCTTTGGAATGAAACTTGTGCCCACTTTCTTTCCCATTTTTATCCTTGGTTTTATCCTTGTTCTTCACTTGTTCTTCACTTGTTCTTCATTTATGAAAAGTGTGTGTGTGTGTATGAGTGTAACATGCTTACTTTACTTTTTTTTTTACTTGTTTTCATGCTTAGGTTAGGATTTCCTCTTTACATGCCTTTGATTTTTCAAGTTAGGTTTTGTTTGAAAATGATGAAATGATGAATTAGGTTTTTCTTTTTTTTTCTTATCTTCTTCAACATCTTCACTCTTATGAGTGTGTAAAAGAGCTATAGTTTCCTTTGTTTTTTTTTACTTAGCTTCATTTTGGAATGAAAACTTTTTTTCTTCTTTCACTTTTATTTCAACTTTTTTAGCTCTTTTATGAAATCCTAGGAATGAAAATGTTGAAATTTTTATTTTCCAAAAACTTTGGTTTTTAATTTGTTTTGAAAAACTTTTGTCTTCTAAAAATTTAAATTTCTTCTTTTTATTTGTTTTTGGCAAAACCTATGCTTGAAATAGTTAAAATTTTAATTTTTAGGTAACTTTGATTTTTCATGAAGTGTGTGTGAGTGTAGGTGTATAATTTTTATGCTTTGATTTAAATTGTGTAGAGTGTGTGAGTGTAGGTGTTAAATTTTCATGCTTTGTTTTAATGCTTTCCTTTTAATGCTTTGATTCAAATTATGTAGAGTGTGTGAGTGTAGGTGTATAATTTTATTGCTTTCCTGAATTTCATATGGAGTGTGTGTGTTCGTGTGCATTTATTTCCGCCTACTCGTTAAGAGTTAAATGGCGCATCGTTTTCATTTTCAGTCCTACTCGTTCGAGTAGGACTTGTAATTTTTCTTTCTTTATTTTTTCCGCCTACTCACTTGAGTTAAATGGCCTGACTTTTTAGCCCTGTAATCGCATTTATTTTCTCCTACTCGTTTGAGTAGGACTCGCTTTCATTTCAGTCCTACTCGTTTGAGTAGGACTTGCAATTTTCAGCCTTTATTTACCGCCCCCACTCGTTTGAGTGGGACTCGCAAATTTAAATTATGCAAATTTCATTCATGTGTAACTTAGTTTTTGTTTAATTTATAATTTGGAGTGTGCGTGAGTTCTCGTTTAGTTAAATTTTTAGCTCTCTAAATATTGTTATTTTTCGTTTGTCTCTTTCTTATAATCGTTTAGTGTTTAATTTCGAACTCGCGCCTCACTAAATTATAAGCCGTCCCCATACCGATGTGTGGCTAATCGCTATTAGCCTCGGCATCGAAGAGCATTGGGACATTTAAAATGATTTATAATAATTTAAGTTCTTTATTTTCATTTTAATTTAAGCACTTAGGGTTTACCCCGGGTTTACGACGCGTAGGACCACATAATCGATGTGTGGGCCCTATTTCCGTAGTCCATATGCTAGCTAGCCGAGAGGCCGTGCATATGGACCGATCACCCCTGGGTAAATAGAGTTGCGTGCACCCCCTCGAGAGAGGACAAGCGTAATTCTACCGGATTGGGTCCCCCACCCAATAGCGGGGTTCTTAGCGTAAAGCGGGCGTTAAGAGGAATCCTTCGTCGGACTAACGTTCGGTCGAATAGTCTTAACGTTTAGGTGAGCGATATCCCTATAGCTAGGTGAGCTCACATTTGTGGAACCTCCACGGCCAAGTTGCCTTATTATTAATTTGAAAACTAAGTCTTTTTATTATTAAAAATTATTTTAGTCTTAATCCGATTCGATGCCGAGCGTTAACCCTTCATCGAATATTTTATAAATCGTTTTTTCGCTCCTTTGCTTTTCCGCCTTTTTATTAAGTAAAAAAAATCCACCTTATTTTCAGTAAAATAATAGTCCTCCCGGAGGAGTAAGAATAGTCAACGCGACCCCGAGAACAATACGACCTCGGTATTCCCCCGAATATCGAGTACTACTTGCGATAGGTGCACTTGCCTACCCGAGCAAGCCCGCGGCGATCGACTCACCGAACCAACCACAGTAAGAGTCTGTTCGCGGGCCCATCAGTAAAATAATAGTCCCCTCCAGGGAAGAGTAGAAATAATCGAACCGGACCCGAGAACAATACGACCTCGATATTCCACTCGGAATATCCTGTACTACTCACGATAGGTGCACTTGCCTCCTTTCGTTAAAACTCGATTTCTAAACCTTTTTTATATCCAAAATAAATAAATAAATACGCGCGACCCGTTTTCTTAAATAAAATCAAATCCGCCTTTTTCTCAAATAAAACTGCCGGGTCGCCTCGTGACCGTAAATAATTTTGGAGTTTTAACGTGCATCATCTCCCATACAGAACTTCAAAAGGATCCATTTGCAAGCTTTCCTGATAACTGTTATTATAAGCAAACTCTATAAGCCGCAAACGCTCATCCCACGCTCCTCTGTGGTCTAAAATGTAACATCTGATCATATCCTCCACTATCTGATTAACTCGCTTTGTCTGACAATTGGTCTGCGGGTGGTAAGCGGTAGAATATCTCAAATCCATACCCAAACCTTCTTGCAAACTCTTCCAGAAGCGAGATGTAAACCGTGAGTCTCGGTCTGAAATAATGCTGACCGGAACACTATGCAATCGGATAACTTCATTCAAATATAGCTCGGTTATTTTCTTCATCGGATAGTCGATCTTATAAGGTACGAAGTGAGCACACTTCGTTAATCTTTCCACAATCACCCAAATTGAATCATATCCCCTAGGAGATCTCAGTAAACCTATGATGAAATCCATCAAAATGCTTTCCCACTTCCAAGTCGGAATCTCCAATGGAGTCAACTTGCCACCAGGTCTACCATGATCGGCCTTAACACGGTTGCAAGTATAGCACTTAGAGACAAAACTGGCTATGTCTCTCTTCATCCCATTCCACCAGGCAATTTGCTTTAAGTCATGATAAATTTTGGTAGATCCTGGATGGTAGACAACGCTCGAACCATGCGATTCTCTGCATAACATAACTCGGATATCCATAACGACGGGGATACAAAATCTGCCGCGGTACTTCAAAGTACCCGCATCATCAATCGAGAAATCTGGTAACTCCCCTATCTCAGCTCTAAGATATAAATGCAGCAGATCTGGATCATCTTTCTGATGCAACCACGTAAGCGCAATCCAAGAAGGCTCTTCTACTACCAAACTACTCTGCAAGTCGTATCGCCCCATATAAATATCCATCAAGAGAAATTATTACACTAATAGCTCGGCGAAGAGATTAAAACTTTTCCCCGTCTTCCCACTTAGGGCATCAGCCACCACATTAGCCTTGCCCGGATGGTACTGGATCTCAACATCGTAATCGGCAACATACTCCAACCATCGCCGCTGGCGCAGATTCAATTCCTTCTGGGTGAAGACGTACTTTAAGCTATTATGATTGGTAAAAATCTTGCACTGCGCGCCATAAAGCAGATGTCTCCACAACTTCAATGCAAAAATCACAGCTGCAAACTCTAAATCATGCGTAGGGTAGTTCTTCTCATGAGTCTTTAGTTGCCTGGACCAATACGCAATCACTTTACCGTCTTGCATCAACATTGTACGAACAGAAAAATATAAACCGGAAAGTGGAGTAATGTAAACTTTATTATTCCAAAAAGGTATCTATTACAAAGGTATGACCTCCTTTATATAGAATGGAGGAGAGAAGAGAGAATACAAATAAGAGATGTGAGACTAAAAATTTACAGGACATGAGCGGACTATACAGACACAAACTGCACAAGCCGCGTGGTTAGATAGAAGGGCTAACCGCTCGGCTACTACTAGAGAGGGAGAGATCGCCATGGGAGACCGCTAGATCGCCCGGTCTCCAAGTCGTCAGAGACAAACCGCTAGACCGCTTGGACCTCAGACAACAACACACAACAACCAAACCCCTGAAGGGGAACTGCAAAACCGCGCGGTCATCAACCCGCCAAGCCAGAGCGCCAGACTGTCCGGTCACCAACTTCAACACTCCCCCTCAAGCTGGAGCATATATATTGATCATGCCCAGCTTGTCACAAATATGAAGAAACGAGGCGGATACTGGCTTGGTGAAGATGTCAGCCAGCTCTTTTTCAGAAGTGACAAAGGGAGTGCAAATTTGTTCCTTCAAAATCTCTTCACGAATGAAATGACAGTCGAGCTCAATGTGCTTGGTTCTTTCATGGAAGACCGGATTTTTGGAGATGTATATGGCAGTCTTGTTATCACAGAACATAGGTAGAGGATGGTTGTAGACCTCTCCTAAATCCAGCATGAGAGCCAGTAGCCATTTTAACTCGCATGTGGTCGATGCCATACTCCGATACTCTGCTTCAGCACTGGATCTGGAAACAACAAACTGCTTCTTGCTCTTCCAGCTTATCAGATTTCCCCCAACAAAAGTGCAGAAACCGGAGGTAGACTTGCGATCCCCTTTGTCATCGGCATAACTTGCATCTGAGTAGGCTTCAACCCTCAGATGACCATTCTTCTGAAAGAGTAATCCTTTCCCAGGTGCTGCTTTGACATACTCCAAGATCTGCAAGGCGGAATGTAGATGGCACTCCCTAGGTGCTTGCATGAATTGACTCACCATGCCCACAACATAGGAAATGTCGGGCCTGGCCACTGTGAGATATATGTGCTTACCAACTAGACGCCTGTACCGCGTAGTATCTGAAAGAAGAGCCGAATCATCTCTCCAGGTTTTGTCTTCTCCAATTGCCATGGAGCATCGGGCAGGTTTGGATCCAGTCAATCCTGCTTCTTTTAATAGATCAAGGGCATACTTACGCTGGGAGAGGACTAAGGAGTTGGGCTTCCGAGAGATTTCGATCCCCAAAAAGTACTTCGGAGAGCCCATATCTTTCGTGACCAGATGTTGACGAAGGTGCCGCTTTGTCAAGGCTACCCCTTCCTGATCATCGCCAGTGAGAAGAATATCATCGACGTACACAGCAAGAACCACCAGTCCCGAGGAGGTTTTGCAAGTAAATAGCGAGTGATCGGCAGAGCTGCGCGCAAAACCAATGACCGCCACGATGCCACTGAACTTGTCAAACCAAGCGCGAGGGCTCTGCTTGAGGCTATAGATTGCCTTCTTCAGCCGGCATACTCGTGTCTCCCCCCGAGCAACATACCCAGGAGGTTGCTCCATGTAGACGGCCTCCTGAAGATTGCCATAAAGGAAGGCATTCTTTACATCCAGCTGGGAAATCGGCCAGTCCCGGTTGACATCCACAGAGAGAAGGACCCGTATGGTGCTGATACGAGCAACGAGAGAGAATGTATCGAAATAATCAACACCATAGGTCTGAGTGGATCCTTT
This sequence comes from Platanthera guangdongensis, assembly GCA_039583875.1. Classification (NCBI taxonomy): domain Eukaryota; kingdom Viridiplantae; phylum Streptophyta; class Magnoliopsida; order Asparagales; family Orchidaceae; genus Platanthera; species Platanthera guangdongensis. Next base: position 140,236,637 of record CM077158.1, on the reverse strand, counting down.
AGCCACCAGGCGGGCTTTGTAGCGATCCACACGGCCATCGGGGAGGAATTTCACCACAAAAACCAAGCAACCGCCCACAACATCTGTGCCAACAGGAGGAGGAACAAAAGTCCAGGTACCCCGTTCAATGAGAGTAGCAATCTCGTCATCCATGGCAGCCTTCCAATGCGGAAGAGTAAGAGCTTCCTGATAGGAACAGGGGGTGGAAGTAGAAGAGATAGCCAGAGCAAAGTCCCTGCGAGCAGGCATCAGACGATCATAGGAAACAACAGCAGCAAGAGGATGCTGGGTACAAGCCCAAACCCCTTTGAGAAGGGCAATGGGAAGGTCCAGGTCAGCAGGTACCGCGGTATCCGGAGCATCCGTGGTGGAGAAAGCTGGCCAGGGAGAATAGAGCGACGGCAGCGAAGAGGAGGAAGGTGGAAGAGAAGGAGCGGGGTAAGATGGTGGAGATAGTGGAGATGGTGGAGATGGTGGAGGTGGCAGAACATTAGCAGGAGTGGAGGGAAAAGTGGGGTTGGTGAGAGAAGGAGGATTAGCAGGAGTAGAGGAAGAAGCAGAAGAGAAGTAAGAGGCATTTTCAAAGAAGGTAACATTCGCAGAGACAAATTGTTTGCGGGTGACGAGGTCAAAGCAACAATAACCCTTCTGAGTGGGAGAGTACCCCAGAAAGATACATTTGGTGGACCGAGGGGAGAGTTTGTCGCGGTTGGTAGAGGGAGCATGCACAAAGGCTGTGCAGCCAAAGATACGTAGAGGAAGATGAAATGGTTCTTTGCCCGGATAGAGAATGGAGAAAGGAGTTTGACCATAGAGAACGGTGGAGGGAATGCGATTGATGAGATACCAAGAGATGAGAACAGTATAGCCCCAGTAGGAGCGAGGGACATGCATTTGTGTAAGCAGAGTGCGATCGACATCAAGGAGGTGACGGTTTTTGCATTCTGCCACTCCATTTTGTTGGGAAGAGTAAACGCAACTGGTTTGATGAATAATCCCATGTTGCGTACAAAAAGAGGAAAAGGCCTGACTAAGATATTCTTTTGCGTTATCCGAGCGTAAGATTTTAATGGAAACTGCAAATTGAGTTTGAATTGAATGATAAAAGGATGTCCATAAATCAAAAAGTTCAGAACGGTCTCGTAAGAGATAGACCCAAGTACAGCAAGAAAAGTCATCAATGAACTTAACAAAGTAAGAACTATCCCGCCCAACGGTAAGGGTAGGAGCAGGACCCCAGATGTCAGAGTGAACAAGATCAAACGGACGGGTAGATCCACGATCTTGCTTGGGTGGAAAGGAAGAGCGGTGATGCTTGCCAAGTTGACATGCGTCACAATTAAGAGGAGGATGTTGGGAAGGGAGGTGGGGGAGAAGATGTGTGGTGACGGGTGGTTTCCACATGGTATCAGAGGGAGATTGTCCTACTGCGGGGTGTGTGTTGAGATTATATTAGCCAGCAGAACACGTGTGTGTGGGACCGCATGTTTGGGCTTTCCCCATCGCGTTCTAGGTCTGGGTGTTAACCCCGGTGGGCCCCCCTTATATGGCGGAATATCTCTGCAGTCCTGTGGTTGGGGTTAGTCACATATCTCCTGCAGTATGCGATCCTTTGTGTTCATGTACCCCCATTCCCCCTTACCATTACCTCAGGGTTTTGGGAAGATGTGTAGTGACGGGTGGTTTCCACAAACACGCAACCAAGCCCAACATGCGATGCATCCACAAAAACATCAAAATCCATGTCCTCCGTAGGCAGGGTCAAAACGGGAGCAGTGCACAATCTGTTCTTGAGCTCGAGGAAGGCTTCCTCACACTTCTTGTTCCAAACAAAAGCCACATTCTTTTGAGTCAACCTAGTCAAAGGTGCAGCTAGGGTAGAAAAACCCTCCACAATTCTCCTGTAATAGCCGACCAAACCCAAGAAGCTCCTAATCTCCTTGGGTGTGCCAGGTCTACTCAATTCTGTAACGCCCCCAGTTTTTCTGTGTTTTGTTTGATCGTTGGCTGGCGTTACGATGGCGTATTTCCGGCTTTTTGCCGTTGTAGAGCGTGGTCTTAGCTCTTAGGGTTCCCTGTGTAGCCTGTTTGTAGCCTGTTAGCAAGATTCCCCAGCTAACCGGAGTCCGTTTGATGACTCGGTTGGGCCTCTTAGGGAATGCTTGTGTTTTGGCTTCGGGAGGTGTTATCCCGGGTTTTGTTCGTCGAATGCTAATTTCGACTTCGTAGTTGCGTTCGTAGCATGGGTTTTTAGCTGCGGCATGAATTTCGTCTTTTTCCGAGAAGTTTCGTGTTTCGGGTTGTTTTGATATTGAGTATAAATAATGATTATTATGTTGATTGTTTATTATTAAAAAACTGATATATATAGTCTTGGGTCAGAATTAGGGCTGGGTTCCTTTTGTTCTTTTCCTGTTTCTCTGCTTGGAAGAAGCCGTCGCCTGTACGAGAGGAAGAGCACCGCCGGCCTACCCTAGCCTTCGGACGCCGATTACTGGAGATTTAGCGGTCGGAATTCGATTCCGAGAGTGGATCTGGACTGCCCTCGCCGGGATCTGCTTTCTTTCTGCTCCTCAGCTTGCTGCTCTGCGGACAGATCCGAGAGTGGGGGATGCCGCCGACCAAGCTTTTCTGGTATTGAGGCAAGTGATGTACCCTCATCCTTGCCATAGTTTATCTTTGTCTTCTTTTGATTAAATCTTTTATCTCTTTCTTGTTTAGATCTTAGGTGTAAGCTAGGGCTTGTTCCCGATCATACCGTGGTTAGTGTAGAAAGATCCAGTTAAATCTCATTTTTCCTGAGGGATTGTGTTTATTAGGGACAATTTTGGTTCGGTCTAGGTCGAGTAGTTACCATTGCCGATGGAGGTTGTACTCGAGAAAGAGAGAGAGAATCCCCGTTCTCGTTTTTGGTCGTTTCCTGGATCTGGCTCCTGTAACCAGTTGGGGTGTCGACACTGTTGTGTCGACACCGGCCAGTCTTGGTGTCGACACTTGGTGTCGACATCGGCCAGTCGTGGTGTCGACACTTGGTGTCGACACCAGCAGCGGCAGTGTCGACACCTTGTGTCGACACCGGCCGCAGTGGTATCGACACTTGGTGTCGACACCAGCAGCGGCAGTGTCGACACCATGTGTCGACACCGGCCGCAGTGGTGTCGACACTTGGTGTCGACACCAGCAGCGGCAGTGTCGACACCATGTGTCGACACCGGCCGCAGTGGTGTCGACACTTGGTGTCGACACCAGCAGCGGCAGTGTCGACACAAGGTATCGACACCGGCTGCAGTGGTGTCGACACTTGGTGTCGACACCAGCCGCGGCAGTGTCCACACATTGTGTCGACACCGACCGCTGTGGTGTCGACACTTGGTGTCGACACCGGCCGCGGTTGTGTCGACACCTTGTGTCGACACCAGCTTGTCGTGGTGTCGACACATCGTGTCGACACTGGTGCTGCGCTTGTTTTGGTGTCAGGTAGACTCGGGGTTGGTTCGGGTTAGGCGTGCAAGGCCGCGTCGGTTGGACCCGACGTTTTTGTCTTGGGTTCGTGTGTTTCTTAGGATTGTTAGAGTGAATTTTTCCCTAAGGGGAGGCATTGGGTGTTCGGCTAATTTCTGCATTCCGACTCTTGGGTTGTGGCAGGTGGTGGAGTTTGGTGGTCTCTGGAGGGGTGGTTTTATGTGGAGAGCTGTGGCCACCACCTTTTGCCCCGGTTTGGGTTGGTGTGTGTGGGACCCTAAAGCTGCCACTGTTTGACCTCTTAGCCCTTTTTGGGTCTGATTTTGGTTATGTATTCAGATCCATGTTTTGACCACTGCCACTTGCCCACGTGTTAGGACTGTTAGTCCCTTTCCTGTTTATGCTTTCCTTCCTTTTGGCATATGAATATGTCTTGATGTTGTTGCAGGCTCTCTCTCTCTCTCTTGGTAAGGCATATTGGTTTTATTGCTCGCACTTGGTGTGCTCTGCGGTGTTTTTGACAGCATTCTTTTCTTACTGTCATCCCCTTTTCTTTTGCTTATTGCAGTTTGTTGCCGGGCTGGTAAACCCTTCTTCTTATTTGCTAATTAATTTATTGCTCTATTTTACCTCTTGATTGTTTCCTTGCTGAGGTGTTCCTTTCTTGAATGCCTCAGGTCCAGGTTGTAGCCAGTTCAGCGGCTAGTTCCTTTGGAGGGGCTGTTGGTGGCCTCTAGGGTTGCTGAGATAGCTGATCCCCATTTTGTTGTGAGGTAGTTCCTTACTTTTCTGTATAGACATACATACTCGCCAGTGGGTTCGTGTCAGGTTGTTGACGCCCACTGGTGGCTTCTTGTGATGCTGGATATGAAATTAAACTGATTTTGCCTTTATGTGGTTGGTTACTTGCTTCTGGGAAAGATTTATTCTAGGTTGCATGTTAGATATTTTAAACCCTAAAAGTATTAATATATGTACTTCATGCCTAACATGTTTTCTAAAACAAAGACACTATTTTTCCTCCGCGTAAAACACTATCTTTTATACCTATAATATTCACCTTAGAGTCGTGCATACCATGAGTCGCCCCCCGGGGACTCTCGTGCTTATTTAGGGTGTCAGCTTAATTGAACCAAAGTATTTTCTGCTGCGTATAGATATAATTTTAACTGTGGTCTAGCTGATCCACTGTGCCGAGGGATACGACCATTCAACTTAACTGATTTTCTTTCATATTTAAATCAACGTTTTTCCTTAAAATCTATCGTCTGGAGTTTTGCCTGAGCGTGTGCAGTTATCCCCTGCACGACGTGGCATCACGACACGTGTTTTCTCTTACTCTGATACGATTTTACCGTTGAGAAAATGCGGGTTGTGACAGTTGGTATCAGAGGGAGGTTGCTTGACAAATGGTTGGGCAACCTTTCCCTTGTCTGCATTAGTGTTTAGCATCATACCCTTCACACACCGATATGTCATCGGCACGTCTTGGCCGAAGCACGAACACTACACTCATGAGCATAAAGAAGTATACATGTCATATTATGTAGTATGAGATGCATAATATGTGTTTGTATATGGATCCACCACAGGAGGCAACATGTGAGGGTTATGTAGTATGGGATGCATAACCTCACCACATGAATGCGACTAGCACGTTTTCTTTTTCGTTACATGGGAATGTTATGTAGTATGGGATGCATAACATTTTCATGTGTACGCCGCCCATGGCATGCACTAAGGCTTTTTTTAGAATGCATAGCACATCATGCATAGCATAACATTTCATAAGCACAACGTGCCAAGCTAAAGATTTGCAAGATGACATATGTACACACATGTTTTTGAGTCAAAAAGAATACAAATACATGCATTCATGGTCTAGGCACCTGAGTTAGTATGATGGTGGTGAACCATCTTAGGATAAGCATAACATCATCATGGTAAAAACAACTCCCAGAGCAAGTTTTGCAGTTGAAGTTCATATTTAAGTGTGTTTGTCCGTACCAGGTAGTTTTGTTCTAGTTGATGGGCTAGGATTTGTCTAAAGCTTGTGCGATTCTAGAATGGCGAGACGTCCTGCGACGAGATCGATCCCACAATCCGAGGGTGAGACGTCAGGAGCGTAGAGCGATGCGTTGGTAGAAAGCCTGCGGCAGAGTAATGAGGAGTTATCGAGGCAGGTAGTGGCTATGCAGGCTCAGATTCAGTCCCTTGTAGCAGTGGTGGCGGGACAGACCCCGAGAGCTCAGAACCCCGCAGAGGGGGTAGCTGTTCCTGCCCCTCCTGCTCCTCCCGTGCCTTTGGTTGTGGTGCCTCCAGAGATGGCGTTCATTGGTGCGCCCGCGAACAGACTCTTAGTGTGGTTGGTTCGGTGAGTCGATCGCCGCGGGCGTGCTACAGGAGGCAAGTGCACCTATCGCAAGTAGTACTTGATATTCGGGGGAATACCGAGGTCGTATTGTTCTCGGGGTGGTGTTGACTATTCTTACTCCTCCGAGAGGACTATTATTTTACTGAAAGTAAGGTGGAATTTTTTAATTAACTAAAGACGAAAAAGCAAAGGAGCGAAAAAACGATTTAGAAAATATTCGATGAAGGGTTAACGCTCGGCATCGAATCAGATAAAGACTAAAACAATTTTTAATAATTATAGGACTTAGTTTTCAAATTAATAATAAGGCAACTTGGCCGTGGAGGTTCCACAAATGTGAGCTCACCTAGCTATAGGGATATCTCTCACCTAAACGTTAAGACTATTCGACCGAACGTTAGTCCGACGAAGGATTCCTCTTAACGCCCTCTTTACGCTAAGAACCCCGCTATTGGGTGGGGAACCCAATCCGGTAGAATTACGCTTGTCCTCTCTCGAGGGTATGCACGCAACTCTATTTACCTAGGGGTGATCGGTCCATATGCACGGCCTCTCGGCTAGCTAGCATTTGGACTACGGAAATAGGGCCCACACATCGATATGTGGTCCTACGCGTCGTAAACCCGGGGTAAACCTTAAGTCCTTAAATTAAAATGAAAATAAAGAGCTTCAATTATTAGAAATCATTTTAAATGTCCCAATGCTCTTCGATGCCGAGGCTAATAGCGATTAGCCACACATCGGTATGGGGACGGCTTTATAATTTAGTGAGGCGCGAGTTCGAAATTAAATGCTAAATGATTATAAGAAGGGGACATAAGAAAAATAACAAACATTTAGAAAACTGAAAAGTTAGCTAAAACAAGAACTCACGCACACTCCAAATTATAAATTAAATAGAAACTAAGTACACATAAAAGAAATTTGCATATTTAAAATTTGCGAGTCCCACTCAAACGAGTGGGGGCGGTAAATAAAAGCTGAAAATTGCAAGTTCTACTCAAACGAGTAGGACTGAAATTAAAGCGAGTCCTACTCAAATGAGTAGTAGAAAATAAATGCGATTACATGGCTTTCTCAAATATTTATAGGGAGATAAAGATCCGTCCATTTAACTCAAGTGAGTAGGTGGAAAAATAAAGAAAGAAAATTACAAATCCTACTCAAACGAGTAGGCGGAAAATAAAGTCCGGCCATTTAACTCAAGTGAGTAGGAGGAAAAAATAAAGAAAGAAAATAACAAGTCCTACTCAAACGAGTAGGACTGAAAATGAAAACGATGCGCCATTTAACTCTTAACGAGTATTAAAAGAAAGCATTAAAAGAAAGCAATAAAGCTAACACCTACACTCACACACTCTACAAAATTTGAACAAAGCATTAAAAAAAAGCATTAAAATTTAACACCTACACTCACACACTGTACACAATTTGAATCAAAGCATCAAAACATTATTCTCATACACTCACACACACAAATTAAAAGCAAAATGAAAGTTACCTAAAAATTAAAACTTTTACTTTTTCATGCTTAGGTTTTGCCCAAAACAAATAAAAATTTCAAGAAAGCAATAAAGCTAACACCTACACTCACACACTCTACAAAATTTGAACAAAGCATTAAAAGAAAGCATTAAAAGAAAGCATTAAAATTTAACACCTACACTCACACACTGTACACAATTTGAATCAAAGCATCAAAACATTATTCTCATACACTCACACACACAAATTAAAAGCAAAATGAAAGTTACCTAAAAATTAAAACTTTTACTTTTTCATGCTTAGGTTTTGCCCAAAACAAATAAAAAGAAGAAATTACAATTTTTAGAAGACAAAAGTTTTTCAAAACAAATTAAAAACCAAAGTTTTTGGAAAATTAAAATTTCAACATTTTCATTCCTAGGATTTCATAAAAGTGCTAAAAAAGTTGAAATGAAAAGAGAAAGAACAAAAACGGTTTTCATCCTAAAATAAAGCTAAGTAAAAAAAATCAAAAATGCTTTAGTAACTCTTTTACACATTCATAAGAGTGAAGATGTTGAAAACATTCAAAGAAGACATGAAGAAAAAGAGAAGGCTAATTCATCATTTCATAAATTTCTACCAAACTTATCATGAGACAAATTAAAAGCATGTAAAGTGAATAAGTTACACTCATACACACACACACACACATTTCATAAATGAAGAACAAAAATAAAACCAAGGATAAAAAGGGGAAGGAAAGTGGGCACAAGTGTTCATTCCAAAGCCAAATATGAAGAGAAAATCTAACATTTTTATTGATTAAAGGAAACTATTACAAGCTATTACAAAGACAATGCTAAAGCAATGACAAAATTGAAAGAAAAAGGGGAAAGAAATCTCCTTACATAGCAAGGAAATCACGGATGCAGCCCACAAAAAGACACTAAAATGGCCCAAAAATCTGAACCCTTGGACCTTACAGAAATGGGCAATTTATAGGCAAAAAATTCTAAGTACACGCCCTAGGTCACGGGCGTGTAGGGGGGGCGTGTCAGTACTATTCATGAAGGCGGCCGACGATTGGACAGGAAAGTTGACTTCGGGCTGAGTTCGCGGCAGTCACGCCCCAGGTCACGGGCGTGACTCTGGGCGTGTCGGGGAGGTAGAACCGGGCGCGGGTTGCGTCAAAAGTCTTTGGCAGCATCTTGTCGGGCCAGCTGGAAAGGTCACGCCCCAGGTCACGGGCGTGACGCTGGGCGTGACTGTTGGTGTCGACACTCGACAATCGTCGAGTGGAAAGTGTCGAGTCGAAATCGTCGAGCTGAGATTGAGTCACGCCCTCGGTCACGGGCGTGACGCTGGGCGTGACTGTTGGTGTCGACACTCGACGATCGTCGAGCGGAAAGTGTCGAGAGGAGAGGACACGGGCTTGGGTCACGCCCCATGTCGGGTGACACGGGCGTGACACTAGGCGTGTCAAGCTTTTTACTTCAGAAATCATCCGATTTCACAGGAAATGCAATGTCACGGCCCTGTCACGGGCGTGACCAAATTGTCACGGGCGTGTACTGCCCAATTTTGGCAGATTTTCAAATTTTTCTACAAAATTAAAGAAAACAAGTTAGTAGTAATTTTACAAGAAGAGGAGTATTTTATTGAACAAAAATAAGTAAAAATGATGAAAATAAATGAAAATGACTAAATTAATGTGCACAAAAATACACATATTTACAATTCATCATTCATATCCAAGTTTCAGCGGCTGAGACCCCCTACCTATGATGGGCAGGCAGATTTCATGATTTTGGATGACTGGCTGATTACCATTGAGGAGATGTTCTCTTACTCAGGGATTACGGACGATCAGAGGGTGATGCTCGATGCCTACCAGCTCAAGGGCTTAGCAAAGAATTGGTGGCTGAGAGAGAAAGAGAGCTTAGTGGCAGGTTGCACTTGGGAGTCATTTAAGGTGCTGTTGTTAAGTAAGTTTCTGCCTTTAGTCGAACGGGACCGGCTAATGAACGACTTTCTTCACTTAAAGCAGAGGAAACTCACGGTTAGTGAGTATGAGATTGAGTTTAGTAAGTTGAGTGGGTTTGCTCCGGGTCTAGTGAGTGTTGAGGCAGACCGAGTTAAGCGATTTCTGGGTGGACTAAGAAGCGACATTCAGCAGTTAGCGAATGCCTATGGAGCAGTCAGTTATGCCAGCGCGGTTGAAGCTGCTTTGAGAGTTGAGGCCATTGAGAATGCCAAGAATAGAGGCCAGCAGTTAAGGAAGGATAAGCGGAAGTCCGGTGGAGGGAAGAGCCCTCAGGAACCTGATGCTGTCTCGAGAAAGAAGGTCAAAGAGATTTGTATCTTTTGTGGCCGGCCAGGCCACCCCTTTGAGAAGTGTTTCAAAAGGTTGGGAGCGCAGAAGAAGGAGCAGGTGCACGCGATTTAGGGTGTTTCCAGGGGAGACTTGGGGTGTGACTTGTGTGGAAGGAAGGGGCATGAGGCTGCCCGTTGTTGGTTAAAAGATAAGGTCTGTTTTCAGTGCGGCCAGAAGGGTCATCTCAAGACAAGGTGCCCTCAGACCCAGCCTATTCTGCAGCCAGTTCCCCTCCAGGCTTTGCCACCGCCTCAGAAAATGGATAAAGGAAAGGGGAAGCTGAATGTGCTTTCGGCAGGCGAAGCGCAGACCTCGACCCAGGTTATCTCAGGTTCGACTCCTCCCCAGTCGTTTCATTACGTTTCTTTTTTTGATTGTAGTTTTCTTCTTAGCGCTTGTTGCCTTAGATGCATGTGCAATTCGTAGGACGGTTTAAGGTAAAGAACCGCTGGGCGCGCGTTCTCTTCGATTCCGGCTCTACCCACTCATTTGTGGCTAGGGCCTTCGTGGAGCGGTTCAGTTTGGGCCTAGATCGTGTTGGTGGTGCCTTCTGCGTTAAGTTCCCCTCCGGTGACTCTGTGGTTACGGACTTGGGTGTCCTAGATTGTTCGATTTTGTTGGGTGATTTTCTAGCCAAGGCAGACTTGAAGGTGATTGACTTGGAGGACTTCGACGTTATTTTGGGCATGTACTGGTTGTCAAGGTACGATGCTGTGATCCAGTGCAAGGGTAAGCACTTGGACTTCGTCAAAGACAACGGTCAGCCAGGAAGCGTTTATGGATATTCTCTCTAGGAGTCTCCAATCATTTCTGCGGTGCGTGCTCGGAAGTTGCTTGTTTCTGGCTGTTTTGCCTGTGTGGTTTCCCTGGTAGGGTCGATTGTTAGTGAGCCCCGTTTGGAAGAGATTCCAGTGGTGTGTGACTTTTCTGATATGTTTCCAGACGATCTTCCCGGTCTTCCACCCGACCGAGATGTCGAGTTTGCCATAGATTTGGAGCCAGATACGCGTCCTATCATAAAGGCGCCGTACCGGATGGCCCCGCGAGAGCTGGAAGAGTTGCGAATTCAGCTGGATGAGTTATTGGCAAAAGGCTTTATAAGGCCGAGTTCTTCGCCTTGGGGTGCGCCAGTTCTGTTCGTTAAAAAAAATGATGGGTCGATGAGGTTATGCATCGACTATAGAGAGCTGAACAAGGTTACTATTAAGAACAGGTACCCTTTGCCGCGAATCGACGATTTGTTTGACCAACTGCGTGGTAGTGCAGTGTTTTCCAAGATAGATCTTCGTTCGGGCTATCACCAGTTGAGGATTCGGGAGTCAGATGTTCCGCGGACGGCGTTCCGCTCTCGTCATGGGCATTTTGAGTTTTTGGTTATGTCATTCGGTTTGACTAATGCGCCCTCAGCTTTTATGGATTTGATGAACAGAGTTTTCAAGGATTTTCTAGATAAGTTTGTGATTGTCTTTATAGACGATGTTTTGGTGTATTCTAAGGATGCGGAGGAGCATGATCAACATTTGCGGCTGGTCTTGGCGACTCTGAGAGACTATAAGCTATACGCCAAGCTGAGCAAATGTGAATTTTGGTTGCCTCAAGTTTCTTTTCTAGGCCACGTGATTAATAAGGAGGGAATATCGGTGGACCCAGAAAAGATCGCTGCTGTTATGGAATGGGCGAGACCTGTTACCCCAAAAGAGATCAAAAGCTTCTTGGGTTTGGCTGGTTATTATAGAAGATTTGTAGAAGGCTTCTCTACCTTGTCCGCGCCGTTGACCAAGTTGACGCAGAAGAACGTAGCTTTTGTATTTGATGGTAAGTGTGAGAAGGCTTTTGAGGAACTAAAAAGAAGGCTATGTTCGGCTCCAATTTTGTCTTTGCCTACGGAGGGTAGTGAGTATGATATATATGTGGATGCGTCGCATGTCGGTCTGGGCTGCGTTTTGATGCAGGGCGGGAAGGTGATTGCGTACGGGTCGAGGCAGCTAAAGACTCACGAGAGTAACTACCCTACGCATGACCTGGAGTTTGCAGCTGTGATCTATGCGTTGAAATTGTGGAGGCATTTGCTATATGGCGCGCAGTGCAAGATTTTCACGGATCATAAGAGTCTGAAGTATGTCTTCACTCAGAAAGAATTGAATCTGCGCCAGCGGCGGTGGTTGGAGTACGTGGCCGACTATGATGTTGAAATTCAGTATCATCCAGGCAAGGCAAATGTGGTGGCTGATGCCCTGAGTCAGAAGTCAGGTAAGATTTTTAATCTTTCCGCCGAGCGTCTAGTGGAAGAGTTTCTGTTGATGGACATTTCTGTGGGAAGCTGTGATTCGCAGAGTAGCATAGCAGTAGCAGAACCTTCGTGGATTACGCTTACGAGACTGCATCAGAAGGATGATCCCAATCTTCTGCATTTGTATCTTCGAGCTGAGAAGGGTGAATTACCAGACTTCTCTATAGATGATGCGGGTACCTTGAAGTACCGTGACAGGTTTTGCATCCCCGCAGTTGGATATATGCGGGATATGGTGTGCAGAGACGCCCACGGATCTAGTGTTGCCTACCATCCAGGGTCTACCAAGATGTATCATGATTTAAAACAGATTTCCTGGTGGTACGGGATGAAGAAGGACATAGCCAGATTTATTTCAGAGTGTTTCACTTGCAGGCGTGTGAAAGCCGACCATGGGAGGCCTGGTAGCAAGCTGACTCCATTGGAGATTTCGATGTGGAAGTGGGAGAGTATCTCGATGGATTTCATTACCGGCTTACCGAGATCTCCTAAGGGGCATGATTCAGTTTGGGTAATTGTAGACAGATTGACGAAGAGCGCTCATTTCGTACCATTTAAGATCGATTATCCGATGAGGAAGATAGCCGAGCTGTATCTGGAAGAGGTTGTCAGATTGCATGGTGTACCCGTAAGTATCATATCAGATCGAGACTCCAGGTTCACGTCTCGTTTTTGGAAGAGCCTTCAAGAAGGGTTGGGTACAGATTTGAGATATTCCACGGCTTATCATCCGCCGACCAATGGTCAGACAGAGCGAGTAAATCAGATTGTGGAAGATATGATCCGATGCTATATTCTGGACCACGGAGGAGCGTGGGACGAGCGCTTGCGGCTTATGGAATTCGCATACAACAACAGTTATCAAGAAAGCTTGCAAATGGCTCCCTTTGAAGCTTTGTGTGGGAGGCGCTGCAGGACTCCCTTGTTTTGGGATGAGCTTGGCGAGGGACCTTTGTTTGGTCCAGAAGCGCTTGAGGAGATGGAAACCACTGTGAAGCTTATTCGGGAAAAGCTTCGGATAGCCCAGGAGAGATATGAGAAGAACGCCAATCGGCGTAGATCGGACTTGGAATTTGCTGTGGGGGACTCGGTGTTCTTAAAGGTCTCCCCGTTGATTGGAGTCAAGCGGTTTGGCAAGAATAGGAAGTTGGACCCGAGGTACGTGGGGCCGTTTCTGATTGTTGAGCGGATTGGGGTATCAGCCTACAGGCTGGCTTTGCCCGCAAATTTACCTGGCGTGCATGATGTCTTTCACGTCAGTCAGCTGCGTAAATGTGTGATAAATGGCAGGTAGGTATTGGATTCTGTGCCTCAGTTGGAGCCGAATCTTGCTTATGTGGAGGTGCCTGTTCGCATTTTTGATTCTCAAGTTCGGGCGTTGCGGAAGAAGACTATTCCTATGGTTAAAGTTTTATGGAGGAATCAGGATGTGGAGAACGCGACTTGGGAGTCGGAGTCGGTTATGAGGGAGGCTCACCCTTGTCTGTTTCCCTGATCTTGTGCCTGGTATGCTCTGTTTTGTTTTTATTTATTTGTAGCCCTTCCCTGGCTCTTTCTCTCTCCTACTTTATGGGAGTGTTGTGAGTAAAGTTTCGAGGCGAAACTTTCTTTTAGGGGGAGTGGCTGTAACGCCCCCAGTTTTTCTGTGTTTTGTTTGATCGTTGGCTGGCGTTACGATGGCGTATTTCCGGCTTTTTGCCGTTGTAGAGCGTGGTCTTAGCACTTAGGGTTCCCTGTGTAGCCTGTTTGTAGCCTGTTAGCAAGATTCCCCAGCTAGCCGGAGTCCGTTTGATGACTCGGTTGGGCCTCTTAGGGAATGCTTGTGTTTTGGCTTCGGTAGGTGTTATCCCGGGTTTTGTTCGTCGAATGCTAATTTCGACTTCGTAGTTGCGTTCGTAGCGTGGGTTTTTAGCTGCGACGTGAATTTCGTCTTTTTCCGAGAAGTTTCGGGTTTCGGGTTGTTTTGATATTGAGTATAAGTAATGACTATTATGTTGATTGTTTATTATTAAAAAACTGATATATATAGTCTTGGGTCAGAATTAGGGCTGGGTTCCTTTTGTTCTTTTCCTGTTTCTCTGCTTGGAAGAAGCCGTCGCCTGTACGAGAGGAAGAGCACCGCCGGCCTACCCTAGCCTTCGGACGCCGATTCCTGGAGATTTAGCGGTCGGAATTCGATTCCGAGAGTGGATCTGGACTGCCCTCGACGGGATCTGCTTTCTTTCTGCTCCTCAGCTTGCTGCTCTGCGGCCAGATCCGAGAGTGGGGGATGCCGCCGACCAAGCTTTTCTGGTATTGAGGCAAGTGATGTACCGTCATCCTTACCATAGTTGATCTTTGTCTTCTTTTGATTAAATCTTTTATCTCTTTCTTGTTTAGATCTTAGGTGTAAGCTAGGGCTTGTTCCCGATCATACCATGGTTAGTGTAGAAAGATCAAGTTAAATCTCAGTTTTCCTGAGGGATTGTGTCTATTAGGGACAGTTTTGGTTCGGTCTAGGTCGAGTAGTTACCATTGCCGATGGAGGTTGTACTCGAGAGAGAGAGAGAGAGAATCCCCGTTCTCGTTTTTGGTCGTTTGCTGGATCTGGCTCCTGTAGCCAGTTGGGGTGTCGACACTGTTGTGTCGACACCGGCCAGTCTTGGTGTCAACACTTGGTGTCGACACCGGCCAGTCGTGGTGTCGACACTTGGTGTCGACACCAGCAGCGGCAGTGTCAACACCTTCTGTCGACACCGGCCGCAGTGGTGTCGACACTTGGTGTCGACACCAGCAGCGGCAGTGTCGACACCATGTGTCGACACCGGCCGCAGTGGTGTCGACACTTGGTGTCGACACCAGCAGTGGCAGTGTCGACACCATGTGTCGACACCGGCTGCAGTGGTGTCGACACTTGGTGTCGACACCAGCCGCAGCAGTGTCGACACAAGGTGTCGACACCGGCTGCAGTGGTGTCGACACTTGGTGTCGACACCAGCCGCTGCAGTGTCGACACCTTGTGTCGACACCGGCCGCTGTGGTGTCGACACTTGGTGTCGACACCGGTCGCGGTTGTGTCGACACCTTGTGTCGACACCGGCTTGTCGTGGTGTTGACACATCGTGTCGACACTGGTGCTGTGCTTGTTTTGGGGTCAGGTAGACTCGGGGTTGGTTCGGGTTAGGCGTGCAAGGCCGCGTCGGTTGGACCCGACGTTTTTGTCTTGGGTTCGTGTGTTTCTTAGGATTGTTAGAGTGACTTTTTCCCTAGGGGAGGCATTGGGTGTTCGGCTAATTTCTGCATGCTGACTCTTGGGTTGTGGCAGGTGGTGGAGTTTGGTGGCCTCTGGAGGGGTGGTTTTATGTGGAGAGCTGTGGCCACCACCTTTTGCCCCGGTTTGGGTTGGTGTGTGTGGGACCCTAAAGCTGCCACTATTTGACCCTTTAGCCCTTTTTGGGTCTGATTTTGGTTATGTATTCAGATCCATGTTTTGACCACTGCCACTTGCCCACGTGTTAGGACTGTTAGTCCCTTTCCTGTTTATGCTTTCCTTCCTTTTGGCATATGAATATGTCTTGATGCTGTTGCAGGCCCTCTCTCTCTTGGTAAGGCACATTGGTTTTATTGCTCGCACTTGGTGTGCTCTGCGGTGTTTTTGACAGCATTCTTTTCTTACTGTCATCCCCTTTTCCTTTGCTTATTGCAGTTTGTTGCCGGGCTGGTAAACCCTTCTTCTTATTTGCTAATTAATTTATTGCTCTATTTTACCTCTTGATTGTTTCCTTGCTGAGGTGTTCCTTTCTTGAATGCCTAAGGTCCAGGTTGTAGCCAGTTCAGCGGCTAGTTCCTTTGGAGGTACTGTTGGTGGCCTCTAGGGTTGCTGAGATAGTTGATCCCCGTTTTGTTGTGAGGTACTTCCTTACTTTTCTGTATAGACATACATACTCGCCAGTGGGTTCGTGTCAGGTTGTTGACGCCCACTGGTGGCTTCTTGTGATGCTGGATATGAAATTAAACTGCTGATTTTGCCTTTATGTGGTTGGTTACTTGCTTCTGGGAAGGATTTATGCTAGGTTGCATGTTAGATATTTTAAACCCTAAAAGTATTAATATATGTACTTCATGCCTAACATATTTTCTAAAACAAAGACACTATTTTTCCTCAGCATAAAACACTATCTTTTATACCTATAATATTCACCTTAGAGTCGTGCATACCATGAGTCGCTCCTGGGGGACTCTCGTGCTTATTTAGGGTGTCAGCTTAATTGAACCAAAGTATTTTCTGCTGCGTATAGATATAATTTTAACTGTGGTCTAGCTGATCCACTGTGCCGAGGGATACGACCATTCAACTTAACTGATTTTCTTTCATATTTAAATCAACGTTTTTCCTTAAAATCTATCGTCTGGAGTTTTGCCTGAGCATGTGCAGTTATCCCCTGCACAACGTGGGATCACGGCACGTGTTTTCTCTTACTCTGATACGATTTTACCGTTGAGAAAATGCGGGTTGTGACACATTCCATCACTGCAGCTATTTTCTCTGGGTCGACTGAAATCCCATTGTTATTAACCACATGGCCCAGAAACGAAATCTGAGGCAATCAAAACTCGCACTTACTCAACTTGGAGAACAACTTATGGTCCCTCAAAGCTGATAAAATTAATCGCAGATACTGGCCATGCTCCTCAGCATTGCGGGAATATACTAGAACGTCATCGATAAGCACGACTACGAACTTGTCCAGGAAATCCTTGAACACACGGTTCATCATATCCATAAAGGCTGAGGGCGCATTGGTCAAACCAAACGACATTACCAGAAATTCAAAATGTCCATGTCTTGATCGAAAAGCAGTGCGTGGAATATCCGACTAACGGATCCTGAGCTGATGGTAACAAGAACGAAGATCAATCTTAGAAAATACCGTGCAACTGATCAAACAAATCGTCGATCCTCGGCAGAGGATACCTGTTCTTAATAGTGACTTTATTTAGCTATCTATAATCGATGCAAAGCCTAATCGATCCATCTTTCTTCTTTACGAACAGAATAGGAGCACCCCAAGGCGACGAACTCGGCCTTATAAAACCCTTCCCTAACAACTCATCCAACTGGATACGCAACTCCTCCAGCTCTTGCGGGGCCATCCGGTACGGCGCCTTCGCAATAGGACGCGTACCCATCTCCAAATCTATCACAAACTCAACATCTCTGTCAGGTGGAAGACCTGGAAGATTATCATGAAAAACATCAGAAAACTCGCGCACAATAGGAATCTCTTCTAAATGCGGCAAACTACCAACGGTCCTCAAAACTGAGACCAAAAAAGCAAAACAGCCGGAAACTAATAGCGCCCGTGCACATACCGCAAAAATAACTGGAGAATCCTGGCGCGAATTACCATACACACTCCCAGGCTGACCGTTGTCCTTTACGAAGTCCAAGCGCTTACCCTTATACTGGATAATAGCATCATACCTAGACAACCAATCTGAAAGTGAAGGTAGATCTGAAATACTCTAGGGGGTGAATAGAGTATTGTGCTCTCTTAAAAAATCTTTACAACTTTTGTTGTATTCCTAAGTGAACAAGTCAGTAAATAAAATAATAAGCACAGCAATCTATTTAATCACAGAACAACACAGCCAAAACAAAAATAAAGGGCAACCAGACGACACAAGAAATTTATAGTGGTTCCCCAACCTGGGTACATCCACTCTTCTACCACCCTGATAGGAATCCACTCAGGCTTTTGATCAGGTGCCTGACACCAATGAGCTTTTGTTCAGATGCTCAAAAACCAAAACCTCAAGTCTTTTGTAAGGAGACTTGCAACCAGGAATAATTTTGATGGGAATTAAAACCCTGTACAGGAGTTGGAAGAGAGGTGATGGTGTCTTCTCTTTCGCAATAATAACTGAGAAGACTGTGGATTGATGTTAGCAGAATTGCTCCCGCTGAGATCAGGAAAACTGGAGCACTGCCTCAGGGTGACAGGTCTTGAAAGCTTGAGTGCCTGGACCAGATATTGCTTCAGGAACTTCTTTGATAGATAGACTTTTGTTGTCCTTTTGAAGTTGTCCTGTAGAATTGAAGATGTTCTCTGGCCTGGGATGATTGTAGTTGAACTTTAGATTTCTGTATGATTGTTCTTCTGTGCAATCTGTCTGTGTATCTGTATGACTGTATCTCTGTCTAGTAGTACTTGATCCTTTTTCTTTTGTTCTTCTCTGACTGACTGTTGATCACACTGGAAATTTGAAATCTTAAGCTGTAAATGCAGCCGGCCTGGGAAGGAAGCGGTAATCAATGATTTCCCTAACTGTCCCATGGAAAAATGGCATGAAATAGTCCAAGATTAATTGCACGTTCTAACGGTAATATTCCGAGAAGATCTGGCATTAATTGTTCAGGAATCATCGCCAAGAAAACGGACGGGAAAACTAGAGAAGACCTACTCTGGAATCATTGAACAAAGAACACAATTCGTCGAGCTGAGATTGAGTTCGTCGAGCTGAGCTTGAGTTCATCGAGCTGAGCTTGATGAGTTTGTCGAGCTGAGCTGGAGTTCGTCGAGCTGAGCTTGAGTGAGTTCGTCGACCAGACAATAACAATTAGTCTTCTAAGGAATCTTGTCAATTCTGCTTCAATATTCGTCAAACTGACAATCTTCATTCGTCGACCAGAGATCCACATTCTTCGAGCGAAGAACAGTTCTGGACTTTGTCAAAAAATTCTGCATCTACTGATATTCAGTATCGACATAAGTTGGTGTCGACTGATATCCTGGTGTCGACATAAGTTGTCTGGTGTCGACATAAGTCTGGTGTCGACACAAATCTTCTGGTGTCGACATAAATCTGGTGTCGACACATGCCCTAAGTTTCGAAACAAATCCTCTGAATTCAGGAATCGTCGAGTAGAATACTAAAATCGTTGACCTGATAAGTTGAGAACTTGAGGTCCAAGTTCGTCGAGCTCAGATTCTAGTTCGTCGACCAAATCCTGAAGCTGGACTTAGAAAAATTCTGAAGTTATCCTGACTTTAGCTTGATGTAGAAACTCAGTCTTCGTCGAACAGAGAACAAGAATCGTCGAGCTCAGCACTAAGAATTGTCTCACGATCGTCGAGCACCGAACACCTTTCGTCGAGCTGAGTTCGACGAACGTCGAACTCATTTCACTTAGTCTTGAAATCTTCTAAGCCTGGAGTCTCTGATGGTCTGGATGATAGCTGGTTCATCTGAAGGTTACTCTAAGGACTTGGACTAGACTCTAGGACACAAACTTGACCCTGGCTATACAGGTTGGGTCACATCCTAAGCTAGTGAACCTAGCCCAAATCAACTAGGGATCTAACAATGTACCCCTATTTGGGTGAGGTCACTAACAGAGTCAAAACAGAAAGAAACAGAAAAACAAAGCAAGAAAAGAAATTTATCTGGTAGAGAGTTACCAACACATGCAACAGATATATATATACACAAGCTTTGTTTAAACAAGAGCAAAGTTTGAAAACTAATGCAGAAAGAGATTGAAACAAAATAAGGATTACTTCTTTTTCTGCAAGGACTTGTCTTCTGCTGTCTGCTCTCCTGGCTTCTTGAAGATAATTTCTCTCTTTGGATCTGAAGCCTGAGCTTTTGTCATAGTCATATCAGCTGCCCCAATAATATTCAATGATGTAGCTCTGGGGACAACTACTTCTGGATGAAGCTTCATATAGTCATCAACATTAAACAGTTTATTGTCTTTGTCAATCCTTTTCAACTCTTCTTTTCTGTACTTTGACATTGTTGTTAAACCTGATGTGTCTTTTCCGTCAGCCTTTGCTTTATTGATCAAAGATAGTCCAATTAATTCCTGGTATCTAGCTATTCTTGCAGTATTTGCAGTTTCAGGATCTTCAAATGGAATTGGAGGAGAGTATGACATTTTTGGACTGTCATCTTTTTGTACTTCAGATATTTGTTGCTTTTGCTGTTGATGCTGTTGTTGATGTTGATTTCCTGAGGATAGTTGCCTCTGCTGGCTGCTTCCAGAGGATCTCCCTGACTGTCTCTGATACGTTTGCATGGGGTCAGATCTCTGAGAGCTAGAGCCAGAGGCACCAGCTACTGGAGGAGGAGGAGGAGGTGGATCCTTTCTGAATCTGTGAACTGGAGGAGGAGAGTATTTCCTACTTCTTTTCCTATCCTTCTGCTGGTTCTTGGATAGCAGCATCCATGCAGGCATTCCCTTATATAGAGTAACATTATGTAGAATGTAATAAGGGGTGTCAGCATTTGGATTAGGCTTAGGAGTTGGAGGAGGAGGAGCCTTCCTTTTCTTTGACAACAACTTCTTTTTCTTACTGGCACCATCTTCATCTGAATCATCATCATCATCTGCTTCTTCACTGTCAGAACCCTGAGGGTTATCATAAACAACATCCAAAGATTTTAAAGTTTTATCAAAAATAACAGCTTTTTCTAGAGGAGGGGCAGAAGGTTCAGGAACTGGAGTTTCAGCAATAGGAGAGGAGGCGACTGCACAAGGAGCAGAAGTAATTTGGACAGAGCTTTCAGTTGCTGTCTTATTCTCCTCTTCAATATCAGCCAAGATTAGCTCATCCAAATCTGGCATAGGAGAGTCATCCATAAGAAAAACTGGTACTGAGATCTCTTCTGGAATAGCTACAGTAATTAGAGCAACAACAGGAAGAGCAAAACTATCACAGAGTTGCTTAGCAACTGCTGGACTGACTGGAGAAGTATAGGGTACAATAGCCAAATGTGGCTTAGTAAAATCTGCTGGAAGGAACTGCATATGTACATTATCAAAATTTCTTAACAAAGCAGTCAAATTCACTGTGGGATTTAAATGGAAATCAACAACAGAGTTTATTTGCTCTGGTACTGACTCATCTAAGTCAATGTCAGTATCCATAAAATGAATCAATTCAATCATCTCAGAATCAAATTCTGGCAAAATATCTGTATCTGTATCTGAAACTGCTGCTGTAGAGGGAGCTGCTACTGTATCTGCTGCTGCATTTGCATCTGCTGCTGCTTCATCATAGAGCATCTCCCCCTTCCTGGGTTCAAGAGAACCTGGAGCCAGGCCCCTGAATGAAGATGGGGCAGCAGAAAGGTCAGAAATTTGAATAGATAAAGAATGAATAGAATTCACAAGAGGTATAATGGCCTCTGTGATAAGGGATTTTATGAGGGGAGTGAGCAGGTATATGAGTGTAGATACAGTGGGGGATCCCAAAGATGGAGAGATAGTGGATGAAGGTAGAGAGGTAGATGAAGGAAGGGGGACAGATGGAGGGGATAGAGGTGGAAATGCATCTGTTATGGTGGTGTCTGAGGGTAGGGTGTAAGATGGAATGGAGGATAAGTGAGGGGGAAGTGGAGACTATGGTGGTGTAAGAATATGAGAGTCATGAGGTGAAGCAGGGGGTGTAGGAATGTTTGTAATGTCAAGTGGTGGAGATGGAGGAGGTGTAGGCACATGAGTATGTTGTGGAGATTGAGGTGTTGAAGAAGGAATGGAAGAGGAAGGGAGTTGCTTTGCTGGAAGTTGTGGTGGAAGAGATGGTGGAGATGGAATGACCTCTTCTGTAGGGTGGGGAGTGGACTTTACAGCCCTGGTGCTCTCAGAAGTTGGGATGGAGGAGGAGGAAGCCTTGGATGGCTTGGAGATCATCCTCTCCCATCTGCCAAACAGAGTGCATGTGAGGCGCTTGCTGGCATTGATGAAGATGGTCGGGGAGACCATGAGTTCACCAGCCTTCTCTTGAAGAAAGATCCCCAAGATTCTTCCGAAACAAACCTCTTTCTTACTATTTTTCTTCTTTATCAACTCAAAGAAAATCTTACTCCAATCCACGAGACGCTTATTCACCACCGCACACATGATAAGGAATTGATGTCGGGTAATGTAATCATGTGCGGTGTGCTTGCCCATCAGTATTTTGCCTACGATATCCGCCAAAAATTGGTAGGCGGCAGACAGTTGTTTCTTTAACAACTTGTTAGGGTTTCTTCCAGAAAACCCCATTAACTTCAGCATCAAACTGTATTCTTCAGAATCCATTTCCATATCATCTTCTCCATTTACCAATCCAAAAATCGCAGAGAGAACGATGGGAGATAGGGAAACAACAGTACTCCCGATAGTTCCTGTCAATGTATCATCCTCAGAAGCAGTAGATGTGTATACCCATTCTCGAATTTCAGTTCCATGTAGTTTAATCCTTCTGGTCATGAAATCTTTGAGACCAAGTTCCTCTAATAGTTCCAGAATGTAGAGGAATATGGGGTCAGAATGTTGAAAAGAATCGAAATCCATGTCGAAACTAGTGTCAAATTTCATGGCAGCCAAAGCTCCTGCTGGAATCGTCATTGATGACCTGCAAGAAAGACAGAGAAAACGGCGATCAAGAGCAAGAGAACTGAAAGCGCGGGACGGAGGTCGAAGAAAACCTAGATATAAGATTTTTAGAATATGAATCGACAATCTCCATTCCACGAAAAAGAAATAGTTCTTCGAACTGAGGTCGACGAAATAAATTATAGACAGATAATTCGTCGATCTCATCCAGAAGAATCGAAAACAATTTGTCGAACTCTATTCGACGAAATGTCTTCTGATGCAAGGTTCGTCGATCTCCGATCGACGAAAATTATTTACACACAGAGAATTCGTCAATCTCCGTTCGACGAGAATCTCCCAAACTTTCCCTAATTCGTCGAACTTCCTTCGACGAACTCTGGAAAATTCGTCGAATGCAGACAAAAACTAATTTAACTCTTCTCCATTAATCATTCCCAGTTGATTTATAAAGAACAGATGATTTTTCTCATCCAAGAGTTTGGTGAAAATGTTTGCTCTCTATAAGTTAGTAGGAATATGGATTAGGTTAATTTTCTTTTTGTCTACATTATCTCTAATGAAATGATGTCTTATTTCAATATGCTTAGTCCTAGAATGGTGAACTGGATTCCGTGCTATAGCAATAGCACTAGTGTTATCACAAAATAATGTTGAATTATTTAAGTTGACACCATAGTCTAGGAGTTGGTATTGTATCCATAACATTTGTGAACAGCAGCTGCCAGCAGCTATATATTCTGCTTCTGCAGTTGATGTAGACACAGATGTTTACTTTTTACAAAACTAGGAGACAAGTCTCATACCCAGGAACTAGCAAGTTCCAGAGGTACTCTTCCTGTCCACTCTACATCCAGCATAGTCAGCATCTGAGTATCCAGTTAATTCAAACTCTGACTCTGCAGGATACCAGAGTCCTAGATTAGGACAACTCTTTATATATCTCAAAATTCTTTTTAAGAAAATAAGGTGAGATTCTTTAGGGTTCACTTGGAACCTAGCACAAAGGCATGTGACAAACATTATATCAGGCCTGCTTGCTGTTAGGTATAATAGGGATCCAACAATTGCCCTAAAATGTTTCTGATCTACAGGTTTCCCTACTGCGTCAGAATCCACAACAACATTAGTAGCCATAGGTGTTTTCATCCCTGAAGCATCACCCATCCCAAACTTCTTAATAAGCTTTTTAGCATACTTAGCTTGGGAGAGGAAGATACCATCAGGGAGCTGCTTCACTTGGAGACCAAGTAAGTAGGAAAGCTCACCCATGCTACTCATCTCAAATTTGGAATGCATGAGGTCAGCAAATGTCGCAACCCTCATTTCCTCAACGAGTACATCGTATCAGAGTAAGAGGAACTACATGTCATGATGCCACGTCGTGCAGGGGATAACTGCACACGCTCAGGAAAAACCTTGACGCTTACTTTATTAGTTGAAATCCATCAGTTAAATTCAAGAAAATCGTTTAGTTTCATGGCCGTATCCCTCGGCCTTATGGATCAAAAAGTGTGTTTGTACGCGGTAGAAAATACGTTAGTTTACTTATGACGATTTCCTATATGCAATCTAGATTTACCATAATACAAGAAATCCTCCTTTTTACGTTGTTTGGAAAATACTTGATTAGTTGACCAAAACATGTTATGAATGATATACAATAGTAGGCTTTTTTAGCTTAAAAATACCTAACGCAACCTAGCATAAAACAGTCCCAAGAGCAAGTAGATGTCATCCCAATGATTCATAATAGTAGTATATCATTCATATATAGCCACTAAAGAAAACCACCAATGGGAGTCAACAAGCTGACACGAACCCACTGGGGCGTCTGTATGTCTGTATAACAAAGTAAAGAACTACCTCGCTAAGAAAGCTTGGCTAGCTCCAAGTAAACTCCACCAAATACCTAGCCGCTCAACCGCCTACAACCTGCACCTGAGGCATTCAAGAAAGAACACCTCAGCAATCATCAAAGCTACAACATAGGGCATTAAGTTCATAAAATATGACGAAGGGGATTACCGACCCCGTAGAAATTTTTCATATAAAACGAGTGAAAAGAACAGGGTGGAAAACAAGTGTCAAACACTGCCAACCCAAAGTGTAAAATGCACCAAGTGCGTGAAATTCTCATCAAGTCCTGCTCAACCCGCAGGAGCAAAAAGGCAACATATATGCCTATTCCATCATCTTTAAAACAAGAAACAACTATACTAGTAAAACATAAGCAGCGGTTAGGTTCGATTCCGTAAGGGTCTTTTGGTGGCGGCCCTAAAGTGGAACGCACCAAGAAAAGCCAGCCCAAATCGGGGCCAAAACAGTGCTCTACACCACAAAACAAAACCCGGTGGCCACCAAGGCTGAAACCACACCACCCCTTACAGAATCCTCACACAAACGCTCCTGCCATGGTTCACAATTCGCATAGCAAAACTCACCATAATCCAAGCTAAACACGTTTCATTTCATCATCCTCACTCATGACCATAAATTGCCCAAGTTATGTCAAACGTGATAGAGTTTGGGTCTCTACTTCACCATAAGCGAACCCCACAAGTAACAACGTCGACTAAACACAACAAGATCTCTAATCGTATGAACAAGAAAGGTAAATAATAGAGAAATACAAGGTAAAACATGGCAAAATTAGATGAACAATAGGTAAGCATATAGATTGGGAAATTCTTGAAAGACAAGATTATTCATGGGTGCATAATAGACAAAAGGTGAGATTCAAGACAAGATGAACAAAGCTAGCATAGTAGACAAAGGTGCAATAGAAACAAGAAGTGTAAAGCTAACAAACTTGAAAGGGGAAACTAGATACACTTGCACGTATCAACGAACAAAGACAAGATTGGCAAACATCGCAAAATCATCTAACAAAAGATAAGATTAGCAAGGGCGAAGAACACTGCTTTCCTTAACCGAGAAGACATTGTGACGGCTGCTTCTCTTTTTCCTTTTTCTTCCCTTGCCTTAGCGTTTCTTCCTTGCTTTCTCTTTGAAATGGGGAAGAAGATGTAGAAGGGAATAAGTGAGGAGGAAAACCCTTGTCTCGGCCTTATTTCCACCAGGACAGAGCTGGACCGTTTGATCCAGAATCAGAGAAACGAACGGCACAAAAAACTGAAAAAGACGATTTTTCGGCCCTGTCACGCCCTGTATCACGCCCGTGTCACAGGGCGTGTACCTTAAGCGGCGCAGAATGTCGACAAATTCAAGTTTATCCACAAGGTACACGGCCGGGTCCACGCCCGTTACTGGTTGGTTACGCCCGTGACCTAGGGCGTGTAACCCGTGTCTCGACATTTCATCGACCAAAAGTGTCGACACTTCGACATAGCGGGATACGCCCTGTGACACGCCCGTGTCATAGGCCGTGTACCCCTCTCTCGACACTCGACACCCGACACCCGACACTCGACATTCGTCGAGCAAAATTCGTCGACCCAGCGGTACACGGCCCGTGACATGCCCGTGTCACGGGGCGTGTACCCCATTCATCGATCTCAACTCGACGAAAGAAAATTCGTCGAGTCAAGGAGGTCACGCCTTAGGTCACGCCCTGGGTCACGCCCCGACACGCTCTTGTCGGGGGGGGGGGGGGGGGGCGTGTTCCTCCCGTAACTTCGTCGAACGAAGTTCGACGACCACAAAGCCAAAACGCATCCCGAGTTGGACACGCCCGGGGACACGCCAGTGTCCCAGGCCGTGTCACTCAAAAAATGATGAAAGATATTGTACCTAATCACCTAGAGGGGGGGGGGTGAATATGTGACTTAAATCTTTTTAATTTTTTAGGCAGAATTCAACTTCTAATCACAGAATTAAATCTACTTGTACACAGCAATCACACAACAATCACAGAATATCACAAGCACATAGTAGACACCCAGATTTATAGTGGTTCCCCAAGCTTTGGGTACATCCAATTTCCCCCTTCGCCTATCTAGCAGTATACTAGATTCGGCCAAACTTCTCCACTATCTCAGAACCCCAAAACAGGTTCCTACAGCTCAGGCCCAAGGCCCTACAACTCAGCTTCTCCACAAAGCTTACACTCAGCCACCAAGGCCTACACTCAGCCACCAAGGCCTACACTCAGCCACAACAGGCCTACACTCAGAGATTCAAATCTCCTACACTCAGGCACTCAAGCCCTACACTCAGCCTTTATAATTACAGGCTTACAAAGACTCAGATCCCTAAGGATCCTACAAGATAATATGAATACAAAAATTATAACTCAACAACTTAGAGAAAAGAGAGAAGAGTTGTGAGTTTCTTGATGAGTTCTTGGAAGAACTCAGCTGAAATCAATCTGACTTAGCTTTCTTCAAAGCTTCTTGAAAGTAGAACACAATAAAACTGATCTCTTCTGCAGTTGATCCTTGATCTCTGCTACTTAAGATTCAGAATAAATCTGAACCCTTCTTCTCAGCCTGGTTCCAATTGCTGACTTCTTGGATGGAGCTCTCTCTCTCCAACTTCTTAGATCTTCACTTGATAGCTAGATCTTCTTTGTATAACTTGATGTGTTGATCTTCTAATCAATCAATCTTCTTCTGTAGACAGTATAAGCCTATTTATAGGCCTTCTTCATAGTAACCGGCTGGTCCGGTTCATAACTGATTTCTGATAACTCTGACAGGTGCAGTAGACCGGCTGGAATGGCAGTTGTCAAGTCATCCAGTCAGTTCTTGAAAATTCTGTAACTGTCTGAAAGTGTCGAGACTGTCTGTCTTTAAGTGTCGACACTTATAGACCAAGTGTCGACACAAGTTGACTAAGTGTCGACACTAGCCTACAAGGTGTCGACACAACTCCTTGTGTTGTAGATTTTATATCTCGACACTGCTTCTTCTTCATGTGTCGACACTGATAATGTGTGTCGACACAAGTCCTTGTACTTCAGTATTTGCTGAATTCTTCTAAGTGTCGACACAACACCTTTGTGTCGACACATCTTCATGTGTTGAACTTGTCAAGTGTCGACACTTCTTCTTGGTGTCGACACATGTCTTCAGTGTTGATACTTGCCGAGTGTCGACACAGCTCCTTGTGTCGACACATTCTTCTTCTGTTGAGACTTTTGCTGAGTGTCGACACATCTCCTTTGTGTCGACACTTGTACTTAAAATATTCTTGAACTTCGCTAAGTGTCGACACAACTCCTTGTGTCGACACTTTCTTCAAGTGTTGAGTCTTCAGCTGAGTGTCGACACATTCTTTCTTGTGTCGACACTTTCTTCAAGTGTTGACTCTTCTGCTGTGTGTCGACACATTGCTCTGGGTGTCGACACTTATACTTAGTCTCTGCTGACTTTTGCTGAGTGTCGACACAGCCTCCAAGTGTCGACACTTTCTGATGTAGACACAGTTTCACTCGGTGTCGACACAACTGTTAAGTGTCGACACTACTTCACTGCACTTTTCTTCATTGAGTGTCGACACAGCTCCTTGTGTCGACACTTTCTGTCTGGTGTCGACTCTGCATCCCTGATGTCGACACAATGACTCCAAGTGTCGACACTGCTTGCCTGGGTGTCGACACAAGTCTTCTTAAGTGTCGACACTTTCCCTCTGGGTGTCGACACATGGACTTAGAAACTTTTTCTTCTTTCCTGCAAATACTTAACTTGCACAAGTAAACTCAAAACACATCAAATACATTTTGATGTATATCATTGAGTTGGGTGAGTCTTCTTCAAATCAGGTACATTTAAACCAATGTACCCAACAATCTCCCCCTATTTGGAGAAGTCATAACCCTTAGTCAATGATATACACCATACAGAATAAAATCATAACATGATGTAAAGCAGGATTATGAAATCAGGAAAACACATAACATGTATTAATCAAACATGTATACATAGACATTTTCTCAGAACAATTATGAAATAAATTTAACACACAGCAAATTTATCACACAGCATATTGTTCTAACAGCTTTGTCATATTCATATTTCAAAAGTTTACAGAATGTTTAACATCAAAAGATTACATAGTAAACTTAAGAAAATTTCTATGCTATTTTTGATCAGCATCTTTGATCACTATCCCTTTTCCAGACTGAATCTTGGCTTGCATAGGAGCTTCAGCAGCTTCAGTATCAACAGGTTTCTTCCCTTTCAGCTCCTTCTTCTTAAGCTCCGCAGCTTTAATCTTTTGCCTTTCAAAATAATGATAAGGCTTGGGAAAGTACTTGCTAGGCTCCTGAGCAGTAGGAGGTAGCTTTCCGATCTTGGCCTTTATTCTATATTGGACTATGGCTTCTTGCCTTGTCTCATGCTTTCTCCATTCTGATTCAGAAAACCACTTGTTTCTGTCTTGCACATTATCTTTTGCATCTTTCCATGCAGTCAAAATAATATTTCTTGAGGTGGGGCTCCACTGCTCAAAGTCAGGTCTTTGTTCAGCTTGCTCCCTGAACCTCTTCTTAGACAGTCTGGCTTCTTGTTCAGCTTGCTCTTTCAAGATAGCTTCCTGTAAGGCCTCAGATACTGGCTGAACAACTTTGTGAAGAATAACCTTCTGATTTCCATCAGGTGGACTATACATGGACTGTATGTCAGCTTGAACCATATCAAAATCTGGTGGAGGATAGATCACTTGAGCTACTTCAGGTTGCTCACCTCTAAGATATGCAGGGTTAACTCCAGATTCTGCTACATCATTATCATCACATAAAGGAGGATAACCAAGAGTGGCTCTGATGGAATTAGAAACCCATTTTGCATGGTCAGAGCCAGCTTTGACTAATACCCTCTGCCCCTTTATGACTTCTCTTTCTATGTGATCCCTTAAATCATCTTTTTGAAATCTGATTTGGGCATTTAGATAATTGACTCCATCCCTGTAGAAAGGTTTTAACCTTTGGAGTTTTTCAGCTATGATCTTCTGAGAATCTTGTATGACAGTCTTAACAGCAGTAATTTCCTCTTGGAATGCTTTGTCAAAATCTGCTTTAGCTGTAGCATTAGCTGGAGTCTGCCTTGCAGCTAGATTCTTCATCTCTGTTACTATGGCATTGTGAGAAGCAGTCAGATTATCATTCATTCTGATTTGGTTCTCTAGAACATACCCCTGCTTCAGTGCTATGTCATCTACTTGAGCTTTGATTTTCTCCTGATGTGTAACCAAGTACACCACTGCATTCCCTCCCTTGTGGAAGCAGTCTGTCATCTCCTTCTTATTAAGATTCATTTCAAATCTTATAGACTTTATATCCTGTGCTAGATCAAATTGTAGAGACTTGTGCCCCTCATCCACATAATTTTCAATTGCTTTTCTGTGCTCATCCAGCTTAATTTGCATTGCAACCAGTAAAGCACTGTAATCAACATTTAGTGCTGGCTGTGATATAGGCTGTGGTGCTATGGTTTGCAAGGCCTTCTTGTAATTTTGGCTCCTTCTTTTGAATACTTGAAATTTCTTTTTCTTATCCCTTGCAATCTCCTCATCTTCAGAGGCAGATGTGCTGGCTATATCTAACCTCTCCTTAGGGCTTGGAGGTAACTCCTTCTGCACTTCTGGTGCCTTCTCAGGTTCTTGCCTTACAGGCTCTTCAACAATTACAACTTGCTCCCCCTCAACTGGAGCAGTCTCCCCCTCAGCAGCAGCACATTCCTTGTCAAAATCATTTTGATCCAGATTTAGGAATAGATCTTCCATTGTATATTCTTGTGGAGAATGGGCTGGAGAAACTCTTGGCTCATCTGCAACTAGATCAGATACTTCTTGAACTACAACAGATGTGTCTTTCATTACAACATCTGGGAGTTGGCTATCAAGCTGAGTTTGCTGATTAACAACACTTAATGGATTAGATAAAATAGTATCCTCTATAAGGAATTCTAAAGCTTTAAGCTCAGTGATTATCTCAAGGATGATGTTTGTAGCTTACTCACTCTCAAGAGTAGTTGGTTCTTCTACAACTAGAGGCTCCCCCTGGACTGAATCCTGCTGTAAGGGGCTAGCTGGTGGTAGCTCCCCCTGTCTCACTGCAGTATCTTGTTGAGCTGGAGATTTCATAGCAGTTCCTGTGCCTTCTTCATCAGGCGTGAAGACTACTTGCTCTTCACTACCAGAGCTGCTAGTGGAAACCTGAGCCACTGGAGCAGTTTTCTTCTTCTTCTTTTGAGGTGATACCTTCTCTGGAGTTATCTTCTCAGGGGTTGGCATCTCCTTTGACAAAACCCTGTCCCATCTGGAGAAGATCCTCATGTCCATTTTCCTCATGTGGTTGATTTTTGTTCCAGCAGCTTGACCCATAACCTCTGGTATAATACCAGCAAGGTATAAACTTAAGATCCTGCCCAAGTTGGACTTCTTTAGGCTCTCCCTGATCTTTTCAAAGATCACTATAGAACAATCAGTTTTTAGGCTGAATATGATCCTGGTCATGAGATTGAACATATGGGCAGAAACCCTATCATGTCCTCCAGGTTTGCTTAAAATCACTTTTCCAACAATTTCTGACAGGAATTTCCCCGGACTGTTCATTCCTTTTCTATTGAAAACAGAGCCAATTTTCATATTTGAATCCAGACCACACCATGCCAATGCATCTTTGGTCTTAGAAGCAGTTACTTCATCTTCTTCTTTTGTTCTTGGCAAGTTTAGGACCTTTCTCAAACTTTTTGGTGAGACTTTAACCTTTTCACCATGGACCCTGGACTTGATCTTGAATCCAGTGTCGTCTAGGGTTGCTCCATTGAGAAATTCTAAGACTTCCTTCTTCGAGATCTTAGTCGGCTCAGAAACAAGAAATTCTAACCCTGAGTCTGCAACTAGGGTTACCACAGTCTTGATCTCTGGGTCTGCTTCATCAAACGCATTCCGCACCAGTTCATAGCCCTCATTGACGTTCTCCTCGAGCTTTGGCGCCATTAGGGTTTGAAGAATTTGACTGGAGAGAAGAGAGGTGTCGACACACAAGTTTGGTCTCGAAACTTTTGAAAGCGTGTCGACAGAATAAGGCAAAATCCTATTTATACCTTTCTAGGTTTGAAGATGAAAAGGTGGGTCAGCTAACTTGAATTGTGTCGACACTGTCGATAAGTGTCGACACTGACTTATAATGTCTCGACACCTATGTGTCGACACAAGTTTAGTCAACAGATATATGTGTCGACACTTGTTTATGTGTCGACACCACATAACTCGACATTTAGTCGAGTCTTGACTTAGATAATTCTGAGTAAAGTCTAAGTGTCAACACCACCTTGGATGTGTCGACACCTACTGACTATGTGTCGACACTAATTTTCTGAAGTGTCGACACCAACTTCCTAGATGTGTCGACACCTTTTTACTTAGCCATTTCTATAAACTTATTCTAAGTTTATCATACCTAGTTCAATTTTAAACCTATTGAACTTAGTTTCTTCTAAGGGCTTAGTATACATATCAGCTAGTTGATTATCTGTTCTAACATATTCCAGTAAAATATCTTCTTTCTCTACATGTTCCCTAAGAAAATGATATTTTATTTCAATATGTTTGGTTCTACTATGGGAAACAGGATTATTTGCAATTGATATAGCACTTGTAGAATCACAAAAGAGTGGAGTTCTACTTACCTGAATTCCATAGTCCTCAAGCTGATGTTGTATCCATAGAAGTTGAGCACAGCAACTTCCTGCAGCCACATATTCTGACTCTTTAGTGGAGATTGCCACACTTGTTTGCTTCTTGCTACTCCATGAAATTAGTCTTCCACCTAGGAATTGACAGGTTCCAGTTGTGCTTTTTCTGTCTTCTTTGCATCCTGCAAAGTCTGCATCTGAATAACCTGTTAGTTCAAAATCACCATTCCTAGGGTACCAGAGGCCTAGATAAGGAGTGCCCTTTAGATATCTCAATATCCTTTTGACTGCTGTCAAATGAGACTCCTTAGGGCATGCTTGATACCTTGCACAGACACATGTAGCATACATGATATCTGGTCTACTTGCAGTCAAATAGAGTAGGGAGCCAACTATCCCTCTATACAAAGACTCATCTATAGGTTTCCCTGCATCATCCTTGCTAAGAGACATACTTGACCTCATAGGAGTCTTCATGGTACTGGATGAATCCATACCATACTTCCTTATGAGTTCTAGGGTGAACTTAGACTGGCATATGGATAATCCATTCTCAGTCTGTCTTACTTGGAGACCCAAGAAGAACTTAAGTTCTCCCATACTACTCATCTCAAATTGTCCTTGCATAAGTTTTGCAAACTTTTTGCAAAGACTACTTTCAGTAGACCCAAATATTATGTCATCTACATATATTTGGACTAGTATAACTTTGCCTCTGGATTCCCTAAGGAATAAAGTCTTATCTATTTTCCCTCTTGTGAACTTATTCTCAATGAGGAAACTAGACAGGGTTTCATACCAAGCCCTAGGGGCATGTTTTAACCCATATAATGCTTTCCTAAGTATATAGACATGATTAGGTTGAGTTGAATCAACAAAACCTGATGGTTGTTCCACATAGACTTCCTCTTTAAGATTACCATTTAGAAATGCTGACTTGACATCCATTTGGTAAACCTTAAATCCTTGAAAAGTTGCATAGGCCAGGAACATCCTTATGGCTTCCAGTCTGGCTACTGGAGCAAAGGTTTGATCAAAGTCAATACCTTCTTGTTGGGTATTGTATCCACAATGCACCTGATTTGAAGAAGCCCCTGGACAAGCTAAGGTCAATAGACTATGTATTTGATAAAGTCTTTCTAGTTGTGCTTGCAGTTTTTCCACGCTAAGTGCACACCAATGTCAGGGTGCAGTAGGTCAATATACACGGGTCTGCACGACGTAATCCCTCGTTGAGCAGATCAGTGTGTTGACCTACGTGTATTCTCTCTATTGGAGTGCACTTATTTTCAAGCACATGGCTGTAAATATGCTGGAGCAGACAAGGAGCAAGGATGGGTCAAGAAGCACCTCATAGGTGGAAAGACGAAAATTCGTCCAAGTTTAAATCGACGAGAATCACCAAGTGATTCTCACCGATTCGGCGAGAATCACTTGTGATTCTCGCCGATTCGTCGAGAATCAGAAGTTGATTCTCGCCAAACTCGATCCAGCCACTTCTAAGCAAGCACCTCTGCTTCTAAGTAAGAATCGACGAGACTCACTAAGTGATTCTCGCCGATTCGGCGAGAATCACTAGTGATTCTCGTCGAATCGTCGAGAATCACTGGTTGATTCTCGCCGTCTCGACCTGGCCTAAAGCAGTGCGTGCAACCAAGGCAAATTCGACGAGAATCATCTTTGATTCTCGCCGAATCGTCGAGAATCACCTTTGATTCTCGGCGACTCGGCGAGAATCACTTTCGATTCTCACCGATTTTGACTTGGGCGTTTTTCTGGAATTTCCTGAACCGGATTCTGCCGCTGTTAAGATTCTGGACCGGGACTTAGGGATTCAGCTTGTGGGTCGCACAACGGTCATTTTGGAAAGCATCTACAGTATTTATATACGGGTATTTTGAACGGAATACCTAGACAGAAAGAAGCCGAGCAGAGCAAACCCTAAAATCGCGAAATACCTCCGCCGCATCCGTCGCCGCTCGCGCTAGTCCGTCGCCGCTGCTGATCGCTCTTCTTCCCGATCTCCGGCGACAGAAGCTTAGCAAAGCTTTGAGTCTCACGTGTCTATCCAGAGATCTCTTGTCTCTCGATTTGTTGATCGGGAAAAACTTCCCCGTCCGAATCGATCGAGACGACCGATCCTCGTGTGACCGTTGGAAGACCAAGCTAGCTTCGCTACGAAGTTTGGATCTCCAAGTTCAGCAGCCGCTCATCATCATAGCCGCCGATCCCGAAGCTAGCCGCCGCTCGTGTTGCCGCCGCCGGTTCCGGGGAGATCCTCTCCAAGAGAGACCAAGGTTGTAGACTCTTCGTTGACTTCACGAACACGTCGTCGAACGAAGAGGAACACCGTAGTATCCAAACGAAGTTTGTATCTCGTGTACATTCTATATTTACTTTTGTTGTAAAGGAACTTTTGTTCCGTGTTGTAAGGGTTGAGTGCAACCCGATTTGTGGGAGTGTTGACTCTCACGTGTGAAAGGGTTCCTTCCGATAGTGCAGGGATTGGATTTCAATCCTGTTGGAGAAGAGACCGAGTCGTCCCTTGTTGGGAGATAGGTCGAAGGGGGAAAGTGGATGTACCCAAGTCGGGGAACCACTATAAATTGCCTGTGTATTCTGTGTGCTGTGCTTTTTATTTTTATTGTGCAGGTACATTCGTAAATTCCGCAAAAGCGCTACACGTCACCTATTCCCCCCCATAGGTGCACATAGCTGACACTAGGTGGACTTTCAAGTGGTATCAGAGCGAGGTTACTCATCAAAAAGGTTAACACCTTTAGTTGAATCCTGCCACTAGTGTCAACAAGGAGGCATACATCTACCATGGACGGGCTCAAGTACTCCGGCAAGATCCCAGTGTGCAACAGGCTCAACTTTCCTATCTGGAAGGAAAGGATCAGGTTCTACATGGAAGCAGTGGATCCTCGACTGTTCATGATCGTGTTGGAGGGACCTTATGTCCCCACTAAGGCCTCCACCATTGATCCCACCAAGAAAGTGCCGAAGACACTCTCTGAAATGGACAAGGACGAGATGGTGCTAGTGGGCCTTGACATGAAGGCAAGAAACATCCTGGTCAACGCAGTTGATGACTCTATGATGCAAAACTTCAGCAACTGCAGGACAGCACAGGAGATCTGGCAGTGCCTGATCATCCTAATGGAGGGCACAGATGAAGTGAGGGATGATCGGAGATCCCTCCTGAACCAGAAGTATGAGGCCTTCAGACAAGGGCCTAAGGAAGAGATCGGAGTCACCTACGAGAACTTCCTAAAGATTGTCAACGCCCTCAAGGGCTACGGAAGAGTGTTCACCAATGGTGAACTCAATGACAAATTCCTTAGGTCCCTTACTAAGGAATGGGACACAAAGATCTGCGCCATCAGAGAATTTGGCAGACTAGCAGAAACTGATCCACAAATCCTATTTGGGAAGCTGATGTCCTATGAGCTTCAGCTGAACACCAGGAAAGCAGAGGAAGAAGCAGAGAAGGCTACTGCAAAAGAAAAGACTGTGGCCCTAAAAGCCAGTTACTCCAGAAAGGGCAAGGGTGCGATGTCATACCGTGCGAGGAATAAGGAAGAGGAGGAGGACTCTGAACCATGCTCCTCCGGCTCAGAGCTGTCGCAGGAGGATTTCTCCCTCATCACCCGAGAGTTCAAGAAGTTCCTCAAGATGAGGAATCAAAGAAAGAAAGACAGCTCCTCCTCTAGGCATCAGAAGAAAAATTATTCTTCTGACAGGTATGCATCTAAACCTAACAAACATCGTTCTTCTGATATTATTTGCTTTGGATGCAATAAGCCAGGACACGTCGTGGCCGACTGCTATCAAAGCAAAAGAGAAAAAGGGAAAGGAGAGGAGCTCAAATCCTCCAGAGATAAGAAGAAGGAGCGGAGCTACATCGCCAGAAGGCCAAAGACACTAAGTGAGTCTGATTCCTCAGACTCCAGTGATGATGAGGAAGCCTACTTCGGGCTGGTGGGTCGCTCCGACTCAGAAGGAGAATGTCCCCCATTTACTGGGAAGGTAAAAGCTCACACCCCTCTCTCCGACTCCGACTCTGATCCTGAGTCTCAGGATGATGAACCTGAGGATGGCCCTTCAGCCCGTGAAGCTGAGCTCCTCGAGAAGTATGAGCTTCTGCTCAACACTTTCGATGAGTGCCGAAAGAGACTGAAGGCTGAGAAGAAGGAAGTAAAATTCCTTAAGGGTGAGTGTGTATCCCTAAGAGAAGAGGTCACTAGCTTGATTTCTCTCCGACAGGAACACCTTGACCTGACTTCAAAGCATTCAGAGTCTTTGAAGCTCCTTGATCTAAAGCAGGAGGAAGTCGACAAGTTGGAAGAACTACTTGCGGCAGAAAGGAAGATCGTCAAGAGCTTCTCCATGCCAAAAACAGTTCTTCCAGTCGTTGATAGCTTCTCTGCTCAGGCCAAAGGAGCTGGCTTGGGGCATATAGGGGTATCTGGTTCTTCATCTAGGAGAAACAAGAACCAGAGGAAGAATAAGGCCGCCAAGAAGGCCTCTGCTGATGAAAAGGGTAAGGCTCCTCTTAGTCCTGTTGCGTTCAGAAATCCTGGCTTTCCTTGCAACCAACATGACTTTGAGTCAACATTTGGGCATCATTTCGGGCCCTCGGTTGCAAAGCCAAAGAGCCGGTATGACGGTTGGAACTTTCCCCGGAACTTCGGTGAGAGTGCCTTCAAGGCACCTTATGAGAAAATCCACATAGGAAATTATGGTCCGTTCTCTAGCGGCCATAATGGAAAGCAGGAACCAAAAGCCAAGCCTGTTATATAGAAGGTGACAAAGTCATGTGACTGTTGTCACCATGAGGCCTCCACCTCCAGATCCAAGGCCCCAGCAGTACCCACCGTTCCCAGGGTAAGGCAGGAGCCTAGGAAGAGGTACAACAGATTCGACTGTTGGTGTTGTGGCAAAGTCGGTCACTTTGCCGTGGATTGTTGGTTTAATCCAAGGAATTACGAGACTCCCTATGTTAGCAATGCGAGCCCGACCACTCGTAGGGTTAACCAACCGAGGGTAAGTGTGCTAACAAGGAATCTAGGACCCAAGTTCGATTGGGTTCCTAAGGCAAATTAATTTTGTTTTGCAGGAATGTCCAAAGGCCACCAAAACGCCGATCTGGTATTTGGACAGTGGATGCTCCCGGCATATGACCGGGACAAGAAGCCTGCTGCGTGATTACACTCCAGTCGAGAATGGACCCAAAGTCATCTTTGGAGGGTCAGATCGAGGAGTCACCAGAGGTTATGGTATGATTTCCAACGGTATAATCTCTATCACCGACGTGGCTTATGTTGAAGGGTTAAACCATAACCTGATCAGTGTAAGTCAGTTATGTGATAAAGGTTATGGCGTTAAGTTCTACAAGGATAAATGTCTGATAATTTCACGTACCTCTTCTGAAACGGTATTATCAGGCATTAGGAGCAGAAATATCTTCTGTTTAGATTTTCTCAGTTTAGATTCATCTACCCTCGTATGCCTTGTGGCAATAGGCAGTGCATCTCTTTGTGAACAATGGCACAAGAGACTGGCACATATTAATTTCAAGACAATTAGTATGCTGTTTTCTAAGAACTGGGTAAGGGATGCTCCCAGCATCAAGTGCATCAAAGATAGCCCCTATCCTGCATGCCAGATGGGCAAACAGACTCGGACTACCTTTAAGAGCATCGCAGACAAAGACTCTTCCCGATGTCTTTACCTTTTACATATGGACTTGTTTGGTCCAATGCAAGTTCATAGCTTGGGAGGCAAGTCCTATACGCTAGTGATAGTTGATGATCATTCTCGGTTTACATGGGTGTTCTTTTTGAAACGAAAGTCAGATACGTTTGACATCTTCACTACTTTTGTCAAGCAGGTTCAGAACGAATTTAACTGCTCCGTGGTCAAAATCAGAAGTGACCATGGAACAGAATTCGAATCTGGTGCAATGACAGAATTTTGTGAAGAACAAGGTATCTTTCATAAGTTTTCTTCCCCGCGCACTCCTCAGCAAAATGGAGTTGCGGAGAGGAGAAATAGAACTCTCATTGAAGCCTGCACGACAATGTTGAAAGACGCTTCTCTCCCAGAATACTTCTGGGCAGAGGGTGTCAACACAGCTTGTCATGTACAAAACCGAGCATTGATCAACAAGCATCATCGTAAGACGCCCTACGAGCTACTGAAAGGCAGGAAACCAACCATGTCCTACTTGAGGATTTTTGGTTGCCGATGCTATGTACTGAATAATGGGAAGTACCCGCGTACTAAATTCGGTGAAAAATGCTTCGAAGGCATTTTCATGGGCTATAGTTCCCATAGTCGGGCATATAGGGTCTTCAATAAGAAAACCCTAGTGGTAGAAGAATCAATAAATGTTGTATTTGATGAAGGAAGTTTGCTTAACAGCAATTCTTCCAGTAGTATTCTTGAAGATGCAGGTGCTCGACTTGAACAACTGAGTCTGGATGAGACCGCTAAAGATGACGCTCCTAAGTACGTCAAAGTTTCCACCTCCACGTCATCTGAAAATGTTGAAGATCAAAATGGAACAAATATCTTAGAAGAAGGAGAAGCACAAGAAGTAGTCGAAGCTCCAGACGCCAGACTTCTTGAGCTCCGGCACGTGAGGGATCATCCTAGAGATCAGATCATCGGAGATCCTCGTGTCGGTGTCAGAACTCGAAGAGGTACTATTAACGAAGTATTGCATCTTAGCTTCCTGTCACAGGTAGAGCCAAAGAAGTTCGACGAGGCGAACAAGGATGCGGCATGGATTCTGGCCATGCAAGAGGAACTACATCAATTCGAACGTTGCAATGTTTGGACGCTGGTTCCCAGACCACACAAACAGAATGTGATTGGCACGAAGTGGATCTTCAGAAACAAGCTGGATGAACATGGTGTCATCGTAAAGAACAAGGCCAGGCTGGTGGCTCAAAGTTACAGACAGGAGGAAGGGATTGACTTCGACCAGACCTTCGCACCAGTAGCAAGGCTCGAGGCAATCAGGCTGTTCCTGGCGTATGCTTCACACAAAGGATTCACAGTCTATCAAATGGATGTGAAATCGGCATTCCTGAACGGAGACCTGAAAGAGGAAGTATACGTCGCTCAACCCCCAGGTTTTGTCGATCCTACTTATCCCAATCACGTTTATTTTCTTAATAAGGCCTTATATGGGTTGAAACAAGCTCCACGAGCTTGGTATGAGACTTTATCTAGTTTTCTTCTTGAGAACAAGTTCCCAGAGGTAAAATAGATAAAACATTGTTTCTCAGGGAAGTCAAAGGTAAGATTTTGCTGGTGCAAATCTATGTCGATGACATAATATTCGGCTCAACGGATAACAATCTGTGCAAAAAGTTTTCTAAACTTATGCAAGAAAAGTTTGAAATGAGCAGTATGGGAGAGCTCAAGTATTTCTTAGGACTTCAAGTGAAACAGTCTGAGGATGTAATCTTCATCTCTCAGACGAAGTTCACAAATGAACTCCTTAAGAAATTCGGTATGGAGAGTGCAACCTCTATGAGAACTCCAATGGGATCCACCATGTCTCTGGATAAGGATGAGAAAGGTAAACCTTTCGATGAAACCAAATACAGAAGCATCATTGGATCCCTGCTCTACCTTACTGCCAGTAGACCGGATATTATGTTCTCCACATGTGTCTGTGCCCGATATCAGGTGAACACTAAGGAATCTCACTATGTCGCTGCAAAGCGAATTCTAAGATACCTTAAAGGTACTCCTAATCTTGGCTTGTGGTACCCGAGAAACAATGATGTCGAGCTAATAGGCTTTTCAGATGCTGATTTTGCAGGGAGCAGGGATGACAGGAAAAGCACCTCCGGGACGTGTCAATTCCT
Source organism: Platanthera guangdongensis (assembly GCA_039583875.1). NCBI lineage: Eukaryota > Viridiplantae > Streptophyta > Magnoliopsida > Asparagales > Orchidaceae > Platanthera > Platanthera guangdongensis. The sequence goes on along the minus strand of CM077158.1, from coordinate 140,196,813 downwards.
CGGCAGGAGGCTTATCTCATGGAACAGCAAGAAACAGAATTGTGTTGCAACCTCCACAGCAGAGTCCGAGTAGATCTCAGCAGGAAGCTGTTGCGCACAACTTCTATGGATCAGAAACCAGTTAGCCGACTACGACCTTCAGTTCAAGGAAGTACCCATGTACTGCGACTCCACCAGTGCAATTTCCATTGCCAACAATCCTGTATCGCACAGCAGAACAAAGCATATTGAAGTGCGCTACCACTTCATTCAGGAGCACGTGGAAAACAAGGACATCTCTCTCTGTTATGTCCCCACGGACAAGCAGATTGCTGATATATTCACAAAGCCCTTAGACGTGGCCAAGTTCAATCTTTTCAAGACCGAATTGGGGATGCTCAATTATGAGGAATGAAGACTACAGAAGCTCCAGGCTCGTGCATGATCTGAGGGGGAGAAAGGAACTCCAGCGTGAGTACAGATGCAAGAACTGAGGGGGAGCAAAGGGCCAAACGCTACAGACCCCGATTTGTAGAAGCCGAAAAGGGGGAGATTACCCTCTCGGCTAAGGCTAAGGTGGCTCCAATGGTAGCTTGCTCCCAAGAAATTGGTATTGGTAAGGGATAACTCACTCAACTCAATTTTAAATTTATGGTTTTCATTCCCATTTTCTCTATTCACCTTAGCTTGTAGGGTTTAGGCTTCTTCAAATAGGGGAAGATTGTTGGGTATTGTATCCACAATGCACCTGATTTGAAGAAGCCCCTGGACAAGCTAAGGTCAATAGACTATGTATTTGATAAAGTCTTTCTAGTTGTGCTTGCAGTTTTTCCACGCTAAGTGCACACCAATGTCAGGGTGCAGTAGGTCAATATACACGGGTCTGCACGACGTAATCCCTCGTTGAGCAGATCAGTGTGTTGACCTACGTGTATTCTCTCTATTGGAGTGCACTTATTTTCAAGCACAGGGCTGTAAATATGCAGGAGCAGACAAGGAGCAAGGATGGGTCAAGAAGCACCTCATAGGTGGAAAGATGAAAATTCGTCCAAGTTTAAATCGACGAGAATCACCAAGTGATTCTCGCCGATTCGTCGAGAATCAGAAGTTGATTCTCGCCAAACTCGATCCAGCCACTTCTAAGCAAGCACCTCTGCTTCTAAGTAAGAATCGACGAGACTCACCAAGTGATTCTCTCCGATTCGGCGAGAATCACTAGTGATTCTCGTCGAATCGTCGAGAATCACTGGTTGATTCTCGCCGTCTCGACCTGGCCTAAAGCAGTGCGTGCAACCAAGGCAAATTCGACGAGAATCATCTTTGATTCTCGCCGAATCGTCGAGAATCACCTTTGATTCTCGGCGACTCGGCGAGAATCACTTTCGATTCTCACCGATTTTGACTTGGGCGTTTTTCTGGAATTTCCTGAACCGGATTCTGCCGCTGTTAAGATTCTGGACCGGGACTTAGGGATTCAGCTTGTGGGTCCCACAACGGTCATTTTGGAAAGCATCTACAATATTTATATACGGGTATTTTGAATGGAATACCTAGACAGAAAGAAGCCGAGCAGAGCAAACCCTAAAATCGCGAAATACCTCCGCCGCATCCGTCGCCGCTCGCGCTAGTCCGTCGCCGCTGCTGATCGCTCTTCTTCCCGATCTCTGGCGACAGAAGCTTAGCAAAGCTTTGAGTGTCACGTGTCTATCCAGAGATCTCTTGTCTCTCGATTTGTTGATCGGGAAAAACTTCCCCGTCCGAATCGATCGAGACGACCAATCCTCGTGTGACCGTTGGAAGACCAAGCTAGCTTCGCTACGAAGTTTGGATCTCCAAGTTCAGCAGCCGCTCATCATCATAGCCGCCGATCCCGAAGCTAGCCGCCTCTCGTGTTGCCGCCGCCGGTTTCGGGGAGATCCTCTCCAAGAGAGACCAAGGTTGTAGACTCTTCGTTGACTTCACGAACACGTCGTCGAACGAAGAGGAACACCGTAGTCTCCAAACGAAGTTTGTATCTCATGTACATTCTATATTTACTTTTGTTGTAAAGGAACTTTTGTTCCGTGTTGTAAGGGTTGAGTGCAACCCGATTTGTGGGAGTGTTGACTCTCACGTGTGGAAGGGTTCCTTCCGATAGTGCAGGGATTGGATTTCAATCCTGTTGGAGAAGAGACCGAGTCGTCCCTTGTTGGGAGATAGGTCGAAGGGGGAAAGTGGATGTACCCAAGTCGGGGAACCACTATAAATTTCCTGTGTATTCTGTGTGCTGTGCTTTTTATTTTTATTGTGCAAGTACATTCGTAAATTCCGCAAAAGTGCTACACGTCACCTATCCCCCCCCCCATAGGTGCACATAGCTGACACTAGGTGGACTTTCACTTCTTCCTGCCTATATCCTTTAGCAACCAATCTTGCTTTATTCTTAATGATGACTCCATGTTCATCCATCTAGTTCCTATAGATCCACTTGGTCCCAATTATGTTGTGGTCTTTAGGTTTAGGAACAAGTTCCCAGACCTTGCACCTCTTGAACTGATTCAGCTCTTCTTGCATTGCCTCAATCCAGTGAGGGTCTAGGATGGCTTCTTCAAACATCTTTGGTTCAACTTGGGATAGAAAACTGGAGTAGATTGCTGCATTCAGATTTCTGCTCCTTGTTTGTACCCCTTGTCTTGGATCACCAATGATTTGTTCTGCTGGATGATCTCTTAGATGCCTATTGGCTGGAGGCATCCTGACTTCAGGTTGAACTACTTCAGTTTCTTCATCTTGGTGCACTCCTTGAACTTCATCTGTATTAGGTACATGTAGTACTCCCCCTGGACAGCAGCCACTATCTTCTACTTGCTGTCTTGCAGTAGGTTCTTCTTCTATAGTGAGCTTGTCCATCTTCTTTATTATACCTGAGGAGCTGCATACACTACTAGACAACTCATTGTTAATAAGTCTAGTTTCATCAAATACTACATGCACAGACTCCTCTACAACTTGATTAGACAAGTTGTAGACTCTATAAGCCTTACTGTTGTTGCTGTACCCAACAAAAATTCCCTCTTGGGACTTGGCAGCAAACTTAGTCAAGTAAGACTTTTCATTGTTAAGTATGAAGCACTTACCACCAAAGATCCTGAAATAGGATAGGTTTGGTTTTCTGCCTTTCATAACCTCATAGGGGGTCTTGTTGAGGCTTTTAGTAATGGTAGCCCTATTAATAACATGGCATGCAGTATTAACTGCCTCATCCCAGAAATATTTTGGTAGTGATGTATCACTTAATAGGGTCCTACCAGACTCAATCAAGGTTCTATTCTTCCTCTCAGTAATGTCATTTTGCTGAGGTGTTCTAGGTGAAGAAAACTCTTGAAATATCCCAAAGTCTTCACATAGTTTTGCCATACTATCAGACTGAAATTCAGTATCATGGTCACTTCTTATTTTGACCACTGTACTATCTAGTTCATTCTGAATTTGTTTGACAAAGCTATAGAAGACACTAGGTGTTTAAGATTTCTGTCTAAGGAAGAACACCCAGGAAAACCTTGAGTAGTCATCTACTACTACAAAGGTATAGACCTTCCTACCTACGCTGTGAACTGACATTGGACCAAAGAGATCCTATGCAAGAGGTATAAACACCTCACAACATCTTTGTTTTCTATGCTTCTAAAGGTGGATCTAGTCTGCTTGCCCTTTTGATAAGCTGAGCAAATACCATCTTTAATACACTTAACTTGAGGACCATTCCTCACTAACTCTTTGTTAAAGAGTTTGCCAATTGTCTTGTAGTTTAGATGGGCTAGCCTCTTGTGCCATTTGACACAATGAGAGACTGTCTCATCAGCTACTAGACACACTGGAGAACCATTGTTCTCAACCATAATGTCTAAGCAGTAGACATTTCTTTTTCTATAACCAGTCAAAATGATCTCTTGATCATTTGACCTCCTGATATGACAACCATTTTTGACAAATGAGATGTCATATCCTACATCACTCAATTGACTTATACTAATAAGGTTATGTTTCAAACCTTTAACATAGGCCACTTGAGTAATTGTAATAAAGGAGTTAGAAATGTTACCAAAACCCTTGATGATTCCTTTTTCAGAACCACCAAAGGTGACTTTTGGACCATCCTTGATGAGTGTGTAGTCCTTTAGTAAACCCCTTGTTCCAGTCATATGTCTGGAACATCCACTGTCCAAGTACCATATTGGGGCATGGCCACTTGGACTCACCTGCAAAACAGATTAGTGAACCTTAGAACCCAAAGAATTCTTGGGTCCTTGGTACTGGTTAGTTTGCTTCCTAACAAAGCTACCTGCAGGTTTTCCAACATGCAGTTTGCTACTCACTTTTGCACTAGCATTGTGCCAACAGTCCATTGCAAAGTGGCCTACCTTGCCACAGCACCAACACTCAAACTTATTGTACCTTTGCTTGGGTACAGTCTTAGCTGTTTTATCTACAGCTGGCTTGTTGAGAGTTGGGGCTTTGCCCTTGGAATTGGACTGAACAGTCCTAGCTGGTTTAGTAAATCCCAGTCCAGCTTTACCTTTGTGATGAACAAATTCATCAATTAAGGGTAGAACTGACTTAGGTTTAGAAAACCTAACAACAAGATCTCTCTCCTTCTGAAGACTAATCTCCAGACTCTTGATTTGATCATTCTCATATGTTATAGTCCCCATCTGAATCACAGTTATGTGCTTCAGTCTGGCTATATCATTTAGCTTTTGATCAAACATCTTCTCATAATCAGTTGCAGCCATTTTGAGACTTGCAATCTCCTTAGCTTGACTCTTGGCCAAGGATTTGCATTTCTTAAATGCTTGCAATAGAACTTTATATTCATCTATCAACTGATGAATATACTCTTCAGACTCAGATGCACTCTCATCATTTGATGATGATGAATCTGTTTTTGAACTAGCACAAGAAATTGAACTCAAAGAACAATTTAGTACCTTACTTAGTCCTGGCTGCTCCAGGATTTTGTCACTTTCTGTCAATGCCATTAGCTCTTGGCACTGACTGTCCTCTTGTTCATATATAGAGTTCATTATCTGAATGAACTCTTCTTCTTCTTCCTCAGCAAACAGCCCTATATATGCCTCAGCATCTGACTCAGTTTCTGATGAAGAAATATCTGATAGGCTCTTATCCTTCTTGGCAACAAAAGACTTTTCCTTCTTGCCCTTGAATGAAGTCTTTTTCTTATCACTAGACTCCTTCCTTTTTCTAGACAATCTGCAATAACATGTCCTTGTCTATTATAGCAATAACATACAATTTTTGATAGTGTTGCTTTGCTAGACTTGGACTTTTTCCTGTCTTTCTTTGAAGACTTTTTATTCTGATAATAGTCTTCTTTACCCTGTGAAGTAGATGGCCTTGTCCTCCACTGTTTCTTCTTTAAGAACTTCTGAAAGTGTCTTGTGAAGGCAGCAAAGTCCTCATCACTTTCACTGCTTTCAGACTTTCTGCTTTCTGAATCTTCTGACTCAGTCTCAACTACTTTTGGTGGTGGAGTTGGTGACTTACCTCTGTACTTTCTGGGGGCTTCTGTTTTGAAGGCCACTGTCCTTTCTTTATGTTCACTTCTTGTAGATTTCTCCTCTTCTTTCCTCACCATCAACTGCATCTCATAGGATAGCAGTTTTCCAAATAGTGTTGGTGGAGGAATTTCTGCCAACTTTGCCATTTCCCTAATGGCACAGATCTTGGTGTCCCAATCTTTTGTAAGGGACCTTAGAAACTTATCATTGAGCTCATAATTACTGAACTCTCTGTCATAGGACATAAGCTCATTCACAATTCTATAGAACTTTTTATAGCATTCAGTTATGCTATCAGCTCTACCTTGCCTAAAGCTTTCATATTCTTGGTTTAGCAAGGATTTCCTGTCTTGCCTCACTTCTTCAGAACCCTCCATGTACACTACCAAGGTATCCCACATCTCCTTAGATGTCTTGCAGTGTATCAAATTCTGAAAAGTTGCATCATCTATAGCACTCACAATGATGTTCTAAGCCCTCTTGTCCATTGTGGCTAGCACAATCTCATCCTTTGTCATTTCAGAGAAATCCTTAGGTGTTCTCTGATTTGCATCTAAGACTGAAACATTCATGGGCACATATGGCCCTTCTTTCACTGTGATATAAATCCTAGGGTCTGAGGCTTCCATAAACAGTCTCACCCTTTCCTTCCAAATGCCAAAGATTTCCTTTCTACAAATGGGTAACTTCATGGATCCCAATTCCTTATGATTCTCAGTGGAACCCATGGTTCTTGATCTTCTTGATTCTGTAATTTACTTAGACTGAATCTGCCAACAGGATCTACTCAGACAGTTATGTCCTCTTTTGAGTAACCTCGCTCTGATACCACTTGAAAGATATTGTACCTAATCACCTAGAGGGGGGGGGTGAATAGGTGACTTAAATCTTTTTATTTTTTTAGGCAGAATTCAACTTATAATCACAGAATTAAATCTACTTGTACACAACAATCACACAGCAATCATAGAATATCACAAGCACACAGTAGACACCCAGATTTATAGTGGTTCCCCAAGTTTTGGGTACATCCACTTTCCCCCTTCGCCTATCTAGCAGTGTCTAGATTCGACCAAACTTCTCCACTATCTCAGAACCCCAAAACAGGTTCCTACAGCTCAGGCCCAAGGCCCTACAACTCAGCTCCTCCACAAAGCTTACACTCAGCCACCAAGGCCTACACTCAGCCACCAAGGCCTACACTCACCCACAACATGCCTACACTCAGAGATTCAAATCTCCTACACTCAGGCACTCAAGCCCTACACTCAGCCTTTATAATTACAGGCTTACAAAGACTCAGATCCCTAAGGATCCTACAAGATAATATGAATACAAAAATTGTAACTCAATAACTCAGAGAAAAGAGAGAAGAGTTGTGAGTTTCTTGATGAGTTCTTGGAAGAACTCAGCTGAAATCAATCTGACTTGGCTTTCTTCAAAGCTTCTTGAAAGTAGAACACAATAAGACTGATTTCTTCTGCAGTTGATCCTTGATCTCTGCTACTTAAGATTTAGAATAAATCTGGACCCTTCTTATCAGCCTGGTTCCAATGGCTGACTTCTTGGATGGAGCTCTCTCTCTCCAACTTCTTAGATCTTCACTTGATAGCTAGATCTTCTTTGTATAACTTGATGTGTTGATCTTCTAATCAATCAATCTTCTTCTGTAGACAGTATAAGCCTATTTATAGGCCTTCTTCATAGTAACCGGCTGGTCTGGTTCATAACTGATTTCTGACAACTCTGACAGGTGCAGTAGACCGGCTGGAATGGCAGCTGTCAAGTCATCCAGTCAGTTCTTGAAAATTCTGTAACTGTCTGAAAGTGTCGAGACTGTTTGTCTTTAAGTGTCGACACTTATAGACCAAGTGTCGACACAAGTTGACTAAGTGTCGACACTAGCCTACAAGGTGTCGACACAACTCCTTGTATTGTAGATTTTATATCTCGACACTGCTTCTTCTTCATGTGTCGACACTGATAATGTGTGTCGACACAAGTCCTTGTACTTCAGTATTTATTGAATTCTTCTAAGTGTCGACACAACACCTTTGTGTCGACACATCTTCATGTGTTGAACTTGTCAAGTGTCGACACTTCTTCTTGGTGTCGACACATGTCTTCAGTGTTGATACTTGCCGAGTGTCGACACAGCTCCTTGTGTCGACACATTCTACTTCTGTTGAGACTTTTGCTGAGTGTCGGAACATCTCCTTTGTGTCGACACTTGTACTTAGAATATTCTTGAACTTCGCTAAGTGTCGACACAGCTCCTTGTGTCGACACTTTCTTCAAGTGTTGAGTCTTCAGCTGAGTGTCGACACATTCTTTCTTGTGTCGACACTTTCTTCAAGTGTTGACTCTTCTGCTGTGTGTCGACACATTGCTCTGGGTGTCGACACTTATACTTACTCTCTACTGACTTTTGCTGAGTGTCGACACAGCCTCCAAGTGTCGACACTTTCTGATGTAGACCCAGTTTCACTGGGTGTCGACACAACTGTTAAGTGTCTACACTGCTTCACTGCACTTTTCTTCATTGAGTGTCGACACAACTCCTTGTGTCGACACTTTCTGTCTGGTGTCGACTATGCATCCCTGGTGTCGACACAATGACTCCAAGTGTCGACACTGCTTGCCTGGGTATCGACACAAGTCTTCTTAAGTGTCGACACTTTCCATCTGGGTGTCGACACATGGACTTAGAAATTTTTTCTTCTTTCCTGCAAATACTTAACCTGCACAAGTAAACTAAAAACACATCAAATACATTTTGATGTATATCATTGAGTTGGGTGAGGCTTCTTCAAATCAGGTACATTTAAACCAATGTACCCAACAAATGACTATGGAGTTCTTTCAACTCTCATCACCATGCTCGAACCACGTTCAAAGCCAACATAACGCCCATCAAGCGTATGCAATCATTCAACGAAAAATCCGGGGCGTTACAGTCACTTCCCCTAACAAAAAGTTTCGCCTCGAAACGTTTCAATAATTCTTATATAAATCAAAAGAGTAATCAAACAAAGACACCAATTCACATACCAGCTTATTTACGGGAACAAATGAGGGTGAGCTGCCCTCATCGTTGACTCGAGCTCCCACGTCGCGCTTTCCACATTCTGATTTTTCCATAGCACCTTTACCATAGGAATCTTCTTTTTCCACAACACGCGATCTTGGGAGTCCAAAATACGGATGGGCATCTCCACATAAGAAAGGTTCGGCGCCAACTGCGGCACAATATTCAAAACTTGCTTATCATTCCGCACACACTTTCGAAGTTGGCTGACATGAAACACGTTGTGAACACTAGGAAAGTTCACGGTTAATTCTACTTTGTAAGCGGATGCACCAACCCGCGCAAGAATCTTGAAAGGACCCACAAATCTTGGGTCTAATTTGCGCTCTTTTCAAAATCTCTTGATTCCAACCATTGGGGAGACTTTCAGGAAGACGAAATCCCCCATAGAAAACTCTAATTCCGACCTTCGCCGGTTGGCGTACTTTTCATATTGCTCTTGGGCGATCCGAAGCTTCTCCCGAATAAGCCGTACGGCAACTTCCATGTCCTCGAGCGCCTCTGGGCCCAACAAAGGTCGGTCGCCAATCTCAGCCCAAAATAAGGGAGTCCGACAACGTCGCCCATATAAAGCTTCGAACGGAGCCATTTGCAAGCTTTCTTGATAGCTGGTATTATATGAGAATTCCATAAGCCGCAAACGCTCATCCCATGCTCCGCTATACTCATGAATGTAGCATCGAATCATATCTTACACGATTTGGTTTACCCGTTCCGTTTGGCCATTTGTCTGAGGGTGGTAAGCAGTGGAATACATCAAATTCGTTCCCAAACCCTCTTGTAGACTCTTCCAGAAACGAGAAGTAAATCGGGAATCCCGGTCCGAAATGATATTAACTGGCACACCATGCAGTCGGATGATCTCGTTCAAATATAGCTCTGCTATTGTCTTCATCGGGTAGTTGATCTTAAATGGTATAAAGTGAACACACTTGGTCAACCTATCCACGATCACCCATACAGAGTCATGTCCTCGTGGAGATCTTGGTAAGCCTGTAATAAAATCCATTGAAATGCTTTCCCACTTCCATGTTGGAATCTCCAAGGGCGTCAACTTGCCACCAGGCCTCCCATGATCAGCTTTCACCCGCTTGCAGGTATGACATTCAGATACAAATTGCGCTATATCTCTTTTCATTCCATTCCACCAGACAATTTGCTTCAAATCACGGTACATTATTGTTGATCCTGGATGGTAGGCCATACTTGAGCCATGTGCTTCCCTGCACACCATATCTCGGATGTCTCCAATGGCGGGGATACAAAATCGACCGCGGTACTTTAACGTGCCCTCATCATCAATAGCAAAATCCGATAATTCACTCTTTTCAGTCCGAAGAAATAAATGTAAAAGATCAGGATCATCCTTTTGATGTTGTCTTGCAAGCACCATCCATGAAGGTTCTTCTACCGCCGAATGACTTTGCGGTTCATATCTTCCCACGGAAATATTCATCAATAGAAATTCCTCCACTAGACGGTCGGCCGAAAGATTGAATAATGTACCTGTCTTCCGACTCAAAGCATCGACCACAACATTCGCTTTCCCGGGATGATACTGAATTTCCACATCATAATCAGCTACATATTCAAGCCATCGCCGTTGGCGCAGATTGAGTTCCTTTTGCGTGAAGTCGTACTTCAAACTTTTATGATTCATAAAGATTTTACACTGCGCGTCGGGTAGTTCTTTTCATGACTTTTCAACTGCCGAGACCCATACGCAATCACCTTTTTGTCTTGCATTAAAACACATCCAAGTCCAACGTGCGATGCATCCACAAAAACATCATAATCTATCCCTTTTGTCGGCAAGATCAACACAGGAGCGGTACATAACCTGTTCTTGAGTTCAAGGAATGATGCTTCACACTTATCATTCCAATCAAACGCCACATTTCTCTGGGTTAAGCGAGTCAAATGTGCAGCCAATGTAGCAAAACATTCTACAAATCTGCGATAATAGCCGGCCAATCCCAAGAAGCTCCGAATCTCCTTGGGTGTCTCCGGTCTCCTCCACTCCATAACTGCAGCAATCTTTTCGGGATCCATTGAAATTCCATGTTGATTAATAACATGACCCAGAAATGCAACCTAAGGCAACCAAAACTCGCATTTGCTTAGCTTGGCGAACAACTTTTGGTCTCGCAAAGTGGTCAACACCAATCGCAGATGCTGTTCATGCTCCTCAGCAATGCGGGAGTAGACGAGAACGTCGTCAATAAAAACCACCACAAACCTATCCAAAAAGTCCTTGAACACCCGGTTCATCATATCCATGAAGGCTGATGGTGCGTTGGTCAAACCAAACGACATGACAAGAAATTCAAAATGGCCATGTCTCGATCGAAACGCAGTCCGTGGAATATCAGACTCCCGGACCTTTAGCTAATGATAGTCAGAATGAAGATCAATCATCAAAAATACTGAACTGCCACGTAGTTGATCAAACAAATCGTCAATCCTTGGCAGTGAGTACTTGTTCTTAATCGTCACCTTGTTTAATTCTCGGTAATCGATACAAAGCCGCATCGACCCATCTTTCTACTTCATAAACAACACAGGTGCACCCCAAGGTGATGAACTTGGCCTGATAAACCCCTTTGCCAATAAGTCATCCAGCTGGGTACGCAACTCTGCCAGCTCATGCGGTGTAACGCCACGAAACTCAAAGGAGCAAAGGGGGACGTTTTGGGCCAGTTTGGGTTCTGGCTGCAGGCACACGGCCTGGGACACGGGCGTGTCCCAGGGCGTGTCAAGCCTGTGTCGACACTGAGATGGGAAGTCGACAATTTGGTCTCGACATTGTGTCGAGACTGGGCACACGGCCTGCGACACGGGCGTGTCGCAGGGCGTGTCGACCCGTGTCGACACTTAGCCGTGAAGTCGACACTGTGCTTTGATGAAGTGTCGAGACATGGCACACGGCCTACGACACGGGCGTGTCACAGGGCGTGTCAACCCGTATCGACACTCGTCCCGGGAAGTCGACACTTTGGTCTCGATATAGTGTCGAGACAAGGCACACTGCCTAGGACACGGGCGTGTCCAAGGCCGTGTCAACAGGTCGACGATCTTCGTTCGACGAAGTGTCGAGTGTCGAGACCGTGTACACGGCCTGGGGTCCAGGCGTGTTGAGGTGACACTGGTAGGGACACGGGCGTGTCCTAGAACCCATGCAGTGCTCGGGTTGATTTCGGGAAAAATGATGGGGGTACATGGCCGGTCACACGGCCGTGTCAGGTGGAACACGGGCGTGTCAGCTCGAACACGGGCGTGTTCAATACCCGTGTGTTGTTCCAGGTGATTCGATTTCGACGGCGAATGAGGCACACGGCCCTGGACACGGGCGTGTGCCAGGCCGTGTTCGGTCCAGATTGGGCATTTCAGTCCCGAATCAAAGCCGTTCGTTTCCTTATTTTGAGATCCAACGGCTGGCGGTTGTTCCTGAAGGGATATACCCGGGATTGGACTTAGAAACCCTCACTTTTCTTAAGTTTTCATCTTTCTAAAACCTTAGAGAGAGAGGAGAGCCAAGGAAGGAAGAAGGAGCTAGATCCCGCCATTGGAGGAGCTTCGAAGCTCCAAATCGCGAGCCGACTCCGGATCCACGGAGGCAAAGCTAGTGCGATGCTTTTCATCCGATTAATTTTCAATGGCGCCAAAGAGGAACGCTAGGGTAACGATCCTCATCTTGAGCATGAGTAGCTCTCTTTCTTTGCATAGGAAGCCCGCTCTCGCGAGTTTGCAGAGAGTTGGAGGCGTTCCTTCGGGTAGATATGTGAAGTCCCTGTTGTTTAGAGTCCGTAAGCGAGAACAGACATATGCATGATGTGTGAAGCCTACCCGGACATGTTGGTCTGGATCGGTGTTGTTGCATTGCATAAATGCCGGAGAAGACTCCGTGCTATGGATTGTTTTTCGGGTTTTCTACGCGGTAGATTGCAGCAGGGAGCCTTGGGGACTAACCCAAAGGTGCACCCGAAAAACTGGGCAGATACGAGATCTTGCCAACTTGGTGGCCTGAGAGCCAGCTTGAACATAATCAGGTTATGTGAAATGTGATGGAAATGGGACTCGGGAGAAGTTTGACCTGCGCATATGGTTTAAATTACCGTTGTGGGCGCATATGGTTTAAATTACCGTTGCGTTGTGAGCACGAGTTAGATGGAACCGTACCCGTTCTATGTTGTTCGGATTAGAGCCGTTGGCATAGATGAGAGTCTTCGACGGTCTATGGTTTTAATTACTGTGACCCATGCCGGGAAGACAAACTGCTCATTGTTTGGCCGTCCAAAGGGGATGGCGGTGAGTCGGCAGACTTAGACTGCGTTCACCAAGAATGTGCCCTGAGTGCACGGGGTGTGTGGCCGTTGAGCCTCCGCCTGTGATGAAATGATTTTATATATTGCTCGCTTATGCTAATGAAATGCAGGGAAGGAGCATCGCCGCCCCGAGTTGGGGGCGGTATCGTTATAATTTGGTCAGCATTGCTGACCGTTGCATTGTTTTGCCACCGTGCGTTGGTTTGTTGCTTGCAGGTGCAGCTGGACCAAGCGGTCAATAGCGGGCTAAAGCCCGAATGCGAAGCCGGCCCTCGAAGGACTAATTGGAAGTGTTTACTGCTTTATTCATGTGTGACCGGCCTGCGTGCCGTGGTTTGTAAAACATGTAATTTGAAGTGAAACATTTTGTAAGGCCTTTAGGCTTATTTTGGGTATTTTGTATAACATTCCTATTTTGTATTAGTGGACATTCGTGCTTTAATGCTGGGTTCTTTGTTACAACTTTTATAAACTGCTTCCGCTAGAATGCTCTGTGTAGGACGTTGAGATTGGTTGGATGGTTTCCATAAGTAACCCCACCCGGTCTGTCTGTAGTATATGACGTCGGGCCCCGGCCGGACCTACTGCTATATGCTATGCGACGGATAGGGGGTGTTACAATTTGGTATCAGACTCCTGGTTTTGGTTGGGCTTAAACTGAATTCGTGGGCGAATTCTTTTTAAGGAGTGGTGAGCACATCGTGTGCGTAATCGTTATAACGGTAAAAGAACCCATGAATGTCCACTTAGGAATGAAAATACTCGTGGTTGAGGAACATGCGTGTTACTCTAATTGCTGTTTGCAATTTTATTTGGTCGCTTAACAGTGTTTTGTACCACTATAGGTGACCATAAGTGGTGTTGGGCCGTCAGAACGCCGAGTTTCTGAGGCTAGTAGTGCACCGGAAGTTGCTCCCGCAACACCTCTATTGGGTGAGAACATACGATTGGTGGCTGAAGCGGTGTTGGCCGTGATAAATGCGCAGCCTGCAAGGCAAACGCAGCAGCCCGCTCCTGCGATGGAGCAAGAACCTCTTCAAGAGGCTGAGCCGAGGAGAGTGGAGCAAGTGGTTGTGGAACCGGTAGTGCCAAGGAGGGCAACTGAGAGGCAGCTTAAGCATGTTATGAGCTTTAACCCTCCGTTATTCTCGGGGTTGGGAACCCCATCTCAGGCTGAAGACTGGCTCTACAGGGTGAAGAGAGTCATGACAGCAACGAAGACGTAGGAGTGGAAAATGACCACCATCGCTACGTTCCTTCTGGACGGTGAAGCGAGGATGTGGTGGGAAAGATTGGAGCTGCACTTACTGAGGGGTAGGCAACTTGGTGATGTCTCGATGGAGGAGTTCTCGAGATTGTTCTTGGCTAGATACCTCCCTTCGACGCAGAAGATAGCGTTGGAGAATGAGTTCCTGAAGTTTATTCAGGGTGAGAAGAGCGTGGATGAATATATCCATGAGTTCACCCGTTTGAGTCGATATGCTAGCTCCACTATTATGGATGAGGAGCGCAAGACTAATCGCTTCTATGAAGGCTTGAGGGATGAGTTGAGACTACTACTTTCGGGGCAGATGACGCAGGGTTTCTTAACCATGGTCAATACTGCCCGGTCCTTGGAGAAGGACATGAAGAATGTGCAGGCAAAGAAAAGCTTGGGCGAGAAGAAATCTGGGTTCAAAGTGCCGACTACTTCAAAGTCTGGCTATCAAAGATTCTTTAAGAAGCATAGGACTTCGGGTCCAGCTCCTTCTGGTGCTTCTGGGGCGACTACGAGTCGGAATCCGGGAGCGTGTTTTACTTGTGGAAAGACGGGGCATTTTGCCCGTGACTGTTGGAGCGGACGTCCTAAGTCCGAGAGAAGGCCGGGAGCTACTTATGAAGAGAAGGGAAAGGCTGTGGAGTCGACCGCATCCCATTATGCTCCGACCCAACCAAGGGTCTATAATCTTGGCCAACAGGAGGCCATCAAACAGGCCGATGTGGTGACAGGTACGATTTAATTTATAGCAAGTCAATTTCTATAAATACTTGTTATGCACATGTTACCTTACCACTGCTTGTTTAGGATTTGTATTGATTTGTGAGAATCCGGCACGAGCACTCTTCGATACGGGAGCCTCACACTCCTTCTTGTCCGAAGGATTTATATCACGCATCGGAGTCCCTTCTTCGATGGCGAAGGATAAGTTGGATGTGTTGTTGCCCAATGGGTGTTCGATGCGAGCGGATAGGTTCTGCGATGTTAAGGTTCGTGTAGGGGAGCAGGAGTTCGACCTGCGGGCGTCTTTACTTCCGTTGGTGGAGTTTGACGTCATATTTGGCATGGACTGGCTCGCGGAGCAGCAGGCCCATATAGATTGCGGTAGCAAGGAAGTCAAGCTGGGAGCAAGTTGTGAGACGACTTTTACGGGCTTAAAGGGGTCGAGCAAGACGTTGATGTCTGCTCTTCAGGTGGTGAAGGCGGTTCGTGCCGGAGCAGAACTGTTCTTTACACTAGTGGAGGTTGCAAAGCTGAAGCCCGCGTTGGATTGTATTTCAGTGGTATCAGAATACCCTGATGTGTTCCCCGCAGATTTTCCTGGAGCCCCGCCTCAACGGGAGATAGATTTTACGATTGAACTAGTGCCAGGTGCAAAGCCTGTGTCACGATCTCCGTATCGGCTAGAAATGGCGGAGCTGAAAGTTTAACTGCAAGAGTTGTTGGAGCAAGGGTATGTGCGCACGAGTTCTTCGCCCTGGAGCGCACCGGTCCTCTTTGTTAAGAAGAAGGACGGAAGCTTGAGGCTATGTATTGATTATAGGGAGCTAAATAAGCTGACGGAGAAGAACAAGTACCCGATCCCCCGGATTGATGATCTTTTTGATCAGTTAGTCGGGTCGACGGTGTACTCGAAGTTGGATCTCAAGGCTGGGTACTATCAGCTGCGAATAAGGGAGAGTGATATCCCGAAGACCGCGTTTAGTACGAGATACGAGCATTATGAGTTTACGGTCATGCCGTTTGGGATGACTAATGCGCCGTCAGTGTTCATGGATTTGATGAACAGGACTTTCAGGGAGTACTTGGACCATTTCGTGATCGTCTTCATCGACGATATTTTGGTGTACTCGCAAAGTGAGGAAGATCACTTCAAGCATCTTCATTTGGTGTTGGAGACGCTAAGGAGAAATCAGTTGTACGCCAAGTTCTCGAAGTGCGAGTTTTGGCTATCCTCAGTGGCATTCCTCGGGCATATAGTGAGTGGAGAGGGTATTGCTGTGGATCCGACGAAGATTGTTGCGATACGGGAGTGGCCTGAGCTTGCTACTGTAGCGGATGTCCGGAGTTTTCTGGGGCTTGCCAGCTATTATAGGCGCTTCGTAGAGAACTTCTCGCGGATAGCGTTACCTCTCACTACTTTGACGAGGAAGGAGCATAAGTTCGTTTGGATGCCGGAGTGCGCGCGAGCTTTTGAGGAGTTGAAGTGTCGGTTGACCACGGCGCCTGTGCTGAGTTCGCCATGTGGGACCGAAGGCTATGAGATTTATAGTGATGCTTCGGGAAGCAGTTTGGGTTGCATGCTACTGCAACACGGAAGTGTAATATCTTATGGCTCGAGACAGCTAAAAGTGCATGAGAGGAATTATCCGGTCCATGACTTGGAGTTAGCGGCCGTGATTTTTGCCTTGAAGCTGGGGAGACACTATTTGTATGGTGTGAAGATTGATATCCACACCGATCACAAGAGCCTGAAGTACCTTATTGATCAGAAGGATCTGAATATACGGCAGCGTAGATGGATGGAGTTCTTGGGGGACTATACATTCAAGATCCACTACGTGCCTGGTAAGGGTAATGCGGTTGCGGACGCGTTGAGTCGCCGAGCCCCAGCTCAAGCCAATTGGCTATCGGTGCATGATGAGCGGTTGGTGCGAGAGTTGGAGGCGTTGGTGATTGTTTGTGTGGACAGGCAATCAAGTGCTGAAGCAGTTCTGAATTGGACTGAAGTCCAATATGACCTGGCTGATCGTATTCGGCAGGCTTTGGATATGGATGCTCATATAAAGCAGTTCATGGTAGAGGCCCTGGATGGGTCAAATTCCTAATTCGTCATGGAGGACGGATTACTTTGGAGAGACGGTCGTTTGTGCGTCCCAAATGTGGGTAATTTATGGGTGGAGTTATTGTACGAGGCGCACCATACCAAATACTCGATTCACCCGGGGAGCACGAAGATGTACCGTGATGTGAAGAAACTGTTTTGGTGGCCGGGTTTGAAGAAGGATGTGGCGCTATACGTAGCGAAGTGCCAAACTTGCGCCTTGGTAAAGGAGGAGTGCCAAAAGCCGGGAGGATTTCTTAAGTCCTTGCCTATTCCGGAGTGGAAATTTGACAACATATCTATGAACTTTGTGCACGGTTTGCCAAGGTCGCAAAAGGGGAACGACGCCATTTGGGTGGTTGTTGATCGATTAACGAAGGTGTCGCATTTTATTCCGCATAGGAAGGATGATCCGGTGGAGAAGCTGGCAAAGCTTTATGTGGATAACATAGTACGGCTTCATGGTGTGCCCCGCAGCATCGTGAGTGACCGAGATGGGCGGTTCACGTCCAACGATTGGAGGCTAGTGCAACAAATGTTGGGAACAAAGTTGAAATTCAGCACAGCCTTCCATCCGCAAACGGATGGGCAGACCGAGAGGGTCAATAGAACCATGGAAGACATGCTTCGCATGTGTGTCTTGGATTTTAGAAAGCAATGGGAAGACCACCTTTATTTGGTGGAGTTCGCATACAACAACAGCTACCAAGCGAGTATTCAAATGGCGCCCTTCGAGGCCCTATATGGTAGAAAATGTCGCACGCCGTTGTCTTGGCTAGAAACAGGTGAGTTAAAGTTGTATAAGCGATCGGAAGTGGAGGATGCTACTTCTTTGGTGAGAACCATTCGGTAGAGGTTGCTTATCGCTCAGGACCGCCAAGCAAAGTACTATAATGCCAAGCACAGGAACGTGGAGTTCGCTGTGAGCGATTATGTATACTTAAAGATCAAGCCGTTCAAGGGTGTCTCGCGGGTGCGGCGATTGAAAAAGCTAAGCCCGAGGTACCTTGGACCGTTTGAGGTTTTGGAGCGAGTTGGTGAAGCGGCCTATTGGTTGAAGCTTTCAGTGGAGCTTAGTGGATTACATGATGTATTCCATATTTCGGTACTTCGGAAGGCGGTGCTAGAGCCTACGCAAGTGATCGCGGTTGATCAAGTGCCGGTGGATAGTGAGCTAACAACAAAGGTCAAGCCCGTGCGGATCGAGGACTCGGAGGTCAAGCGGCTACGCAATAAAGAGATCAGGATGGTCAAGGTCCGGTGGGACAATTGCGGTCGTGAGGAGCTCTCTTGGGAGCGAGAGCAGACTATGCTTGACGAATATCCGGAGTTGTTTCGCTCAGGTACAAATTTTGATTTTGTACATGTCTTTCCTTTATGTAATTTCGTGGACGAAATTCTTTTAAGAGGGGGAGAGTTGTAACGCCCCGAAACTCAACGGAGCAAAGGGGGACGTTTTGGGCCAGTTTGGGTTCTGGCTGCAGGCACACGGCATGGGACACGGGCGTATCCCAGGGCGTGTCAAGCCTGTGTCGACACTGAGATGGGAAGTCGACACTTTGGTCTCGACATTGTGTCGAGACTGGGCACACGGCCTGCGACACGGGCGTGTCGCAGGGCGTGTTGACCCGTGTCGACACTTAGCCGCGAAGTCGACACTGTGCTTTGACGAAGTGTCGAGACATGGCACACGGCGTACGACACGGGCGTGTCGCAGGGCGTGTCAACCCGTGTCGACACTCGTCCTGGGAAGCGACACTTTGGTCTCGACATAGTGTCGAGACAAGGCACACGGCCTAGGACACGGGCGTGTCCAAGGCCGTGTCAACAGATCGACGATCTTCGCTCGACGAAGTGTCGAGTGTCGAGACCGTGTACACGGCCTGGGGTCCAGGCGTGTTGAGGTGACACGGGTAGGGACACATGCGTGTCCTAGAACCCGTGCAGTGCTCGGGTTGATTTCGGGAAAAATGATGGGGGTACACGGCCGGTCACACGGCCGTGTCAGGTGGAACACGGGCGTGTCAGCTCGAACACGGGTGTGTTCAATACCCATGTGTTGTTCCAGGTGATTCGATTTCGACGGCGAATGAGGCACACGGCCCTGGACACGGGCGTGTGCCAGGTCGTGTTCGGTCCAGATTGGGCATTTCAGTCCCGAATCAAAGCCGTTCGTTTCCTTATTTTGAGATCCAACGGCTGGGGGTTGTTCCTGAAGGGATATACCCGGGATTGGACTTAGAAACCCTCACTTTTCTTAAGTTTTCATCTTTCTAAAACCTTAGAGAGAGAGGAGAGCCAAGGAAGGAAGGAGCTAGATCCCGCCATTGGAGGAGCTTCGAAGCTCCAAATCGCGAGCCGACTCCGGATCCACGGAGGCAAAGCTAGTGCGGTGTTTTTCATCCGATTACTTTTCAATGGCGCCAAATAGGAACGCTAGGGTAACGATCCTCATCTTGAGCATGAGTAGCTCTCTTTCTTTGCATAGGAAGCCCACTTTTGCGAGTTTGCGGAGAGTTGGAGGCGTTCCTTCGGGTAGATATGTGAAGTCCCCGTTGTTTAGAGTCCGTAAGCGAGAACGGACATAGGCATGATGTGTGAAGCCTACCCAGACATGTTGGTCTTGATCGGTGTTGTTGCATTGCATAAATGCCGGAGAAGACTCCATGCTATGGATTGTTTTTCGGGTTTTCTACGCGGTAGATTGCAGCAGGGAGCCTTGGGGACTAACCCAAAGGTGCACCCGAAAAACTGGGCGGATACGAGATCTTGCCAACTTGGTGGCCTGAGAGCCAGCTTGAACATAATCAGGTTATGTGAAATGTGATGGAAATGGGACTCGGGAGAAGTTTGACCTGCGCATATGGTTTAAATTACCGTTGCGGGCGCATATGGTTTAAATTACCGTTGCGTTGTGAGCACGGGTTAGATGGAACCGTACCCGTTCTATGTCGTTCGGATTAGAGCCGTTGCATAGATGAGAGTCTTCGGCGGTCTATGGTTTTAATTACCATGACCCATGTCGGGAAGACAAACTGCTCATTGTTTGGCCGTCCAAAGGGGATGGCGGTGAGTCGGCAGACTTAGACTGCATTCACCAAGAATGTGCCCTGAGTGCACGGGGTGTGTGGCCGTTGAGCCTCCGCCTGTGATGAAATGATTTTATATATTGCTCGCTTATGCTAATGAAATGCAGGGAAGGAGCATCGCCGCCCCGAGTTGGGGGCGGGATCGTTATAATTTGGTCAGCATTGCTGACTGTTGCATTGTTTTGCCACCGTGCGTTGGTTTGTTGCTTGCAGGTGCAGCTGGACCAAGCGGTCAATAGCGGGCTAAAGCCCGAATGCGAAGCCGGCCCTCGAAGGCCTAATTGGAAGTGTTTACTGCTTTATTCATGTGTGACCGGCCTGCGTGCCGTGGTTTGTAAAACATGTAATTTGAAGTGAAACATTTTGTAAGGCCTTAAGGCTTATTTTGGGTATTTTGTATAACATTCCTATTTTGTATTAGTGGACATTCGTGCTTTAATGCTGGGTTCTTTGTTACAACTTTTATAAACTGCTTCCGCTAGAATGCTCTGTGTAGGACGTTGAGATTGGTTGGATGGTTTCCATAAGTAACCATCCGGTCTGTCTGTAGTATATGGCGTCGGGCCCCGGTCGAACCTACTGCTATATGCTATGCGACGGATAGGGGGTGTTACACGAGGGGCCATTCTATACGGCGCATTCGCAATAGGCCGCGTACTCGGCTCCAAATCAATGACAAACTCGACATCACGATCAGGTGGAAGACTAGGAAGATCAGCAGGAAAAACATCTGGAAATTCACACACAACAGGGATCTCCTCCAAATGCGGCAAAACAACACTAGTCCCCACAACTGAGACTAAACAAGCAAAGCGGTCGGAAACAAACAACGTCCGAACACATACCACTGAAATCCCTGGAGAGTCCAAACATGAATCACCATAAACACTCCACGGCTGACCATTGTCCTTGATAAAGTCCAAGCGCTTGCTTTTGCACTGTATAACAGCATCATAGCGGGATAACCAATCCATGCCCAAGATAACGTCAAAATCTTCCAAATCGATCACCTTCAAATCAGCCTTCGCTAAGAAGTTCCCCAACAAAATGTGACAATCAGGAAGACCCCAATCTGCAACCACAGAAGCACCGGAAGGAAACTTCACCAAAAAGGCATTCCCCACTCGATCTGGTGTCAAATGATACCGATCCACAAAGGTTCGAGCTGCAAATGAATGGGTCGCGCCAGAATCGAAGAGAACACACGCCCAATGGTTCTTTACCTTAAATTTTCCTATAAGGGTACATATGTATCTAAGAACTACGCTTAGGAGTCATAAACAGAACGTGGACCAGAGGAAGGAATCGAACCTGAGATAACCTGAGGTGACATCTGAGCTTCCTCTGAAGAGATCACATTCAACTTCCCCTTGCCCTTGTCCAAACGCGGAGGTGGAGGCAAATCCTGGAGTGGCATTGGCTGCAGCACGGGCTGGTTTTGTGGGCACCTTGCCTTGAGATGCCCCTGTTTGCCACACTGAAAGCACACCTTGTCTTTGACCCAGCAGTGGCCCACAATCATGACCTCTTCCCCCACAACTTGTACACTCCAAGTCTCTGGTCCGCGCACCCTGAATTGCGTGCACCTGCTCCTTCTTCTGCATTACCAACCGCTTGAAACATTTCTCAACCGGGTGGCCTGACCGGCCATAGAAGCTACACGTCTCCTTATTCTTCTTCCTCACGTCTGATTCTTGGGAGCTTTTCCCTCCCACCAGCTTTCTCTTGTCCTTCCTCATCAGTTGCCCTCTTTGTTTTGCATTTTCTATAGCTTCAACCTTTAAAGCAGCCTCAACCACACTGGTGTAACTCGTCGCTCCATAAGCGCTTGCGAACTGCTGAACATTGCTCCAGAGTCCGCCAAGAAATCTCTTCACTCGGTCAGCTTCCGTAGTCACCAAGCCCGGAGCTAACCGACTTAGCTTGCTAAACTCAATTTCATACTCACTAACTGTGAGTTTTCTCTGCTTCAGGTACAAGAAGTCATTCATCAGGCGGTCCCTTTTGACCGACGACAGAAATTTGCGTCGTAGCATTTCTTTGAAGACTTCCCATGAACATCCCGCCACTATGCTTTCCTTTTCTCGCAACCACCAACTTTTTTCCAGTCCTTTTAGTCGGTAGGCGGAAAGCATCACCTTCTGGTCCTCGGTAACGCCAGAATAGACAAACATCTCTTCCAACGTGATCACCCAATCATCCAAGATCACATAGTCCGCTTTTCCATCATAGGTAGGTGGTCCAAGTCGCTGAAACTGCGAGATAAAAGTCATCGCGGGAGGAACCACAACTGGGGGTATCAACGCCATGGAAGGAGTAGAAACAGCTGGACCCACGGCAGGCTCCTGCACTCTGGGTGCCATCCCAGACATCACTGATGACATAGCTTGGAGTTGGGACTGCACATCCTACACCTGCCTAGTCATAACCTCATTACTTTGTCGTAGGCTATCCATCAGGGCATTGTTTTGTGCGCCCGAAGACTCGCCCTCTGATTGGGGAGTCTGCCATGTCACTGGACGCTTCGACATCCTATAAACACGTTCACCCGCATCAAGCTCAAACCCAACAAAAACACAAAACTACTATGTATAGACAATACATATATAAATATGAACATCAACTGCTACAAAGCTAGCATAGTAGATAAAGGTGCAATAGAAACAAGAAGAGTAAAGCTAACAAACTTGAAAGGGGAAACTAGCTACACTTGCAAGAATCAACGAACAAAGACAAGATTGTCAAACATCACAAAATCATCTAACAAAAGATAAGATTAGAAAGGGCGAAGAACACTGCTTGCCTAAACCGAGACGACAATGCGACAGTTGCTCCTCTTTTTCATTTTTCTTCCCTTACCTTAGCTTTTCTCCCTTACTTTCTCTTTGAAATGGGGAAGAAGATGAAGAAGGGAATAAGTAAGGAGGAAAACTCTTGTCTTGGCCTTATTTCCTCTAGGACAGAGCTGGACCGTTTGATCAATAATCAGAGAAACGAACGGCACAAAAAACTGAAAAAGTCGATTTTTCGGCCCTGTCACGCCCTGTGTCACGCCCGTGTCACAGGGCGTGTACCTTAAGCGGCGCAGAATGTCGACAAATTTAAGTTTATCTACAAGGTACACGGCCGGGTACACGCCCGTGACGGGTCGGTCACTCCCGTGACCTAGGGCGTGTAACCCGTGTCTCGACATTTCGTGGACCAAAAGTGTCGACACTTCGACATAGCAGGACACGCCCTGTGACAGCCCGTGTACCCCTCTATCGACACTCGACACTCGACATTCGTCGAGCGAAATTCGTCGACCCAGCGGGACACGGCCCGTGACACGCCCGTGTCACGGGGCGTGTACCCCATTCGTCGAGCTCAACTCGACGCAAGAAAATTCGTCGAGTCAAGGAGGTCATGCCCCAGGTCACGCCCTGGGTCACGCCCCGACACGCCCGTGTCGGGGGGGGGGGGGGGGGGGGCGTGTTTCTCCCGTAACTTCGTCAAACGAAGTTCGACGACCACAAAGCCAAAACGCATCCCGAGCTGGACACGCCCGGGGACACGCCCGTGTCCCAGGCTGTGTCACTCAAAAAATGACTATGGTGTTCTTTTAACTCTCATCACCATGCTCGAACAACGGTCAAAGCCAACGTAACGCCCATCAAGCGTATGCAATCATTAAACGAAAAATCCGGGGCGTTACAGCAAAACTCTTACACAATTTGGGATCAGTAGACTCAAAGATGTTGTCATCCACATATATTTGTACTAACAAAATTTGATCCTTATGATGTCTAGTGAAAAGAGTTTTATCTATGGTTCCTCTTGTAAATTTATGCTCTAAAATAAAGCTTGCTAGGGTCTCATACCAAGCTCTTGGATCTTGCTTTAAACCATAGAGAGTTTTATGCAATTTAAATGCAAAAGAGGGTTGAGTTAGAGAGATAAAACCTGGAGGTTGTTCTACATAAACCTCTTCTCGAAGCACTCCATTCAAGAATGCACTCTTGACATCCATTTGGAACACTTTGAATCTCCTGTAAGCTGCATAGGCAAGGAATATCCTAATGGCCTCTAACCTTGCAATAGGGGCAAAGGTTTGGTCATAGTCAATTCCTTCCTCTTGCTTGTAGCCTTGAGCAACAAGCCTAGCCTTGTTTCTCACTATGTTCCCTTGGGCATCCAACTTGTTCCTGTAGACCCATTTGGTTCCAATAACTGGGTAGTTATTGGGTCTTAGAACGAAATCTCAAACTATATATCTCTCAAACTGATTTAGTTCCTCTTGCATTGCAATGATCCAGTGGGGATCTTGCTCAGCTTCATGAATGGTGAGAGGTTCAATCTGAGAGAGAAAATAGGCATGCATCAAGTCTTGGTTGAGTTGATGCCTTGTCTGTACACCTGCTGAAATGTCTCCAATCACTTGAGATCTGGGGTGATCTCTAAGTGTGACAAGATCAGTTGGTGGAGTTTGTTGAGCAACAGCTTCTGTAATTAATTCCTCTTGAGGAATGATATTAGCTGTTGAGGGAAGTTCAGCTTCTTCCACTTGAATTTCTTCTTCACTGTCTCCAGCAACCTGTGGAGAAGGATGGGCTGATACCTCTTGGGTAATATTTAGTCCATCCATAGACTCATATAGTTGTGGAACCTGCAAAAAGCTATTGGTAGAAATCTCTTTCTCCTTATAGGACATGTTATCTTCATCAAAAGATACATGGACAGATTCTTCAATTTTAACAGTGGATTTATTAAAAACCCTATAGGCCTTGCTTACTTGGGAGTATCCTAGAAAAATCCCTTCTTCAGCCTTAGCCTCAAACTTTCTAATGTATCTTTTGTTATTTGTGTGAATGTAACATATGCAACCAAAAACTTTAAAGTATGTGATTTTAGGTTTCTTCCATTTAAGTAATACATAGGGGGTCTTATTTTTCAGCTTATGTATTAGGCTTCTATTCAGGACATAGTTAGCAGTGTTTACAGCTTCTGCCCAAAAGGATAGAGGCATGTAAGCATCTGCCAATAATGTACCTGCAGATTCAATGAGTGTCCTATTTTTCCTTTCAACAACCCCATTTTGTTGGGGAGTTCTAGGAGCTGAGAAGCACTGCCTGATACCTTCCTTCTCACAGCACTCATGCATAATAAGAGACTCAAACTCTGTGCCATGATCACTTCTGATCAATGCAACATGAGTAGAGAACTCAATCTGTATGGTCCTGAGAAAATCTATAAGAACCTTGAATGTATCTGACTTAGTTCTCAGAAAGGCTACCCAACTGAATCTAGAGAAGTCATCAACAATCACTAAAGTATAAGACTTCCCTCCTAGGCTTTGTACAGCAATGGGTCCAAATAGATCCACATGAAGCAAATACAAAATCCTTGGTGAATCACTTTTATTAACGAATTTGAAACTAGTTTTAGTTTGCTTGCCTAATTGACAAGCCCTGCATAGGTTTTCCTTCTTGTAGGGGCTAGAAGGTAAACCTCTAACAAGGTTGTCTTTAGATAACCTAGCTATATTCTTAAGGTTTACATGTCCTAACCTTTTATGCCACAACTCATTTTGGTTACTAGTAATATTAAGTAAACAAACATCAGTTTTGGCCGAAATAAAATCTACTAGATATATGTTGCCTTGTCTAATTCCAATTAAAACAGTTTGGTTTTCACTATTAATAGTAGAACAAGAGGTAGAGTTAAAGTGTACCTGATAACCTTCATCACATAATTGACTTATGGATATTAGGTTAAGTTTAAGTCCTCTTACATATGTTACTTTCTTGAAAGTAACTGATCCAATCTTTACTGCTCCATATCCTTCTGACTGGCCACTCTTTGAATCACCAAATATCACCTTTGGTCCTAGCTTGGACTTGTAAATAGATAAGTTGTCCTTGCTGCCTGTCATATGCTTGGAGCAACCACTGTCCAAGTACCAGGTCTGACTTACCCTTGGACAGCTCTTCACCTGTACCTGTAATGAAAAACAAAACTCAATTGTTCTTGACCCAGGTTACCTTGGGTCCTTTATTTGGTTAAAAAGAGAAACTGGATATAACTGATAATGCAGGTTGAGATTTATAACCTAAGTGGTGATATCTCCTAGGTGGAATAACCCAATCAGCTACCGGATTGAATGTCTTATTAGTTGGCTTAGAATTTATGTAAGAGAAATGATTTCTGTTTGGTCCTTCTGGGTTCGACGAATTGTTGTAAGTTCGTCGACCAGAGTTCGACAATAGGGATGAGATCGTCGATCTCTGCTCAGAGAATGACAGTAGTCATTTTCTGTGCCCCAAGTTCGCCGACCTCTACTCGACGAACCATACAAAGTTCGTCGATCGCAGTTAGACGAATTGTTATAACTGAAGTTTGAGTTCAGCGTTCGTCGATCTGGGTTCGACGAACTGGCCACATTTCATCGATCTGAGTTCGATGAATGCTGCTGAACGTTGTTTTTATTACTTGTTTTATGATTTCTATTTCTATTGTCTATGAGTTTTGGATTATTTGCAGTCATTGGTTTCTCTATTATCTTTTCTTTTTCCTTTTGGAGAGACAAATTTAATAGGTATGGTAAGAATGTTTTTCTTAATTATGGGGGGCAAACTTGATGAAGCACCCAAGCCCAGCTTGCCATTTAATCTGGCATTCACTGTGCTTGTTATGTCCATCAGCTTGAGACTTCTCCCATTGAGAGATTGCTCAAGTTGTTTGGCCTCACATAATTCAGATTTTAATTTAATTATTTGTTCATTTGCTAGAGTTAGTTGGTCTGTTAGTTTAATATTTTCTGAGTTAACAGATTCAAGATTTTCTAGTCTTTCTCTAAGAGTTTTTATTTCCTTTTCTGAGCTAATTAAATCTAAACACATGGCTTTGAATTCAATTTTGAATGAATCAGAATTAAAATCAAAATTTGAAAGAACCTGATCTGCCTCTGAGTCTGAAGCTGCTTCATCTTCAGATTCTCCTTCTGATCCAGAATTGCTCCTGGAGGCATCAATTGTCATAAGGCAAACCTCCTTGGATCTTGCTTCTCCCTCTTCTTCACTTGAGCTGGAAGAGGACGATTATTCCTCTGTATCACTCCATGTCTCAGCAACAAAGCCCTTGTCTTTCTTTTTATACTTGCTGGAGGAGGGTCTGCTGCTGTGTTTTCTTCTGGAGTCTCTTTCTTTGTTTTTCTCCTTCTTCTGATTTTCTGGACATTCAGAGATGTAATGTCCAGGCTTTCTGCATCCAAAGCACACAACCTCCTTGGTTGGTGTCTTGTCAAATCTAGGCTTATCATCCTGCCTGGATGATTTCCTTCTGAAATCCTTTCTAGCCATCTTGTAGAATCTTTTTGCAAAGAGGCTCATGAGTTCCTCATTTGATGTTGAGGTCTCACTTTCCTCAGATTCTTTGAAGGCTATGCTATGATCCTTTCTCACTTGAGTTGTTACTTTCTGTTCAGCTGCTTCTCTTGATTTTATCAGCTGCTCATAGGACTTTAATTTGCCTAGCAGAGATTCGGTTGATATCTCATTTAGGCTTCTGGCTTCATTGATAGGCCAGATTCTTGAATCCCAAGAGCTAGGGAAGCACATCAAAATCTTATCATTCACCACTGTCAGGGTGATGTCTTTATCCAAGGTCTTGAGCTCATTGATGATTGAACTCAACCTGTTATATATTTTAGCAACTGATTCAGCCTCATCCTTCTTGAAATTCTCATACAGGGATATGATATTGGATCTCCTATCTTTCCTTTTATCTGCTGAACCAGCTACCATTTGGTTGAGGGAATCCCAAATGGCCTGAGGTGCACTCAGCCACCTTTTGAAATATGTCATCTGACATTGTTTGAGCCAAGATATTCATTGCCTTTGCATCTGCAATTTTGGCTTTCTTGTAGGCTTCATTATTCTCTAGAGGAGGCACTGCAGTCATGTTGGTAGAGGTGCTGGAAGAAGCTGCAGGTGCTGCAGGTACACCTGTCAAGATAACCGAAAAAATATCCTCATCAATAGAATTCATGTATAACCTAATTCTTGCCTTCCAGATGGCAAACTTGTTAAGATTGCACACTGGAGGTCTGATGCTTGCATAATCTTTGTTTTGAGCCATGTCTGTGAAGAAATAAATCTAACAACAAAAACAAAACAATCAGATCTCACAAGAGGGATCTTTTTGGTTTAGGTGTTAGCCTGTACAACCAATTAAGGTATGGTATTTTAACCAACCTACCTCTGATACCAATTGAAAGTGAAGGTAGATCTGAAATACTCTAGAGGGGGGTGAATAGAGTATTGTGCTCTCTTAAAAAATCTTTACAACTTTTGTTGTATTCCTAAATGAACAGGTCAGTAAATAAAACAATAAGCACAGCAACCTATTTAATCACAAAATAACACAGCCAAAACAAAAATAAATGGCAACCATACGACACAAGAAATTTATAGTGGTTCCCCAACCTGGGTACATCCACTCTTCTACCACCCTGGTCGGAATCCACTCAGGTTTTTGATCAGGTGCCTGACACCAATGAGCTTTTGTTCAGGTACTCAAAAACCAAAACCTCAAGTCTTTTGGAAGGAGACTTGCAACCAGGAATAATTTTGAAGGGAATTAAAAACCTGTACAGGAGTTGGAAGAGAGGTGATGGTGTCTTCTCTTTCTCAATAACAATGGAGAAGACTGTGGATTGATGTTAGCAGAATTGCTCCCCCTGAGATCTGGAAAACTGGAGCACTGCTTCAGGGTGACAGGTCTTGAAAGCTTGACTGCCTAGACCATAGATTGCTTCAGGAACTTCTTTGACAGATAGAGTTTTGTTGTCCTTTTGAAGTTGTCCTGTAGAATTGAAGATGTTCTCTGGCCTGGGCTGATTGCAGTAGAACTTTAGATTTCTGTATGATTGTTCTTCTATGCAATCTGTCTGTGTGTCTATTGCTAGTAGTCTGTGTATCCGTATGACTGTATATCTATCTAGTAGTACTTGATCCTTTTTCTTTTGTTCTTCTCTGACTAACTGTCGATCACACTGGAAATTTGAAATCTTAAGCAGTAAATACAGTCGGCCTGGGAAGGAAGCGGCAATCAATGATTTCCCTATCTATCCCATGGAAAAACGGCATGAAATAGTCCAAGATTAATTACACGTTCTAACAGTAATATTCCGACAAGATCTGGCATTAATTGTTTAGGAATCATCGCCAAGAAAAGGGACGGGAAAACTGGAGAAGACCTAGTCTGGAATCGTCGAACGAAGAACACAATTCGTCGAGCTGAGTTTGAGTTCGTCGAGCTGAGCTTGAGTTCGTCGAGCTGAGCTTGATGAGTTCGTCGAGCTGAGCTTGAGTTCGTCGAGCTGAGTTTGAGTGAGTTCGTCGACCAGACAATAACAATTAGTCTTCTAGGGAATCTTGTCAATTCTGCTTCAATATTCGTCGAACTGACAATCTTCATTCGTCGACCAGAGTTCCACATTCGTCGAGCGAAGAACAGTTCTGGACTTTGTCAAAATATTCTGCATCTACTGATATTCAGTGTCGACATAAGTTGGTGTCGACTGATATCCTGGTGTCGACACAAATCTTCTGGTGTCGATATAAGTTGTTTGGTGTCGACATAAGTCTGGTGTCGACACAAATCTTCTGGTGTCGACATAAATCTGGTGTCGACACATGCCCTAAGTGTCGACACAAATCCTCTGAATTCAGGAATCATCGAGTAGAATACTGAAATCGTCGACCTGAGAAGTTGAGAACTTGAGGTCCAAGTTCGTCGAGCTCAGATTCTAGTTCATCGACCAAAGCCTGAAGCTGGACTTAGAAAAATTCTAAAGTTATCCTGACTTTAGCTTGATGTAGAAACTCAGTCTTCGTCGAACAGAGAATAAGGATCGTCGATCTCAACACTAAGAATTATCTCACGATCGTCGAGCGCCGAACACCTTTCGTCGAGCTCAGTTCGACGAACGTTGAACTCATTTCACTTAGTCTTGAAATCTTCTAAGTCTGGAGTCTCTGATGGTCTGGATGATAGCTGGTCCATCTAAAGTTGACTCTAAGGACGTGGCTTAGACTCTAGGACACAAACTTGACCCTGGCTATACAAGTTGGGTCACATCCTAAGCTAGTGAACCTAGCACAAATCAACTAGGGATCCAACACAATCCATGCCTAAGATAACATCAAAGTCTTCCAAGTCGATCACCTTCAGATCTGCCTTAGCTATAAAATGCCCTAAAACAATCGGACAATCCTGAATGCCCTGATCTGACATCACAGAATCACTAGAAGGGAACGTGATGCAAAAGGCATCCCCAACTCAATTTAGATCCAAATGATACCGATTCACGAAAGCTCTAGCCACAAATGAGTGGGTAGCACCATAGTCAAAGAGAACATGCGCCCAGCGGTTCTTTACCTTAAATCTTCCTATAAAGTTGCGCACGCGTCCAAGGAAACAATTGGTAAAGCTATAATTACTATCTAAAACATTAGAACTAGGGACAAAGTCTAACCTGAAACAACCTAAGTCGAAGTCTGAGCTTCCACTGATGAAATCACATTCAGCTTTTCTTTACCTCCATCTAATCGCTGAGGCATTGGCAATGCCTGAAGTGGGACTGGTTGAAGAACAGGCTCGAACTCCCGGCACTGAGCCTTAACATGCCCCTTTTGTCCACACTGATAGCAAACCTTACCCCTTAACCAGCAACGGGAAACATCATGCCCCTTCTTCTTGCACAAGGTACATTCCAAGTCCCTCTTAGGAGCACGCTGAATCGCCGGAACCTGTTTTTCTTCTGAGCCCCTATCCTCTTGAAACATCTCTCAAATGGGTGGCCTGACCAGCCACAAAAGCTACAAACCTCTTTGCTCTTCTCCCTTGAAGCAGCATCAGGCACCTGAGGGCTCTTTCCTTCAACCAATTTCCTCTTATCCTTTCTCATTTGTTGGCCTCTGTTCTTATCATTGTCGATTTCATCGACCTTCAAGGCAGCTTCTACCACACTGGTATAACACACTGCTCCATAAGCACCAGCTAGCTGTTGGATGTCACTTCTTTTACCACCCAGAAATCTTTTAACTCGATCCACCTCAGAGCTTACCAAGTCGGGGGCAAACCGACTCAGCTTGCTGAATGCGATCTCATACTCACTAACTGTGAGCAGCCTCTGCTTCAAATGTAAGAAATCATTCATTAGGCGGTCCCGCTCGACCGAGTGTAGAAACTTTCCCAGTAGCATCTCCTTAAAAGTCTCCAAGAGCATTATTCTTTCAAGCTCTCCTTCTCTCTCAGCCACCAACTTTTTGCTAACCCCTTGAGCTGGTAGGCATCGATCATCACTCTCTGATCGTGAGTAACTCCAGAGTAGGAAAACGTCTCTTCGATCGATATAAGCCAATCATCCAAGACCATAAAGTCAGCCTTTCCATCAAAAGTAGGAGGCCCGAGTCATTGAAACTGAGAGATAAATGTCATCTCTGGTGGAACCACTACCGGAGGCACCAAAGGAGCAGGAGGGGCAGGGATAGCTAGACCCACAGCAAGGTCTGACACTCTCGGAGGCTATCCTGCCACAACTGCTAACATAGACTGGATCTGAGTCTGCATACCAGCCATCTGCCTGGATAAGGCTGCATTGCTCTGTCGCAGACTCTCCATCATCGAATTGCTCTGCACACCCGAAGACTCGCCCTCAGACTGGGGAGTTAGCCTCGTCGAAGGATGCTTCGACATCCTATAATCTAATTGGCACCAATCAAGACATAGCCCAACTGTTATCACAAAACTACCTGGTACAGACAAAACATACTTAAATATGAGCTTCAACTGCTAACTTGCTCTGGGATTTCAATAATGATGTTATGCCTAAACTAGGATGATTCACCATCATCACACTAACTCTTGTGCTTAGACCATGAATGCATGAATTTATATTTCTTTTGACTAAAAACCATGTGTGTACATATGCCATCATGGAAATCTTTAGCTTGGCACGTTGTGTTTATGCTATATTATGCTATATTATGCTATACATGTTGTGATATCAGTTCTAAAAAGGCCTTAATGCATGTTATGAGTGACATACACATGCAATGTTATGCATCCCATACTACATAACATTGCATGCAATGAAAAAAAGAAAACGTGTTAAAGGGCATTCATGTGGTAAGGTTATGCATCCCATACTACATAACCCTCACATGTTGCCGCCTATGGTGGATCCATATACAAACACATATTATGCATCCCATACTACATAATATGCCCTGTATACTTCTATTCATGCTTATGAGTGTAGTGTTCATGCTTCAGACAAGGCTTACTGATGACATATCGGTGTGTGTATGATATGACGCTAAACCACTAATGCTAACAAGGGAAAGGTTGACCGACCAATTGTCAAGCAACCTCCCACTGATACCAAATTTCTCGACCCGCATTTTCTCAACAATTAAATCATATCAGAGCAAGAGAAAATACGTGTCATGATGCCACGTCGTTCAGGGGATTACTACACACGCTCAGGCAAAACCCCAGACAAATTCTTTGGATAAAATCATAATTTAATATAAAAGAAAACCAGTTAAGTTTGTTTGTCGTATCACTCGGCACAGTGGATCAGCTAGTCCACAATTAAAAAATATATTTATACGAAGCGGAAAATACTTTGGTTAAGTTTATTTGACATCATACATGAGTGTAAACATCCCCAAAGAACAACTCATGAAATGCAGGACTCTAGATTTATCATAGTATAAGAAAAATAGCTTTTTTTTCGTGACTTGAGAAAGTAGTGCTTTAGTTTTGTAAACATGACGTGCATGAGGTACAGATAGTAATGCTTTTAGGATTTAAAAATACCTAACATGCAACCTAGCATAAAACATTCCCAGAAGCAAGTAAACAACCTCCAAAAAGGCAAAAATAGCAGTTCTCAGTTCATATCTAGCATCACAAGCGAGCCACCAGTGGGCATCAACAACCTGACATGAACTCACTGGTGAGTATGTATGTCTATACAGAAATAAGAAAACTATCTCACCAAATCGAGTAACAACAAACTCAGCTACCCCGGAGGCCACAAGCAAGCTCCACCAGAACACTAGCCGCTCAATCGGCCACAACCTGAACCTGAGGCATTCAAAGAAAGAATACCTCAACAATAATAGAATGAAAAGAAGTGGAGTATTAGATTCATAAGTAATAAAAAAGGAGCTTACCCCTCAAAGAGCCATCAAAAGCACAAAGGTAAAAATGAACAATACAGCAAGGGTAAAACACTGCCCAAGGCAAGATCAAAACGCACCAAGTACGAGAAATAAACAACATGCCCTGCTAAAAACCTGCAACAGAAACAAGACAAGCATATGCCAAAATAACAACTTTATAAAAAGGAACTAACAGTCCTAACTTGTGAATCATTAGCAGTGGTAAATCCATGGGTCTGGGTTGGTGACCAAAAACAGTCCTCATCCAAACAACAAGACCCATAAATACTCAAGGGTTCAACGGTGGCAGCCCTAAACTCCAACACACTAACACAACCAGCCCAAACCGGGGCCAAAATGGTGACAACACACCAAAACAACCAACCCATCCCGGGGCCAAAATGGTGGCAACACAACAAAACAAACAGCCCATCCCGGGGCCAAAATGGTGGTGACAAAGGCTCTACACCACTCCACCCCTCAAAGAGCCATCAAAAAAAACCACCTACCATAATTCACGACTCGGCCTTCAAAACCTGCCGAGAAACATCAACAACCCAAAATAAACCTATCCTAACCAACTCAGGATAAAACACCAGCCAAAGGAGAAAGGCGTCGAGTACACTCGACACCAAGACAGAAGACATCGATTCCCTCTCGACACTAAGCCAGAAGGTGTCGAGTCCCTCTCGACACTAAGCACAAGGTGTCGAGTCCCTCTCGACACTAAGCCAGAAGGTGTCGACACTAAGCCAGAAGGTGTCGACACTAAGCCAGAAGGTGTCGACACTAAGCCAGAAGGTGTCGACACTAAGCCAGAAGGTGTCGACACTAAGCCAGAAGGTGTCTACACTAAGCCAGAAGGTGTTGAGTCCCTCTCGACACTAAGCACAAAGTGTCGAGTCCCTCTCGACACTAAGCCAGAAGGTGTCGACACTAAGCTAGAAGGTGTCGACACTAAGCCCGAAGGTGTCGACACTAAGCTAAAAGGTGTCGACACTAAGCCAGAAGGTGTCGACACTAAGGCAGAATGTGTCGACACTAAGCCTGAAGGTGTCGACACTAAGACAGAAGGTGTCGACACTAAGCCAGAAGGTGTCGAGTCCCTATCGACACTAAGCATAAGGTGTCGAGTCCCTCTAGACACTAAGCTAGAAGGTGTCGACACTAAGCCAGAAGGTGTCTACACTAAGCCAGAAGTTGTCAACACTAAGCCAGAAGGTGTCGACACTAAGCCAGAAGTTGTCGACACTAAGCCAGAAGGTGTCGAGTCCACTCGATGCCAAAGTCTAAGCGGGGAAGGCGTCGAGTCTACTCGACGCCGCGTTGAGTGAGCTCCAATCACTCAACGCCAAAAGACTTAGTCGCAAATCCACTAGCTGTATGATGGCGTCGAGTGAGTTCAGCTAACTCACCGCCAGAAGACTTAGAGAAAATAAAATTCTAATTCCTCTTTCTACCCCTTCTACCCGGTTACAGCTATCCCCCAAGCTAGGCTAATTAGCAAACTACAACTTTACTGGAGCTGTTTTGACCGTCCATCGAGGAGGGTGAATTGATGGAAGTGGACCGACGCCCCTCATGGGTGGATCCCTTCATAACTTTCTTAACCTTGGGTGAACTCTCGGAGGAAATCCAGGACAAAAAAAACTTCAGCCATAAGTTCGCATATTATCTGATGCATGAAGGAGGGTTGTACCGAAAGACCTTCTCAGGGCTCCTAGCCCAATGCATGGTGGAGGAAGAATTTCTGAAGATCTGGGAGGAGGTATATTCCGATGACTACGACAGTCACTCGGGAAGTAGAACCTTGGAATCGAGGGTGGCCCGACAAGGGAATTTTTGGCCTACCCTGAGTAAAGACGATGCAGAATTCGCATGAAAATATCAAAAGTGTCAGTTGTTTGCTCCACTCTAACTTTTATCGGCCCAGAGACTTAGGAGCATCATGGCACCCTGGCCCTTTACCATATGGGGAATGGACTTGGTTGGACCTTTTCTTCCCAAGTAAGTGGGCAAAGGAGGTTCCTCCTAGTCATGATTGATTATTTCTCAAAATGGTTGGAAGTTAAGGAATTAGCCAATACAACCTCCCAAGTGAACCATAACTTTGTTTGGGGGGAGATCATCTACCGACATGGACTTCTACAAGCCATAATCACTTAAACGGGCCCATATTTGCCAATGAAGAGTTTATAAGCTTCTGCACTCAATTGGAGATAGACCTCAGGTTTGCATCTATCTACCACCCTTGGAGCAACGGGCAGGTGGAGGCAGCAAATAAGATCATTATGAATTTACTATAGAAGAAGGTGGAGAACCTGAGGGGTAACAGTGTATAACAACTTACCTCGGTACTATAGGCCCTGAGGACTACCTGCAATACAGCCACAAGAGAGACCCCCTTCAAACTTTCTCACTGTTACGAGGCCGTTCTACCGGTGGAGTTTGAGGTCAGGTCCCTACAGGTAGTAGCAGTCGGGGAAGGAGATGAGGAATGGAGGATAGAGAATGAAGGGGGGGGGGGTAATGACTCTCACTAGAACTAGCACATGAACTCCATGACGTTGCCGCCGTCAGACAAGAGCAGATTAAGTGATGGATGGCCTGGTACTTCAACAAGCATGTCCGAGTCAAGTAGTTCGCAGAAGGGGATCTAGTCCTAAAGAAAGTAGATACAACAAGGAGGTTTGCAGCTGTGGCAAAGCTCAATCCAAATTGGGAGGGTCCATACATCCTCAAGAAAGCACTGAAGTTGAGAGGATACCACCTCTAGAATATGGTATGGGAGTTCCTAAGTCACACCTAGAGTGGATATGACCTAAAACATTTTTATCCCTGAAGTTGTTGTGAATAAAAAAAGTATTTGCTTATTGTTGACTCTCTTTTTCAAATATCTTTGACTAATTGAGCAAGATGTGTGACTTAAGAAAGTTTTGCCCCGAGAAGATCCTGTTGGACAGACTCCCACTAGTTGATAGTGTGAGATATGACTCGATGGCATTTGGTTAAAGTTTGGTCCCGAGAAGATCCCACTATCTAGGCTCCCACTAGCTGGTATGAATGGCAGTCATTCGCTGGTAGTTGGTTAAATTTTGGCCCTGAGAAGATCCTGCTGTCCAGGTTCCCACACATTTCCCGGGCTGGAAGTCACTAGGTGACAGTTGGTTAAAGTTTGGCCTCGAGGATATCCAGTTTTCCAGGTTCCCACTAGCTAACAAGGCCATAAGAAACTCGATGGCGTTTGGTTAAAGTTTAACCCCGAGAAGAAACCGCTGTCCAGACTCCCACTATTCGGCAGGGCTAAAAGTCACTCGATGGAAGTTGGTTAATGTTTTGCCCCGAGAAGATACCGCTATCCAGGCTCCCATTAGCTAACAGGGCCGGAAGTCACTCGGTGGAAGTTGGTTAAAGTATTTCACCCGAGAAGATCCCGCTGTCCAGGCTTCCACTAGTTGGCAGGGCCAGAAGTCACTCGTTAGCAGTTGGTTAAAGTATGCCCCCAAGAATATCACTCTGTGCAGGCTCCCACTAACTAGCAGGTCCGAAAATCACTCGCTGGTAGTTTGTTAAAGTTTGGCCCTGAGAAGATCCCATTGTCCAGGATCCCACTAGCTGGCAGGGCCAGAAGTCACTCAGTGGCGTTTGGTTAAAGTTTGGCCCCATCAAGATCCTGCTGTCCAGGCTCCCACTAGCTGACAAGACCGAAAGTCACTCGGTGGCATTTGGTTAAAGTTTGGCCCTGAGAAGATCCCGATATCCAGGCTCCCACTTGCTGGCAGGGTCGGAAGTCATTCGATGGTTGTTGGCTGATGTTTTACCCCGGGAAGATCCCACTATCCGGGATCCCACTAGCTAGCAGGGACGTAAGTAACTCCGTGGCAGTTTGTTAAAGTTTGGCCCCGAGAAGATTCCGCTGTCCAGGCGCCTACGAGCTGGCAGGGCCTAAATTCACTCGCTGGCAGTTTGTTAAATTTTGGCCCCGAGAAGATCCCATTGTCCAGGCTTGCACTAGCTGGCAGGTTCAGAAGTCACTCGGTGGCAGTTGGTTAAAGTTTGTACCCAAGAAAATCCCACTGTCCAGGATCCCTCTAGCTGGCAGGGCCGGAAGTCACTCAGTGGTGTTTGGTTAAAGTTTGGCCATGAGAAGATCCCAATATCTAGGCTCCCTCTAGCTAGTAGGGCTGCAAGTCACTTATTGGCATTTGGTTAGATTTTGGCCACGAGAAGATCCCGCTGTCCAGGCTCCCAATAGCTGGCAGGGCCGGAAGGCACATGAGGGAAGGATAAAGAATTTGAAAACACTATATATGATATTCCAAACTCAACAATAGGGAAATCGCATGGCGGTGAGATACAGATGGGCAAGTGGAGTCGCTCTAGGTCGGGCCTCGCCTCTTAGGCACATGCAAGCCTCGAGAAGTGCTAGAATCGAATCTGACGTCGAGTCTGAGGGTGAGTCTAACCTAACTCTTCCCTCATTCCATGCCTCTAGGAAGGCGAGTGTCTCGGGTACGCAAGTCAACCTAGACCTTTTGCGTTCTAGCCTAACGAGTTTTGCTTTGGAATAATTGCATCACAATAATCGTAGAGACAGGTGAGTGCGATATAATAAAAAGCACACGAGAAACGAAACATAGAAAAACAAAAGATAAAATATCTAATAGTACTTGATAGAAAGTGTTTGTATTGAATAAAAGAATTGGTTACAAGAAGACCTCCTCGCGGGTGAGTGAGCTAAATAGGCAAAAGAAACTATTACAATGTGAAAATAAAAAATATATAAGCACGTCCCAGCCTAGTCGGCCCCTCCCGACTGATCATCTTGGCCATCCTCTACCTCATCGATGAGCAAGTCAAACTCATCATCTTCCTCCTCGTCTGGAAGGAAGATAGGAATGAACAACTCGGGGTAGAGTTCCTTGACAGTGATCTTCTCACAGTCGTGTGTCAGCACTCTAAGGTCCCGCATCATCTTGAGCGTGTGATCGGCAGCCTTGATGGTGGTTCCCCTCATCATCTCATTTACCTACGGCTCACTATACATCTGTGGTTTTCTTCCTTGGCTGCTGGACTCTCCGCAAGCTAGAGGGAGGATGATTTCAATCACGTGAGTGACCTCGACTTTGAGTTAGTTGTTTTGCCCCTCCTACTCGGCGATGCGAGCGCGCATCCAGTCAGCAATATGTGCGTACTGGAAAAAATAGAAGCTTAGATATCGGGAAAGGGAAATGATGTGGAAGTATAGCCGAGTCACCACTTACCCCCCCCCCCCCCCCCACCGGAGATCTTCTCAAGAATGTCTTCGGCTGTCTCGAGCTCTCACTTCAAGTAGGCCGCGGTATCCTCCGTGAGAACTCGCGCCTCTTCTGCATCTGACCATTGGAGGCTGAGGGAAAAGCCACGGAAGACAACCATATGCACGAGCTCCAGAGAGCGCATTTTTATGGGCATGCTCTTGCAGGCGAGCGTATGCATCGACATGTCTTCGTAGGCCTTCGCGTCCTCTCGCCCATAGAGCTCGAAGCTGAGGAAGAAGGCATCCATGCTTAGTGGTTGCTGCTCTGACAGGAGGGGAGGAGCGAGGAGAGCGAGATTATGTTGGACTTCTCGTCCCATAGCACCATCGACTTGCTGGCATGATACTTCATCTTCCCTCCAAGGCCAAGTTGCGATGCGCACTCGACGAATCCACCTCACGAACCTCGGGATTCGTTCCGATAGGCGATGAGTGGCATCGCTCTCACCATGGCCCTCCTTCGGAAGGTCCCTCTGGAGCTGCTTGCCCTAGGATACTACCGACTTCTTGAGCTGCTTGCCCGACAGTAGGTGGCGAGGCGAGTCGGGGCACACATGGGCTTTGCGTTTCTTGCTACTGGAAGGAGCAGTTGTTTCTTGCTCACTCCTGTATGCCACAATGGCTAATATTTGCTGGGTTGTGTGTCAGTTCCTAGCCTGGAATCCACGAATGGAAGGTACTTCAGAATTAATCTCTACCATGCAGGGAGTTAATGTTATCAAAAAATTATTCTATCAAAAGTAGAGATTAGGGACTTAGATGAAGACGAACTTGATGACTCAGTGGTGGTTTTTGTTGGCGGTCTTGTGCCCCTTAAACTACGAGCCGACAAAGAAGGCAATGCCATCATTAATGGACCGATAGATGAAGAGCATCAGGAAGATGGTGAGATTGAACTCAATCCGCTCATTGCGGAGGAAGCTCGTGAAGGCCATCACCATGGCGGCCACATTGGGATTTAGCTGTGCGGGCACGACCCCGAAGTATTTTAGGACCTAACAGACCTCTAGCCGGAGAGGTAATCTCAACCCCACCTCGAAGTGCGAGATGGGGAAGGTGAGTTCATCCACGAGGAATGTGTATATTGTCTCTCCCCATTTCGATCGGCGAGTGATAAATCCCAGAGTCACGTAATTAGCCACAAAGACGAGGTACTCCACCTCTGTCAAGTTACCTACGAAGATGGGATATTAGGCAAATTGCCTCTCGTATTTCGATGTCCCTTTAGCATCAGTTCTCTACTTTCCCAACTATGTGAAGTCTAAGGAGTGATTGCTAAAGGCAATTGATTAGATATCGAGGGAGTTGCACTGATAATTAATACATTTCGGAAAGGTAGGTGGGGGTGATATTTATAAAAAAAGCTCATGAGGTGTCATGGGCGGCGCGAGTCGTTCAGTCATGACCACATGCCAACTTCATCACTGACCCAAACCTATCCTACTGCAGGCTAGAGCTGTCCCGTGAGAGACTGAATGGTGAGTACGAGTATGCCCAAAAAGGGAGCCATTTCCAACTTCCCCGCCCTCGCGCCTTTGTCCCCGGTGGTTGGCGTGAATTATTGAACTCACAGACAGATTCGAGGTCTAGATATATGAGGCGCATGTTCTCCTCGATGCGGTCGATGAGTGGACTGAGGGAGGTCATCTCACCTCCTTCTCACCACTTTACCTTATCGATCAAACTTGCATAACCTTGTTCAAGCTCGCGCAGCCGCAGCTCGTCAATGACCCTCTCCTCCTGATGCTCTCGCATCATGAACCCATATTTTCGAAGGACCTCAACCAACCCCCCCCCCCCCCTCCCCCCTCATCTCGGTGAGGTTTTTTGAGTCGCCTAGGAGGTCTTCAAGCTAGTTAGGAGAAGGGGGTGGCAAGAAGTACTCTGCCTCCAAGGATTCTTTAGCCTCGGAGCTCCCTGGAAGACAGGAGACAGTTGAAAGGTTAGAAGATAGATAGATCTGTATAGGGGAGCAAGTATTATAATTTATCATACGA
This sequence comes from Platanthera guangdongensis, assembly GCA_039583875.1. NCBI lineage: Eukaryota > Viridiplantae > Streptophyta > Magnoliopsida > Asparagales > Orchidaceae > Platanthera > Platanthera guangdongensis. The sequence goes on along the minus strand of CM077158.1, from coordinate 140,156,182 downwards.
GGAGGAGGCCAACAGGTGGTGTCGCCGGCAGTAGGATCTTGGTTGCCCTTGGAAGGGTTGGCCATGGGAATGGGCGAGAGCATTTACAAGACCGAGTTGGATGAGGCCAGGAACAAGGAGCATAATGCAGGGAGGAATCAGGATGTATGAAGCATCCTGAGCTAGGTTAGGGGTATGAGTGATATCGAGAGTGGGCTCACGTACTGGTAAACTCAGCGGCAGCGAGCCTAGGTTGGTGGTTCTGAACGGGGAAGCTGTAACAAAGTGATGCAAGTGAGTTAGATGGTAATATGGAACTAGAAGGAAGAGGAACTACCAGGGGCTCTCACGGGACCAATATTGGTGGTCTGAGTGGGTGAGCCTGAGAGGAGGCGATCATCTTGGATCAGTGGGAGACTCGCATCATCATGAGAAGAAGCGTCCGAGTCTGATGGAATCACGACAGCAAATCCGCCAAAATGGCCACCCTTCAAGCATAGTTGATCATTTTGTGCCACAGAGGCAAGTAAAATTCATTCGACCTGAATTAAAGAGAGGGGCACGTGCACAGGTTGGTCCCGGGGAGGCGGAATCTTTAGAGGAGGCTCGCAGGCCACTGAGTTGGACCTCGCCATCTTCGAAAACTTGCTCTTCAGCAGCTTGCTGGGGGATTGGTGAGTGAGCCAAGACATAAGTTCAGCCGTGTTAGTTGATTGGATCTCCCTGACCTTGGAGAGATGTTGTTGGAATTCCTTAGAGAGAGACATGATGAGTTCAAGAAGAGGAGAGGGTAGAATAAGGGTAAGCCTTATTCCCCTAGTAATGGCTTGTATATATAGCGCCTTGTGGATCCCACTACTAGATTCCCTTAAGATTAACCTCCACTCATTGAACCACACGATGTTGAACATTTCTTTCTGAACTTGGAACAATCTCGCAAAAAGAGGGGATTATGTACAACCCCTTGTTCAACGAGTAGATTGGACCGAGACAAGGATTTCAGGTTCAGGGTTGCCATGAGCCGGATAGGCGAGTGAGGAGGAACTTCTCATCCCGCATAGGGTAGGGCCTTCAGTTGCAGAGGGAGAGTGGAGCGCGTAGGCTCGCACTCGCCTTATGGTCTTGCCAAGAGAGGGCGAGTGGGGTGTCCGGGCCAGCACTCACCCTCAGCCTCAGGGAAGTAGCGAGTGCATGCCACATCAGGCACTTGCCACCATAGGCCAGTGGTAGCCCCATAAACCACTTGCCCAATAGTGTTTTTACCAGAATGACCATACAGGACTGTTAATAGACCCTCTAAGCAATGAAGTTTTGCTATTGACAGACCAATTTGGGCTGCGTTTAGTAAAACCTAAAAGGCGGGATTACGCTAAGATTTTTAAGAGGGTAATAGTCTAAATCACCTAGAGGGGGTGAATAGGTTGTTTGTTACTTTCTTATTATTACTATATTGTTTTAGGCTTAATCAAACAAACTCAGAAAGCACACAATTGTTTATAGTGGTTCCCCAAGGTATCAGTACATACACTCTCCCTCCCACCTTTCTTAAAGTGTGTTAGACAAGGAAAACTTCTCCAAATTCAGCTCAAAGAGATTATAACACAGATATCTTGGGATCTCTCAGGCTTCCTCCAAACCCTACCTCAGACCACAACCCTACACACTCAGAGCTAGATTTACTCCTATAGCTCAGTGACCCTCCAGGTCACCTACCTCAGGCCTATCAAGAAGCCCTACAACTCTGGATGGGAGGATAGCCCTACCTTAGTTACACAAGCCCTACAATATCAGGTACTCGAGCCCTACACACAGAGAACACAATTGTTCTTACAGAAATATAATGTTTAGTTTACAACAAAAGACATTAATGAATTTAACCTTTATATTTTTGGTCTTCTGTTAAAAATGAACTACAGAAAGTTGTCCTGGAGCAGGGCAGGAGATTTGATCTTAAGCATTAGCCCTTGCTCCACCTTGATCTTCTATCTTCAGTAGAAGGGGAGGGGGAGATCATCCTCTGAGCCTAGATGGATTCAACTTGTTCTCCTTAGATCAGATCTGGGAACAACTACTGGAAGCACAAACCTTGAGCTCGTTCACATCACTTCCAGTACTCAACCACAGTTTTTCACTTCTCAGCACTCTGCAACAGCTTTTACAATGATCCAACACTTCTCCATCATTTTCTTTGACATAGAGTACGTTTTTTATATGCCTCATCAATCTGCAATGATCATTTAGTTGATTTGACATCACATGGCCTATAATGGATAAAGCTAATCAGCTTTATTAGATTTTCGCCAAAAAGGGATCCTGCCATGTCAACAGCTAGATTTGAATGTGTCTCAGCGGATGGGCTGTGACATGCTTCTGTCTCAGTGGGAGAATACTTTGTCACTGTGGTTCTACTGAGACCAATCAGCTTTCTCAATAGGGTTGAGATAAGCAGTTGTCTCAGTAGCAGATGGCTGCGTCACAGTGGTTCTACTGAGACAAGTCGGTCTTTTCAACGAATTTTCACAGAAGAGCTGAGACAATTACAACAACATCCAGGAATGTTCTAACCCTGTTTAGAACAACTTAAACCGGTAACAAATTGAAGTAAAAGGTTTATCAAATACACTATGCACTTAACATTGATGGTGATGCCTCTTCAAATCCAAGAAACATTGGAGGGCAATATTCCAAACAATCTCCCCCAATTTGAAGAAGGCAAAACACACAACGATGATAAGATGCATTAACACATAAAACATATCATGGTAAATTAGAAAACTAGATTCTTCAACATCATGACAACATTACAATGAACTGACCAACAAATATAAGCAATAATCAATTACATTTAACCAAGCATAAACCAAACTCAACTACTATATGATAGTTCAACAAATATAACTTGTTCAAAGTTTCCATGTTTAATACAATGAACCAACATATTAAATTTAACAGATACTTTTTAATCAAAGTTAATTGTACTAAAATTGAAGATTGAACACATAGTGTTCAAACACAAAATTAAAATAACTATAAATAAGATTCAGATTTCCTCTTCTTTGTTGCAGAGCTTGAGCATTCATCTTGAATAACACCTAGCAGGTTTGCGTTCTAGGCTTTATTCTTCCACCTCTTGAACTAGAGAAAAGGTTCGAGTAGCTATTTGGAAGACATCTTTCTAGGATTGTTCCTCCTCACGAAATGTTCTTTGAAAATCTTTTCTCTTAGAGAATTCCTTTACAGATGGTTGATCTATTCTTCAGAGGAGTACACAGTGTCAATATTCTTGAGTAGCTGACCATGGATCAACCAAGCATTGATAATGACCTTCTCTGAATCATCACTTAAGTATTCATAATCAGGATCATCTGCATTATCAGCTCTCTTCTTAGCCATGAACTCTTTTGCTAATATAGTTCCCTCTCTTTTCCTCCTGGCTACAAGCTATGCAACTTGTGCTACTCTAGCTTTAGCAGGGAAATCCAATTCTTCTAGCCTATACTTCTCCAATAAAAGCAGGTGTAGAGCAATTCTTGTACCTTGAAGCACTTTGATGGCTTGCTCATCAAGGAATTTGGCCATCTTGGCATTGCTCCCCTCCCCCTTTCTATCTTCTTCAATAAGCTTATTATCCAGTATTGAGGTATTGGCCTCAATCTTGATAGAGAGTGTTTGGAAACTAATTTCATTGTCAGCAAGTAATTCATCTTTGAGCAGAATTGCTTCTTCCATTATTTTGATGGTAGTATTAGTGATGTGGGTGTTGAACTGATCTGCTGCACCCCTAATAACATCATCAATTTTAATCAGAAAGTTCTTTACATTGCCCATTTTAGTTGTAGAGAATTATAGGCTTTTGTCCATGGATCTAAGAATGGAGGATTGGGCCTTGACTGATTGAGTAGCTTTGTCAAACCATCTTCTCACTTTGTTGTTCAGGTGAACATTTTCATCCTTGGCAGCCATGATCTCTGTCATCAGCTCATCTTTGACTTTAGAAAAGGACTGGTCTATGTAGGCCTTCAGTAATGTGGTTTGTTCATCTAATATAGCCTTTATTGTTCTTAGGAGGGAGTCATCTAGATTTATTGAGGGTGGAATAAGGATCATGGTTGAACTTTTCTAAAGGTTCTTTTGATCATCAGACTCAAGAAGATTTGATCTCTCATCCAACAGGGTGGATGGAATGACCTCATCTTGAGTAGAGACTTGTGAATGCTGCCCCTCAACTTCAGCATTATATTTTGGAAGAGCTTCAATCTTGTCCAAAGCTCTATCTGCAGCAATATCTGACTCATCATTCCTAACAGAGTTATCATCATCCCTTATAGAGGCAAGATGATTATCTAAAATAGAGAGTGTATTAGTATTAACCATAGTTGTATCAGCATCAGTACTTAAGTTATCAACATATCCTGTAAGAGTAGTGGCATCTATAACAACCATAATTCTTGTAACCATTTGATTAAGAGTAGGCTCATTTATTAGCCCAAGAACCCCCTTAGAAGGTGCATTCACCTCTTCTCGTATTGATGATTCTAGGTAATCTTCGAGGTCTTGTGCTGGCTCAATATTCTCTTCTTTATCATTTGGCACGTCTAGTGCAAAACATTTAGTAGAAATGTTCTCAGACTCAGGAGCAGCATGGATTTCATCAACATGCTCTGTACCAATTTGACTTCTATCTGAGTTCATAGGAACAAGTATTCTAGTAGAAGAATGACTGAGGTCAATATCAACCTGAAGTCCAACATCTGCAGGAGATGAAGACTCTGTCTCATAACCTTAAATGGAAGAACTGGCATACCCAACTATCTGTTTTTCTGTGTCCTTGGACCTAGCCTTCAACTTAGAAGGTTGATTCATTGGAAGAATTATTGTAAATCTGTCAAAGGTATTTATGTACATCCTTTTGAGATAGTGGATTTTAAAACCTTGCTTCAGGTTGAAGCTATCAGGTTAGGTGTTTATCAAGAATAGGGATATAATTCTTCTCATAGTTGGTGCCAGTAGACAGTCAACTATTCTTTAGAAGATGATGTTTTTCCACGAGGTCTTCTGGTGCATAATTATCGTTGTGATAATATAAAGCATTTGTTTGGAGATAGTGTCATGAGACCCACGCTTGCACAATATGGTTTTCCCAACAATGTCAGCCAGTAATTTCCATCTTTTGTTAAAGAATTTCCTTCTTAGTGATCCAACTTTGGCATCACTGTACTCACACCATTTCAATGCTTTATATTTGTCCTTGTTGGTGATGACTTCTTCTTCATCACTAGCAGGGGAGGGCAGCTGAAGGGCCTTATCCAATTTCCTTGAAGTAATCTTTATCTTCATCCCAACAATCTTAGATTTTAGTGATATCTTAGAAGGGGAAAGCTTAACATTTGAGAAAAATTCAAAGCATTCATCTCTCAGGATGGGGCGAGGTTCAGAAAGAATGTATTCCAGACCTAGGGCATCCAACATCCTAATCACTTCTCTGATTTCTATTGAAGAATGTATGAATCCATTCCTGACAATCTCATAACCGTCTTGCAGATCTTTTGAAGATTTTGGCGCCATTAAAGCTGAAAGTCGAGACGCTGAGAAGGGTTTTGGTCTTGACAACTTGGAAAGAGATTATGGTTTAATGACTTTGATTTTACTATATCTTTATATATATAAGTGATTTTGAACTTGAAGGGATGACCTAGATTATTAAATCAACTAATTTGACTGTTAAAATGAGTTAATTTAATTATAAATGGCCCGCCTCAGCAGATACGTTGTGTAACGTCCTGATTCGTGCTAGACCCCTCACACGCGTCTTGAGTAAAAAAAGTTGACTCGGGTTTGGGGCACACTGGTAATGAAGTGTCGAGATTGTCAACTGGTTGGAAGGTGGGAAAAATTATAGGCCACGGGAAGGCTGTAAGACAAGTATAATACGTAAAATATCATCGAGTTGGACTTGACGAACTCGTCGGATTCACTTTGTAGACAGAGTCGATTCATCGAGATTATAAGGAGATTCCCTACGATTTGTTGGATATCGTCGAGTGATACTTGATGCATACGATGCTTTGACTTGGAAGATCTGGAGACTTGTCGATGATACTCGATTAATTCGTCGAGTTGGACTTTACGAATTCGTCAGATTTAATCGGGATGTTCAGCCGATTTGTCGAGAATGACTTGGAAAATTTGGTTGGACTTATACTATTCGTCGAAAATCTTGGAGAATACTCGAAGAATTCATCGAGTTAGACTCGATGAATTTGTCAGAACTACTTTGAAGTTTTTACTGATTCGTCGAGTATATAAGTCGAATTTGACTTGGAAGAATTTCAGCCAGTGGAATTTATGAAGAATTGTTCGGATTGGACTTGAAGTGTTGAGCTGATTCGTCAAGACTACATAGACGTTTCTTACGATTCTTCAAGTTTACATGACGAATTTGACATAGAGGAATTCAGCCCAGGTAATGTTTGCGGAATGATATTTACGGGTTGAACTAGTTCGGGACCTATGCTGAATGACGCCTTATGGCCAGTCTTTTCAAGGATGAAAATCTCTGCTAAACCAACAATATGAAGCCTTCAGACAGGATAATAAAGATTCAGTGGCTGACTGTTTTGAAAAATTCTTCAGAATTGTCAACAACCTGAGCACTTATGGAAGGAGCTTACTAACTTTGAACTTAATGGCATGTTCTTGATGTCCATGAACAAGGAATGGGACATCAAGATCTGTGATATAAGAGAAATGGGCAGTTTAGCCAATATAGACCCTCATGCTCTTTTTGGCAAGCTGTTGTCCCATGAGTTACACCTCAACCTCAGAAAGTCTGAAGAAGATACAGCTAGAGCACTCAATAGAGAAAAGTCCTTGGCCCTAAAGGCTAAGACTTCTAGGAAGGTCAGAGAAAAATTAAGACTCTCAGAGAAATAAAAAACAACCTCTGAGTATACAGAATCATCCTCATTAGGAGGAGACCTAACTTAGGAGGAACTGTCTCTCTTCTCTAGATAGTTCATGGAGATGTTGAGGAGAAGAAGGCAAGGCAGCTGGAACGTTCCAGCTGGAGACTCTTCTTTCAAAAAGATCATCATCTAGAGAATCCCAGGAAGTAGAATTCTGGGGATAGGTATGGTTCTTCACAGAACAAATATATTAAGACTAATATTATGTGTTATTGTTGCAATAGGCAAGGGAATGTCATATCTGATTGCCCAACAAAAAGAAAGGAGAAAATTCAGAAAAATTGAAGACTGGACAGCACAAGATGGCTGACAAAAGTCTCTTGGAAAAGAAACAATCTACATTGTCTGATAGTTAGTCTGATTCATCAGAATCAGAAGAGGAGGAGTCTCTCATGGGCCTGATGGCTGTTGGAGAAACTCAATCAGGTGAAGAAGTACAAGATTATTCAAATCCTGCTAAGGTAAAACCAACCTCTCCTATTTTTACATCAGTTTCTTTTTCTGCATCAAAAAATGAATTATGTTCTCACTCATCTAATAATAGAGAACATGATTCAGACACTGAAGTTAATTTCAACACCCTAATCAATAGATATGGGAATTTACTAAAGTCCTTGATTGCAAGCAAAGAGCTTGCTAAGAATCAGGCCAGAGAATTAGAATCCTTGAGAGGAGTATCTTTTCAGTTGGAAAGGGCCAACATAAAGTTGGACATACGAAAACTAAAACTTGTAGAACTAACTAACAAGATAGATAGCCAGGCATAAGTAATAGTAGAACAGGTCAAGACTTTCAAGGACCTGGAAGCAAAGCTCACCCAAGAAAGATAGCTCCTGACACAGTACTCTAAACCCAAGTCTATTCTACCTATCATAGATAAATTTTCTACACCATTTAGAAGTGGTGTAGGATATGGAAAAAATAAAAAGGCTATTAAGAATTATGATCCTAAAGGTAAAGCCCCAATGGATCGAGTTAAGCTACTCCCTAAGCATCTGACTTCTAACAGATGCAATAATTCATGTGTTCCTGGACACATGAATCTTAAGTGCACTACCAACATTGTCAATAAAGAGCCTTGTTGGGAGGGACAAACATCTAAAGGCAATAAAAGCCAAAAACCACCACAAAGGGTGATCAATTCAAGAAGCCAAGGAATTCTTGGAGCTAGTCTCAGTGCACCTCACAAAAACTTGAAAGGTAATGGTGTAAACTTTACACCACTACCTTGGATATTGGATATTTTATCCAAGTTGCACAAAATAACAACTTCACATGTGCAACCAAAGAAAAGATATAATCGACTTGAGTGTTGCTGTTGTGGGAAGGTTGGGCATTTTGCCATAGATTGTTGGTATAATCCAACAACACCTTCATATAAGACTCAACCAGGTTTGTTCAGAAAGCAAGCTGTGTTTCACACAGCAAAGCCTAACAAGAACCAAGACCCCAAAACTATTTGGTTGCCTAAGGTAAATTAATTCTATATTTGTAGGAGGAACCAAGTGCCACAGGAAGGCCAATGTGGTACTTTGATGGTGTTTATTCTAGGAACATGACTGGAACTAGGAGTTTTCTAAGGGATTATAATTTAGTAAGGAATGCACCTAAAGTCATCTTTGGAGGGTCAGAGAAAGGACTCACTAAGGGATATGGTAACATTTCTAATGATCTAGTTACCATCACAAAAGTGGCTTATGTTGAAGGATTGAACCATAATCTGATAAGTATAAGTCAGCTTTGTGATATAAGTTATGAAATTATTTTCCACAATCACAAGTGTCTGATAAGGAATCCAATTGATCAAAAGATCATCTTGTCAGGCACTAGGAGTGAGAGCATTTATTTTCTAAATTTCTTAAGTATAAATGAGAAATAACCTGTATGCCTTATAGCTAGAGAGAATGACTCTTTGTGTGTGCAATTGCACAAGAGGCTAGCTCATTTAAACTATAAAACAATGAGCAAACTATTCTCTATGGACTTAGTTAGAAACAGTCCATAGCTCAAATGCTCCAAAGAAGGATTATGTACTGCATGTCAAAAATGCAAATAAACAAAAGTCTCCTTTAAGAGCCTACAGTCCAAAGACACTGAGAGGTGTCTGCACTTACTACATATGGATCTATTTGGTACTATGCAAGTTTTTAGTTTGGATAGGAAGTCCTATACCTATGTGATTGTGGATGATCACACTAGGTTTGCTTGGGTATTCTTCTTAATTAGAAAGACTGAAACAGTAGATTTCCTTGCTAAGTTTGTCAAACAAATTCAGAATGAGATGGGATGTTCTGTGGTCAAACTAATAAGTGACCATGGTACATAATTTCAATCTGAAAAGTTGAAATATTTCTGTATGAAACTAGGGATCTTTCAGGAGTTCTCCTCACCAAGAACACCACAGCAAAATGGAGTTGCTGAGAGGAAAAATAGAATTCTCATTAAGGCAGCTAGAACAATGCTGAGTGACACATATCTTCCACAATAGTTTTACGCTGAGGCTGTAGACACAGCATGCTATGTTCAGAATAGACCATTGATCAACAAGAATCACAATAAGACTCCCTATGAACTAATGAAAGGCAGAAAACTAAATCTGTCCTACTTCAAGATTTTTGGTAGTAAGTGTTATGTTTTGGACAATGGGAAAACTTATCTAATTAAGTTCTCTGAAAAATCCTATGAAGGAATCTTTATAGGGTATAGTGAACATAGTAAAGCATATAGAATCTACAACTTGAAACATCAAGTTGTTGAAAAATCAATTAATGTAGTTTTTGATGAAACTTCTATTTTATATAATGAGAACTCTAATAACTGTAGTCTAGATGATATAGACTCTAGGATGGAAAAGTTAAATATAGGTGATTCACCAGATCTAGAGTTACACACTAGACATAATATAGAAATTTTTATAGAAGGTACAGTAACTGCCCAGCGGGAGGAAGAGAATCATCCTAATCCTCCTATAGAACTAGGTAATGGTAGGCACTTGCCAGTAGTTCTTAGGCATCTTAAAGATCATCATATTGACCAATTAATAGGTGATGTCAGGCTAGGAGTAACAACTAGAAGTAGACATCAAAATGAGGTTCTATACTCTAATTATCTCTCTCAGGTAGAACCTAAATGGTTTGAAGAAGCCAATTCTGACCCCAACTGCATTATGTATGCAAGAGGAGCTTAATAAATTTGAGAGATGCAAAATATGGAGTCTAGTTCCTAGACCTAGTGATCACAATGTCATAAGCACTAAGTGGATTTATAGGAATAAACTAGATGAGCATCGGGTTATTGTCAGGAATAATGCAAGATTGTTGGCTAAATGATATAGATAAGAGGAAGGGATAAAATTTGATCAAACCTTTGCACCTGTAGCTAGGGTAGAAGCCATAAGTTTATTTTTAGCTCATACAGCATACAAAGGATACAAGGTCTGCCGGATGGATGTAAAGTTAACATTCCTTAATGGTACACTGAAGGAGAAAGTATATGTAGAGAGCCACTAGATTTTGTCAACCCTAAACACAACACCTATATCTTCTGATTGCACAAAGCTTTGTATGGGTTAAAATATGAACTTAGAGCCTGGTATGAGACCTTGTATACCTTTCTTATAGAGAACAAGTTCTCTAGAGGAATGATAGATAAGATATTATTTCTTAGGAAATCAAAGGTTCAAGCATCCTAGTCCAGATTTATGTAGATGACATATTTTTTCGGTCTACTAATAAGAAGCTGTGTAGAAAATTTGCCAGGCTTAGGCAAGGCAAGTTTGAAATGAGCGGCATGGGTGAGCTAAAGTTCTTCTTGGGATTCCAAGTTAGACAATCTTAGGATGGTATATACATCTCTCAATGTATGTTCACTAAGGAATTGATTAAGAGATATAGTATGAAAAATTCTTCTACCATGAGAACTCCAATGTGTTCAATTATGTCACTACACAAGGATGAATCTGGGAAACCAGTTGATGAAACCTTGTATAGGGGCATCATTAGATCTCTTATGTATTTGACTGCAAGTAGGCCAGATATTATGTTCACAACATGTGTCTATGCAAGGTACCAAGCATGCCCCAAAGAGTCTCATTACACTACCATGAATAGAATATTGAGATATATTAAGGACACAACTAATCTTATGATTTGGTATCTTAGGGATAGTGATTTTGAACTCACAGGCTACACAGATATAGATTTTACAGGGTGTAAAGATGATGGAAAAAGTACTTCTGGAACTTGTCAGTTTCTAGGAAAAAGAATAATAAGTTGGTGTAGCAAGAAGCAAACAAGTGTTGCAATTTCTAAAGCAGAATCTGAGTACATATCTGATGGGAGCTACTGTGCACAATTGTTGAGGATTCAACATCAACTAGTAGACTACAGTGTACAACTAAGTAAATCTATTATGTTTTGTGATTTTAATAGTGCAATTTCTGTTGTTAATAATCCTATTTCACACAGTAGAACTAAACATATAGAAATTCGATATCACTTTCTTAGAGAGAATGTTAAAAAAGAAAATATTAGTCTACCATATACTCCAACAGATAGACAAGTTGCTAATTTCTTTTCAAAACCGCAAGATGAAAGTCAGTTCAATTACTTTAAATTTTAACTAGGCATGTTAAACATTGAATAGATCTTTTCAATTAGTAGCAACAAAATTAAGAAATTATATTCAGAATACAAATTTTTCCTAAGTCAAAGAATTGTGTCGAGACACCACAGTGGGTGTTGAAACTATAGGCAGTATTGTGTCGAGACATCAGAATGTTTGTCAACACAATAAGTAGTTGTGTGTCAAGACACCTGCTAGTGTGTCGACACTGATTAGCGACAGTGTGTCGAGACATTATAATTTAGTATCGAGATATAAGGTTGTCGAGACCTTGAGGTCTGTGTCGAGAGTCATGAAACATGTGTCGACTTTTGTCGACACAACTCGACAAAATATGTTTTCCATGTCGATACTAGAAATTTCCCAATATTAAGAAAATTACTAAATGCAGCGCGCCTTTTCACCTTCAATATACAGTTACTATAAATAGGAGGAGAAAGGTATAGTCGACAACACTTATAGGAAATCTTGAGAGAGTGATCGCTGTGTGTCGAGACCTAGAAATCCATAGTCGACTCTTTTCAATCTCCAACTCCTTCAACTAGAATTGCACCCAAGATGGACGACAATATAAACGAGGGTTACGAACTGGTGTGAAATGCCTTCGTCTCCGCACTAAAAGAAATAAGGAAAGTGATTGACCTTGTCAATGAAGCAGGACCTGAATATCTGCTTTCAACACCAACTAAGATTTGGAAGAGAGAAGTGTATGAATTCTATTCTAATGCCTCACTAAACCCTAAGTTAGGCAAAATGAAATCCAGTGTTAATGGAGCAATAGTAACGGTCACAACCAAAAGATTGGGTAAAGTCTTTCAGATTCCAAGTACTGCTAAGGAAGATAACCTAGACTCATGCATGACTGCAGAGGCTTTGGAGTGGTGTAGACTGGCTCGAACCACTAGGATTGGAAGTTCTTTGAAAAGGAATGGAATGAATTCCCAGGGAAAGTTTTTATCTGAAGTAATTCGAAAGGTGCCCCTCTGCAAGACTGGAGCACATGACAGAATTTCAACCTATATATTTAGCCAAATGACTAGGATTATTTTCATAATCAAGAATAATTGGAATAGGGCAGTCTTTGATAAAATTGCAGAAGGGATTCAGAAGCATAATATGGGCAGAATTGTAAGTTTATATCTGGTAAAGGCAAGTCCAGATAGTATCAATCAGAAGATTGAATTCAAGTTAAATCATATGAGGAGAATGGACATGAGAATTCTGTCAAGATGGGAAAAGGTGTTGTCTAAGGACACTCCAGAACCCAAAAAGATAAAGGAGGTAAATGGAGAGAAAGCAGTAATAGAAGAAGAAGAATCCACAAGTGATTCTGAAGAACATGTAGAGTTTAGCTCAGCTTTAGATGCTGAAGAAAAAACATGAAGATCTCCAAGACTCTCACCTAGAACTAGTGAGCAGGTGTAGGGGGAGAACATTCCTGAAAAATATAAATTGAGGGGGAGAATCTCCAAGAATTGACGATGGATACTTTTAGAACAATAAAAATGGATGTTGTACAGGAACTAGACCACTCAAGGATATCTGAACAAGAAATATCTAGGAAAGAGATGGAGGAAGGAATTTCAAAAGGGACTGAAGAAGTTCTTCTTTCTAAAGAAACAAACTTGCAGGGGGAGATAGATGAAATTCCCCAGATTACAGTTCATGATGCTAAAATTCAACATGCAGATGATAACTTAGATAATATCAATATTAATATGGAAAGTAAAAAAATTGAGGGGGAGTTGGACCCAGATACTGATAAACCTAAAGAGACACCTCAAGTTGAAGAGGTAAGTTCTTCTGAATCAGGAGATGCTGAAGAACCTCAACTAAAGAAAAGGAAGTTTTCTGAAATGAAGAAAAGGAGCAAAAGCTACAAATAATATTTTCAATCTGGGACACCAGCTGCTCATAAAGAAGGTACTAGCTCTCTGCTAGTACAAATTCAAATAATGATAGATAAGCGAAGGAAGGATCTAGAAAAGTATGCAGATGACAGCAATAAAGAGCTGTAGTTTCAACTGGCTCGGGATATTAAGTCAATAAGATTTGAAGTCAATCTTTTAAAATCTTAAATGACTACTTTCTTTGAAAAAGGAGCAAATGATGTAGTTTATCTTACTAAACAATAGCAAGAGGCCAAGTCAACTACATATGCGATGGTTGTCAGACAAGGCTATGTCCTTGAAAATGAGAGAATTTTGGATGAAAACATGACAGCCCTGCATACAGAAACAATGGTTAAAATGGTTGAGCAGTCTACTACATTAGACAACAAATTTGCTGCTGCTACAGTGGCCATAGAAACTCAGCTAGCAGACCGTTCAACTTCCTTGCTAAAGATATAAAAGCTTCTGACAAGACTTTGGACAACAATTTACTGAGAATAAAGAATATTGTCACCTCAGGTATCAATTACTTAGATGGACAGACTAGATTTCACAAGAATGATCCAAGGGATCATGTTGAACGAGAAATCATAAAGGGGGATAGGGTAATGATAAAAGCCATTTTGAAAATGCTACCTGGATATCAAATAAAATCAGAGACACTTTAGGATTTCCTCCTTTATAGTATGATGGAGATTAGACGGCTGAGTCTGGTTGTCAACCAGCTCACCTTGAAACACCTCATGCCACGGGTACTCATGCTGATGAGCAACCAATATACAATCTTGTAGCACAAGCTACCTTTGAGACTATCCAAGCTGCTATCTCTCACATGTACAGTACTCCACCATCAGCTCAAAATGTTATCTATGAAAAGGTGTAGATGCCTGATTTTGTTATGCTTAAAGAAAAAGAGGCATAACTTTCAAAGAAAAGGTTCAGGGAACAAGTTTAGAGTTGACCAGATTTTGAGCTATGGAGCCCAACCTCGAGATCAATAATTCTCACTGCATGGAAGACAGTAAACACAAATGTCACAGATAGAGGCAAATGGTATTCCGAACAGGAATGGGAAAACATTTAAAGAAGCAAGAAGTTATCCAAAAGTTCAGACAAGATCTGAAGAAAGGAAAGCTACCTGTTAAGTCAATTGAGCCCAGTAAATACTTTCCAAAGTCATATCATTATTTTGAAAGACAAATACTGAAAGAAGAAACCATTGCAAAAACTAAAGCTAAGGATGACAAAGGGAAGAAGGTTGCTGATGACAAGGTGTCAGAGGTGAAGGCAAAAATTTAATCTGGAAAAGGCATAGTGATCAAAGAGCCAGAGCAGCCATAAAATGTTCTTAATTTTGGATTTCATAAAATACTTGTTATGTTACTATTGTATAACCAAAACTTGTAGTTGTAAACCGTGTGGTGAACATTCAATGAAAATTTTGGTTTACTCAACATTTCATGTGTTATTAATTAGGATTGTAATTGTTTGTCTTATTTTCTGATTTAGCATTATCTGTTTTAAATATGTGTTTGTTTTTATCTGTGTTATTTCACATTTTGTACTGCACTGAACTTTTAAATTTTTTTATCATAATTTTTTTTGGTATCATGTTGTATATCATTGAATTGGGGTTATGACTTCTCCAAATAGGGGGAGATTGTTGGCTACATTGGTCACAATGTACTTAATTTGAAGAAGCCCTTTTAGTTCAATGATATACACATAGTTTTATTTGATGAATGTTAAGTTCATGTGTGCATGCAAATAAAGCTAAGTATAAAAGTGTCAAGATACTAGACATGTGTCGACACCTTTGTCACGGATCTTCTGAGAGAAGGAGAAAGTTTTGTTGACACTCAGGACTAGTGTTGATAGACTTAAATAAGAAGTACTGAGTCAAGGAGAAAGTTGTGTTGACACCCAGGACTTGGGTCGATACTATGATACAAGAAAACAACTGCGTCGAAACTAAGGACAACTGTCGACACACACTACTCAAGTTGTGTCGAGTCAAAGAGAAGTTGTGTTGACACTAAGGACAAGTGTCAACATAATCTATACAAGCAGTGTCGAGACTGAAGACAACTGTGTCGACACTCAAGAGAAGTGTCGACACAATTCACAAGCTAAGTCAGGACTGGAAGAGCAGTGTTGAAACTCAGGACTAGTGTCGACACATTCTACATCAGCTGTGTCGAGAGAAGGTGAAGGTTGTGTAGACACATTCAAAAGAATGTCGACACCACTACAAGAGTTGTGTCAACACCCAAGACTGGTGTCGACACATCCAATAGTCAAATCTCAACACTTCAAGCAGATTTGTTTCCTAAGTACAGAAATCAAGTCAAAGGGTCTGACAACTGTCAAAAATACCAAAACTGTCAGATGTGATTTATTAACCAGATAAGCCGGTTACCTTTGACAGAGCCTATATAAAAGGATAACCTCTTTGAAAAAAATAGAGCAAAAAATTTGGCAAGTTCAGATCTAATAAGTTATCTTCTAGAATACAGATGGTGGAGAGAAGCCGGAACAACAATCGTCTTCAACAACCTCCATCCTAGATCTACCCTAATTTCAACTTCAAGAAGCTTTGAAAAGCTAAGAACGGTAGGATCAAATCTATTACTTCAAGATCAAAGGAAGAAAAACGATCAGGATCAGATCAAGAAGCAATCACTCATTCCTTTCTTGCTGGGTGACTTGTTCACAATCAATCTCTTTTACTTTTTATTAATTTTATAAGATCTACCTGTAGATCTGAGTATATGGGATACATTTTCTCTAATATTGTAAGCCAATGGTATAAAGGCTGAGGCAGGGAAGGGATTGCCTGCAGTAGGAGAAGAGGAAATTTCTCTAAGTTGTAGGGGCAGCATTTTCCTGAGAAGTAGGAGTATGGATACATTCTGAGGTAGAGTTGTTGGGAAGATCTTAAGGTGCAGGATCTTGGGGATCTGAGTGGTAAGACTTGTAAGTCTGAGTTGTAGGAGTCAGCTGGGCTCTGAGATGTAAGATCTGTGGATCCGAGAAAAGGAAGAAGAAAGATTTTGGTCGAATCTCGTTCATTGCTAGATAGACGATGGAGGAAGTGGATGTACCCATAAATTGGGGAACCACTATAAAACTGCGTGTATTGTGTTGTGTATGTTGTGTTTGATATGCGATGATAGTTCTAGATTGTTGGTAAAATTATCTTGTTTATCTGGTTTTGATATTCAACTAAAAGAAAATATATCTCTGAACTTAAAAGGTGTAGCCAAGAATCAAATTGGACCTATTCACCCCCCCACCCTCTAGGTTACTTAAACATTTACAAGCGTGACATAGGTTTTGCACCAGGCACTACCTCAATAGCAAAGTCAATCTCTCGCTGGGGTGGAAGCCCAGGGAGATCCTTAGGAAAAACATCTGCAAATTCTGATATAAAAGGAACGTCACTCAAACTAGGCTTCGGCTCTACAACCTCCAATAGCGTGAAAAACAATTCCATGCCCTTCCGAACTTCGTTGACTAGCTAGACAGCAGACTTCAATATCTTGCTCGATACTCGCTGTTAGATCCCTAGTAAGATTTGGGCTAGGTTCACTAAGTTAGGATCATATGACACACAATGTATAGCCAGGGTCATGGTTGTGTCCTAGAGTCTATGCCAAGTCCTCAGTAGCAACATCATATGGACTAGCCATCATCAGACTACCAGAGACTCAAAGACTTAGAGATTTTCCATAGACCAAGTAAAATGAGTTCGACGTTCGTCGAACTCATGTCGATGATTGTCATGCTCAGCTTGAGGATCTCAGAGAAAATTCTCTGAGCTGAGATCGACGAACTTAGTGCTCAGGTCGACGAACTTTGGACACTACACTTCAACACTTCATAAAGGCTGTGTCGACACACAGAGGAATTGTGTCGACACACAGAATAACTGTCGACACCAATTGTGTCGACACCAGAAGTCAGCTGTGTCGACATACAGGACTTGTATCGACACACTCAAGATCGACACTTGAAGCCAACTGTGTCGACACACAGGAATTGTGTCGACACACTCAAGACAGCTCGATGAACTTCATTCTCCGGTCGATGATCTTTGGACTACCTTCTGCATTCTGTCCAAGACTATGTTCTCTAGACTCAGGTCGACGTACTTAGTTCTTTGCCCGATAATTTCTTGATTCTCTACTTCAACTTCTTAAAGCCAGAAGCTTTTCATATTTTTCTAAGTCCAGATTCATCTTCAGTCGACGAATTCCATATTCTCAGTTCGATGAACTTTGACCACTTTGGCTAGAGTTATCCTGCAACAATTAGTGGTCCTCAGCTCGACGAAATAAAATTATTAGGTCGACAATTTCTAGATACTTCAACTCTTTCATTTAAGAAGCATCTGTGAATATTCTTAGGTCCAAAATCAACTCCAGTCGACGAAGCCAGTTATTAGCTCGACGAACTTAAGACACAAAAAAGGCAAAGTTTCTGAATCATACAGTTTTGTTATCAGATCGATGATCTTGGAACTCAGCTCGACGAAAAGAAGTTATCTGATCGACGAACACAGTATCTCAGCTCGATGAATTGTGGAATCAGCTCGACGATTTCTGTCATCTGTTTGACGATTCTAGACTTAGTATTTCTTTCCTCTGTCCTCACTCTATGACAATAATTTCTGAATGATTAATGATAAAATATTCTCTGAATATTACCGTTGGATGGTGCATTGATCACGACCTTCATCAGAGTTATTGCTTTCCATTTTTCCAAGGGACAGTTGGGGAAATAAATCAATGCAGTTTATTCTCTAGGCCTTCAGCATTGATTGCAGCAGAGGAATTCAAATTTCGAAAGTCAAATTCCTTCAGAAAATATAAAAGAGATTTTCTCTTTTCCTGAAGACACACAGAACACAGCATACACAGAGACACACAGAAACATAAAGAATTACAGTCAGTCTGTCTTCTAGAGTCTCTCTGCTCCATCATTCTTTCACAGCTTTCTGATACAGAAAAGAAGCCCTAGGCCAGAGGCAGATCAGCTATTGAAGAAGAACAACAATCAATCTAAATCAAGAGTCTTCTTTCTTCATCACTACAGGAAACTTCAGAGGACAATAACTACTCCATCTATCAAGAAGTTCTTGCAGATTTCTTTGATAAAGGCTTAAAGACCGAAGGCCTGTCACCCTGCAATAAAGCTCCAAATTTCCCTGAACTATTCTACATCTCAGGGGGAGCTACTTGCTAATATCATATCCACTTATATTCTATCTGATTGTTGACAGAGAAGACACCATCACCTCTCACCCCTCTCTGTATAAAGGGTTGTCATCTCCCTTTAAAAGTGATTCTTGGTTACAAGTCACCTGACCAAAAGACTTGAGATTTGGTTTTTGAGCACCTGAGCAAAAGCTCATTGGTATCAGACACCTGATTAAAAATCTGAGTGGATTCCTACCAGGGTGGTGGAAGAGTGGATGTACCCAGGTTGGGGAACCACTATAAATTTCTTGTGTCATCTGGTTACCCTTTCTTTTGTTTCTTATTGTGGTTGTGATTGTTAGTTAGTTGTTGTTGTGTTTTATCTTTTAATCTATTTCTTACACCACTAGGACTTGTCTGCAATAGCCAGAAAATTTTATAAGCTTTAAATACTCTGTTCACCCCCCCCCCCTCTAGAGTATTCCTGATCTAACAGCTCACTTTCACTCACACACCAGCGAACCTAGTTTCAGGTTCAGTGTTTTACTCCAGTAAGACTTCCGTAAAGTTGCAGTCTATATAGGCATGCTGCTCCTAGAGTCATTGCATACCAAATATTACATCAAAATACGATATCAGAAGCACTAATTCTTACAAACCAAAGTCATGACTTCCTATCCGCACCTCAACATAGTAGGCCTGATCCGCGCGCATCAAGTACCTGCTAGGCAACAACAGATTCACTCGATCTGTCGGCATAAATTAAGGTACTCTAATACACACCATGAAGTCCTCAAACAGAATGGAATGAAAAGATCTTATATCGAACAGTGCTCTCACTGGATAATCCAATATCAGGACAATGCAAAATTGAAACAAATCATACACAAGTAATGCACAAGGCACTAAGTATGGAAAGCAGTAAAAACTATATCTTAACTCATATATGTTACGATGTCACTTTCTTTTATGGCCTCCAGCTTGCCAAGATTATGGACTCGGGGTTGCTCTTGAGATGTACTTGACTCCACCACTGCTTTTCCATTTTCAGAATAAGTCGCACTCATTTTTTATTCATCTTTGGAGGGCCTCTCCGACATTATTGGGCCATTTGTCCCACCTTGCCACATGTGTAACAAGTGAGCGGACCTCGTCCTGTCGTCATATCAGGTTTATTAGAAGAATCTGGCACGGAAGACTGAGCCTTCTTCTTCAACATTCTATACTGAAACTTTGTAGAGTTAGGTACTTTGAACTCTAGCTTCTTCACTGCCAAGTCCTTCTTACATTGCAAACGTTTCATATTGTGTTCAAGGGAATGGGCCGTATTGACCAGTGTGATAAAACCTTACATCATAGGTCCCGAGAGAAGCAATCGTATGTCTTCTCTCAGCCCTTCATAGGTCCTATTTGTTTTCTGTTCCTCATCTACAAATGTAAAGCATGCATACCTTCTCAATCTTGTAAACTCTTGCAAGTAGTCTTCCACAGAATTCTCGCATTGAGTTAGCCTTTGAAATTGATTTTCCATTGCAATCTGCTGTGCAGATGGAATATATCTCGCCACAAAACACCTCGAGAATTCCTCCATCGAGATCTAAATCCACGACCGACAAGCAAACTGGTGCAGCTCAAACTCATCCCACCTTAGTCTGGCCTCACCATCTAATAAGAAGGTAGCTACAGTGACTTTCTGCCACTCCTCTGTTTCAATGGTAGTCGTGATTCTCTTTATTCTTTAGAGCCAATATTAGGCTTGTGTATGAGTTCCAATACCCACACACTAGAGGGTTGAAACTCATTACATGTTTCAATTGATTTTTTATCGCTCGCCTTGTGGTCACAAGCCCTACGACCATTTGTCTTACCGCCACATGTTCAACTAGGCCAACCAGTTCCTAGACCACCGTAGGGGTAGGAGGTTGTACTCGCCCACCTGGTTGCGCATTGATTAATACCAATACAGCTTAAGCAACCAGCTTTATAGTTTTCGTAGAAGGAGGATGTGTTGGTACCTTAGTTGGTGCATTACTCTCTACCGAGCGCTTGGGTTCCTGCTGCCCCGCACCACTTCTAGTTGCCTATAATCGTGAAACACACAATTAAGCAATGCACAATATTGCCAAAAGCAATTATAGGAAAACGCAAGTTCCTTCAACATGTGAATTTTTATTCCTAAGTGGACATTCATGGGTTCATTAATGTTATAACAGTAACACACATACACGTGCTCACCACCTCTTTAAAGAATTTTACCACGAATTTGAATAAGAAATAACGACACCAAAAGCTTAAACCAAAATTGTAACACCTCTATCTGTCACATAGAATATAACAGAGGGTCCGGCCGGGGCCCCACGCTATATTCCCCAAACATTCGTCTGAGTTAGTCATTGAAACTATATTATCGTATACACATACTAACTCAGAGCGCATTCTAACGGAAGCAGTTTGATTTGTAGAACCCATATACCAGGAATGTCCACTACACATTTAGGAATGATAAAACCAAATACACCACATGTTCTGGCCTTACGACCTTACAATTATTTCCTTTACAAAAAGTGTTTTCATACATTGGCACGTAGCCCGACACACATGAAAAACAGTAAACATATGACTTTGGGCCTTTAATGGCTAGCCAATTGCAGCATAAGGGACTTCAGCCAGCTTTGTTCGACTTGGCTCTCCAACACCTGCATAGCACGACTCACCAAACGTGGCAAATAAAGCAATAGTTAGCATTAGCTGACCAATTTATAATGACGTCACCCCTCACTCGGGACGGCGGTTCTCCTTCCCTACAAGTAGTAGCATATAAATATCTTTCGGCAATAGGAACATGCACTTAAGCACCATTAGCCACATACGTAGGCTCGATCGACTATACACCACATGCACTCAGGTCACATTCTCGGAGTACCGAATTTCCCGTGTCCCACAACCATCCATAGTCCCAGACTTGATGGGTTTACTTAAGAATTCTAGTCTTTCCGTCTTGAGGCCTAAGACTCGCATTATGCCAATGATGAAAGCCAGTTACTTTAGGTGATCTAGTCCGAACGACATAATGCGAGTACTGTTCAGCCGCAACGCGTTGCTCAATTCTCCATGCTAACGCTGATGGTCACAGCCATCATGGTGAATGTCAAGATGTGTGTCAGCCTCCACTTGCCTGTTTGGCTCTCTGCCTTTTTTATGGGCACTCCAGGCTCTCTTCATCATTTATCGCTCACAATGTCCCAAGGACATAAGCCTGCAATGATCAACATGGCTCTCATGGTCAATAGTTGGGCTCACATGGCTCATAGCTTCTTACGCAACGCACCTTCTCTCTCGGACATAAGCTTTGCAACCACATTCAAGCTGGCTCTCACGGCCACTTAGTTGGGCTCACAAGGCTCTCAGCTTCAAATAATGGCCCCAAGTCTCCCAGAGACAGAACTTATAGCTCACTGGAAGGTATCATCGGCGGTAGAACTACCGCCGCGCGGAAGGGACAGAAGTCGCTTCTTCGACGTTTTTGGGTGTTTTCCTGGAGATCATCTCCAGTACTATCACTGTAGCATCATACACACCCCGAGATCCCAGATTCTACATGTTTATCCGCAAGTTTTATCCACGTAGACTTCTTTGGCATGAAGATCAATTCATCACTAAAGCAGACCAACCTGTCCAAGTGGGCTTCACACAGAATGCTTATTCTGTACTTTGATTTTGGATATAAATACAAGTTTTATGGGAGATCACAATGATCTACCCGCTGGAAACCACCTTTTACTTCACCCTTACGAGAGGGGTTCCATGCACATATGCAAATTGATGACTTCACTCATCCAAAGAGAAAGTTGGTACCCTTATTTATCTCTTAGGGTCCATGCCCTTGTTCTTTTATCCGGATGGAATTGATCGTCACAGCTTCCTCTCCACGGATCTAGCATCGACTCGCAATTCCGATCACATGCATACCTTGGATCGCTTCTCCTCTTGTCCTCCTGGACTTTCTTCCTCCTCTTCCATCAAGAACATCAAGAACCAAGAGAGAGAGTGTAAGAGAGAAAATGAGAATTTCATCTCATGTACAACCCTTAACAGCGAGCTACCACCACGCGATATTAAAGCCGGTCACCGCTTGGACGATTGACATTGCTCTATCGCCCCAATGAGCTACCACCTTACTTCCACGTGGCAA
The DNA here is from genome assembly GCA_039583875.1 of Platanthera guangdongensis. Taxonomy (NCBI): domain Eukaryota; kingdom Viridiplantae; phylum Streptophyta; class Magnoliopsida; order Asparagales; family Orchidaceae; genus Platanthera; species Platanthera guangdongensis. Next base: position 140,133,330 of record CM077158.1, on the reverse strand, counting down.
GCTACTGTCGCTGTTAACTTACTACCGCCGAGCGGTACCTTCCCGAGACAGAAGTCATTTTAATCAGCTATCGCCGCGCGTTAGCTTACTACTGCCCCGTGGTAGCCTCTCAATGATTCATCGAAAACTTTCAGTGCATTGAGTACTGCCACGTATTAACTTCCAATCCTTCCCTTTTAAGGATTTTTGGGTCATTACATGATGTTAGTTGTTTCTTGAGTTGCTCAAAAGCTTCGGCGCACGCTTCAATCCATTCAAACTTGGATGCTCCTCAAAGTGTTTTGAAGAAAGAAGAACTCCTATCCCCGACTTTAGAGAAGAATCTTCCTAGGCCTACTAGCCTTCCTCCTAACTGCTGAACCTCCTTAGGGGAACGAGGAGGTACCATATCAAGGATGACTTTTACTTTATGGAGATTGAGGGCAAGTCCCTCAGGTGTAAGGATATGACCAAGAAATTTCCCCATACTCTCCCTAAAGACACATTTTAATGAGTTTAACTTCTTTTTCGCAGAGTAACAAACATCTCTGCGATGTCTTGCAAATGTAAAGAAAAGGATTTGCTTTTTACTAAGAGTTCATCAAAATAGACTTCAAGATTTCTTTCCTTTTGCTCCCTAAACATTAAATTTATCATGCGTTGATATGTCGCGCCTATGTTTTTGAGCCTGAAAGGCATCACGCGATAGAAATTACAACTGTTGTTCATGATAAAAGACGTGTGAGAAACGTCGGGCTTATGTTGGATTTTACTAGTGGGAGATGTACATTACATGTGCGCAGCAGAATATCAATCAAGAAAACCCAAAGACAAATGGATCTTGCGATTATCATTGATCAAGAAGTAAAAACAAGTAACTTTATAAAAGTACATCTTTGTGGGACTGAGTCACTACTCAACCAAGAAGCTCCAAGGAAGTCTCATGGACAATTGCGGTAGGAGTTCCGAGCATAGTAGTTTATCACGCCGCTATGGCTTTCCACACGAGCAAGAAGAGCCCTTAGAATCTTGTCACACAAGATCTAGGTTGGAAGAAGGAATGTCCTCAACATCTCCACGGATTGCTAGATCAGTTAAAGGAGAGGCGGCGGTGATGAAGACGAAGCTTATGAAACACTTTCCGATGACAGCAAGGTGTCGGAATGGTAAAAAATAATAGATCGGCGGCTGCGACTTCTAGGTTGTCAAACTATTCCGTCAGGAAGAAGAAGTCATATATTTGATCTCAATCGATTTGGTCAAGTATAACTTAAGATAACAGTTATCTCATCTATATATATATATTGAAACATCTGTTACCCATAGACCAGGACAAAATCAGACTTAAAGAATCAAACCGGAGTTAATAGAATTCATCGAGATGACACATGTATATACGACGAATCAAGGATCCATTCGTCGAGATAACATGAGAATCATCGACAAATTCAGACATACCAATTCGTCAAAACATTAAGAGAATACTCGACGAATCGAAGTCCAATTTGTTGAGATTTCAAGAGTATACTTGACTAATCCAAGTCCAATTCCTCATGATGTCAAGAGTATATTTGACGAATACAAGCCCAATTTGTTGAGATGTTAAGAGTATAGTCGATGAATTCAGATGGATTCCTCAAAACATCAAGATACCTTTCAATGAATTATCCTTGAGTCTTCCGACAACTCATTTGGTGATCTATATTCACAATATAGGTCTTGTGTTGAAAAACCTCCAAATCCAGAATGTCTTAGGCCTGGCCTTTCACTCATATCACATATGAACAATGCCAACATAATCCTTTCGAACTTCTCCAATACTCTTATGTGCGACCCCATAGGTTCATATTGCGTTGGAAGTGAGACTACATGTTTGACTACTTTTAGATCACAATAGTAACACTAACAACTTATGTATTCTAATCTGGTGGTAACCAGAAAATACATTCAAAAAACTCATGCATGGATACCCAACCGCGGAATCTACTGGAGCATCTATCTGAGGCAAGAGGTAATAATCTTTTGGGCATGCTTTATTTAACTTTGTAAAATCTACACACATCTACCATCTCCCCCTTGGTTTCTTAACCAATAAAACATTTGATACCCTGATGTGGTATTGAATTTCTTGCGGAGCTTGACGACCTCCTCCATGATGGGCTCTGCTAGCTTTGTTGGCACCTCCATCTTATTTTGTTGAATAGACTTGAAATTGGGGGCGATTTTGAGATAGTGGCAAGCAATATCAGGGTCCACTCCTGGCATGTCCTCTACTGACTAAGCGAAGAAATCCAGGTTCTCCAATAGACAAGAGATCAACTTAGTCTTCTTTTCTTCAGGAAGCTCTGAGTTGATGGATAGCTTCCTCTCTTCCCCTTCTGCGATAATACCACCTTGTATTACCTGGGAAGGTTCCAGGTGAGTTCCTTCTCGGGCTCCCTCCTATGGGTTTTTAGTTGCTTCTAGGAGGGTTGCATCTTCAGGGGTAACAAATGAAACAATTGGAGAAGGAACATGCTCGGTCACATTGACCATCCTAACATAGCATTCCCGATCAATCTTTGGGTCACTCCTGACCCGATACTATTTTCCTTTAGCATCAAATTTGATTGCAAGGTGGTAGGTTGAAAACACCACTTGGTATTCGTTGGGGAGGGTCTTCCAAAGATGGTATAACTGCTACTTGGATCATCAACTACTATGAACTGATCAAGATTTGTAACCCCCACCAAGTGTTACCAAGAGGTCAACATTCCCTTCTACCTCCTTTCTTTCGCCGGAGAAACTATAGAGTGGCTCTTTGGTTGAAAGCAAAAATTTTTTTGTCTTCAGGTACTCGATAGTTTTCTGGAAGATGAGGTTCATAGAACTACCAGTGTCGATCAAGGTTCTCCTTACCGTGTAGTCCTCATTGACTGTCTTGATCACAACCGCATTACTGAAAGGATTGACAGTCTAGGGAAGATCATCCTGGCCAAAGGTGACGACTCCCATTGATGGTGTAGTGGAAGAGGTTGCATTTGCCTCTTGCCGAAAGACTCTTGTAATAGAAGACTTATGGGTTGACCCTGTTCCTGCTCCCCTGTGTGCAAAAGAGTTGTCCAAGAGTGCCCTTGTCGTCTGCATCGACACATTCAACTCCAACACTGACGCTGCCCATACGACCAACGTCCTCAACCTCCTCGCACTCCCAATATACCTCTTCTACCTCTTTGCCCTTTAAGGTGGATGGTTTCGTTGGAGCCTCCTTGCTACCGAGTTTTTTCGTATTCCCCATGACAAGAAGCCTTTACACTAGCTGGCGAAGAGCTCTACAATTATCTGTTAGATGTCCCTTCTTTTTATGGAATTTATAGTGAAGATCAAAGTTTCAGAGCTTCCCCTCTACTTTCTGAAAATCTCTCTTGTACTCTGGCTTCTTATGCAATATCTGGATGACCTCATCCACTGTTAGACCCATAACTGAGAGCTCCACCATGGGGTCATTGTTCTACTGAGCATCTGAGGGTGAATCATCTTGTGCCTGAAAGACTGGCAAAACCTGGGGAGTAGTTGGAGCGGTTGCAGCGACCAATGATAATTTCTGATCACAAAACTGTTGATGGCTCTAGAATGGTCGCTTGGTGTGGAAGTTTCTTCCTCTCCGAGCAGGGGGCTGATAATCCGGGCGAGGAGGCGTGGATGAGTGATGAGCTGTAGATGAAGAGTTTGCCACATCCTTTCCCTCTCCAGTCTTAGTTGTGAAGGAGGATATGTATTTAGGATTGGCGTTCTCACCTCAATGAATCTATTGACCAAACCAATCAGCTCTTGGTACGTTGCGGGTGCATTAGTAGTTTCCTTGAGTTCCAATGAGCCCTCCTTGAGGCGGTGGACTAAGGAAACTTTGTAGAAATTTGGATCCACATTCTTGACGCACATGATTTCTTTTTGAATGCCATCAACGAACCTAACAACTGATTCATTGTCTCTCTGTTTAATTTGAAAAAGAGTTGCTGGACCGCTCTTCCTCCTCCTGGAGGTGGCAAACCTCAACAAGAGCTCTCTGCGGAGCTTGACAAAATAGATGATGGATTGGGGGTACAACTCATGGAACCCCTCTATTGCTTGGCCGTCGAAGGTGGTTACCAGTAGCTTGTACTTCATGGCATAAGTATGACATCTAAGAGCCACATCATTTTCAAATGCCTGCAGATGCTCAACCGGAACAGATTCCCCCATAGAGGTGGGAAAGTGAGGCTCCCTGAAATTATTTTGAGCCGGCTCCCAACGGATTCTATCAATGAAGGGAGAGGGCTCTTCGACTTCGGTTGTGTTGAAGCCTGAGGAGATCGGGAGGATTAATATCTAGCTGTAGTGGTCATCTTGTCTACCTGGTCTGGCAGTTTGGCTCAGTAGTCTACTGGTTAGTGGCAGTGGTTATGTCTGGCGGTTATCTTGGCAGGATTAGCAGTCTGACTGTTCAGTAGTGTTGAGGTTTGTTAGACGGCTTCCTGCAGGGCTTCCCAATCTTGGAGGTCTTCCCGAAGCTACTTTGTGGAGGCTAGCTGCAGCTGTGGGGTGAAGGTTAGCACAACAATGGTCTGGAGACTTGCCGCAACAATGTCCTAATGGTTAGCCGCTGCAGTGTCCTGTAGACTAGCCACAATAGTAGCCTGGAGGCTGACCGCAGCAGCAGTGGTGGTATCTGCAACTGCAGTCTGGAGGAAACCTGTAGATGTGGTTTGACGGCTAGCAGCGGCAGTCTAGCGGTCTTCAGTGGCGGTTTGGCGGCTTACCTCTTTTGCCGGTAGTGATCAACAACTTTATACAGTGTTGTGATTTGACAGTGTCAAACCGCATAAACCGCACGGATTTTATTTAGTCCCACATCACTTATTGTATTCTCTCATCTCCCCATTTTCTATAAATAAGGGAGCATACCTATATATTGTTTATCTTTTTGGAGCAAAAAAATTAGCCTTTATTTTGCTCTTTTTCACATGGTGTCAGAGCTAATCGGTCCTTTGCTCCAATTTGTTCGTAGTTTGTTTTTCTAACAGCTTCCGGCTTCATTTCTGTTTGAGCGGTTTATTTTCCCTCTCTGCCCTCCCTTGCTAGTCGTTTTTCATGCGACTTGTCTCTTTGCCTTCATCCCTGTTCGCGTGGCTTCGCTGTTGTGCATCCTGCTTTACCTGCGGGTTGTGTCTTCCTGCGACTTATTTCTTCTCGCCTGAGTTGTTTTCTCTACTCGTGCGGTCTCTACCTCTCCATTTTATTCTCATCTACCATGGGTTATTTTCTCTGCTCGCACGGTCTCTCCTCTTTCTACAACATATTCTTCGGGCTTCTTACTCAAATGTGTGGTTTGAGTCCCTCTTCCGGCTTTCTTTTCATGTTTGCATTCTTTCTATGACCTTTTTGCGGATCAGTTAACCGATCTGCTCTGTTTACGACCTATTATTTTTCGGATTGAGCTCTTCTTGGTCGCCTATTTGTTGCCCTTTGTTCATGCATTTTGATCTGTTAAACTATGCAGTTTGCTATTGTATTACATGGCCACTCCTCCTATTACTTCTCTTGCTATTTATGCTGCTGCTCAGTTGGCTACTACAGGGATGCGGCTAGTTGATTCGGGTTCTACTAATCATATGATAGGGAATTCCTGTCTTTCCCTTCTCTTGACAAAAGTAACTGGTTGCCTCCGATTCTTATTGAAGATGGTTCTCCGTCTACGGTTTGTGATTCTGGCACGGTCTTTATTACTCATTCTCTTGAGCTTCAGAACACTCTTTATGCTCCGAGTTTTCCATGCAATCTTCTTTCTATAACTGCTCTTTTAAAATAGTTGAACTGTGAAGCTGTTATTACTGCTTCTACTTGTGTTTTTCGGGTCCTTCACTCCAAGGAGTCGATTGCTACTGGGACTGCTAGTGGTGGTTTGTTCTACCTTGATACCGTTTCTGCTTTTTCATCCTCCTCTTTACTTTAGTGGCATCTTGGCCTTGGGCATCCTCCTCTCCAGATTCTTTATCAGCTTATGCCTGATTTACCTCGAGAGGATTCTTCTCTTAAATGTGAAGCTTGTCAATTTGGCAAACACCGTCGAACTACATTTCCTGCAAAGCATTAATGCAGTTCTTCCCGTCCTTTTGATCTTGTTCATTCAGGCGTTTGAGGTCCTACTCCTCTTCAGACTGTTGGTAGGGGGAGCATGTATTTTGTTACTTTATTGACTATTTCTCTCGGTATATGTGGTTGTATTTGTTACACAACCGCTCTAAAATATTTTCTATTTTACTACGTTTTATAATGCAATTCTTACACAATTTGGTACCCCTATTAAAATTGTTCGCACTGATAATGCTAAGAAGTATCTTAGTCATAAGTTCATGTCATTTTGTTTGGATCATGGCATTGTCCATCAAACTACTTAACCTTACACTTCTTAACAGAATGACGCATTGCTGAACATAAAAATCGCCATCTTCTGAATGTGGCTCGTAGCCTTCTCACTCATATGCATGTTCCCCGATCTTATTGGGGCCATGCTATTCTTCTTTCTTTTTTCTCATAAATCATGTTTCCTCTTCGGTTCTCCATGGCAAGACTCCATTTTATATCTTGTATAATGATTCGACTTCGTTTCCTTTACCTCCTCGCATATTTGGATGCACAGCATTTGTTCACTCTCCTTGTTTTGGTTGTGACAAACAATCTCCTCATTCTGTTAAGTGCATCTTTCTGGGTTATTGCCTGACACAGAAAGTATATAGGTTTTTTATCCCTTTCTCCGGTGACAATATGTTTCTACATATGTCACAATCTTTGAGGATGTTCCATTCTTTTCTCATCCCTGTGTTCTTCCTTCTTCTTATGATTATGCTTCTTTTATTTGTGTGCTGGCACCTCTTCTAGAGCATGTCCTTCTTTCTTCTCCTTCTCTTCCTGATTCTCTTACTGTCTCTGATTCTTATACTGAACCGCTGCCAACAACTCCTAGGTCAGTTATCCCTTCTTCGGATGAAACTGACAATGTAGACCGGACTTACCTAGATCTTTTGATTGCTCTTCAGAAAGTTGTTCGATCATGCACTCAACATCCTCTTCAAGCTATGGTTTCTTATGAATAGCTATCTCCTTCGTCCAAGAGCTTTGCTCTTGCTCTATCGACAAATGTTATTCCAGCTTTCTATCAATATGCTCTTGTTATTCCTCATTGGAAAGCTGTTATGGATGAAGAGATGAAAACTCTTACTGAACGAGGTACTTAGACTCTTATTCCAACCCCTCTTGGAGTTGATGTGGGTGGCTATCGCTGGGTATCTGTCATCAAATTTCTTTGTGATGGTAATATTGATCGTTACAAAGCTCAACTTGTTGCCAAAGGGTTTACACAAACCTATGGTGTGGATTTATTTAATTCCTTCTCTCATGTTGCTAGGATTACTACAATCCATGTTCTCTTTTCTATGGTTGTCAACATACACTGGGAAATGTCTCAATTGGATGTGAAGAATTCCTTTCTTTATGGTTATTTATTGGAAACAGTCTATATGGAGCAACATCCAGGGTATGTTGCTCAGGGGGAGTCTCAGGTCTTTAAACTACGGAAGGCGATCTATGGTCTTAAGCAAATTCACAGGGCATGGTTTGACAAGTTCAACGAAGTTATTTCTAATATTGGGTTTACTTAGAGTGTTGCAGATCATTCTTTGTTTATCCACAAAATCTCGGCTGGTCTTGTTATTCTTGCAGTTTATGTACATGACATTCTTCTTATAGGGGATGATAAAAATGGTGTGGATCTGATAAAGAAGCATCTACTTAAGCATTTTTTCCAAGGATTTGAGATCGCCTAAATTTTTTTGGGGATTGAGATATCTCGAAAACCTGGTACCATAGTTCCTTCACAGTGAAAGTATGCCTTGGATCTCTTAACATGGATAAGTCTCTTTGGAGATAAACCTGCTCGATCTCAATGGTTGTTGGGAATGACAAGTGTTGGAGTGAGGACTCACCTCTTCTTAAAGATATCATCAGATACAGAATGATTGTGGAGAAACTTATTTATCTGATAGTCACATGACCAGATATTTGTTATTTAGTGGGAAGAGTGAGTCAACTTATGCAAGCTCCTAAAGAGTGCCATTTACAATCGGCTATTAAGATTCTAGAGTATGTGAAAGGTGCTCCAGGGAAAGGACTTCTGTTTCAGAAAAAGGGACATTCGAAGGTTGTGGATTATTCTGATGCTAGCTACATAGATGATAAGGAAGATATGAAGTATACATCTGGTTTTTTCATATTCATTGACAGTAATCTAGTCAGCTTTAAGAGCAAGAAAAAGGCTGTAGTTGTCAGGTCAAGTGCAGAAGCTGAATATAGGAGCATGGCTCAGACTACTTGCAATTTGGTGTGGCTACGGACACTCTTGCTAGATCTGGGAGAGTTTTATGATCATCCCCAATCTATGTTCTGAGATAATAAGGAAACAAAATAAATTTCAAGGAATCCTATCTTTCATGAGAGGACAAAGTATATTGAGGTGGAATGCCACTTCATTAGAGAGGAGATTTTGAAGAATCAGATTTGCACACCGTTTGTTACCATAGAGAGAGAGAACTAGCTGATTTCTTCACCAAGCCAGTTACTCCTTTTGAGGAGATTTATAGCAAGGTGGGAATGATAGATATATAAGCTCTAGCTTGAGGGCGAGTGTTGAAGCTTAAGGAGACCTGGCGGATTAATATCTAGCCGTAGCGGTCAACTTGTGTCCCCGGTCTAGCGGTTTGGCTCAACGTTCTGCTTCTTAGTTGCAGTGATTATGTTCGGCATCTATCCTGATAGGATTGGCGGTCTTACTGTTTAGTAGTGTTAGGGTTTGGTAGTCGGCTTCCCGCAGGGCTTTTCAGTCATGGAGTTCTTACCACAGATGTGGTCTTGAGGCTAGCCACAGCTACGGTCTGATGGTTTACCGCAGCAGTGGTCTGGAGACTTGCCTCGGCAGCAGCCCGATGGCTAGCCGCAGCAGCGACCTAGAGACTAATCACAGCATCAGCCTAGAGACTATCCGTAGTAGCGGCCTGGAGGCTAACTGCAGTAGTGGCCTGGAGGCTGACCGCAGCAGTAGTGGTGGTATCCGCAACTGCAGTCTGGTGGCAACACGTAGTTGCGGTCTGAGGGCTAGCAACATAGGTCTTGTAGTCTTCAGTGGCTGTTTGGCAACTTACCCCTATTGTCTCTAGTGATCAGCAGCTTTGTACAGTGTTGCGGTTTGACAGTGTCAAACTGCATAAATAGCGCAGATTGTATTTAGTCCCAAATCTCTTATTGTATTCTATCATCTCCCCCATTTTATATAAATAAGAGGGCATACCTATGTATTATTTATATTTTTGGAACAATAAAATTTGCCTTTATTTAGCTTGTTTTCACACGCTGGAGCGGAGGTCGCGGCGGGATGAGCGACATGAAAATATTCATCAAAGTTGAGTATGTGGGCTGGACTCCCCAAGCCGCCTCATTGAAGAAATTCATAGGCAAAGCCAATTCCTCCTCCTAAGGTTGCAAGGGAGCAGCCGTATTCTTGGGCGGATAGGCTGGCGGAGAAGTCTCCACAACTGGAGTTAGACGAACTGAAGTCTCTGCGGGTACTGCTATGTGCTGAGGTGTTAAACATTGGGTGAGCGTGGTTACGGCCTGGCTGATGGTGTCGAGGCATTGGTCAGTCATCCTGTGAGACTATTTAACCTCTCCGCGAGATCACTCGAGGGCATCCCACAATGCATCTTCTGAAGAGCTTGAACTGAATAAGCGATGAGCGGATCGACAGTCTGATATAGTTAATAGTGAATTTCAACAGCTTTTTCAATCTGAAGGTTGCGTGGTGAATGTTGATGCAGGAAGTTCTCCTCTACACTCGCGAAGAGGAAAGAAGGTTGGAGGAAACTGCAAGTAGCTGCTTACTAGCGGTGAAGGGAAAAGAGAAATAGCAAAAGCCGGAGATTGCGATAACACCAGACTTCGCCATTGTGGTAAATACAACTCTTACGGCGAGCTTTCCTTTGGTTAATCATGTGTGATTATAAAGAGATGGAAAAGGTGCAAAGAGTTGTGCAAGCAGCAGTCCGCAAAGCCTGAGAATTGAGTCTGCATACTTTAATATGGTGGATCTCGCGTTCGTGTAAGCTTGCTTTGAGTGTGCCACTCCCCCAATTTATAAACTCGGGGGCCTGCCCAAACTGGTAGGGCTAAAATAACCACTTGCCCAGAGTACTGTTGGGATTTTCTATACGTCACAACACTTGTGCTCTACAGAATAAGGAAATAAGAAAACCCCAAAAGAAATGGATATTGCGATCAACATTGATCAAGAAGTAAAGTGCTGTAAAAAAATTTACATTTGTGGGATTGATTCAATACTCAACCAAGATGCCCCAAGAAATCTGGCGAATACTAATGGCTGGAGTTCCAAGCACAGAATAATGTTCGTGCCTCTACAGGTGATCCACACGAATGGGAGAACCCTTAAACTCTTGTCACACAACATCTAGGTTGGAGGAAAGCACTATGCATCTTCATAGATGGCTACTTGTGCTCCATAAGAGGCGGCAGAGAAGGGTGTCGGAAACGGGCTGAGCGACGGTGATGGGAACAGGACTTTCGGAAACAATTTCTGCCTGCCATTTCCTCCCAAGTTTCACTCTTTTGCTTTGCTGCTCACGACATCCAGCACAATAAATCCCTAAGACATCTTCTATTTATACCCAAAGGAATAAACAACAGAAAGTTCTCGCTATCGGTAGACCCATAACATATGGAACGTCGATTCGACGAATCAACACTTGACTCGACGAATCGTCGGGTGGTCACAACAAACTCAACGCCTGGATGTGGCCTCAGCACTTGACTCGACGAATCAACATTTGATTCGACTAATCTTCTAGTGGACTTAACGCTCTCAACGCCTCGACTAATCAACAGTCGACTCAGCGAAGAGTCAAGTTATCAGAACACTCTCAATACCTTGACAAATCAATAGTTGACACGACGAAGTGTCAAGTAGTCTCTAAGCACTCAACGCCCAACTCGACGAATCAACATTTGACTCGACAAATCGTCGAGTGGTCTTGATGCACTCAACACCTAACTCAAAGAATCAAAACTTGACTCGATGATGCGTCGTGTAGTCTTGATGCACTCAACACCTGGCTATTCTTGGTCTCAATACACTCGATGCCTTACCGCTTAGTCCTTCACTCAACGAATGACTAGGAACAACATAATCCATTCCTCCAATTTCTCAAATGCTCTTATGTGTGACCCTATAGCTCATATTGCATTGGTAGTGAGACTACATACCTGATCACTTCCAGATCACATTGGTGACAACAACAGTCTCCCACATTGTCTTGAAAGTATCAAAAAAAAAGCTTCACAAACAATGAGCGTCATCTAGCAATGCATCATTGCTCCCCAAGCAAAATGAGTTTAAAACTCAAAAGTCGTTGTGACTAATGTATCAGTGTTGTCATGTCCCTTTTTCCCTTACATTTAGATAGAACTAGAGGTATAGACTATGTCACCTTCATAATTTTTTAATTCAAGTTTCCCGATCTAGAACGGACTTTCAGAAATCGGTGAGTCCAATATCATATATTGACCCAACCAAACATGATCATGTAATTCTCAGTCCCATTCAATCAAGGGGACCATGGATGAAACTCCTGTCATATAGGAGGACAAATCTCATCTCTGTCCACACACAAACACCCAAATGATTCGTAATGTACGCAATAACCACCTTTATCATCCAACTTTCTCAAGACTGGACTTTTGAGAACATCAAATCACGCTCTTCATCACTTGATGAATGTTGTGACTTCAGGTCAAAGGACCACAAACACCATTACTACTTGAGCCATACTTGTGACACGTTCATATAACAATCCACTAAGTATTTACATGGTGGGTCTGTCCAGTATAACTTGTTCAAAAATAAGTACCTGATGAGTGCGATTATGATAGGCTTTTTACTATCATAATTGTAATAATGTCTACTATTTCTACCTCCTTTTGTAGTAATTTCGCGAGAAAAGTCAAAGAATTGTTTTATCATGATTAGGAGAGCACAGTTAGGATTTTTGTTATTCCTTATATTGAGCTATCTAATTTATTCCTTCACTTTTATATGCAGGTAGCGCTAACCAGTGGAACTAAAAGTCTTGGAGCAAATAGAGGAGTTCACGGAGTCAACATGGCTGATGACAGGACAAAACTTTGGCGCACACGGGTGGACATACGGCCGTGTGCCTACCCGTATCCTATGTACCCTGGAGCTGAAGAAATTGGATGCAGGAGATAGAGACTCACACGGGTAGGAACACGCCCATGTGCCTACCCGTATCATATTTGAACACAATTGCCGACCAACCCATGTCTGAGGAACGTGAAGAACAACACGACCATGTGCATACCCGTGTCATCTGACACGGCCCACTACCAGACACGCCTGTTCATGGGGAACCGCCTAGGAACCATCCACACGGCCTGACAAACGGCCGTGTTGGAACCCGTGTCCGACCTGTTTGCAGAGGGACTATATATTTCCTGTAGAAAAATTAGAAAAAAAAACTTTTGTATCATTCTGGAATTGGAGAACTTCTGAAGCCCGAAGTGGAGCATCCCAGAGAAGGAGGATTGAAGGTTATTTTGTATGTATTTTATCTATTAATTAATCCCTTTTAATCTTTCCTTTCTCTTGGTAATTCAACTTTGTTTATTTTTAAATTTGCATGAACTTATATTTGAACAATTTAGTTATCAAGTATCGTTTTGTTTACATCAAATTCGTGGTATTTTATTCGTATTTAGGCTTACAAATAATTGGTTTCATCTTCATTATGGATTGCTTCTTTCCCTTACAAAATTTGCAAATTTATAGATTGAGAAATTTGTTATTTGTGATGATATTTGTATGTCCATATTGTGGTGTTAACTCTATTTGTGAATCAAACTCCATGATCGAAAGATATGTTGTTTGGAAAATTGAAATACGAGTAAATGGATTCATGCTATTTTAGAGATAATGTTTCATGAATTTATGTAATAATTAGGGTGCTTTACTTAATGCGAACTTGAGTGTTGTAAATTGTTCAAGAGAAAATTTACTAACTTAGGTTTAGGATTGGAATTGCTCGAGAGAGAATTTGATGAACGGTAACCTTTACATTACAACGAATTTGATAGTTTTACTTTCTTCATGATTACTTAAAATTGAGTTAATAAACGAGTTTGTTCATGTAAAAGCTCATAAGCTTCTTGCTTTTTACCAACTTTACTTCTTCAATATTGAATTATCCAAATAGTTATAGTTAGATCAATCTAGTTTAGATATCAATTTTACTTATAGGTACGATAATAGAGTGAAGATGACTACGAATACTTGAAATGGTCCTGTGAATATGACACGAGATGTAGATTTCTCCTGTACTATGATTGATAGGTGCACTTACCTGAATGTTAATTCAATCTAGCTTATGCCCATCTACATAGTTATACTAGAATGTAGAATGAAATCGCATTGAGTTATTACTTGTTAGCAAAGTAATCATCAAGTTTTTGGCGTCGTTGCCGGGGACATTTTCAATATTTCAAAAGTCTAAATTTTATTAATCTACCAATGTTTGTTTAATAAAAAATAGTTGTAGATTAGTATTTGAATAATTTTTTCGCACAATCTCTGTTTTGTAGTTTGTTAGTCAATGAGCAGGGGCAGAAATTCTGGGCTAGCACCATTTCATCCTGACCCGGAACGAATTATCCATAACACTAACCTAAGGGATGTGGGAATTAATACCACAGACATTTCAAACGGACTATCAGAAGAGGAGACAGTGAACCAAGGAGAGAATCATCCGAAAAACTTAGACACCATGGCCAACCAAAATGAGCAAACCATGTCTGACTTTGCTAGACCTAATCTCCAAGGAACCGGGTCAAGCATCATTTGACCACCGATAGCTACCAATAACTTTGAATTGAAGCCTAGTGTGATACAAATGGTTCAACAGTATGTACAGTATGATGGCTTGCAAGATGAGGATCCTAACACCCACTTGGACGGATTCCTGGAGATATGTGACACATTCAAGATCAATGGTGTTTCCAACGATGCCATTCGATTGAGATTGTTTCCATTTTCTTTAAGGCATAATGCGAAGCAGTGGTTGAAATCACTACCTAGAGGGTCGATTACTACTTGGGACATGATGGTTGAAAAGTTTTTGATGAAGTATTTCCCACCAGCAAAGACTGTGAAGTTAAGGAATGACATCTCTACGTTTATTCAAATGGAATCTGAATCGTTGTACGACATATGGGAACGATTCAAATACCTTTTGAGGAGATGTCCCCATCATGCTCTACCTTCATGGCTTCAGATTTAGACCTTCTACAATGGTCTCAATCCGGCCACTAAACAGGTGATTCATGCGGCTAGTGGAGGCACTTTGAACAACAAGACACCTAAAGCGGCTCAGCAGTTGATAGAAGATATGGCTATGAATAATTACCAATGGACTACCGTAAGACAAAAGCCTAGCAAGCCCGTAGGAATTTATGAAGTGGTTGTCGTCACCGCCTTAGCTATTCAAATGGAGAGGCTTCACCAAAAGATGGACAACCTTGCCTTAGCATCACCCTCCATGGCACCTCAATAATGGGACACTTCATGCAGTGGAATGCCTGGTTGTGAACCTCAAGTTCAAGAGCATGTTGACTATATGGGCAACAATATTAGACCTCCTTTCAATCAAGCCAACAACCCATATAGTTCTACATATAATCCTGGATGGAGGAACCACCCCAATTTCTCTTGGGGAGGATAAGGAAATCAAGGGAAGCAACCCATGTTTGGACAACAACCATAACCGGAACCATTGAAGCCTACATTGGAAGATGTGCTTACCAAGTTCATGTAAACTACCGATGTAGCCTTCCAGAATTGAGAGGGTTCAATTCAGAATTTGGAGAATCAGATTGGTCAGCTTTCAAGGATGGTTTCTGAAAGGCAACAAGGAGCACTTCCGGGAAACACTGAGATAAATCCAAGGGAGCATGCAAAAGCCGTTCAATTGAGGAGCGGAAAGGAGTTACAAGACCCAAGTCCTGCGAAGGAAGCACCCCAAATGGAGTCTAGCGGCGAAGGATCAAGTGAGATGAACGTGCAACCGAGGGAGTACCAACCGGCAATACCATACCCAGCAAAGCTTAACAAGGAACGCATGGATGCGCAGTATGGTAAATTTTTATCTATGTTTAAGCAATTACATGTCAATTTACCTTTTTTTGAAATTATTCAAATGCCTAAGTATGCTAAATTTCTTAAGGATTTAATTTCTAATAAAAAGAAAATAGAGGAATTATCGTTAGTAACACTTAGTGAAGAATGTTCTGCTATTTTGCAAAATAAATTACCACAAAAATTTAAGGATCCCGGTTCATTTTCAATTCCATGTTTAATCGGAGATTTACAAGTCAATAAAGCTTTAGAAGATTTAGGAGCAAGTATAAATTTAATGCCTTATAAACTATATCTGAAACTAGGCCTAGGAGAACTTAGCCCGACTAGAATGAGTATTCAATTAGCGGATCGATCGGTTAAGTATCCTAGAGGAATAGTAGAGGATGTATTGGTTAAGGTAGATAAGTTTATATTTCCTGCTGACTTTGTTATTCTAGATATGTATGAAAATATAGAAGTACCACTCATACTAGGTCGTCCATTTCTAGCTACATCTAGAGCACTTATTGATGTTTTTGATGGTAAAATAGTCTTACGAGTAGGGGAAGATGAAGTCAGTTTTCAAATTGACAATACTATGAAACAATCTTTAGATAATGATGATTATTGCTATTTTTCTCATGGTGTTGATGATTTTATGACTTCTATAAATTCTAATTTTTATTATAGAGATCCTTTAGAAATTTGTATCACTAATTGTTTTCTAGAAGAAGAAAAAAATAAAGATATTACTAAACATTTATTTTTTCTAGATAATAGTGTTGCAATGAATAGAACGACTGAATATAGTTTGATTACTCAAGGAGATTATGAAGCTCTTAAGAATAATACTAAGAATCCACCAATAGTAGAACTAAAAAAATTACCGGATCATCTTAAGTATGCATTCTTAGGAACTAATTCTTCTTATCCAGTTATTAATTCCTCTAATTTATCTAATACTGAAAAAGATAAATTAATAATTGTATTGAAGAAATGAAAAGGTGCAATAGCATGACAAATATCTGATATAAAGGGTATTAATCCTAGTTTTTGCACTCATAGAATACTTTTGAAAGAACACTATAAGTCTTCTATTCAACCACAACGTAGGCTAAATCCTAATATGAAAGAGATAGTTAAGGCTGAGATTGTTAAGTTATTAGATGCTGGTATTATATACCCTATTTCGGATAGTTCATGGGTTAGTCCTGTCCAAGTAGTTCCTAAGAAGGGTGGCCTGATAGTGGTAGCAAATGATAGAAATGAATTAATTCCAACGCGAACGGTAACAGTTTGGCATGTCTGTATTGACTATTGGAAATTAAATGATGCCACTAGGAAAGATCATTTCCCTCTTCCTTTCATTGACCAAATATTAGAACGCTTATCAGGACATTCTTATTATTGTTTTCTAGATGGACTTTCTGGATACTTCCAAACTCCTATAGCACTAGAAGACCAAGAGAAAACAACATTTACTTGCCCATTCGGTACTTTTGCCTATAGACGTATGCCTTTCAGGTTTTGTAATGCACCAGCCACATTTCAAAGGTGCATGCTAGCCATCTTTAACGAGTATGTTGAAGATATCATGGAAGTGTTCATGGATGATTTTTCTATTTTTGGCGACTCGTTTGATCTATGTTTGGAGAATTTAAAGAAAGTTCTTAGGAGGTGTGAGGAAACGAACCTAGCGCTTAGTTGGGAGAAGTGTCATTTCATGGTACAAGAAGGGTTAGTACTTGGCCATAAAATCTCAAGCCAAGGAATCCAAGTTGATAGAGCAAAAATAGAGACCATAGAGAAATTACCACCACCAACTTCCGTTAAGGCCGTGAGAAGTTTCTTAGGACACACGGGATTTTACCGCCGGTTTATTAAAGACTTCTCTAAAATAGCTAAACCACTTACAAGGCTTTTAGAAAAAGACACACCTTTTATTTTTGAACAAGAGTGTCTACATGCCTTTGAGTTCTTAAAAGAGAAATTAATTAATTCTCCTATTATGATCGCACCCGATTTTAGTCAACCATTTGAGATCATGTGTGACGCTAGTAGTTTTGCGGTACGAGCTGTTTTAGGACAACGCCGAAACAAACATTTTCACCCTATATATTATGCTAGCAAAATACTTAATAATGCACAGGAGAATTATACAACTTCCGAAAAAGAACACCTAGTAGTGGTATTCGCCTTCGATAAATTTAGATCATATTTAACATTGTCCAAAGTGGTAGTATACACGGATCACTCTGCCCTTAGATATTTGCTAGCCAAAGCAGAAGCAAAGCCTCGTTTAATCCGTTGGGTTCTTCTATTGCAAGAATTTGATTTAGAAGTTAGGGATAAACGAGGAGCGGAAAACTTAGTGGCAGATCATCTTTCACGTTTAGAAAATCCACTAAGATCAATGTTAGATGAATCTGAAATTTCTGATACATTTCTTGAGGAATCACTATTTGCCCTATCTACAATTATACATCTTGATTATCCATGGATTGCAGACTATGCAAACTATCTTGTGGCTAAGGTCCTTCCAAAAGGATTCTCATATCAGCAGAAAAAGAAATTTTTTTCTGATTTGAAATATTACTTTTGGGAGGACCCCTTTCTTTTTCGGATATGTGCAGATTCTGTTATACGAAGGTGTGTATCAGCGGAGGAAGGTTGGAAAATTTTGGAGCAGTGTCATTCAGGCTCTGCTGGTGGTCACTATGGAGCGAATCGCTCTGCGGAAAAGGTTCTTGATTCTGGTTTTTATTGGCCCCTTCTATTCAGGGATGCCCAAAGGTATGTGCTTTCATGTGATTCTTGTCAGAAAGCAGGTAATATTTCTAAATTACATGAAATACCACAAAAATTTATTCTTGAATGTGAAGTCTTCGATGTGTGGGGTATTGATTTTATGGGTCCATTTCCAGTTTCCTTTGGTAATAAATATATTTTAGTAGCTGTAGATTATATATCGAAGTGGGTTGAAGCACAAGCTTTGCCTACTAATGATAGTAGGGTAGTAATCCGATTTTTAAAATCCCTTTTTGCACGATTTGGCACGCCACGTGCACTTATTAGCGATAGGGGTTCACATTTCTGTAATTTACAGCTAGATAAAGTATTGGAAAAATATGGAGTTACACATAGGATAGCACTCCTTATCATCTGCAAACTAGTGGTCAAGTTGAAGTTTCCAATAGAGAACTTAAGAGGATCCTAGAAAAATCTATAGAAGGGAATATGAAACAATGGTCTAGGAAACTAGACGATTGTTTGTGGGCATATAGGACCGCCTTCAAAACACCTATAGGGACCACCCCCTTTAGATTAGTCTATGGTAAATCTTGCCACCTACCTATAGAATTAGAGAATAAGTCATATTGGGCAATACGTTCTTTGAATTTTTACACTAGTTATATAGGAGAGAAACGGAAGTTTCAACTTAACGAATTAGATGAGTGGAGAACTATGGCCTATGAGAACTCCAGGATTTATACGGGGAAGACCAAGCTATTTCATGACCGTCACCTTTGCAAACCCAAGACATTCCAAAAAGGTGACCAAGTCCTCCTTTTTAATTCCAGACTGCATTTATTCCCTGGAAAATTAAGGTCTAAGTGGTCCGGACCCTTTAAGGTTAAAGAAGTCTTTCCCTATGGTACAATCGAGCTAACTCACCCTGAAAAAGGACATTTTAAGGTTAATGGACACCGACTTAAGCCTTATTATGGTGAGCTTCCTAAAGACTTCACTCATTTAGAGACCTTCCTCCGTCTAGATTAGGTTTATGTTAAAGTAATAACTATAGTAAGTATTTCTAATTTATAAAAATTTTCTAGTATTTGTCTAGTAAAATTTAATGAAAACAAAAATTTAATGAGAAAAAAAATTCTGTAAAAATTTTTTTTTTAGGAGGAATGCAATTTTGGAGGAGCACATGGGTCACCACACGCCCGTGTGGGTGGTCGTGTACTCGACACAGTCTCAGGCCCAGCCGTGTGAATTAATTCTGAAAAAAGGTGATTTCTTCCCGAGAACAACTCGGGTTCACACCAACCCGTGTGTCTAGCCATGTCTCTTCGCTCGACGATCGTCGAGACCGCTGTGTCGAGACATCCGACACGCCTGTGTCGGCTGACACATGGCCGTGTCACCTACCAACCCGTGTGTCTAGCCGTGTCTCTTCGCTCGACGATCATCGAGACCGCTGTGTCGAGACATCCGACACGCCCGTGTCGGCTGACACACGCCCGTGTCGCCTGCCAACGCGTGTATTGTTAATGCGCCGTGCCAGCTCAAACACGGGTCAACACACAGCCGTGTTGTTTCCAGTGCCCACCTGTCACGCTATCCCCTTTTAGTTTGACCGCACGGCCCCCCACAGCCCGTGTTTCATGAGGCCAAGATTCCTCGACACGGGTACGCACACGCCCGTGTGCGCACCCGTGTTCAAACTCTTTAAATAGGAGGCCGTGTCATCTTCTTCCTAGCACTAATTTCTCCACACCCAGCACCATTTCTCTTCACAGTTTGAGCTCTAGTTGGATTTTTTGGCTCCAAATCTCGCACCCTTTACTCGCATTCTCTCCTCCTTAATCATGTCGTCTGGATGAAGCCAAGGCAGTCGCCGTCGCCGATCGGAGCTGCATGTGTCAACGGAGAGGCATGATGCCGCTGGCCCGCTTGTATTCACCGACCCAGCACATATCAACCACTATAATCTCCTCCAGTCCAAAAAAATATCACGATATCCACACGATCGACTGTAGTGTTCTCGAAGAAATAAACTTAGTGGGGGATGTAAGGGCATTAATCTCTGTAACGGGTTGGGAGCGGTTTTTCGCCATAGAGGATTTAGGTTTTAAGGAACTCACGTTAAAGTTCCTGTCCTCGTTCTATTTCAATTTTCGGCCTAACTTCATGATACACCGCACGCGGCTGAGGGGGTAATTTTGTTTCGAGTAGGCGACACCTTTTATACACTCACCATGCTCTAGTTCACCCAGTATCTAAGGGTGTATGAGGATTCATTCCTCTTTAGTGCTGCCTACCCCCAGCTCCATTTCGACCTCCCCTCTCGCGATATTGCTGGTGGTATCTGGTGCCAACTTTCTTTTGACACTAGCACCTATGAGGCCAAGCGATCTAAGGCCTCTAAGTTGGTTTCACCCGCCCTCCATTACATCCACCATCTCCTTAGCCACACATTGAGCGGTCAGGGCGAAAGCTCCGGTGTTGTCAGTCGACAGGACCTACTGTACCTCTACAGCATGTCGTCACATTATCCTCTACACCTCGGCTTCCTTCTGGCCCAGTTCATTCTCCACCAGGCCGACACCCCCCACATAGGGTCTATCTGTGTAGCGCCCTACATCACTCACTTGGTGAATAACATGGGCATATTATCAGCCCTCCCCCCAATGACAGTGGTCGCGAAGACCGTGCCCATCACGATGGCCCGTATTCGCTCCCTCCACCTCGTCACCGCCCATCAGGGTCGAGGAGGCGTCACATATTCTATTGCGAGACGTGGGCCGCAAGTGCAGGACGACAGTGATGACGAGGTGGATCCTGACCTCGATGTGCCTTTGGTATCTCCTCCCTATTCCACTTATGATCATGGCGAGTCTTCTACTGCTCCCACTCCACCTCGTTCGCGGTATTCGCGGGAGTTCCTGCAGTTCTTCGACACCGAGCTCTCGCCGCACCTACAGCATATTGAGGAGTCGCAGCAGCGGACCGAGGCCCTCCTCATCCAAATCAGAGACCACCTAGGGATTGCTCCTCGCCAGCCGGCAGCTCCTGCCCTTCCTTCCTTCCCTGACGATGAGACCCACCATCACGCATACTTCTAACATGTCTTTATGTCGTGTTGTCTTCATGTCTTTGTGTCTTCTATATTATTGTATTTCAGTTCTTTCATCTATATCTTTATATCAGTGTATTGTAGTTCTTTCAGATATCGTATATTAGTGTATTTCATTACAGCTCCTGTTTCATTACTATGATCTTCTACTTTTCATGATAGCAGTTTTTTTTCTTATTTCTTTGTGAAATTACTCTATGTCCGCTCTTTAGATTGCACTGAGGACATTGCAACTTTTAAGTCTGGGGGTGGAATGGTTGTTCTTCAAATATATAATTGTTGTGTTCGACGTGGTTACAATTGATTCTAATTTGGCTATCATAATACTCAAGTTTGTTATACCCGCCCACCCTAAAAATTTTTTTTATCTTTTAAGCTCTCAGTAATTCATTCATTTGGGATTATAACTATCTAATTTAACTTCACACGCTGATTAAAATGAATAGATGTAGACTCATACTGTGTTCAACTTTGTTGATTCGTAATTAAGTATAGAAATTCATTAGCTTAATTTTCTCAATATAATTTACTTTTAAGATTAACCCTCTATATTATTAACTATCAATCACTCTATTTTAGAAAATATACTTATCTATAATAATGTGAGTCGATGAGTGTAACATTTTATATAATTTTGTATTAGGGAATCAAAATGAAAAATACTCTCTATTGATGTCCAGAACTTATCCTCTAGCGATCCTCAAAACATTACATAGGTTAATTAGTAAGGGCGGAAATGACTTAGGCCCCCTATTGGATAGCTTGATCTTTGTTAACCCAAAATCTTTAACATGATACTCTTGCACACCCAATTTGAACCTAATCCCCATCCTTTTGATGCTCTACCACCAAAATTCACAAGGCCAAATCCTTACCTATTAGCACACCTATCATTGAGACCTTCTTGGAATGAGTTTGATCATAGTGATATATGGCCTGAGTGTGTGTATACTTGCACCCACTTGGAATGATCCCTACTATGAACCCAAATCTTAAAAGAAAAAAAAAAGAAGACATGATGATATGTGGCCTGAGTGTGTGTATACTTGCACCCACTCAGAATGATCCCTACTATGGCCCCTTAGTTAAGAGAACTAAAAGTTTGGAGTATCTTTCAAAAAAATATGGGAAGTATGCTAATTGCAAGGTCTGGGGGTGTTTTATAACACCGATGTATGTTAAGGTATATACCAACAAAAGGCTCAATCGTGATTTAGGTGTGGAAAACCCATCGCATTTATCTTTGATTACCTCGCCTATAATCTTCTATCCTAAGCCAAAAATGCTACACCACCATACAAGTCCTAAGGATCCGACCTTACTGAATCTAACTAGTGTCGTGGAGAGGATGTAAAAAGGGTAAGCTCGTGACCATCAATATGAGTACTTATAAGTTTTGAAATACTAATACGTATCTTTTTGAGATTGTTATTTTCTCCTCATATATGTTATAGATAACTATACTCTTATTTCTAAAAATGAGTGAGAGATAGTTAACAGATATATTGGAAGAATTTTAAGATTACGTTATATTTAGAAAAGTCTGCTAAAGTATTTCCTATGAGATTACATCATCAAAGTTCTCTTAAATTCATAGCAACCAGTGTGCGGAGGCAAAATTATTTATTGGTAACCCAAGTGTTTGAATTAGTTTGATTAGGGACAAGCAAACATCTATATCTGGGGGTATTTGATAAGTGCGGTTATGATAGGCTTTTTACTATCATAATTGTAATCATGTCTACTATTTCTACCTCCTTTTGTAGTAATTTCGTGAGAAAAGTCAAAGAATTGTTTTATCATGATTAGGAGAGCACAGTTAGGATTTTTGTTATTTCTTATATTGAGCTATCTAATTTATTCCTTCACTTTTATATGCAGGTAGCGCTAACCAGTGGAACTAAAAGTCTTGGAGCAAATAGAGGAGTTCACGGAGTCAACATGACTGATGACAGGCCAAAAATTTGGCGCACACGGGTGGACACACGGCTCTATGCCTACCCGTATCCTATGTACCCTGGAGCTGAAGAAATTGGATGCAGGAGACAGAGACTCACACGGGTAGGAACACGCCCGTGTTCCTACCCGTGTCATATTTGAACACGACTGCCGACCAACCCGTATCTGAGGAACGTGAAGAACAACACGGTCGTGTGCATACCCGTGTCATCTGATACGGCCCACTACTAGACATGCATGTTCATGGGGAACCGCCTAGGAACCGTCCACATGGCCTGACACACGGCCGTGTTGGAACCCTTATCCGACCTGTTTGCAAAGGGACTATATATTTCCTGTAGAAAAATAAGAAAAAAAAACTTTTGGATCATTCTGGAATTGGAGAACTTCTGAAGCCCGAAGTGGAGCATCCAAGAGAGGGAGGATTGAAGGGTATTTTGTATGTATTTTATCTATTCATTAATCCATTTTAATCTTTCCTTTCTCTTGGTAATTCAACTTTGTTTATTTTTAAATTTGCATGAACTTATATTTGAACAATTTAATAATAATGTATCGCTTTGTTTTCATCAAATTCGTGGTATTTTATTTGTATTTAGGCTCACAAACAATTGGTTTCATCTTCATTATGGATTGCTTCTTTCCCTTACAAAATTTTCAAATTTATAGATTGAGAAATTTGTTGTTTGTGATGATATTTGTATGTCCATATTATGGTGTTAACTCTATTTGTGAATCAAACTCAATGATCGAGAGATATGTTGTTTGGAAAATTGAAATACGAGTAAATGGATTCATGCTATTTTAGAGATAATGTTTCATGAATTTATGTAATAATTAGGGTGCTTTACTTAATACGAACTTGAGTGTTGTAAATTGTTCGAGAGAAAATTTCCTAACTTAGGTTTAGGATTGGAATTGCTCGAGAGAGAATTTGATGAACGTTAACCTTTACATTACTGTAACGCCCCTGGTTTTTCTGTGTTTTGTTCGATCTTTGGCTGGCGTTACGATCACGTGTTTCCGGCTCTTTGCCATTGTAGAGCGTGGTCTTAGCTCTTAGGGTTCCCTGTGTAGCCTGTTTGTAGCCTGTTAGCAAGATTCCCCAGCTAGCCGGGGTCCGTTTGATGACTCAGTTGGGCCTCTTAGGGAATGCTTGTATTTTGGCTTCGGGTGGTGATATCCCGGATTTTGTACGTCGAATGCTAATTTCGACTTCGCTGATGTGTTCGTAGCGTGGGTTTTTAGCTGCGATGTGGATTTCGTCATTTTCCGAGATGTTTCGGGTTTCGCGTCGTTTTGATATTGAGTGTAAGTAATTAATATGTATTGATGGTTTACTATTAAACTGATGCTTATATATATAGCCTTAGGTTAGAAATTAGGGCTCAGTTCTTTGCCTCTTTTCATTTTCTCTTTTTTTTGGAAGAAGCTGCCGCCTGTACGAGAGGAAGAGAACCGCGGGACTACCCTAGCCTTCGGACACCGATTCCTGGAGATTTAGCGGTCGAAATTCGATTTCGAGAGTGGATCTGGACTGCCCTCGCCTGAATCTGCATTCTTTCTGTTCCTCGACTTGGTGCTCTGTGGCTAGATCCGAGAGTGGGGGAAGTCGCCGTCCAAGCTTTTCTGGTATTGAGGCAAGTGATGTTCCCTCATCCTTGCCAAAGTTGATCTTTGTCTTCTTTTTGATTAAATTTTATCTCTTCCCTACTTAGATCTTAGGTGTACGGTAGGGTTCGTTCCCGATCATACCGTGGTTAGTGTAGAGAAGTTCCAGTCAAATCTCAGTTTTCCTGAGGGATTGTGTCTATTAGGGACAGATTTGGTTCGGTTCAGGTCGAGTAGTTGCTGTTGCCGATGGATGATGAAATTCTAGAGAGAGGCCTCGTCCTCATTTTGGTTGTTTGCTGGGTTTGGCGCCGGTGGCCAGCAAGGTGTGTCGACACTTGGTGTCGACACCAGCTGCAGGGGTGTCGACACTTGGTGTCGACACCAGCAGCAAGGGGTGTCGACACCTGGTGTCGACACCAGCTGCAGGGGTTTCGACACTTGGTATCGACACCAGCAGCAGGGGGTGTCGACACTTGGTGTCGACACCAGCTGCAGGGGTGTCGACACTTGGTGTCGACACCAGCAGCAAGGGGTGTCGACACTTGGTGTCTACACCAGCTACAGGGGTGTCGACACTTGGTGTCGACACCAACAGCAGGGGGTGTCGACACTTGGTGTCGACACCAGCAGCGGTGGTGTCAACACTTGGTGCTGACACCAGCAGCGGTTGTGTCGATACCTTGTGTCGACACCGGCTTGTCGTGGTGTCGACACAACGTGCCGACACTGGGTGCTGAGCTGGTTTTGGGGTCAGGTAAGACTCGGGGTTGGTTCGGGTTAGGCGTGCAAGGCCGCGTTGGTTGGACCCAACGTTTTTGCCTTGGGTTCGTGTGTTTCTTAGGATCGTTAGTGTGACCTTTCCTAGGGGGGGCTTTGGGTGTTCGGCTAGTTTCTGCATGCCGACTCTTAGGTTGTGGCAGGTGGTGGAGTTTTGGTGGCCTCTGGAGGGGTGGTTTTATGTGGAGAGCTGTGGCCACCGCCTTTTGCCCCGGTTTGGGTTGGTGTGTGTGGGACCCTAAAGCTTCCACTGTTTGACCCCTTAGCCCTTTTTTTGGACCTGATTTTTGGTTATGTATTCAGATCCATGTTTTGACCAGTGCCACTTACCCACATGTTAGGACTGTTAGTCCCTTTCCTGTTTATGCTTTCTTTTCCTTTGGCATATATGTATATGTCTTGTTGTTGTTGCAGACTCCCTTGGTAGGGCATAATGGTTTGATTGCTCGCACTTGGTGTGCTCTGCTATGCTCTAGTCAGTACTCTCTTCTTACTGTCACCCCTTTTCTTTTGCTTATAGCAGTTTGTTGCCGGGTTGGTAAACCATTCTTCCTATTTGCTCATTAATCTATTGCTCTATTTACCTTTTGATTATTTTCCTGTTGAGGTGCTCTTTTCTTGAATGCCTCAGGTCCAGGTTGTAGCCAGTTCAGCGGCTAGTTCTTTTGGAGGGGCTTGTTGGTGACCTCTTGGGTAGCTGGGATAGCTGATCCCCGTTTTTGTGAGGTAGTTCTTTACTTTTTTGTATAGACATACATACTCGCCAGTGGGTTCGTGTCAGGTTGTTGACGCCCACTGGTGGCTTCTTGCGATGCTGGGTATGAATTTAAACTGTTGTTTTTGCCTATTTGTGGTTGGTTACTTACCTCTGCGAAGGATTTATGCTAGGTTGCATGTTAGATATTTTAAAACCTAAAGACATTATTATATGTACCCCATGCATAACATGTTTCTAAAACAATGACACTATTTTTCCTCAGCGTAAAACACTATCTTTCATACATACTATATTCACCTTAGAGTCGTGCATACCATGAGTCGTCCCCTGGAGACACTTACGCTCATTTAGGGTGTCAACTTAATTGAACCAAAGTATTTTCTGCCGCGTATAAATATAATTTTAATTGTGGACTAGCCGATCCACCGTGCCGAGGGATACGGCCATTCAACATAACTGGTTTTCTTTCATATTAATCTACGATTTTCCTTAAAATCTAAAGTTTGGAGTTTTGCCTGAACGTGTGCAGTTATCCCTTGCACGACGTGGCATCACGGCATGTGTTTCCTCTTGCTCTGGTATGATTTTATCGTTGAGAAAATGCGGGTTGTGACAGTTGGTATCAGAGGGAGGTTGCTTGATAAATGGTTGGGCAACCTTTCCCTGATGCCGCTGCCCCTCCGCCACTACTTGATGACGATCCAGTTGCCGAGGCTCTACAACATAAAGACCTTTGGAGGCGTGATGACGCTAACGGACGATGCCGCTACAACCTCCGCCCGCTGCGTGCTACCCTCACTTGAAGACTATTTTAATTAATTTGTCATGCTTTATTATTTTATGTGCGAATATAAAATTATTCCAATCTTGGTTAATAATTGTATATTCATTTGTGACTTGTAGTCTTTAATTATTTTCTGCAAACATTTTGGTGTGTATGTAACCGTCCGGATGGATGAGATTTCATCTTCATCATGGACGGTTGTATCTCTTTTGTAACTCCTATTTAAAGGAGGCTATTATGTGTATGTAACCGCCCGGATGGATGAGATTTCATCTCCATCATGGACGGTTGGATCTCTTTTGTAACTCCTATTTAAAGGAGGCTTTTATGATGAGTTATGGAATGAAAAGAAAACCTAACCCCCCCCCCCCCCTTTGAAGAAATCGGCCACCATGGAGAGAGTCCATTAGCCGCCCCCCCCCCTTTGGTGTGAAGCCAAGCCCTGCCTCCTCCATCCCCGTTCGGTGCGACTCCGGCGTGGCTTCCTTTCGGTGCGACTACAAGGAAGAAGGTTGCAGCCCATTCGGTGTGAAGCCGGTGGATCCGTGGAGAGAGTGATTCTCCCACCTTATCTTGTGTGATTGTTGGTCTTGGTTGGGTAACTTCTTCCCCTTAGAGATTCTTGCTTTAGATTTTGTGGAGGTTTTTGCAAACCGTTTCTTCCGTGATTTTTAAATACGCCGCTTGCAAATTCCGATTTCGATTTCGTTGTTATTGAACCTCTTGTGATCCGGATTGGGTAGATCCGTTGCGAGAGCGAGACTTTGCCTAGCCTTGACTTGCCCTCCAAGATTGGCACATTTTGGTGTTAACAAGGGAGTTAATCACAACTCGAACTCGACCGCCTATTGAAGTTTTCCGCCGCTCCGAAAATAAATTATTGCTGCGTTGAAACGGCTCAAGTTGGTACAATAGATGCTTGTGTAGGTGCGGTGAGTTGTGTGCTTGTTGGAGAGGTAGGTCCTAAGGACGTTGTATCGAGTCCGACAATTTTCTCTTTCGGATTTGGGAGCAAACCCGACCACTTTTCGCTCGCTTTTTGGTCAGAGCCCTCCCCTTTGGTTTTATGTCTTGTGATAATATTTTCCGTTAGCGTATTCGGGCACGAATCACGGTCACCCCTACATCAATTTGGTAGCAGAGGACGATTGGGAGTTTTATGCCGTCATTAGATGTCTGCACCATTGGAGGCACTATCTCCTCTCTAAGTAGTTTGTGATCCTCTCCGATCACGAGGCACTGCGGTTCATCAATGGCCAACATAAAATCAGCCCGCGACACGCTAAGTGGGTATCTTTCCTACAGGGTTACACTTTTAACCTCAAACACCTTAAAGGAGCTGACAGTCGAGTCACAGATGCTCTTAGTCGCCTGACCCTGTTACTCACCACTATGGAGGTTAACGTGGTAGGATTCGAGCGAATCAAGGACGAGTACGCCACATGTCCAGAATTTCAGGATGCATATTTGTCTGCCCAAGATAGCTCCCCCACCATTATATCTGCGTTCGTCATTAAGGATGGCTACCTATTTAGACATGGGAAGTTATGTATCCCGCAGTCATCGCTATGCCTTCATATCATCTGGGAATTTCATAGTGGAGGGTTGAGTGGTCATTTCGGTAGGGATAAGACCATTACGTTAGTTGAGGAGAAATTCTATTGGCCAAAACTTAAGGCAATGGTGGGAAGGGTAGTTAGTAGTTGTCATACCTGTCAGGTATCCAAGGGCACCAAGACCAACGTAGGATTATATAAGACCCTGCCTATCCCTTCCACGCCATGGGAAGACGTGAGTATGGATTTTGTTCTAGGCCTACCCACCACCTTACGCCGTCACGATTCTATTTTTGTAGTGGTGGATAGATTCTCTAAAATGGCATATTTTATTCCTTGCGCTAGAACCAACGACGCATCACACATTACCAAATTATATTTTAAGGAAGTAGTTAGTCACCGGGGAGTGCCGAAGACAATAGTCTCGGATAGAGATGTTAAGTATACGAGCTATTTTTGGAAAACACTTTGGGTCTTGATGGGTACCAAGTTATTGTTTTCCTCAGCCTATCACCCTCAGACCGATGGGCAAACATAGGTAGTCAATCGGAACCTAGGAAGCCTCGTTAGATGCCTACTGAGCGATCACAAAGGTACGTGGGATCTTCTTCTTCCCCACGCCCAGTTGGCCTATAATAATTCCAAAAACCGGTCCACTGGTCTGTCTCCAAATGAGATAGTTCACGGGTACAAGGCCCCTGTGCCTCTTGACTTGGTTCCTTTGCCCCCAACATACAAGACAAGTCAATTTGCACAATCCTTCGCCCAACATATTCATGACCTACATGCACGTATACGAGCTACCTTGACTGCTCAATACGAGTCTTATCAGTCGCACGCTAATCTACATAGGAGGGTGTCGCACTTCAACGTCGGCGATTTGGTCCTAGTCCGGTTAGTTCCCGAACGCTTGCCATCTGGCACCGTTAAAAAGTTGGCACCAAAGCGCGCCGGCCCTTTTCGAATTATAAAGAAACTAGGTGACAACGCTTTCGTGTTGGATTTGCCAGCTGATTGGGATATCTCCCCTATTTTTAATGTCTCGGATTTGACGCCGTTTGTTTCTCGTCCACCTGAGTTGAATTCTTTGTCGTCTTCTCCCTCCACTAAAATTTCTACTGGGTTGGGGAGTGGTAGTTCGGATGATCTCTCTCTTTCGGTCCCCGCAGGTATAACATCGGATGGTACGTTGCCTTCTTTTTTCCCTACTGCTGACATGTTTCCCAGGTTTCCGAAGACATTTCTCACTCCAGATATGATACTTGCTGCTGAGCCACTTACCACTCCTGATGGTTCTACCTACCGCTTCCTCATCCGTTGGCGTGACCGCCCCCTTCAGATGATTCATGGGTACTTGCGACAGAGCTTCAACGTTTGGATGCCGAGCTTCTCCGCCGCTATCTCTCGGACCGCGCATCGGAGATACGTGATTTTGAGTGGGGGAGGATTGATGTCGCTACCCCTCCACCACTACTTGATGACGATCCAGTTGCCGAGGCTCTACAACATAAAGACCTTCGGAGCCGTGATGACACTAACGGACGACGCCGCTACAACCTCCGCCCGCGGCGTGCTACCCTCACTTGAAGACTATTTTAATTAATTTGTCATGCTTTATTATTTTATGTGCGAATATAAAATTATTCCAATCTTGGTAAATAATTTTATATTCATTTGTGACTTGTAATCTTTAATTATTTTCTGCAAACATTTTGGTGTGTATGTAACCGCCCGGATGGATGAGATTTCATCTCCATCATGGACGGTTGTATCTCTTTTGTAACTCCTATTTAAAGGAGGCTATTATGTGTATGTAACCGCCCGGATGGATGAGATTTCATCTCCATCATGGACGGTTGGATCTCTTTTGTAACTCCTATTTAAAGGAGGCTTTTATGATGAGTTATGGAATGAAAAGAAAACCTAAACCCCCCCTTTGAAGAATTCGGCCACCATGGAGAGAGTCCATTAGCCGCCCCCCCCCCCTTTGGTGTGAAGCCAAGCCTTGCCTCCTCCATCCCCGTTCGGTGCAACTCCGGCGTGGCTTCCTTTCGGTGCGACTCCAAGGAAGAAGGTTGCAGCCCATTCGGTGTGAAGCCGGTGGATCTATGGAGAGAGTGATTCTCCCACCTTATCTTGTGTGATTATTGTTCTTGGTTGGGTAACTTCTTCCCCTTAGAGATTCTTGCTTTAGATTTTGTGGAGGTTTTTGCAAACCGTTTCGTCCGTGATTTTTAAATACGTCGCTTGCAAATTCCGATTTCGTTGTTATTGAACCTCTTGTGATCCGGATTGGGTAGATCCGTTGCGAGAGCGAGACTTGGCCTAGCCTTCACTTGCTCTCCAAGATTGGCACATTTTGGTGTTAACAAGGGAGTTAATCACAACTCGAACTCGACCGCCTATTGAAGATTTTCGTCGCTCCGAAAATAAATTATTGCTGCGTTGAAACGGCTCAAGTTGGTACAATAGATGCTTGTGTAGGTGCGGTGAGTTGTGTGCTTGTTGGAGAGGTAGGTCCTAAGGACGTTGTATCGAGTCCGACAATTTTCTCTTTCGGATTTGGGAGCAAACCCGACCACTTTTTGTTCGCTTTTTGGTCAGAGCCCTCCCCTTTGGTTTTATGTCTTGTGATAATATTTTCCGTTAGCGTATTCGGGCACGAATCACGGTCACCCCTACATCATTCCCTTGTCTGCATTAGTGGTTAGCGTCATGCCATTCACACACCGATATGTCATCAGCACATCTTGGCCGAAGCACGAACACTACACTCATGAGCATAAAGAAGTATATAGGGCATATTATGTAGTATGTGATGCATAATATGTGTTTGTATATGGATCCACCATAAGAGGCAACATGTGAGGGTTATGTAGTATGGGATGCATAACCTCACCACATGAATGCGGCTAGCACGTTTTCTTTTCGTTGCATGGGAATGTTATGTAGTATGGGATGCATAACATTTTCATGTGTACACCGCCCATGGCATGCACTAAGGCCTTTTTTAGAATGCATAGCACATCATGCATATCATAACATTTCATAAGCACAACGTGCCAAGCTAAAGATTTGCAAGATGATATATGTACACACATGGTTTTGAGTCAAAAAGAATACAAAAACATGCATTCATGGTTTAGGCACATGAGATAGTATGATGGCGTTGAACCATCTTAGGTTAAGCGTAACATCATCATGGTAAAAACAACTCCTAGAGCAAGTTTTTGCAGTTGAAGTTCATACTAAAGTGTGTTTGTCTGTACCGGGTAGTTTTGTTCTAGCTGATGGGCTAGGTCTTGTCTAAAGATTGTGCGATTTTAGGATGGCGAGACGTCCTGCAATGAGATCGACCCCCCAATCCGAGGGTAAGACGTCAGGAGCACAGAGCGATGCGTTGGTAGAAAGCCTTCGGCAGAGTAATGAGGCGTTATCGAGGCAGGTAGTGGCTATGCAGGCTCAGATTCAGTCCATTGTAGCAGTGGTGGCGGGACAGACCCCGAGAGCTCAGGGCCCCACTGAGGGGGTAGCTATTCCTACCCCTCCTGCTCCTCCCATGCCTTTAGTTGCGGTGCCCCCGGAGATGACGTTCATATCCCAATTTCAGCGGCTGAGACCCCCTACTTATGATGGGCAAGCAGATTTCATGATTTTGGATGACTGGCTGATTACCATTGAGGAGATGTTCTCTTACTCAGGGATTACGGACGATCAGAGAGTGATGCTCGCTGCCTACCAGCTCAAGGGCTTAGCAAAGAATTGGTGGCTGAGGGAGAAAGAGAGCTTAGTGGCAGGATGCACTTGGGAGTCATTTAAGGTGATGTTGTTAAGTAAGTTTCTGCCTTCAGTCGAGCGGAACTGGCTAATGAATGACTTTCTTCATTTAAAGCAGAGGAAACTCACGGTTAGTGAGTATGAGATTGAGTTTCGTAAGTTGAGTCGGTTTGCTCCAGGTCTGGTGAGTGTTGAGGCGGACCGAGTTAAGCGATTTCTGGGTGGACTAAGAAGCGACATTCAGCAGTTAGCGAATGTCTATGGAGCAGTCAGTTATGCCAGCGTGGTTGAAGCTTCCTTGAGGGTTGAGGCCATTGAGAATGCCAAGAATAGAGGCCAGCAGTTAAGGAAGGATAAGCGGAAGCCCGGTGGAGGGAAGAGCCCTCAGGAACCTGATGCTGTCTCGAGAAAGAGGATCAAAGAGATTTGTAGCTTTTGTGGCCGGCCAGGCCACCCCTTTGAGAAGTGTTTCAAAAGGTTGGGAGCGTAGAACAAGGAACAGGTGCACGCGATTCAGGGTGTTTCCAGGGGAGACTTGGTGTGTGCCTTGTGTGGAAGGAAGGGGCATGAGGCTGCCCGTTGTTGGTTAAAAGATAAGGTCTGTTTTCAGTGCGGCCAGAAGGGTCATCTCAAGACAAGGTGCCCTCAGACCCAGCCTATTCTGCAGCCAGTTCCCCTCCAGGCTTTGCCACCGCCTCAGCAAATGGATAAAGGAAAGGGGAAGCTGAATGTGCTTTCGGTAGACGAAGCGAAGACCTCGACCCAGGTTATCTCAGGTTCGACTCCTCCCCAGTCGTTTCGTTACGTTCCTTTTTTTGGTTTTAGTTTTCGTTTTAGCGCTTGTTGCCTTAGATGTGTGTGCAATTCGTAGGACGATTTAAGGTAAAGAACCGCTGGGCGCGCGTTCTCTTCGATTCCGGCGCTACCCACTCGTTTGTGGCTAGAGCCTTCATGGAGCGGTTCAGTTTGGGCCTATATCATGTTGGTGGTGCCTTCTACGTTAAGTTCCCCTCTGGTGACTCTGTGGTTACGGACCTGGGTGTCCTCGATTGTCCGATTTTGTTGGGAGATTTTCTAGCCAAGGCAGATCTGAAGGTGATTGACCTAGAGGACTTCGATGTTATTTTGGGCATGGACTGGTTGTCAAGGTACGATGTTGTGATCCAGTGCAAGGGTAAGCGCTTGGACTTCGTCAAAGACAACGGTCAGCCAGGGAGCGTTTATGGGTATTCCCTCCAGGAGTCTCCAGTCATTTCTGCGGTGCGTGCTCGGAAGTTGCTTGATTCTGGCTGTTTTGCCTGTGTGGTCTCTCTGGTTGGGACGATTGTTAGTGTGCCCCGCTTGGAAGAGATTCCTGTGGTGTGTGACTTTTCTGATGTGTTTCCTTACGATCTTCCCGGTCTTCCACCCGATCGAGATGTCGAGTTTGCCATAGATTTGGAGCCAGGCACGCGTCCTATTGTTAAGGCGCCGTACCGGATGGCCCCACGAGAGCTGGAAGAGTTGCGAATTCAGCTGGATGAGTTGTTGGCAAAAGGCTTTATAAGGCCGAGTTCTTCACCTTGGGGTGCACCAGTGCTCTTCGTTAAAAAGAAAGATTGGTCGATGAGGTTATGCATCGACTATAGAGAGCTGAACAAGGTTACTATTAAGAACAGGTACCCTTTACCGCGAGTCGACGATTTGTTTGACCAACTGCGTGGTAGTGCCGTGTTTTCCAAGATAGATCTCCGTTCGGGCTATCACCAGTTGAGGATTCGGGAGTCAGATGTTCCGCGGACGGCGTTCCTCTCTCGTCATGGGCATTTTGAGTTTTTGGTTATGTCATTTGGTTTGACTAATGCGCCCTCAGCTTTTATGGATTTGATGAACAGAGTTTTCAAGGATTTTCTAGATAAGTTTGTAATTGTCTTTATATACGATGTTTTGGTGTATTCTAAAGATGCGGAGGAGCATGACCGACATTTGCGGCTGGTCTTGGCGACTCTGAGAGACCATAAGCTATACGCCAAGCTGAGCAAATGTGAATTTTGGTTGCCTTAAGTTTCTTTTCTAGGCCACGTGATTAATAAGGAGGGAATATCGGTGGACCCAGAAAAGATCGCTGCTGTTATGGAATGGGCGAGACCTGTTACCCCCAAAGGGATCAGAAGCTTCTTGGGTTTGGCTGGTTATTATAGAAGATTTGTAGAAGGCTTCTCTACCTTGTCCACGTCGTTGACCAAGTTGACGCAGAAGAATGTAGCCTTTATATGGGATGGCATGTGTGAGAAGGCTTTGTTCGGTCTGGGAGAAAAAGAAGGCTGTGTTCGGCTCCAATTTTGTCTTTGCCTACGGTGGGTAGTGGGTATGATATTTATGTGGATGCGTCGCATGTCGGTCTGGGCTGAGTTTTTATGCAGGGCGGGAAGGTGATTGCGTACGGGTCAAGACAGCTAAAGACTCACGATAGGAATTACCCTACGCATGACCTGGAGTTTGCAGCTGTGATCTATGCGTTGAAGTTGTGGAGGCATTTGCTATATGGCGCGCAGTGCAAGATTTTCACGGATCATAAGAGTTTGAAGTATGTCTTCACTCAGAAAGAATTGAATCTGCGCCAGCGGCGGTGGTTGAAGTACGTGGCCGACTATGATGTTGAAATCCAGTATCATCCGGGCAAGGCAAATGTGGTGGCCGATTCCCTGAGTCGGAAGTCAGGTAAGATTTTCAATCTCTCCGCCGAGCGTCTAGTGGAAGAGTTTCTTTTGATGGACATTTCTGTGGGAAGCTGCAATTCACAGAGTAGCTTGGCAGTGGCAGAACCTTCATGGATTGCGCTTACGAGACTGCATCAGAAGGACGATCCCCATCTCCTGCATTTGTATCTTCGAGCTGAAAAAGGCGAATTACCAGATTTCTCTATAGATGATGAGGGTACCTTGAAGTACCGTGGCAGGTTTTGCATCCCCGCGGTTGGAGATGTTCGGGATATGGTGTGCAGAGAAGCCCACGGATCTAGTGTCGCCTACCATCCAGGGTCTACCAAGATGTATCATGATTTAAAACAGATTGCCTGGTGGTATGGGATGAAGAAGGACATAGCCAGATTTATTTCAGAGTGTTTCACTTGCAGGCGTATGAAAGTCGACCATGGGAGGCCTGGTGGCAAGATGACTCCCTTGGAGATTCCGATGTGGAAGTGGGAGAGTATCTCCATGGATTTCATTACAGGCTTACCGAGATCTCCTAAGGGACATGATTCAGTCTGGGTAATCGTAGACAGATTGACGAAGAGCGCTCATTTCGTACCATTTAAGATCGATTATCCGATGAGGAAGATAGCTGAGTTGTATCTGGATGAGGTTGTCAGATTGCATGGTGTACCCGTAAGTATCATATCAGATCGAGACTCCAGGTTCACGTCTCGTTTTTGCAAGAGCCTTCAAGAAGGGTTGGGTACAGATTTGAGATATTCTACAGCTTATCATCCGCAAACCAATGGTCAGACGGAGCGAGTAAATCAGATTATGGAAGATATGATCCGATGCTATATTCTGGACCACGGAGGAGCGTGGGACGAGCGCTTGCGGCTTATGGAATTCGCATATAACAACAGTTATCAAGAAAGCTTACAAATGGCTCCTTTTGAAGCTTTGTATGGGAGGCGCTGCAGGACTCCCTTGTTTTGGGCTAGGCTTGGCGAGAGACCTTTGTTGGGTCCAGAAGCGCTCGAGGAGATGGAAACCGCTGTGAAGCTTATTCGAGAAAAGCTTCGGATAGCCCAGGAGAGATATGAGAAGAATGCCAATCGGCGTAGATCGGACTTGGAATATGTTGTTGGGGACTCGGTGTTCTTAAAGGTCTCCCCGTTGATTGGAGTCAAGCGGTTTGGCAAGAATAGGAAGTTGGACCCGAGGTACGTGGGGCCGTTTCCGATTGTTGAGCGGATTGGGGTATCAACCTACAGGCTGGCTTTGCCCGCAAATTTCCCTGGCATGCATGATGTCTTTCACATCAGTCAGCTGCGGAAATGTGTGGTAAATGGCAGGCAGGTTTTGGATTCTGTGCCTCAGTTGGAGCCGAATCTTTCTTATGTGGAGGTGCCTGTTCGCATTTTGGATTCTCAAGTTCGGGCTTTGCGAAAGAAGACTATTCCTATGGTTAAAATTTTATGGAAGAATCAGGATGTGGAAAGCACGACTTGGGAGTTGGAGTCGGCTATGAGGGAGGCTCACCCTCATCTGTTTCCCTGATCTTGTGTCTGGTATGCTCTATTTTATTCTTATATGTATATAGCCCTTTCCTGGCTCTTTCTCTCTCCTTCTTTATAGGAATATTGTGAGTAAAGTTTCGAGGCGAAACTTTTTTTTAGGGGGAGTGGCTGTAACGCCCCCGGTTTTTCTGTGTTTTGTTCGATCTCTGGCTGGCGTTACGATGACGTGTTTCCGGCTCTTTGCCGTTGTAGAACGTGGTCTTAGCTCTTAGGGTTCCCTGTGTAGCCTGTTTGTAGCCTGTTAGTAAGATTCCCCAGCTAGTCGGGGTCCATTTGATGACTCGGTTGGGCCTCTTATGGAATGCTTGTGTTTTGGCTTTGGGTGGTGATATCCCGGGTTTTGTACGTCGAATGCTAATTTCGACTTCGCTGATGTGTTCGTAGCGTGGGTTTTTAGCTGCGATGTGGATTTTGTCATTTTCCGAGATGTTTCGGGTTTCGCGTCGTTTTGATATTGAGTGTAAGTAATTAATATATATTGATTGTTTACTATTAAACCGATGCTTATATATATAGCCTTAGGTTAGAAATTAGGGCTCAGTTCTTTGCCTCTTTTCATTTTCTCTTTTTTTTGGAAGAAGCCGCCGCCTGTACGAGAGGAAGAGAACCGCCGGACTACCCTAGCCTTCAGACGCCGATTCCTGGAGATTTAGCGGTCGAAATTCGATTTCGAGAGTGGATCTGGACTGCCCTCGCATGGATCTGCATTCGTTCTGTTCCTCGTCTTGGTGATCTGCGGCTAGATCCGAGAGTGGGGGAAGTCGCCGTCCAAGCTTTTCTGGTATTGAGGCAAGTGATGTTCCCTCATCCTTGCCAAAGTTGATCTTTGTCTTCTTTTTGATTAAATTTTATCTCTTCCCTGCTTAGATCTTAGTTGTACGATAGGGTTCGTTCTCGATCATACCGTGGTTAGTGTAGAGAAGTTTCAGTTAAATCTCAGTTTTCCTTAGGGATTGTGTCTATTAGGGACAGATTTGGTTCGGTTCAGGTCGAGTAGTTGCTATTGTCGATGGATGATGAAATTCTAGAGAGAGGCCTCGTCCTCGTTTTAGTTGTTTGCTGGGTTTGGCGCTGGTGGCCAGCAAGGGGTGTCGACACTTGGTGTCGACACCAGCTGCAGGGGTGTCGACACTTGGTGTCGACACCAGCAGCAAGGGGTGTCGACACCTGGTGTCGACACTAGCTGCAAGGGTGTCGACACTTAGTGTCGACACCAGCAGCAGGGGGTGTCGACACTTGGTGTCGACACCAGCTGCAGGGGTGTCGACACTTGGTGTCGACACCAGCAGCAGGGGATGTCGACACTTGGTGTCGACACCAGCTGCAGGGGTGTCGACACTTGGTGTCGACACCAGCAGCAGGGGGTGTCGACACTTGGTGTCGACACCAGCAGCGGTGTTGTCGACACTTGGTGCCGACACCAGCAGCGGTTGTGTCGATACCTTGTGTCGACACCGACTTGTCGTGGTGTCGACACAACGTGCCGACACTGGGTGCTAAGCTAGTTTTGGGGTCAGGTAAGACTCGGGGTTGGTTCGGGTTAGGCGTGTAAGGCCGCGTTGGTTGGACCCGACGTTTTTGCCTTGGGTTTGTCTGTTTCTTAGGATCGTTAGTGTGACCTTTCCCTGGGGGGGGGGGGCTTTGGGTGTTCGGCTAGTTTCTGCATGCCGACTCTTGGGTTGTGGCAGGTGGTGGAGTTTTGGTGGCCTCTGGAGGGGTGGTTTTATGTGGAGAGTTGTGGCCACCGCCTTTTGCCCCGGTTTGGGTTGGTGTGTGTGGGACCCTAAAGCTGCCACTGTTTGACCCCTTAGCCCTTTTTTTGGACCTAATTTTTGGTTATGTATTCAGATCCATGTTTTGAACACTGCCACTTACCCACGTGTTAGGACTGTTAGTCTCTTTCTTGTTTATGCTTTCTTTTCCTTTGGCATATATGTATATGTCTTGTTGCTGTTGCAGACACCTTTGGTAGGGCATATTGGTTTGATTGCTCGCACTTGTTGTGCTCTGCTGTGCTCTACTCAGTACTCTCTTCTTACTGTCACCCCTTTTCTTTTTCTTATAGCAGTTTGTTGCCGGGTTGGTATACCCTTCTTCTTATTTGCTCATTAATCTATTGCTCTATTTACCTTTTGATTATTTTCTTGTTGAGGTGTTCTTTTCTTGAATGCATCAGGTCCAGGTTGTAGCCAGTTCAGCGGCTAGTTCTTTTGGAGGGGCTTGTTGGTGACCTCTTGGGTAGCTGGGATAGCTGATCCCCGTTTTTGTGAGGTAGTTCTTTACTTTTCTGTATAGACATACGTACTCTCCAGTGGGTTCGTCTCAGGTTATTGACGCCCACTGGTGGCTTCTTGCGATGCTGGGTATGAATTTAAACTGCTGTTTTTCCTATTTGTGGTTGGTTACTTGCCTCTGGGAAGGATTTATGCTAGGTTGCATGTTAGATATTTTAAAACCTAAAGGCATTATTATATGTACCCCATGCATAACATGTTTCTAAAACAACGACACTATTTTTCCTCAGCGTAAAACACTATCG
Source organism: Platanthera guangdongensis (assembly GCA_039583875.1). Lineage (NCBI taxonomy): Eukaryota > Viridiplantae > Streptophyta > Magnoliopsida > Asparagales > Orchidaceae > Platanthera > Platanthera guangdongensis. Next base: position 140,094,244 of record CM077158.1, on the reverse strand, counting down.
TTCATACATACTATATTCACCTTAAAGTCGTGCATACCATGAGTCGTCCCCCGGTGACACTTACGCTCATTTAGGGTGTCAACTTAATTGAACCAAAGTATTTTCTGCTGCGTATAAATATAATTTTAATTGTAGACTAGCTGATCCACCGTGCCGAGGGATACGGCCATTCAACATAACTGGTTTTCTTTCATATTAATCTATGATTTTCCTTAAAATCTAAAGTCTGGAGTTTTGCCTGAACATGTGCAGTTATCCCCTGCACGACGTGGCATCACGGCACGTGTTTCCTCTTGCTCTGGTACGATTTTATCGTTGAGAAAATGCGGGTTGTGACAATTACAATGAATTTGATAGTTTTACTTTCTTCATGATTACTTAAAATTGAGTTAATAAACGAGTTTGTTCATGTAAAAGCTCATAAGCTTCTTGCTTTTTACCAACTTTACTTCTTCAATATTGAATTATCCAAATAGTTATAGTTAGATCAATCTAGTTTAGATATCAATTTTACTTATAGGTACGATAATAGAGTGAGGATGAATACGAATACTTGAAATGGCCCTGTGGAATACGACACGAGATGTAGATTTCTCCTGTACTATGATTGATAGGTGCACTTGCCTGAATGTTAATTCAATCTAGCTTATGCCCATCTACATAGTTATACTAGAATGTAGAATGAAATCGCATTGAGTTATTACTTGTTAGCAAAGCAATCATCAGTACCCATGTGATGAATTGATATCACAATATCATGACCTGTAAGAACCAGTAATCAATCAACGCACATGCTAGAATTAATGCATCATCCTCTCCCTTAGCTTCTAAGATGACACGCTGACCAGGGACCATTTAACAATGAAGATTCTAAGAACATAGACTCTCAAAATCATGTCACCACTTGATAAGCAAGCATTCTAAGGGAATTTATTACGTTAAATTAATCTATCACAATAAAAATGAATTTACACAATAAAAGAACTTGCTAAAATATAAAATGAAACGTATAGTACTTTATTCATCAAATGAATTATTACAACAACCGACAAATATACAATCCACAAGACTCCTATTATAGTTGATCATTCAGGCATCTAATACCCATTAATCTAACATGACCCTCATGCTTTCTCTATGTGAGATGCTTTGTCAGTGGATCCGCAATATTATCCTCAGTCTGCACTTTGTAAACGTTCACATCTCCTCGATTGACATTCACACAAATAAGATGGAACCGCTGAAGTGTGTGCTTGGAGCGCTTATGAGATTTATGTTCTGAAGCAAGTGCAATTACACCGTTATTGTCACAGTAGAGAACTACAAGACCAACAATGCTAGGAACTATATATAACTCGTCGATGAATTTCCTAATCCATATATCCTCCTTCATCGCATTTGCAACAGCGATATATTAGGCCTCAGTTGTAGAATCTGCAACTGTCTCCTGCTTGGAACTGTTCCAGCTAACAGCTCCTCCATTTTGGCAAAATATAAACCCTAATTGAGACTTTGAATCATACCTATCAGTTTGGAAGCTAGCATTTGTGTAACCTTTTACAACGAGCTCTTCCTCTCCACCAAATACCATGAATGTATCCTTAATCCTTCTCAAGTACTTTAAGATATTCTTGATAGCTTTCCAGTGAATATCACCGGGATCAGAATGATACTTGTTAGTCTTGCTCAAATCCAAAGAGACATCGGCTCAAGTACATATCATTGCATACGTGATTGACCCAATTCCCGAAGAATATGAAATCAACTTCATACGGTCCTTATCTTCACAAGATTTAGGACTCTAGTCTTTTGAGAGACTTACACCATGTTACATGGGTAAGAATCCTTTATTGGACTCAAGCATGTTGAACATTTTCAACACCTTCTCAATGTATATACTTATGGTCAAACCCATAAACTTTTTTGATCTATCTCTATAAATCTTACTATCTAGTATGTAAGTCACTTCGCCCAAGTCTTTCATAAAAAAATAGTTCCTTAGGTTGTTAATAACAACTAGTAGGGTCGGTTTGTCATTCCCAATCAGCAGTATGTCATCTACATATAATATCAGGAATACAACAATGCTCCCACAAATCCTCCATTAAACACACGGTTCATCCTCGTTCCTAATAAAACAAACTCTTTGATCTTTTCATCAAAATGAAGATTGCAACTTCGAGAAGATTGTTTTAATCCATAAATGATTCTCTGCAACTTGTATATTTTAGTGGCATCACTTTGAGATACAATACCCTCAGGTTGTGACATGTACACTTCCTCGAGGAGGTTTCCATTTTAGAAAGCCATTTTGACACCCATCTGCAAAATCTCGTAGTCATAATACGTAGCAATAACCAGCAGAATTCTGATGGACTTAACCATAACAACAGGGGAAAAGGTCTCATCATAGTCAACACCATGAATTTGCTTGAAACCTTTAGACATTAATCTTCCTTTGAATGTCTATACATTACCATCCATGTCGTTCTACTTCTTGAAGACCCACTTGCACCTTATGGGTCGTACCCCTTCAAGTGGTTCCACCAAGGTCCAAACTTGGTTTGCATACATAGAGTCCATTTCAGATTTCATGGCCTCAAGCCACTTCTCAGAGTTCGGTCCACACATAGCCTCTTGGTAGTTTGCGGGCTCTTCATCATGATCCATAAGCAACATATTACCTATTTGAGACATGAGAAATCCGTATCTCTCAGTGTCAAACCTTGGACTACCATATCTATATGGAACTTGTGTTTCTTGAGTAGGTTCTCCAATTACAACAACTTGTAATCCTTGTTGAGGTTCTAATTCTGATTCATTCAATGTGTGTGGTTCTTAAACGTCTTCAGGTTCTACCCTGCTAGTCTTTCTACTTAAGAACTCTTTCTCAAGAAAGACACCAATGCTCGCGACAAACACTTTCCCCTCAGAAGTAGGTAGAAATTGTACCATTTAGTTTCTTTAGGATACCCCACAAGATAACATTTATCTGACTTGGTTTCCATCTTTTCAGGCATTTAATGTGGCAAGTATGCCTCACAGCCCCAAATCGTAATGAAACACATACTAGGATGCTTCCCTGTCCATATCTCACATGGTGTCTTCGGAAATGATTTCGTTAGAGCATGATTTAGTGTAAAAGCAGCAATCTCTAGAGCAAAACCCCAAAAGAAATAGGCAGATCTGCATGACTCATCATCAACTACATCATGTCTAATAGAGTAAGATTCCTTCGCTCAGACACACCATTATGATGTGGCGTTCAGGGTGAAGTGAGTTGTGATATAATACCACACACTTTCAGATGATCATGAAATTCATAACTTAGGTATTCTCCATCTCAATCAGATCAGAGTGCTTTAACCCTCTTACCTAGCTATTTATCTACTTCATTCTTAATCTCTTTGAACTTTTCAAAGGTTTCGGATTTGCACTTCATAAGATACACGTATCCATATCAACTGAAATCATCTATAAATGTAACAAAGTATAAGTACTCACCTCTAGACATAGAACTCATGGGTCTGCATACATCACTATGTACTATACCTAAAAGATCATCAGCCCTCTCATTGATACCGGTGAAAGGGAGTTTAATCATCTTGCCTAACAAACAGGATTCACATCTCTCAAATGATTCATAATCAAATGAGTCCAATAGTCCACCTTTATGGAGCTTGGATATGCGTTCCTCATTTATATGGCCCAAACGATAATTCTAAAGGTACGTATGGTTTGATTCATTTGTTTTTAGTCTTTTAATATTTTGTATATTATAGATCTAATGGTATAAGTTCAAAACATATAAACCATTAAACATTTGGGGTATACCATAACAAACATCTTTCATAAATATAGAACAATAATTGTTCTTTAAAATAAAAGAAAATCCAATCATGTTCAAACATGAAATAGATATAATGTTTAGTGTTATCGAAGGAACTTAATGAAAATTATCTAGTTTTATTACAAGCCCACTGTGCAAAGAATCACGATAAACTCCTACAACGATAGAAACAACTCTTTCTCCATTACCAACATGCAGGTCCACCTCCCCTTTACTCAACATTCTTCTCCTTCCCAGTTCCTGAACATCTATACAAATGTGAGAACCGCCTCCGGTATCCAATACCCAAGATGAAGGAGCGGAAATGTTTATCTCTATAACGTAAATAATTGAAGCGGAAGTCATGCCACCCTTTATTTTCTATAGACGCACAATATAAGAAGGACAATTCCTCCTCCAATGACCAGCCTTATAGTGGTGGCAATTCCCTTCCTTCGCCAAGCCGTTCTTTTTCAGTGCTGAAGACTTGGGCTCAAGAGATGACTTAGGTCCAACCTTAGTATTCTTTAAACCCTTAGCCTTGGCCTTTCCTTTATGCACTATCAATATGGGGATAGCAGGCTTGGCCTTCTTCATATTGATATCGACAGTTCTCAACATGCCTAGAATCTTGGGCAGTGACTTGTCAATTTCATTCATATTGTAGTTAAAGATAAACTGTTCGTAACTGTCCGGCAACGATTGCACGATCAGGTCTTTAGCCAACTCTTGTCCCATAGGAAAACCTATTCTTTCAAGGTTCTCTATATACCCAATCATCTTGAGTACATGAGTCCCTACTAGGTTTCAAGCTCCTATCTTACACAGAAACAACGCCTTGGTGATGTCAAACCTCTCTTGCCCCTGAAAAGTTTTCTTAAGGTGCTCGTCAATCTCTTTGTAACCATTATTCTCATGTTGTTTCTGAATCTCGGAGTTCATGGTTACCAGCATGAGGAATTCGACATCCAAGGAGTCATCTTGATACTTCTTGTAAGACTCTTTATCAGCTCGGGACACATTCTCGGTTGGCTCTTCAGTGGAATCCTCTTCTAAGACATAGAGCTTACGCTCTTGCCTGAGAACAATTCTTATGTTCCTGTACCAGTCCAAATAATTTGTCCCGCTGAGTTTCTCCTTCTCAAGGATAGCTCTGAGGGACAGGGTGGAGTGAGATCCACTTGTTATAGAAATTTTACAATGATTTATGCAAACAAAAATCAGTACTACATTTCAAAATATATTTTATTATTTCAATAAGGAGTTTAATTAAAATTACTCCTACTATTTTAATCAAATTGATAACCCTCAATATCACTTTAGAGAGTTTATTCGAGCTACTCTCTTAGTGGACAAGATCCATATTTCACCAACACCATGAGTCAGCTTTGGCATCACCAAGGCATCCAAATACTTAATATTGCATATGGCACTTTTAAGATAATTGATTAACACATAATCATGGGTAACAATAACCAATGTGCACATCCACAAGAAAATGTACAACATCCATAATCCAAATACATCTCGGATGTGCATAAGAAAAATCATCAACACTTGACAAACTGGGCTAAATCTAAACATCCAGAACACTTCTAAAACTTCAGATTTACATGCATTGGACATGAGCAACACTAACTCCACTTGCACAGTAAACAAGTTCGTCTCTCTATGTGAGATTCAAAATCTAACACAATTTGATTCACAAACAAATTTGAGGGACAATTACTATGAAGGAGTGTAAGACCATTTTTTTTGCTACGCTACTGGGTCTTATGCCCAAAACCGTCGTTTTGCAGTGACACCAACACTCGGGAGGGTCGCCACTACAAAACATAGATTCTGCTGACAATAATGAACATCAAAAAGTAGAAGTACAAGTACAAGAAGACAATAAAGTCAAGTCCACAAATCACATATAATATCTGAAATAAAAATCACAGCAAGTCCGCATAATAATACAAGTACTGAAGAAGATCAGTATAATAGGAATATAATCAGGCTTATTCCCGGTACATCAAAACCTCACTACAACCCTCTCGTAGAAGTTAATTAAAGCTAACACTCACGGAGCCAGAGATGGGTGCTCCCATACTAGAGTGACCCACCTCAATGTGCACTGTGCCCCGCTGATGCTGCATCTCCTGCTGCTGCTCCCTGTCCCCCATCTGGAGTCCCTGAAACATTTGGTGCACCGACCGCTAGTCATAAAGACTAAGCCAACTATCATCACCACCTCGCCACTGCGACTCCTAGTCATTGTGCTGGAGGAGAGTTATGATAGCTCATGTGGGTGGAGAGTAGGATCAAGCAAGTTATGGTGGATCTATCTAGAAGGTATATAGTACATATATAGAGCTATAACAGGAAAAGAAAGCTAGACATTTTATAATATGGAAGCAGTAATGTAAACTAGTAGAGTAGTGGTACATGTAAAGTAAAATAATGAAATAAGTAATCTTAACTTATATGAATGCTCATACAAACATATAAGTTAAGGGGACTTTTGCAATACTCCGATCATATAAAATGTCTCATAACAATTTATACGATGGGGTGTCAGGTTGTATGCGAGTATGTGTGTAGTGATATGTTATGCCATGATTCATGCAAGTGCAACACACGCACATGACTCTATATGCATAGACCTTTATTTCTCCCATCTTGGAAGCTAGCTTCACCCCTAGGAGCCTCTGTCATGGCCAACAGAGATAGTGGGTCGTGCCGCCCCACTCCTAGACGGGCATTCACACTACCAGGCCTAGCCCTTATGTACGCCTCTGAAGGACACACCAAAGTCTCAGCGTACTATGCTGACCCACCGCCAATCTTATCCTTGGCTAAGTGTAAACCACACCCGCTGAGTCATCGTATTGATGTTAGTGTGAACGACCATCAAATATCGAAGACCCACCACCTTATGCACACGCAACCATTAATTTCCGAGTCATTGGCTCCCTGGACTAACCTGTCTATTTCAACTACCTTACGAGCCTTCGGCTCACCGGCTAATTTTCCCATTTCCACAACCACCGAGCCTATCGCTCGGATAACCTAACCAAGCTAATCTCCCAAGTCACTGGGGTGAGTGAAAGTGAAATCCTATTATATTTCTAATTACTCTTGTATTTATTTTAGTCTTACGATTTAAGGTTAACCTAGGACTTCCCAGGGCATTCCTTGTGAAGGGCTCTCGGGGGAACTGGGAACTACGATGGGCTGAAGCCTAAAGCTCCCTTTCGCAAGGCACTAATTATTTTTGGTAACTACCCATATCGAATCCCATTTAGTGTTATACTAAATCTTACCCTAGTATATTTTTACTCTCTCTCTCTCTCTCTCTCTCTCTCTCTCTCCACAAGGAAGAAAATCTTTTGTCGATCCCGAGTCGCCTAACACTAGTCAGCCTAACACTCTACCCATCTTGAATCGTAATGATGAACTCATCTTCACCTGACCAAATCAATATGCTATTAACCCCAACCGCCTATGTTGATCCTACATGCTATCACAATTCTGCAGTTTTATTATGTGCAGACCAACATAAGCTATATGATGAGCATGAGTGGAGACACCTTCAAATTTTTATCCAAATGCCCTATAATTAGTACTGGGAGTCTATCAAGACATATTTATACTAAATCCAGAAACTTGTAATTTTCCTAATTAATTTGGCATTTATTAAATTTTCACCAAAATTAGACCATGAGTGGTTTGGAACATGAAGTACTAGAATTACTTAATTTATGGCCACCCAAAATTTATGAACACTATATGATGCCAAAATATAAGAGAATATAAAGTTTTGTATTAGCTCCTAATTAATTAATTCAATATATTTGCAGCAACTAAATATAAAGAAGGAAGTACAACCAAACATAATCCAAAAATTTCACAAAAATTAACAGAGCTTTAATACGATCAGAAAACATTACTGACTAAGTTTCATACAATTTCAAGGTCATTAAGCTATATAGAAGAATACTGCAATTAAATCTCTAATAGGACATTTTGTGAAGAAACATACATGTGATCTCTTCCAAACAACATGAAATAATTTTCCAAGCTTTAATATGTCCTAAAAGGTTCTCCGGACAAGTTTTCATGAATTTAAGATGAATAAACACCTCATAATATTTTCTTAAGTGATTAGGGAAACTATTAGGAATGTGAAGGAAGTACCATAAATACTAACCCAAAAATTACACTAAAATGTTCAAGGCTTGTTACAACAATATATGATTAGAGCCTAACTTTCAAGATCATTCATGGTCATATGATTAGTGTATAAAATCTTGATCAAAAGTGCACTAAATGGTCCTAAGCTATTCTAAGAGGGATGTAAGTTCTAAAGGGTCCTCAAACTACTTCTTAGGGTTAATATACTCCTTATACACTTTTCTAACAAGTTACAAGGCATTTCAATGTCATGTAGTGTCATATCCTTCATTGGGCTCAAAGACCACCCCTAGGGATTACATAAGATTCTTAGAGTATCTCCACCACAAACCACTCAAGATATCTTGAGGGGGTGTTTTAGATGACTTTAAGGTACTGTTTAAGTTTTTATCATCTTTGGGTTAGTGTTAGACACTCTACCTATACACAACCCATTTGCCCTAATTTTACATTAAGGGATCCAAATATTGGTTACATCAATACCTAATCAAATCATCCCAAAAAGGGTTGAAATTTTTACTAGTGACCTATCATAACCATACGGGTCATCCAACAAAATTTTGGTTTGTTTAGAGATAATTTGACCCCTTAATTAATTTGTTAATGAATTATTAAATATTTACAAAAACAATAGAAAAGTTTTTCCCAGAAATTGCTATTTTTGTATAGGTCTGAGATATAGGTAAGAGTGGATCCAGTCCAAATCTAAATTCATTTGTATGGATGGTTTTATGGGGGCTCAGAAAATAGTCTCTGGTCAAGCCTATGTATAGGTTGCACCATATTGAGTTCTTTCGTCAAACCACTAAACCAAATTGGTTGAAACCAATTTTAAAATAATCTAGACATTAATAGCTACAATTTTCATGCTCACCATTTCACCAGCAGGTGAATCTAAGTATTTTTAATATTTAATTTAAAACACAGCAAAATTGTGACATAAAAATAATTTTAAAATGAAATAAAATTTAGATCCAGCACGAATCTTGGCTCGAGTTGGACGAGATCTGTTCATATTCTAACTTGAGCTGACGGTCCCGATTACTCCCACTTGGGGAAACTTCCAGCCCCATTTACCGGCCACTCGGCCACCTCCCTAGCCTACCACTGCCACCACCACCTCTGTTGAGGTGGGGGGTATCGATGGGCGACGTCACGGCCGTCGGAGGGGTCGTATTCGCTGAAAACGCAACCCCTCATTTTCAAGGAATTTCTTCAGGAATTTCTCATTGGATCGGGCTCAATTGATCCCGATATCACCGCTTGTCAATCTAAGATCCTAGCACAGAGGGGAGGCGGCGAAGTCGACCTTTTTGAAGGCGTGAAGCCTTGCCGATCGATGCGATGCCATTGCCAGATTTTGGAGCTTTGGGTGTTCTGCAATCGAACTACAGCAAGGCTCAGCTGTTTCAGGGAAAGTGAGGAACCGACTCCTCTAGACCTAATAAAGCTTTTAAGATTTCCAAATGGGGAAGAGGGATGGTCAATCTTGATTTCACCATTAATGGTCATGAAGGAGCTTTTTTTGGCCAATGTATAACCACTGATTCCAGCCTCTACACAACCTAAAATGCCTCTTGATCTTCTCCTAATTCATCAAGGGAGATGAATCCAGCAATTGGGAATGAATAGATTGTGTCACATCCCGCATTTTCCCAATAATTTAATTATATCAGAGTACGGGAAAATACGCGCTGTGATGCCATGCCGTGCAGAGGATAACTGCAGACGCTCAGGCAAGACTCCAAACTCTACAGTTTAAAAGAAAATATAAGTTGTTATGACTGAAATCCAGTTTAAACTAAGAAGGTAGCCGTATCCCTCGGCTCAGTGGATCATCTAGTCCACGATTCAAAAATACAAATTATATGCTTGTGGAAGATACTTGTTTTAAATTGACTCTAACATCCTACATGAGTATAAATGTCGACGAGGAACAACTCATGCTAAGAAGACTCTAGATTTATAATAAGTATGAGAAAAAGTCTTTAAATTGACCAGGAAATTAGTGACTTTGTTTAAAAAGAGGTTGCATGGGTGCTTTACTAATAATAAGTTTTTATAAGCTTAAAAATATCTAATATGCAGTCCTAGCAATAAATCATCCCAGAGAGCAAGTAATCCAAATCAAAGTAGAAGAAAACCACATGAGCTAGAAAGTGGTAAAATCAACAACTCTGTGGGCGCCAACAATCTGACACGAACCCATAGTAAAATAGTATGTCTGAACTAGGAAAAAAACTGAACGACAACTACCTCGCTACGACGAGGTGCAAAACCACCACTGACACTGCCGCTAAGATAGTGCAAAACCAGCTCCACTACCTGCTACGGCTCTGAACCTAAGGCATTCCAAAACAAACAGAACGCCTCAGCAACTAGGTACAAATGGTGGCAGAAAAATTAAGCAAAGGTAAGCAAATGTCAAAAGGGGTACCAACCCAAGAGCAAAAATACTGACATAAAGTACGAAGTAAGCATCAAACAGGAAAGGAACACTTACGTGAATCGTCACGTACATTGCAAACACACCATATGCACAAGGCAATAAGGTGACGAACATGAGTAAATCGTAAGGAAGAAAATCCATAACCTTTATTAACCACTTGTGGTCACTCTACCTAAAAACACGGGAGAGATGGTCACTTAGCTGGACACAACCCTCACGAAGATTAAATCCGTTTAACTGCGGGAGAGATTCATACACTCCACCATACACCACAGATGCCCAAAACACCGGTAGAGTTCCAAAAGGTACTAATAAAGGAAACAACCTTGTGGAGGTGGTCACGCCCACTAACTCCCGAAACCAAGGAAAAACCACAGAAACCACAACACTAACATCTCGGGACTTGGCACATCGGATTCTACATGACATTTCTAGATTAAAGACACGGTTGATCAATCTTTAGAAATTATTTAAAATCCTATATAGACACTAACACGTCCAACAACGATAAACGAAACAATTTAATTCACCGATAAAACATTCTAAGGACGATTGTACACACCTAGTCAAGATTGAAATTACCATGACCAGATTTTATAATTTTTTTGAGTGATCTTCAAGAAGGACTAAACACAACCATAGTTTGGAAAGACAACACAAAAGGCAAGAAAATTAAGGAATAAAGGCATAACGGTTAGCATCAAACTGGATAAGAAACAATGAAGGAAAATCACCACTTGCCTTGGTTGTACCGAAAAAAGTTCTCTAAATCGCTCCGCGTCGTAGATCGGGGAAAAAGAATACGGGAGAAGTTGAGATCTAGACAAAAATGGCGGAAAAGGGGTTAGGGCCGAAAATCCCTAACAAAAAAACTCAAGGAATGGGGAAGAAATTACCACGATAGCGTAGCTCTCGACGAGAGCTTTCCGGATCTATGTTCGGTTGAAGATTTCGAGCACCGGAGAACCGTCGGCGGCCACCGGAAGATTCACAAAAAAGAAACTCTCTCTCTCGCTCGCTGCTCTGGTTTGGGAGAAAAATAATGGAGAAGATGAAGTTTGGTTCTAAAACCTCAAGTCCAAGAATCTATATAAATATAATGTTTATAAAAAGTTTTGTAAAAAACGGGTTATTTCGAGCAGTTTGGAGGGAACTCAAAATAGGGATCTAGGATGAGTTCAAATCAAACAGTGTCCAACATAAACGTTGTAGATCTCGTCGAGACGAACAAAGTTTATGTTGACCATGTTTTCGTACGACACCGTTTTGACCCTCAAAACGGTGCTCGAACTCAGACTGTACAGACTACTCGAGTAGAAATCCTTTTACTCGAGATGGAGGGGTTTACTCGAGTTGGAGGGGCTTACTCGAGATGGAGACTCGAGTTGGAGTCTTGGGGAACTCGAGATAGTCATAGGTACTCGAGATAAAAGGTATAGAACCCGAGTAGATCAGGTCTACTCGAGATAGAAGGCATAGAACTCGAGTGGATAAGTCGAACGGGCTATCTATGAGCCGTTTCGGGAAACTCAATAATAGAAGTCTAAGATGACTCCAGATAGAAAAGTGTCCAACATGAAAGTTGTAGACCTCGGCGAAACGAACAAATGCCATGTTGACCATTGTTTCATATGACATCATTTGGACCCTAATAATGGTGCCCGAACATAAATAATAGGGAACTACTCAAGATGAATAAAACTACTTGAGAATGAGGGCAAAGTACTCGAGAGGAACTTGAACTACTCGAGTAAAATCAGTAGGGCTCGAGAGAATTCAATATTACTCGAGTAAGACAACAATTATACTCGAGATATAACAATAGTACTCGAGTAGATCAAAGATACTCGAGTAGAATTCAATAATACGGCTTATTTACGAGTAGTTTTGGGAAAACTGAAAGTAGAGGTTGAAGATGGCTTCAAATCAAAAAGTGCCCAACATGAAAGTTGTAGATCTCGTCGAGAAACATATTTCTTGTTGACCATTTTTCTATACGATGCCATTTTGACCCTCAAAAAGGCTCCCGAACACAAACTTAAATGAACCACTCGGGATGAATGAACGGGTACTCGAGAGGGATAGTACAGGTAATCGAGAGGAAAATACAGGTACTCGAGTCGACTTAGGCAGTACTCGAGAGAATAAAACGTTACTCGAGTAGATCCAGAATTCACTCGAGAAGAAGCATAACGGCGAGCCGAATAAAATGAAACACGAGTTCAAAACGGAGGCCCGAATGCTAGCCGAATAAAATGAAATTTTCACCGTAGGCGAACAATGACGCTATGAACACAACGGCGAAGTCAAAATAAAAATCCGACGAGCCATTCCCGAGATATAAATTTTCCAAGTATGCGATGAACATAAATTAATCGAAACTTCAATCGCGTGCCGAGACTCCAAAAATGCTCGGATTGCGATGAAACTTGACGTGCAAGTCCAAAATTACTCAACTTAAATCTCAAATGCAAAAACTGCCTATTATAGCAGAAATTCAATAAATCGGCCAACTCGACCGGAAAGACGCGAAAATGTCTTAACGGCGTTGCGCCGTCAACTCGACGTTAAAAGTAACGCCAAGACGTCATAAATGTGACGATACCAATCCAATAAAATCAGCGAAAAAAAACAGGGGCGTTGCAGTCACTTCCCCTAAATGGAAGTTTCGTCCCGAAACTTATCACAACTCCAAAACCAAATTAAAAATGGGAAATTTAAACACAAACTAAAACATAGAGACATACCAGAACTAGGTGAAGAGGTGCGGATGAGATTCTCTCATCGCTGATTCCAATTCCCACGTTGCGCTCTCGACGTCCTGGTTTCTCCAAAGAACCTTGACCATAGGAATGGTCTTCCTCCGCAACACTCGATCTAGAGATTCCAAAACACAGACAAGATCTTCCACATACGAAAGATTGGGCTGAATCTGGGGCACCGAGTGTAACATCCCCTATCCGTCACATAGCATATAGCAGTAGGTCCGGCCGGGGCCCGACGCCGTATGCCACAGACAGACCGGGTGGTTACTCATGGAAACCATCCAACCAATCAACGTCCTACACAGAGCATTCTACCAGAAGCAGTTTATAAAGGTTGCAAATAAGAACCCAACACTAAAGCATGAATGTCCACTAACACCAAAATAGGAATGTTACAAGATACACCAGTAAGCCTTAAGACCTTACAAAAATTGTTCACTTCATATTACATGTTTTACAAACCACGGCACGCAGGCCGGTCACACATGAATAAAGCAGTAAACACTTCCAATTGGGCCTTCGAGGGCCGGCTTCGCAAAAAGGGCTTTAGCCCGCTATTGACCGCTTGGTCCAGCAGCACCTGCAAACAACAAACCACCGCACGGTGGCAAAACAAGGCAACGGTCAGCAATTCTGACCAAATTATAACGATCCCGCCCCCAGCTCGGGGCGGCGATGCTCCTTCCCTGCATTTCATTAGCATAAGCGAGCAATATAACAACTCAATGCATCACAGGCATTGGCACGCATGGCCACACGCCCCGTGCTCTCAGGGCACATTCTCGGTGATCGCAGTCTAAGCCGCTAACTCACCACCATCTCCAGGACGGCAATAACTCGTGAGCAAAAATGGTCTTTTAGGTAAACGTTACGACACTTTAATGTCATCAACAGCCTATGTCACGACACTTTAATGTCATCGACAGAAAGACCCGACCTCTATTCCCTTGGCATAACGCAGGAACGGTTCTCACTCAACCCGTTGCTCACTTGCCACGACACTTAAATATCATCGGCACGGGTTAAGTTTCCCCGAAGCCCATGAATCGAACGTACGATTTTACATAACCCAGTTATGTACTAATTGGCACCTAGGCCCACAAGTTGGCAAGATCACGCATCCGCCCAGTTTTCCGGGTGCACCTTTGGGTTAATCCCCAAGGCTCCCTGTTGCAATCTACCACGTAGAAAACCCGAAAAACAATCAATCGCGCGGAGTCTTCTCCGGCATTTATGCAATGCAACATCACCGATCCAGACCAACATGTCCGGGTAGGCTTCACACATCATGTCTATGTCCCTTCTCACTTACGGACTCAAAACAACGGGGACTTCACATATCTACCCGAAGGAACGCCTCCAACTCACCGTAAACTCGCGAGAGCGGGCTTCCTATGCAAAGAAGGAGAGCTACTCATGCTCAAGAAGAGAATCGTTACCCTAGCATTTCTCTTTGGCGCAATGGAAAAGTAAGCGGATGAAAAGCACCGCACTAGCTTTGCCTCCGTGGATCCGGAGTCGGCTCGTGATTTGGAGCTTCAGAGCTCCTCCAATGGCCGGATCTAGCTCCTTCTTCCTTCCTTGGCTCTTGCACTGCCACTTGATCAACCGCGATCACTTGCGTAGGCTCTTGCACCGCCTTTCGAAGCACCGAAATATGGAATACATCATGTAAACCACTAAGCTCCACTGAAAGCTTCAACCGATAGGCCGCTTCACCAACTCGCTCCAGAACCTCAAACGGTCCAAGGTACCTCGGGCTTAGCTTTTTCAATTGCCGCACCCGCGAGACACCCTTGAACGGCTTGATCTTTAAGTATACATAATCGCCCACCGTGAACTCCACGTTCCTGTGCTTGGCATTATAGTACTTCGCTTGCCGGTCCTGAGTGATAAGCAACCACTCCCGAATGATTCTCACCAAAGAAGTAGCATCCTCCACTTCCGATCGCTTATACAACTTTGACTCGCCCGTTTCTAATCAAGACAACGGCGTGCGACATTTTCTACCATATAGGGCCTCTAAAGGCGCCATCTGAATACTCGCTTGGTAGCTATTATTGTATGCAAACTCCACCAAATAAAGGTGGTCTTCCCATTGCTTTCCAAAATCCAAGACATACATGCGGAGCATGTCTTCCATGGTTCTATTGACCCTCTCGGTCTGCCCATCTGTTCGCGGATGGAAGGCTGTGCTGAATTTCAACTTTGTTCCCAACATTTGCTGCACTAGCCTCCAATCATTGGACGTGAACCGCCCATCTCGGTCACTCACGATGCTGCGGGGCACACCATGAAACCGTACTATGTTATCCACATAAAGCTTTGCCAACTTCTCCACTGGATCATCCTTCCTATGCGGAATAAAATGCGACACCTTCGTTAACCGATCAACAACCACCCAAATGGCGTCGTTCCCCTTTTGCGACCTTGGCAAACCGTGCACAAAGTCCATAGAGATGTCGTCAAATTTCCACTCCGGAATAGGCAAGGACTTAAGAAATCCTCTCGGCTTTTGGCACTCCGCCTTCACCAAGGGGCAAGTTTGGCACTTCGCTACGTAGAGCGCCACATCCTTCTTCAAACCCGGCCACCAAAACAGTTTATTCACATAACGGTACATCTTCGTGCTCCCCGGGTGAATCGAGTACTTGGTATGGTGTGCCTCGTACAACAATTCCACCCGCAAATTACCCACACTTGGGACGCACAGACGACCGTCCTTCCAAAGTAATCCGTCTTCCACGACGAATTGGGAATTTGATCCATCCAGAGCCTCCACCATGGACTGCTTCATATGAGCATCCATATCCAAAGCCTGCTGAATACGATCAGCCAGGTCATATTGGACTTCAGTCCAATTCAGAACTGCTTCAGCACTTGATTGTCTATCCACACAAACAATCTCCAACGCCTCCAACTCCCGCACCAACCGCTCATCATGCACCGATAGCCAATTGGCTTGAGCTGGGGCTCGGCGACTCAATGCGTCCGCAACCGCATTCCCCTTACCAGGCACGTAGTGGATCTTGAATGTATAGTCCCCCAGGAACTCCATCCATCTACGCTGCCGCATATCAAGATCCTTCTAATCAATAAGATACTTCAGGCTCTTGTGATCGGTGTAGATATCAATCTTCACACCGTATAAATAGTGTCTCCACAGCTTCAAGGCAAAAATCACGGCCGCTAACTCCAAGTCATGTACCGGATAGTTCCTTTCATGCACTTTTAGCTGTCTCGAGCCATAAGCTATTACACTTCTGTGTTGCAGTAGCATGCAACCCAAACCGCTGCCCGAAGCATCACTATAAATCTCATAGCCTTCGGTCCCACATGGCGATCTCAGCACAGGCGCCGTGGTCAACCGACACTTCAACTCTTCAAAAGCTCGTGCGCACTCCGGCGTCCAAACGAACTTATGCTCCTTCCTCATCAAAGTAGTGAGAGGTAACGCTATCCGTGAGAAGTTCTCTACGAAGCGCCTATAATAGCCGGCAAGCCCCAGAAAGCTCCGGACTTCCGCTACCGTAGCAAGCTCAGGCCACTCCTGTATCGCAACAATCTTCGCCGGATCCACAACAATACCCTCTCCACTCACTATATGACTGAGGAACGCCACTGAGGATAGCCAAAACTCGCACTTCGAGAACTTGGCATACAAATGATTTCTCCTTAGCGTCTCCAACACCAAATGAAGATGCTTGAAGTGATCTTCCTCACTTTGCGAGTACACCAAAATATCGTCGATGAAGACGATCACGAAATGGTCCAAGTACTCCCTGAACGTCCTGTTCATCAAATCCATGAACACTGACGGCGCATTAGTCAGTCCAAATGGCATGACCGTAAACTCATAATGCCCGTATCTCGTACTAAACGCTGTCTTCGGGATATCACTCTCCCTTATTCGCAGCTGATAGTACCCAGCCTTGAGATCCAACTTCGAGTACACCGTCGACCCGACTAACTGATCAAAAAGATCATCAATCCGGGGGATCGAGTACTTGTTCTTCTCCGTCAGCTTGTTGAGCTCCCGATAATCAATACATAGCCTCAAGCTTCCGTCCTTCTTCTTAACAAAGAGGACCGGTGCGCTCCAAGGTGAAGAACTCGGGCGCACATACCCTTGCTCCAACAATTCTTGTAGTTGAACTTTTAACTCCGCCATTTCCTTAGGCGCTAGCCGATAAGGAGATCGTGATACAGGCTTTGCACCTGGCACTAGCTCAATCGTAAAATCTATCTCCCGCTGAGGCGGGGCTCCAGGAAGATCTGCGGGGAACACATCAGGGTATTCCGATACCACTGAAATGCAATCCAACGCGGGCTTTGGCTTCGCAACCTCCACTAGTGTAAAGAACATTTCTGCACTGGCACGAACCGCCTTCACCACCTGAAGAGCAGACATCAACGTCTTGCTCGACCCCTTTAAGCCCGTAAAAGTCGTTTCACGACTTGCTCCCAGCTTGAATTCCTTGCTACCGCAATCTATATGGGCCTGATGCTCCGAGAGCCAGTCCATGCCAAATATGACGTCGAACTCCAACAACGGAAGTAAAGACGCCCGCAGGTCAAACTCCTGATTCCCAATACGAATCTTAACATCGTAGATCCTATCCGCTCGCATCGAACACCCATTGGGCAATAACACATCCAACTTATCCTTCGCCATCGAAGAAGGGACTCCGATGCGTGATATAAATCCTTCGGACAAGAAGGAGTGTGAAGCTCCCGTATCGAAGAGTGCTCGTGCCGGATTTTCACAAATAAATACAAATCCTAAACAAGCAGGGGTAAGGTAACATGTGCATAACAAGTATTTAAAGAAATTGACTTGCTATAAATTAAGCCGTACCTGTCACCACATCAGCCTGTTTGATGGCCTCCTGCTGGCCAGGATTATACACCCTTGGTTGGGCCGGAGCATAATGGGACGCGGTCGACTCCACCGCCTTTCCCTTCTCTTCATAAGTAGCTCCCGGCCTCCTTTCGGACTTAGGACGTCCGCTCCGGCACTCACGGGCATAATGCCCCAACTTCCCCACAGTTGTAACATGCGCCCGGGGTCCGACCCGTAGTCGCCCCAGAAGCACCAGCAGAGAGGGCTAGACCCGAAGTCTTAGCTTTCTTGTTCCACTTTCGGAACACAGATTTTGAGGTGTTCGGCCCTCTGGACTCCGACCTCTTCTCGCCCAAGCTTTTCTTTGCCTGCACATTCTTCATGTCCTTCTCCAAGGACCGGGCCGTGTTTACCAAGGTTAAGAAACCCTGCGTCATTGGACCCGAGAGTAGTAACCTCAACTCATCTCTCAAGCCTTCATAGAAGCGATTAGTCTTGTGCTCCTCATCCATGACGGTGGAGCTAGCATAACGACTCAGACGAGTGAACTCGTGGAGATATTCATCCACGCACCGCTCACCCTGAACCAACTTCAGAAACTCATTCTCCAACGCTATCTTCTGCGTCGAAGGGAGGTATCTAGCCAAGAACAATCTCGAGAACTCCTCCATCGAGACATCAGCAAGTTGCCTACCTCTCAGTAAGAGCAGCTCCAATCCTTCCCACCACATCCTCGCTTCACCGTCCAGAAGGAACGTAGCGATGGTGGTCATTTGCCACTCCTCTGTCTCCGTTGCTGTCATGACTCTCTTCACCCTGGAGAGCCAGTCTTCAGCCTGAGATGGGGTTCCCAACCCCGAGAATACCGGAGGGTTAAAGCTCATAATATGCTTAAGCAGACACTCAGTTTCCCTCCTTGGAACCACCGGTTCCACAACCACTTGCTCCACTCTCCTCGGCTCAGCCTCTTGAAGAGGTTCCTGCTCCATCGCAGGAGCGGGCTGCTGCGTTTGCCTTGCATGCTGCGCATTTATCACGGCCAACACAGCTTCAGCCACCAAGCGTATGTTCTCAACCGATAGAGGTGTTGCGGGAGTAACATCTGGTGCACTGCTAGCCTCAGAAACTCAGCGTTCTGACGGCCCAACACCACTTCTGGTCACCTATAGTGGTACAAAACACCGTTAAGCGACCAAATTAAATTGCAAACAACAATTATAGGAACACGCAGGTTCCTCAAACACGTGTATTTTCATTACTAAGTGGACATTCATGGGTTCTTTTACCGTTATAATGATGACGCACACAATGTGCTCACCACCCCTTAAAAAGAATTCGTCCACGAATTCATCTTAAGCCCGACCAAAACCAGTAGTCTGATACCAAATTGTAACACCCCCTATCCGTCACATAGCATATAACAGTAGGTCCGGCCGAGGCCCTATGCCGTATGCCACAGACAGACCGGGTGGTTACTCATGGAAACCATCCAACCAATCAACGTCCTACACAGAGCATTCTAGCGGAAGCAGTTTATAAAGGTTGCAAATAAGAACCCAGCATTAAAGCATGAATGTCCACTAACACCAAAATAGGAATGTTACAAGATACACCAGTAAGACTTAAGGCCTTACAAAAATTGTTCACTTCATATTACATGTTTTACAAACCACGGCACGCAGGCCGGTCACACATGAATAAAGCAGTAAACACTTCCAATTGGGCCTTCGAGGGCCGGCATCGCAAAAAGGGCTTTAGCCCGCTATTGACCGCTTGGTCCAGCAGCACCTGCAAACAACAAACCACTGCACGGTGGCAAAATAAGGCAACGGTCAGCAATGCTGACCAAATTATAACGATCCCGCCCCCAGCTCGAGGCGGCGATGCTCCTTCCCTGCATTTCATTATCATAAGCGAGCAATATAACAACTCAATGCATCACAGGCATTGGCACGCATGGCCACACGCCCCGTACTCTCAGGGCACATTCTCGGTGATCGCAGTCTAAGCCGCTAACTCACCACCATCTCCAGGACGGCAATAACTCGTGAGCAAAAATGGTCTTTTAGGCAAACGTTACGACACTTTAATGTCATCAATAGCCTATGTCACGACACTTTAATGTCATCGACAGAAATACCCGACCTCTATGCCCTCGGCATAACGCAGGAATGGTTCTCACTCAACCCGTTGCTCACTTGCCACGATACTTAAATATCATCGGCATGGGTTAAATTTCCCCGAAGCCCGTGAATCGAACGTATGATGTTACATAACCTAGTTATGTACTAATTGGCACCTAGGCCCACAAGTTGGCAAGATCACGCATCCGCAAAGTTTTCCGGGTGCACCTTTGGGTTAATCCCCAAGGCTCCCTGTTGCAATCTACCACGTACAAAACCCGAAAAACAATCAATCGCGCGGAGTCTTCTCCGGCATTTATGCAATGCAACATCACCGATCCAGACCAACATGTCCGGGTAGGCTTCACACATCATGCCTATGTCCATTCTCGCTTACGGACTCTAAACAACGGGGACTTCACATATCTACCCGAAGGAACGCCTCCAACTCACCGCAAACTCACGAGAGCGGGCTTCCTATGCAAAGAAGGATAGCTATTCATGCTCAAGAAGAGAATCGTTACCCTAGCATTTCTCTTTGGCGCCATGGAAAAGTAAGCGGATGAAAAGCACCGCACTAGCTTTGCCTCCGTGGATCCGGAGTCGGCTCGCAATTTGGAGCTTCGGAGCTCCTCCAATGGCCGGATCTAGATCATTCTTCCTTCCTTGGCTCTCCTCTCTCTCTAAGATTTTAGAAAGATAACAACTTAAGAAAAGTGAGGGTTTCTAAGTCCAATCCCGGTTATATCCCTTCAGGAACAACACCCAGCCGTTGGATCATCAATTAAAGAAATGAACGGCTTTGATTCGGGACTGAAATGCCCAATCTGGACCGCACACGGCCTGGCACACACCCGTGTACAGGGCCGTGTGCCTCATTCGCCATCAAAATCGATCGCCTGGAACAACACACGGGTATCGAACATGCCCGTGTTCGACCTGACACGCTCGTGTTCCACCTGACACGGCCGTGTGGCCGGCCGTGTACCCCCATCATTTTTTTCTCGAAAACAACCCGAGCACTACACGGGTTCTAGGACACGCCCGTGTCCTTGCCCGTGTCACCTTGACACGCCTGGGCTCCAGGCCGTGTACACGGTCTCGACACTCGACACTTCGTCGAGCGAAGATCGTCGACCTGATGACATGGCCTTGGACACGCCCGTGTCCTAGGCCGTGTGCCTTGTCTCGACACAATGTCGAGACAAAAGTGTCGACTTCCCGGGATGAGTATCGACACGGGTTGACACGCCCTGCGACACGCTCGTGTCGCAGGCCGTGTGCCATGTCTCGACACTTCGTCGAACGCAGAGTGTCGACTTCGCGGGCTAAGTGTCGACACGGGTCGACACGCCCTGCGACACGCCCGTGTCGCAGGCCGTGTGCCTAGTCTCGACACAATGTCGAGACCAAAGTGTCGACTTCCCGGCTCAGTGTCGACACAAGCTTGACACACCCTGGGACACGCCCGTGTCCTAGGCCGTGTGCCTGCAGCCAGAACCCAAAACTGGCCCAAAACATCCCCTGTCGCTCCTTTGAGTTTCGGGGCGTTACACCGAGTCAAGAACTTGAGGATCACTACGAACACACTTCCACAACTAGCTCACATGGAACACATCGTGGACACCAGGGAAGGTAGCAGGTAATTCCAACCGATAAGCTGACACTCCGATACGCTCCAGAATCTGAAAAGGTCCCACATACCGGTGGACTAAATTGTGGTTCCTTCCAAATCTTTTTACACCTGGCATCGGAGAAACTTTCAGAAAAACCAAGTCCCCAACGACAAACTCCAGATCAACCCTTCGTCGATTAGCATATTTCTCATAACACTCTTGAGCTACACAGAGCTTCTCTTGAATATGAGTCACAACATAATTCATCTCCTCAAGGGCTTCTGGACCTAGCAATGGTCTCTCACCAACCTCAACCCAAAATAAGGAAGTCCTACAATGCCTCCCATACATGGCCTCAAACGGGGCCATCTGCAGACTCTCTTGATAACTATTATTGCAAGCAAATTCCATGAGTCTGAGACGTTCATCCCATGCACCACCATGATCCAAAATATAACACCTGATGATATCCTCCACGTTCTGATTAACTCGCTCTATTTGAACATTCGTCTGTGGATGATAGGCGGTGGAATACCTTAAATCGGTACCCAACCCCTCTTGTAAACTCTTCAAAAAATGAGACATAAATCTAGAGTCTCGATCTGATACGATGCTGACAGGTACTCCATGTAATCTGATGACCTCTTCAAGATACAGCTCAACTATCTTCTTCATGGAATACCCAATCTTAAAGGGCACAAAGTGAGCACATTTTGTCAATATATCGACTATTACCCAAACAGAGTCATGCCCACGGGGAGATTTTGGTAGACCTGTGATAAAATCTATTGAAATACTCTCCCACTTCCACTGTGGAATATCTAGCGGTGCCAGTTTACCACCAGGCCTTCTATGACCTGCTTTAACATGCTGACACATGTAACATTCTGACACAAACTTTGCTATGTCATTCTTCATTCCTGACCACCAAATAATTTGATTTAGATCTTTATACATCTTGGTGGAACCAGGATGGTAGGAAACACTGGAACCATGAGCTTCTTTACAAATCTTAGCCCGAATGTCACCAATGGCAGGAATACAAAATCTACTCCGATATTTCAGAGTACCTAACTCGTCCAAAGAGAAATCAGGTAACTCTCCTTTCTCAGTTCTCTTCCAGAGGTGCAACAAATCAGGATCCTCCTTCTGGTGCACTCTGGTAAGGGAAATCCAAGAGGGCTCTTCTGCTTCCAAACTAGCAGGCACAAAACTACTCCCAACCTTAATGTCCATCAGCAGGAATTCTTCCACCAGGGATTGTATAGATAGATTGAAGATTTCAGCCGTCTTTTTACTCAAAGCATCAGCTAATACGTTAGCCTTTCCCGGGTGATAAAGGATTTCTACTTCATAATCGGCTACATACTCCAACCACCTACGTTGGCGTAGATTTAACACCTTTTGAGTGAATTCGTACTTCAAAATCTTATGATTTGTGTAGATCTTGCACAGCGCGCCGTACAATAAATGTCTCCAAAGCTTCAACGCATAAATTACCGCAAGAAACTCTAAATCATGCGTAGGATAGTTTCTTTCATGGACTTTTAATTGCCTTGATCCATGCACAATCACCTTTCCTTCTTGCATCAGAACACAACCAAGGCCAATATGTGATGCATCCACATATATAGCATACTCAAGTCCTTCAGTAGGAAGAATTAAAACTAGAGCAGTACACAATCTCTTTTTCAGCTCTTGAAAGGCTTCTTCATACTTATCGCTCCAAATAAACGTGGTTTTCTTCTGTGTTAGTCTAGTTAGAGTGGCAGACAACATGGAGAACCATTCCACGAACCTTTTATAGTAACCGGCCAGACCTAAAAATCTCCTAATCTCCTTATGAGTAGAAGGTCTCTTCCATTCCATCACAGCAGAAATCTTTGTTGGGTCTACGGAAATACCATCCTCACTCACAACATGCCCCAAAAAGGACAGCTGGGGAAACCAAAATTCACACTTACTCAACTTAGCATAGAGCTTGTGCTCCCTCAGGGTTTCCAAAACCAACCGCAAGTGTTGAGTATGCTCCTCAACACTGCGGAAATACACTAGGACGTCGTCTACGAACACAATAACAAAATGGTCCAAGAAATCCTTGAACACTCTATTCATTAAATCCATGAATGCAGAGGGTGGATTAGTCAGTCCAAAGGAAATCACCAAGAACTCAAAATGCCCGTGCCGGGTACGAAAAGCCATTCAGGGTACATCAGCCTCACGGACTCTCAGTTGGTGGTATCCTGAACGAAGATCAATCTTCGAAAACACAGCACATCCCCACAACTGATCAAATAGGTCATCAATCTGAGGCAACAGATATCGGTTCTTAATGGTTACCTTATTTAATTCTCGATAATCTATGCAGAGCCTCATAGAAGCATCTTTCTTCTTAACGAATAAAATAGGACCACCCCACGAAGAAGAACTTGGCCTAATAAAACCACATTGCAACAACGCATCCAGCTGAATGCGCAATTCTTCTAACTCACGCGGAGCCATACGGTAAGGTGCCTTAGCAATTGGACGAGTACCTGGCTCGAGGTCTATCACAAACTTCACCTCTCGTTCAGGAGGAAGTCCTGGAAGACTATCCGGAAAGACATCTGGAAACTCTCGCACCACCGAGACATCCTCAAGACGTGGTGTAACAAAAGCTGTTTCCAAAGCTGACAGAGAAACAAGATATGCCTCGCAACCAGACTCTAAAGCTCGGGAAGCACGCACTGCAGAAATAAGGAGGGAACCCTTACCCGGAGAACCATAGACACTCATAGGTTGGCCATTGTCCATCCTGAAATCCAACCGTATAACGCCCTTAAAACTCAAAAGAGCGACGGGAGGCGTTTCGGGCCAAATATGGAATTTGGCAGGGGGCACACGGCTTGGGACACGGGCGTGTCCTAGGCCGTGTCGAGCTGCTTCGACGATTTTGGATTCGACGATCGTCGAGAAAATAACACGGCCTGGGACACGGGCGTGTCCGAGGATGTGTCGAGAGGGGTTCGACGATTTAGCCAAAGATCTGGCAAATCGATCAGGCAGTTTTCTGGGTTTGACGATCGTCTAGCAGCGGTTGACGATCTGTCGATATTCTACGGTCGATGAATTGTCGATGTTCTATGGTCGATGAATCATCAGCGATCTTCGTTCGACGAATCGCCAGCGATCTTCGTTCGCCGAATGGCCAGCGATCTTCGTTCAACGAATGGCCTGTGACCTGGGATCGATGTTTTGGCAGCGTTCGACGATCTTGGTTCGACGATCGTCGAGCGCGGGACGTCATGTGGCGTGTTTGACACTCGACGCGAAGTGTCGACACACGGGTTTTGGGGGGAGTTGACTAATTGTTCCGACACTATTTTGACGCGGACTTGTCCTGCTCCTGTTGGTGATTCGTGCGGTGTTTAGCCCCATTTGTCCAGGTCGGACCTGGATCATATCCGTGCATCCCTTTTGTGGGATCCGACGGCTGTGGTTTTTTCCCGATGCGGTTATACCCGAGTACAGGGTTTCAAAACCCTTATTCTTCTGTGTGGTTCTCTGTCTAAATCTTAGAGAGAGGGGAGAGCAAAAGAGGAAGAAGGAGTCTAAATCCAGTCGTTGGAGGAGTTTCAGAGCTCCAAATCGCGAGCCGACTTCGGATCTACGGAGGCAAGGAGATTGCGGTGCTTTATATCAACGTACATTTCCATGGCGCCAAGGAAGAACGCTAGGGTAACGATTCTCTACTTGAGCATGTGCAGCTCTACTTCTTTTGCATAGGAAGCCCGCTCTCGCGAGTTTGCGGTGAGTTGGAGGCGGTCCTTCGGGTAGATATGTAAATTCCCTGTTGTTTAGAGTCCGTATTCGAGAACGGACATAGGCATGATGTGTGAAGCCTACCCGCACAAGTTGGTATGGATCGGTTATGTTGCATTGCATAAATGGCCAGAGAAGACTCCGTGCGAATGTTTGTTTTCAGGTTTTTCTACGCGGTAGATTCAGCAGGGAGCCTTGGGGGCTAACCTCGGGGTGCACCCGGAAAACTGGGCGGATGCGTGATTCTGCCGTCTTGGTGGCCTGGGAGCCAACTTGGACATAACTGGGTTATATAGTATTGTGCGTTCGATTAACGGGCTTCGGGGAAACTTAACTCGTGCCGATGATTTTAAATGTCGTGGCAAGTGAGCAACGGGTTGAATGGAACCATTCCTGCTCCATGCGGTTTGGTTTTTGAGGCCTACCGAGGGCATAGAGGTCGGGACATTGGCTGTCGATGATTTTAAGTGTCATGACTTATGCTTATAGGTTGTTGATGATTTTAAGTGTCATAACTTCTTCCTAAAAGACTCAAATGCTCACGTGTGCTGCCATCCAAGTGGCGGTGGTGGGACTGCGGTTTATACCGGGTTCACCGAGAATGTGCCCTGAGTGCACGGGGTGTGTGGCCATGCGAGCCTACGCCTGTGATGTAGTTACATTACTATACTGCTTGGTTATACTAATTAAGTGTAGGGAAGGAGCATCGACGCCCTGATTTTGGGGACGGGATCATTATAATTTGGTCAGCATTGCTGACCGTTACCTTTGTTTGCCACCGTGCGGTGGATTGTTGCTTGCAGGTACTGCTGGACTGAGCGGTCAATAGCGGGCTAAAGCCCAAGTTGCTGAGCCGGCACTCGAAGGCCTAATTTTTGAGTGTTTTCTTTATTCATGTATGGTCGGCCTACATGCCGAGGTTTGAAAACATGTAATTTTGAAGGAAACAATTTGTAAGGCCTTAAGGCCAGTACTTGTGTATTTGTACTTCATTCCTTTGGGTTTGTTTAGTGGACATTCATGCTATTGTTGATGGGTTCTTTAATTTTGCAACTCATAAAACAGCTTCCGCTAGAATGACTCTGTGTAGGACGTTGGAATGGTTGGATGGTTTCCATTGAGTAAACACCCGGTCTGTCTGTGGTATATGGCATCGGGCCCCGGCCGGACCTACTGCTTTATACTATGCGACGGATAGGTGGTGTTACAATTTGGTATCAGACTTCTGGTTTCGGTCAGGCTTAAAATGAATTCGTGGTCGAATTCTTTTTTAAGGGGTGGTGAGCACATGTGTGTGCGCCATCGTCATAACAACAAAAGAACCCGTGAATGTCCACTTAGGAATGAAAATACAAGTGTTTGGGGAACCTGCGTGTTCCTATAATTGCTGTTTGCAATTTTGTTCGATCGCTTAATGGTGTTTTGTGCCACTATAGGTGACCAGAAGCGGTGCTGGGCCGTCGAAACGTCGAGTTTCTGAGGCTAACAGTGCACCAAATGATGCTCCTACAACACCTCCATCGGCTGGGACCATACGATTGGTTGCCGAAGCAGTGTTTGTCATGATCAATGCGCAGCCTGCAAGGCAAATGCAGCAGCCCGCTCCTGCGATGGAGCAGGTACCTCTTCTAGAGGTTGAGCCGAGAAGAGTGGAGCAGGTAGTAGTGGAGTCGTTGGTGCCAAGGAGGGCAGCCGAGAGACAGCTCAAACATGTCATGAGCTTTAATCCTCCGGTATTCTCGGGGTTGGGAACACCATCTCAAGCTGAAGACTTACTCTCCAGTGTGAAGAGAGTCTTGACAGCGATAGATAATGAGGAGTGGCAGATGACCACTATAGCTACGTTCCTGTTGGATGGAGATGCTATGCTGTGGTGGGAGGGTTTGGAGTTGTATCTATTGAGAGGAAGGCAACTTACAAACATCTCGATGGAGGAGTTCTCGACACTGTTCTTGGCTAGGTACCTCCCTTCGGCGCAGAGGATAGCGTTGGAGAACGAGTTCCTGAAGTTGGTTCAAGGAGAGAGTAGCGTGGATGAATATATCCACGAGTTTACTCGATTGAGTCGGTATGCTAGCTCCACCATCGCAGATGAGGAGCACAAGACGAATCGATTCTATGAAGGTCTGAGAGATGAAATGAGGCTACTGCTCTCGGGTCCTATGACGCAGGGTTTATTGACCCTGGTCAACACGGCTCGGTCCTTGGAGAAGGACATGAAGAATGTACAAGCAAAGAAAGCGTTGGTGATAAGAAATCGGAGTTCAAAGTGCCGAACTCCTCAAAGTCTGTGTTCCGGAAGTGGAACAAGAAAGCTAGGACTTCGGGTCCAGCCCCCTTTGCTAGTGCTTCTGGGGCGACTACGGGTCGGACACCGGGCACATGTTAAAACTGTAGGAAGTCAGGGCATTATGCCCGTGAGTGCCGGGGTGGACGTCCAAAGTCTGAGTTGAAGCCGGGAGCAACGTATGAAGGAAAGGGTAAGGCGGTGGAGTCGACCGCGTCCCATTATGCTCCGGCCCAACCGAGGGTGTACAATCTTGCCAACAGGAGGCCATCAAACAGGCGGATGTCGTGACAGGTAAAATTTAAATTTATAGCAAGTTAATCTTTTAAATACTTGTTATGTGCATGTTACATTACCACTGCTTGTTTAGGATTTGTTTTGATTTGTGAGTATCCGACAAGAGCACTTTTGATACGGGAGCTTCACACTCCTTCTTGTCCGAAGGATTTATATCACGCATCGGAGTACCTTCTTCGATGGCAAAGGACAAGTTGGATGTGCTGTTACCGAATGGGTGTTCCATGCGTGCGGATAAAATCTGCGGTGTTAAGATTCGCATTGGGAATCAAGAGTTCGATCTGCAAGCGTCGTTACTACCGTTGGTGGAGTTCGACGTTATATTTGGCATGGACTAGCTCTTGGAGCAGCAAGCCTATATTGATTGCGGTCGTAAGGAAGTCAAGTTCGGAGCAAGTCGTGAGACGACTTTTACGGGCTTGAAAGTGTCGAGCAAGACGTTGATGTCTGCTCTTCAGGTGGTGAAGGCGGTTCGTGCTGGTGCAGAGCTGTTCTTTACAATAGTGGAGGTTGCAAATCCAAAGCCTACGTTGGATAATATTTCAGTGGTAGCTGAGTACCCTGATGTGTTCCCCGCAGATCTTCCTGGAGCCCAGCCTCAACGGGAGATATATTTCACTATTGAGGTAGTGCCAGGTGCGAAGCCTGTGTCACAATCTCCGTATCGGCTAGAGCCTAAGGAAATGGTGGAGCTGAAGGTGCAACTTCAAGAGTTGTTGGAGCAAGGGTTTGTGCGTCCAAGTTCGTCACCTTGGAGCACACCGGTCCTCTTTGTAAAGAAGAAGGATGGGAGCTTGAGGCTATGTATTGATTACCGAGAACTGAACAAGTTGAGGGAAAAGAACAAGTACCCAATCCCAAGGATTGATGATCGTTTTGATTAGTTGGTCGGGTCGACGGTGTACTCTAAGTTGGATATCAAGTCTGGTTACTATCAGCTGAGGATAAGGGAGAGTGATATCCCAAATACAGCGTTTAGTACGAGATACAGGCATTACGAGTTTACGGTCATGCCATTTGGGCTGACGAATGCACCGTCAGTGTTCATGGATTTGATGAACAGGACCTTCAGGGAGTACTTGGACCATTTTGTGATCGTCTTCATCGACAATATTTTGGTGTACTTGCAGAGTGAGGAAGATCACTTCAGGCATCTTCATTTGGTTTTGGAGATGCTAAGGAGGAATCAATTGTACACCAAGTTCTCGAAGTACGAGTTTTGATTGTCCTCAGTGGCATTCCTCGGTCATATAGTCAGTGGGGAAGGTATTGCAGTGGATCCGACGAAGATTGTTGCGATACAGGAGTGGCCTGAGCTTTCTACGGTAGCGGAAGTCCGGAGCTTTCTATGGCTTGCCTGCTATTATAGGCGCTTCATAGAGAACTTCTCACGGATAGCGTTACCTCTCACTACTTTGACGAGGAATGAGCAGAAGTTCGTTTGGACGCAGGAGTGCGCGCGAACTTTTGAGGAGTTGAAATGTCGGGTTACCACGGCGCCTGTGCTGAGTTCGTAGAGTGGGACCGAAGGTTATGAGATTTATAGTGATGCTTCGGGCAGTGGTTTGGGTTGTGTTGTTATAGCATGGAAGCATTATAGCATATGGCTCGAGACAGCTGAAGGTGCACGAGAGGAACTATCCGGTCCATGACTTAGAGTTAGCGGTCGTGATTTTTGCCTTGAAGAAATGGAGGCATTATTTGTATGGTGTGAAGATTGATATCTACACCAATCACATGAGCCTGAAGTATTTGATTGATCAGAAAGATCTGAACATGCGGCAACGTAGATGGATGGAGTTCCTGGGGGACTATACATTCAAGATCCACTATATGCCTGGTAAAGGTAATGCGGTTGCGGACGCGTTGAGTCGCCGGGCCCCAACTCAAGCCAATTGGCTGTCGGTTCATGACGAGCGGTTGGTTCGGGAGTTAGAGGCATTGGAGATCTTTTGCGTTGATAAACAATCAAGTGCTGAAGCAGTACTGAATTGGACTGAAGTCCAATATGACATGGCTGATCGGATTCGGCAGGTGTTGGATATGGATGTCCACATGAAGTAACTCATGATAGAGGCTCTGGATGGGTCAAATTCCCAATTCGTTGTGGAGGACGGATTACTTTGGAAAGACGGTCGTCTGTGCGTCCCAAGCATGGGCAATTTACGGGTGGAGTTGTTGTACGAGGAGCATCATACCAAGTACTCAATTCACCCGGGGAGCACGAAGATGTACCACGACGTTAAGAAATTGTTCTGGTGGCCAGGACTGAAAAAGGATGTGGTGCTGTACGTGGCGAAGTGCCAAACTTGCGCCTTGATAAAGGCGGAATGCCAAAAGCCGGGAGGATTCTTGAAATCCTTGTCTATTCCGGAGTGGAAGTTCGACGACATTACTATGGACTTTGTGCACGGGTTGTCAAGGTCGCAAAAGGGGAACAACACCATTTGGGTGGTCGTAGATCATCTAACGAAGGTGTCACATTTCATTCCGCATAGGAATGAAGATCCGGTTGAGAAATTGGCAAAGTTGTATGTAGACAATATTGTGCGGCTTCATGGTGTGCCCCGCAGCATCGTGAGTGACCGAGATGGGCCGTTCACGTCCAATGATTGGAGGCTTGTGCAACAGATGTTGGGAACAAAGCTGAGTTTTAGCACAGTCTTTCATCCGCAAACGGATTGGCATACCGAGAGGGTCAATAGGACAATGGAAGACATGTTTCGCATGTGTGTCCTGGACTTTGGAAAGTAATGGAAAGAACACCTATACTTGGTGGAGTTTGCGTACAACAATAGCTACCAGGCGAGTTTTCAAATGGCGCCCTTCGAGGCCCTATATGGTAGAAGATGTCGCAGGCCATTGTCCTGGTTGGAAACGGGTGAGTCAAAGTTGTACAAGCGTCAAGAGGTGGAGGATGCTACTTCATTGGTGCGAACCATTCGGGAGAGGTTGCTAATCGCTCAAGACCGTCAGGCGAAGTACTATAATGCCAAGCACTGTAACGTGGAGTTCGCTGTGAGCGACTAAGTGTACTTAAAGATCAAGCCGTTCAAGTGTGTCTCGCAGGTGCGGCGATTGAAAAAACTAAGCCCGAGGTACCTTGGGCCGTTTGAGGTTCTAGAGCGGGAGTTCGCTGTGAGCGACTAAGTACTTAAAGATCAAGCCGTTCAAGTGTTGGAGAAGCAGCCTATCGTTTGAAGCTATCAGTGGAGCTTAGTGGTCTACATGATGTATTTCATATATCGGTGCTACGGAAGGCGGTGCAAGAGCCTACGCAAGTGATCGCGGTCGATCAAGTGCCGATTGATAGTGGGTTGACGACAAAGGTCAAGCCTGTACAAATTCAGGATTCGGAAGTCAAGCGGCTACGCAATAAAGAGATCAGGATGGTCAAGGTCCGTTGGGACAATTGCGGTCGAGAAGAGCTATCTTGGGAGAGAGAGCATACTATACTTGATGAGTATCCGGAGTTGTTCCGCTCAGGTACAAATTTTAGTTTTGTACTTATCTTTCCTTTATGTAATTTTGTGGACGAAATTCTTTTAAGAGGGG
Organism: Platanthera guangdongensis; assembly: GCA_039583875.1. Lineage (NCBI taxonomy): Eukaryota > Viridiplantae > Streptophyta > Magnoliopsida > Asparagales > Orchidaceae > Platanthera > Platanthera guangdongensis. The sequence continues at coordinate 140,062,500 of CM077158.1, read as the reverse complement.
GAGAGCTGTAACGCCCCGAAAACTCAAGAGAGCGACGAGAGGCGTTTTGGGCCAAATTTGGAATTTGGCAGGCGGCACATGGCCTGGGACACGAGCGTGTCCCAGGGCGTTGAAAGTGCAACTAGATCTGATATACTCTAGAGGGGGGTGAATAGAGTATATGGTGCTTTAAAAACTTTTACAAACTTTTACAACAATTGTTGTAATATGTGTGAGCAGGGAAGCAATAAAAAATCTAATCACAGTACTAAGTTAAACAAAAGCTAAGCACAGAAAAATCAAGACCAGAAACAAACATAAACACAAGCAAAACCAGTAGACACAAGGAAATATAGTGGTTCCCCAAACTTGGGTACATCCACTCTTCTACCACCCTAGGTAGGAATCCACTGCAGGATGAGTTGATCAGGTGTCCTGGGCACCAATGAGCTTTTGATAAGGTGCTCAAAAACCAAAGCAGATTTTTTGATCAGGTGTCTTGCCACCAATGAGCTTTTGACAAGGTGCTCAAAAAAAAAGTTCAAACTTTTGAAGGGAGTTTGAAAAACCCTTTACAGAGTGGGGGTGAGAGAGTGATGGCAGTCTTCTCTTTCTCAAACAACTGAGAAGACTATGTGGATTGATGTCATAGCTCCCCCTGAATCCTTGAAATCTTCAGGAAGAAAAGCTTTTCTGAGGGTGATAGGCCTTCAAATATTGAACTCCAGCAATGGATGATTTCAGCAATAGCTGAAATGTTGAGTGTCTGAAGTCTTGAAATATGTTGGCCTTGAACACTTTGAAAACTAAAGAGATCTGAAGATCTGAAAACTTGATCTCCTTGGATGAGTGTTCTTCAGAATTCTTTGAGACAGAAGATTTTTGAGAGTGTCTCTGTAATCTGTATTGTGTGTGTGTTCTTCTATGTGAGAGATTCAAAAATCATGTCTTTTATTCTCTGGTCAGAATAGAATATCATTCTCTGTCAAGTATAGCCGTTGGCCTGCATTAATTGCATCCTTAATTGCATAATCTCTTCTGGAGGAAAGTCCACAGAAACATTCCTTGAAAAATCCCTTGAAACTTGGTCCAGAATTGAATGAAAACGGCTAGCAAATCTCTGAATTAATTGCAGAATAACTCCTAACTGATTTGAATTTGAATTCTGGAAGTTATCTGAAATCGTCGAACTGAGCTCTGCTATCGACGAGCTGAGCTCAGCGATCTGAAAACACACAGCAGCAAAATAATCATCGATCTGAGCTCAAAGATTGTCGAACTGAGCTCAGAGATAAAGATCCAAAGCATAGTCAAAATCGTCGACCTGAGCTCACCGATCGTCGAATGGAGTTCGAAAATATTATGAAGTTGAGCTCAGCGATCGTCGAATGGAGTTCGACGATCTGTCGAAGTTGAGCTAGACGATCGTCGACCGGAGTTCGACGAATCGTCGTGCTGAGCTCGACGATATGACTTAGTCTCCAGACTGAGAATCCTGGTCTTCAGGGCAGCTTCCAAACCTAGACTTCTAACCCTTAGACTCAATTCTAATTGACCTATTAAGCTATACAGAAGGTCAAGCAAAGGTTCCTAGAGACATAGTGATCCTGACCCAAATTAGTAATAGGGTGTTCCAACAATCTCCCCCTATTTGGGTTAGGATTACTATTTACAGACTTTGGAAAAATTGAATAATAACAAACAATCAGAAGAACATAAAAACAACAACTAGACATGCAGAAACATCACAGAGATATATATATATATAGCATCCAGATAATCAGAAGTTCCAGAAATTGTCACCTTACAATATCACTTCTTCTCTTTGCCTTTAACCATTTTAATTTCTCTGTTAGGATTTAGGGCTTCCTTGTTGGACCTGGTGTCATCTGCTGCACCCAAATAAGTTTGCTTTGTAGGCCTGGGAACCACAGCTACAGGATGTAATTCCATGTATCTGTCAGCATCAAAGAATTTACTGGAAGCATATCTGTCTAGTTCTTTTTGTCTCTGTTCAGACATAGTTGAAATGTTGGAAGAATCTAATACTTGTTCTTTGGCCTTCTTATTCTGATCCAGTGCAGCTAATTCCTTTAACCTGGCAGTCCAAGCAGCTGGGTTATTTTCAGGGTCCTCAAAAGGTACAGGTGGCTTATACCTGTTGGAAGGATTGTCTTGAGGAGGCCTGGCAGACACAGTCTCTTTTAGCTTATAAGGGAAAGGACCTGATGATGTATCAGATGAAATATGTCCTCCCCTAGAATATGGGTGCTGCCTGGAGTACCCTTTGGAATATACTTGCATATCTCTCTGATTCCCTCTATATCCTCCTCTCCTAGAATATGAACCCCTGGATTGGCTTTCCCTTTGATAGGATCTGGCATGAGGTTGATAGGGAGCCTGGCTTCTGGCTGGGGGTTGACTTGCAGAGCTTCCACCTGCACCTGCATCAGGAGGAGGTGGTGGAGGAGGATGAGGGTGCTGGAATTGGGATGAGCCCTTCTCATATTTTCTCTTTTTCTTCATGGCTTTCAGCTGGTTCTTGGAATACTGCATCCTGTGTTCAGAGATTGGGCAATTATGAAGGATATAATAAGGAATATCATTATTATCCTTAACTTTAGCAGGAGGAACCCTTTTCATTGCCTTGCTCCTTGCCTTCCTTTTCCTGGCAATGGTAGCAGATGAGTCATCAGAGTCTGTTTTGAATTCATCAGATTCAGAACTCTGATCATCATATAAAGCATCTATTTTCTTCATCAAATCTTTCTTTAGCTGAATAGAGGCAGATGAGGCAGAAGTTGATATAGCAGTAGCAGTAGGGGCAACAGCAGATAGAGGAGGTGAAGCAGAAATAACAGCAGCAGCAGTAACAGTCTCACTTACAGCAGAAACAACAGATTCACTCTCAACAACAGAAACTGGAGAGTTGATAGCAGCAACAACTTTACTGATAATAGCAGAAACATCATCAAAAACTGCAGCAGGCTCAATTTCAGTTGCCTCTGTCATAAGAAGGTCCTTGGAGATTGGTGCATCAGAAACAGTTGGAACTTCAGCATCAGTATGAATATTTTCAGCAGCAGCAGCATCAACAATCTCAGAAGCAAAATCAGTCCTTTCTACAGAAGCAGCAGCAATGACTGAATGTACAAAAGAAGTGAGGATGCTAGGGTCACAGCAAGACAATGGCACAAGTGCCTTGGATAAGTCTTCTGGGGGCTGGACAGCATGGACCTCTGGCAGATAGCTAAAGTAGGCAGAATCAAAAGCAGAAAGCAAAGACCTGAGGTCTATTGCAAGAACTGCAGTAGGAGGCACAGCAGCAGCAGCAAGAGGAGGAGCAGTAGTCTCAGAAACAGCAGCAGCAACAGCATGAAGGCTTTCTTCATATGGCATCTCCCCCTGCCTAGATGCAGAGACATCTGGATCAAGGCACACTGCTGTGGGTGCTGCCTGAGGAAAGAGGGAGGAGAGCCTGGCAGAGAGAGCTGCCACTGACAGGTGTAGAGGAGCCAAGGAAGTCTCCAATAGTAGAGTTAGCCCGGGGGCAATCAGCTCATACAGCCTGTCAGCTAGGGCTGAGAGGTCTACTTGCTCAACAGCTGGAGCAGAGGTAGATGGAATAGGCGCAGCTGAAGATTCTGGAAGGGAAGGGCTGGAGAAATGTGGAATGGATGGCTGAGGTGTTGGTAGGGTGGATATGGAGGATAAGGGAATGGATATGGATGGAGTGAATGTTGGTTGGTCTATGAAGTGGTGGAGAAGGTCTTGGAATGAAGTGGAGGAGGTAGGTAAGTCAGGAGGAGAGGATGGGGAATCATCCATAAAGGAATCATCCAGAAGGGTGAAGGATGGAATGGATGGTGAAGAGGTGACATCTGGTGGAGGGTAGGAGAACAGTGGGTGGAATTGTTCTTCTGGTAGAGGTAGAGTGGGTTCTGGAGATGGAGTTGATGTTGGAGATGGGCTAGATATGGTGATGGTGGATGGAGCTGGAATGGTGGATGGTGGGGGAAGGGATGGAATAGGAGGAGGAGGAGAGGCAGCAACAGCAGCAGCCAGGTCATCTGCAGGAGTAGAGACCTGTGGGAGAGTGACTCTTGGAGTCCTTGTGCATGAAGGAGCACTGGAGGAGGGCCTGCTAGGCTTGCTTATTTGCCTGTCCCACTTTCCAAAGAGGGCACAGGTTAGTCTCTTGGAGGCATTGATGTGAACTCCAGAGGAGACCAGCAAGGCAGGGCACCTGGTCTGCAGAAAAACTCCAATAATCCTTCCAAAATTAACAAAACTCTTGTTTATTTTCTTCTTGATTAGGTCAAAGAAGACCTCTCCACAGTTCAAATTTTTCTTATCCACCAGAGCTCCCATGAGACAGAGCTGATGTCTGGATATAGTATCATGGGCAGAGTGCTTTGCCAGCAGCACTTTCCCTACCACATCTGCCAGGAACCTGTATTCAACAGACAAATTCCTCTTGAATAGCTTGCTAGGGTTTCCCTCTGGATGACCCATCCTGGCAAGCAGGTCAGAAAACTCCTCTCCAGATAACTCAGCAGATTCTTCTCCATTTCTCAATCCAAAAACTTCTGTTAAAATTGTGGGGGTCAAGGGTACCTGATTTCCAGCAATAGACCCAACTATTGTGTTGTTATCTTGATTATGAGCAGTATAGACCCACTCCTTGATCTCATCTGAAGACAGCTTGATCCTGGTGGTCATGAGGGCAGTTAGATTCTGATCCTTGAACAAACCCAGTATGTCTTGGAAAATCTAGTCAGTGGTGCTGAAAGATTCTATATCAATATCAAACCCGGCATCAAACTTCATTGCAGCTAGGACAGCAACTGACACAGCCATAGTACCTGCAAAAACTCAACAAACAAAACGACCAAGCGTAGAACTGTTTGGAGGGAAAGAAAATTCTTGCAAAGAAATCGAAAGCGCAAAAGAGAACGACGGCGAAAAAAAGAGTTTTATATTAGGGTTCGACGCAGAATTGGAAAGATCGTTGAACTCAGTTCGACGATCGAGGCTTCTAAAGAAATCTGAAGAGTTTTCAACATCGTCGATCTCCGTTCGACGATATTGGAGAGCGTCGAGCTCCGTTCGACGATCATTCAGAGAACATAATCGTCGAGCGCCGTTCGACGATCGTTGACCGGAAGAGATAGTTCATACTATCTGAGAGGCGCTGAACTCAGTTCGACGATTTTGGAAATCGTCGATCTCCGTTCGACGATCTTGGGGTAAATCGTCGAGCGCAGTTCAGAGATCAGAAAAGTTCTAGACACTAAGAAAAATCAGAATGTTTGCCTAGTCTTGGTCAATTTTTAAGCTTTCAAAATCTTTGATATTATTTAAGACTTCCTCCATCTAACATTCCTAACTGATTTAGGAAGAAGGTGTGTTTCTTTTCATCCAAGGGCTTGGTGAAAATGTCTCCCCTTTGTAAATCAGTTGGGATATAATGTAATTCAATTTTATTCTTTTCAACATTATCCCTTAAGAAATGATGCCTAATCTCTATGTGTTTTGTCCTACTATGGAGGACTGGATTTTGAGCTATGGAAATAGCACTTGTGTTATTACAAAAGATTTTAAACTTCTCTAAGTTGTAACCATAGTCTAGGAGTTCATTTTGAATCCACAAGATTTGTGAGCAACAACTGCCACCAGCCATATATTCAGCTTCAGCAGTTGAAGTTGACACAGATGTCTGTTTCTTACAAAACCAAGAGACAAGTCTGTCACCAAGGAACTGACAAGTTCCACTGGTGCTTTTCCTGTCAATTCTGCATCCAGCATAATCAGCATCAGAGAATCCAGTTAACTCAAATGCTGAATCTTTTGGATACCAGAGACCTAGATTTGGACAACTTTTAACATACCTAAGAATCCTCTTTACTAAAGTTAGGTGTGACTCTCTAGGGCTTACTTGGAACCTAGCACATATACATGTAGCAAATATTATATCTGGTCTACTAGCTGTAAGATACAGTAAAGAGCCAATCATTGCTCTATATGTTGTCTGATCAACAAGTTTCCCATGTTCATCAGCATCCAATACAGCATTGGTAGGCATGGGTGTTTTCATACAAGATGCCTCAGCCATACCAAATTTCTTAACCAATTCATTTGCATATTTGGTTTGAGAAATAAAGATGCCTTCAGCATGTTGCTTGACTTGCAATCCTAGGAAGAAGGATAGCTCACCCATGCTACTCATCTCAAATTTAGAATGCATCAGGTTAGAAAACCTTCTGCACAATTTTGAGTCAGTAGAACCAAAAATGATATCGTCTACATAAATTTGTACTAGTAGGGTATGGGACTTATGGGTTCTAATAAAAAGAGTTTGGTCTACTCTACCCCTTATAAAACCATTTTCCAAAAGAAAGCATGCTAGGGTCTCATACCATGCTCTAGGAGCTTGCTTGAGACCATATAATGCTTTGTTCAGTCTAAAAACATAATCAGGATAAGTTGGAGAGATAAAACCTAGAGGTTGTTTGACATAAACTTCCTCTTTGATGTCTCCATTTAAGAAAGCACTTTTGACATACATCTGATATACTTTGAAGCCTTTGTGAGCTGCATAAGCTAGAAATATTCTGATGGCTTCCAATCTTGCAACAGGTGCAAAAGTCTGGTCGTAGTCGATTCCTTCTTCTTGAGAGTATCCCTGAGCAACTAGCCTTGCCTTGTTCCTTATAATTACTCCTTGATCATCCAGTTTGTTTCTGAATACCCATTTTGTTCCAATAATGGAATGATCCTTAGGCTTTGGCACTAGTTCCCATACTTTGTTTCTCTCAAATTGATGCAACTCCTCTTGCATTGCAATGATCCAGTGTGGATCTTGCTCTGCATCTTGAATGGACTGAGGTTCAATTTGAGATAGGAAGCAAGTGTGCAACAGGTTTTGGTTGACCTGATTTCTGGTTTGCACACCAACTGAGATTTCTCCAATTATTTGGGAAATTGGATGGTCTCTTGATGTTACTAAATCAACAGGGGGTGTTGATTGTTCACCAACCTGTGTTGTTGTTTCCTCTTGTGGTACAACAACTGGCTCTTCAGGTTGTTCTCCATTATGTTGAGCATTCCCTTCATCTTCACTGCTTTCATCCTCTTGAGCAACCTGTAATTTGTTCATATCTTCAACTAGAGAGTGTTCCTGCAAAGGTTCTATGGTAGAAGAATTCTTCTTCTTGAAAGACATGTTAGTTTCATCAAATAAAATGTGAACAGATTCCTCAATTTTCAAAGATGATTTATTATAGACCCTATAGGTCTTGCTGATCATGGAGTATACCAGAAACACTCCTTCATCAGCTTTGGCTTGAAATTTTGCTAGATATTTCTTGTCATTATTATGAATATAGCAAATACAACCAAATACTCTAAAATAGTCAACTTTAGGTTTCTTCCCTTTGAGTAATTCATAGGGAGTCTTTCCCTTTAGTTTATGTATCAGACTTCTGTTCAACACATAGTTGGAGGTGTTCACTGCCTCTGCCCAAAAGGATAGAGGTAGATGAGCATCTGACAACAATGTAGTGGCAGATTCAATAAGGGTTCTATTATTCCTTTCAGCTACCCCATTTTGTTGAGGAGTTCTAGGTGCTGAGAAAGTATGCCTGATCCCTTCACTCTAACAGAACTCTTGCATAAGAAGAGAATCAAACTCTGTCCCATGATCACTTCTGATCAGGGAAATGTGAGTATTGAACTCAATCTGTATACATTTGAGAAACTCTGTCAGACACGTAAAGTTATCAGACTTCTTCCTTAGAAAGAACACCCAAGTGAATCTAGAGAAGTCATCTACAATTACTAAAGGGTAGGATTTCCCTCCTAAGCTTTGTACTGTGATGGTTCCAAAAAGATCCATGTGTAACAGATACAATATCCTAGGTGAATCACTCTTATTAAGTGACTTAAAACTATTTTTAGTTTGCTTGCCTAATTGACAAGCCTTGTAGAGTCCTTCCTTCTTGTAGGGGCCAGAAGGTAGTCCTCTAACAAGGTTGTCCTTGGATAGCCTAGCAATAGTTCTAAGGTTTAGGTGTCCTAATCTCTTATGCCATAAAACATTTGGTCTACAGACTGAATTAAACAAGCAGATATCTACATTAGTTGAAAGAAAATCTACTAGGTAGATGTTACCTTTCCTTTTACCTGTCAACACAGTTGTGTTGTCCTCTGACTTGATTTTGCATAAGGTTTTGCTGAAGGTCACCTGGTAGCCTTCATCACACAGCTGACTGATGCTAATTAGGTTGTGCTTCAGTCCTTCCACATAAGCTACCTTCTTGAAAGTTACTGATCCAATCTGGACTGCACCATATCCTTTAGTTTGTCCAAAGTTGGAATCACCAAAGATAACTTTGGGTCCAAGCTTGGCTCTGAAGGATGTGAGGTTGTCCTTGTTCCCTGTCATGTGCTTAGAGCACCCACTATCCAAGTACCATTGTTGGTTAGATGTTGGATAGGTCTTCACCTGCACATTAAACAATTCATTTGTTTTTGACCCAGTTTACCTTGGGCCTAGGTTGATAACCTCTAAATTCTGAAATGAAAGACATCCCAGGTTGACTCTTATATCCTTCAGGATGATATCTCCTTGGAGGTAAAATCCATTCAGTATAAGGGTTAAAGGTTTGGGATGAAGAACCCTTAGGATTCAATTTTGATTTGCCTTTGAAAAGGTTTCCAGAGCTCTGACCTCTGTTCGACGATCTTGGAGCTGCGTTCGACGATCTTGTGTCAGATCGTCGAGCTCCATTCGATGGTCGACTATGGCTGAGGTCAGGTATATGAGATCGTCGACCTGCGTTCGACGACTTTGGCTGAGATCGTCGATCAGCGTTTGACGATTTTTCCTGAGATCGTCGAGCTGCATTCGGCGATCGTCGATCTTCATTCGGCGATCGTCGATCTACGTTCGATGATTTCTGCTGGGACTTGGTTTTCTGAGGCAGATCAGAATTTTTCCTAGCAACCTCTACAACTCCCTTTCCTTTGTCAGAAATGAACTTGATGGGAGTTGTTAGGACTATAGGTTGGCTGGATGAAGCACCCAATCCCAGTGTACTGTTAAATCTAGAGTTCACTGTGCTTGTGATGTCCATCAGCTTGATGTTTCTCCCATTATGGGATTCTTCAAGTTTCTTGGCCTTAGAGAGATCACTTTTCAGTGAAGCTATCTGTTCCCTACAGTTCTCCAACTCCTGAGAGAGTTTGAGGTTTTCTGACTTTAAGGTATTGTGTTCAGATAATTGATTTCTGAGAGAGATAATCTCTTTCTCAGACTTTAGCAGATCTAAACACAGTGCTTTAAATTCAGATTTAAAATCTTTTGAACTAAAATCAAAAGAGCCAATTACCTGATCTTCTTCAGGTTGGGTCTCTGAGTCTGACTCTGACTCCTCTTCCTCTGAATTGTGCTGTGAGGCATTGATTGCCATCATGCAGAACTCCTTTTCTTCTGCATCATCCTCATCATCACTGGAGCTGGATGAGGCTTCTGACTCCTCTTCTGTCTCACTCCAGGATTCAGCAACAAACCCTTTTCTTGTATGCTTATTTTTGCTTGAAGAAGGTTTGCCATTGCCATTCCTTTTGGAGTCTTTCTCCTTTCTTCTTTCTTTTCTGTCCCTTCTGTCCTTATTCTTGTTCTCTGGACAGTCAGGAACTATGTGCCCTGGTTTCCTGCAACCAAAGCAAATAATGTCTTTATTATTACTAATGGACTTGTCATACCTTGGCTTATCCTGCTCCTTGTATGATCTTCTTCTGAATTCCTTTCTAGCCATCTTGTAGAATCTTTTGGCCAACAAGCTGAGTAGTTCATCATTGTCTGTGGCTTTATCTTCAGGCAGATCCTCAGTTGCCTTGAAGGCTATGGTCTTCTCTTTCCATGTGGCTGGTGAAGCAGCCTTTTGTTCTTCCTCTCTATTCTTGATGAGTAGCTCATAAGATTTGAGCTTACCCAACAGGGCTTCAGTGGTGATCTCATTCAGACTTCTGGCATCCTTAATTGGCCAGATTCTTGAATCCCAAGTGCTGGGGAAGCACATTAGGATCTTGTCATTAAGTTCAGTTAGAGAGATCTCTTTGTCCAATGTCCTTAATTCATTGACAATTAGACTTAGTCTGTTGTACATGTCTCCCGCTGACTCAGTCTCTCCCTTCTTGAAATTCTCATATTGGGAGATGAGATGGGATCTTCTGTCCTTTCTCTCATCAGCTGAGCCTGAGACTATTTCTGAGAGCTTGTCCCAAATTTCCTTGGCTGAATTGCATTCAGCTACCTTTTGAAATATGTCATCGGACATTGTCTGGGCCAGGATGTTCATAGCCTTGGCATCAGCTACTTTCCATTTTTTGATATCAGCATCTGTTCCTGATGGAGGTGGAACAACATTTGTACTTGTGCTCTCTGGGGGTCTTGGACACACTGTCAAAATAGAATTAAAGATATCTTCGTCAATAGAATTCATGTAAAGTCTAATCCTTGCCTTCCAAAGTGCAAACTTGGAAAGATTGCACACTGGAGGTCTGGTGCTAGCATAATCTTTTTTTGGGCCATGATTTATGCAAACAAAATCTAATAATACACTACAAAAGAAAAACAGATCTAGTTTGGGATCTTTGGGTTCAGGTGTTAGCCTGTACAACCACCAAGGTGTGGTATGTTTAACCAACTTCCCTCTGATACCAATTGAAAGTGCAACTAGATCTGATATACTCTAGAGGGGGGTGAATAGAGTATATGGTGCTTTAAAAACTTTTACAAACTTTTACAACAATTGTTGTAATATGTGTTAGCAGGGAAGCAATAAAAAATCTAATCACAGTACTAAGTTAAACAAAAGCTAAGCACAGAAAAATCAAGGCCAGAAACAAACATAAACACAAGCAAAACCAGAAGACACAAGGAAATATAGTGGTTCCCCAAACTTGGGTACATCCACTCTTCTACCACCCTAGGTAGGAATCCACTGCAGGATGAGTTGATCAGATGTCCTGGGCACCAATGAGCTTTTGATAAGGTGCTCAAAAACCAAAGCAGAGTTTTTGATCAGGTGTCTTGCCACCAATGAGCTTTTGACAAGGTGCTCAAAAACCAAGTTCAAACTTTTGAAGGGAGTTTGAAAAACCCTTTATAGAGTGGGGGTGAGAGAGTGATGGCAGTCTTCTCTTTCTCAAACAACTGAGAAGACTATGTGGATTGATGTCAAAGCTCCCCCTGAATCCTTGAAATCTTCAGGAAGAAAAGCTTTTCTGAGGGTGATAGGCCTTCAAATATTGAACTCCAGCAATGGATGATTTCAGCAATAGCTGAAATGTTGAGTGTCTGGAGTCTTGAAATATGTTGGCCTTGAACACTTTGAAAACTAAAGAGATCTGAAGATCTGAAAACTTGATCTCCTTGGATGAGTGTTCTTCAGAATTCTTTGAGACAGAAGATTTTTGAGAGTGTCTCTGTAATCTGTATTGTGTGTGTGTTCTTCTATGTGAGAGATTCAAAAATCCTGTCTTTTATTCTCTGGTCAGAATAGAATATCATTCTCTGTCAAGTACAGCCGTTGTCCTGCATTAGTTGCATCCTTAATTGCATAATCTCTTCTGGAGGAAAGTCCACAGAAACATTTCTTGAAAAATCCCTTGAAACTTGGTGCAGAATTGAATGAAAACGGCTAGCAAATCTCTGAATTAATTGCAGAATAACTCCTAACTGATTTGAATTTGAATTCTGGAAGTTATCTGAAATCGTCGAACTGAGCTCTGCTATCGACGAGCTGAGCTCAGCGATCTGAAAACACACAGCAGCAAAATAATCGTCGATCTGAGCTCAAAGATCGTCGAACTGAGCTCAGAGATAAAGATCCAAAGCATAGTCAAAATCGTCGACCTGAGCTCACCGATCGTCGAATGGAGTTCGACGATATTATGAAGTTGAGCTCAGCGATCGTCGAATGGATTTCGACGATCTGTCGAAGTTGAGCTAGACGATCGTCGACCGGAGTTCGACGAATCGTCGTGCTGAGCTCGACGATATGACTTAGTCTCCAGACTGAGAATCCTGGTCTTCAGGGCAGCTTCCAAACCTAGACTTCTAACCCTTAGACTCAATTCTAATTGACCTATTAAGCTATACAGAAGGTCAAGCAAAGATTCCTAGAGACATAGTGATCCTGACCCAAATTAGTAATAGGGTGTTCCAACAGGCGTGTCGAGCTGGTTCGACGATTTGGTCGTGTGTTCGACGATTTTGGATTCGACGATCATCGAGCAGAGAACACGGCCTGGGACACGGGCGTGTCCCAGGGCATGTCGAGAGGGGTTCGACGATTTAGCCAAAGATCTGGCAAATCGATCTGGCAGTTTTCTGGGTTCAACAATCGTCGAGAAGCGGTCGACGATCTGTCGATATTCTGCGGTCAACGAATTGTCGACGTTCTGCGGTCGATGAATCACCAGCGATCTTCGTTCAACCAATCGCCAGCGATCTTCGTTCGACGAATGGCCAGCGATCTTCGTTCAACGAATGGCCAGTGATCTGGGATCGATGTTTTGGCAGCGTTCGACGATCTTGGTTTGACGATCGTCGAGCGCGGGACGTTATGTGGCGTGTATGACACTCGACACGAAGTGTCGACACACTTTTTTTGGCGGGAGTTGACTAATTGTTTCCACACAGTTTTGACGTGGACGTGTCCTGCTCGTGTTGGTGATTCGTGCGGTGTTTAGCCCCATTTATCCAGGTCAGACCTGGATCGTATCCGTGCATCCCTTTTGTGGGATCCGACGGCTGTGGTTTTTTCCCGATGGGGTTATACCCGAGTACGGGGTTTCAAAACCCTTATTCTTCTGTGTGGTTCTCTGTCTAAATTTTAGAGAGAGGGGAGAGCAAAAGAGGAAGGAGTCTAGATCCATTCGTTGGAGGAGTTTCAGAGCTCCAAATCACGAGCCGACTTCGGATATACAAAGGCAAGGAGATTGCGGTGCTTTACATCCGCGTACATTTCCATGGCGCCAAGGAAGAATGCTAGGGTAATGATTCTCTACTTGTGTATGTGAAGCTCTACTTCTTTTGCATAGGAAGCCCGCTCTCGCGAGTTTGCGGTGAGTTGGAGGTGTTCCTTCGGGTAGATATGTAAAGTCCCCGTTGTTTAGAGTCCATATTCGAGAACGGACATAGGCATGATGTGTGAAGCCTACCCGGACAAGTTGGTCTGGATCAGTGATGTTGCATTGTATAAATGGCCGGAGAAGACTCCGTGCGAATGTTTGTTTTCGGGTTTTTCTACGTGATAGATTGCAGCAGGGAGACTTGGGGGCTAACCTCGGGGTGCACCCAGAAAACTGGGCGGATGTGTGATTCTGCCGTCTTGGTGGCCTGGGAGCCAACTTGTACATAACTGGGTTATGTAATATTGTGCGTTCGATTCACGGGCTTCGGGGAAACTTAACTCGTGCCGATGATTTTAAATGTCGTGGCAAGTGAGCAACGGTTTGAGTGGAACTGTTCCTGCTTTATGCGGTTCGGTTTTTGAGGCCTACCGAGGGCATAGAGGTCGGGTCTTTGGCTGTCGATGATTTTAAGTGTCATGACTTCCTCTTATAGGCTGTTGATGATTTTAAGTGTCATAACTTCTGCCTAAAAGACTCAAATGCTCATGTGTGGTGCCGTCCAAGTGAAGGTGGTGGGACCGCGGTTTTGACCGGGTTCACCGAGAATGTGCCCTGAGTGCATGGGGTGTGTGGTCGTGCGAGCCTACGCCTGTGATGTATTGACATTACTATACTGCTTGGTTATACTAATAAAGTGCAGGGAAGGAGCATCGCCGCCCCGATTTTGGGGGCAGGATCGTTATAATTTGGTCAGCATTTCTGACCGTTGCCTTTGTTTACAACCGTGCGGTGGATTGTTGCTTGCAGGTGCTGCTGAACCGAGCGGTCAATAGCGGGCTAAAGCCGAAGTTGCTGAGCCGGCCCTCGAAGGCCTAATTTTTGAGTGTTTTCTCTATTCATGTATGGCCGGCCTGCGTGCCGAGATTTGAAAACATGTAATTTTGAAGGAAACAATTTGTAAGGCCTTTAAGCCAGTACTTGTGTATTTGTACTTCATTTCTTTGGGTTTGTTTAGTGGACTTTCATGATATTGTTGCTGGGTTATTTTATTTTGCAACTCTTAAAACTTATTCCGCTAGAATTACTCTGTGTAGGATGTTGGAATGGTTGGATGGTTTCCATTGAGTAACCACCCGGTCTGTCTGTGGTATATGGCGTCGGGCCCCGGCCGGACCTACTGCTATATACTATACGACGGATAGGGGGTGTTACAAACCGCTTAGCCTTGCATCGGATGACTGCATCATACTTGGACAACCACTCCATGCTCAAAATCACGTCAAAGTCTGCCAGATGCAATACCATCAGATCCGCAAAAGCTATGAAATCGCCAAGATAAATAGGCCATCTCTTAATTCCCCGATTTGATATCACCATATCTCCAGAAGGAAGTTTGACGTTGAAGGAGTCCTCTAACTGAACCGCCTCCAAACGATGTCTATCTACGAAACTCCGTGCCACGAAAGAATGGGTGGCACCCGAATAAAAAAGGACGCGCGCCCACCTATTCCGCACCTTAAACTCCCCTAAAACGTAACGCACATAACTAAACGAACGAAACTAAAGCAAACAATGTAGGGTAAAAGTAAAACTAGAATCTGACCTGATATCACCTGGGTAGAGGTCTGAGCTTCATCTCTAGTCACCACATTTAGCTTTCCTTTTCCCTTATCCTGGGCTGGTGGCGGCGGCAGAGCTCGAAGTGGGGTAGGCTGCAGTGGGGACTGAGCCTGAGGGTACGAAGACTTCATGTGTCCCTTCTGCCCGCAATGGAAGCAAGTCTTTTTTTTCATCCAGCAACGATTCACATCATGCCCCTTCTTGGAACAAAATGAGCACACCAGCTCTCCCTTGGGTGCTCCTTGGATAGCAAGCACCTGTTACTGCTTCAGGGTGGTGGTCCTCTTGAAACACCTTTCGTTAGAGTGGCCAGGTCGAACACATAAGCTACAATTTCCCCCACCTTTCTTTTTCGATAGAGGGCCGGATGCCCAAGAACTTCCATCCTCAACACCTTTCCTCTTATCGTTTCTCGCTGCAACACCTCGATTCTTGGCATTTTCGATCGCCTCAACCTTCAGTGCAGCCTCCACTACCTCAGCATAGACTTCTGCTCGATAAGCGCATGCTAACTGCTGGACATAGCTTCTTAGACCACCAAGAAAACACTTCACTCTTCCCTCCTCCGAAGCTACTAAATCGGGAGCAAATCTACTCAACTTGCTAAACTCAATCTCATACTCGCTCACCGTGAGTTGTCTCTGCTTCAGATGCAGGAAGTTATTCATGAGACGGTCTATAATAGCCCCAATTAACCTTTGGGTTTCAGGATTGGTTGACACGGCCTGGGACACGGGCGTGTCCCAGGGCATGTCTTGCTTGGGTTGAGTAGTCGAGTGCGTGGTCGACGAATTTCGGTCGACGAAGTTTTCGGGAGGGAACACGCCTACTGACACAGGCGTGTCAAGGGGCGTGTCCTCATCGGGTTCGACGATTTTCCACTCGAGTGACTTGGTCGGCGATCGTCGAGTGAAGTCACGGCCATGACACGGGCGTGTCATATAGGACACGGGCGTGTCACATAGGACACGGGCGTGTCACCAGGCGTGTGCTTCACTCGAGTATGTCTCGAGAAATGATCTCGAGTGGGTCTCTTTTTTCTCGAGTAGGGGAGGTGATACAGGTGTGTTAGGGGGCGTGTCCTGTCCAACTACTTGAGTAGTTGTCTCGAGTAGGTCTCGAGAGAGTCTCGAGAGCCTGACACGGGCGTGTCAGCCATGTGACATGGGCGTGTCAGCCATGTGACACGGGCGTGTCAGCCATGTGACACGGGCGTGTTAGCCATGTGACACGGGCGTGTCAGCCATGTGACATGGGCGTGTCACATGACATGGCTTATTTTGGATAAGGCGGTTCGTGCACCGCTTAGAGGACACGGCCTATGACACGGGCGTGTCACAGAGCGTGCCAGACCCGAGAGAGCTGTTTTCAGGGAATTTTTCTGGCCGTTCCTTTTCTTCCTATGGGATCTGATAGCTCAGATTTCTCCTTGCTGATATAAGTCCGAAAATGAAGAATTAGCTCTTCATTTCATCTTCTTCTTCTTCTTCTCACTTTCCAAGAGAGAGAAAGAGAGAGAGGGCAAGGGAAGGAAAGGAGGAAGGAGGAAATCCACTGTTGGAGGAGCTGCGGAGTGTGGATTGAAGATTCGAGTTCGGATTCATGGAGGCAACGCTGAGACGGTGATTTCCATCTGGCTTATTAATGGCTCCGAAGCGATCTTCCAGGGTAACGATCTCCTTCTTGGACATCGAAGTCCTTTCTTTATGCATGTGCGTGGAATCCTCCACCAAACGTTGGATCTCGTAAGCGATTCCATGGTTGGGTCTGCATCTAGAGCCGGAATTGTGAAGTACGACATAGGCATGCTGTGCGAATCCCATCTGGACCGTTAGTCTGGATTGGTGATGATCATGGGTAAACCGGAGAAGACTCTGTGGATTTGATGATATGAAATATATGCTTTGTGTATTGGATGAATGAATGCTATGTGATGATGCGTATGGATGTATGGAGGCTTTGAATAAGCTCCTGGTTGTGTTGAGAGATCAATGGGTACCATGTCTGGGGAGCGCGAGATGAACCCGACTTGTTACACCACATGGTGTGGGTTGATATGTATTAGTGAGGATCGATGGGTGGAAATGTTAGGGAGGAAGTGAGGTGGACCCTACTTGCTGCACCACATAGTGTGGTTCGATCGGATATAGGCGAGGGATCGATGGGTGGTAAGGCCAGTGGAGCCTCGATAGACCTGGCTGCCACACCACATGGTGTGGGTCGATCTTCTCTGATGTGTTTGTGGATGTTGTGATGTAGTACCTCTGAGTGGTGAGGACGGGATGTCGCCAGCGTGGGACTCGTGGACTAGGATTGAACCACCGAACCAATAAGTGAAGAACCTCTATTCGGCAGTGTACGACTGAGATACCCGGTACACCAAGAAGGTTACCTGAGTGCACAGAACGTCTGGTGGATACCGGCTTTTGTGATATTAATGTGATTGATAGAGACTATGATATGGCAATGCATACAGGGAAGGGACCACTGCCCCGGGTAAGCGGTAGGGTCATTATAAGTGGTCAGCTGAAGCTGACTGTTACTTTGTTTGCCGCTCCTTGGTGGAAATGTGTTTGCAGGTGCTGTGGCTTGATATGAAATGAGCGGACTGGAGGCTTGCTACTAAAGGCTCTTGAAGGCCGTGCAAAGCGTGGTTGGATTTCATGTTTGGCCGGCCTGCGTGCCGATGTACGAAAATGTATTTGTGTAAAGAGAAACTTGTAAGGCCATAATGTCATGGGTGTGTTTGTTGTATACATTCCTAGTTTGGATATATAAATTTGGAGTTTATATCGAAGTGGACATTTTTTGAGTTGAGTTCATGTTAACATAAAATGTTGCGCTAGAATGTATTGAGTTAGGGTGCGAGTAGATTTTGATTTCCACAAGTAATTCTGCCGCCTGTCTGTGACATATGGCGTGGGGCCCCGGCCGGACCCACCGTTATATGACACGTGATGAGTGGGGGCATACAAAGTGGTATCAGAGCTAGGTTGAGATTCTTTGGGAGGAGAGAACATAATTGAACTCACGAATGTCCACTAGGAATGTATTTCATGCACGTAAGGGGCATGAGTGTGTAGTAAATGTATAATTAATGTTATGCAATTGATGA
Source organism: Platanthera guangdongensis (assembly GCA_039583875.1). Classification (NCBI taxonomy): domain Eukaryota; kingdom Viridiplantae; phylum Streptophyta; class Magnoliopsida; order Asparagales; family Orchidaceae; genus Platanthera; species Platanthera guangdongensis. Next base: position 140,044,640 of record CM077158.1, on the reverse strand, counting down.
ATAATCGTGTTTTCTACATTGATAGGTGGCGAGGAGTCGTGCTGGGAAGTCTGAGCCCCAGCAGTCTGATGAGAGTGCAGCACCCGTTGGAGTGCCTACGCCTCCTTCGGCGGAACCATACGGGTGGTGATGAAGACAGTGCTTGCGGTGTTATAGGCACAGCCTATGGGGCAGGCAAGGCCTGCAGGAGTACTAGTACAGGCTGGTGTAAGGCAAGAGCGTGCTGCAGGTGGGGCGGATGAGCAAGGATCGGACGAGCAGTTGAAATGGTTTATGGAGTTTCACGCGTTTGTAAATACAGCACGGGTGCTGGAAAAGGATTTGATGGAAAAATACAAATGCAAAGTTCCGCAATCGGAATAGTTGGAGTTTAGGCGACGAGATATGCAGAGATTCAGGCCTTCCAAATCAACTCTGTTGACTGTGTTTTTGAGGGCAACCTCTAGACAAGGACATGTAGAGTCATGCACGTGTTTTGACTATGGCAAGCAAGGACATTTAGCCAACTCTTGTTGGATTGGTCCACCAAAGAGTGAGAAAAAGACTGGGGCGTCGTATGAAGAAAAGGGTAAAGCAATGGCTGAGTCATCTGCATCCCGGACGCAACCTCAATTGTATAATTTGGAAGCACAAGAGACGCAAAGCTCAGTTGGTACAATACAGCCGCTATTGAAACCGGAATCCGGTCTCCTGTGGAGTTCAACCATTGGGGAAGGGGTGACCGCGCACCTACTACCCTCAAGCGAGCAATCTAGGCACAAGGCTAGGAATACAAGGGACAGAACCAAGGTCTCAGCGTGGAGGACCCACCGCATACCCGGAAGACTAACTAACTCTTCCCCTCCCAAGCCAAGGGCTGAGCTAAGGCACCTTCGGAGGGCTCTCTTGGCCGACCGGAACATCTAAGGAGGATCTCCAGATCCACTCCCAAACTAGAGGTGCCACCTCGGGTCTATGTAAAACGTTCCCCGCCCGCCTTACTATTGGCACAAAACCTCCCAGCAGCCCAACTCTACGCAGCCCCGATTGGGCCGCTAACGGCGGAACTCCGCTATTCTGAAAGGATGACAACGGGCCATCAGGGGCTTCCCGACATCTACACCTCGGGGCCCACACGGGGGAGCGGTTCACGAACACGCCGCTCGCCCAAGACAGGAGTAAACTACATATTCACAGAGCATCACAGATATGAAAGAATATTACAGGAATATAAATTCCATACTCAGCACGCAGGCCGGCAATATAAACAAAAAGGGCCTTCGAGGGCCGGCACAAGCTTGGACTTAAGCCCGCTACTCCCCGCTTGGTACTGCAACACTTGTACGCCAACGTCTCGACGAGCGGCGGCCAACAAGTCATCAGTCGGCTAATATAAGCGGGTCAAACATATTGCGCACACCCCCTTTTTTGGGGCAACAGAGCGCATTCCCTGCAAGCGGCCAAATAAACAACTTCCTCGGAGTCTTCTCCGGGAACCCCAGAACATCACCAATCCGGCTCACACGTCCGGATGGGCTTCACACAGCATTCCTAAACCCGTACTCACGCTTCCGGGTGCTAATGCAATTAACTGCGGGGACGTACACGTCAACCCGTCGGAAAGCTCCCTTCCCCCCACCCGTTGGTGGAGAGGGGCTTCCATGCGAATATGTAAACTGAAGGCTTCACCTGCCCAAGTTGAAACATCGTTACCCTTGTCGCGTGCTTGGCGGCGGGGGAGGGAGAGGAGCTCCGGATCGATTCTGCTGCGTGTGGCCGCGTCGGCATTCGATCCCCACTCTAGGCCGAGCCTCGCTCCAGGCCGAGCCTCGCTCCAGGCCGAGCCTCGCTCCAGGCCGAGCCTCGCTCCAGGCCGAGCCCCGCTCCAGGCCGAGCCCCGCTCCAGGCCGAGCCTCGCTCCAGGCCGGGAGAAAGAGAGGATCGGCCAGGGTGTGGTTGCTGCTCCAGGTCGGGAAGAAGAGAGGGCCGGCCGGGTTGGGGTTGCTTCAGGCCGGGAAAAAGAAGGAGAGTGGCGGCCAGGCTGCTGCCTTGCCAGCGATGGAAGAGAGCGGGAATGGGGCGGCCGGGCTGCTGCTTCGCCGGCGATGGGAGAGAGAGAGAGAGGAAGGGGCGGTCGTGCCCTAGCCTCGCCGGCGACGGGAGAGGGAGAGAGGAAGGGGCGGTCGTGCCCTAGCTTCGCCGGCAACGGGAGAGAGAGAGAGAGGAAGGGGCGGCCGTGCCCTAGCTTCGCCGGCGACGGGAGAGAGAGAGAGGAAGGGGCGGTCGTGCCCTAGCTTCGCCGGTGATGGGAGAGAAGGGGAAAGTGGCGGCCGGGGTTGTGGCTGCCGCTTGGCCGAGCCCTAGCGGGGAGAAGAAAAATCCTCCCCCCGATCCCCTTTTTCTCAGCATCTGCCTGTAACCCGTGCCCCCCCCCCACCCTTTTTTGCCTTCTCAATCCTATATATAATATCTTATATCTATCATATAATATCAAATATAACATACATATATATATATATACAAATTCATATAAAATATATATACATATATATATATAAATTCTAAACCTATGCGCACGAAGCCTCCGCACGCACGCACGAGGACCCGCACATCTTCGAACGGGGTCGCACCAACTCGTCGCCCAAAACACGCCCCTAGGCGGATATTTGGGGAGGGTCCCACTCGCCCGGCTACGGGGTTGTACACAATCCCTGCTATTTTCGAGCTTGGCACAAGCTCGGAAAGAGTCATCCAACCCAACGTATCCGGCGAATGGGAGCCGACCCAAAAAAAATTTTTGAGAGAAACTGAAATCTGCGCTTGGAGCATCAATCTCTTCATGACCTTTCTGATCCTTTTGAATCACTCGATACCCTTTGGCTCGCTGCTATCGAATTGCTCTTATACCATTACTTACAGCAAGTACATAATTTCTCGTGATATCGTGAAACAACAAAGTCGTATCCTCTGTATCCTCTCGTACACGTTGAGCTAATCCTTTCCCCCCAGGTGTGCCTACAGCCCTGCCAGCTAATGAGAGCCTGACAGCGAGTCTACCCGGGGCCGAGCAGCACTCGGGGTCCCTTACCCCCCAGGCGAGCCTACGGACCTGCCAGCTAGTAGGAGCCAGGCAGCGGGTCTACCCGGGGCCGAGCATCACTCGGGGTCCTGCAAAAAAACTCTCCAAGAACCAACCCTTTCCCCCAGGTGTGCCTACAGCCCTGCCAGATAATGAGAGCCTGACAGCGAGTCTACCCGGGGTCCACTACTACCGCCATCGAGTGACTTCCGGCCCTGCCAGCTAGGTGAGAGCCTGACAGCGGGATCTGCTCGAGGCCCACGGATGACACCGAGTGACTTCCGGCCCTTCCAGCTAGATGAGAGCCTAACAGAGGGATCTGCTCGGGGTCCAAAACTACCGCCATCGAGTGACTTTCGGCCCTGCCAGCTAGGTGAGAGCCTGACAGCGGGATCTGCTCGAGGCCCACGGATGACACCGAGTGACTTTCGGCCCTGCCAGCTAGGTGAGAGCCTGACAGCGGGATCTGCTCGGGGTCCAAAACAACCGCCATCGAGTGACTTCCGGTCCTGCCAGCTAAGTGAGAGCCTGACAGCGGGATCTGCTCGAGGCCCATGGATGACACCGAGTGACTTCCGGGTCTGCCAGCTAGGTGAGAGCCTGACAGGGGGATCTTCTCGGGGTCCAAAACTATCGCCATCGAGTGACTTCCGGCCCTGCCAGCTAGGTGAGAGCCTGACAGCGGGATCTGCTCGAGGCCCACGGATGACACCGAGTTACTTCCGGCCTTGCTAGCTAGGTGAGAGCCTGACAGTGGGATCTGCTCGGGGTCCAAAACTAACGCCATCGAGTGACTTCCGACCCTGCCAGCTAGGTGAGAGCCTGACAGCGGGATCTGCTCGAGGCCCACGGATGACACCAAGTGACTTCCGGCCCTGCCAGCTAGGTGAGAGCCTGGCAGCGGGATCTGCTCGGGGTCCAAAACTACCGCCATCGAGTGACTTCCGGCCCTGCCAGCTAGGTGAGAGCCAGACAGCAGGATCTGCTCGAGGCCCACGGATGACACCGAGTGACTTCCGACCCTGCCAGCTAGGTGAGAGCCTGACAGCGGGATCTGCTCAGGGTCCAAAACTACCGCCATCGAGTGACTTCCGGCCCTGCCAGCTACGTGAGAGCCTGACAGCGGGATCTGTTCGAGGCCCACGGATGACACCAAGTGACCTCCGGCCCTGCCAGCTAGGTGAGAGCCTGACAGCGGGATCTGCTCGGGGTCCAAAACTACTCGACTTGACTTTGCTCGAGATGGAGACATCCTATTTACTGAAGAGGTGCTTGAGAGTTAATTGCACCGATGCTTTTACAAATGGATGACACATTCTTTTCATAAGAAAGACGATCTAGAAGTCGTCAAATCGGGAAGCTGGCGTCCGAGCCTGTTCCTACTAATTCCTCCAATCGGAAGAGAGATACAATCGGGGAGACATAGGCCGACATGCAAGGGGGGAGCTGATCTCGGCCGTCAGTGCAGAGGCTCGGTCTTACAATAGCGCTTAAAGTCCCGAGGCATCGTCCCATCATCCGAACTAGGCTATTTAGAAGGAACAGGTCGGCGGCTCGTATCCTGATCTAATGACAAAGATCACTTTCCGCCATGTCACATGTGATTGCCTGAAGAGATTGTCCCTTTATCAAATCTGGGAGGTTAGCGTCTAGGCTCGTTCCTGATAATTCCTCTAGTCGGAGGAGAGGTGCGATCGGGAGGACATAGGCCGGCGTGCAAGGGGGGAGCTGATCTCGGCTGTCAGTGCAGAGGCTTGGTCTTACAATAGCGCTTAAAGTCCCGCGGCACCGTCCCATCATCCGAACCAGGATTTTTAAAAGGAACGGGTTGGACGCTTGGCTTCCGGTGTCGATCACGAGGCTAACCCTTGAAGCCCTCAGAAGCTCGAGGTGAATCAGTAATAAAGAGAAAACTTGACCGCTACTGAATTACAAGGAAGAGATAACAAAATACCACTTGGGAGGGAACCCTTTCCGGTCACCCCGGCTCCTAATACCTCTCACCTGCTCTCTTACTTGATCCTGAGGATAATAACCTCCAGATTTCTCGTTTATGTAACAAGTGGGGACACACGGGTTTTCATAGGTAGAAGCGCTTCAAATAGGTGCAAATCTTACTCCAAATGCTATGGGATTCAAACAACAGCTATGGGAGGGGACAACTCTGAGTATGAGGACCTTACACAAAGTATCAACGTATGACCCTGGTCGCCACCTGGTTCCACTTCTATAGCCATGACGCTCGCTAGAGTTCTTCTGTGATGGTCACTCTCCACGCTCACCGCACCAAAATGTTGAAACCGGAATCCGGTCTCCTGTGGAGTTCAACCCTTGGGGAAGGGGTGACCGCGCACCTACTACCCTCAAGCGAGCAATCGAGGCACAAGGCTAGGAACACAAGGGACAGACCCAAGGTCTCAGCGTGGAGGACCCGCCGCATACCCGGAAGACTAACTAACTCTTCCCCTCCCAAGCCAAGGGCTGAGCTAAGACACCTTCGGAGGGCTCTCTTGGCCGACCAGAACATCTAAGGAGGATCTCCAGATCCACTCCCAAACTAGAGGTGCCACCTCGGGTCTATGTAAAACGTTCCCCGCCCGCCTTACTATTGGCACAAAACCGCCCAGCAGCCCTACTCTATGCAGCCCCGATTGGGCCGCTAATGGCGGAACTCCGCTATTCTGAAAGGATGACAACGGGCCATCAGGGGCTTCCCGGCATCTACACCTCGGGGCCCACACGGGGGAGCGGTTCACGAACACGCCGCTCGCCCAAGACAGGAGTAAACTACATATTCACAGAGCATCACAGATATGAAAGAATATTACAGGAATATAAATTCCATACTCAGCATGCAGGCCGGCAATATAAACAAAAAGGGCCTTCGAGGGCCGGCACAAGCTTGGGCTTAAGCCCGCTACTCCCCGCCTGGTACTGCAACACCTGTACGCCAACGTCTCGACGAGCGGCGGCCAACTAGTCATCAGTCGGCTAATATAAGCGGGTCAAACATATTGTGCACACCCCCTTTTTTGGGGCTACGGAGCGCATTCCCTGCAAGCGGCCAAATAAACAACTTCCTCGGAGTCTTCTCCAGGAACCCCAGAACATCACCAATCCGGCTCACACGTCCGGATGGGCTTCACACAGCATGCCTAAACCCGTACTCACGCTTCCGGGTGCTAATGCAATTAACTGCGGGGACGTACACGTTAACCCGTCGGAAAGCTCCCTTCCCCCCACCCATTGGTGGAGAGGGGCTTCCATGTGAATATGTAATTTGAAGGCTTCAGCTGCCCAAGTTGAAACATCGTTACCCTTGTCGCGTGCTTGGCGGCGGGGGCGGGAGAGGAGCTCCGGGTCGATTCTGCTGCGTGTGGCCGCGTCGGCGTTCAATCCCCACTCTAGGCCGAGCCTCGCTCCAGGACGAGCCTCGCTCCAGGCCGAGCCTCGCTCCAGGCCGAGCCTCGCTCCAGGCCGAGCCCCGCTCCAGGCCGAGCCTCGCTCCAGGCCGGGAGAAAGAGAGGATCGGCCGGGGTGTGGTTGCTGCTCTAGGTCGGGAAGAAGAGAGGGCCGGCCGGGTTGGGGTTGCTTCAGGCCGGGAAAAAGAAGGAGAGGGGCGGCCGGGCGGCTGCCTTGCTAGCGACGGAAGAGAGCGGGAATGGGGCGGTCGGGCTGCTGCTTCGCCGGCGACGGGAGAGAGAGAGAGAGGAAGGGGCGGCCGTGCCCTAGCCTCGCCGGTGACAGGAGAGAGAGAGAGGAAGGGGCGGCCGTGCCCTAGCTTCGCCGGCGACGGGAGAGAGAGAGAGAGAGAGGAAGGGGCGGCCGTGCCCTAGCTTCGCCGGCGACGGGAGAGAGAGAGAGGAAGGGGCGGCCGTGCCCTAGCTTCGTCGGCAACGGGAGAGAAGGGGAAAGTGGTGGCCGGGGTTGTGGCTGCCGCTTGGCCGAGCCCTAGCGGGGAGAAGAAAAATCCTCCCCCCGATCCCCTTTTTCTCGTCATCTGCCTGTAACCCGTGCCCCCCCTTTTTTGCCTTCTCAATCCTATATATAATATCTTATATCTATCATATAATATCAAATATAATATACATATATATATATATATATATATACAAATTCATATAAAATATATATACCTATATATATATAAATTCTAAACCTATGCACACGAAGCCTCCGCACGCACGCACGAGGACCCGTACGTCTTCGAACGGGGTCGCACCAAATCGTCGCCCAAAACACGCCCCTTGGCTGATATTTGGGGAGGATCCCACTCGCCCGGCTACGGGGTTGTACAGCCGCGAGTGTTCAATTTGGGACTGCAAGAGCCAATAAAATGATATTTGCAAACTCAGGCGGCTGGCCAGCGAAAGGAAACGTAGAATAGATATCTGATGTACTATGACTGATGTGCTTATGGGATATGTATGATGATGATACTATTGTACATATAGGTGTTATGGTATGTGTACTAATCACAAGTTGGTGCACGCTTGTGATATGGATGTGATCACTCAATTGTGATATATCTCGATGATATGTTTGTTTTTCGATCACTTTATGAATTTTGTGGCTGAATGTGCACAGATGGGAGTTAGGGATGTATGTATGTGTTGTATGTATTGTTTAGTTGGCTCGCGTATTCGAGTGCTCGGTTGCACATTGCGTGGTTATGTGGCTGATTGGGGTGAGCCAAATTTCGGTGACAAAATTTTTTGAAGGAGGGGAGGATTGTAACAGCCCCAATTCACCTTTGGGTTTCAGGATTGGTTGACACGGCCTCGGACACGGGCGTGTCCCAGGGCGTGTCATGTAAGACCCCCTTTTTTTTTTTCTTTTCGGACACCGGGGTCTTAGGCCCAGAACCGCCGTTTTGCGGTGACCCCTTCACGCCCTGAAGAGTCATCACCACAAAGCGCCGATTCTGCCGGCCATCTCGATCACATAAAAGTAGCAAAATGAAGGAAAATGGAAACTATCTGTCCACAGAGAATCACATGACATATATAAATATAACTCCACGAAGGGAGTGTCCACAGAAAATAACATCAGAGTAGCAAAATACGGGCTTATGCCCAGTACAACATATCCTCACTACAAAATCACTCATGCGGAAGCAAAAGCTGAAAAACTACTCAAGGTCGAGATTCACAGTCCCGGCTGTATGAACTCCGGAGCTAGACTGCCCCACCTTTAAGCGCACCGGTCTCTGGGGCTGCTCTTCCATGCTGGTCTCCACGATCCCCTAAATGATGCGGTTCGAAAACCGTTAGTCTAAAAGACTAAGTCCTATCATCCCCCACCCCTTCCCCCACGGCTCCTAGGCACCGAGCGGAGAGGAAGAAAGGGGAGGACTTGAAGGTGGAGAATATCAAAAGCAGATGGCAGCGGTCCTATTCTAGCAAGTTCTATAGCATATAAAGACAATAAACTGTAAACTGAAATGTAACCTTCACTTATGTGGAAAAACACATAAGCCAAGGGGTCTTTTGCAAGGCTCCCATCGTATAAAAAGTCCCATACCGATTTATACGCTGGGGTGTCGGTGGTCAAACAGCAGTAACTAAATATATCAAAATTAACCTTAATTTATAAACTTGCCCACACAAGCTTATAGACTAAGGGGTCGTTTTGCAGGTCCTAAAGTATAAGCGTCCCATTCCACTTATACTTTAGGCGTCAAGGTTTAAGATAACGATTATGCTATGACATGCAAGTGGGTATGATGGATCATGCAAGTGCAACACACACACCCGACTCTGTGCACACAGACCTTTAGTTCCCCCTTTCTGGAGCCGTAACCTCCCAGGATACCTCCGTAGTGGCAGACGGAAGCGGTGGGTTGGCCCTCGCCCACCTCTAAACCAGTAAAGCACTACCGGTCAGACCTATCGTACGCCTCAACGCTTGGTGCACGAAGCGGACTCCTGCTTACTCTTGCCGGCTGGCGCACCGGACTTCTGTTGGCGAAGTGCTAACCACACTTGCCGAGTCAACGTATTGGCGTCGGTGCATCGACCCTCAAATACCGAAGACCCACCACCTTAATTTACTTTCCTTTTATGCACATGCAAATTCAGCGTGATCAAACCCGAGTCGAAGCTCCCCGGACCAACACGTCCGTCACAAACAATCGAGCCGAAGCTCCCCGGACCCAAAGTCCATCTTTAACCATCCGAGCCGAAGCTCCCAGCTAACATCCCGTGTCATCAGTGTCTGTGAAATGTGCAACCCTAATTACTAAGTTACTCTTTTCAGCTTGTTAAACAGTTTACGTTAACCCAGGACTGCCCCCGGTATTCCCTGTGAAGGGCTCTCAAGGGGCACTAGGAACTGTGTTGGGATTACGCCCAGCGTTCCCTTTCGCAAGGTACTTATTTTATTATTGGTTGATTCCCTTACCCATTATTTTCTCCTGTTTCGATACGCTAATCCTAGGGTGATTTGACTCCAACTCTCCTTGGGTAGGACGATCTTTCGTCGGACCCGAACGCCTTTAAACCCTAGACAAACCACACCCTACTCACTCATCTTCCAAAAATGCAGCCCATTCCACTTGTCCTTACAGCAAACCATCAAGACCCATCATACGTGCCCTAACTCATATCCAAATGAAATCCTGCAGTTTTGCTATATGCAGACCACTTAAGCTACGTGACCCGTAAAAAGGGAAGTACATGAAATACTCATCCAGTACCCTTATGATAATTATTAGAGGTCTATTATGATAAATATAGACTAAATTCAGAAAATCATATTTTTCCCAATTAATCTACTATTTATTGAATTATCCTCAAAAACTAGGCCATAGTCAATTTGAACATGAACCATAAGATTTTCTCAGGTAATGGCCTCCTAAAATTTGTATTCACTAAATAACAGAGAAATATTATTGGTTGCCAACTTTCATAATTTTCCAGATAGTCCTTGACCTCTAAAGGATTTATTTAAGTAATTCCTAAAATCAAATATAATGAAGGAAGTGCCACAGATATGTCTCCAATAATTATGTAAAAATTACTAGGGCTTCATAAGGAACTAGAAACATCATGATGAAGAAATTAAAATTTTTCAGACAATCTAACTGTCATTAATAAATTTTCCAAAGTTTCATAGAATTAAATAGTTAAAGAAGCAGCTACCAAATATCATTCTTCAACAATTCCATAAAAATTTACAGAGATGGGTATCATGACTATAAGCCCCTTTGCTAAGTTTCATCAGGTTTAATCAAGTATATTTTTCTGCAAAAATTCCTAAGTGAAAATTGTAAAATATGACTTTGTGAATAAAGTACCAAAAATATTCATCCAAAATTTATTATAAAATTTCCAGAGATATGTATACCCTAAGCAACTACCCATTCAAAAACTCAGGCCTTTTCAGAAAGTTTTGGTATTAGATCTTATGGTTTCAAAGCTAGTGCCCTAAACTAAGGTTATGGATTTAAGGGGTCTTAAGTCTTCCAAAAGCCCTAAAATTTTAACCACAGGACCATAGCAACCCTATGGACATCATTCCCAAGTTTCAAGTCCACCCAAGGTCTTTTGACCCCAGTTTTCTTCAAACCCTAGAGAATTACCCTAAAGGGCCTACCCTAACATTCTAGGGCTACCCTAGTCCAATCCACTCCAAACTCCATAAGTGAGTGTAAAAAGTCAAATTATATCAGTGGCCAAAATTTCAGCCTCTGTTGAGGTGATTTGGTCACTCAAAACCAAAAGTGCCACCTTTGACCAAAATGCCCTCCCTAGGGTATAAATAGGGTTGGGTCAAAACCTATTCAACACACATCCAAATCAAATGAAATTTTATACAGGAACCTAATTGGAGCCCAGGGACCACTCACCAAAATTTGGGAGGGTTTGGATGTGTTTAGGGCACCTATTTAATTTATCTAATAATTATTAAATATTTACCAAAACTATAGAAATATTTTCCCCAAAAATTCCCATTTTTGGGCAGGCCCTAGGTATGTCTAGGGTAGACTCTCTGCCAAAATTTCAGCCAATTTGGGCTTGGGGTGAAGAGTGGGCACTCAATTTAGTGACTGCCTAGCCCTAAGGGTATGTCCCACCACAATGGGTGCCCTGGTCTAACCAGTGACCCAAAAGGGTCCAAACAATTTTTGCTGCAAACTAGACACCCTAAGCTACAATGTTCATGTTGGGCAAATTTCCAATCAGGGTCCCTAAGTATTTTTAAAAATTAAATACATTAAATACATCCAGTGTGACAGAAATGAAATGATTTCTATTTAATTCCTATAGTATTTGATCTGATGCCGCGCGAATCTTGGCGCAGATCGACGGCATCTGGTCATCGTCCCCACTGAGCCAACGGCTGGGATTTGTTCTGCCTGGAGCGACTTCCAAGCCCTGCCGCCGGCGATCCAGCCCCTTCCCCGGCCGGCCACCGCCACCAACACCTCCGTTGAGGTGGTGGCTATCGTCAGGCGGCGGCTCCGCCGCCGGAGAGGCGTTTTCCGGCGGATTAAGCAAGAAATTTTCTTGCCGAAACCAGGAGAAATCCCGGATTCAATCGGGCTCATTTGAGCCCGAAACTCAAGCCTAACGATTTCTAGGATCTACCCGCGAGTTAAGGAGAGGAGGAGGACCTTCCTGGCGGCCTGGATGCGAGAGGAGCGGCGGGATGCCATTGGCGACGGCGGCGGCGCTCGGCTTCTGCAACTGCACAGTGGAATGGCTCGTCTCCTCCAGGTAAGTGCTCCAAAATGATCCCCTCGGCTCCCTGAGGGTGTTTAAATGGCAATTGGGGGAGGGGAGAGGCTGGTTCTTCAATGGCCATTATCACCATTAATGGAGTGGCTCGGGTTGTGTGGAGGGGGGCTGAACCCACCCCTTGGTGGCCGGGAAACGGCTGGAATCAACTCCTCTCCCCTAGAGGAGTTGATTACAGCCATCACTGGTGGCTGTTGGCCTTCCTTGGCCGGCTTCTCTCTTCCCTTTCCTCTTCCCCATTTTCTCTCTCCTCCATTATCATGGAGAGGAGCTCTTTTCTCTCTCCTAGTCACCTCTGGTTGACTAGTCAACCCCACAAGCTAAAGGCAGCCCACTGGATTATGATGATCATGGGAATGGGTTTGGCCTAAGGGAGAAGTGGCTTGAGCTTGGGTTAGCCCTTTTTGGGCTAAGTTGACTTGACCCTCAATGAGGGTTGACTTGGTCAGTTTGACCATCTAGGCTGACCCCATTGGGTCCTGGGTGATTCATTGGCCTCCCCTAAGGTCTATGTAGGGTTGGGTAGGGTTGACTTGGCACCTTAAAGGTCACTTGACCCTTGGTAAGGTCACTTTGACCATTTTAGAGCTAGAGTTGACTTGGGTCAACATGACCATTAGGGTCCATCCCTATGGATCCTTGGTGACCCATTGACTTCCCTTAGGGTCTAGGTAGGGTTATGTGGGGTTACCCTGCACTTTGGAGGTCACATACCCTTAGTAAGGGTACTTTGACCAGATTAGGGCTTGAGTTGACTTGGGTCAACCTGGCCTCTAGGGCTGACCCCAATGTGTCCTTAGTGACCCATTGACCTCACTTTAGGGTTAGGAGGGCATAGGTGGGGTCCTCTAGACTAGGAGTGAGTCTATTGGCCCTAAGTGGGCTAGGTTGACCTATTCAGGGCTAGTGTTGACCTTGGTCAACTGGGCCTCTTGGGTTGGCCCTAATGGGTCCTTTTGGCTCTAATGGGTCTCCCAAAATGTTTGGGAGTGTTGTGGTAGGGTCTTGGGGTCATGGTGAAGCCCCATTGTCATCCTAAACTATTGTTCAGAATTCTACTATCTGCAGACCATGGTGATCCCTACCTTGGCCTCCTATCTCTTGGCCCATTTCTGGCTCCCCAGGGTTTTGTCATGACCTAGTCATGGCGAAAACCACTCTTAGGGGTCTAGTTGGAAATGGGATGTTACAAATCCCAATAAACAAAACAAAGATTTCGTCCCCGAAATCAAGGTTGGACCTACGGGTCTTATTACCGAAGGAAAGAGTCTTGTAACATCCCATTATGACGCCTTGTTTGTTAAATTTGATTTATGGGAAAAAACTTAGATCTAAGACCCCTTTCGCCCAAACGGCGAACCAAAATCCCAATAAACAAGGTTAAGTCCCCAATAAACAAAAGATAAGCCCCTATCTACCTAGAGCAGCCCTTAGCATACTTAAAGCAGGAAAAATAAATTAACATCTTGAGGGGTCTGAGAGGTATACCTGACTGAATAGCTCGGGGTATCTCTGTCGCATCAGGTCCTGTGGCTCCCAGGTATGCTCCTCCTGGCCGTGGTTCCTCCACAGGACCTTGACTAGTGGGACCTTCTTGCGTCGCAAGACCCGCACCCCTCGGTCGTCGATCCTCACAGGCTCCAAATGGACCAACCGGTCTGAAGCTACCGGCCCTTCGGTAGTCAGAATCTGCTGCTCCGGGCGTAGCAGAGCCCTCCTCAAAGAAGAAATGTGGAAGACGTCGTGCAGCGCTTCCAGCTCTGGTGGTAACTCCAGCCGGTAGGCTAGGGGTCCGATCCGCTCCAGGATCCTGTAAGGACCCATGTACCTAGGGCTGAGCTTCTTCCTCCGACCACGCACCCGTGAAACTCCATGCATGGGCCGGATCTTCAGAAACACCCGGTCCCCCACCTGGAACTCCACCTGCCGATGCCGGGCGTCATAATACTTAGCCTGTCTACTCTGCGCCTCAAGCATACTGTCTCTGATCAGCCTCACTTGTGCCTCGGTGTCTTCAACAAACTCTGACCCCAATACCTTCGGATCTTCGTTCTGCACCCATGAGAGTGGGGTCCGGCATCTCCTCCCGTACAAGGCTTCGTAAGGCGCCATCCTGATGCTGGACTGGTGGCTGTTGTTATAGGAGAACTCGACAAGGGGTAAGAGTTTCTCCCACGGTTCCCCGCGGTCCAAGATGCATAGCCTCAAAAGGTCCTCCAGCGTCCGGTTGGTGCGTTCTGTCTGCCCGTCTGTCTGGGGGTGGAATGCAGTGCTGAAAGTCAATCGCGTGCCTAAGTAAGCTTGCACGGATCTCCACTCCCTGGAGGTGAACCTGCCATCCCGATCCGACACTATCGTCCTGGGCACACCATGATAACGAATGAACTGCTCCACAAACTTCCGCACCAGTACTCCTACTGAATCATCCTTCCTGATCGGTATAAATCGAGCCACCTTGGTCAACCGATCGACGATTACCCAGATCGAGTCATTCCCTGTCCGAGACCGGGGAAGCCCATGTATGAAGTCCATGGCTATGTCATCAAACTTCCACTCCGGCACCGAGAGTGGCTGCAATAATCCTGCGGGGTTCCTGCACTCCGCCTTCACTAGCTGACATGCCTCACAATGGGTCACGAAGTGTGAGACATCCTTCTTCATGCCCGGCCAGTACATCGTCTTCTTCAAATCAGTCGTCATCTTTGTGATCCCCGGGTGTACAGAGTACCGGCTGCAGTGCGCCTCCATCATAATATCCTCCCGGATCTGGCCTCCCTCCGGTATATACACCCGTCCTCTGAAGCACACCAGGTCGTCCCTCAGTGTGTAGTCTCCTGCAGTGCCTGCCTCCAGAACTTGGAAGATGGGCTCTAACTTGGCATCCTGCCTCTGCCCTTCTCTGACTCGGTCTCTGATGTCATCGGTAACGCCTACCGCGGCCAAGTACTCCTCATAGAGCTCAGGATCATCGGACGATACCAGGGTAATGTGCATGTCCTCTAGTCTCTGCAACAGCTCCATAGACATCAACTGAGGCTCTGCTCCTGCTGTGGCAGCTCTCCTACTCAGTGCATCCGCTACCACGTTCGCCTTTCCCGGGTGGTAATGCATCTCATACTGGTAGTCAGAAAGGAATTCCACCCACCGCCTCTGCCTGATGTTTAGTTCCTTCTGCGTGTCCACGTACTTAAGGTTCTTATGATCGGAGTATATGTCACAGTGGACTCCATATAGGTAGTGCCGCCATATCTTTAGTGCGAATACGACTGCTCCCATCTCCAGGTCGTGCACTGGGTAGTTCTTCTCATGGGTCTTCAGCTGGCGGGAAGCATAAGCTATGACGTGTCCATTCTGCATCAGTACCGCTCCCATCCCCTGATATGATGCGTCGGTGTAGACCTGGAATCCCTCCCTCCCCGAGGGAAGAGTAAGAATGGGAGCCGAGGTCAGCCGATCCTTCAGCTCCTGGAAAGCTGTCTGGCACTGCGGGGTCCATACGAACGGTACCTCCTTCTTTGTCAAGGATGTGAGCGGGAGGGCGATTCGAGAGAATCCCTCCACGAACTTCCGATAGTAACCGACAAGTCCTAGAAAACTCCGTACGTCAGTGGCTGTTTTCAGCTGCGGCCACTCCGAAATAGCTCGAATCTTTGTCGGATCCACTGCCAGCCCGGCTCCGCTGATAATGTGACCTAAGAAGGCCACCTCCTTCAGCCAGAACTGACACTTACTGAACTTCGCATAAAGATGATGCTCCCGCAGTCTCTCCAGGGTCAATGCTAGATGTCGCGTGTGCTCCTCCTCCGTCTTAGAATAGATAAGGATGTCGTCTATGAACACTATGATGAACACATCCAAATAAGCCTCGAAGACCCGGTTCATGAGGCTCATAAACGCTGACGGAGCATTCGTGAGCCCGAAGGGCATCACGATGAACTCATACAATCCATACCGGCTACTAAAGGCCGTTTTCGGGATATCCTCCTCCTGGATCCACAGCTGGTAATAGCCTGATCTCAAGTCCAGCTTCGAAAAGTAATGGGCTCCCTCCAGCTGATCGAACAACTCGTCTATCCTGGGGAGCGGATAGGTATTTCGGACGGTCAGCCTGTTTAGTGCTCGATAGTCGATGCACAGGCGTAAGGTGCCGTCCTTCTTCTTTACGAATAGGACAGGGGCTCCCCATGATGAGGAACTCGGCCTAACAAATCCTGCTTCCACCAGCTCCTGCAACTGTGTCTGAATCTCCGCCAACTCCTTCGGGGCCATCCGATAAGGGGCCTTGGATACCGGCTTAGCCCCTGATACCAACTGAATCTGGAAGTCCTTTTCCCTATGCGGAGGTAGTCCTGGCAGCTTATCCGGAAAAATGTTGGCGTAGTCACGAACCACCGGAATGTCTGCAATCAGGTCCTTCTCCTCAGTCATCTCGAACAATACTTGGTATACCTCGTCCCCTTGCATATGAGCCTTAATGGCCTGAATAGATGAAAGCAAGCGACGGGAGACCGGTGTAGTACCTTCGAACGTTGCATAAGTATCGCCGTGGCTGAGCACGACCCTCCCTGCCGGGCAATCAATCTGGGCATGGTTCCAGACAAGCCATGTCATGCCCAAGACGAGGTCGAAGTCCGGCATCCTCAGTATCGTCGTCGGGGCCTCGAGTGTCAACCCGTCTATGGTAACCTCCAGGAGGCACTTTTCTGTGGACTGGATCTCCATCCCATTGGGGAGGCGCACCCTCCTGGGTAGTCCCGTATAACAACGAATCTGATCCAGGCCCTTGACGAAATCCTCCGACACAAAGTTGTGCGATGCCCCCGTGTCGAACAGGGTGTGGGCAGGCTTGCCGCACACCATCACCATTCCTAAATCAGTTTGAATGAAATTCTGGTGTAAGGTTTTCTAACCTAGGTTGTGTAGTAGTTCTATCAACACTTAATACGAGCAAAGAATAATTCCAAAATTAAGATTACTCTCATACCTGCAATAACCCTGTCCGGGTTCCGGGGCTGTGCTAAGTCCAAAGCGTAAATCTGCTCCCCATTCTGCCTGCGGTCGCCTCCCTGGTAACCACGTCCTCGGCCGCGTCCTCGGCCTCCGAAATGCTGGGCCGGTGGGCCACCCCGTGGTGCTGGAGGTGGTGCCCCCCTCATAGGGCAGTCTCTCCGGAGGTGTCCCACCTGGTGACAGTGGAAGCACTCCGGCGGGGGATACGCCATACCCCGGGGTCTCTGCATCTCCTGGACCTGGAGAGGTTGAGGGGCCAAGACCACCTGCTCTCTCGGCTCCTGCCTCAACTCCTGACGAGGCTGCTCCTCTGCCCTTCTTCCATCTGGTACGATGCCTCGCCGCTGATCATTTCGGGCCCTCCGGCCCTGGTCCTCCGCTTGCCGTTTCCGGCCCCGAGTGGTGTGCCAGTCGGCCTCAATCCTCTTCGCCATCTCCAAAATCCGGGAGATGGGCCCGTCAGAGACAAAAAGCAGGGCATCCCTCAACTCCTCTTTTAGGCCCTTATAAAACCTCTTGACGTAACCTGCTTCATCCAGCTGATAGGAGCCCGCATATCGGGCCAAATGATCGAACTCTCGGTGGTACTCCACCACTGTCCTGGTGCCCTACCTCAGCTGCAAGAAGCGCTCCTCCAACTCGTCCCTGGCCGACTGAGGAACAAAGTGCTCCAGCAGCGTGGCCCTGAACTCTTCCCAAGTGATTTCTGCAATCTCTCTATCCGCAAAAGTCGTGTCCAACAGCGTCTTCCACCACCGCTTGGCATGTGACTCCAAGCAAGATACCACTAGGGCCACCCTCTCTTCCCAAGGGCATCGTATCCCAGTCAACATCTCGTACATCACATCCAGCCACTCCTCTGTCCGTACTGCCGACTCTGTCCCCAAGTAAGATGGGGGAGAGAGTCCTCGGAAGGTGCTCATCCAGTTGGCCCCTGGGTTTGGCTGCTGGGCTGGGGCTTGCTGAGCTCGGAAGGCCTCAAGGATGGCTGTAAGGGTCTGCCCCATGTCTGACTGGAGGAAAGGTGTGGGGACCATGGGAGGTGGTGCAATGTCTGGAGTCTGCTGAGCTCCACCTTGTGGGGTGGGCTGAGCTGGGGGCTGCAAAACGAACTACATTAGTAGATAATCGACTCAATGCCTAATGAAAGTGGACAACTTACATGTGATTTCCCCTGTATGGGCACACCACTGCTTCCGCTGCTTAGTTTGTCCCCAAACTAAACCCGCGCGGGGGTGACCCAGGGTTGTGGACGGCTACTTTTCGATCGAGGTTTCCTCTGATACCACTTGTAAGACCCCCTTTTTTTCGGACACCGGGGTCTTAGGCCCAGAACCGCCGTTTTGCGGTGACCCCTTCACGCCCTGAAGAGTCATCACCACAAAGCGCCGATTCTGCCGGCCATCTCGATCACATAAAAGTAGCAAAATGAAGGAAAATGGAAACTATCTGTCCACAGAGAATCACATGACATATATAAATATAACTCCACGAAGGGAGTGTCCACAGAAAATAACATCAGAGTAGCAAAATACGGGCTTATGCCCAGTACAACATATCCTCACTACAAAATCACTCATGCGGAAGCAAAAGCTGAAAAACTACTCAAGGTCGAGACTCACAGTCCCGGCTGTATGAACTCCGGAGCTAGACTGCCCCACCTCCAAGCGCACCGGTCTCTGGGGCTGCTCTTCCATGCTAGTCTCCACGATCCCCTAAATGATGCGGTTCGAAAACCGTTAGTCTAAAAGACTAAGTCCTATCATCCCCCACCCCTTCCCCCACGGCTCCTAGGCACCGAGCGGAGAGGAAGAAAGGGGAGGACTTGAAGGTGGAGAATATCAAAAGCAGATGGCAGCGGTCCTATTCTAGCAAGTTCTATAGCATATAAAGACAATAAACTGTAAACTGAAATGTAACCTTCACTTATGTGGAAAAACACATAAGCCAAGGGGTCTTTTGCAAGGCTCCCATCGTATAAAAAGTCCCATACCGATTTATACGCTGGGGTGTCGGTGGTCAAACAGCAGTAACTAAATATATCAAAATTAACCTTAATTTATAAACTTGCCCACACAAGCTTATAGACTAAGGGGTCGTTTTGCAGGTCCTAAAGTATAAGCATCCCATTCCACTTATACTTTAGGTGTCAAGGTTTAAGATAACGATTATGCTATGACATGCAAGTGGGTATGATGGATCATGCAAGTGCAACACACACACCCGACTCTGTGCACACAGACCTTTAGTTCCCCCTTTCTGGAGCCGTAACCTCCCAGGATACCTCCGTAGTGGCAGACGGAAGCGGTGGGTTGGGCCTCGCCCACCTCTAAACCAGTAAAGCACTACCGGTCAGACCTATCGTACGCCTCAACGCTTGGTGCACGAAGCGGACTCCTGCGTACTCTTGCCGGCTGGCGCACCGGACTTCTGTTGGCAAAGTGCTAACCACACTTGCCGAGTCAACGTATTGGCGTCGGTGCATCGACCCTCCAATACCGAAGACCCACCACCTTAATTTACTTTCCTTTTATGCACATGCAAATTCAGCGTGATCAAACCCGAGCCGAAGCTCCCCGGACCAACACGTCCGTCACAAACAATCGAGCCGAAGCTCCCCGGACCCAAAGTCCATCTTTAACCATCCGAGCCGAAGCTCCCAGCTAACATCCTGTGCCATCAGTGTCTGTGAAATGTGCAACCCTAATTACTAAGTTACTCTTTTCAGCTTGTTAAACAGTTTACGTTAACCCAGGACTGCCCCTGGTATTCCCTGTGAAGGGCTCTCAAGGGGCACTAGGAACTGTGTTGGGATTACGCCCAGCGTTCCCTTTCGCAAGGTACTTATTTTATTATTGGTTGATTCCCTTACCCATTATTTTCTCCTGTTTCGATACGCTAATCCTAGGGTGATTTGACTCCAACTCTCCTGGGGTAGGACGATCTTTCGTCGGACCCGAACGCCTTTAAACCCTAGACAAACCACACCCTACTCACTCATCTTCCAAAAATGCAGCCCATTCCACTTGTCCTTACAGCAAACCATCAAGACCCATCATACGTGCCCTAACTCATATCCAAATGAAATCCTGCAGTTTTGCTATATGCAGACCACTTAAGCTACGTGACCCGTAAAAAGGGAAGTACATGAAATACTCATCCAGTACCCTTATGATAATTAATAGAGGTCTATTATGATAAATATAGACTAAATTCAGAAAATCATATTTTTCCCAATTAATCTACTATTTATTGAATTATCCTCAAAAACTAGGCCATAGTCAATTTGAACATGAACCATAAGATTTTCTCAGGTAATGGCCTCCTAAAATTTGTATTCACTAAATAACAGAGAAATATTATTGGTTGCCAACTTTCATAATTTTCCAGATAGTCCTTGACCTCTAAAGGATTTATTTAAGTAATTCCTAAAATCAAATATAATGAAGGAAGTGTCACAGATATGTCTCCAATAATTATGTAAAAATTACTAGGGCTTCATAAGGAACTAGAAACATCATGATGAGGAAATTAAAATTTTTCAGACAATCTAACTGTCATTAATAAATTTTCCAAAGTTTCATAGAATTAAATAGTTAAAGAAGCAGCTACCAAATATCATTCTTCAACAATTCCATAAAAATTTACAGAGATGGGTATCATGACTATAAGCCCCTTTGCTAAGTTTCATCAGGTTTAATCAAGTATATTTTTCTGCAAAAATTCCTAAGTGAAAATTGTAAAATATGACTTTGTGAATAAAGTACCAAAAATATTCATCCAAAATTTATTATAAAATTCCCAGAGATATGTATACCCTAAGCAACTACCCATTCAAAAACTCAGGCCTTTTCAGAAAGTTTTGGTATTAGATCTTATGGTTTAAAAGCTAGTGCCCTAAACTAGGGTTATGGATTTAAGGGGTCTTAAGTCTTCCAAAAGCCCTAAAATTTTAACCACAGGACCATAGCAACCCTATGGACATCATTCCCAAGTTTCAAGTCCACCCAAGGTCTTTTGACCCCAGTTTTCTTCAAACCCTAGAGAATTACCCTAAAGGGCCTACCCTAACATTCTAGGGCTACCCTAGTCCAATCCACTCCAAACTCCATAAGTGAGTGTAAAAAGTCAAATTATATCAGTGGCCAAAATTTCAGCCTCTGTTGAGGTGATTTGGTCACTCAAAACCAAAAGTGCCACCTTTGACCAAAATGCCCTTCCTAGGGTATAAATAGGGTTGGGTCAAAACCTATTCAACACACATCCAAATCAAATGAAATTTTATACAGGAACCTAATTGGAGCCCAGGGACCACTCACCAAAATTTGGGAGGGTTTGGATGTGTTTAGGGCACCTATTTAATTTATCTAATAATTATTAAATATTTACCAAAACTATAGAAATATTTTCCCCAAAAATTCCCATTTTTGGGCAGGCCCTAGGTATGTCTAGGGTAGACTCTCTGCCAAAATTTCAGCCAATTTGGGCTTGGGGTGAAGAGTGGGCACTCAATTTAGTGACTGCCTAGCCCTAAGGGTATGTCCCACCACAATGGGTGCCCTGGTCTAACCAGTGACCCAAAAGGGTCCAAACAATTTTTGCTGCAAATTAGACACCCTAAGCTACAATGTTCATGTTGGGCAAATTTCCAATCAGGGTCCCTAAGTATTTTTAAAAATTAAATACATTAAATACATCCAGTGTGACAGAAATGAAATGATTTCTATTTAATTCCTATAGTATTTGATCTGATGCCGCGCGAATCTTGGCGCAGATCGACGGCATCTGGTCATCGTCCCCACTGAGCCAACGGCTGGGATTTGTTCTGCCTGGAGCGACTTCCAAGCCCTGCCGCCGGCGATCCAGCCCCTTCCCCGGCCGGCCACCGCCACCAACACCTCCGTTGAGGTGGTGGCTATCGTCAGGCGGCGGCTCCACCGCCGGAGAGGCGTTTTCCGGCGGATTAAGCAAGAAATTTTCTTGCCGAAACCAGGAGAAATCCCGGATTCAATCGGGCTCAATTGAGCCCGAAACTCAAGCCTAACGATTTCTAGGATCTACCCGCGAGTTAAGGAGAGGAGGAGGACCTTCCTGGCGGCCTGGATGCGAGAGGAGCGGCGGGATGCCATTGGTGACGGCGGCGGCGCTCGGCTTCTGCAACTGCACAGTGGAATGGCTCGTCTCCTCCAGGTAAGTGCTCCAAAATGATCCCCTCGGCTCCCTGAGGGTGTTTAAATGGCAATTGGGGGAGGGGAGAGGCTGGTTCTTCAATGGCCATTATCACCATTAATGGAGTGGCTCGGGTTGTGTGGAGGGGGGCTGAACCCACCCCTTGGTGGCCGGGAAACGGCTGGAATCAACTCCTCTCCCCTAGAGGAGTTGATTACAGCCATCACTGGTGGCTGTTGGCCTTCCTTGGCCGGCTTCTCTCTTCCCTTTCCTCTTCCCCATTTTCTCTCTCCTCCATTATCATGGAGAGGAGCTCTTTTCTCTCTCCTAGTCACCTCTGGTTGACTAGTCAACCCCACAAGCTAAAGGCAGCCCACTGGATTATGATGATCATGGGAATGGGTTTGGCCTAAGGGAGAAGTGGCTTGAGCTTGGGTTAGCCCTTTTTGGGCTAAGTTGACTTGACCCTCAATGAGGGTTGACTTGGTCAGTTTGACCATCTAGGCTGACCCCATTGGGTCCTGGGTGATTCATTGGCCTCCCCTAAGGTCTATGTAGGGTTGGGTAGGGTTGACTTGGCACCTTAAAGGTCACTTGACCCTTGGTAAGGTCACTTTGACCATTTTAGAGCTAGAGTTGACTTGGGTCAACATGACCATTAGGGTCCATCCCTATGGATCCTTGGTGACCCATTGACTTCCCTTAGGGTCTAGGTAGGGTTATGCGGGGTTACCCTGCACTTTGGAGGTCACATACCCTTAGTAAGGGTACTTTGACCAGATTAGGGCTTGAGTTGACTTGGGTCAACCTGGCCTCTAGGGCTGACCCCAATGTGTCCTTAGTGACCCATTGACCTCACTTTAGGGTTAGGAGGGCATAGATGGGGTCCTCTAGACTAGGAGTGGGTCTATTGGCCCTAAGTGGGCTAGGTTGACCTATTCAGGGCTAGGGTTGACCTTGGTCAACTGGGCCTCTTGGGTTGGCCCTAATGGGTCCTTTTGGCTCTAATGGGTCTCCCAAAATGTTTGGGAGTGTTGTGGTAGGGTCTTGGGGTCATGGTGAAGCCCCATTGTCATCCTAAACTATTGTTCAGAATTCTACTATCTGCAGACCATGGTGATCCCTACCTTGGCCTCCTATCTCTTGGCCCATTTCTGGCTCCCCAGGGTTTTGTCATGACCTAGTCATGGCCAAAACCACTCTTAGGGGTCTAGTTGGAAATGGGATGTTACATGTCATGCTTGGGTTGAGTAGTCGAGTGCATGGTCGACGAATTTCGGTCGACGAAGTTTTCAGGAGGGAACACGCCTATTGACACGGGTGTGTCAGGGGGCTTGTCCTCCTCGGGTTCGACAATTTTCCACTCGAGTGATTTGTTCGGCAATCGTCGATTGAAGTCACGGCCATGACACGGGCGTGTCACATGGGACACGGGCGTGTCACATGGGACACAGGCGTGTCACCAGGCGTGTACTTCACTCGAGTATGTCTCGAGAAATGATCTCGAGTGGGTCACTTTTGTCTTGAGTAGGGGAGGTGACACGGTCGTGTCAGGGGCGTGTCCTGCCCAACTACTCGAGTATTTGTCTCGAGTATGTCTTGAGAGGGTCTAGAGAGCCTGACACGGGTGTGTTAGCCATGTGACATGGGCGTTTCAGAAATGTGACACTGGCGTGTCAGCCATGTGCCACGGTCGTGTCACATGATGTGGCTTATTTTGGATAAGGCGGTTCGTGCACCGCTTAGGGGACACGGCCTGTGACACAGGCGTGTCACAGGCCGTGTCAGACCCGAGAGAGCTTTTTTCAAGAAATTTTTTTGGTCGTTCCTTTTCTTCCTATGGGATCTGATGGCTCAGATTTCTCCTTGCTGATATAAGGCCAAAAATGAAGAATTAGCTCTTCATTTCATCTTCTTCTTCTTCTTATCACTTTCCAAGAGAGAGAAAGAGAGAGAGGGCAAGGTAAGGAAAGGAGGAAGGAGGAAATCCGCTGCTGGAGGAGCTGTGGAGTGTGGATTGAAGATCCGAGTTTGGATTCGTGGAGGCAACGCTGAGACGGTGATTTCCATCCGGCTGATTCATGGCTCTGAAGCGATCTTAAAGGGTAACGATCTCCTTCTTGGACATCGAAGTCCTTTCTTTATGCATGTGCATGGAATCCTCCATCAAGAGGTGGATCTCATAAGCAATTCTTTGGTTGGGTCTGCATCTAGAGCCAAAATTGTGAAGTATGGCGTATGCATGTTGGGCGAAGCCCATCTGGACCGTTAGTCTGGATTGGTGATGATCATGGGTAAACCGGAGAAGACTCCATGGATTTGATGATATGAAATATATTCTTTGTGTATTGGATGAATGAATGCTATGTGATGATGCGTATGGATGTATGGAGGCTTTTAATAAGCTCCTGGTTGTGTTGAGAGATCAATGGGTAGCATGTCTGGGGAGCGCGAGATGAACCCGGCTTGTTACACCATATTGTGTAAGACCCCCCCTCCCGGATCCCAAAACACGGCACGAAGGGGGAGTCTTATGACCGGAACAGCCGCCTTGCAGTAGCATTAGCACACGGGCTAACCTGTACCACAAGACGCCTATTCTGCCGGCTACAACAATACAAATATATCATGCCAACCCAACCAAACAAAAAGCAAGAGAAGTCAAAATCCACACTAAGTATATAATATCCAAATACATCAATAAGGAGAAGCTAAACATGCTTCTACAATATATCAGAGTACAGCTAAACATTGCCCAAACGGGCTACATCAGAGTATCAATTACTAACATCAGTAGCCGACGGTATCGACAACACCATCACTTCAGGCCCTATCGTCCTGGCCTGGCTGTCCTGCTGCGTAGTCTGCGGCTGCTCTACTTATGTCATGACCTCCTAAAAAGGAAGACGTAGCAACCGTTAGTCGAAACGACTAAGTGGTTTCACATCCGCTCCCCGGCGACTCCTCGGCACCGGGCGAAGAGAAGGAACAAGGGTAATATATATATGCAAGTAAAGGAAGTATAAGCAGGTGACAGTAGTGTAAGAGTAATAGTATCATAATCAACAGTTATTTAAGAGCTATACTAAACTAACAAGTATAAGTAACAGCAGGAAAGTAACCTAACTTATAAGAATGCCCATACAAACTTATAAGTTAAGGATCGAGTTACATAAAGGTAACTCATCGTATAAGAGTGCCCATACAAACTTATACGATGAGGATCTTGTTGTGCAATAATATGAAATTCTATGAATGCTATGCAATGACTCACCCATGAACACACCCATGCAATTGCTATGTCGACACAGACTATAGTTCCCACTTTTTGAGCAGGTAGCTAACCTCTCAGGCATCAGCCGCCGTGGCCAGGCGGTGACATTAGAACGGGCACTTCTACTACTAGGCGGGTATCCACACTACTTCACCTAGGCCTTCGTACGCCTCAATGCTAAGAACACTACAGCGGATCCCATGCGTACTATGGCCCAGCGGGAGCCTCGGGTAGATGTGCACCGAGGACCAAGCCCCGAACTAACCTTGTGTGACCCGGAAGGAGCCTCGGAGTGAGCACGAGGACCAAGCCCAACCGTTCACCTAGCACGGAAGGAGCCCCGGGACATGAACACTGAGGACCAAGCCCAACCGCCCAAAGTCTAAATGTCGACACCCGTCGGTGTGACGACTGGCGAGCCCGTAGACCTGCCACACTATCCTTAACCCATGATTACGACACCGCGTGTCGACTCATACCACATGCAAATACCACATCAACATAACATGGAAGGGGCCTCGGAAGTAAGTACGAGGACACAGCCCAACCATCCATCCTTACCCTATCTCAACACAACCAAAACAAGTGACGGTCAACACCGCACTTACATCCCTTCACAATACTACCCGTAGGGAGACGACGCTCTAAGTATTGGACTACTAAACTCATTTCATTAATCAAACATACTCATGGCCATAATCTATTCATCTATATGACTTTCCAAATGATGACAACGTAATATAAATATGATGCGCATATAAAGATCTATCACACTTTCCATTTGATAATGTCATAATATAAACATGAAGTGCACAATTATCAATCTTTCAATTCCTACCAATTCAATTCGTTTAAATAAGATTGCTTCACAATTTGATAATATGAAATCTGATTAATAAGCTACATCAATCATGCACCAAATGATTAATCATAAGGGTTCATCCAAGCCAAGTATCTTGCAATAATAATTCCATCGAATCCAAATCCATCTTCCATTAAAGCCCAGAATTTATGTGCAGGTTGAATCTGGACAGCAACTTCGACTGAAGATTACTGAAGCTACAGGAATCCGGTGAAGACGTGTAACCCCACGATGGAAAGGTCTTTCCATGGTCTACAACTCTCATATTCAGACTTCAACCCAGATTTGATATTATCCTATTTGAAATCGGACTTGAAGTCCGCTGCGTACAGAACACAATTTCTGCATGCAGGATTTGTTGAACACCATTTCGTTTAGAATTTCCTGTGCCCACAGACTTCACCTGAAGTTGTACAACCATTCGTTGGAAAGGTATTTTCAAGGGCTTCAACTTTTGTGTTTAGCCGAAAGCCCAGATCCGGACATATCATGCTTAAAAATCGCCACGAAGATCACTGCGCGCAGAATACAGATTTTGCACGCATCTTAAGGCGGAAGAACGACATCGATTCATCTTCCTCCTCAAGGCTATCTTCCCAAATCATTCCAGAAAATCTCCTCCCTTATTCAACCACAAAAGGCCTTTGCTCTTCACGAAATCATCCCCCATCTCCACATAAAAGATCGGAGAGGTTGAAGACACCACTAACCAAGAGCACAAGCCCCAGATTGGCCTCACCCTAGAGAAAGCATCTTCTCACATGTCAAGACTCTTTTGATTCGATGTCTCGCCTAAAGATCTACAGATCTAGCAACAAGGGAGAGGGTAGGAAACTCACATCAGTTCCAGCAGTACCACCATTTCCGGCCATGGATCGCGTAGTTCTCCTCGGCGGCATCTTCTCTTTCACGGTGATGGAGGATTTTCTCCCGTAGAACTTGCCCCAGCAGTTTTCACTCTCACCAGGAGTTCTCACAGGAAAGAGGGAATGAAATGAGCATGAAAACGGCTAGGGTTTTCTCTCACCCTTATATATGAAAAGTGACACGGGTAGGGACACGGCTGTGTCCTTTCCCGTGTCCTGCTTGGGCGAAGCGGCAACGACAGTTTCCATGTCGGTTCAATAGTTGACACGGGTAGGGACACGCCCGTGTCTCGACCCGTATCCACATGACACGGCCGTGTTCCTGGCCGTGTCCTTCTCGGGTTGCATCTCGACGAACTCAACTCGACACACACGGAACACGGGTAGAGACACGCCCGTGTCTATACCCGTGTCATATAATTCGTCGATCTCGACACGGAGTTCGTCGATCTCGACACCTCTCATCGAGTGTAACTCGACACACAGGGGTAGGGACACACCCGTGTCTCTACCCGTGTCACATGGTCTCAACACAGCTCGTCAGTGTCGGCACGCCCTGTCGAGTGTAACTCGACACACACGGGTAGAGACACGCTTGTGTCTCTACCCGTGTCACATGGTCTCGACACAGCTCGTCAGTCTCGACACGCCCTGTCGAGTGTAACTCGACACACACGGGTAGGTACACGCCCGTGTCTCTACCCGTGTCACATGGTGTCGACACAGCTCGTCGATCTCGACATGCCTCGTCGAGTTCAGCTCGACGCACACGCGCACACGGGTAGGGACATGCCCGTGTCTCTACCCGTGTCCTTTCACATCACTGATTTCACTACTCCTCCACAAGTGCAGTCCAATTCCCTACACGTTCCAGGACTCGAGTCAACCCTCCTGACTCAAAAACACACACTAGGGGCCTAGAGCGATTCAGGACGTTACAAATCCTATAAACAAAATAAAATATTTTGTCCCCGAAATCAGGCTTAGGCTATGGGGAGAAAAGCATAACCAAAAATTAACATATGCTTTTAAATAAAATTACCTTGAGCAAACAACACCGGGTAGCATTGCTGCATCAAATCCAATAGCTCTCATGTGTACTCCTCCTTCCCATGATTAGACCATAGCACCTTCACCAAGGGTACACTTTTGCAGCGCAAAGTTCTTGTCTCGCTGTCAACAATCCGCACCGGCTCTAGTCGCACAGACCTATCTGACGTCACTGCACCATCAGTAGTGGGAATATATTGGTCGGGCCACAACAGTGCTTTTCGAAGCGACGACACATGGAACACGTCGTGGAGATTCTCTAGTTCTGGTGGTAACTCCAACCGATAGGCCAACGGGCCAATCCTTTCTAGTATAGTATAAGGCTCAACATATCTCGGGCTGAGCTTTTTCACCCCACGTACCCGCGACACTCCGTGCATCAGCCGAATCTTGAGGAACACTTTATGGCCCACTTGTAACTCCACCATCCGGTGCTTTTTATTGTAATATTTTGCCTGTCGATTTTGAGCCTCCAACATGCGATCCCGTATCAATCTGACCGCCGCATCAGTATCCTCTATATATTTATTTCCCAATGCCTTCGGATCTTCATCCTGCACCCAAGACAAGGGGGTCCTGCACCTTCTTCCGTAAAGGGCTTCATGGGGCGCCATACCGATGCTCGCCTGATGGCTATTATTTTAGGAAAATTCCACCAGGGGCAAGAGCCTTTCCCACGGCTCTCCTCTGTCCAACACACATAATCTCAGCAGATCCTCCAATGTCCTAATGGTCCTTTCAGACTGCCCGTCCGTCTGAGGATGAAATGCAGTGCTGAAGGTAAGGCGTGAGCCCAAATACGCCTGTACCGCCTTCCACTTCTTGGAAGTAAACCGACCATCCCGATCCGAAACAATTGTCTTGGTCACGCCATGATACCGTACGAATTGCTCCACAAAAAGGCGTACCAAAAAATCCACGTGTGCCTCCTTCTTCATTGGAATGAACCGGGCCACCTTTGTCAGTCAATCAACAATAACCCACACTGAATCATTCCCGGAGCGGGAACGAGGTAGCCCATGAACAAAGTCCATGGATATATCCTCGAACTTCCATTCGGGTATGGGCAACGACTGCAACAAACCACCGGGACTCCTGCATTCAGCCTTAACTCTTTGACATGCTTCACAATGAGTAACATAATACCGGACATCCTTTTTCATTCCTGGCCAACACATGGTCTTCTGCAAACCGGCGTACATCTTAGCAATACCCGAGTGTACAGAGTATTGAGAGCAATGTGCCTCTCTCAAGATATCCTACCAGATTTTGCCGCCCTTGGGAATGTAGAGCCGGCCACGAAAATAAACGAGGCCGTCTTTTAGTGTGTACTCATCGGTGGTTCCATCTTCAATTTCCTTGATAGTCGGGGCTAAGGCCGCATCCATTCCTTGCTCCAACCGAATCCGGTCCCGGATATCACAAACTATGCTCATGCTTGCCTAATACTCTGCATACTCTGCCGAAGGAGCCTTGAATACTAGAGTAATTTCCATCTCCTCGATCATCCGAGCCAACTCCATACTCATCAACCGAGACTCTGGGCTAGAGCCTGGCACTTTTCTACTCAAGGCATCGGCTACCGAGTTCGCTTTCCTGGGGTGGTAGTTCATGGTGAACTCATAGTCGCATAGAAATTCCAACCACCGTCGTTGTCTCAGGTTCAGCTCCTTCTGAGTGTGGACATACTTCAAGTTTTTGTGATCGGAAAAGATCTCGCAATGGACGCCATATAAATAATTCCTCCAGACCTTCAAAGCGAACACCACTGCTCCCAACTCCAAATCATGAACCGGGTAATTAATTTCATGTTTCTTTAACAGTCTTGAAGCATATGCGATCACGTGCCCGTGCTCCATCAGTACCGCTCCCATCCCTTGATACGATGTGTCGGTGTAAACCTGAAATCCTTCCTTCCCAGATGGAAGTGCAAGGATGGGGGCAGAGGTAAGCCTATACTTTAGCTCTTGGAACGCCGCTTCACATTGTGGTGTCCACTCAAATGGCACACCCTTCTTCGTCAAGGAGGTAAGAGGAAGGGCAATCTTGGAAAATCCTTTCACGAACTTGCGGTAGTACCAGGCAAGTCCAAGGAAACTCCTCACATCGGCCGCCGACTTCAAAGGCGACCACTCCTTCACGGCTCGCACCTTTGCTGGATCCACTGCTAATCCTGCTCCACTGATCACATGCCCCAAGAAGGCAACCTCCTTAAGCCAGAATTCACACTTGCTAAACTTGGCGTACAAGGCGGGCTCCTTCAATTTCTTCAAAACCAAGGTCAGGTGCTTGATATGCTCCTCCTCCACCTTTGAGTAGACCAATATGTCATCGATGAAAACAATGACGAAGATGTCCAAATATGGTTCAAACACCTTGTTCATCATGCTCATGAAGGTCGAAGGGGCATTTGTGAGCCCAAACGGCATTACCGTGAACTCATACAAACCATATCTTGAACTGAAGGCTGTTTTCTGAATGTCCCCTTCTTGTATCCTCAAATGATAGTAACCAGAGCGCAAATCCAATTTAGAAAACCAATGTGCTCCCACTAATTGATCGAACAACTCGTCGATCCGAGGTAGCGGATAAGTGTTCCGCAACGTCAACCGATTGAGTTCCCGATAATCTATGCACAATCGCAGGGTTCCATCCTTCTTCTTCACGAATAGCACAGGGGCTCCCCAGGGTGATGAACTGGGGCGAACGAACCCTGACTCCACCAGTTCTTGCAATTGAACTATAAACTCCGTGAGTTCTTTCGGGGCCATTCTGTACGGAGCCTTGGAAACAGGCTTGGCACCTAGTACTAGATTGATCTGGAAGTCAACCTCTCTATGCGGGGGCAATCCTGGCAGCTTCTCAGGAAATACCTCGGGAAATTCCCGCACTACCCGTACATCCTTCACTTCTAATGCTTCTTCCTTCAACTCGAACCAGACCATGAAGACCTCGTCCCCCTTCATATGGGCTTTTACAGCCTGAACAGAAGACAATATCATACGCGGCGCGAAGCCAATACCTTGGAAGATGACGACGGAATATCCATGTCTCAAATAGATCCGCTTCTCTGCACAGTAGATCCTCATGAAGTGCCAGTCCAGACATGCCATGCCCAAAATGATGTCGAACTCCGGCATTCTCAGAACCGTGGCCGGCGTATCGAAGGCCTTCCCATCAATAAATAACTCCAACTCACACTTGGCGGTTGTGATCATCTCCGAGCCGTCCGGAAGGCTTACACGTCGGGCTATGCCAGTGAAGTATTGTACACCCTCCACATCTTTTATGAAATCCTCGGACACAAAGGAGTGTGAGGCACTGGTATCGAACAGCGCAAAGGCCGTCTTCCCGCCAATAATCACGGTGCCTGCAATCACATCTTGTGGGTTCCGTTCCTGCTCCATGTCAAGCACGTACACCTGATCCCTAGCAGGGTCGGGGTTACCTCTTGGCGGTCCTCGTCCTCGACCACGCATATATCCCCGTCCTCGTGGGGTTGCTGGCGGGAGAGCAGGAGAGAGAGCAGGAGGGACGTTCCCAAATAACCGCGGGCAGTAACGTCGGATGTGGCCCGGCTGGTTGCATTCGAAGCACAGCAGACCACGACGCCCTTCAAGTTGTTGAAATTGCTGAGGCTGTGGTGGTGGAGGCAACGCAGGCGGCTGCGGAACCGGATGCTCCACCCTATAGTTTCGGTGGACACGCCCTCCACCTCTTTGATAACCTCTTCCTCCTCTGAAGTCCCGCCTCCTTCTATTGCTTGGGCCGGCTTCCATCACGTCCTCCGCAGGCCTCTTACTACATCCCAGATGGTCCACCTCCAATCGTTTTGCCATATCAATGATCTCCGCCAAGCTACCATCCGCTATAAACAAAAGTGCTTGCCCTAGGGGATCTCACAAGACTTTATACCATAGTTTTACATACCTAGGGTTGTCCAAATTTGGAAGATCGACGTATAAAGGTATGTTCCTAAGGTCAGGTTGGCTAATCTTAAGGTCAAAGTTGGACATACCTAGCGTGAATTACATATGGGCACACCACTGCTTGCGCTAAGTCAGTTTGTCCCCAAACTGACTAATCAAATGGGGGTGGCACCATTATTGAATGACTTCTTTAGTTGAGGATCGTGACAAACTGATACCATTTGTAAGACCACCCCCCACCCTCCCGGATCTCAAAATACGGCACGAAGGGGGAGTCTTATGCCCAGAACAGCCGCCTTGTGGTAGCATTAGCACACGGGCTAACCTGTACCACAAGACGCCTATTCTGCTGGCTACAACAATACCAATATATCATGCCAACCCAACCAAATAAAAAGCAAGAGAAGTCAAAATCCACACTAAGTATATAATGTCCAAATACATCAATACGGAGAAACTAAACATGTTTCTACAATATATCAGAGTACAGCTAAACATTGCCCAAACGGGCTACATCAGAGTATCAATTACTAACATCAGTAACCGACGGTATCGACGACACCGTCACTTTTGGCCCTATCGTCCTGGCCTGGCTATCCTGCTGCATAGTATGCAGCTGCTCTACCTACGACGTGACCTCCTAAAAAGGAAGACGTAGCAACCGTTAGTCGAAACGACTAAGTGGTTTCACATCCGCTCCCCCGATGACTCCTCGGCACCGGGCAAAGAGAAGGAACAAGGGTAATATATATGTATGCAAGTAAAGGAAGTACAAGCAGGTGGAAGTAGTGTAAGAGTAATAGTATCATAATCAACAGTTATTTAAGAGCTATACTAAACTAACAAGTATAAGTAACAACAGGAAAGTAACCTAACTTATAAGAGTGCCCATACAAACTTATAAGTTAAGGATGGAGTTACATAAAGGTAACTCATCGTATAAGAGTGCCCATACAAACTTATACGATGAGGATCTTGTTGTGCAATGTTATGAAATGCTATGAATGCTATGCAATGACTCACCCATGAACACACCCATGCAATTGCTATGTCGACACAGACTATCGTTCCCACTTTTCGAGCAGGTAGCTAACCTCTCAGGCATCAGCCGCCGTGGCCAGGCTGTGATAGTAGAACTGGCACTTCTAATACTAGGCGGGTATCCACACTACTTCACCTAGGCCTCCGTATGCCTCAACGTTAAGAACACAACAGCAGAGCCCATACGTACTATGGCCCAGCGGGAGCCTCGGGTAGATGTGCATCGAGGACCAAGCCCCGAACTGAACTTGAGTCACCCGGAAGGAGCCTCGGAGTGAGCACGAGGACCAAGCCCAACCGTTCACCTGGCACAGAAGGCGCCCCGGGATGTGAACACCGAGGACCAAGCCCAACTGCCCAAAGTCTAACTGTCGACTCCCGTCGGTGTGACGACTAGCGAGCCCGTAGACCTGCCACACTATCCTTAACCCAGGATTACGACACCGCGTGTCGACTCATACCACATGCAAATACCACATCAACATAACATGGAAGGGGCCTCGGAAGTAAGCACAAGGACACAGCCTAACCATCCATCCTTACCCAATCTCAACACAACCAAAACAAGTGACGGTCAACACCGTACTTACATCCCTTCACAATACTACCCATAGGGAGACGACGCTCTAAGTATTGGACTACTATACTCATTTCAATAATCAAACATACTCATGACCATAATCTATTCATCTATATGACCTTCCAAATGATGACAACGTAATATAAATATGATGCGCATATAAAGATCTATCACACTTTCCATTTGATAATGTCATAATATAAACATGAAGTGCACAATTATCAATCTTTCAATTCCTACCAATTCAATTCGTTTAAATAAGATTGCTTCACAATTTGATAATATGAAATCTGATTAATAAGCTACATCAATCATGCAACAAATGATTAATCATAAGGGTTCATCCAAGCCAAGTATGTTGCAATAATAATTCCATCGAATCCAAATCCATCTTCCATTAAAGCCCAGAATTTAGGTGCAGGTTGAATCTGGACAACAAATTTGACCGGATATTCACGAAGCTACAGAATCCGGTGAAGACGTGTAACCCCACCATGGAAAGGTCTTTCCGTGGTCTACAACTCTCGTATTCAGACCTCAACCCAGATTTGACATTATCCTATTTGAAATCGGACTTGAAGTCCGATGCGTACAGAACACAATTTCTGCATGCAGGATTTGTTGAACACCATTTTTATTTAGACTTTCCCGTGGCCACATACTTCGCCTGAAGTCGTGCAACCATTCGTTGGAAAGATATTTTCAAGGGCTTCAACTTTTGTGTTTAGCCGAAAGCCCAGATCTGGACATAGCATGCTTAAAAATGGCCAAAAATATCGCTGCGTGCAGAATACAGATTTTGCACGCATCTTAAGGCGGAATGAACGACATCGGTTCATCTTCCTCCTCAAGGCGATCTTCCCAAATCATTCCAGAAAATCTGCTCCCTTATTCAACCTCAAAAGTCCTTTGCTCTTCACGAAACCATCCCCCATCTCCACATAAAAGATCGGAGAGGTTGAAGACACCACTAACCAAGAGCACAAGCCCCGGATTGGCCTCACCCTAGAGAAAGCATTTTCTCACATGTCAAGACTCTTTTGAGTCGACATCTCGCCTAAAGATCTACAGATCTAGCACCAAGGGAGAGGGTAGGAAACTCACATCGGTTCCAATGGTACCACCATTTCCGGCCATGGATCGCATAGTTCTCCTCGGCAGCATCTTCTCTTTCACGGTGATGGCGGATTTTCTCCCGTAGAACTTTCTCCACAAGTTTTCTCTCTCACCATGAGTTCTCACAGGAAATATGGAATGAAATGAGCATGAAAACGGCTAGGGTTTTCTCTCACCCTTATATATGAAAAGTGACACGGGTAGGGACACGGTCGTGTCCTTTCCCGTGTCCTGCCTGGGCGAAGCGGCAACGACAGTTTCCATGTCGGTTCAATAGTTGACACGGGTAGGGACACGCCCGTATCCCGACCCGTGTCCACATGACACGGCCGTGTTCATGGTCGTGTCCTTGGTCGTTTCCTTCTCGGGTTGCATCCCGACGAACTAAACTCGACACACACGGAACACGGGTAGAGACACGCACGTGTCTATACCCGTGTCATATAATTCGTCGATCTCGACACGGAGTTCATCGATCTCGACACCTCTCGTAGAGTGTAACTCGACACACACGGGTATGGACACGCCCGTGTCTCTACCCGTGTCACATTATCTCGACACAGCTCATCAGTGTCGGCACGCCCTGTCGAGTGTAACTCGACACACACGGGTAGGGACACGCCTGTGTCTCTACCTGTGTCACATGGTCTCGACACAGCTCGTCAGTCTCGACACGCCCTGTCGAGTGGAACTCGACACGCCCTGTTGAGTGTAACTCGACACACACGGGTAGGGACATGCCTGTGTCTCTACCCGTGTCACATGGTGTCGACACAGCTCGTCGATCTCGACATACCTCGTCGAGTTCAGCTCGACGCACACACGCACATGGGTAGGGACATGCCCGTGTCTCTACCCGTGTCCTTTCACAGCACTGATTTCACTACTCCTCCACAAGTGCAGTCCAATTCCCTGCATGTCCCAGGACTCAAGTTAACCCTCCTGACTCAAAAACAAATACTAGGGGCCTAGAGCGATTCGGGACGTTACACATGGTGTGGGTTGATCTGTATTAGTGAGGATCGATGGGTGGCAATGTTAGGGAGGAAGTGAGGTGGACCCTACTTACTGCACCACATAGTGTGGGTCGATCAGATATAGGTGAGGGGTCGATGGGTGGTAAGGCCAGGGGAGCCTCGATAGACCTGGCTGCCACACCACATGGTGTGGGTCGATCTGCTCCGGTTGTGTTTGTGGATGTTGTGAGGTAGTACCTCTGAGTGGTGAGGACGGGATGTCGCCAGCGTGGGACTGGTGGACTAGGATTGAATCGCCCAACCAACAAGTGAACAACCTCTAATCGGCGGTGTACGACTGAGATACCCGGTACACCAAGAAGTTGCCCTAAGTGCACGGAACGTCTGGTGGATACCGGCATTTGTGATATGAACATGATTGATAGATTGATAGTGACTATGATATGGCAATGCATACAGGGAAGGGACCACTGCCCCGGGTAAGGTGTAGGGTCGTTATAAGTGGTCAGCTGAAGCTGACCGTTAGTTTGTTTGCCGCTCCTTGGTGGAAATGTGTTTGCAGGTGTTGTGGCTTGATATGAAATGAGCAGACTGGAGGCTTGCTGCTAAAGGCCCTTGAAGGCCATGCGAAGCGTGGTTGGATCTCATGTGTGGCCGACCTGCGTGCCGATGTACGAAAATGTATTTGTGTAAAGAGAAACTTGTAATGCCATGGGTGTGTGTGTTGTATACATTCCTGGTTTGGATATATAAATTTGGAGTTTATATAGTAGTGGACATACTTTGAGTTGAGTTCATGTTATCATAAAATGCTGCGCTAGAATATATTGAGTTAGGGTACGAGTAGATTTTGATTTCCGCAAGTAATTCCGCCGCTTGTCTGTGACATATGGCATGGGGCCCCACCCGGACCCACCGTTATATTGCGCGTGACGAGTGGGGGCATACAAAGTAGCTCAATTGGTGATGAGAGTTGAAAGAACTTCATAGTTAAGCATGCTCAGGCTGGAGTAGTACTGGGATGGGTGACCTCCTGGGAAGTCCCCGTAGTGCAGGCTTGACTATCGAGTTTACCTCATCAAAGGGAGGCTATGGCCACCAGCAACCCGCCTGTGGATGGAGAGGGGTTGCGGTGCTTGGGCTGCATCCCGGTAACAGGAACCGGACCAGGTGGAAATTAGAGTACACGCTAGGGCGCGGGGACGTTACACGGTCCTGCTCGACCGAGGGCAGAAACTTTTTCAGCAACATCTTCTTAAAAGAGTCCCGGGAACAGCCTTCCTTCAGACTCTCCTTTTCACGAATCCACCAACTCTTTGCAAGGCCTTTTCACTGATAGGCTGCAATCATAACCTTCTGGGCTTCTAGAATCCCGAAATATGAAAACATCTCTTCGATTGAGATGATCCAATCATCAAAAATCATAAAGTTGGTACTCCCGTCATAGGAGGGAGGTCCCAATCGTTGGAAGTGCGATATGAAATTCATTTCTGGAGGTATCACCATCGGGGCATCAGAGGAGCAGGGGTATCAGGCACGGCTTGGCCCAAGGCAGGCTCTTGCACTAAAGATTGTTGCACTCTAGGATTTTATAATGATGTTATGTCCTACTTTGGATGATATCCTCTCATCTTATTGACTCTTGTGCCTATGACATGAATGCATGGGTTCTTTATTCTTATTTAAAATCATGTGTGTACATGTGTCATCATGTAAACCTTAACTTAGCACGCGTGCTTATGCGATGATATGCAATGTATGCAGTGTTATGCAATTTAAAAAAAATAGCCTTAAAGCATACATGAGCGGTGTACACATGAAATGTTATGCATCCCATACTACATAACATCGCATGCAACGAGAAAAGAAAACGTGCTAATGGGCACTCATGTGATGGTGGTTATGCATCCCATACTACATAACCGTCACATGTTGCCTCATATGGTGGATCCATAAACAAACACATATTATGCATCCCATACTACATAATATGCCATGTATACTTCTTACCATGTTATGAGTGTAGTGACTATGCTTTGGCTAAGATGTACTGATGACACATCAGTGTGTGTATGAAATGTAAATAAACAACTAACACTAACAAGGGAAGGTTGCCTGACCAATTGTCAAGCAACCTCCCTCTGATACCAACTGTTACAACCCGCATTTTCCAAATAATTTAATTATATCAGAGTACTGGAAAATACGCGCTGTGATGCCACGCCGTGCAGGGGATAACTGCAGACGCTCAGGTAAGACTCCAAACTCTACAGTTTAAAAGAAAACATAAGTTATTATGACTGAAATCCTGTTTAAACTAAGAAGGTAGCCGTATCCCTCGGCTTAGTGGATCATCTAGTCCACGATTCAAAAATATAATTTATACGCTTGCGGAAGATACTTGTTTTAAATTGACTCTAACATCCTACATGAATATAAATGTCCCCGAGGAACAACTCATGCTAAGCAGAATCTAGATTTATAATAAGTATGAGAAAAAGTCTTTACGCTGACCAGGAAATTAGTGACTTAGTTTTAAAAGAAGTTGCATGGGTGCTTTAATAATAATAAGTTTTTATAAGCTTAAAAATATCTAACATGCAGTCCTAACAATAAATCATCCCAGAGAGCAAGTAATCCAAATCAAAGAAGAAGAAACCACATTAGCTTGCAAGTGGCAAAATCAACAACTCTGTGGGCGTCAACAATCTGACAAGAACACACATTAAAACTGTATGTCTGAACTAGAAAAAAGAAAAAAAAAACTGAACGACAACTACCTCGCTACGGCGAGGTGCAAAACCACCACTGACACTGCCGCTAAGATAGTCCAAATCCAGCTCCACTACATGCTATGACTCTGAACCTAAGGCATTTCAAAAAAAAATAGAACGCCTCAACAAGTAGGTACAAATGGTGGCAGAAAAATTAAGCAAAGGCAAACAAAGGTCAAAAGGGGTACCAACCCAAGAACAAAAATACTGACATAAAGTACGAAGTAAGCATCAAACAGGAAAGGAACACTTACGTGAATCGTCACGTACATTGCAAACACACCATATGCACAAGGCAATAAGGTGACGAACATGAGTAAATCATAAGGAAGAAAATCCGTAACCTTTATTAACCACTTATGGTCACTCTACCTAAAAACACGGGCGAGATGGTCACTTAGCTGGACACACCCCTCACGAAGATTAAATCTGTTTAACTGCGGGAGAGATTCATACACTCCACCATACCCCGCAGATGCCCAAAACACCGGTAGAGTTCCAAAAGGTACTAATAAAGGAAACAACCTTGCAGAGGTGGTCACACCCACTAACTCCCGAAACCAAGGAAAAACTAAAGAAACCACAACACCAACATCTCGGGACTTGGCACATCGGATTCTACATGACATTTCTAGATTAAAGACAGGGTTGATCAACCTTTAGAAACGATTTACAATCCTATATAGACGCTAACACGTCCAACAACGATAGATGAAACAATTTAATTCACCGATAAAACATTTTAAGGATTATTGTACGCACCTAGTCAAGATTGAAATTACCATGACCAGATTTTATAATTTTTTTGAGTGATCTTCAAGAAGGACTAAACATAACCATAGTTTGGAAAGACAACACAAAAGGTAAGAAAATTAAGGAATAAAGACATAACGGTTAGCATCAAACCGGACAAGGAACAACGAAGGAAAACCACCACTTGCCTTGGTTGTACCAAAAAAAGTTCTTTGAATCGCTCCGCGTCGTAGATCGGGGCAAAAGAACACGAGAGAAGTTGAGATCTTGACAAAAATGGTGGAAAATGGGTTAGTTCCGAAAAACCCTAACGAAAAAAACTCAAGGAATGGGGAAGAAATTACCACGATAGCCTAGCTCTCGACGAGTGCTTTTCGGATCTATGTTCGGTTGAAGATTTCGAGCACCGGAGAACCGTCGGCGGCCACTGGAAGATTCACGAAAAAGAAACTCTCTCCCTCTCTCGCTGCTCTGGTTCGGGAGAAAAATATCGGAGAAGATGAAGTTTTGTTCTAAAACCTAAGTCCAAGAATATATATATATATATATATATATATATATATATATATATATATATATATATATATATATATATATATATATATATGTTTATAAAAAGTTTTGTCAAAAACGGGTTATTTCAAGCGGTTTTGCGGAAACCCAAAATAGAGGTCTAGGATGACTTCAAATCAAGAAGTGCTCAACAACAACGTTGTAGATCTCGGCGAGAAGAACAAATTTAATGTTGACCAGTGTTTCGTACGACACCGTTTTGACCCTCAAAACGGTGCCCGAACAACACATTGTACAGACTACTCGAGTAGAAATCCGTTTACTGGAGATGGAGGGGTTTACTCGAGTTGGAGGGGCTTACTCGAGATGGCGACTCGAGTTAGAGGCTTGGGGAACTCGAGATAGTCATAGGTACTCGAGATAAAAGGCATAGAACTCGATTAGATCAGGTCTACTCGAGATAGAAGGCATAGAACTCGAGTGGATAAGTCGAACGGGCTATCTATGAGCAGTTTCGGGAAAATCAATAATAGAGGTCTAAGATGCCCCCAGATCTAAAAGTGTCCAGCATGAAAGTTGTAGATCTCATCGAGATGAACAAATTTTATGGTGACCAGTTTTTCATACAACATAATTTTGACCCTCAAAATGGCACACAAACATAAATGATAGGGAACTACTCGAGATGAATAAAACTACTCGAGAATGAGGGCAAAGTACTCGAGAGGAACTTGAACTACTCAATTAAAATCAGTAGGGCTCGAGAAAATTCAATATTACTCCAGTAAAACAACAATTATAATCGAGATACAACAATAGTACTCGAGTATATCAAAGGTACTCGACTAGAATTCAATGATACTGCTTATTTACAAGCAGTTTTGGGAAAACCGAAAGTAGAGGTTGAAGACGGCTTCTAATAAAAACGTTCCCAACATGAAAGTTGTAGATAGCGTCGAGACGAACATATTTCATGTTGACATTTTTTGCATACGACACCGTTTTGACCCTTAAAAAGGCTCTATAACACAAACTGAAATGAACCACTTGTGATGAATGAACGGGTACTCGAGAGAGAAAATACAGGTACTCGAGAGGAGAAAGCAGCTACTCGAGAGGAAAATACAGGTACTGGAGTTGAATTACGCGATACTAGAGAGAATAAAATGTTACTCGAGTAGATCCCGAATTCACAAGAGAAGAAGCAGAACGGCGAGCCGAATAAAATGAAACACGAGTTCAAAACGGAGGCCCGAACGCAAGCGGAATAAAATGAAATTTTCACCGTAGGCGAACACTGATGCTACGAATGCAACAACGAAGTCAAAAATCAAAATCCGACGATCCATTCCCGCAATATAAATTTTTCAATTATGCGATGAACGTAAATTAATCAAAAATTCAATCACGCACCGAGACTCCAAAAATGCTTGGAATGCGATGAAACTTGCCGTGCAAGTCCAAAATTACTCAACTTAAATCTCAAATGCAAAAATTGTCGATTACAGCAGAAATTCAAGAAATTGGCCGACTCGACTAGACAGACGCGAAAATGTCTTAATGGCGTTGCGCGTCAACTCGACGTTAAAAGTAACGCCAAGACATCATAAATATGACGATACCAATCCAATAAAATCAGCGAAAAAAAATAGGGGCGTTACAGAGAGGCCCTTGGCCTCCCTTGGCCATGAATGGCCTCTCTTTCTCACATTCTCTCTCCTCCATTAAAGGGGAAGTGGAGTTTTCTCTCTCCTGTCACCCCCTCCAGAATTTTAATGGCAATTTAGGTAAATTCCTGCCTCCTTAAGCTAATGGGACACACTAGTTGGGCTTAATCTAAGTGAGTTGGGCTTGGTTGGGTCCACTTAAACTAATTTTGACATAATCTTAGGGTTGAGTTGACCTTGGTCAAATTGTCCTTTTGGGTTGACCCCAATGGGTCTTTGGTGATGTAAGACCCCCCCCCCTTTTTGGAACACCGGGGTCTTAGGCCCAGAGCCGCCGCTTTGAGGTGACACCTTCACGCCCGGGAAGGTCATCACTGCAAAACGTCGATCCTGCCGGCCAAATTGATCACAACTGTAGCAATATAACAAAAGACAAGTCCATAGAAAATCACATATATAATAATAATCTCCACGAAGGGAGTGTACACAGAAATAATAATGGCACTAAATCTTGGGCTCATGCCCAGTACATCAAATCCTCACTACATATCTCTCATCGCGGAAGCAAAATAAATATAACTACTGGCGATCAGGACTCACAGTCCCCGTTGTCTGAACTCCAGTGCTAGACTGCCCCATCTCTAAGCGTGATGGCCTACGGGGCTACTACTCCATGCTGGGCTCCGCGGTCCCCTAAAATGATGTGGTTCGAAAATCGTTAGTCTAAAAGACTAAGTCCTATCATCCCCTGCCCCTTCCCCCATGGCTCCTAGGCACCGAGCGGGGAGGAAGAGAGGAGAGGACATGAAAGTGGAGAATAGAAATAAGCAGATGACGGTGAAACCAAACTAGCAGTTCTATAGTATATAAAATAGAATGGAGGTAAAAACACTGAACAAGAAAAGGTAACCTTAACTTATATGAAAAACACATAAGCCAAGGAATCTTTTGCAGGGCTCCTATCGTATAAAAAGTCTCATACCAGTTTATACGATAGGGTGTCGGTTTTCTAACAAGCATACATATAAAGATTTCTGAAATAAACCTTAACTTATAAGCACGCTCGAACGAACTTATAAACCAAGGGGTCATTCTGCAGGGCCTATTGTATAAATGTCCCATACCACTTATACAATAGGTGTCTGGTTATATGCAATGATTATGCCATGAAATACAATTATGTCATGATGTGAACATGCAAGTGCAACTCACCCACTCGACTCTGTGTACACAGACCTTTAGTTCCACCTTTCTGGAGCCGAACATCCCAGGATACCACCGTAGTGGCAAATGGAAGCGGTGGGTTGGGCCTCACCCACCTCTAAACCAGTAATTGCACTACCAGTCATACCTATCGTACGACTCAATGCTGGTGCACTAAGCGGAGCTCCTGTGTACTATTGCCGGCTGGCGCACCAGACTTTATTTGGCCAAGTTCTAAACCACACTTGCTGAGTCAACGTATTGGCGTCGTTGCATCGACTCTCCAATACCGAAGACCCACAACCTTATACCTTATGCACATGTAACCTTGATGTATAATCACCGAGCTAAAGCTCCCCGGACCATCCCGTCCGTCAGAAACAGCAACCGAGCTAAAGCTCGTCGGGCCAACTTGCCCATCACCAACTCCACCGAGCCTACTGCCCGAGTGACCCAACCTAACATTCCGAGACATTGAGGTGAGTGAGAGTGAACCC
Organism: Platanthera guangdongensis; assembly: GCA_039583875.1. Classification (NCBI taxonomy): domain Eukaryota; kingdom Viridiplantae; phylum Streptophyta; class Magnoliopsida; order Asparagales; family Orchidaceae; genus Platanthera; species Platanthera guangdongensis. The sequence goes on along the minus strand of CM077158.1, from coordinate 140,001,560 downwards.
CTAGTTACACTAGTTACTCTTGCAGTTTAGTTTTTCCTACAGTTTTATGTTAGCCCAGGACTGCCCAAGGTATACCCCGTGAAGGGCTCCCGAAGGCACTCGAAACTATGATGGGATTACGCCCAAAGCTCCCTTTTGCAGCGCACTTACTCTTATTGGTTGCTACCAGATTTCCCAAACCTTTACTTGTTGTAGTGGATCTAACCCTAGAGTATTGGACACTTCCTCCCAACGAAAAAGACGATCTTTCGTCGATCCCGAGCACCGCTTAACACTAGCCGATCCAACACTCTACTCATCCTATCTTCCAATGATGTACTCATTTTGATTTGACCAACCCAGCAAAATCTCTATCCCCAACTCATGTGCCCAAATTCATATTCCGACATAATTTCTACAGTTTTACTAAATGCAGACCAAGTTAAGCTATATGACATGTAAAATGGGAGGTACACAAAACAATCACCCAATACCCCTATAACAATTACTGGAGGGCTTTCATGACCTTTTTAACCTAAGTCCAGAAATTTATAATTTTTCCAATTTTAACTGATAATTTATTTAATTAATCTAGTAATCCAAAACCCCAAATTTAAACATGAAGTACCAATTTCAGAGAATCAAATGTTCCAGAACATTTATGATAATTTCAATATTACTATTTAAAATAAAGTCCAGGGTCTTCCAATTTTTCAGCAAGGTTTAGCCTCAAATTCTTGTTTTTGAAAATATCCTATTTTTATCAATTTTGAGAGGCAAGTGCAGCAAAAACATTTCTAAAACTTTTGAGAAAATTCAAGAATGATAGTAAGGATATATAAAGGCTATGTTTCAAGTTTCATAATTTTTTAGCAAGTAATGAGCCCTAAACATATTATTGAACTATTTTCTAAATTAATGAGCTTGTGAAGTAAGTACTGCAAATATATTTTCAAAAATTCTAACAAAATTCATACAAGAGCAATGGGGTCTGAAATTCCCTCTGCCAAATTTTAATGAACTTCCAATGGGCAGTGGGATCATAATATCCAAATAAATAATTAGGGCTATCTCATGCATTTATAAAGAAAGTACTAAAAGCTATGACCCAAAATTCTCACTTAAATTACCAGAGGTTCAATCTATCCTTATGATCACACTACCCAAATTTCATTGTTATTCAAAGAGTTTTGCTAACCTATTCTAACCCTACAAAGTTTGTTCCCTAAACTAGGGTTAGGGTTTTGTGGGGCCTACCCATTCCCAAATCCCTTGATATTTTTACCAGAGGGCTTTATCTACCCTAGCACCCTGCCTACCAAATTTTAAGTTCATTCAAAGTCTTTTGACCCCATGTCCTTCACAAGGTACAAAAGTCCTTCCTTAGGGTTTGGCCTTATATCTTAGGGCAAATCTATTCCAATCTACCAAATCTTCCATGGGGAGGTGCTAAAAGCCATGCCAAGTCAGTGGCCCCAATATCAACCTCTGTTGAGGTGATTTGGTCACTCAAAACCTCAAGTGCACTTTTTGACCCAAATACCCTTTTAATGGCAAAGCTAGGGTCACCCTAGATATGGTCTAGGGTGACTCCATGTCCAACTTTCAAGTCATTTGGCCCACAGATGAAGCGTGGGCACCCATTTTAATTTCTACCTAGCCCTAGGTATAAACCCCACCACAATGAGTGCCCTGGTCAAACCAGGCACCCAAATTAGTTCAAACCAATTTTGCATAAACTAGACTCTCTGGGCTACAATATTTATGTTGACCACATTCTGTGAATTTGCCTCCAGGTATTTTTAAAAATTAAAACCATTAAATACACAAAGTGTGACAGAAATGAAATATCATACACATGACCTATAGTTTAAAAATCATTACAGCACGAATCTTTGCGCAGCTTTGGACGGCATCAGGTTGTCCTCCACCTCCAGCTGACGTTCCCGATTCAACCCGCCTGGAGCCATTTCCAACCGTTGTAGCCGGCCACCCAGCCACCTCCCCGGCCGGCCACCGCCACCACCACCTCCGTTGAGGTGGTAGCTGTCGCCAGGCGGCGGCACAGCCTGAAAGTGATGTGTTAGATCTGAAATACTCTAGAGGAGGGGGGGTGAATAGAGTATTTGTGAATCCTTAAAATCTTTTACAGCTTTTGCTGTAATTGAGAAAGTGCATAAACAACCTAATAAAATATAAGCACAGCAATCCTAAAAAGACACAAACACAGCAAGAATAAAAGAAAAGGCAACCAGACAACACAAGAAATTATAGTGGTTCCCCAACCTGGGCACATCCACTCTTCTACCACCCTGGTAGGAATCCACTCAGATTTTTGATCAGGTGCCTGACACCAATGAGCTTTTGATCAGGTGATCAAAAACCAAAACTCAAGTCTTTTGGTCAGGTGACTTGCAACCAGGAATAACTTTTGAAGGGAGTTATAACCCTTTATACAGTGTGGGGATGAGAGATGATTGTGTCTTCTCTTTCTCAATAAACAACTGAGAAGACTTAAGTGGAAATGATTTTAGCAAAGAGCTCCCCCTGAGATGTAGAATGGTTCAGGGAAAACTGGAGCTTTGCTTCAGGGTAATAGGCCTTCAATCTTTAAGCCTTGACCAGAAAAAAACTTCTTGACAGATGGAATAGTTGTTGTCCTTTGAAGTGTCCTGGAGAGTTGAAGAATGAAGACTCTTGATTTTGATTGATTGTTCTTCTTCTTCGGGTAGCATATGTACTTCTAGTCTAGGGCTTCTTTTCTTTATCAGAGATCTGTGAAAGAAAGAGCAGAGAATTCCTTATTGTAGACTGACTGACTGTGTATCTGTGTCTTTTTTTTGTCTTGCTTCTTGTGTGCTCTTCTGTGTTATGCAGGAAAAGAGAGAAAATCTCTTTTTTATTTTTTGTCAAAAATTGTCTTTCGAAATTTGAAATCCTCTGCAATCAATGCTAATGGTCTTGAAAATAAACTGCATTTAATTATATCCACAACTGTCCCATGGAAAAACGGCAAGCAATAATCCTGGAGAAGACCATAATCAATGCTCTGTATAACGGTTATATTCAGAGAATATTTGAGCATTAATTACACAGGAATTATTGCAGTAAGAAGGGGCAGAAGGAAGGAAATAACTAAGTCTGGATTCGTCGAACAGATAACAAAAATCGTCGAGCTGAGTCCACAGTTCGTCGAGCTGAGTTGCTATGTTCGTCAACCAGATGACTTCTGTTCGTAGAGCTGAGTTCCAGCATCGTCTAGCAGAGTGTAGAACTGCATTGATTAGAAACTTTGACAATTCTGTGCATGGAGTACGTCGAGCTGATAACTGGTAACTGATTTCGTCGAGCTGATAATTTGTTGACAGAACTTCTGGGGAATGTGTTGACACCAGTCGTGGGTGTCTACACAATTACTTCTTGTCTCCACAAAGCTGTTCTGTTGACAGAAATCTGGAGTGCGTCGACATAATTGCTGTGTGTCGACACAATTGCTGGTGCTGTCGACACAGTTGATGTCGACACAATTGATGTTGGTGTCAACACAAGTCTTGCTTCTGGTGTGAAGTGTTGAAGTATCCAGAAATTGTCGACCAGAGAACTAAGTTCGTCGACTAGAGAACAAAGTCTAGACTTAGAATGCTGAAGGTAGAGTCCAAAAATCATCGACCTGAGAATCAAGTTCGTCGAGCTCAGCTCAGAGAATTTTCTCTGAGAACGTCGAGCTGAGCACGACTATCGTCTACCTGAGTTCGACGAACGTCGAACTCATTTTTTTGAGTCTTTGGAAAATCTCAAAGTCTTGAGTCTATGGCAGTCTGATGATGGCTGGTCCATGCAGTGTTGAAACTAAGGACTTGGTCTAGACTCTAGGACACAACTATGACCCTGGCTATACAATATGGGTCATATGATCCTAACTTAGTGAACCTAGCCCAAATCAAACTAAGGATCCAACAATATCCCCCTATTTGGGTGAGGTCAATAATTACAGACTCAGACTAAACTAAAAATAAACAAAGTAGGAAAAACATATATTTGGCAGAGAAAAATGAATAAATGCAGCAGATATATATATATATATATATATATATATATATATATATATATATATATATATATATATATATATATATATATATATATATATATATATATATATATATATATACAGATAAGTTTTGTTCAGAAATAAGAAAGCAGTTATAAACATAACAAAAATTCACCAGTTCAGAACTCATTTCTTTTGCTTCTTCTTTTTTGGCTTTTCTTCTTTGCTCTTGTCTCCTGGCTTAGTAAAAACAATTTCTCTGTTTGGATCTGAAGCTTGTACTTTGGTCATGGTCATATCAGCATCCCCTATAATCTTCAAAGATGTGGCTCTAGGGACTACTGCTTCTGGGTGCAATTTAATATAATCATCAACATTGAAAAATTTGTTAGCTTTTTCAAACCTCTTAAGCACTTCTTTCCTGTACTTTGAAATTGTTGTATATTCTGAGGGATCCTTTCCTTCAGCACTTGCTTTGTTGATCATTGAAAGACCAACAAGTTCTTGGAACCTGGCCATCCTAGCTGAAGTACCTGTTTCTGGATCTTCAAATGGTACAGGAGGAGAAGGAGGTCTGTTGGAGCTTTCAGCTTGTTGATGTTGCTGCTATTGTTGATGTTGCTGCTGTTATTGAGGCTGATGTTGTTTGCTAGTAGGATATTGTTTTTGCTAGCTGCTTCCAGAAAATGAGGACCTACCCTGATGTCTTTGATAAGTTTGAAATTGGGTAGTCCTTTGAGAAGATGTGCCTGAAGCACCAGCAGCTAGAGGAGGAGGTGGAGGAGGGTCCTCTAGACAGCGACATCCAAGATGGCATCCCTTTATATGGAGTTATCTTCTGAAGTATATAGTAGGGAGTGTCATTGGTTGGATTTGGTTTAGGAGCAGGAGGAGAAGGTGCTTTCCTCTTCTTAGACACTTTCTTCTTCTTGGGTTCATCATCAGAATTCTCATCCTCATTATCATCATCATCATCAGATCCCTGAGGATTATCATATAGATCATTTAAAGCTTTCTGGGCCTCAGTAGAAATAATTGGTTTTTCAGGTTTAGATGGAGCTGGAGGAGAAACTTCAACAGGAACTAGAGAACTGACTCTGAGAGTGCTTTCAGCAGCTGCTTTATTCTCTTCTTCAATATCAGCTGAGATCAAAGCATCCAGATCTGGCATTGAAGAGTCATCCATAACAAAACTGGGGGCAAAAATAATTTCTGGAGGGGATGGGATGACTACAGGCTCTGGAATAACAAAACTGTCTCTTAGTTGCTTGGCAACTTTAGGACCGATAGGGGAAGAATATGGAACAATAGCCAAAGATGACTTAGTATAATCTGTTGGAGGGAAGCTCAAAAATGCAGTATCAAAAATTTTCAACAAATATTCTAAATCTACTGTGGGATTAATGATGAAATCAGCAACAGTAATTAGTTCTTCTGGAGCTGACTCTTCTATATCCATGTCAGTCTCAGTAAAATGAATGAAATCAATAAAATATGTATCTTCTGTTATTGCTGCCTCTGCATCTACTGGAGCTGGAGCTACTGCAATTGAAACTGCTGCTAATGATGGAACTACTGTAGCTTCATCATCAAGCATCTCCCCCTGCCTGATTTCAGTAATAATTGGTGCCAGACCCCTAAATGAAGAGGGGGCAGCAGTGAGGGCAGATATCTGGGTAGATAGGGTAGATATGGAAGTCGCAAGAGGTGTAATGTCCTCTACTATTATTGTTTTGAGGAGGGGTGTGTTGATGGTAATGACAGATGAGATGGTGGAGGGATCCAGTGGTGCAGTTGCAGTTGGTGTTACAGAAGGTGGTTTGGTGGAAACATTTGGAGGGATGGTAGATGTTGGTGAGGATGGAGGAGGAGCATCTGGCATGAGGTCATCTTATGTGGATGGATGTTGAGGTGAAAGAGTAGTGGGAGAAGATGATAGTATATTAAAAGAAGGTATGGAGGACAAGTGTGGTGGAAAAGGAGATAAAGGTGGTGTTGGAGAAGGGGAGGGTTGATGATAGTCCTGAATTGGGGATGAGGGGATGTTAGTAAGATCTACGGGTGGAGAGGTGGCAGGAGATGTAACAGGAACATATTGTTGTGGTTGTGGTTGTTGTTGGGGTTGTTGTTGAGTAGAGGGAAGTGTGGAAAAGGGTTGTTCGGTTTGGAGTGCTGGAAGAGATGGGGATGAGGGAGGAATGATCTCTTCAGCAAGGTGGGGAGTGGCTGTAACAGCCCTTGTACTCTCAGAAGCTTTGGTGGCAGAGGATGAGGCCTTGGAAGGCTTTGTGATTGTCCTCTCCCACTTGCCAAACAAGGCACAAGTAAGCCTTTTGCTGACATTGATGAATATGGTCGGGGAGTCCAGTGATTCAGCAGCTTTTTCTTTCAAAAAGATCCCTAGGATCCTTCCAAAACAAACTTCCTTTTTGTTACACTTTTTCTTTATTAGATCAAAGATGATATGTGCCCAGTCCACTTACTACTTGTTAACCACTGCACACATAATCAAAAACTGATGCCTGGTTATATAATCATGTGCAGTGTGCTTGCCTAGCAAGACTTTCCCAATAATATCTGCCAGAAACTTATATTCTGCAGAAAAATGCTTCTTTAAAATTTATTAGGGTTATCTCCAGCATAACCCATCATGCTTAACATCAGATCATATTCCTCATTCTCAATTTCCAGTTCATCTTCTCCATAGTTCAAACCGAATATTTCTGTCAAAATGATGGGAGATAGAGAAATGGCGTTACCCGTAATTGTTCCAATCATTATATTCTCCTGTGTGGTTGAAGATGTGTAGACCCTTTCTCTAATCTCAGTTCCAGACAATTTGATTCTTGTTGTCATCAGATTCTTCAGATGTTGCTCTTCCAAAAGTTCCAGAATATTCAGAAAAATCGGGTCTTAATGCTGGAAAGAATCAAAGTCGACATCGAAACCGGTGTCGAATTTCATCGCATCCAGGGTTCCTGCTTGAATCGCCATGAGATCACCTGCAAGAGAGAAAACAATGATGAATTGCAAAGGAACAGAAAGCGCAGGACGAAGGTCGAAGAAAACCTAGATATAGGATTTTCCGGAATATGAATCGACAAACTCCGTTTCACGATAAATAAAAAGATCTTCGATCTGAGGTCGACAAAATAATTTGAAGTTAAATAATTCGTCGAGCTCAGTCTGAAGATTTGAAGACATTTCGTCGAGCTCCGCTCGACGAAATTCTTCTGAAGCAGATTCGTCGAGCTCCATTCGACGAAAACAACTTCTCTCACAGAGAGTTTATCGATCTCCGTTCGACGAATATCTCAAGAACTTTCCCCAGTTCGTCGAACTACGTTCGAAGAACTTTGGCAAATTAATCGAATGCAGACAGAAGTTAGATCAAAGCTTCTCCATTTATCATGCCCAGCTGATTTATAAAGAACAAGTGATTCTTTTCATCCAAGGGTTTGGTGAAAATATCAGCTTTTTGTAAATCATAGGAGATATAGACAAGTTTGATTTTGTTTTTATCTACACACTCTCTAATGAAATGATGCCTAATGTCTATATGCTTGGTCCTACTGTGATGGACTGGATTTTGTGCTGTGGTTATAGCACTTTTGTTAACACAAAGTAGAGTTGAATTATTTAAGTTGAAACCATTGTCCAGGAGTTGATTCTGAATCCATAATATCTGTGAACAGCAACTGCTAGCTGCAATGTACTCTGCTTCAACAGTTGATGTAGACACCGATGTTTGTTTCTTGTAGAACTAAGACACTAATATCATACCAAGGAACTGGCAAATTCCCGTGGTACTTTTTTTATCCACCCTGCATCTAGCATAGTCAGCATCTGAGTATCCAGTTAACTCAAATTCTGACTCAGTAGGATACCATAGGCCTAGACTAGGAAAACTCTTTATATATCTCAAAATTCTTTTTAGGAAAGTAAGGTGAGATTCTTTAGGGTTCACTTGGAACCTAGCACAAAGGCAAGTGGCAAATATGATATCAGGTCTGCTAGCTGTACGATATAATAGGGACCCAACAATGCCCCTATATAACTTCTGATCAACAGGTTTCCCATGTGGATCTGAATCTACTACAACATTAGTAGCCATAGGTATTTTCTGAGCTGAGACATCAGCCATCCCAAACTTCTTGAGAAGCTCTTTAGCATATTTAGTTTGGGAGATGAAGATGCCATCAGGTAACTGCTTCACTTGGAGACCAAGGAAGTAGGAGAGCTCACCCATGCTACTCATCTCAAACTTTGAATGCATGAGGTCAGAGAACCTCTTGCATAGCTTGGGATCAGTAGAACCAAATATGATGTCATCCACATATATTTGTATTAATAGAATTTTATCCTTATGGTGCCTATTGAACAGTATTTTGTCTATAATGCCTCTAGTGAAACCATGCCCTAACAGGAAGCTAGCTAAGGTCTCATACCAAGCTCTTGGAGCTTGCTTTAGACCATAGAGAGCTTTATGTAACTTGAATACATAAGAGGGATGAGTTGGAGAGACAAAACCTGGAGGTTGTTCAACATAAACCTCTTCTTTTAGTACACCATTTAGAAATGCACTCTTCACATCTATCTGACAGACCTTGAATCTCTTGAAGGCAGCATAAGCTAGAAAAATTCTGATGGCCTCTAACCTTGCAACTGGTGCAAAGGTCTGATCATAATCTATCCCTTCTTCTTGTCTGTATCCTTGAGGAACAAGCCTAGCATTGATCCTCACAATTGCACCTTGGGCATCTAGTTTGTTTCTAAATACCCATTTGGTTCCAATGACTGGGTAGCCTTTGGGCCTTGGAACCAAATCCCAAAATCTATATCTCTCAAATTGGTTTAATTCCTCCTGCATTGCAATGATCCAGTGGGGGTCTTACTCTGCATCATGGATGGATAGAGGTTCAACCTGAGAGAGAAAACAGGCATGCATCAAATCTTGGTTGAGTTGATGCCTTTTTTGTACACTTGCTGATATGTCTTCAATCACTTGAGATCTGGGGTGATCCCTTAGTGTGACAAGATCAGTTGGTGGAATTAGTTCTGCAACAGCATTAGGAAATAATTCCTCTTGTGGAATTATATTTTCTATTGGGAGAAGATCAAGTTCTTCAGTGCCTTCATCTTCACTTTCTTCAATGGCTTGTGGAGAAGGATGTGTTGGAACCTCTTGGACGAGGTTTAGTCCATCCAAATTCTCACACAAGTGAGGTACCTGCAAAGTGCTTATTGTAGAAATCTCTTTCTCCTTCCAAGACATGTTAGCATCATCAAATGTAACATGAATAGATTCTTCAATTTTTAGTGATTATTTATTAAAAACCCTATAGGCTTTGCTTACTTGGGAATATCCTAGAAAGATTCCCTCTTCAGCCTTAGCCTCAAACTTTCTAATGTATCTTTTATTATTATTGTGAATATAACATATACATCCAAATACTTTAAAATAGTTGATTTTAGGTTTCTTCCCTTTAAGTAATTCTTAGGGAGTCCTATTCTTCAGTTTATGTATCAGGATTTTGTTCAGGACATAGTTTGTAGTGCTTACAGCCTCTGCACAAAAGGATAGTGGCATGTAAGCATCTGCAAGTAATGTACCTGCAGCTTCAATTAGGGTCCTATTTTTCCTTTCAGCTACCCCATTTTGTTGGGGAGATCTAGGATCTGAGAAGCAGTGCCTGATACCTTCCTTCTCACAGAACTCATGCATAAGAAGATACTCAAACTCTGTGCCATGATCACTTCTGATCAATGCAACATGAGTAGAGAACTCAATCTGTATGGTCCTGAGAAAATCTGTAAGAACCTTAAAGGTATCTGACTTAGATCTCAAAAAGGATACCCAAGTGAACCTTGAGAAGTCATCTACAATAACTAAGGTGTAGGATTTCCCTCCTAGACTTTGTACAGCAATGGGTCCAAAGAGATCCATGTGTATCAAATACAAAATCCTAGGTGAATCACTTTTATTAACTGATTTAAAGCTAGTTTTAATTTGCTTGCCTAGTTGACAAGCCCTGTAGAGACCTTCCTTCTTATAGGGGCCAGAAGGTAAGCCTCTAACAAGACTATCTTTAGATAACCTGGCAATGTTTTTCATGTTTACATGACCTAGCCTTTTATGTCATAAATCATTCTGATCACTAGTTATATTAAGTAAGAAGATATCAGAATTGGCAAAAAGAAAATAACCTAAGTATATGTTACCTTGTCTATTCCCAATTAAAAAAGTTTGTTTTTCTTTATTAGAAATAGTGCAAGAAGATGAGTTAAAGTGTACCTGATAACCTCCATCACATAACTGGCTTATGGAGATGAGGTTATGCTTGAGTCCTCTGACATATGTCACTTTCTTGAATGTGACTGCTCCAATCTTCACTTCTCTAAAACCTTCAGACTGGCCACATTTTGAATCACCAAAGATAACCTTTGGTCCTAGCTTGGACTTATAGTTGGTTAAGATGTCCTTGCTGCCAGTCATATGTTTGGAGCATCCACTGTCCAGATACCATGTTTGATCATTTACTGGACAACTCTTCACCTGTAATGAAAAACAATTAATTGTTGTTGACCCAGGTTACCTTGGTTCCTTTGTATTGTTGATATGAAAAACTAGATATAACAGAAAATTCAGGTTGAGATTTATATCATAGAGGGTGATATATTCTAGGTGGTATTACCCAATCAGCTACAGGGTTAAATGGTTTTCTAGAATTATTAGAGTTGCTGTTATAATTAACATTCGTGTTAAGTCTTTCTGGGTTCCACAAATTTTTGTTAGTTCGTCGACCAGAGTTCGACAAATTGGGTTGAGATCGTCGAACTCTACCCAGAGAATGAACATGTTCATTTTCTGTGCCCCACGTTCGTCGATCTCTACTCGACGAACCATACAGAGTTCGTCGATCGCAGTTAGATGAATAATTATATTTAAAGTTAGCGTTAAGAGTTCGTCGAGTTGGGTTCGACGAATGGGCAACATTTCGTCGATCTGAGTTCGACGAATTCTGTTGAACTTTGTTTTTATATGTGGTTTTCTGATTTTTGTTATTTTGACCTATTGATTTTGGAATTTCTTCTCTAGTTTGTTTATAGTTTATTATTTCTTTCCCTTTAGCTGAAACAAATTTGATAGGGGTTGACAAAATATTCTTCTTAAGGATGGGCGACAAACTTGATGAAGCACCCAAGCCTAGCTTGTCATTAAGCCTGGCATTTACAGTGCTTGTGATGTCCATCAGCTTGAGGCTTCTCCCATTGATAGATTCATCAAGTTGTTTAGCCTCACAAAACTCAGTTTTTAATAATATGATTTGTTCATTAGCTAAGGTGTAACACCTCCCCTGTAGTGGACGTATAATATGGGTCCGGCCGGGGCCCCACAACATACGAACGCCACAGCTTTAGTATTATAAGTTGATATAGCTACCCAAACTCAAAACACTTGCACAACACAGCGGAAAACCAAGCACAACTAGAAGTTATCCACTAACCAAAAAGAGTAAACAAATGTCCTAAGGCCTTACATCAAATGTCCAAAAGTAAAATGGTACATCAAACATGAATGTGCATAGCACTCCTAGTCTACCTCGGCATGCAAGCCGGACAAAAGAGTCTCAAACAAACATCATCAAAATGTAGTGCTACAAAAGAGGGAAAAACACTTCATGGGGCTTAGGCCTTTCTGGCCGGCGTGCTAGCTTCTGCATGCGATCCTTGCCATGTAAAAATTATTAGTAACGTGGGTCAGCAAAGGCTGACCTCAAACTGTGTAACAACACATCTCCTCCCGGCCGCCCCTAACGGACCCCGGGGAACCCTCCAACCTGCAAGTCAGCACATCATATGCAAATAAACATCTATAAATAGAAAAGCATTAAAACAGGCTTGGATGTCTCAATCATCAAACATGTTCTCTACTGGTTGAGCATATAAAGAAAGGGCCTACTTATGCAACATGCATGCAACACCCGGGCTTCACCCAAGGTACCCTACAGCATATGCATCTAGCACAACATCACATCATTTGGGTACTCACATTTCCCCAATTGGCATAAAGCCGCAAACATTGAGGGAGACACAACTCCCTCACACGGCGCACAGGCCGCCACATGGAATTCTTGCCACCCACTCGTGGGCCTAGCCCCGGGCTTGCCTGCAAGCTCTGACGTCTCATGTCAGGATTCCAACAACCACAGACTGACCGATTCTAAGAAGACTTGCTGGAACCCACCCGCTCATGGCCTCTTTGCCCGGGCTTGCCCCAAGCTTGGCATTCTCGTTAGTCTCACAGAAGGGGACTAGTCTCGCCGGGACACTCTCCACACATGACGCACATGTCACGGGATAGCCAGCCGACCACGGAGACATAGCCACGCCTTGGCACAACACAACCAAGACTAAACACATTGCAATCCCTCTTTGTACCGCAGCGTTCCCGCGCACCAAGGAAAACATCTCCAACTCGTGCGGAGCTAACCTTGTCCACCAAGGAAACCATCTCCATTCTCATACGGAGCTAACCTTGTCCCTCAAGGAAACCATCTACCGCCACGAGGAGCTAACCTTGTCCGGGTTCGACTGCACGTACCTTTCCAAGCAAACGGGACAATCACCACCACAACACAAACGGCATCTTGCCGCAACGGAAATCTCTACGAATCCCTAAGTTCGTATGCAACATCACCGAGTCGGACTAACGGTTGCGACTACGGCTTCAACCACCATGCCTAATCCACTAGAGAAGCGGATCTCTAATGCAAAATATGCCGGGGACGGACTCAATCAACCCGGAGGTTCCTCTTGAACCTTGGCAAACCAAAGCCCCTCTCATTTGAGAGTTTGGTGCCCAAAGATCTAGAAGAAAACGATGCTAAAAACGTGCATCCTAAAGACCGAGAGGAGAGATGTCGTTACCTTCCGACTCCTCTTCCTTACCATGGTAAAAAAATATAGCCGGATGGAAAACTTCGCAACGCTCCAAGCTTCACGGATCCGGACTCGGCTCGCGATTTGGAGCTCCGAAACCCTTCCTACAGCCCAAGGCTTCTTCTTCCTCCTCCTTGCTCTAGTTTTTCTCAAGAACTTAGAAAGAGAGGACTTGGAGAACAAATGAGGGTTTCCCACCCTAGAATCAGACTTAACTCCCCAGGAGATGGCCTGAACCGTTAGATCCCAAAACCAGAAAAAGAATGGTCGTGATTCGCCTGGAAAATAGAAGACCTGGGCCGAACACGGCCTGGCACACGCCCGTGTCCAGGGCCGTGTGCCTCATTCGCCGTCTCAAATCGACGCGCCTGGAATCAGATACGGACATTCAACACGCCCGTGTTCAATCCGACACGCCAGTGTCCCCAGCGACACGGCCGTGTGGCCTGCCGTGTGTCTCCAACAACACGGCCCCAACACCAACCCGAGAGGTGACACGGCCTGGGACACACCCGTGTCCCAAGCCGTGTGCCAAGTCTCGACACCCGTCGATAGGCTTTGTGTCGACACCGCGGAAAAACGTCGAGCGAAGATCGTCGACCAAGCGGGACACGCCCTGTGACACGCCCGTGTCATAGGCCGTGTGCCCCAGTCTCGACACATTGTCGAGCGAAAGTGTCGACACTTGGGCCGAGTGTCGACACGGCCTCGACACGCCCTGCGACACGCCCGTGTCACAGGCCGTGTTCCCCACTCTCGACACTTTGTCGAGCGAAAGTGTCGACACTTGGGCCGAGTGTCGACACGCCCCGACACGCCCTGCGACACGCCCGTGTCGCAGGCCGTGTGCCTCCCTCTCGACACTTTGTCGAGCGAAAGTGTCGACACTTGGGCCGAGTATCGGCACGGCCTCGACACGCCCTACGACACGCCCTTGTCGCAAGCCGTGTGCCTCCTGCCAGAAACCCAAGAATTTTCAGAACTGCAGACTGAACCTCGTGCAAAATCTGGGGTGTTACAACTGTCCCCCACTGAACAGAATTTCGTCCCGAAATTTCAAAACAAACGAGGTACAAAACTTAAATTGTACCTGACAAAAATAGTTCTGGATAGTCTTCTAGCATGGCCTGTTCTCGCTCCCACGAGAACTCCTCACGACCGCAGTTGTCCCAACGAACCTTCACAAGTTTAACTTCTTTATTCCGCAACTGCCGAATCTCCGAATCTTCTATAGCGATTGGAAGGACTCGCGTCCTCAAGTCTTCCTCAATCGGCACCGATGCTGGCTCAATCACCACGCTAGCCTCCACCAAGGCTTTCCTCAACACAGAGACGTGGAAGACGTCATGTAATCCACTCAAATCTGCGGACAACGCCAACCGATAGGCTGCTTCTCCTACCCGCTCAACAATTTTAAAAGGCCCCAAAAACCTTGGACTCAACTTCTTGAGTCGGCGAATCCGCGAGACGCCTTTGAACGGCTTGACCTTCAGATAAACCCAATCACCAACTGCAAATTCTAACTTCCGGTGACGAGCATTGAAATATTTTGCTTGTCTGTCTTGCGCCACCTTCACATGCTCTTGGATGACCCGTACCAACTCACAAGCGTCAACTACCGCATCCTTTCCCAGAAGTTTGGTGTCTCCCGCCTCTGCCCAAGACATTGGCGTTCGACACCGCCTCCCATACAAAGCTTCGTAAGGCGCCATCTTTATGCTTGCTTGAAAACTATTGTTGTACGCAAATTCTACCATGAAGAGGTGATCCTCCCACCTCTTGCCAAAATCAAGAACGCACATTCTCAACATATCCTCCATAGTACGGTTTGATCTCTCCGTTTGCCCACTGGTTTGAGGATGGAACGCCGTACTGAACTTTAGCTTCGTGCCCAAGCTCTTCTGAACCAATCTCCAGTCCTTGGACGTAAACCGTCCATCACGATCACTGACTATGCTCTTAGGAATTCCGTGCAGTCGCACAATGTTGCGAACATACAACTCCACCAGCTTCTCCACGCTGTCCTCTTTCCGATTTGGGATGAAGTGAGCCACCTTGGTTAGGCGATCCACGATCACCCAAATAGCATCATTCCCATGATGCGATCTAGGCAACCCATGCACAAAGTCCATGGAGATGTCCTCAAATTTCCATTCAGGAATTGGAAGGGGCTTCAGGAACCCGCCCGGTTTCTGACATTCGGCCTTCACCAAGGCACATGTTTGGCAACGACTCACATATAAAGCTACATCTCGCTTCAACCCCGGCCACCAAAAGGATTTCTTCATATCCAAGTACATCTTTGTACTGCCCGGGTGAATGGAGTACTTTGAGAAGTGAGCCTCAAACATCAACTCCTCATGGAGATTGCCAAACTGCGGTACACAAACCCTTCCATCCTTTCTCAAGATTCCCCCGATCATCTCCCAGGTGCTGCTCTCGCCCGTTTGAGCCTCCAACACAAAAGGTTGAAACTCCACATCTAATCGAGTCGCTTCCCGAATACGATCGGACAAGTCGTTTTGCACTTCAATCCAGTTCAACCGAGCCACGCTAGACTCGCCTCTCGCAACACATTCCAATCCAAGGGACTCCCATTCCCGTACCAACCGCTCATCATGAGCTTCGATCCAATTTCCTTGCCCCGAGTACTTTCTACTCAACGCATCCGCCACCACATTGGCTTTACCCGGCGTGTACTGAATCGCCACTTCGTAGTCTCCAAGAAACTCAACCCATCTGCGTTGCCGCATATTCAAGTCCTTTTGATCCAAGAGATACTTCAGGCTTTTATGGTCCGTGAAGATCTCCACTCTTGCGCCATACACATAGTGTCGCCATATTTTCAACGCGAAGATTACCGCCGCCAGCTCCAAATCATGGACGGGGTAATTCCTCGCATGAGGTTTCAGCTGTCTAGACCCAAAAGCTATCACCTTGCCATGCTGCACTAACACGCAACCCAAGCCGCATCCCGATGCGTCACTGAAAATTTGAAATCCATCGGTCCCTTGCGGTAAACTCAGGATCGGAGCCATCATAAGCCTCTCCTTCAGGGCCTCAAATGCTTGACTGCACTCTTGGGTCCACACAAATTTATGGTCTTTGCGAGTGAGAGAGGTGAGGGGTAGAGCTATCTTCGAGAAATTCTCCACGAATCTCCTATAATACCCGGCTAGTCCAAAAAAACTTCGGACTTCCGCCACGGTCCTCAACACCGTCCAATCTCTGATAGCCTCCACTTTCGCTTGATCCACTGCCACCCCATCACCACTAATCACGTGGCCCAAAAACGCCACCTTCTCCAACCAGAACTCGCATTTGGAAAATTTTGCATACAACGCATTCTCCCTCAACACTTGCAAAACCATTCTCAAGTGGGTCTCATGCTCCACTTCCGACTTGGAGTACACCAAGATGTCATCAATGAAGACAACCACAAACGAATCCAAGTAATCCCGAAATACTCGATTCATCAGATCCATGAACACCGATGGTGCGTTCGTCAACCCGAACGGCATCACTGAAAACTCAAAGTGTCCATACCTTGTACCCAAGGCAGTTTTGGGTATGTCCTCATCTCGAATTCGTAGCTGATAGTATCCCGACTTCAAGTCCAACTTCGAATATACCACTGACCCCACCAGTTGGTCAAACAAATCGTCTATCCGAGGGATCGGATACTTATTCTTAACGGTCAACTTATTGAGCTCTCGGTAGTCTATGCACAGGCGCATGCTACCGTCTTTCTTCTTTACAAACAACACCGGTGCGCTCCACGGTGAAGAACTGGGTCTAATATACCCTTGCTCCAACAGTTCCTGTAACTGTACCTTAAGTTCCGCCAACTCCTTTGGTGCCATCCTAAATGGAGGACGTGACACCGGTCTAGCCTCCGGCACTAACTCGATCGAGAAGTCGATCTCCCGCCGAGGAGGCGCTCCAAGAAGTTCATCCGGAAACACATCCTTGAACTCTGCCACCACAGGCACTTCCTCAATAGACAGTTGGGAGAGACGAACCTCCAATAACGCTACAAGCGCTACACCACCCTGGTTAACCGCCCGCACCAACTGCATGGCCGAAATCAGGGAACAGGCCACTCCACAAAGGCCCTCAAATTTGACTTCTGCTTGCCCTTTACTCTTTAGAGTCACTACCTTAGATAAACAATCAATGCTGGCGCGCTGCTCTGCAAGCCAGTCCATGCCCAGAATGACATCGAACTCTACTAATGGTAACACTGCTGCTTCCAGAGCGAAGACAACTCCGTCTAGCTCCCAACAAATGCGCCCTTTAGCCCCGGTGGTCATAGATGACCCATTGGGCATGCGCACTCTCAGCTCTGCTCCCGACGAGAAAGACTCAACTCCTATTCTCCGGATGAAGCTCTCCGCAAGAAAGGAGTGCGATGCTCCCGTATCAAACAATACCCTAGCGGGGTATCCGAAAACTAACACGAAGCCTACAACATAGACATTACACATTCTCCAAACTCCTGGCGGCTTCAACTAGCTCACTAAATCCCGCCCTCTTCATGGAGATGAGGGGTTGTCTCAGATTTTCCCTCAACCCTTGGTAGAAGAGGTTATCCCTCTCTACATCATCCGCCATTGTCGTTCCCGCATAACGACCCAATCGGGTGAACTCTTGCACGTACTCATCCACTGTCTTGTCTCGCTGCATTAGATGCAGAAACTGCCTCTGCAGGGCCAATCGTGTTGAAACTGGGATAAACCTCTTAAGAAAAGCGTCCCCAAACTCTTCCACTGACGGGGTGCGTCCCGGGAACAGGCGGCCGCTATGGCTCACCCACCACAACTTGGCGTCTCCTTCCAACATGAACGCCGCATACTCCGCTTTCTTTTCCTCTGGCGTCTCTGCCGCCCTTAGTAGTTCTTGAATACGAACCCACCAATCCTCCGCATCCGTTGGCGTTCCAACACCCTTGAAGGATGGGGGATGGAAACTCAGGAAGTACTTCATGTGTCGGTCTCCATGTCCTACCACCACCCTTTCTGCCAAAGGCTCCACTCGCCTGGCTTCTCCGCCTGGCACGGCCGTCGCCGTGTCCGGTGTAGCAGGGGTTGCTACCTGGGCTGCAGCCGCCGCTTGGGCTGCCACCATCGCTTCTGCAAGCATACGGCAGAAGTCGGCCGGGTTTACACCCGTGCCCAAAAGGCCTGGAGCAGTAGCACTGCTCGCCGAGAGATCATCCCTTGCTCTTGAAGTGCCCGCCTCGTTGCTTGCACTCTTCAGGAAAACAAGAAATAAGGGATTAGTCTCCAATCTCAAGACTAAAACATAAGGACACTCACGGTCACGCGTTACTCTTATGTGGATAACTTCTCTACGCACTGACCTTGAATCTAACCTCGCTTTGATACCAAATTGTAACACCTCCCCTGTAGTGGACGTATATTATGGGTCCGGCCGGGGCCCCACAACATACGAACGCCACAGCTTTAGTATTATAAGTTGATATAGCTACCCAAACTCAAAACACTTGCACAACACAGCGGAAAACCAAGCACAACTAGAAGTTATCCACTAACCAAAAAGAGTAAACAAATGGCCTTAAGGCCTTACATCAAATGTCCAAAAGTAAAATGGTACATCAAACATGAATGTGCATAGCACTCCTAGTCTACCTCGGCATGCAAGCCGGACAAAAGAGTCTCAAACAAACATCAACAAAATGTAGTGCTACAAAAGAGGGAAAAACACTTCATGGGGCTTAGGCCTTTCTGGCCGGCGTGCTAGCTTCTGCATGCGATCCTTGCCCTGTAAAAATTATTAGTAACGTGGGTCAGCAAAGGCTGACCTCAAACTGTGTAACAACACATCTCCTCCCGGCCGCCCCTAACGGACCCCGGGGAACCCTCCAACCTGCAAGTCAGCACTTCATATGCAAATAAACATCTATAAATAGAAAAGCATTAAAACAGGCTTGGATGTCTCAATCATCAAACATGTTCTCTACTGGTTGAGCATATAAAGAAAGGGCTTACTTATGCAACATGGATGCAACACCCGAGCTTCACCCAAGGTACCCTACAGCGTATGCATCTAGCACAACATCACATCATTTGGGTACTCACATTTCCCCAATTGGCATAAAGCCGCAAACATTGAGGGAGACACAACTCCCTCACACGGCGCACAGGCCGCCACATGGAATTCTTGCCAAGGCCCCACCCGCTCGTGGGCCTAGCCCCGGGCTTGCCTGCAAGCTCTGACGTCTCATGTCAGGATTCCAACAACCACAGACTGACCGATTCTAAGAAGCCTTGCTGGACCCCACCCGCTCATGGCCTCTTTGCCCGGGCTTGCCCCAAGCTTGGCATTCTCGTCAGTCTCACAGAAGGGGACTAGTCTCACCGGGACACTCTCCACACATGACGCACATGTCACGGGATAGCCAGCTGTAACGCCCCCGATTTTCCAGTGATTTATTTAATTTCTTATTTGACGTATTTTGACGTCAGAGCGTTATGTTAGCGCGTTTTGGTCAGGTGGCGTTGTTAGAGCGTGCTTTTAGCTCTTTAGGTTCCCTGTGTGGCTTGATAATGCCTGGCAGCAAGATTCCCTAGCGAGCCGGAGTCTGTTTGGTGACTCGGTGGAGCCTCTTGGGGAATGCTTGTGTTTTGGCTTCGGGAGTTTGGCCCGAGTTTTGCTCGTCGGATTTTGTTACCGATTTTGTCGTTAGCGCGTTTTGCGTTCGTTAGGTTTGACCGGCCAAATTTTGGGATTTGCGTCGGGAGTGGAAAATTTTATATTAGGAAATGAGATCGGCTAATTTTAGACTTGCTCGTCAAGTTTCGTCGCGTTCCGAGCATTTTTGGAGCCTCGGCGCGCGATTGAAATTTGTATGTTTTCGCGTACGCCGTTAGCTTTAGAAATTTTTATCTCGAAAAAGGTGCGTCGGAATTCGATTTCGACTTCGCCGTTGGATTCGTAGCGTCGTCATTCGCCTACGGTGCGAATTTCGTTCGATTCGACGCGCGTTTGACCCTCCGTAACGATATATGTTATATCATTCCTTTTTAAATAATTATAAGTATTAATATTTTATATTTATATAAAATATTTTAAATAAATAAAAAAAAAATAAGAAAATTCGGTGAGAATGATTCTCACCGAATCGGATTCGGTGAGAATCATTCTCACCGAATCCACTGTTCGGTGAGAATTCTCACCGAATCCACTGTTCGGTGAGAATTTCTCACCGAATCAGTTAGGCTAGTTATATTATATGTTAAGTATATAATATTTGTATATTATATTATTATTCTTATTATATAATATATTATATTAGTTTAAGAAGCAAAACTCCTTTCTTCTTCCCCGAACAGCAGCCCCCCTCCTGTGCGAAATTTTTGCGGAGTGCGGAACCCTTCCGTTCGCAAATCTTCCGGCGGCCGCCATCGCCGATCCGGTGGATGGAATTTCGATCCGATCGCGGCGTTGGAAAGCTCTCGGCGAGAGTTTCGAGATCGCGGTAAGTTTTTCCCGTTTCGGTGATCGTTTCGCCCTGGATTTTTTCGGCCCTAACCCCGATTGTCCGTTTTTTCGTAGATCTCGTCTCCGCGTGTCCCCTTTTGGACGGATCTACGTGTTGGAGTATTTTGGGAGGAAGTTTTCAAGGTCGATTTGAGGCAAGTGGATTTCTTCCCTCTTGCGTGCCTCCATGAGTTGCATTTTTTTTTGTTGTATTATTCTTTTCTCCTTGTCGTAGAATAGGTGAAATTGGAATGTTCCTAGCTTAGGGCTCGTGGTTGGCCTAAACTAGGAAATTATCGGTTTTATTTTAGTTGTACTCGGCAGGTAGGGGGAAATAACTCGGCGGGTAGGGGGAAATAACTCGGCGGGTAGGGGAAAATAAATCGGCGGGTAGGGGGAAATAAGTCGGCGGGTTTTGGTCGTAGAACTTGGTAGCTTCTAAGTGGTGTTGTCGGCTAACTTTGGCGCCGAATCGTGGATCCTTAGCATGTGGTAGCTGGGTTTCTGAAGGAGTATGGTACCAGGGGAGATCGAGCCGTGGCCACCACCATTCCCTCCTTTGGATATTATTTTTGGGTTCCTGTAAGAGGTTGGAACTCTATGTGTGTGGACCCCGTGGCGGCCCCTTTAGTACTCTTGAGACACCTGGACCTGGTTGTTCGGTCGTGACTGTTCTTAGTCTCCGACACAGGTTTGGGATTTGTGCCAGTGTTAATGATTTACAAGTTTAGGACTGTTAGTTCCTTCTTACTGTTCATTTGATGCATATTGATTTCCTTCTGTCTCTGCAGGCTTGAGCGGAGTTTGGTACGTTTCTGTACTTGTTGTATTTTCTCTCACTTTGCTGATTATTACACCTGCATTTTGTCCTCTTTTGGATTCTTTAGCTGAGTTTTCGGCATTTACTCTTGCAGGGTTGGTAACCCTTTTTCTTTCTGTTCTTTTATTCAATTATTATCTGATGCTTCTTTGCCACTTGTTTCATTATTTCTTGCTGAGGTGTTCTTCTTTTGAATGCCTCAGGTTCAGGTCTGTAGCCGGCTGTGCGGCTAGTTTCAGGAGTTTCTCTGTGGACTGCGCTTTGGCAGTGTTTCCCTCGCTTGCCGAGGTAGTTCTTTAGCCTTGTAGTAGTACAGACATACATGCTCGCCAACGAGTTCGTGTCAGGTTGTTGACGCTCGTTGGTGATTTTCCTTTGTGATATTAAGTATTTGCTTAGCTGCTAGTTTACCTGTTTTGTGGTAGTTTCACTTGCTCTCTGGGAATGTTTTATGCTAGGTTGCTAGTTACTTTAAACCCTATAATAGAACTACTATATGTATTGCATGATCAGCATGTTTTATAAAAGCTCAAACTCAATTTTCCAATGCGTAAAAAGACGGTTTCCCTTATAAACATTATAAATTGAAATCTAGGGTCTTGCATAGTGTAAGTTGTCATCTTAGGACGCTTATGCGCTCTTTTAGGATGTTTAGCATAAATGAAGTATTTTCCGCTACGTATAAAATTAGTTTTCAAACCGTGGACTATCTGATCCACTGAGCCGAGGGATACGGCCAATTAATTAAAAAAATCAGTTTTCTATTCATTTTAACTTATGATTTGAAGGATTAGAGTGTTGCCTGAGCGTCAGCAGTTATCCCCTGCTTGACGTGGCATCACAGCTCGTAGTTTTCTCGTGCTCTGATTCATTATATAAATGAGAAAATGCGGGATGTGACAGTTGGTATCAGAGGGAGGTTGCTTGACAAATTGTCGGGCAACATGTCCCTGTAAGTGTTAGGTGTTTAGAGTCATATCATACACACACCGATATGTCATCAGCACGTCTTGGCTGAAGCACGAACACTACACTCATAGCATGACATGAAGTATACGAGGCATATTATGTAGTATGGGATGCATACTATGTGTTTGTATATGGATCCACCATAGGAGGCAACATGTGAGGGTTATGTAGTATGGGATGCATAACCTCACCACATGAATGCGGCTAGCACGTTTTCCTTTTCGTTGCATGGAAATGTTATGTAGTATGGGATGCATAACATTTTCATGTGTACGCCGCTCATAACATGCATTAGGGCCTTTTTAGAATGCATAGCACAATCATGCATAGCATAACATTGCATAAGCACAACGTGCCAAGCTAAAGATTTGCAGGATGACATGTGTACACACATAATTTTGAGTCAAAAAGAATATAAATTCATGCATTCCCGATCTAGGCACAAGAGTTAGTGTGATGATAGTGAATCATCGTAGGATAAGCATATCATCATTATTGAAAAAAAAAAAAAAATCCCAGGGCAAGTTAGCAGCATGAGCAAGTACTTAAGTATGTATTGTTTGTATTATGTTGTTTGGTTCTAGTGGGTGGGCTAGGTGTCTAAATTAGTGTTTGTGGGTCAAGCTGTCCCTGTTCCCCCCGCTCCTCTGGTGCCTCCGGTCGTGGTGCCACCAGAGATGACCTTTATTTCTCAGTTTCAGCGACTTAGGCCTCCGACGTATGATGGCAAGGCAGATTACATGGTTTTAGACGATTGGATGATATCAATCGAGGAGATGTTCTCATACTCCGGGATCACTGATGATCAGAAAGTGATGTTAGCCGCGTATCAGCTCAAAGGGTTGGCAAAGGGCTGGTGGCTGAGGGAGAAAGAAGGTCTGAAGGACGGGTGTTCCTGGGAGTCCTTTAAGGAGCTACTTCTGAGCAAGTTTCTGCCATCGGTCGAGAGGGACCGTCTGATGAATGATTTCCTGCACTTAAAGCAGAGGCAGCTCACAGTTAGCGAGTACGAAATCGAGTTTAGTAAGCTAAGCCAATTTGCCCCAGACTTGGTGAGTTCCGACGAAAATAGAAGCAAGCGATTTCTGGCTGGGCTAAGGAGTGACGTCCAGCAATTAGCAAGTGCCTATGCGACCTCAAGTTATGCTGGTATGGTGGAAGCTGCCTTAAAGGTAGAGGCAATTGATAATGCCAAGAATCGAGGTCAACAACTGAGAAAGGATAAAAGAAAGTCTGATGAGGGTAAGAGTACTCAGGTCCCTGACGCTGCTCCGAGGAAGAGAAACAAGGAGGTATGCAGTTTCTGTGGCCGACCGGGCCATCCATTGGAAAGATGCTATCAAAGGTTAGGAGCTCCAAAGAAAGAGCAGATTCATGCGATCCAAGGTGTCCAAAAGAAAGATTTGCTTTGTTCGGTATGCAGGAAGCCGGGGCACGATGATGCCCATTGCTGGAAGAAGACAAGAAGTTGTTTCTTGTGCGGTCAAGTGGGTCATCTCAAGTATCAGTGCCCGCAGACTCAACTTACTCTGCAGCCAGTTCCTCTTCAGGCCTTGCCGCCGCCGCAGCGTGTGGACAAGGGAAAAGGGAAGTTGAACGTGGTCTCTATGGAGGAAGCTCAGACGTCCACGCAAGTGATATCAGGTTAGATCCTCCCCTAGTTTTAATGTTTAGCTCATAGTTATAGTTTTGAGCGTTCGCTTCCTTAGTCGCGTGTGCAATTTATAAGACGATTTAAGGTAAAGAACCGCTGGGCGCGTGTTCTGTTCGATTCCGGCGCTACCCACTCATTTGTGGCTAGGGCCTTCGTAGAGCGTTACCGGTTGGATCTCGATCGTGTTGGTGATGCGTTCTGTGTCAAGTTTCCTTCAGGCGAATCTGTAGTTTCGGACCAGGGTATTCAGAGTTGTCCGATTTTGTTAGGCGATTTTCTCGCGTTTGCTGATTTGAAGCTGTTAGATCTGGAAGACTTCGATGTGATCCTAGGCATGGACTGGTTGTCCAGATATGATGCTGTGATCCAATGCAAGGGTAAACGCTTGGACTTCAGGATGGACAACGGTCAGCCCGGGAGTGTTTACGGTTATCCGCGCCAGGATTCTCCGACTATATCGGCGGTATGTGCTCGGAAGCTTGTAGATTCCGGATGTTTTGCTTGTTTGGTTTCAGTTTTAGAAACCAAGGATAGTTTGCCGTGTTTGGAGGAGATCCCGGTGGTTCGTGATTTTTCTGATGTCTTTCCAGCTAATCTTCCTGGTCTCCCGCCTGATCGAGACGTGGAGTTTGTTATAGATTTGGAGCCAGGTACGCGTCCTATTGCCAAGGCGCCTTACCGGATGGCCCCACGCGAACTGGAGGAGTTGCGTATCCAGTTAGACGAGTTGCTTGAGAACGGATTTATAAGGCCGAGTTCTTCGCCTTGGGGTGCTCCCGTTTTGTTCGTCAAGAAAAAGGATGGATCGATGAGGTTGTTCATCGATTATAGAGAACTAAATAAGGTAACGATCAAGAATAGGTATCCGTTGCCAAGGATAGATGATTTGTTTGATCAACTGCGAGGCAGCGCCGTGTTCTCTAAGATTGACCTTCGTTCGGGCTACCACCAGTTAAGGATCCGTGAATCAGATATACCGCGGACTGCCTTCCGTTCCCGACATGGACATTTTGAATTTTTGGTGATGTCGTTTGGTTTGACCAACGCACCTTCTGCTTTCATGGACATGATGAACAGGGTCTTCAAGGACTTTCTGGACAAGTTTGTTGTCGTATTTATAGACGATGTGTTGGTGTATTCACGCAATGTTGAGGAGCATGACCAACATTTGCGTCTAGTTTTATCTGCCTTGAGGGACCATAAGTTGTTCGCTAAGCTAAGTAAATGCAAGTTCTGGTTGCCTCAGGTTTCTTTCCTGGGTCATGTGGTTAACAAGAACGGAATCTCTGTCGACCCAGAAAATATAGCCGCAGTTATGGAATGGACGAGGCCTGCCACACCCAAAGAAATAAGAAGCTTCCTAGGGTTGGCTGGCTACTATAGAAGATTCGTAGAAGGTTTCTCTACGTTATCTGCGCCATTGACTAAATTGACGCAGAAGAATGCAGCATTTGTGTGGAGCGATAAGTGCGAAGAAGTGTTCCAAGAGCTAAAGAATAGACTGTGCACTGCTCCGATATTGACTTTGCCTACGGAAGGATTAGGCTATGTTGTTTACGTGGACGCATCCCACGTGGGTCTTGGTTGTGTGCTGATGCAAGAAGGAAAAGTGATTGTGTATGGGTCAAGACAGCTTAAGATTCATGAAAGGAACTACCCTACGCATGACTTGGAATTCGCAGTAGTTATTTATGCATTGAAATTATGGAGACACTTGTTGTATGGCGCGCAGTGCAAAATTTATACAGATCATAAGAGTTTGAAGTATGTCTTCACTCAAAAGGAGTTGAACATGCGCCAGCGCAGATGGTTAGAGTATGTGGCTGATTATGAAGTGGAGATCTTATACCATCCGGGTAAGGCTAACGTGGTAGCCGACGCCTTAAGCAGGAAGACAGGGAAAAAATTTTCAATCTCTCCACTGAGATGTTAGTAGAAGAGTTTCTTTTAATGGATATTTCAGTTGGTAGATGTGACTCGCCAAGCAGTTTGGAAGTGTCTGAGCCTTCATGGATTTCTCTTACGAGGCTTCATCAAAAGGACGATCCTGATCTACTGCACCTTCATAATAGAACTGAGAAGGGGGAGCTGCCTGACTTTTCGATCGATGACGCGGGTACTCTAAAGTACCGCGGTAGATTTTGCGTCCCCAATTTTCGAGAAATTCGAGATAAGTTGTGCAGTGAGGCACACGGTTCAAGTGTGGCCTACCATCCAGGGTCTACAAAAATGTATAAGGACTTGAAACAGATTGCCTGGTGGATTGGGATGAAGGGTGACATTGCAAGGTTTGTGTCAGAATGCTTTACGTGCAAAAGAGTTAAGGCTGATCATGGAAGGCCTGGTGGAAAGTTAGCGCCTTTAGAGATTCCAACTTGGAAGTGGGAGAGTATCTCAATGGATTTCATTACTGGTTTGCCGAGATCTCCCCGAGGGCATGACTCTGTTTGGGTGATTGTTGATAGATTAACAAAGTGTGCGCACTTCGTACCCTTTCAGATTGGTTACTCGATGAAGAAGATAGCGGAGCTATATTTGAATGAAGTTATCAGGTTACATGGAGTACCCGTAAGTATAGTATCAGATCGAGACTCCAGGTTTACGTCTCGTTTCTGGAAGAGCCTTCAAGAAGGATTGGGAACTGACTTGAGATATTCTACTGCATATCATCCACACACCAATGGTCAAACGGAGCGTGTTAATCAGATTGTGGAAGATATGATCCGTTGTTATATATTAGACCACGGAGGAGCGTGGGATGAACACTTGAGATTGATGGAGTTTGCATATAATAACAGTTATCAAGAGAGTCTGCAAATGGCTCCTTTCGAAGCGCTATATGGAAGGCGATGTAGAACTCCTCTGTTTTGGGCTGAGGTTGGTGAAAGGCCGATGTTAGGTCGAGATGCCTTAGAAGAAATGGAAGTTTCTGTAAAGCTTATTCGAGAGAAGCTTCGGATAGCTCAAGAGCGATACGAGAAGAATGCCAATCGGCGTAGGTCCGTTTTGGAATTTTCTGTGGGGGACATGGTATTCCTTAAGGTTTCCCCGATGGTTGGAGTGAAGAGGTTCGGTAAAAACCATAAGTTGGACCCGAGGTATGTGGGACCATTTGAAATTGTGGAGCGGATTGGTGTGTCAGCCTACAAGTTGAAATTGCCCGCAAATTTTCCTGGCGTGCACAATGTTTTTCACGTGAGCCAACTGCGGAGGTGTGTGCTAAGTGACAGACAAGTGCTGGATGCAGTGCCCCAGTTGGAGCCTAACCTTTCCTACGTGGAAGTTCCTATCCGTGTTTTGGATGTGCAAGATCGAGTGTTGCGGAAAAAGACAATACCGATGGTAAAGATTCTGTGGAGAAACCAAGACGTGGAGAGCGCGACTTGGCAGCTGGAGTCAGCTATGAGGGAGGCGCATCCTCATTTGTTCTCCTAGTTGTGCTCGGTAAGCATTCGATAACCCTTGGTTATTTTTCTTTTCCTCTTTGGTAGAATTGTTTTATGCGTAAAGTTTCGGGACGAAACTTTCTTTTAGGGGGAGTGACTGTAACGCCCCCGATTTTCCAGTGATTTATTTAATTTCTTATTTGACGTATTTTGACGTCAGAGCGTTATGTTAGCGCGTTTTGGTCAGGTGGCGTTGTTAGAGCGTGCTTTTAGCTCTTTAGGTTCCCTGTGTGGCTTGATAATGCCTGGCAGCAAGATTCCCTAGCGAGCCGGAGTCTGTTTGGTGACTCGGTGGAGCCTCTTGGGGAATGCTTGTGTTTTGACTTCGGGAGTTTGGCCCGAGTTTTGCTCGTCGGATTTTGTTACCGATTTTGTCGTTAGCGCGTTTTGCGTTCGTTAGGTTTGACCGGCCAAATTTTGGGATTTGCGTCGAGAGTGGAAAATTTTATATTAGGAAATGAGATCGGCTAATTTTAGACTTGCTCGTCAAGTTTCGTCGCGTTCCGAGCATTTTTGGAGCCTCGGCGTGCGATTGAAATTTGTATGTTTTCGCGTACGCCGTTAGCTTTAGAAATTTTTATCTCGAAAACGGTGCGTCGGAATTCGATTTCGACTTCGCCGTTGGATTCGTAGCGTCGTCATTCGCCTACGGTGCGAATTTCGTTCGATTCGGCGCGCGTTTGACCCTCCGTAACGATATATGTTATATCATTCCTTTTTAAATAATTATAAGTATTAATATTTTATATTTATATAAAATATTTTAAATAAAAAAAAAATAAAATAAGAAAATTCGGTGAGAATGATTCTCACCGAATCGGATTCGGTGAGAATCATTCTCACCGAATCCACTGTTCGGTGAGAATTCTCACCGAATCCACTGTTCGGTGAGAATTTCTCACCGAATCAGTTAGGCTAGTTATATTATATGTTAAGTATATAATATTTGTATATTATATTATTATTCTTATTATATAATATATTATATTAGTTTAAGAAGCAAAACTCCTTTCTTCTTCGCCGAACAGCAGCCCCCCTCCTGTGCGAAATTTTTGCGGAGTGCGGAACCCTTCCGTTCGCAAATCTTCCGGCGGCCGCCATCGCCGATCCGGTGGACGGAATTTCGATCCGATCGCGGCGTTGGAAAGCTCTCGGCGAGAGCTTCGAGATCGCGGTAAGTTTTTCCCGTTTCGGTGATCGTTTCGCCCTGGATTTTTTCGGCCCTAACCCCGATTGTCCGTTTTTTCGTAGATCTCGTCTCCGCGTGTCCCCTTTTGGACGGATCTACGTGTTGGAGTATTTTGGGAGGAAGTTTTCAAGGTCGATTTGAGGCAAGTGGATTTCTTCCCTATTGCGTGCCTCCATGAGTTGCATTTTTTTTGTTGTATTATTCTTTTCTCCTTGTCGTAGAATAGGTGAAATTGGAATGTTCCTAGCTTAGGGCTCGTGGTTGGCCTAAACTAGGAAATTATCGGTTTTATTTTAGTTGTACTCGGCGGGTAGGGGGAAATAACTCGGCGGGTAGGGGGAAATAACTCGGCGGGTAGGGGAAAATAAATCGGCGGGTAGGGGGAAATAAGTCGGCGGGTTTTGGTCGTAGAACTTGGTAGCTTCTAAGTGGTGTTGTCGGCTAACTTTGGCGCCGAATCGTGGATCCTTAGCATGTGGTAGCTGGGTTTCTGAAGGAGTATGGTACCAGGGGAGATCGAGCCGTGGCCACCACCATTCCCTCCTTTGGATATTATTTTTGGGTTCCTGTAAGAGGTTGGAACTCTATGTGTGTGGACCCCGTGGCGGCCCCTTTAGTACTCTTGAGACACCTGGACCTGGTTGTTCGGTCGTGACTGTTCTTAGTCTCCGACACAGGTTTGGGATTTGTGCCAGTGTTAATGATTTACAAGTTTAGGACTGTTAGTTCCTTCTTACTGTTCATTTGATGCATATTGATTTCCTTCTGTCTCTGCAGGCTTGAGCGGAGTTTGGTACGTTTCTGTACTTGTTGTATTTTCTCTCACTTTGCTGATTATTACACCTGCATTTTGTCCTCTTTTGGATTCTTTAGCTGAGTTTTCGGCATTTACTCTTGCAGGGTTGGTAACCCTTTTTCTTTCTGTTCTTTTATTCAATTATTATCTGATGCTTCTTTGCCACTTGTTTCATTATTTCTTGCTGAGGTGTTCTTCTTTTGAATGCCTCAGGTTCAGGTCTGTAGCCGGCTGTGCGGCTAGTTTCAGGAGTTTCTCTGTGGACTGCGCTTTGGCAGTGTTTCCCTCGCTTGCCGAGGTAGTTCTTTAGCCTTGTAGTAGTACAGACATACATGCTCGCCAACGAGTTCGTGTCAGGTTGTTGACTCTCGTTGGTGATTTTCCTTTGTGATATTAAGTATTTGCTTAGCTGCTAGTTTACCTGTTTTGTGGTAGTTTCACTTGCTCTCTGGGAATGTTTTATACTAGGTTGCTAGTTATTTTAAACCCTATAATAGAACTACTATATGTATTGCATGATCAGCATGTTTTATAAAAGCTCAAACTCAATTTTCCAATGTGTAAAAAGACGGTTTCCCTTATAAACATTATAAATTGAAATCTAGGGTCTTGCATAGTGTAAGTTGTCATCTTAGGACGCTTATGCGCTCTTTTAGGATGTTTAGCATAAATGAAGTATTTTCCGCTACGTATAAAATTAGTTTTCAAACCGTGGACTATCTGATCCACTGAGCCGAGGGATACAGCCAATTAATTAAAAAAATCAGTTTTCTATTCATTTTAACTTATGATTTGAAGGATTAGAGTGTTGCCTGAGCGTCAGCAGTTATCCCCTGCTTGACGTGGCATCACAGCTCGTAGTTTTCTCGTGCTCTGATTCATTATATAAATGAGAAAATGCGGGATGTGACACCAGCCGACCACGGAGACATAGCCACGCCTTGGCACAACACAACCAAGACTAAACACATTGCAATCCCTCTTTATATCGCAGCGTTCCCGCGCACCAAGGAAAACATCTCCAACTCGTGCGGAGCTAACCTTGTCCACCAAGGAAACCATCTCCATTCTCATACGGAGCTAACCTTGTCCCTCAAGGAAACCATCTACCGCCACGAGGAGCTAACCTTGTCCGGGTTCGACTGCACGTACCTTTCCAAGCAAACGGGACAATCACCACCACAACACAAACGACATCTTGCCGCAACGGAAATCTCTACGAATCCCTAAGTTCGTATGCAACATCACCGAGTCGGACTAACGGTCGCGACTACGGCTTCAACCACCATGCCTAATCCACTAGCGAGGCGGATCTCTAATGCAAAATATGCCGGGGACGGACTCAATCAACCCGGAGGTTCCTCTTGAACCTTGGCAAACCAAAGCCCCTCGCATTTGAGAGTTTGGTGCCCAAAGATCTAGAAGAAAACGATGTTAAAAACGTGCATCCTAAAGACCGAGAGGAGAGATGTCGTTACCTTCCGACTCCTCTTCCTTGCCATGGTAAAAAAGTATAGCCGGATGGAAAACTTCGCAACACTCCAAGCTTCACGGATCCGGACTCGGCTCGCGATTTGGAGCTCCGAAACCCTTCCTACAGCCCAAGGCTTCTTCTTCTTCCTCCTTGCTCTAGTTTTTCTCAAGAACTTAGAAAGAGAGGACTTGGAGAACAAATGAGGGTTTCCCACCCTAGAATCGGACTTAACTCCCCAGGAGATGGCCTGAACCGTTAGATCCCAAAACCAGAAAAAGAATGGCCGCGATTCGCCTGGAAAATAGAAGACCTGGGCCGAACACGGCCTGGCACACGCCCGTGTCCAGGGCCGTGTGCCTCATTCGCCGTCTCAAATCGACGTGCCTGGAATCAGACACGGACATTCGACACGCCCGTGTTCAATCCGACACGCCCGTGTCCCCAGCGACACGGCCGTGTGGCCTGCCGTGTGTCTCCAACAACACGGCCCCAACACCAACCCGAGAGGTGACACGGCCTGGGACACGCCCGTGTCCCAAGCCATGTGCCAAGTCTCGACACCCGTCGACAGGATTTGTGTCGACACCGCGGAAAAACGTCGAGCGAAGATCGTCGACCAAGCGGGACACGCCCTGTGACACGCCCGTGTCACAGGCCGTGTGCCCCAGTCTCGACACATTGTCGAGCGAAAGTGTCGACACTTGGGCCGAGTGTCGACACGGCCTCGACACGCCCTGCGACATGCCCGTGTCACAGGCCGTGTGCCCCACTCTCGACACTTTGTCGAGCGAAAGTGTCGACATTTGGGCCGAGTGTCGACACGCCCCGACACACCCTGCGACACGCCCGTGTCGCAGGCCGTGTGCCTCCCTCTCGACACTTTGTCGAGCGAAAGTGTCGACACTTGGGCCGAGTGTCGGCACGGCCTCGACACGCCCTGCGACACGCCCGTGTCGCAGGCCGTGTGCCTCCTGCCAGAAACCCAAGAATTTTCAGAACTGCAGACTGAACCTCGTGCAAAATCTGGGGTGTTACATAAGGTTAATTCATCTTTTAACATATTGTTTTTAGAATTAACATTCTCTAGTTTTCCTAATTTTTCCCTAAGAGTCTTGATTTCTTTTTCTGAGATAATTAAATCTATGCACATTATTTTAAATTCAGATTTAAATGAGTAAGAACTATATTCAAAGGAAGATAATACCTTATCAGTTTCAAAATTTGAAACTGCTTCATTGTCTGAATCTTCTTCTTCTGAATGGCTCCTGGAGGCATCAATGGCCATGAGACAAACTTCTTTGGCCTTTGCCTCTTCTTCCTCTTCACTGGAGCTGGAGGATGTTGATTCTTCCTCAGTTTCACTCCAAGATTCAGCCACAAAACCTTTATCCTTCTTCTTATATTTGCTGGAGGAAGGTCTGCTGTTGTGATGTCTTCTGGTATCTTTCTCTCTTCTCTTCTCCTTCTTCTGATTCTCTGGACACTCAGAGATGAAGTGTCCAGGTTTCCTGCAACCAAAACACACCAATTATTTAGTTGGTGGTTTGTCATACCTTGGTTTGTCATCATGTCATGATGACTTTCTCCTGAAGTCTTTTCTTTCCATTTTGTTGAATCTTTTGGAAAAAAGACTCATCCGCTCTTAATTTTTGGTTGAGGTCTCTGTCTCCTCAGCAGCTTTGAATGCAATGCTTTGTTCTTTTCTTGCTGGAGGAGGTGTTCTTTGCTCAGCTGCCTCTCTGGATTTGATCAGTTGTTCATAGGACTTAAGCTTGCCTAAGAGAGATTCAGTGGAAATCTCATTTTGGCTTCTGGCCTCCTTGATGGGCCAGATCCTTGAATCCCATCAGCTTAGGAAGCACATAAGGATCTTATCATTCACCCCTATGAGGGTGATGTCCTTGTCTAAGGTTTTTAGCTCATTAATGATTGAGCTTAACCTATTGTACATATCAGCAACTATCTCAGCTTCTTCTTTTTTGAAATTCTCATACAGGATATGAGATTGGATCTCCTTTCCTTTCTTTTATGTGCTGATCCAGCCACCATTTGATTTAGGGAGTCCCAAATGGCTTTGGCTGAGGTGCATTTAGCCACTTTTTTAAAGATATCATCTGAAATTGTTTGTGCCAGTATATTCATTGCCTTGGCATCAGCAATCTTTGCCTTTTTTGGGGCTTCAGTCCACTCAGGTGGTGGAACTGCAGTTGTGCTTGAAGATGTTGCAGAAGTAGATGCTTGAGGGGGACCTGTCAAAATGGAGTTGTAGATTTCTTCATCAATAAAGTTCATGTAAAACTTAAATCTTGCTTTCCAGAAGATAAACTTTTTCAGATTGCATACTGGAGGTCTGGTGCTTGCATAGTCCTTGTTCTGTACCATGTTGTGTGAGAATAAATCTAATAGAAATGAAAAGGCAGATCTAACTCAGAATTTTTGGTTCAAGGGTTAGCTTGTACAACCAACATACAACCTCGCTTTGATACCAATTGAAAGTGATGTGTTAGATCTGAAATACTCTAGAGGGGGTGAATATAGTATTTGTGAATCCTTAAAATCTTTTACAGCTTTTGCTGTAATTAAGAAAGTGCATAAACAACATAATAAAATATAAACACAGCAATCCTAAAAAGACACAAACACAGTAAGAACAAAAGAAAGGGCAACCAGACAACACAAGAAATTATAGTGGTTCCCCAACCTGGGTATATCCACTCTTCTACCACCCTGGTAGGAATCCACTCAGATTTTTGATCATGTGCCTGACACCAATGAGCTTTTGATCAGGTGCTCAAAAACCAAACCTCAAGTCTTTTGGTCAGGTGACTTGCAACCAGGAATAACTTTTGAAGGGAGTTATAATCCTTTATACAGTGGGGGAATGAGAGATGATTGTGTATTCTCTTTCTCAATAAACAACTGAGAAGACTTAAGTGGAAATGATTTTAACAAAGAGCTCCCCCTGAGATGTAGAATGGTTCAGGGAAAACTGGAGCTTTGCTTCAGGGTGATAGGCCTTCAATCTTTAAGCCTTGACCAGAAACGATCTTCAGGAACTTCTTGATAGATGGAATAGTTGTTGTCCACTGAAGTGTCCTGGAGAGTTGAAGAATGAAGACTCTTGATTTTGATTGATTGTTCTTCTTCTTCAGGTAGCAAATGTACTTCTGGTCTAGGGCTTCTTTTCTTTATCAGAGATCTATGCAAGAAAGAGCAGAGAATTCCTTGTTGCAGATTGACTGACTGTGTATCAGTGTCTTTTTTCTGTCTTGCTTCTTGTGTGCTCTTCTATGTTATGCAGAAAAAGAGAGAAAATCTCTTTTTTTATTTTTTGTCAAAAATTGTCTTTCAAAATTTGAAATCCTCTGTAATCAATACTGACGGTCTTGAAAATAAACTGCATTTAATTATTTCCCCAACTGTTCCATGTAAAAATGACGAGCAATAATCCTGGAGAAGACCATAACCAATGCTCTGTCTAACAGTTATATTCAGAGAATATTTGAGTATTAATTACACAGGAATTATTGCTGTAAGAAGGGGCAGAAGAAAGGAAATAACTATGTTTGGATTCGTCGAACAGATAACAGAAATTGTCGAGCTGAGTCCATAATTCATCGAGCTGAGTTATTGTGTTCGTCGACCAGATGACTTCTGTTCGTCGAGCTGAGTTCCAAGATCATCGAGTAGAGAGTACGTAACGGTTCAGGCCCATCCCATGGGAATCTGCTGGACCGCCGGCCTACCAGAGTCCAGACCCGGGCCCACTCCTGGTAGTCAGCCTATCACATTCAAGCCTGCAGGCCATGCACCCCAACCCCTCTCCGGCCTGTTTATCAGCACGGTAGTTTGTTGCCACTAGGTCTCGAACCCAGGACCTTGATAAGAAAGCTTTCCACCACTCCCTCATCACCAACTTAATTTGACTTACCAAGAGAATTTTGAGTCGTACCATAGTCTAAAATCAACCTCGGATATAGATTAGATAAGGTTCGAGGATACCCAACTTGACTAAGGAAATAATTTAATGCAAGAGTCACTACTTAAGTTTTTAAACTTCGATGTCCCAACTCCACCTATCAAGTGATATTATCAATTCTTACCTAAACTAATAGGACCGCCTCAAGGAGAACTGGTGCCTATAATATATCAGTGAAATAATAGGGTACTCGTAAACTTATCCCTCATACCGATGGCTTGATTACGCTGAGATAACCATAGTGGAAAATACCGAAGGTCGAATAAGAATTCAAGTTTCCGAAGAGAACCATTATTTTGGTTGGATCACATGTCGACCTTGAAAAGTTTATCGTATAGTAACCTTGAAGGCCTAAGGTTTGTAACATATCAATTAAGGTGGAAATCCAGGTCTAAGATTGTTAAACCTAAGGATTGAGTGCACATATAAGAAGAATGCACTAGATATTAAGGGAATTTAGCCCAAAAGGTATGAGGGATTATCCTTTTGTTTATTGGGCTAATTTGATAAAGATTTGAATTTCCATAGATCTTGTTTGGAAAAAATATTGAGCCGCGAACATAGTAACCTTGTAGTTTTCATTTATTCAAGATGGCTCAAGTAAAGATGAGATGTTTTATATACATGATCGGTATGATGATCAATCCACCCTAAAAGATTAGGACCCTCAAAGAATTGTTTCATCTTAAGTGGCATAGATTATTAATGCCAAGTTGTGAATGCTACAAATTCACGAGCAAAATAGGAAAGTAGAGCATTTCAAGAATGATTATTCATTCTCCTTATCGCTCCAAGGCTATGTGGATAAGTAAACAAGGAGAGTAGTAAATTAATTCTTTGAGATATACATAAATGGTTGCCTAGTGATATGTATATGTGACTCTTAAATCAAGGGAGATCGTATAAGTCTTCAGGAAAGTTCTCAATTTTTGAGTTTAATGAAGTAAGTAACTACTTAGTACACAATCTAAGGAGCACTCGTGATTTCCTTAATATATACACAGTGTGAATCGTTTACATATACATGTGAAATCGGAGCAATTTGCATTCAAAAGACCTGAATTAGAATAAGTATTGGTTGTAGAAGAATTTACATACAATTAAGGATGTGCTTTGTCGATTGCCTCAACCAAGCATATTCCTAAGTGATCTAAAACCCTAACCTAATTATGGTAATGTACGAATAGTGTTATACTGATTGTTTACGGATTGATTTACAAACTCATGTAGATCGCAAGAAAAAAAAAACAAATGATGTGGAGTATGAATTATGTATAAGTTTATGCCGGATAAAGATTGGATAAAGATAGAACATAGCTATAGGTGCTCATGGTCTTAAGACATGAACAAATATAAAGAATCCCTTGCGAGATACATGGTACTTTAGATTCTTCTACTCAATCTCGAAATGATGATCTATATTATTATCGGGACAAACTATTAAACATAATGGGTCAAAAGATATCTGATTTTAGTCAAGACACGGGGTTACCAAGTCTAGTTGTCTAGGACAATTATATCGCATCATGGAATTTGTAGTTTGGAATCAGATTACTGCAAGTCAGAATTTTGGCACTTTAAGGGATTCGAAGATGATTTACAAATGGTGTATTCTATCAAAGAATCAACCCCTTTCAACTTGAATGGTTATTTACCCTTATACTTTGGAAGATAGATTAAGGTATAATCGGAAATTTTGATAAGACAATTTCTTGCGTTTAGAATGTAATAATTAATTTTACTATGGTTGGTATGATTTAATACAATCTTGTTTGATCCCAAAAGTGGATGGGATTTGGAGAATTAATCATAATGATGATGTATCATCACTATCTACGCATACCTGATATAGTCAAGTCACTTGATTAAAATTGTGAACTATTACTTTGAATGACTCAGTAAAAAAAAGTCATTATATTGGAAACTTAAGAATTGAATTAAGTTAACGTTATGACACATAAGATTAATTTGCTATAACATAACATTGGAAATGTAACGATTCAGCAAATTTAAAAAGGGGTGGATGTTTAATTAATGTTGTACACATATATATGACTAATGATTATAATGGCGTCCAGAACCGGGATACATACATTAATAACATTATAGTCACCGTTAGGAGGATTCATGACAATGAGATATAGATTTTGATTTGCAAAGGTGTATACAGTAAAATTACACGATGAGTAATGAGTGTTTAATAAGATTCTCTTTATGATGAAATCGATTTGTGTCAGATCTCACCATATTTGAAAAGATATGCTTATAAATTTATGAATTAGACTACATGTGAAAAGCAATTGGGAGTCATCTGTATCAACATCAATATCAGTAATGATCGTTTGATGTATGCTTGAAATATGAACACTCTATAAATTATGAATTACGATTTATGTAGAGATGTAATAATTCTTGAATTTGGGAGAAACATAATGATGATCTTTTCATCACATCATGATCTCGGAAGTGAGTTAACTACTATACATAATAGTGTTGGTCTAATGTGCATGATATTTTGGGGTGATTGTAAGTTCACGTTGGGTGATAGGTAATAATCTAGGTGGACATGAATAGAAAAGATCTCTACTTATGATTGTTGATTTTCGCGTACTTGGTGATCATTGCTCGTAAGAGACTCCGAACTAACATATGATTAAGGTTTAATTAATGATAATATGTCGGAAGACTTAGAAATATGCCCACATAATCTTGATTATGAATACTACGAAGTATAATGAAAATACACTTAGAGGGAACTATTACCTCTGATAGAGTTGTCTTATAAAGAACAACCACAAGGCAAGCATTGGAATGAGTCCTTATGGAGCTCTATATGATAAGGAGTGTCAGACGCCGCTATCCTTGGTTCAGGATGAGGACCGTAGGGCACTTGGATCGGGATATATTGATAATGTGGATGCTCAGATACGACTAATCAGGGATCAGTGTTGAAGACATAAAGTAGGCAGTCCAAGTACTATGGTGCGAGACATACAAAGGTGGAGTTCCAAATGGGGGACAAAGTGTTTTTGAAGATACGTCCGGTGCAAGGTTCCTCGCGGGTGCGGAGGCACAAGAAGCTCAGCCCTCAATTTATGGGACCATTCATGATCCTGGAGCGGATCGGTCCTTTGGCTTGGAGCTACCCCCAGAGTTAGGACTTTGCACGGCGTCTTCCACGTCTCCTTACTTTGGATAGCTCTCCTTCTGCCAGAGAAGCACATTACTACTACAGCTGGCCCGCTAGCATCTGATAGATCAGTTCATTTGAAGCCGATCCGGATTGATGATACATATGTCCGAGTGTTGCGGATGAAGAAGGTCCCTCTTGTGAAGGTGTTGTGGTCCAACCATGGACGGGAGGAACACACCTGGGAACCAAGGGACCTGATGTTGGAGCAACACCCAGAGATGTTTACTTCAGGTATGCTATAAATTATGTTTTAAAATTACTTAAATTATTATGAGTAGAACCCCGTGGACCCGAACTTAAATTTCGGGGACGAAATTATTTTTTTGTTTATTGGAATTGTAACATCCCATGTTACTTCTAGGCCCCTTAACTTAGATTGGGTTAGACATGGAGTGGGTGATAGGGGTATTTAGCTAGGTTTGACCCTAGTAGGTGAGTGAAGCCATGTTGGGCCCACCATAGGGCCCAAGTCAAACTAGGTCAAACTAGCCTAAATAAGAACCCGAACCATACCATGACCCCACCACATTTCCCTAACCCTAAAAGCAATCTAATTGAACCAAAAGCCACATTATTGGGTCAACCATTGACCCAAGTTGACCCAAGTCGAACATAACCCTAATTTGGTAAAATACACACATATAGGCCCAATTAGCCCAAGTTGGGCATCACCATGGCCCAACCCATGTTGGGTGATTCCATAAGGCTCATGATCATCAAGTGGGGTCAGCCCACTCATCAAGTTGACCAGGTCAACCCTAAAAGTCAACTTGGTCAACCATAGGTCTATTTAAGTAAATTTGAAGACCAAGTTCATTCCTAATGGGCAAGGCCTTGAGCCATGACCCAACCCATGTTAGGTGGTGACATGGGGTTCATGACCATCAAGTGGGGCCAGCCCATTCATCAAGTTGACCAAGTCAACCCTAAAAGTCAATTTGGTCAATATAAGCCTAAAGAGAGAAAATGAGTGTCAAGCTCATTTCCAATGGGCTAAGCCCATGAACCAAGACCCATGACCAGCCTTAATGGTTAATGACAGCCCCTACCCTCCTGAAATTGGAGAGAGATTGCATGCAAGGGGGTAGTTTTGGAAATTGGGGGAAAAAGAGGAGAGAGAAGAGAGGGAAAATGGGGATGAAGGCCATGTGGCCCTCCTCCTCTCTTCCCAAGCACAATTCTGAACCCACACATCAATTATCATACTTTCCAACCCAATTTCATGCCACTTGGAGCCAAGGAGGAGAAACCAAAGCTCATGGCCGAAATTCCCATCATGGCATCTCTGTATACAAGCCATATCAGCCAAAACCAACCATCCCATTAGCTTCAGAAGGTCCAAAGGAGTGGAATTCGATACCTGGATCGAAGCTTTTGGTGGAGAATCGGGTTCGGGAGCAAGCTCGCCGGAGAGGAGAAATTTCATGGCCAACCACCGCCACCGCCGCCTTCGGGCTCCGATCAATGTCCGTTTCACCTCACCTCTACCCGTACTAGTTTCCTAGATCTATTAGGCGAGACATCGGGCTCAAATGAGCCAGATTCAAGGTGAGCTTTTTCATGAATTTCTTATTTTTGATGGAGTGTAAGTTCGCCGGAAACCGCCGCCTCCGGCGGCCAAGTCACCGCCGAACGTCAGCCCTCACCTCAACGGAGGTGGTGGTGGTGGTGCCCGACCAGGGAGGTGGCTGGATGGCCAGGAAATGGCCCTAAAATGAGCTCCAGGTCGGGAAAATCTCGGCCATTGGCTGGAGGAGGAAGATGAACAGATGCCCTCCATTTTGCTTTAAGATTCGTGCTACATCAAAATTCAATTTTCTGTCCCTGTTTTTGCTGTCAGTTGCAAGTTAATTGTAGGCCTCTTAGAGGCATTTCCAGAAACTTATCCCTCAATAAAAAATGTAGCATTTCCTGTTAACTCTAATTTGACATCTTAATCATTAACTTTGGTCCAGTATTCTGGCCTGTAGGACATTTCTCCTAGGACTGGTCCTAGACAAGGGCAGAAATTCCTTTGGATGCCCAAGTCAAACCAGCAATCACCATGTCCCCAAACTTTGGGTACATGCATGATTAGGTCATACTTAGCCCCTGCCAAAAATAAGGAATTTTTGAAATAATGTATTCTATAGTTTTGGTCATAATTACAAAAACTAAATAAATGACATATTTGGAGTTATATGACTCCTCATGACCCCAAATTTTGGTGGTAGGTCCTTGGGGACATCATTGGTGCATGATAAAAATTTCAGCACATTTGGATCACTGCATGTTGGAAAATCCACTTGCATGTGTTGGTGTATATATTGCCTTGGGGTGCCAATAACAATAATTTAAATATTGTGCATTCAGCCTAGTGGAGGCATTCAAAAATCATGGATTTGATTCCAGTGGTTCATTAGGGTAAAGTTCACCCCTCAGATTAATTATGTGATTTTTGGAATCAAAAAATTCCATTAATTGGAATTTTTAAAAACATAGCTCCTTTTGAAAATAAATTTGAAAAATAGGTTTTCCTCAAGTAAAAATCCTCAAACTTTGCCAAGTTGAACATAAGGTTATATTTGACTTAGCAAAATTTTATCTTTCTATTTGAAGAACTTTTGGAGTAAAATATCTTGAAATGCCTATTTTACCCTTATTTCATTTATTCTTGAATTGATGGATATACACCTCAGAAAAATTTGGAAATATTTTTAGTTTTGTAAAATTGTATTATTAGTCTTGCATAATTATTTCAGAATTTATGGGTGTGCTGATAGTTTTAAAATTAATATAATGTCATTTTGGTAAATATGTAAGAATGAGAATTGTTAGGCCATTATACTATAAAAGTTGATGAAACTCTGCCAATAGTCATAAATTAATATTTTATATGTTCTGTAATTTTCCTGGAATTTTGGATTACATATTCCTTGTACTTCATTTGGAAAAATGGAAATTATGTAGGTTTGATATTAAATAAAGAATTGGTACAAATAATCAAAGGAAAATTGTGAAACCCTGAAGACAGAAATAGTTTATCATTATACATCTCACGAAAAATTACCTAGGTCAGTGGATTTAAAATCATACTACTTCATGTGTAAAGTGACCTAGGAATTAATTTAAAAGATTTAATTAAGGGTTTAATTTGCCAAGGAAAATTATGATAACCCATAAGATAGTTCCCTTAGCCCATACTACCCTAAGATAAATATTTAAGGGTAAGAGGCCCTAAGGATTGGAAGATTCCATTTTTGGGGTAATAATAGGACACGGTCTGCATATAGCATAAATAGGGTATGCTTTAGGGGATTACCAGAGGATTGATTATCGGAAGAAATAAAGGGTGCAATATGAATAACCCCTGGTGAGTAGTATTGTCTTAGTGACAGGAGTAGAAGTGCAAGTCTTTAGGTAGCAACTGGAGTGGAGGTCGACGGAAGACCGTCGGTTTCCCGGTAATATCTTAAGTCACTAGGATTGTTCCAGAGCA
The DNA here is from genome assembly GCA_039583875.1 of Platanthera guangdongensis. Taxonomy (NCBI): domain Eukaryota; kingdom Viridiplantae; phylum Streptophyta; class Magnoliopsida; order Asparagales; family Orchidaceae; genus Platanthera; species Platanthera guangdongensis. Next base: position 139,960,086 of record CM077158.1, on the reverse strand, counting down.
ACAATGAGAGCTGGGGTGAAACATGGGTAGTCATCAACTAAAGTAAATATCCTTGCGAAAGGGAACTTTGGGCGTAATCCCAACGTAGTTCCTAGTGCCCCCGAGAGCCCTTCACCGGGTATACCTTGGGCAGTCCTGGGATTAACCTTAAATCACTAAGTATAATAACCCGTAGACAAGAGTAGTATAATAGGTTAAGACATTTGTGGTACCTTCTCACCCGTGTAGGGTTGGAGAGATTCATGATATATGCTCACCCGTGTAGGGTTTGGGGGAATTGGTATAAAGGCACTAATGTGCGTTCTCACCCGGGTTGGGTTTGAGGGTTTTCAGGACGGGTTTGGTCCTGCGAGCGGAAGGCTCGGAATGAAATACTTGCATGTGCATAAATATAGTGGCGGGGCATGCGGTACTGGCCGTTCGTCACACCGATGGCAGTACGGTGCACTAGGCGGTTGTGAGGGTTAGAGGGGCCAGTGGGTTGTTTTACACTGCGGTCTGGAGGACGACCCCCGATAACGCACATCCGACCCAACAAGACTGATGGGTTGTCAGCAAAGTACGTACGTGAGACTCTAGAGTGCACCTTGGACGTGTACAGAGGCGTATGAGAGGGGTCTAAGGCTTGGTAGTGTGCATACCGGCCTAGAAACGGAGACGCCCTCTCCGCTACTGCCGTAGCCACATCGGTGGTACCCGAGAGTGATGCTAGCTCTAAAAAGTGGGAACTAAAGGTCTATGATCACAGAGTCATTGTGTGTGAGTTGCACTTGCCTGTGCATAAAATTGCATCATAACATTCATTCATATTAGGTCATACGCTTCATAGATCCTTATCATATAAACTAGTATGGGCTCTTTTATATGATAAGTTAAATTTCATGGAAATCCTAACTTATATATTTGTATGGGCATTTATATAAGTTAGGGTACTTTTGTGATGGTAGTATAGTGGTAGAATAGTTTTTATTTACATGCTCTTACTTGTTGTTCTTTACTTCCTTTACTAGTACTGCTCTTTACTTACTTGTACCATATTTAGAACTGCTATAGTAGAATTTATAATATCTATTATAACTGCTAGTTAGATCTTGTCACCTGTTTCCACCTTTGCTACCCCTTGTTGTCCTCCGCTTCGTCCTCCCGCTCGGTGCCTAGGAGTTGCGGGGCGAGGTGCGGAGGAAACGACTTAGTCTTTTTGACTAATGGTCGGTGACCATACTATTTTTAGGAGCCCGTGGAGATGGAGCACCAGCACGTCGAGGAGACAGGACTTGAGGAGCAGATACCGCTACAGCAGGCTACTACCACTAATGTGCGTCCTCAAGTGGGACGAGTTCTGATGTATTAGTATAGCTTCCATTTTTATTTGAGAGAGAGAGTTGATATGATGTACTGGGCATAAGCCCTTATTACTCTTTCATTTTGTACTCATTGTGGACTATGTTTCTGTACTTTTCATTCCATATATATGATATGTACTCTGTGACTTGTGGACTAGTAGATTTGTTACACTGCTATACTTCTTTTCTCATATTGTCCTACAGGTTATGTATATGATCGTAATAGCCGGCAGAATCGGCGTGTTGCGGTGTCGACTAACCCGTGCGTTAGTGCCACCGTAAGACGGCGGTTCTGGGCATAAGACCCGGTAGCCCTCCTTGGGAAGGGGGAGGGGGGATTACAGAGTAGAACTGCATTGATTAGAAACTTTGACAATTCTGTGCATGGAGTTCGTCGAGCTGATAACTGGTAACTGATTTCGTCGAGCTGAGAACTGATTTCATCGAGCTGATAACTTGTTGACAGAACTTCTGGGGAATGTGTCGACACAAGTCCTGGGTGTCGACACAATTACTTCTTGTCTCGACATAGTTGTTGTGTTGACAGAAATCTGGAGTGTGTTGACATAATTGATGTGTGTCGACACAATTGTTGGTGGTGTCGATACAGTTGATGTCGACACAAATGATGTTGGTGTGGACACAAGTCTTCCTTCTGGTGTGAAGTGTTGAATTATCCAAAAATTGTCGACCAGAAAACTAAGTTCATCAACTGGAGAATAAATTCTGGACTTAGAATGTTGAAGGTAGAGTCCAAAAATCGTCGACCTGAGAATCAAGTTTGTCGAGCTCAGCTCAGAGAATTTTCTCTGAGAACGTCAAGCTGAGCACGACTATCGTCGACCTGAGTTCGACGAACGTCGAACTCATTTTTCTGAGTCTTTGGAAAATCTCAAAGTCTTGAGTCTCTGGCAGTTTGATGATGGCTGGTCCATGCATTGTTGAAACTAAGGAATTGGCCTAGACTCTAGGACACAACTATGACCCTGGCTATACAATATGGGTCACAAGATCCTAACTTAGTGAACCTATCCCAAATCAAACTAGGGATCCAACACAGCCTCCGGAGGGCCTTATTTCGGCAAACCCAACAGGTGTATTTTAGCGGAAAATCATGGAGAGAAGCTCACCCGTTCGGGCTCAATTGAGCCTGAACCTTGGCCCTAAGGATTGTTATGAACTACCCATGGAAGAAGGAGTGGAGGAGGACCATGTTTCCGGCCTGGAGACGGGTCGATCGCCGGGAAGCCATTGGTGGTGGTGGCGCCGCTCGGGTATCTGCAATTGAACAGTGGGAAGGCTCGAACTCTTCAGGTAAACGTTGGGGAAAACTCCCCTCTACCCACTGATGGTGTTTAAAGCCTCGGTTAGGGAGGGGAGAGGCCAAGTCATCAATGTCCATTGAAAGCTTGGCTCGGCCATGGTGGTTCTCCTCCATAGTCACTGCCATGGCCGGGAAAACCCTTGGTCTCCTCTTAACTGCCTATGGTAGATGTTTCCAGCATGGGGAGAGGGCTCTTGGCCTCCCTAGCCATGAATGGTCTCTTCCCTTCATTTTCTCTCTCCTCCATTAAAGGGGCAAATGGAGTTTTCTCTCTCCTACTCACCATGGCCGAATTTTAATCTCTCCCCCCAACCTATTGGCACCCCACTAACCCATATGAATAATAAAAATGAGGTTAGCCCAAGTGGGGGAATTGGGTTTGAGCTTGGGTTAGCCTATTTGAGCTAGGTTTGACCTAACCTTGACTAGGATTGACCTAGGTCAAATTGACCTTTTGAGTCAACATCATTGGGTCCTTGGTGACCTATTGGGCTCCCCTAGGGTCTAGTTACGGATGGGTAGGGTTGACTTGGCACTTTGGGGGTCACCTGCCCTTAGGAAGGGTACTTTGCCCAAATTAGGATTAGGGTTGACTTTGGTCAACCCAAACTCTTTGGTTTAACCCTATGGGTCTTTGGTGACCCTTTGACCTCACCTAGGGTTGGTAGGGTATGGGTGGGGTCCACTTTGGCTAGGGGAGGGTCAATTGACAATAAGTAGGCTAGTTTGACCCATTTAAGGATAGAGTTGACTTTGGTCAACTTAACCACTTTGACAACCCTCCATGGGTCCTTAATGACCCATTGACCCCACTTAGGTCCAGGATGGCCCTGGTAGCGTCAGTTGGGATTTAACTATGGCACCCTACCTTTAGTTAGTGCACCTTACCTAATTTAGACCTAGAGTGGTTCTAGGTCAACTTGGCCACCCTGAGTCGACTCCAGTGGACCCCTTTGGGCTCAAATGAACCTTACATTGGATTTGTGAGGCCATGATGGGGTCTTTAAGTCGTGGTGAAGCCCCATGATCATCTTAAACTAGGGTTCAGAAATCTACTGTTTGCAGACCATAGAGGTTTCACCTTCATTTTTAGGTTCACTTGGCCTCCTTGGGCTTCCTAAGGTTTTGTCATGACCTATTCATGACAAAACCACTCCTAGGGGCCTAGTTGTTTGAGGGATGTTACAAGTGACCCCTTGGCCTCCCCTAAGGTCTAGGTAGGGTTGGGTAGGGTTGTCATGGCACGTTGGAGGCCACTTGACCCTAAATTAGGGCACTTTGACCACTTTATGGTTGGGGTTGACTTTGGTCAACCAGTCTTCTTTAGTTGCCCCCAGTGGGTCTCACACCATTAATGGTCAGCTGTAATCTTTCTTTAATGCCAACTATCGTACTATAGCTCTGCGATGCTATTTGGCTTGTACTTTAGCTTTCCCGCTATCAATTTGAATAATGTTGACTTGTTGATTTGCTAATGTCAGTAGCTGTGAACTTAGTCAAAAATTAAGCATATGTAGAATAGGAATTGAGTGAATAAGTGTAACGCCTCCATCTATTGCATGTCATATAATAGAAGGTCCGGCCGGGGCCCACACTATATGCCACAAACAGGCGGCTGGGTTACAGGTTAATATCCAAAATTAGTACACGCATCCTAACTCAGAGCATTCTAGCGGAAGCATTAGGGGTTAATATTGAACTCATCGAGCATGAATGTCCACCATATATACATAACCACATTTATATATTTTCAAAGAATGTTGTAACACCTCCCCTGTAATGACCGTATAATATGTAACGCCCCGAAACTCAAAAGAGCGACGGGGGACGTTTTGGGCCAGTTTTGGGTTCTGGCTGCAGGCACATAGCATGGGACACGGGCGTGTCCCAGGGCGTGTCAAGCTTGTGTCGACACTCAGCCGGCGGAGTCGAAATTTTGCTCTCGACATTGTGTCGAGACTGGGCACACGGCCTGCGACACGGGCGTGTCGCAGGGCGTGTCGACCCGTGTCGACACTCAGCCCGCGAAGTCGACACTCTACGCTTGATGAAGTGTCGCGACATGGCACACGGCCTACGACACGGGCGTGTCGCAGGGCGTGTCGACCCGTGTCGACACTCGTCCCGGGAGTCGACGAGCTTTGCTCGACGAGGTGTCGAGACAAGGCACACGGCCTAGGACACGGGCGTGTCCAAGGCCGTGTCGTCAGGTCCACGATCTTCGCTCGACGAAGTGTCGAGTGTCAAGGCTGTGTACACGGCCTGGAGCCCAGGCGTGTTGAGGTGACACGGGCAAGGATACGGGCGTGTCCTAGAACCCGTGCAGTGCTCGGGTTGTTTTCGAGGAAAAATGATGGGGGTACACGGCCGGCCACATGGCCGTGTCAGGTGGAACACGGGCGTGTCAGGTTGAACACGGGCGTGTTCGATACCCGTGTGTTGTTCCAGGCGAGTCGATTTTGACGGCGAATGAGGCACACGGCCCTGGATACGGGCGTGTGCCAGGCCGTGTGCGATCCATATTGGGCATTTCAGTACCGAATCAAAGCCGTTCGTTTCTTTATTTTGGGATCCAACGGCTGGGGGTTGTTCCTGATGAGATATACCCGGGATTGGACTTAGAAACCCTCACTTTTCATGAGTTCTTATCTTTCTAAAGCTTAGAGAGAGACGAGAGCCAAGGAAGGGAGAAGAAGCTAGATCCAGCCATTGGAGGAGCTTCGAAGCTCCAAATCGCGATACGACTCCGGATCCACGGAGGCGAAGAGAGTGCGGTGCTTTTCATCCGCTTACTTTTCCATGGCGCTAAAGAATAACGCAAGGGTAACGATTCTCATCTTGAGCATGAGTAGCTCTCCTTCTTTGCATAGGAAGCCCACTCTCGCGAGTTTGCGGTGAGTTGGAGGCGTTCCTTCGGGTAGATATGTGAAGTCCCCGTTGTTTAGAGTCCGTAAGCGAGAACGGACATAGGCATGATGTGTGAAGCTTACCCGGACATGTTGGTCTGGATCGGTGATGTTGCATTGCATAAATGCCGGAGAAGACTCCGTGCTATTGGTTGTTTTTCGGGTTTTCTACAAGGTAGATTGCAACAGGGAGCCTTGGGGATTAACCCTAAGGTGCACCCGGAAAACTGGGCTGATGCGTGATCTTGCCAACATGGAGGCCTGAGAGCCAACTTGAACATAACCGAGTTATGTGAAATTGTGTGACGAAAATAGGACTCGGGGGAAGTTTTACCTGCGCATATGGCTTAAATTGTCGTTGCGACGTGAGCATGGGTTAGATGGAACCGTACCCATATCTATGTCGTTCGGGTTAAAGAGACCTAAGGTTACGTGGCACTTATCGTTGGCATAGATGAGAGTCTTCGGCGGTCTATGGCTTAAATTGTCGTGACCCATGCCGGGAAGATAAATTGCTCATATGTTTGGCCGTCAAAGTGCCGGTGGTGGGTCCGGAATGTCTATGGCTTTAACTAACGTGACATCGACCGGTTCACCGAGAATGTGCCCTGAGTGCATAGGGTGTGTGGCCGATTTAGCCTACGCCTGTGATGAAATGAATATTATTATATTGCTCGCTTGTGCTAATAAAATTGCAGGGAAGGAGCATCACCGCCCCGAGTCAGGGGCGGGATCGTTATAATTTGTCAGCATTGCTGACCGTTGCCTTTTTGTTTGCCACTGTGTTGTGGTTATGTTGCTTGCAGGTGCTGCTGGACCAAGCGGTCAATAGCGGGCTAAAGCCCAAATTGCGAAGCCGGCCCTTGAAGGCCTATTTGGAGTGTTTACTGCTTTATTCATGTATGACCGGCCTGCGTGCTGTGGTTTGAAAATCATGTAACATTAAGTAAACCATTTTGTAAGTCCTTAAGGCCAGTACTGGTGTATGTACTTCATTCCTGGTTGGCTATTCTAGTGGACATTCATGGTTTAGTGTTGGGTTCTTTATTTCAACTTATAAACTGCTTCCGCTAGAATGCTCTGTATAGGACGTTATGATTAGTTAGATGTTTTCCATTGAGTAACCACCTAGTCTGTCTGTAGTATATGGCGTCGGGCCCCGGCCGGACCTACTGCTATATGCTATGCGACGGATAGGGGGGGGGTGTTACAATTTGGTATCAGACTACTGGTTTTGGTCGGGCTTCAAATGAATTCGTGGACGAATTCTTTTTAAGGGGTGGTGAGCATATTGTGTGCGTCATCGTTATAACGGTAAAAGAACCCATGAATGTCCACTTAGGAATGAAAATACACGTGTTTGAGGAACCTGCGTGTTCCTAAAATTATTGTTTGCAATTTTATTTGGTCGCTTAACGGTGTTTTGTACCACTATAGTTGACCGGAAGCGGTGCTGGACCGCCAGAATGTCCGGTTTCTGAGGAGCATAGTGCACCCGGTGAGGTGCTTGAGACTCCTCCATCATATGAAACCATTAGAAGGATCGTAGAAGCGGTGTTCACTGTGACGGGTGCACATCTTGGAGGGAATGTACAACCCTGCGCCCCTATTGTGGCTTCAACTCCGGTGGGCGTGAGGCAGCAGATGACCTTTGGTAGACCATCGGGGCAGCAGCTGAATATGCATTTAGTGCAGGGAGCGCACACAGTTGAGGAATATTTGCAAGCATTTCTTATGATAAGTCGCTACCCATGCTTTGAGTTGGATAACAGGTAAGCTACAGTCGATAGATTTTATAATGGCCTGCGTGCCGAGTTACGAGTTCTACTGCTAGGACCAAAGTTATTAGGATTCCGAGCCTTGGTCGAATCAGCTAGATCTTTGGAGGCAGATTTGAGGAAGACCCTCCCGATGCCAGCGACCTTGGTATCGAACTATACAAACCCCATAAGAGCTGCATCCGGCAGAATGCTGGAGAAAGGGGCTATGAAATCGACTAGCAAAGCTACTTACACTTGTCATACTTGTGGAAAGAAAGGGCACTTTGCCCGAGACTGTTGGAATGGTGCTCAGAAGGGTAAGAAAGCTATGTCAGGAGCAGTCAAGGACGTTAGTGCAAAGGAAACGACATTCAAAGTGCTGAACACCTCAAAGTCTGTATGTCGAAAGTGGTACAAGAAGGCTAGGACTTTGGGTCTAGTCCCTCCTTTCAGTGCTTCGGGGGCAACTACAAGCCAAACCCCGGGAGCATGTTACAACTATGGGGAGTCGGGGCATTATGCCCGTGAGTGCCTAAAACCCTGGAGGAAGCACGCCGTCGTGACGACAGGTATGGTTTAAAGATAGTTTTGCCCTAAATACTTGTCGCCCTTGTGCATGTTAGCTTAGAACTACTGGTGCTAAGCCTTGTTATGACTTTACTTTATCTGCGAGAGCACCGTTCGTTTAGGGAGCTTCGCATTCCTTTATTAGGAATTATATTGTGCGTCGGAGAACCTCCTTCGGTGGTAAGAGACAAATTGGATGCGTTATAGTCCAATGGTGCTCATTGTGCGCGGGTAGAATTTGTTGCGCTTAGTTTTGGATTGGCAATCAGGAGTACGATCTGCAAGCGTCGTTACTTCCGTTGGTGGACGTTATAGTTGGCATGGACTGGCTCTCGGAGCAGCAAGCCTATATAGATTGCGGTAGCAAGGAAGTCAAACTATGAGCAAGTCGTGAGACGACCCTTACGAGTTCGAAGAGGTCGAGCAAGACGATGGTGTCGGCTCTTCAGGTGGTGAAGGCGGTTCGTGCTGGTGTAGAACTGTTCTGTACACTAGTGGAGGTTGCAAAGCTGAAGCACGTGTTGGTTAATATTTTAGTGGTATTGGAGTACCCTGATGTGTTCCCTAGAGATCTTCCTGGAGCCCCGCCTCAATGGGAGATAGATTTCATGATTGAGCTAGTACCGGGTGCAAAGCCTGTGTCATGCTCTCCATATCGGCTAGCGCCTAAGGAAATGGCGGAGCTGAAGGTGCAACTTCTAAAAGTTGTTAGAGGAAGGGTATGTGCATCCAAGTCCTTCGCCTTAGAGCGCACCGACCCTATGTATTAAGAAGAAGGACGGAAGCCTGAGGCTATGTATTAATTATCGGGAGCTCAACAAGTTGACGGAAAAGAACAAGTACCCAATTCCAAGGATCGATGATCTTTGTGATCAGTTGGTCGGTCCAACGGCGTACTCTAAATTAGATAAGGGAGAGTGATATCCCTAAGATAACGTTCAGTACAGGATACGGGCTCTACGAGTTTACGGTCATGCCATTTGGGCTGACTAATGCGCCGTCAGTGTTCATGGATTTGATGAACAGGACCTTCCGGGAGTACTTGTACCATTTTGTGATCGTCTTCATCGACGATATTCTGGTGTACTCGCAGATTAAGGAAGATCACTTCAAGCATCTTCTTTTGGTTTTGGAGACGCTAAGAAGGAATTAGTTGTATGCCAAGTTCTCGAAGTGCGAGTTTTGGTCATCTTCAGTGGCGTCCTCGGTCTTATAGTGAGTGGGGAAGGTATTACAGTGGATCCGGCGAAGATTGTTGCGATACGGGAGTGGCCTGAGCTTTATACGGTAGCAGGAGTTCGGAACTTTCTGGGGCTTGCCGGCTATTACATGCGCTTCGTAGAGAACTTCTCGCGGATAGCGTTACCCCTCACTACTTTGACGAGGAAGGAGCAGAAGTTCTTTTGGACGCCGGAGTGCGCGCGAGCTTTTGAGGAGTTGAAATGTCGGTTGACCACAGCGCCTGTGCTGACTTCGCCGAGTGGGACCGAAGGCTATGAGATTTAATAGCGATGCTTCGGGCAGCGGTTTGGTTTGCGTGCTACTGCAACACTGAAGTGTAATAGCTTATGGTGCGAGACAGCCAAAAGTGCACGAGAGGAACTATCCGGTCCATGACTTGCTATTAGCGGCCGTGAGTTTAGCCTTGAAGCTGTGGAGACATTATTTGTACGGTGTGAAGATGGATATCTACGCCGGTCACAAGAGCGTGAAGTATCTGATTGGTCAGAAGGATCTAAATTTGTGGCAGCATAGATGGATGGAGTTCTTGGGAGACTATACATTCAAGATCCACTACGTGCCTGATAAAGGGAATGCGGTTGCTGACGCGTTGAGTCGCCGAGCCCCAGCTCAAGCCAATTGGTTATCGATGCATGATGATCGGTTGGTGCGGGAGTGGGAGGCGTTGGAAATTGTTTGTGTGGATAGGCAATCAAGTGCTGAAGTAGTACTGAATTGGACTGAAGTCCAATATGACCTGTCTGATCGTATTCGGCAGGCTTTGGATATGGATGTCCATATGAAGCAGTCGTGGTAGAAGCTCTGGATGGGTCAAATTCCCAATTCGTTGTGGAGGACGGATTGCGTTGGAAAGACGGTTGTCTGTGCGTCCCAAGTGTGGGAAATTGGCGGGTGGAATTGTTGTACGAGGCACACCATACCAAGCACTCGATTCACCCAGGGAGCACGAAGATGTACCGCGATGTAAAGAAACTGTTTTGGTGGCGGGGTTTGAAGAAAGATGTGGCGCTATGCGTAGCGAAGCGCCAAACTCGCGCCTTGGTGAAGGCGGAGTGCCAAAAGCCGGGAGGTTTTCTTAAGTCCTTGCCTATTCTGGAGTGGAAATTCGACGACATCTTTATGGACTTTGTGCACGGTTTGCCAAGGTTGAAAAAGGGGAAAACGACGCCATTCAGGTGGTCGTAGATTAGTTAACGAAGGTGTCGCATTTCGTTCCGTAGAGGAAGGATAATCCGGTGGAGGCGTTGGAAAAACTATATGTTTATAATATAGTACGGCTTCACGATGTGCCTCGCAGCATCGTGAGTGACCGAGAAGGGCGGTGCAAGTCCAATGGTAGGAGGCTTGTGCAGCAAATGTTGGGGACAAAGTTAAAATTCAGCACAGCCTTTCATCCGCAAACGGATGGGCAGACCGAGATGGTCAATAGAACTATGGAAAGCATGCTCCGCATGTGTGTCTTGGACTTTGGAAAGCAATGGGAAGACCATCTTTATATGGTAGAAGATGTCGCACGCCGTTGTCCTGGCTGGAAACGGGTGAGTCAAGTTGTGTAAGCGATTTGAAGTGGAGGATGTTACTTTGTTGGTGCGAAGTATTCTGGAGATGTTACTTATCGCTCAGGACCGGCAAGCGAAGTACTAAAATGCCAAGCACAGGAACGTGGAGTTCGCCGTGGGCGACTATGTGTACTTAAAGATCAAGTCGTCCAAGGGTGTCTCGCGGGTGCGGTGATTGAAAAAGCTAAGCCCGAGGTACCTTGGGCCGTTTGAGGTTCTGGAGCGGGTTGGTGAAGCGGCCTATCAATTGAATATTTCAGTGGAGCTTAGTGGTCTACATGATGTATCCCATATTTCGGTGCTACAGAAGGTGGTTCCAGAGCCTACGTGAGTGATCGCGGTCGATCAAGCACCGGTTGATAGTGGGTTGACGACAAAAGTAAAGCCCGTACGGATTGAGGACTCGGAGGTCAAGCGGCTACGCAATAACGAGATCAGGATGGTCAAGGTGCGGTGGGTCAATTGCGGTCATGAGGAGCTCTCTTGGGAGCGAGAGCAGATTATGCTTGACGAGTATCCGGAGTTGTTCCGCTCAAGTACAAATTTTGGTTTTGTACATGTCTTTCCTTTATATATAATTTCGTGGACGAAATTCTTTTAAGAGGGGGAGAGTTGTAACGCCCCGAAACTCAAAAGAGCGACGGGGGACGTTTTGGGCCAGTTTTGGGTTCTGGCTGCAGGCACACGGCCTGGGACACGGGCGTGTCCCAGGGCATGTCAAGCTTGTGTCGACACTCAGCCGGAGGAGTTGATATTTTGCTCTCGACATTGTGTCGAGACAGGGAACACGGCCTGCGACACGGGCGTGTCGCAGGGCGTGTCGACCCGTGTCGACACTCAGCCCGCGAAGTCGACACTCTACGCTTGACGAAGTGTCGAGATATGGCACACGGCCTGCGACACGGGCGTGTCGCAGGGCATGTCGACCCGTGTCAACACTCGTCCCGGGAGTCGACGAGCTTTGCTCGACGAGGTGTCGAGACAAGGCACACGGCCTAGGACACGGGCATGTCCAAGGCCGTGTCATCTCGACGAATTGTCGAGTGTCGAGACCGTGTACACGGCCTGGATCCCAGGCGTGTTAAGGTGGCACGGGCAAGGACACGGGCGTGTCCTAGAACCCATGTAGTGCTCGGGTTGTTTTCGGGGGAAAACGATGGGGGTACACGGCCGGCCACACGGCCGTGTCAGGTGGAACACGGGCGTGTCAGGTTGAACACGGGCGTGTTCGATACCCGTGTGTTGTTCCAGGCGAGTCGATTTTGACGGCGAATGAGGCACATGGCTCTGGACACGGGCGTGTGCCAGGCCGTGTGCGATCCAGATTGGGCATTTCAGTCCCGAATCAAAGCAGTTCGTTTCTTTATTTTGGGATCCAACGGCTGGGGGTTGTTCCTGATGAGATATACCCGGGATTTGACTTAGAGACCCTCACTTTTCATGAGTTCTTATCTTTCTAAAGCTTAGAGAGAGAGGAGAGCCAAGGGAGGGAGAAGAAGCTAGATCCGGCCATTGGAGGAGCTTCGAAGCTACAAATCGCGAGACGACTCCGGATCCACGGAGGCGAAGAGAGTGCGGTGCTTTTCATCCGCTTACTTTTCCATGGAGCCAAAGAATAACGCAAGGGTAACGATTTTCATCTTGAGCATGAGTAGCTCTCCTTCTTTGCATAGGAAGCCCGCTCTCGCGAGTTTGCGGTGAGTTGGAGGCGTTCCTTCGGGTAGATAAGTGAAGTCCCCGTTGTTTAGAGTCCGTAAGCGAGAACGGACATAGGCATGATGTGTGAAGCCTACCCGGACATGTTGGTCTGGATCGGTGATATTGCATTGCGTAAATGCCGGAGAAGACTCCGTGCTATTGGTTGTTTTTCGGGTTTTTTACACGGTAGATTGCAACAGGGAGCCTTGGGGATTAACCCTAAGGTGCACCCGGAAAACTGGGCTGATGCGTGATCTTGCCAACATGGAGGCCTGAGAGCCAACTTGAACATAACCGAGTTATGTGAAATTGTGTGACGAAAATGGGACTCGGGAGAAGTTTGACATGCGCATATGGCTTAAATTGTCGTTGCGACGTGAGCACGGGTTAGATGGAACCGTACCCATATCTATGTCGTTCGGGTTAAATAGACCTAAGGTTACGTGGCACTTGTCGTTGGCATAGATGAGAGTCTTCGGCGGTCTATGGATTAAATTGTCGTGACCCATGCCGGGAAGACAAATTGCTCATATGTTTGGCCGTCAAAGTGGCGGTGGTGGGTCCGGAATGTCTATCGCTTTAACTGACGTGACATCGACCGGTTCACCGAGAATGTGCCCTGAGTGCACGGGTTGTGTGGCCGATTGAGCCTACACCTGTGATGAAATGAATATTATTTTATTGCTCGCTTGTGCTAATAAAATTGCAGGGAAGTAGCATCGCCGCCCCGAGTCGGGGGCGGGATCGTTATAATTTGGTCAGCATTGCTGACCGTTGCCTTTTTGTTTGCCCCCGTGCGGTGGTTATGTTGCTTGCAGGTGTTGCTGGACCAAGCGGTCAATAGCGGGCTAAAGCCCAAATTGCGAAGCCGGCCCTTGAAGGCCTATTTGGAGTGTTTACTGCTTTATTCATGTATGACCGGCCTGCGTGCCGTGGTTTGAAAATCATGTAACATTAAGTAAACCATTTTGTAATGCCTAAAGGACAGTACTGGTGTATGTACTTCATTCCTGGTTGGCTATTCTAGTGGACATTCATGCTTTAGTGCTGGGTTCTTTATTTCAACTTATAAACTGCTTCCGCTAGAATGCTCTGTGTAGGACGTTATGATTAGTTGGATGGTTTCCATTGAGTAACCCCCCAGTCTGTCTGTAGTATATGGCGTCGGGCCCCGATCGGACCTACTTCTATATGCTATGCGACGGATAGGGGGGGTGTTACATAATATGGGTCCGGCCGGAGCTCCACAACATACAGACGCCACAGCTTTAGCATTAAAAGATGATATGAACTACCAAATCTCAAAACTCAAGACCAAACAACAGCAAAAATAGCAAACAAGACTATAAGCTATCCACATATAAGAGTATCGAAACGGCCTTAAGGCCTTACAACAAAAGAGAGTCCAACACTCCAAAAAGATAACATCAAGCATCAATGTGCATGAGCACTTCTAAAATACCCCAGCATGCAAGCCGAAAAACAAGAGTATAAAAACACACAATGCCACCAAAATAGAGCTAGTACGAGCTGAAACACTTCATGGGGCTTAGGCCCTTTTGGCCGACGATCTAGCTCCTGCTTGGGATGCTTGCCCTGTAAAAATTGGTTGTAACGTGGGTCAGCAAAGGCTGACCTCAAACTGTGTAACAAACACATCTCCTCCCGACCGCCCCTAATGGACCCCGGGGTACCCCGCCAACCTGCAAGTCAGCACTTCACATAATATATACAAAACATGTAAAGCACTAAGAGAACAAGTTTGGATGTCTCAAACAACAAACACGTTTTCTATGTTGAATATATAATAAAAAGTGCCTACTATACAACATGTATGCAAAACCCGGGCTTCACCCAAGGCACCCTATTGCGCATGCATATAACACATCATCATAACATCTGGGTACTTCCACTTTCCCCATTGGTGTTAAGCCACAAACAAAAAGGGCACTGCAATTCCCCTAACGGCATAGAAGCCGCCACACGGAACTCTTGCTAAGGCCCCACTCGCTCATGGTCTTAGACCCGGGCTTGCCTGCAAGCTATGACTTCTCATGTCAGGATTCCGTTTCACACACTGACCGATTCTAAGAACCCATGCTGGACCCCACCCGCTCATGGCCTCACTGCCCGGGCTTGCCCCATGCTTGGCGTTCACGTCAGACACACAGAAGGGGACTAGTATCGCCGAGACACTCTCCCCACATGACTTGCGCGTCACGGGATAGCCAGCCGACTACGGAGACAAAGCCGCGCCTTAGCATATCACAATCCATAATCATTCCCACCCTAATCCCTCGTTTGTACTGCAACGTCCCCATGCACCAAGGAAACCATCTACTGCCAATGCGGAGCTAACCTTGTCCACCAAGGAAACCATCTACCGTCATTGCGTAGCTAACCTTGTCTGGTTCCTGCTACACGTACTCACTCGATAAAAGGGGGAAAACACAAACATCACAAACGGCATCTTGCCGCAATGAATTTTTACAAAATCCTTAAAGCTCGTTATGCAACATCACCGAGTCGGACTAACGGTCGCGACCACGGCTTCACCCACCATGCCTAATCCACTAACAGAGCGAATCTCTAATGCAAAATCATGCTGGGGATGGACTCAATCGACCCGGAGGTTCCCCTTGAACCTTGCCGACCCAACCCATCTTATTTGAGAGATTTGATGCCCAAAAACTTGAAATAAAAATGCTAAACATGCATCCTAAAACCAAGAGGAGAAGTGTCGTTACCTTACGACCCCTCTTCCTAGCCATGGAAACTTAGCCGGATGAAAACCACCCCAACAGACTTGCCTCCGTGGATCTGGACTCGACTCGCGATTTGGAACTACGAAGCTTCTCCGGCAGCCGTATCTCTACTCCTTTTTCTTCCTTTCTCTCCCTTCTCTCTAAAACCATAGAAAGACAAACTTGAAGAAGAGTGAGGATTTCAAACCCAATTCTAGGACATAACAAAGCCAGGACAGCCCTAAACCCTCAGATCCTAAAAGAAGGAAATGAACGACCACGATTCGCACTTAAAACCAAAATTCCTGGGCCGAACACGGCTTGAGACACGCTTGTGTCCAAGGCCGTGTGCCTCAATCGACGCCAAAATCGTCTCACCCAAAAAAGTACACGGGCTCTGAACACGACCGTGTCACAGTTAACACGCCTGTGTCACCCAGTACCCGCCTGTGTGCCTGGGCATGTTCCTCCATCGACACAGGACCTAACACAACCCGAGGAGGACACGGGTACTCAACACGCCCGTGTCACATTTGACATGCCCGTGTCATACACGAACATTCCTGGGATCCAGGCCTTGTTTATCCCCTCACACAGCCCGGCTAACAACCCGATCAGGACACGGCCTGGGACACGCCTGTATCTCAGGCTGTGTTCGTCCCCTCGACAATCGTCGAGCCCATTTTCGTCGACCATGAGAAAATCACCGAACCCTAACACGACATGGCCATGGACACGCCCGTGTCCAAGGCCGTATTCACTGTCTCGACACTTCGTCAAGCTCAGTTTGTCGACCACACGAGTTCTTCGTCGAACCCGAGCACCATACGGCCATAGACACGCCCGTGTCCTAGGCCGTGTGACACTTGTCAAGACCCAAACTTGGCTCTGAACGCTGTCCGTCCCTCTTTTGAATTTTGGGGCATTACAAATGTATACAAAATACACAAAATATTTGCCCTTAAGGCCTTAAAGTTAATCTTAACAAGTGTGGATTATATAGATCGGCACGCAGGCCAGCCACATATAAAGACAGTAAAATTTCTTTATTTGGCCTTCGAGGGCCAAGACAGTAGCAGCAGTAGTAGCAGTAGTACGGCTTCAGCCCATTATTTTCCTCTCCGCTCTCCAGCACTTGCATGGGGGACAATCTACCGTAATAGTGGCAAACAAAGTAACGGTGAGTGCTCAGCTGACCAATTTATTACGACCCAACCCCTTTCCCGGGGGAGTAGTATTCCTTCCCTGCAGGAATAGCATTTTCACAGGCCGATATATCACAAGAAGTGCACTCATGCATAGTCAATATATCACAAACGTCGACCGCACGGTCCGACGCATCGTGAACTCATGGCACATTATCGGTGTACCGGAAAACCAGGGTCCGACCACTGTTCTCTTGTCCCAAACCCAATGGTAAACTTTGAGCATTCATGCCCCACGGCCTACGGGCGGAGACTTTAGTCTTGATGTCAGATAACTCAAGACTGTCATTATGTGATCCTAACGAAGCAAATAACTTAGGCACACAAGTTAGACAACCATAACGCGGATACAGTTCGACCCTTGCTCGTTGCCTAAATTGCCAGTTCAATGTCTAGACAGACGTAGGTCAGCTTCCCCTTGTCTGTTTGACACACTGTCCTTTAAGAGCGCATAGCTCACAATAGCCACAACGTCCCCAAAGGACTGGCTTCACAATCACAGGTTAGCTAGGTTCTCTCACCAGCGACAAGCACTATCTCCTGACATTTGCGACAGAACACCTTTCTGTACCCAGCCCAAACCATATCTGGACCAACTATCCAAAACACCCTGCAGCCACCTGCAGTGGCAGAAACACTGGACTTTCATAGCATACAACACATGCACTATGAGAGTATTTTCCTAGAATTCCACTCTAGTACTTCCTGCTACTCCACTTCGCAGGCACAACCCACTGACTCCACAAAATACTCGTTTATATGTGGAGTCTTCTCTGGTGTGCAAAATAAAACTTCACCTATCTTGACCAACCTGTCCAGATGGGCTTCACACAGTATACCTATTCTATATTACACCTTTACGGATCTATTTGCAAGAATTCTTGCGGATTTCAAGAATCAACCCAACAGAAATCCCTCAACATTCCTCCTTTTGGTGGGGGAAATCTGAAATGCCCCAAAATTTGAAAGAAGGACGAGCAGCACCGAGATCCAAGTTTGGGTCTTGGTAAGGGTCACATGGCCTAGGACACGGGCGTGTCCATGGCCGTGTCGTACCGGGTTCATCGAGAGCCCGGGAAATCGACGATTTTCGCTCATTTTGTCGACTAGAGGGGGACACGCCCTCCGACACGCCCGGGTGGGAGGTACACATCCATGTCACAGGTGTGTTCCCTCTGTCGACCACTTTTGTCGACCGAAGTCTTGAGTGCCGACACAAAGGAGGTGTCTACACAGAGGTGTCAATACAGAGGTGTTGACACAAAGGTGTCGACACAGGGGAGGTGTCGACACAGAGGTGTCGACACAGGGGTGTCGACACAGAGGTGTCGACACAATGGTGTCGACACAGAGGTGTCGACACAATGGTGTCGACATAGAGGAGGTGTCGACACAGACAAGGAACACGGCCTAGGATACGAGCGTGTCCATGGACGTGTCGTACCAGGTTCGTCGAGAGGCAGGGAAGTCGATGATTTTCGCTCAACGAAGTGTCGAGACAGTGAACACGGCTTGGGACACGGGCGTGTCCAAGGCCGTGTCCTTCTCGGGTTGTGAGCTGTGCCGTGTAAGGGTTTTGAACACGACCTGGAGCCCAGGCGTGTTCCTATTCGACACGGCCGTGTCAAATGTAATACAGGCGTGTCATATACTCGTGTCCTTCTCGGGTTCTGTTTGGTCCTGTGTCGATGGAGGAACACGCCCAGGAACACGGGCGTGTACTGCATGACACAATCGTGTCAGCTCTAACATGGGCATGTTCAGAGCCTGTGTCCTACTTTGCATGCGATGATTTCGGCATTGATTGGGGAACACAGCCTTGGACACGGGCGTGGCACAAGCCATTTTCGGCCCAGGTGTTTTGATTTTTTGGTCGGATCGGGGCCGTTTGTTTCCTTCTTTTGGGATCTGATGGTCCAGGGTTGCCCTTGCTGAGTTAAGTCCGGGAATAGTGTATAAATACCCTCATTCTTCTTCAAACACTCTCTTTCTAAGATCTAGAGAGAAGGGAGAGCAAGGAAGGTGGTGAAGGAGAGATCCGGCTGCCGAACAAGCTTCGGTGCTCCAAATCGCGAGTCGAGTCCAGATCCATGGAGGCAAGACCGTTGCGAAGGTTTTCATCCAGCTAAGTTGTTATGGCTAGGAAGAGAGGTCGGAAGGTAACGACACTTCTCCTCATGGTTTTACGATGCATGTTTAACATCTTTTACTGTTTAGTTTTTGGGCACCGAACTCTCAAATGAGAGGGGTTTGGGTCGCCAAGGTCCAAGAGGAACCTCCGAGTTGATTGAGTCCGTACACGACATGTTTTTGCATTAGATATCCGCTCCGTTAGTGGATTAGGCATGGTGGGTGAAGCCGTTGTCGCGACCGTTAGTCCAACTCGGTGATGTTTCATACGATCTTTAAGGATTCGTAGAGATCTGTTACGGGAAGATGCCGTTTGTGATGTTTGTTATGTTTTCCCCCTTTTCTCAAGTGAGTACGTGTAGTCGGAACCGGACAAGTTAGCTCCTAAATGATGGTAGATGGTTTCCTTGGTGGAGAAGGTTAGCTCCGCATTGGAGGTAGATGGTTTCCTTGGTGTGCGGGGATGTTGCAGTACGAAGGAGGGATTAGGGCGGAAATGGTATTTAGATTGTAATGTGCTAAGGCGTGGCTTTGTCTCTATGGTCGGCTGGCTATCCCGTGACGTGCAGGTCATGTGTGGAGAGTGTCCCGGCGAGACTACTCCCCTTCTATGAGACTGACGAGAATACCAAGCATGGGGCAAGCCCGGGCAATGAGGCCATGAGCGGGTGGGGTCCAGCAAGGCTTCTTAGAATCGGTCAGTGTGTTAAACGGAATCCTGACATGAGAAGTCAGAGATTGCAGGCAAGCCCGGGTCTAAGACCATGAGCGGGTGGGGCCTTGGCAAGAGTTCTGTGTGGAGTCTTGCATGTAGTTGGGGGAATTGCAGTGCCCCCTTTGTGTGCGGCTTAATGACAATGGGGAAATGATGAGTACCCAGATGATGTGATGATATGCTAGTTGCATACGCATTAGGGTGCCTTGGTGGAAGCCCGGGTTTTGCATTCATGCTGCATAGTAGGCCCCTTTTCTTTATATGCTCAGCAGTAGAGAACGTGCATGTTGTTTGAGACATCCAAGCTTGTTCAATAGTGCTATACTTGTTTATGTATATTGTATACGAAGTGCTGACTTGCAGGTTGAAGGGGTACTGTAACGCCCCTGCTTTTTCGGCATTATTGTCTCCCCTGGTTGGCATCTTTGTGACGTAAGGGCGTTACTCTAGCGTTCAGTTGGTGGCGCGTCGCCGTTAGTGCGCTTTCGCGTCTCGTCGATTCAGTCGGCCGAATTCTTGAATCTTTGGCAGAAACAAAAATTTTCACATTTGGAAAGCTTAATTGATTGTCTTTTTCTGTCTTGCTCGTCCAGTTCGTCGAACCAACCTTGCTATGTCGATTTTATCTTATTTTATCCTCTGGGTTCGAGCTTGACGATGGTTAGTTTTTCTGGGCGTTGTTTTGGAGGTTGACGATCGTCGAGCTCCACGCTTGCCGTGCTGGCTCGACGAGTCGTCAAGCGGGGCCGTCTGGTGTCGACACTTTGTGTCGACACCGCTGGTTGTCAGTGTCGACACTGCGGTGTCGACACTGCCGGCCGGTGTCGACACAGTGGGTCGATACCGCTGGCTGTCGGTGTCGACACTGCTGTGTCGACACTGCCGGCCGGTGTCGACATAGTGTGTCGACACCGCTGGCTGTCGGTGTCGACACTGCTGTGTCGACACTGCCGGCCGGTGTCGACACAGTGTGTCGACACCGCTGGCTGTCGGTGTCGACACTGCTGTGTCGACACTGCCGGCCGGTGTCGACACAGGTGTGTCGACACCGCTGGCTAGCGGGTGTCGACACTGCTATGTCAACACTGCTGGCTGGTGTCAACACAGGCATGTCGACACCGCTGTTCTGTGGTGCGTCGGCACCACCGGTCTGGTGTAGTTGAACCCGGTCCTTGCAGCTGTGGAGTATTTATACCCTGTTTCTCTGTATCTTTAGCCGACCTAGGTTTCTCCTGCTTTCCGCCCCAGAGCGGCGTGCGCGGAGGAGTTTGCCGTCCGTGCCTCTCCCGGCGATCACCGACGGAGCTCTGGTGCTCGGTTTTTCCCGCCGATCGTGGATCGGGAAGGCTCTCGTCGAGAGCTACGCCCTTGGGGTAATTTCTTCCACGTTCCTCGAGTTTTTTCTTGCTAGGGTTTTCGGCCCTAACCGTTTCTCCAGTCATCTTTCGTCCAGATTTCGGCTCCTATCGCGACGCGTGGAGATTTGGAGAGTTTTTCCGGTAAACCGAGGCAAGTAGTGTTCTTGCTTTTCCTTTGTTCTTAATTCTAAATTCCTACCTTCCTTTTTGTTTCTACACTTGTTGAGCTTTTCATATTTCGACGGTAGAGATACTTGTTCTGAACTCCTAACTTGTTTTCCCCTCTATTTCTGGAATTTGTGACTTGATGTCCCTTAAGTTTTAAATCTCAAAATCTTGCTGTTCTTTGAAACACCCTTATGCAGCCCACTTGGTCGGTTATCCCTGGAGTTTATGGTGATGAATGAGCGTAAATGAACACTGCTTGTATAATTATGTAACTAAGGAAATTCAGATGAACTATGCGCGTTGGGGTCCTCCCTCGGCATAGCGTTGTATATTCAGATGAACTATGCGCGTTGGGGTCCTCCCTTGGCATAGTGTTTTATATTCAGATGAACTATGCATTGCATACACACACCCTAGTTGTATCATTGCATTGCATACACACACCAATATGTCTTCAGTAGATTTTGATGGAAGCACGAACACTACACTCATAGCATGATAAGAAGTATACGGGGCATATTATGTAGTATGGGATGCATAATATGTGTTTGTATATGGATCCACCATAGGTGGCAACATGTGACGGTTATGTAGTATGGGATGCATAACCATCATCACATGGATGACCATTAGCGTGTTTTCTTTCTTCGTTGCATACAATATTATGTAGTATGAGATGCATAATATTGAATGTATACGCCGCTCATAGCATGCACTAAGGCCTTGTTGTAGGAAGCATAGCACTGCATACATAGCATATCCTTGCATAAGCACACGTGCCAAGTTAAAGATCTGCATGATGACATATGTACACTCACACTATGGGATGAAATTTATACATTCATGCATTCATATTATAGGCACAAGCTAGAAGCATAACATTATTTTATGATTTCCCATAGCAAGGTAACAATAGGAGCAAGTATCGGTTCTTTTTCGACCTGATCTGAGTTTGTCCGTTCCGGATCTGAACTGTGTCAGGGTATGCTAGTTTCTAGCTTCAGTGTCCTAAGCTAGGTCCCGGATAAGCCTTTTTGTTCGTATCGGTCTATGTGAATCCGAAATAGTGTGTTTTGGGGAATGCTTTCCCAGTTTGTGGTGTCTTAGGCAAGGTCTGACTAGATCTCCGTTTGTTCTGTAGAATGCCGCCTAAGCGCGTTGCGACGAGGTCGACCCCCCAGTCAGAGGGCGAGTCTTCAGGTGCCCAGAGCGAAGCGGTGATCGAAGCATTGACGCTAAGTAATGAGACCCTGGCAAAGCAGATGGTGGACATGCAGTACCAGATGCAATCGATGTTGGATGTCATCTCTGGGCAGCAGTCCAGAGCACAGGGTCCTGCTGTGGATCAAGCGGTTCCTATCCCCCCTACTGCTCTAGTTCCCCCAGTTGCGTTGCCGCATGAGATGAATTTCATTTCTCACTTCCAGCATTTAGGACCCCAGTCGTATGACGGTAGGGCAGACTTCATGGCATTGGATGACTGGATTATTGCCATGGAAGAAATGTTTTCCTACTCTGGCTTTTCTCCCAATCAAAAGGTGATGATTACGGCTTATCAACTCAAGGGCCTTGCGAAGAGTTGGTGGATCAGATAAAAAGAGAACCTTTCGGAGGGGTGCTCGTGGGAATCATTCAACAGTTTGTTACTAAAGAAGTTCCTACCATCAGTCGAGCGAGACCGCCTCATGAATAGTTTCCTACACCTGAAGCAGCGGCAACTCACTGTTGGTGAGTACGAAGTCGAGTTTGGCAAGCTCAGTCGTTTCTCCCCAGACCTGATAGAATCTGAAGAAGGCGGAGTGAAGCGTTTTTTGGGTGGTCTGAGGTATGATATCCAGCAGTTGGTTAGTGCCTACAAGTCGGAGACCTTTGCCGAAGTAGTTGAAGCTGCCTTAAAGGTTGAGGCGATAGAAAATGCGAAGAATCGGGGATCACTTGCAAAGAAGGACAAGAGGAAATCTGACGATGGAGGAAGTGCGAGGGCACCTGGCCCTGCAGTGAAGAAGGACAGAAGAGAGGTGTGTAGCTTCTGTGATAAGCCGGGGCACTCTCTCGATATGTGTTTTAAGAGGTTGGATGCGCAGAAGCTGTCTCAGGTGCATGCGATCCAAGATGCTCCCAAAGGGGGTCCTGTCTGTTCTTATTGTCAGAGGATTGGACATGATGTGTCTCGTTGTCGCAAGAAGGCTGGAGCTTGTTATCTCTGTGGCCAAAGAGGACACATGAGGGCTAATTGCCCGCAGAGCCAGCCTGCGCTGCATGCAGTCCCGTTGCAGACCTTACCGCCGCCCCCGCCTCTCGAGGACAAAGGAAAAGGAAAGTTGAATGTGCTGACCAAGGAGGAGGCCCAATCATCGACTCAGGTGATCGCAGGTTAGTCTCTGACTCGGCTAGTTATTCCTTTTAGTGGATATATGGTTTCTGCATATTAGTTTCGCGCACTGTGTGTTTAGGT
This sequence comes from Platanthera guangdongensis, assembly GCA_039583875.1. NCBI lineage: Eukaryota > Viridiplantae > Streptophyta > Magnoliopsida > Asparagales > Orchidaceae > Platanthera > Platanthera guangdongensis. Next base: position 139,936,912 of record CM077158.1, on the reverse strand, counting down.
GAATTTAAGGTGAAGAATAAGTGGGCTCGTGTTTTGTTTGATTCGGGTGCTACTCATTCTTTTGTGGCAAGAAGTTTTGTGGACTGTCATCGTTGGGCTCTCGACCAGTTAGATACCTCCATAGATGTCAAATTTCCTTCAGGAGAGTTGGTGAGGTCAAGCCAGGGTATCCAAAAGTGCCCCATCTCCCTAGGCAGGTTTCTGGCGATTGCGGATCTGAAGGTGCTAGATTTGGTGGACTTTGACATAATTTTGGGCATGGACTGGTTGTCCAGCTATGATGCTGTCATTCAGTGCAAGCTCAAGCGCTTGGATTTCAAGGGTAGCAATGGCCAGCCCATGAGTGTGTATGGTTTGCCGCGTCTGGAGTCTCCGATAATTTCTGCGGTGCGTGCTCGTATATTTCTAGAGTCTGGCTGTGATTCTTTTCTTGTCTCTGTTTCTGTTCTAGGAGCTGCACCGGTTGAGCCTCGGGTAGAGGACGTTTCTGTGGTGTGCGAGTTTCCGGATGTTTTTCCAGATAGCCTTCCTGGACTTCCTCCTGAGAGAGAGATGGAGTTTGTTATAGACCTCGAGCCAGGCACTCGCCCTATTGCCAAAGCACCGTACTGCATGGCGCCGCGTGAGTTAGAGGAGCTGCGTACTCAACTGGATGAGTTATTGCAATGCGGTTTTATTAGACCCAGCTCTTCTCCCTGGGGTGCACCAGTGCTCTTCGTGAAGAAAAAGGACGGGACGATGAGACTATGCATTGATTATCGAGAGCTAAACAAGGTAACAATTAAGAACAGATATCTGTTGCCTAGGATCGATGATTTGTTCGATCAGTTGCGGGGTAGCTCTGTGTTCTCGAAGATTGACCTCCGTTCAGGTTACCATCAGTTGAGGATCCGGGAGTCAGACATTCCACGTACTGCTTTTTGTTCTCGTTATGGTCACTTTGAATTTCTGGTGATGTCTTTTGGATTGACGAATGCACCGTCAGCTTTGATGGACATGATGAACAGGGTGTTCAAGGATTTTTTGGATAAGTTCGTGGTGGTGTTCATTGACGATGTCCTAGTATATTCTAGAGATGCAGATGAGCACGCCTTGCACTTGCACTTGGTTTTGTCTACTTTGAGGGAGCACAAGCTGTATGCGAAGCTTAGCAAGTGTGAGTTCTGGATATCTCAGGTGTCTTTCCTAGGACACATTGTAAGTAAGGAAGGTATCTCAGTGGATTCTGCAAAGATAGCTGCGGTTTTGTACTGGAAGAAACCTGCATTGCCTAAAGAGATAAGGAGCTTCTTAGGGTTGGCAGGTTACTACAGAAAATTTGTGGAAGGGTTCTCTGTCCTCTCTGCGCCGTTGACCAGGCTTACACAAAAGAGCGTAGCTTTTGTTTGGAGCGATGCCTGTGAGGGAGCTTTTCAAGAGCTCAAGAGGCGTTTGTGTTCTGCTCCAGTGTTGGCTATGCCAGTGGAAGGAGTGGAGTATGTTGTTTATGTGGACGCCTCGCGAGTTGGACTCGGTTGCGTGCTGATGCAGGACGGCAAGGTGATTGTGTATGGATCAAGACAATTGAAGGTGCATGAAAAGAATTACCCTACGCACGATCTAGAATTTGCTACCGTCATTTATGCCTTGAAATTGTGGAGACATCTTCTATATGGAGTGTCATGCAAAATTTATTCGGATCACAAAAGTTTGAAATATGTCTTTACTCAGAAGGAACTGAATTTGCGCCAGCGCTGATGGTTAGAGTATGTTGCGGACTACGAAGTGGACATCCTTTATCATCCCGGCAAGGCTAATGTTGTAGCAGATGCGCTGAGCCGGAAGCCCGCACACATCTTTAACCTCTCGATACAATCCCTTGTCGAAGAGTTCTTGCTCATGGACATAACCGTAGGGAATAGCGCTTTGCCGAGTAGCCTAGAGGTGGATGAGCCTTCGTGGATTACCCTCACTAAGCTTCATCAGAAGGACGATCCTGACTTGCAGCACCTCTGCATTAGGACTGAGAGAAGGGAATTACCCGACTTTACAATTGACGACGTGGGTACCTTAAAGTACCGTGGCAGATACTGTATTCCTGCTGTTGGGGACATCCGATCAAAAATATGCAGTGAAGCGCATGGTTCCAGTGTTGCATATCATCCTGGCTCCACGAAAATGTACAGAGATCTGAAGCAGATTGTTTGGTGGTCAGGCATGAAGAATGACATCGCAAGATTTTTGTCTGAATGTCATACCTGTCAACGTGTAAAAGTTGATCACAGAAGGCCAGGTGGTAAGTTAACTCCCTTAGATGTAACGAGTTGGAAATGGGAGAGTGTATCAATGGATTTCATAACCGGTTTGCCCAGATCTCCCCGAGGGCATGATGCAGTGTGGGTCATTGTGGACAGGCTAACTAAGTGTGCCCATTTTGTGCCTTTCAAGATTAGTTATTCCATGGAAAAGATAGCTGAGCTTTATCTGAACGAAGTTATCAGACTTCATGGTGTACCGACTAGTATTGTGTCCGACCGAGACTCCCGATTCTTGTCTCGATTCTGGCAAAGCTTGCAGGGAGCTCTAGGTACTGACCTTAGATATTCTACTGCCTATCATCCGCAGACAAATGGTCAGACGGAGAGAGTGAACCAGATCTTGGAGGATATGCTTAGATGCTATATCCTGGACAATAGCGGAGCTTGGGATAAACCCCTCGGATTAATGGAGTTTGCATACAATAATAGTTATCATGAAAGTTTGCAGATGGCGCCCTTTGAAGCTCTTTATGGAAGGCGTTGTCGAACTCCTCTGTTTTGGACAGAAGTGGGCGAGAAGCCGTTGCTCGGACCAGAAGTGCTGGAGGATATGAGTACTTCAGTAAGGCACATTCGTGAAAAGCTGAGGTTAGCTCAGGAGGGATACGAGAAGTATGCAAACCAGCGCAGAGTTGACCTGGAGTTTGCGGTTGGGGACATGGTGTTTTTGAAGGTCTCCCTGATGTCGGGTGTTAAAAGATTTGGAAGAAACCATAAGCTAGATCCCAGGTATGTGGGGCCTTTTCAGATTTTGGAGCGCATTGGATTTTCTGCCTATAGACTAGAGTTGCCTGATTCTTTCCCTGGTGTTCACGACGTGTTCCACGTGAGCCAGTTGCAAAAGTGTGTCTGCAGTGAGCGGCATATCCCTGTATCGGTACCCCGGTTGTAGCCTAATCTCTCGTATGTTGAAGAACCGGTTCGTATTCTGGAGACACAAGACCGTGTGCTAAGAAATAAAACAATTCCAATGGTTAAGGTTCTCTGGCGAAATCAGGATGCAAGAGGTGCAACTTGGGAATTGGAATCCGCAATGAGAGAATCTCATCCTCAGTTGTTCTCTTAATCTCTCTGGTTAGTATTCTAATTTCAAGAATTCTTCTGTCTTGTCTCGTTCTCTGTCCTCTTTTTTTTTCCGTTTGTGTTTCAAGTTTCGGGACGAAACTTCCCTTTTGGAGGGGTGACTGTAACGCCCCTGCTTTTTCGGCATTATTGTCTCCAATGGTTGGCATCTTTGTGACGTAAGGGCGTTACTCTAGCGTTCAGTTGGTGGCACGTCGCCGTTAGTGCGCTTTTGCGTCTCGTCGATTCAGTCGGCCGAATTCTTGAATCCTTGGCAGAAACGGAAATTTTCACATTTGGAAAGCTTAATTGATTGTCTTTTTCTGTCTTGCTCGTCCAGTTCGTCGAACCAACCTTGCTATGTCGATTTTATCTTATTTTATCCTCTGGGTTCGAGCTTGACGATGGTTAGTTTTTCTGGGCGTTGTTTTGGAGGTTGACGATCGTCGAGCTCCACGCTTGCCGTGCTGGCTCGACGAGTCATCAAGCGGGGTCGTCTGGTGTCGACACTTTGTGTCGACACCGCTGGTTGTCGGTGTCGACACTGCGGTGTCGACACTGCCGGCCGGTGTCGACACAGTGGGTCGACACCGCTGGCTGTCGGTGTCGACACTGCTGTGTCGACACTGCCGGCCGGTGTCGACACAGTGTGTCGACACCGCTGGCTGTTGGTGTCGACACTGCTGTGTCGACACTGCCGGCCGGTGTCGACACAGTGTGTCGACATCGCTGGCTGTCGGTGTCGACACCGCTGTGTCGACACTGCCGGCCGGTGTCGACACAGTGTGTCGACACCGCTGGATGTCGAGTGTCGACACTGCAGTGTCGACACTGCCGGCCGGTGTCGACACAGGTGTGTCGACACCGCTGGCTGGCGGGTGTCGACACTGCTGTGTCGACACTGCCGGCTGGTGTCGACACAGGGGTGTCGACACCGCTGTTCTGTGGTGCGTCGGCACCACCGGTCCGGTGTAGTTGAACCCGGTCCTTGCAGCTGTGGAGTATTTATACCTTGTTTCTCCTTATCTTTAGCCGACCTAGGTTTCTCCTGCTTTCCGCCCCAGAGCGGCGTGCGCGGAGGAGTTTGCCATCCGTGCCTCTCCCGGCGATCACCGACGGAGCTCCGGTGCTCGGTTTTTCCCGCCGATCGTGGATCTGGAAGGCTCTCGTCGAGAGCTACGCCCTCGGGGTAATTTCTTCCCCGTTCCTCGAGTTTTTTCTTACTAGGGTTTTCGGCCCTAACCGTTTCTCCAGTCATCTTTCATCCAGATTTCGGCTCATATCGCGACGCGTGGAGATTTGGAGAGTTTTTCCGGTAAACCTAGGCAAGTAGTGTTCTGATGCGCCCTCGCGAACAGACTCTTACTGTGGTTGGTTCGGTGAGTCGATCGCCGCGGGCTCGCTCGGGTAGGCAAGTGCACCTATCGCAAGTAGTACTCGATATTCGGGGGAATACCGAGGTCGTATTGTTCTCGGGGTCGCGTTGACTATTCTTACTCCTCCGGGAGGACTATTATTTTACTGAAAGTAAGGTGGATTTTTTTTACTTAATAAAAGACGGAAAAGCAAAGGAGCGAAAAAACGATTTAGAAAATATTCGATGAAGGGCTAACGCTCGGCATCGAATCGGATTAAGACTAAAACAATTTTTAATAATAAAAAGACTTAGTTTTCAAATTAATAATAATGCAACTTGGTCGTGGAGGTTCCACTAATGTGAGCTCACCTAGCTATAGGGATATCGCTTACCTAAACGTTAAGACTATTCGACCGAACGTTAGTCCGACGAAGGATTCCTCTTAACGCCCGCTTTACGCTAAGAACCCCGCTATTGGGTGGGGAACCCAATCCGGTAGAATTACGCTAGTCCTCTCTCGAGGGTATGCACGCAACTCTATTTACCCAGGGGTGATCGGTCCATATGCACGGCCTCTCGGCTAGCTAGCATACGGACTACGGAAATAGGGCCCACACATCGATTATGTGGTCCTACGCGTCGTAAACCCGGGGTAAACCTTAAGTGCTTAAATTAAAATGAAAATAAAGAGCTTCAATTATTATAAATCATTTCAAATGTCCCAATGCTCTTCGATGCCGAGGCTAATAGCGATTAGCCACACATCGGTATGGGGACGGCTTATAATTTAGTGTGGCGCGAGTTCGAAATTAAACACTAAACGTTTATAAGAAGGGGACACAAGAAAAATAACAACATTTAGAAAACTGAAAAACTAGCTAAAACAAGAACTCACGCACACTCCAAATTATAAATTAAAAAGGAACTAAGTTACACATAAAAGAAATTTGCATTTTTCAAATTTGCGAGTCCCACTCAGACGAGTGGGGGCGGTAAATAAAAGCTGAAAATTGCAAGTCCTACTCAAACGAGTAGGACTGAAATGAAAGCGAGTGCTACTCAAATGAGTAGGAGAAAATAAATGCGATTACAGGGCTATAAAGTCCGGCCATTAAACTCAAGTGAGTAGGCGGAAAAATAAAGAAAGAAAAATTACAATTCCTACTCAAACGAGTAGGCAGGAAATAAAGTAAGAAAAATTACAAGTCCTACTCGAATGAGTAGGACTGAAAATGAAAACGGTGCGCCATTTAACTCTTAACGAGTAGGCGGAAATAAATACACACAGACACACACACTCCATAAGAAATTCAAGAAAGCAATAACGCTAACACCTACACTCACACACTCTACAAAATTGAACAAAACATAAAGGTTATACACCTACACTCACACACTCTACACAATTTGAATCAAAGCATAAAAGTTATACACCTACACTCACACACACTTCATGAAGATTAAGAAGAACAAAAGGAAATTTAGGCTCATACACTCACACACACAAATAAAAAGCAAAATGAAAGTTACCTAAAAAATTAAAATTTTAACTTTTTCATGCTTAGGTTTTGCCAAAAACAAATAAAAAGAGGAAATTTCAATTTTTAGAAGACAAAAGTTTTTCAAAACAAATTAAAAACCAAAGTTTTTGGAAAATTAAAATGCCAACATTTTCATTCTTATGATGTTATGAAAGTGCTAAAAAAGGTGAAAAAGAAGATGAAAAGAACAAAAGAGGTTTTACAATCCTAAAAGAAAACTAAGTAAAAAAAAAGAACAAAATCACTTTTTTTAAATCTCTTTTATAAAATCATAAGAATGAAATCAAACTTCTTTCAAGAAAAAGACAAGGAGAAAAAGGGGAAAACCTATCATACCTAAGCATGAAAACAAGTTAAAAACATGTAAAATAAATAAGTTACACTCATACACACACACACACATTTCATAAAAGAAGAACTAAATGAAGAACAAAGATGAAACTAAGAATAAAAAGGAGAAGGAAAGTGGGCACAAGTGTTCATTCCAAAGCCATATATAAAGAGAAAATTTTACATTTTATTAATTAAAAGAAACTATTACAAGCTATTACAAGGGCTAAAGCTAAAGCAAAACAAAACTTGAAATAAAGAAGGGAGAAATCTCCTTACATAGCACTAGAAATCACGGATGCAGCACACAAAAAGACACTAAATTGGCCCAAAAATCTGAACCCTTGGACCTTAAAGAACTAGGCAATTTATAGGCAAAAAATTCTAAGTACACACCCTCGGTCACGGGCGTGTAGGGGGGGGCGTGACAGTACTATTCATGAAGGCGGCTGGCGATTGGACAGGAAAGTTGACTTCGGGCTGAGTTCGCGGCAGTCACGCCCCAGGTCACGGGCGTGACTCTGGGCGTGTCGGGGAGGTAGAACCGGGCGCGGGTTGCGCCAAAAGTCTTCGGCAGCATCTTGTCGGGCTAGCTGGAAAGGTCACGCCCCAGGTCACGGGCGTGACTCTGGGCGTGTTAGTTGGTGTCGACACTCGACGAATGTCGAGTGGAAAGTGTCGAGTCGAAATCGTCGAGCGGAAATTGAGTCACGCCCCAGGTCACGGGCGTGACGCTGGGCGTGACTGTTGGTGTCGACACTCGACGATCGTCGAGCGGAATTCGTCGAGAGGAGAGGACACGGGCTTGGGTCACGCCCCGTGTTGGGTGACACGGGCGTGTCGCCAGGCCTGTCGAGCTTTTTACTTCAGAAATCTGCCAGTTCACGGAATTTGAGCATCACGCCTTGGTCACGGGCGTGACAAATATGTCACGGGCGTGTACTGCCCAATTTTGGCAGATTTTGAACTTTTTCTGAAAAATAAAATAAAACAAGTTAGAAGCAAATTTACAAGAATAGGAACATTTTATTGAACAAAAATAAGTAAAAACGACGAAAATAAATGAAAATGACTAAATTAATGTGCACAAAAATACGTATATTTACAATTCATCAAATACCCCCATACTTAGGCTTTTGATATTTCAGAGCAAAAGTTTGAGGTGAATCTATAAGGAATAAAAAAAAACTCTAAGTTTTGGCTATCGCTTAATCAATTATAAGAGAGATCGAAATAAATATACGGGGTGTAAGAGTTAAGTCCTAAAATTATGTAGATGATTTAAATAGCGCAAAAGTTTTGGCCAAAAGACTTCTTGATGTAATCAAATAGAAGGCAACATTTGTAATGGTTAGATTAACGAAAATAGTTTGGAATTATAAGAACTCTAGCTTATACGAGTGCTACTGGAAATAATACAATTTACTAATTATGCTCTCAAAAAGATTTTTGAATTAATTCTAGAATCGTGTAATTGGCTAAGGGGGTAGTGGGTTTATGAAGAGGGTTTTGATATTTGAGGTGAGGTAATTTTTTCTCGAACCTCCATTTTTTTTCTTTTGGATTATTAGGAAAATGAAATCTTATTTTCCTAATATGATTTTTGTTTTTCAACTTCATAAGAATAAAATTAACCCAATGTATATTTGTAGGAGTAATGAATTTTATCCTCTTACTCCTTATATAATTTTTTTAAATTATTGGGTGCCTATATTTACGGAACGAAATCTTATTCCCATTGACATAAGATCTTTTAAGGATAAAAATTTTCATGTCAAGTAGGTCATGAAAAGTGAGGGGAGAAAGGAAAACTAGATTGTAATCCTAAAAATTTTTGAGAGCAATCTTAATAATTTGTACGTTCCAATTTTTTTCAGAAAACTAAAAGTAAGTATAATTGAATTCTATAGTCGTTATTTCCTAACATAATATACGTGCTCCTATCAATGAAAAATTAGAAGTAGTGCCTAAAACGAGTTCGCTAGTTTTAACAAAGCATAAAGAATTCTTTAAAACTTAACCCCGGCTATTTAAATTTTTCAATCAATAATTAATAAACGGGTAGTGAACAAAGAATTAATCAAATTCGCATATAAATAAACTCAAAACTGAATCTTTGGATAGCAGAAAAGTTAAGTATGGAATATTTAATTTATTTATTTCAAAACATTTTTTTTTTATTTTTATAGTTTTTGTTATCATTTTTTTTGTTTTTCATTTATTATCTTTTTTTTGTATTTTTGATTTTCTCAATTTTTTTTGAAATTTTTTTTTTTTAAAACTATTATCTTTTTTTTATATTTTTTAAGAGAATTTTCATAATATGTACAAAAATAAGGGAATAAAAAGGTTTGTACAAGAATGAGGAAGGGGGAGAGAGAAAAGTGTATGTACAAAAAATATTTACAAAGTGAAACTAAATATATTTTTTTTTGTTTTCTATTTTTTTTTTGTTTTTAAGTTTTTTGGAAAAAAGAAAGAAAGAGAACAAAACAAAAAATTTTTTTGGATTTTTTCATTTAAAATTTTTTTTTTTTTGTTTCATTTTAAGATGTTTTTTAATTTTTTTTGTTTTTGTTTTGTTGTTATATGTATTTTTTTGTATTTTTTTTTGAAATGCAGAAAAAAATGAAGTGCAGAAAGTAAAGCACGAAAATACCCCCATACTGAAGTCCAACATTGTCCCCAATGTTGTACCGTAAGTATGCGGAACAGAAAGGAAAGACAATATATACAAAGAAAAGAAAGTGAAGGGGGTAGAAGCTTCCCTGAAACGCGTAGGGGGAGGCCGATCAGAAACCCTGCGTTTATTAGAAAAAAACAGCAAAGATAATAAGGAAAGAGCGAAAAAGATAAGCGAGGGGTACCTCCCAGGAGCGCTTTGTTTATAGTCGTGTAGCTTGACTATTTTGGCGGGTTTATTAGGTGGAGGAAAGTTATGGTTTCGCTAAAACCGATCACTGGGTCGCCTGCTATATAAGACTTTAACCGATGACCGTTTACTTTAAAAGAGCCTTTGTCCGGGTGGGAGACGAGTACGGTTCCATAAGGAAAAACTTCTTCAACTAGGAAGGGACCGGACCATCTAGATTTTAATTTACCTGGAAAAAGCCTAAGACGTGAATTGTAAAGAAGGACAAGATCGCCCGGAGAAAATAATTTTTGGGACTTGATTTTTCGATCGTGATATAACTTAGAGCGCTCCTTATAGAATTTATTGCTCTCGTAAGCGTTCGCACGCCATTCATCGAGCTCGTTTAGTTGCAGTTTTCTATTCTGAGCGGCTAAGTTGGAGTCGAGGTTTAAGAGTTTTAAAGCCCAAAGTGCGCGATGCTCTAATTCTACGGGTAAATGGCACGCTTTGCCGTAGACTAACCAGAACGGCGTACATCCAATAGCGGTTTTGTATGCCGTCCGATACGCCCACAACGCATCGTCGAGTTTAACGGACCAATCTTTCCTATTTAGCGAAACGGTTTTTTCTAAAATTCGCTTAATCTCTCGATTTACTACCTCGACTTGGCCACTTGTTTGCGGGTGGTAGGGGGTGGCAAGCTTGTGCGTGACTCCGTATTTAGCTAACGTCTTAGCCATAAGAGCGTTACAGAAATGCGTTCCCCTATCACTAACAATTGCGCGAGGCGTGCCGAAGCGAGAAAATAATTTTTTAAGAAATGTAACGACGACTCGCGCATCGTTGGTGGGGAGAGCTTGCGCTTCCGCCCACCTCGATACGTAGTCCACCGCCACTAAAATATACATATTTTTGAAAGATGGAGGTAGGGGGCCAACAAAATCTATGCCCCACAAATCGAAGACTTCGCACTCTAAAAACATGTTTTGGGGCATCTCGTCGCGACGAGAGATGTTACCCGACCGCTGAGAGCTATCGCATGCGCGCACAAAATTATGTGCGTCTTTGAAGAGAGTGGGCCAAAAGTAGCCCGCCTCTAGCGCCTTCCGAGCGGTCCGGTTGGCTTGATAATGCCCACCGGCTGGACCCTCGTGGCAGTGCTTAAGAATTTGTAAGCACTCCACACCCGCAACGCATCTTCGGACCGCTTGGTCCGCGCAGATACGAAAAAGAAATGGGTCCTCCCAAAAGAAATTTTTCAAGTCAGAAAAGAATTTCTTCTTTTGATAACTTGAAAACTCTTTCGGAAGCACCCGCGCTACTAAGAAATTTGCAAAATCTGCGAACCAAGGCGAAGATGACGAAGATTTATTAATGGCAAGAAGGCGTTACTCGGGGAATCTGTCATTTATTTCAGATTCGACGAGCGCTTCCGCACCCGGATTTTCTAAACGGGAGAGGTGGTCTGCCGCTAGATTTTCCGCTCCCCGCTTATCTCGGATCTCCAAATCAAACTCTTGTAGGAGGAGAATCCATCGAAGAAGGCGGGGCTTCGCATCATTTTTAGCTAATAAATATTTAAGCGCGGAGTGATCGGTAAAAACGATAACTTTAGATAGCGTTATATACGAGCGAAACTTATCGAAAGCGAAAACGACGGCTAAGAGTTCCTTTTCCGTTGTCGTGTAATTTACTTGTGCGGAAGTGAGCGTCTTGCTAGTGTAATAAATAAGATGAAAATGTTTTTCTACGCGTTGGCCAAGAACGGCACCTCGGGCAATATCACTAGCGTCGCACATTATTTCGAACGGAAGGGACCAATTAGGGGCCACTAAAATTGGTGAAGTGATAAGTTTTTGTTTTATCAAATTAAAGGCGGACTCGCATTCGCTACTAAAGATGAAGCGTGATTTCTTTTCCAAGTGGTGAGTTAGCGGCTTTGTTATTTTTGAAAAGTCTTCAATGAAGCGTCGATAAAAGCCCGCATGGCCTAAGAAACTCCTAATAGATTTTACGTTTGTTGGATGCGGAAGTTTTTCTATAATTTCTATCTTGGCCTTATCCACCTCTATCCCCTTAGATGAAATCATATGGCCGAGGACCAAACCTCCTCGAACCATAAAGTTGCATTTTTCCCAATTTAAAACAAGGCTTGTGTCCTCGCACCGTTGAAGGACACGATCTAAATTGTGAATGCAATCGGGAAAAGAGCGTCCGAAAACAGAGAAGTCATCCATAAAGACTTCCATAATGTCTTCTACGAGCTCGCCAAAGATTGCTAGCATACATCTTTGGAATGTAGCTGGCGCGTTGCAGAGTCCAAATGGCATTCTTCGATAGGCGAAGGTGCCAAACGGGCAAGTAAAAGTTGTTTTCTCTTGATCATCGGGGGAAATGGGGATTTGGAAAAACCCCGATAAACCATCAAGAAAACAATAATACGGATGACCGGATAAACGCTCTAAAATCTGGTCCAAAAATGGCAGAGGGAAATGGTCCTTGCGGGTGGCGTCATTAAGTTTTCTATAGTCGATGCACACTCGCCAACCCGTAACAGTACGAGTTGGGACGAGCTCGTTATGCTCATTCGCCACTACGGTAAGACCGCCCTTCTTGGGCACGACATGCACGGGACTAACCCATGCACTATCCGAAATAGGGTAGATAATCCCCGCATCTAATAACTTAATGATTTCGGCTTTAACGACGTCTTTCATGTTTGGGTTAAGACGACGTTGCGGATGAATCGTTTTGCGGCAATTATCGTTAAGAAAAATCTTATGGGTGCAAAAGGAGGGGCTAATCCCCTTTAAGTCAGAGATTTGCCATGCAATTGCGTGGAGATGTTTAAGTAAAACTTCCAATAAATCGGAAGTCTCCGAATCACTCAAGTCCGAAGAAATGATAACGGGAAGCGTATCGCCTTTTCCCAAAAATGCGTATTTGAGTGATGCGGGTAAGGGTTTGAGGTCTAGGATGGGCGGTTCTTCTAGGGAGGTTTTAATTCCTATGTCTTTCTTACCAATTGGTTCGAAAGGCAAGTCTATAGACGTATCCTCATCGCAGTAAAAATTTTTGAGCGCATAAACATCGTCGTTTAAAAACACGGACTCGAAAATGGGAGAAGAACGATCTCCGAAAAAAGGATCTAAAGAATAGCTGAAATCGTCACTCGATGACAAATTGTCCATCGAGGGATTAATAGAGAAAGTAACTTGGTCATCGCCTACTCGGAGGAGAAGACTACCATTACTAACATCTATTAGTGCGCGGGAGGTGGCGAGAAAAGGGCGACCGAGTATTATTGGTACCTCGGCGTCCTCCTCGATATCTAAGATGACGAAGTCTACCGGGAAGGTAAACTTGTCGACTCGGACAAGGACGTCCTCCACTACCCCGATAGGGAACTTAACCGAGCGATCCGCTAATTGGATTCTCATATTCGTAGGACTAGGAGTACCCAAACCTAAACGCGAAAAGAGCGAGAACGGCATCAGATTAATGCTAGCCCCTAAATCAGCTAAGGCGTACTTTACTAATATATCGCCAAAAAGGCACGGGATGGAAAACCGTGCCGGGTCGTTTTGTTTTGTGGGCAATTTATTAGTAAGGGCCGCCGAGCAGACAGCGTTGAGAGATACATGCGAAATATCCTCTAATTTGCGTTTATTAGAAAGTAGTTCTTTTAAAAATTTCGCATATTTGGGCATTTGCGAGATAGCCTCGCAAAAAGGAACATTAATGTGAATTTGTTTTAATAATAAAATAAATTTTTCATATTGCGCGTCCTTACGCTCGTTATCTAATTTATGCGGATACGGAAGAGCTTTGTTTAAAATAATTTTTTCTTTTATAATAGGTAAAGGCGGCGTAAGCGAAGAAAGGGGAAGAGGGGTCGGAGGTGAAATATGTACCTGAGGGTCGGTCCGTTTTGGATCGACCACCTCCTTTCCGCTACGGAGGGTTATAGCGTTGGCGTTCTCCCGCGGATTGGGCTCCGTGTTTCCCGGCAGTGCCCCGAGCGCGCGCTCGGACATCATCCTCGCCAGCTGTCCAACCTGTTGTTCGAGTGTTTTTAGCGATCCGGTGATGTTCCGGATATTTGACTCGTTGGACGCAATATACTTCGAAAAATTTTCCTCCATCGGGGAGGGTTTCGGAAGAGGAGGAGGAGGAGGAAGAAATCCGGGCGCATAAGAAATAGGGGGACGCTGAGCATTATTCGGGTTGCTCCACGAGAAGTTGGGGTGATTCCTCCAACCCGGATTATAGTTATTACTATAAGGGTTGTTGTTGGGGTTGAAGGGAGGACGACCCGAATTTCCCATGAAGTCCACGAACTCTTCAGCTACGCAGACATTAGGGGGAATAAAACAAGGCGGAGTGGAGGAGGCAGCAGACATCTCCGCCACTTGCTTTGTTAACCTTTCAACTTGAAGGGTCAAGAGAGCAGTGGCATCCACTTCAAAAAGACCAGCCGTCGGCTTTGGCCGTCCCCACGGGACGTTCCATTGATAGGCGTTCATAGCCATCTCTTCGAATAAAGCCTGGGCGGCCTCGGGGGTTTTGTTGTTAAGCGTACCCCCGGCAGCCGCGTCAATCATTTGACGCGTCTGAAAATTCAGCCCATTATAAAAATTTGAACTTGCAACCACGTTGGCAGCGCGTGGTGCAGGCAACGGCGGAGGAATTCTTTAAACCGTTCCCAAGTCTCGTATAGAGACTCAGGATCGTTCTGCACAAACGAAGAAATGTCCGCCCGCAACTTTGCAGTTTTTGCGGGCAGAAAGTACTTCGTTAGGAACCGTTCCGTCAACTCAGCCCACGTGGTGATACATCCTCGCGGGAGGGCATTCAACCACGCCTTGGCTTTGGACTTAAGGGAAAAAGGAAATAAGCGCAAACGAATGGCATCATCAGTGACGCCATTAATCTTGAAGGTGTCGCATATCTCCAAGAAATTGGACAAGTGGACATTCGGATCCTCATCCGGCAGTCCATCGAACTGCACGGCGTTTTGGACCATTTGAATGACACTCGACTTTATTTCAAAATTATTATTGGCCACCGCAGGGCGAACAATACTCGACCCAGAATCATCCAGGTTAGGCCGGGCGTAATAAGACATAGTACGCTCGGCCGCCGGGGGAGGGTTAGGCGCGGCCATAACTACAACAGTGGGTTCTCCGATAGATTCCTCGGGATCTAAAGAAGGATTTCGGCGTTGAGATCGAATACGCGCAAGAGAGCATTCGATCTCAGGGTCGAAGTCAAAATCTTCAGACTCTGAGGGTTGTCCACGGGTCATACACCCAAACAGAAATAAAACAAAATAAAGTTCTTTTTTTTGTTTTAAAATAAAGTTTTTAGTTTTTTTTTATAGAAAATAAGTAAAATTAATAGACTCCGGAATTCGAAATAGCAACTCGAAAAGAGAGTCCCCGGCAACGGCGCCAAAAACTTGATGCGCCCTCGCGAACAGACTCTTACTATGGTTGGTTCGGTGAGTCGATCACCGCGGGCTCGCTCGGGTAGGCAAGTGCATCTATCGCAAGTAGTACTCGATATTCGGGGGAATACCGAGGTCGTATTGTTCTCGGGGTCGCGTTGACTATTCTTACTCCTCCGGGAGGACTATTATTTTACTGAAAGTAAGGTGGATTTTTTTTTACTTAATAAAAGACGTAAAAGCAAAGGAGCGAAAAAACGATTTAGAAAATATTCGATGAAGGGTTAACGCTCGGCATCGAATCGGATTAAGACTAAAACAATTTTTAATAATAAAAACACTTAGTTTTCAAATTAATAAAAAGGCAACTTGGCCGTGGAGGTTCCACTAATGTGAGCTCACCTAGCTATAGGGATATCGCTTACCTAAACGTTAAGACTATTCGACCGAACGTTAGTCCGACGAAGGATTCCTCTTAATGCCCGCTTTACGCTAAGAACCCCGCTATTGGGTGGGGAACCCAATCCGGTAGAATTACGCTAGTCCTCTCTCGAGGGTATGCACGCAACTCTATTTACCCAGGGGTGATCGGTCCATATGCACGGCCTCTCGGCTAGCTAGCATACGGACTACGAAAATAGGGCCCACACATCGATTATGTGGTCCTACGCGTCGTAAACTCGGGGTAAACCTTAAGTGCTTAAATTAAAATGAAAATAAAGAGCTTCAATTATTATAAATCATTTCAAATGTCCCAATGCTCTTCGATGTCGAGGCTAATAGCGATCAGCCACACATCGGTATGGGGACGGCTTATAATTTAGTGAGACGCGAGTTCGAAATTAAACACTAAACGTTTATAAGAAGGGGACACAAGAAAAATAACAACATTTAGAAAACTGAAAAAATAGCTAAAACAAGAACTCACGCACACTCCAAATTATAAATTAAAAAGGAACAAAGTTACACATAAAAGAAATTTGCATTTTTCAAATTTGCGAGTCCCACTCAAACGAGTGGGGGCGGTAAATAAAAGCTGAAAATTGCAAGTCCTACTCAAACGAGTAGGACTGAAATGAAAGCGAGTCCTACTCAAATGAGTAGGAGAAAATAAATGCGATTACAGGGCTATAAAGTCCGGCCATTAAACTCAAGTGAGTAGGCGGAAAAATAAAGAAAGAAAAATTACAATTCCTACTCAAACGAGTAGGCGGGAAATAAAGTAAGAAAAATTACAAGTCCTACTCGAACAAGTAGGACTGAAAATGAAAACGGTGCGCCATTTAACTCTTAACGAGTAGGCGGAAATAAATACACACAGACACACACACTCCATAAGAAATTCAAGAAAGCAATAAAGCTAACACCTACACTCACACACTCTACAAAATTGAACAAAACATGAAAGTTATACACCTACACTCACACACTCTACACAATTTGAATCAAAGCATAAAAGTTATACACCTACACTCACACACACTTCATGAAGATTAAGAAGAACAAAAGGAAATTTAGGCTCATACACTCACACACACAAATAAAAAGCAAAATGAAAGTTACCTAAAAATTAAAATTTTAACTTTTTCATGCTTAGGTTTTGCCAAAAACAAATAAAAAGAGGAAATTTCAATTTTTAGAAGACAAAAGTTTTTCAAAACAAATTAAAAACCAAAGTTTTTGGAAAATTAAAATGCCAACATTTTCATTCTTATGATGTTATGAAAGTGCTAAAAAAGGTGAAAAAGAAGATGAAAAGAACAAAAGAGGTTTTACAATCCTAAAAGAAAACTAAGTAAAAAAAAACAAAATCACTTTTTTTAAATCTCTTTTATAAAATCATAAGAATGAAATCAAACTTCTTTCAAGAAAAAGACAAGGAGAAAAAGGGGAAAACCTATCATACCTAAGCATGAAAACAAGTTAAAAACATGTAAAATAAATAAGTTACACTCATACACACACACACACATTTCATAAAAGAAGAACTAAATGAAAAACAAAGATGAAACTAAGAATAAAAAGGAGAAGGAAAGTGGGCACAAGTGTTCATTCCAAAGCCATATATGAAGAGAAAATTTAACATTTTATTAATTAAAAGAAACTATTACAAGCTATTACAAGGGCTAAAGCTAAAGCAAAACAAAACTTGAAATAAAGAAGGGAGAAATCTCCTTACATAGCACTAGAAGTCACGGATGCAGCCCACAAAAAAGACACTAAATTGGCCCAAAAATCTGAACCCTTGGACCTTACAGAACTGGGCAATTTATAGGCAAAAATTCTAAGTACACGCCCTCGGTCACGGGCGTGTAGGGGGGGCGTGACAGTACTATTCATGAAGGCGGCTGGCGATTGGACAGGAAAGTTGACTTCGGTCTGAGTTCGCGGCAGTCACGCCCCAGGTCACGGGCGTGACTCTGGGCGTGTCGGGGAGGTAGAACCGGGCGCGGGTTGCGCCGAAAGTCTTCGGCAGCATCTTGTCGGGCTAGCTGGAAAGGTCACGCCCCAGGTCACGGGCGTGACTTTGAGCGTGTTAGTTGGTGTCGACACTCGACGAATGTCGAGTGGAAAGTGTCGAGTCGAAATCGTCGAGCGGAAATTGAGTCACGCCCCAGGTCACGGGCGTGACGCTGGGCGTGACTGTTGGTGTCGACACTCGACGATCGTCGAGCGGAATTCGTCGAGAGGAGAGGACACGGGCTTGGGTCACGCCCCGTGTCGGGTGACACGGGCGTGTCGCCAGGCGTGTCGAGCTTTTTACTTCAGAAATCTGCCAGTTCACGGAATTTGAGCGTCATGCCTTGGTCACGGGCGTGTACTGCCCAATTTTGGCAGATTTTGAACTTTTTCTGAAAAATAAAATAAAACAAGTTAGAAGCAAATTTACAAGAATAGGAACATTTTATTGAACAAAAATAAGTAAAAACGACGAAAATAAATGAAAATGACTAAATTAATGTGCACAAAAATACGTATATTTACAATTCATCATGTTCTTGCTTTCCCTTTGTTATTAATTCTAAATTCCTACCTTCCTTTTTGTTTCTACACTTGTTGAGCTTATCATATTTCGACGGTAGAGATACTTGTTCTGAACTCCTAACTTGTTTTCCCCTCTATTTCTGGAATTTGTGACTTGATGTCCCTTAAGTTTTAAATCTCAAAATCTTGCTGTTCTTTGAAACGCCCTTATGCAACCCACTTGGTCGGCTATCCCTGGAGTTTATGGTGACGAATGAGCGTAAATGAACACTGCTTATATAATTATGTAACTAAGGAAATTCAGATGAACTATGCGCGTTGGGGTCCTCCCTCGGCATAGCGTTGTATATTCAGATGAACTATGCGCGTTGGGGTCCTCCCTCGGCATAGTGTTTTATATTCAGATGAACTATGCGCGTTGGGGTCCTCCCTCGGCATTATATTTTATACTCGGATAGGCTGTGCGCGTTGGGGTTCCTCCCTCGGCATGGTAATTGCTAATGAAAGATTGGACTTCGGTTGTTGTTGCTTGCTCCTTTTCTTTTGTATATATAATGCTTAGCGTATCTTCCCCGGCTAGTTTTACTGTTGTTCATTTTTTTTTTACTCTGCTGACCGTTTTGTTGCAATCACCTTTTCTTTCATTCTCCTCTACTTAGAGGTTTGTGTAGTCTGCTTTTACTCTTGCTCTACTTGTGACTTGCTTCTGAGGTGTTCTTGTTTTGAAAGCCTCAGGATCAGAGCTGTAGCTGGTTTAGCTGACAGACTTGGGCTTCTGGTGCTGCTGGTTCCTGTAGCTGTTTGTTTCCACCTCCGAGTTTGAGGTAGTTGCATTGTTTAGACTTGGCTATTTTTCTTCTTTCTATGGGTTCGTGTCAGTTGTTGACGCCCATAAACTTTAGCTTTTTTGTGTTAGACTGCTTGTTGCTCACTACTGTTACTTTTTACCTGGTGGTTCTTGCTCTTCTGGGAAGGTTTTATGCTAGGGTGCATTCCAGTTATTTTAAACCCTAAAATGTTACTATATGTACTCATGCATTTCATATTTGTAAAACTAAAGCACTATTTTTCCTTATAGCGTAAAGACTACCTTTTTATGTATACTATATTCACCTTAGAGTCGTGCATACCATGGGTCGTCCCCCGGGGACACCTATGCTCGTTTAGGGTGTCAACTTAATTGAACCAAAGTATTTTCCGCTGCGTATAAATACTGTGATCTGTGGTCTAGCTGATCTACCGTGCCGAGGGATGCGGCCTTTTCAACATAACTTTTTTTTTCTACCATAATTTATCAACGTTTTCCTTACAAACAAAGGTCTGGAGTTTTGCCTGAGCGTATGCAGTTATCCCCTGCACGACGTGGCATCACGACACGTGTTTTCTCCTGCTCTGATACGATTTTATCGTTGAGAAAATGCGGGTTGTGACAGGTACCCCGGGGTCCGTTAGCGGCAGCCGGGAGGAGATGTTTGTTACACAGTTTGAGATCAGCCTTTTCTGACCCACGTTACAACCAAATTTTACAGGGCAAGGATCGCAAGCAGGAGCTAGCTCGCCGGCCAGAAAGTCCTAAGCCTCATGAAGTGTTACCATCCTTGCAATGGCTTCACTTTTGTGTTTTTGTATGTTTGTTGTTGTTGACTTCCGGCTTGCATGCCGAGGTAGCTTAGGAGTGCCTATGCACTTTGATGTTTATGTAATGTTGGAGATTTGGACTCTCTTTTGTTGTAAGGCCATAAGGCCATTTCGAGACTCCTGTGGATGTGGATAACTTCTAGTCTTGGTTGATGTTTCCGCTGTGTTTTGCTTATGAGTTTTGAGTTTGGGAAGTTATATCATCTTATAATACTAAAGCTGTGGCATCTATATGTTGTGGGGCCCCGGCCGGACCCATATTATACGGTCATTACAGGGGAGGTGTTACAATTTGGTATCAGAGCCAGGTTTGACTCAAGGTCAGTGCGTATAGAAGTTATCCACATAAGAGTAATGCGGGACCGTGAGTGTCCTTATGCTTGAGTCTTGTGATTACAGACTGATTCCTTGTTTTCTTGCTTTTCTTAAGAGTGCCAGCAACGAGGTGGGTACGTCATGACTAAGAGAAGAGCTTTCGGCGAGCAGCGCCACTGCTCAAGGTCCTTTGGGCATAGGTGTAAACACGGTCGACTTCTATCGCATGCTAGCAGAAGCTATGGTGGCAGCCCAAGCTGCTGCAACAGCTCAGGTAGCAACCCCTGCTACACCGGATACGGCGACGGCTATGCTGGGCGGATAAGCCAGGAGAGTAGAGCCTTTGGTAGAAAGGGTGGTTTTCGGGCATGGAGACCGGCAGTTGAAGTACTTTCTGTGCTTCCATCCCCCGATGTTCAAAGTAGTCGGTACTCCGACTGATGCGGAGGATTGGTGGGCACGGATTAAAGATCTCCTGAGGGCGGCAGAGTCGCCGGAAGAGAAGAAATCTGAGTTTGCGGCCTTCATGTTGGAGGGAGATGCAAAGTTGTGGTGGGTGAGCCATAGCGACCGCCAATTTCCTGGACGCACCCCGTCCATGGAAGAAATTGGGGATGCCTTCCTAAAGAAGTACATACTTGTTTCGACAAGGTTGGCCCTTCAGAGGTAATTTCTGCACTTGATGCAGCGAGATAAGACGGTGGACGAGTATGTTCAGGAGTTCACTCATTTGGGTCATTACGTGGGGACGACCATGACAGATGGTGAAGAGAGGGATAACCTCTTCTACCAGGGGCTGAGGGAGAATCTAAGACAACCTCTCATTGTCTTGAAGAGAGTCGATTTCAATGAGTTGGTTGAGACGGCCAGGACATTGGAGATTGATCTGGAGCGGAGCCAATGTCGTAAAGGTTTTGCGCCCAAGCAAGGAGAAGGGAAGCCTTCTCAATCCCAAGGAAAGTCGGAAGGGAATAGATGGAGGAGGAAGCCTCACCCGTACAAGTCCGGTGAGAAAAGTAAGTGGGCATCCATAGGGTCTCACTCTAAGGGGCCACCGACGTGCTTCAACTGTGGTATGGTGGGGCACATTGCTCGTTTTTATAACCAAGGAGGTGCGGAGAAGGAGGCAAGGTAGGAGCAAACTGTACGCTCCAGCCCTAGTGCCGCAGAAAAAGGGAAGATGGCGGAGTCTACGCTTCTCGGTTCTAATCGGTGCAACCAAGGGCCTACAACCTTGGATAGCAGGAAGCGATCCGCCAACTCGATGTGGTGACAGGTATGAGGAAGTTTAAATTTAACCTTGTGCTTCATGCTTTTAGACCGTTATGATTGATGTCTATGTTTTCGGCTTTGTGTTAGTTTCTGGATACCCTGCTAGGGTATTGTTTGATACGGGAGCGTCACACTCCTTTCTTGCGGAAAACTTCATCCAGAGGATTGGGGTTGAATCGTTTTCGATGGACGCGGACCTGAAGGTGCGCATGCCCAATGGGTCATTCATGACCACCGGTAAGAAAGGGCGCTTTTGTTGGGAGCTAAGCGGAGTTGACTTCGTGTTGATAGCAGCGGTCCTACCGTTAGTCGAGTTTGATGTGATTTTGGGAATGGACTGGCTAGCGGAGTAGCATTCCAGTATTGATTGCTTATCCAAGGTGGTGACCCTAAGAAGCGAAGGGCAGACGAAGGTCAAGTTTGAGGGCCTTAATAGAGTGGCCTGTTCTCTGATTTCGGCCTTATAGTTGGCGCGGGCAGTTAACCAGGGTGGAGTAGCGCTTGTAGCATTATTGGAGGTTCTCCTTTCTAGGTTATCACTTGGGGAAGTGGCAGTGGTGGCAGAGTTCGAGGATGTGTTTCCTAAAGATCTTCCTGGGGCACCTCCTCGGCGGGAGATCGATTTCTCAATTGAGTTGGTGCCAGAGGCACGACCGGTGTCACGTCCTCCATTTAGGATGGCACCGAAAGAGTTGGCTGAGCTCAAGGTACAGTTGCAGGAACTGTTGGAGCAGGGGTATATCAGATCGAGTTCTTCACCATGTAGCGCGCCGGTGTTGTTCGTAAAGAAGAAAGACGGTAGTATGCGGCTGTGCATAGACTACCGAGAGTTGAATAAACTGACATTCAAGAATAAGTATCTGATTCCTCAGATTAATGACCTGTTTGACCAGCTGGTGGGGTCGGTGGTGTATTCAAAGTTGGACTTAAAGTCAGGATACTATCAGTTGCGAATTTGAGACGAGGACAAACCCAAGACAGCGTTTGGTACGAGGTATGGTCATTTTGAGTTCTCGGTGATGTTGTTCGGGCTGACGAACGCACCATCCGTATTCATGGATTTGATGAATCGTGTGTTTCGGAAATACTTGGACTCTTTTATAGCTGTATTTATTGATGACATTCTGGTGTTTTCCAAATCGGAGGTGGAGCATGAGACTCACTTGAGAGTGGTCCTACAAGTGTTGAGGGAGAACCAGCTTTATGCAAAGTTCTCAAAGTGCGAGTTCTAGCTCGAGAAGGTGGCATTTTTAGGCCATGTGATCAGTGGGGATGGGGTGGCGGTGGATACAACAAAAGTGGAGGCCATCAGAGATTGGCCGGTTTTGAGAACCATGGCAGAAGTCTGAAGTTTTCTTGGACTATCCGGGTACTATAGAAGATTCATGGAAAACTTTTCGCGGATAGCTCTACCCCTCACGTCACTAACTCGTAAGGATCAGAAGTTTGTGTGGACTCAGGAGTACAGTCAGGCATTTGAGACACTGAAGGAAAGACTGATGACGGCTCCAATCCTAAGTCTACCGAAGGGTACCAAAGGATTTCAAATTTTCTGTGACGCATCAGGATGCGGTTTGGGTTGTGTTTTGGTGCAACATGACAGTGTAATAGCCTTTGGGTCTAGGAAGATGAAGTCTCACGAGTGGAATTACCCCGTCCATGACCTGGAGTTGGCGGTGGTAATTTTCACATTGAAATTATGGCAGCACTATGTTTATGGTGCGAAGCTGGAGATCTTCATGGATCACAAAAGCATGAAGTATCTCATAGATCATAAGGACCTGAATATGCGGCAGCGCAGGTGGGTCGAGTTCCTTGGAGACTACGAGGTGTCGATTCAGTATACGCCAGACAAAGCCAATGTGGTGGCAGATGCCTTGAGTAGGAAATACTCGGGGCAAGGGAATTGGATTGACGCTCATGATGAGCGGTTAGTGCGGGAATGGGAGTCCCTCGGCTTGGAGTGCGTAGCAAGGGGCGAGTCTAGCGTGGCTCGGTTAAACTGGATTGAATTGCAGAATGACTTGTCCGATCGTATTCGGGAAGCGACTCGTTTGGATGTGGATTTTCAGCCATTCGTGGTGGAAGCTCAAAAAGGTGAGAGTAGTGCCTGGGAGATGATTGACGGGATTTTGAGTAAGGACGGAAGGATTTGTGTGCCGTAGTTCGGCAAGCTCTGTGAGGAGTTGATGTTTGAGGATGACTTCACAAAATACTCCATTCATCCAGGCAGTACAAAGATGTACTTGGATATGAAGAGAATTTCTTTTGCTGGCCTGGACTGAAGCGGGACGTAGCTTTGTATGTGAATCGATGTCAAACTTGTACCTTGGTGAAGGCCGAGTGTCAGAAGCCGGGCGGGTTCCTGAAGCCACTTCCAATCCCCGAGTGGAAATTCGATGACATCTCCATTGATTTTGTGCATGGGTTACCTAGATCGCAGCAGGGTAACGACACGATTTTGGTGATTGTGGATCGCTTAACCAAAGTGGCTCACTTCATCCCAAACTGGAAGGAGGACAGTGTGGATAAGCTGGTGGAGTTCTATGTTTGCAACATTGTGCGACTGCATGGGATTCCTAATAATGTAGTCAGCGATCGTGACGGACGTTTCACGTCCAAGGACCGGAGGTTGGTTCAGAAGAGTCTGGGCACGAAGCTAAAGTTCAGTACGGCTTTCCATCGTCAAACTGACGGGCAAACCAAAAGAACGAACAGTACTATGGAGGATATGCTGAGGATGTATGTTCTTGACTTCGACAAGAAATGGGAGGATCACCTCTTCATGGTGGAGTTCGTGTATAACAATAGTTACCAAGAAAGTATAAAAATGGCGCCATACGAAGCTCTGTACGGGAGGCGGTATCGAACCTCGATGTCGTGGACAGAGGCGGGAGACACCAAACTATTGGGAAAAGAAGTGGTAGCTGATGCTTGTGAGTTGGTACGGACCATTCAAGAGTGCATGAAGGTGGCTCAAGATCGGCAAGCAAAATATTTTAATGCTCGCCAAAGGAACTTGGAGTTCGCGGTAGGTGATTTGGTCTATTTAAAGATCAAGCCGTTCAAAGACGTTTCACGGATTCGCCGATTCAAGAAGTTGAGTCCAAGGTTTTTGGGACCTTTTGAAGTTGTTGAACGGGTGGGAGAAGCAGTGTACCATTTAGCATTATCCGCAGAGCTGAGTGGATTACACGATGTTTTCCATGTCTCCGGCTTGAGGAAAGCCCTTGTAAAGGCTAGTGTGGTGATCCAATCGGCATCGGTGCCTATAGAGGAAGACTTGAGGACATGAGTCCGTCCAATTGCTATAGAGCATTCAGAAATTCAGCAGTTGTGGAACAAAGAGGTCAAACTCGTAAAAGTCCGATCGGATAACTGCGGCCGTGAGGAGCTCTCTTGGGAGCGAGAACAAACCATGCTGGAGGAGTATCCAGAGTTTTTCTGTTTAGGTATCATTTAAGTTTTGTGTACCTCTTTTTCCCTTTGGTAATTTCAGGACGAAATTCTTTTAAGGAGGAGAGAGTTGTAACGCCCCAAAATTCGAAAGAAGGACGAGCAGCGTCGAGAGCCAAGTTTAGGTCTTGGTAAGGGTCACACGGCCTAGGACACAGGCGTGTCCATGGCCGTGTCGTACCGGGTTCGTCGAGATCCCGGGAAGTTGACGATTTTCTCTCATTTCATCGACTAGAGGGGGACACGCCCTCTAACACGCCCGTGTCGGAGGTACATGCCTGTGTCACTGGCGTGTTCCCTCTGTCGACCACTTTTGTCGACCGAAGACTCGGGTGTCGACACAAAGGAGGTGTCTACATAGAGGTATCGACACAGAGGTGTCGACATAAAGGTGTCGACACAGAGGTGTCGACACAGAGGAGGTGTCTAAATAGAGGTGTCGACATAATGGTGTCGACACAGAGGAGGTGTCGACACAGACAAGAAACACAGCCTAGGACATGGACGTGTCAATGGCCGTATCGTACCGGGTTCATCGAGAGCCCGGGAAGTCGACGATTTTCGCTCGATGAAGTGTCGAGACAGTGAACACGGCTTGGGACAAGGGCGTGTCCAAGGTCGTGTCCTTCTCGGGTTGTGAGCCAGGCCATGTAAGGAGATTGAAAATGGCCTGGAGCCCAAGCGTGTTCGTATTGGACACGGCCGTGTCAAATGTGGCACGGGCGTGTCATGTACCCGTGTCCTTCTTGGGTTGTGTTTGGTCCTGTGTCGGTGGAGGAACATGCCCAGGCATACGGGCATGTACTGCATGATACGGGCATGTCAGCTCTGACACGGGTGTGTTCAGAGCCCGTGTCCTGCTTTGGGTGCGATGGTTTCGGCGTCGATTGGGGAACACGGCCTTGGACACGGGCGTGTCATAAGCCATGTTCGACCCAGGTGTTTTGATTTTCTGGTCGGATCGTGGTCGTTCGTTTCCTTCTTTGGGGATCTGATGGTCCAGGGTTGCCCTTGCTGAGTTAAGTCTGGGAATAGGGTATAAAAACCCTCATTCTTCTTCAAACACTCTCTTTCTAATATCTAAAGAGAAGGGATAGCAAGGAAGGAGGTGAAGGAGAGATCCGGCTGTCGGAGAAGATTCGGTGCTGCAAATCGCGAGCTGAGTCCAGATCCGTGGAGGCAAGACCGTTGCGAAGGTTTTCATCCGGCTAAGCTGCTATGTCTAGGAAGAGAGGTCAGAAGGTAACGTCACTTCTCCTCTTGGTTTTAGGATGCATGTTTAGTATCTTTTACTTTCTAGTTTTTGGGCACCAAACTCTCAAATGAGAGGGGTTTAGGTCGCCAAGGTCCTAGAGGAACCTCCGGGTCGATTGAGTCCGTCCCCGACATATTATAGCATTAGATATCCGCTCCGTTAGTAGATTAGGCATGGTGGGTGAAGCCGTTGTCACGACCGTTAATCCAACTCGGTGATGTTGCATACGAGCTTTAAGGATTCGTAGAGATCCGTTGTGGCAAGATACCGTTTGTGATGTTTGTGATGTTTTCCCCCTTTTCTCGAGCGAGTACGTGTAGTCGGAACCGGACAAGGTTAGCTCCTCAATAATGGTAGATGGTTTCCTTGGTGGACAAGGTTAGCTCCGCATTGGCGGTAGATGGTTTCCTTGGTCCGCGTGGACATTGCAGTACGAATGATGGATTATGGTGGAAACGGTATTTGGATTGTAATGTGCTAAGGCGTGGCTTTGTCTCCGCGGTCGGCAGGCTATCCCGTGACGTGCAGGTCATGTGTGGAGAGTGTCCCGGCGAGACTAGTCCCCTTCTGTGAGACTGAAGAGAATGCCAAGCACGGGGCAAGCCCGGGCAAAGAGGCTATGAGCGGGTGGGGTCCAGGAAGGCTTCTTAGAATCGGTCAGTGTGTTAGACGGAATCCTGACATGAGCTGTCAGAGCTTGTAGGCAAGCCCGGGTCTAAGACCATGTGCGGGTGGTGCCTTGGCAAGAGTTTCGTGTGGTGGCATGCATGCCGTTGGGGGAATTGTAGTGCCCCCTTTGTTTGCGGCTTAATGCCAATGGGGAAATGATGAGTACCTAGATGATGTGATGATGTGCAAGATGCATACGCGTTAGGGTGCCTTGGGTGAAGCCCGAGTTTTGCATTCATGCTGCATAGTAGGCCCCTTTTCTTTATATGCTCAACAGTAGAGAACGTGCATGTTGTTTGAGACATCCAAGCCTGTTCAATAGTGATATACTTATTTATGTATATTGTATACGAAGTGCTGACTTGCAGGTTGGAGGGTTACCCCGGGGTCCGTTAGGGGCAGCCAGGAGGAGATGTGTTTGTTATATAGTTTGAGGTCAGCCTTTGCTGACCCACATTACAACCAAATTTTTCAGGCCAAGGATCGCAAGTAGGAGCTAGCACGCCGGCCAGAAAGGCCTAAGCCTCATAAAGTGTTACCATCCTTGCAATGGCTTTACTTTTCTGTTTTTTTATGTTTGATGTTGTTGACTTCAGTCTTGCATGCCGAGGTAGCTTAGGAGTGCCTATGCACTTTGATGTTTATGTAATGTTGGAGATTTGGACTCTCTTTTGTTGTAAGGCCACAAGGCTGTTTCGAGACTCTTGTGAATGTGGATAACTTCTAGTCTTGGTTGATGTTTCCGGTGTGTTTTGCTTATGAGTTAGGAGTTTGGGTAGTTATATCATCTTATTATACTAAAGCTGTGGCGTCTGTATGTTTCGGGGACCCGGTCGGACCCATATTATACGGTCATTACAGGGGAAGTGTTACAAAATCCATGCATATGACAAATAAGGATTTCACATGTCCAAGGAGGAATATCGTTACCCTTGGAGATTTCTGCGGAGCGATGACAAAGCTTTTCTGCGCAGATGGAAATGATCACCTAACTTTGCCCTTCACGATTCTAGCTTCGGCTCTTAATTCCAGCAACAAGATCATCTCCAGCAACTGCAAGTCCACTCAAACCCTAGCACCAGCCGAGAGTTCTCAGATCCAGAACTCCAGAAGTAAGGAAGAGAGAGAGAAAAGGAAATAATGATTTCTTGAATCCCATTCCTCTATAGATAAGGCCTCGGGTTTTACCCCAGCCACAAGATTTCTTCCCATCAAAACAAAGCAACGGCTAATTTTTAAGCTGACAAAGTAAATCATCGCTCAGTGGCCGCCCATCAGCCACCTGATATGAGTCGCTACTTCGGCGACATTTAACTTCGATAATTCATCGAAAGGAGTCAA
Organism: Platanthera guangdongensis; assembly: GCA_039583875.1. Lineage (NCBI taxonomy): Eukaryota > Viridiplantae > Streptophyta > Magnoliopsida > Asparagales > Orchidaceae > Platanthera > Platanthera guangdongensis. The sequence continues at coordinate 139,909,091 of CM077158.1, read as the reverse complement.
GTTCGTCGAACGCAAATCGTCGAACAGGAGAGAATTTGTCGAACGGGCCATAACACATAATAACCATTTTCATCGAGCTCTGCTCGACGACGTTTCGTCGAGCTCTGCTCGACTTTTAGCCTGTTATGAACAACTACTTTTGGGGTGTTACAACCCTCCCCTCCTTACAGAAATCTCGTCCCAAAATTTAATACAGTGTGCAGCAACCAACGAGTAATAAATATGTTACAACATATATTTTCTTCACCAAAAAATATTACAACATTTTAGCTAAACAACTTCGAAAATTCAGCACGCATGGTCTGCTCCCGCTGCCATGTTAGGTCTTCACGGCCACAATTGTCCCACCGGACCTTGACCATCCCAATTATCTTGTTCTGCAGCAGCTTAACCGCTTTATCCTCGATCCAAATGGGCCTAACCTTCGTCGTTAGCCCAGATTCGACTAGTACGCGATCATTCGCAATCACTTGAGCTGGATCTTTTACGGCTTTTCAAAGCACTAATATGTGGAATACATCATGCAAACCACTCAATTCCGCCGAAAGAGACAGATGATAGGCAGCTTCTCCAATTCGCTCCACTACTTTGAACGGACCAAGATACCTCGAACTTATCTTTTTCAAGCACCGAATCCTAGACACGCCCTTGAAAGGTTTGATTTTCAAGTATACCCATTCGTCAACCGCAAACTCGATGTTTCGGTGCCTGTCATTGTAGTACTTTTCCTGCCTATCTTGGACTATCAACAGCCTCTACCAGATAGAGCGTATTGTAAAATTAGCTTCTTCGACTTCCTTACGCTTATATAACTTTGATTCGCCTGTTTCCTCCCATGCTAATGGTGTACGACACTTTCTACCATACAAAGCTTCAAAATGCGCCATATTTAAACTAGTTTGATAGCTATTATTGTAGGTGAACTTTACCATATAGAGATGGTCTTCCCACCTCTTCCTGAAATCCAAGACGCACATTCGGAGCATGTCCTTCATCGTTTTGTTGGTACTCTCAGTCTGGTCATCCGTTTGTGGATGAAAGGTCGTACTAAATGTTAATTTTGTCCCTCACAATTGATGGATTAGACTCTAATCACTCTAAGTGAATCACCCTTCTCAATAACTCACGATGCTACTGGGAACATCGTACAACAGTACTATTTGCTCAATATAAAGCTTAGCAAAGACTTACACTAAATCATCCCTCTTATTCGGAATAAAGAGAGCCGCTTTAGTCAACCGGTCCACGATCACCCAAATAGAATCGTTACCACATTGAGGTCTCGGCAAAGCATGCACGAAATCCATCGAAATATCATCAAACTTCCATTCCAGAAACGGTAGCGACTTCAGGAAACCTCTAGGCTTTTGGCATTCAGCTTTCAATAAGGCACAAGTCTGACATTTAGCAACATGATGTGCTATGCCTTTCTTTGAACCCGGCCACCAGAATAATTTTTTCATGTCTTTGTACATTTTTGCGCTCCCTGGGTTAATTGAATAATTTGTGAAGTGTGCTTCATACATCAATTCATCTCTTAGCTTACCCATATCCGGGACGCACAAATGACCATCTTTTCACAAAAGGCCGTCATCCCAGGAGAATTGGCCATTTGACCCATCCACTGCAAAGCGTTGTAAACTTTCATCATGTTTCGTTGCTCATCGAACCCTATCCCCAAGGTCATATTGTACCTCCATACATTTCAAGCATGCATTTGCTGTGGAATTCTTGTCAACACAAGAAATTTCTAAAGCTTCCAACTCCTGGATCAGATGCTCATCATTCATCTGCAACAAAGTTTCCTTTACCGGAGTCCTACGACTCATGGAATCTGCGACGACGTTTCCCTTCCCTGGAGTATAATGAATCTGGAAGTTGTAGTCCCCGAGGAACTCCATCCACCTACGTTGTTGTATGTTGAGATCCTTCTGATCCAATAAAAACATTAGGCTCTTATGTACTGTGAAGATATCCACTTTCACACCATTTAAATAATGACGCCAAATTTTAAATGCAAAAATCACCGCCGCCAACTCCAAGTCGTAGACGGGATAGTTCCGCTCATGCACTTTCAACTGGCTTGAGGGATCAGCAATCACCTTTCCAAACAGAAGAAGAACGCAGCCCAAGCCTCTCCCCGATGCATCACTATGGATTTCAAAGCCATACAAACCATATGGCGACGTCAAGATTGGCGCCGTGGTCAAGCGACTCTTCAGCTCTTCAAAATCTCGTGCGCACTTCGGTGTGTATACGAACTTCTGGACCTTCCTCGTTAATGTGGTGAGAGGCAAAGCGATCTATGAGAAGTTTTCTATGAAACGTCTGTAGAAGCCCGCCATTCCAGTGAAACTCCTAACTTCAGCCACCGATGACAACACCGGCCACTCCCGTATGGCACTTATCTTTGACGGATACACCACAATGCCCTCTCCACTCACCACATGGCCAAGAAAATCCACTGACAACAGCCAGAACTCACACTTTGAGAACTTGGCATCGAGCTTGTTTCTCTTCAGGGTGTGTGACACCATCCGTAAATGGTTCACATGATCTACTGTAGACTGGGAGTACACTAGATTGTCATCGATGAAGATGATTACAAACAAATCCAAGTACTCGTAAAATGTTCGATGCATTAGGTCCATGAACACCGATTGTGCATTTGTTAGCCAAAACGGCATTACAGTGAACTCATAATGATCGTAGCGTGTTCCAAACACTGTCTTACGAATGTCACCTTCCCGAATCCTCATCTGCTACTAACTAGAATTCAAGTCCAGTTTAGAATAGACGGTTGATCACACTAGTTGATCAAACAAGTCTTCAATTCGAGGTATTGGATACTTATTCTTCTCCGTCATCTTATTCAACTCACGATAGTCGATGCACAATCGCAGACTACCGTCTTTCTTTTTCACAAAGAGAACAGGTGCGGTCCAAGGTGACATACTCGGGCGTATATAACCTCATTCCAACAACTCTTATTGTTGAACTTTCAGTTCCGCCATTTCCTTTGGCGCTACCCGATATGGTGAGCGGGGCACAGGTTTTGCACCTAGAACCAACTTGATAGAGAAGTCATCTCCCATTGGGGTGTAGCCCCGGAAGCTCTTTCGGAAACACATCCGCAAACTCCGAAATAATCAGAACATCACTCACACTTGATTTTGGCTCAACAGCCGTGATAAGCGTGAAGAATAACTCTGCGCCCTTCCGAACAGCTAGGACACCTTGGAGAGCAGACATCAACAATTTGCTCCATCCTCGCATACCGGCAAATTTCATCTCTAGCTCAGTATTCTGTCCCAGTGTCATCTCCTTTGAATAGCAATCAGTAAAGACATGCTGCTCCAACAACCAGTCCATATCAAAGATCACATCAAATTCCGATATCGGCAGTATAGATGCTTCTAATCCGAAATACTGACATCCTATCTGTACCTCCACGAAGCAAGTCCTATCTGCATGCATCACATATCCATTCGGTAATAACACTTTCACACTATCTGGCGTCAAATGAATCGACATTCCGATCCGTGACACAAAGTCCACAGATAGAAATGAATGTGAAGCACCCGTATCAAACAGTGCTCTAGCCAGATAGTCCTGAATCAGGACAAAGCCTAAGATAAACACATCATACATAATCTCCACACAAGGTATGAAGTATCAAAAGCAATAACAAAGTATCTTAACTCGTACCTGTGATAACGTCACTTTGTTTTATGCCCTCCTATTGTCCAAGATTATATACACGGGGCTGCGCCTGGGATGTAGAGGACTACACCACTGCCTTTCCCTTTTCAGCATATGACGCTCGTATCTTCGTCTCACTCTTTGGCGGACCAACCTGACAATCACGAGCTAGATGACCCACCTTACCACATGTATAACAAGCACGAGGGTCTTGCCTAGATGTTGCTCAAGATGCAATAGTCGAGGGAGCCCGTGTAGAATACATGGATCTCTTACCCCATTTACTTCGGTAGTTTGATTTTCTCGGGTGCGGCGCTTTGAACTCAAGCTTTACCACAGCCAAGTCCCTCTTGTCATGTACACGCTTCGTGTATTTCTCCAACGCATGCGCCGTATCAACCAACACTTAAAACCACTGGTTCACCGAACTTGAGAGCAGGAATCTCATCTCATCTCGCAACCCTTCGTAAAACCTAATGGTTTTACTCTGTTCGTCAACAAAGATAGGTCCAACATAACGTCCCAACCTGGGAAACTCATGTAAGTAGGTAATAACACTACTTTCCCCCTGGGTTAGATGCTGGAATTCATTTTCCATGGCTATGCGCTCAGCCGATGGCAAGTGCTTTGCCAAAAATAGTCTCGAAAACTCCTCGATCGATACTTCTGTTAGTTGTCTGCAAGCCAAGTGGTGAAGCTCCATTTCATTACACCAAAGCCGAGACTCTCCTTACAACAGGAAAGTGGCCAAGGTAACTTTTGGTTCCTCCTCTGTACGTATCGCCGTCAAAATCCTCTTGACACGCTCAAGCCAATTCTCTGCATGCGTTGGGGATCCCGCCCCCGTGAACGTAGGAGGATTGAAGCTCATAAATTTCTTCAGTTATCGTTCCGCTGCTCGTGTATCTACAACAACCGCAATAGGTATGGGCCTCACACCAACCTGTTCTGGCACCACCGTAGGCCTCGCATGCCCAGTAGACTGTGCCTGCATCATAACATACAATGCCTCAGCAACAATGTGTATTGTTTCCGCAGACAGAGGAGGTGTAGACACCTCAGCTAGTGTCGTACTGTCATCAGAATGCTGGGGCTCAGACTGCCCCGCACCACTTCGATTAACCTATACATGTAAAAGACACATTTTACAACTTGGCAAAAGCAACACCAACATAGTAGGAATACATAGGTTCCTTAAACAGGTGTATTTGCAATCCTTAGTGGACATTCTTGAGTTCATTGATTTTATAACGGGTAGCACTTACACATGCTGCCACACCTCAAAAGAATTCGACCACGAATTCGAAAGAGGAAGACCAAGACAAGCTGATACCAAATTCTAATGCCTCCATCCGTTACATGACATATAATAGAAGGTCCGGCCGGGGCCCCACACTATATACCACAAACAGGCAGCAGTGTTACAGGTTAATATCCAAAATTAGTACATGCATCCTAACTCAGAGCATTCCAGCGGAAGCATTACGGGTTAATATTGAACTCATCGAGCATGAATGTGCACAATATATAAACAACCATATTTATATATTTGCAAGGAATGTACACAAAATACACAAAATGTTTGGCCTTAAGGCCTTATAGTTAATCTTCACAAGTGTGGACTACATAAATCGACATACAGGCCGACAACACATAAAAATATTAAACTTTTATTTATTTGGCCTTCGAGGGCCAGCACAATAGCAGCAAAAAGGGCTTCAGCCCATTATTTTTCGCTCGGCTCTCCAACACTTACATGAGGACAATCCACCGCAATTGTGACAAACAAAGAAACGGTCAGCGTTCAGCTAACCAATTTATAATGAACCTACCCATTTCCCGGGGCAGTGGTATTCCTTCCTTGCAGGCATAGAATTTTCACAAGCAGATATATCACAGGATGTGCACTCATGCACAGTCAATATATCATAAACATAGACCGCACGGTCCGATGTTCCGTGCACTCAGGGCACATTATCGGTGTACCGGAAAACCAGCATCCCACCACAGTTCTCAGGTCCCAACCTCAACGGTAAACTTTGAGCATTCATGCTCCATAGCCTACAGCCGGAGACTTTAGTCTTGATGGCGGACAACCCAAGACTCTCATTATGTGATCATAACGAAGCCAATAACTTAGGCACTCAAGTTAGACAACCATAACGCGGATACAGTTCAGCCCTTGCTCGTTGCTCAAATCGCCAGTTCAATGTCTAGACTGACACAGGTCGGCTTCCCCTTACCCATTTGACACACTGGCCTTTAAGAGTATATAGCTCACAATAGCCACAACGTCCCCGAAGGACTGGCTTCACAATCAAAGGTTAGCTAGGAGCTATCGTCAGCGACAACCACTATCGCCTGGCATTAGCGATAGAAAACCTTTCTATACCCAACCCAAACCATATCTGGACAAACTATCTAGAACACCCGGCAGCAACCTTTAGTGCCAGAAACACTGGACTTTCATAGCATACAACACATGCACTTTGAAGGTATTTGCCTGAAAATTCACTCCAGTACTTCCTGCTACTCCATATCACAGGAACAACCCACCAACTCCACAAAATACTCGTTTATACGCTGAGTACTCTGTAGTGCGCAAAATAAAACATCACCAATCCAGACCAACCTGTCCAGATGGGTTTCACACAGTATGCTTATTCTGTACTACACCTTTCCGAATATATATATAAGACTTCTTAGAGATTTCTATAATCAACCCAATGAAAATCCCTCAACATTTCACATTTTGGTGGGGGAAATCCATGCATATGCCAAATAAGGACTTCACATATCCAACGAGGAAGATTGTTACCCTTGGAGCTTTCTTTGGAGCCCTGAAAAATCTTTTCTAAATGATGGGGTTAGACCTGATTTACTCTAGAGGGGGGGGGGGGTGAATAGAGTAATTAAAAATCTTTTTGTTGTTATAAATATTATCAAAGTAATAAAAATGTGATACCAATATAAATAGAGAAGAGATAGTCTAAGCTAAACTAATCTAGCACAGCATATAGATATATCACAGCACAACTACCCTATCACAGCCACAGCAAGAACAATAAGAAAAAGGGCAACCAGACAACACAAGAAGTTTTATAGTGGTTCCCTAACCTCGGTACATCCACTATTCTACCACCCTGGTAGGAATCCACTAGCAGGTTTTGATTAGGTGAATGCCACCAATGAGCTTTTGATCAGGTCTTCAAAAACCAAAATAAACATTCGAAGGGAGTTAATAAACCCTTTATACAGAGGAGGGAGAGAGATTGATGGTGTCTTATCTTTCTCTATTAAACAGAGAAGACTAGTGGATTTGCTGTTCTCAAGAACTCCTTTCAATATCATTGGGAGTCTTGCACAAGGTGTTGGTCTTTAGTCTTCAGCCTTGACTAGAAAATGTTTCAGGAACTTCTGACTGATAGAGTTTTGTTGTCCTTGAGGAATCCTAGTGTGGAAGTAGAAGAAGACTCTTGATCTATATTTGGTATTCTTCTTCTTCTTCAATAAGGTCAAGGAGAAAACAAACCGCTTTCTGTATAAAAAAGGTTCAAAATGTTTTTAATGTAGATCTTTTTTGTCTCTTTATTCTTTGTATTATATACAGACTGTAAAGAAAAACTCTTTTTTATATCTTCAGTCGAATTCTCCTTTGAATTTTGAATTACATTGCATTGAATGCTGACTGCCTGGAGAATGAAATACGGCTGGAGAATAATTTCATTAATGAGTTTCCCCAACTGTCTCATTAAAAGAGCAAGTCATTAACCTGATGAAGACCATAATCAATGCTACCACAAACAGCTATATTCAGAGAATATTTGCATTAATTACTTAGAAAAATATTGCTAGATAATACGGAATAAGGACAGAAATTGAGAGACTTTTCGAAGTCTGGAAATGCACAAAAATCGTCGACCAGAGAACAGATTTCGTTGACCTGAGATCAAAGTTCGTCGATCTGAGAAATCATGTTCGTCGACCAGAGAAAGTTTGTTCGTCGACCTGAGATCAGCTAACTTTCTTATGTGAAAAGCTTCCCAATTCTGTGGTCCAAGTTCGCCGAGCTGATAACTTTTCTTCGTCGACCTGAGTTCGGAGAAGATATTCTGGACATAATGTGTTGAAGTTGAACTGCTAGAGTTCATCGACCTGAGCTCGAATATCATCGAGCTCAAATCAGAGTATTTACTGTGAGTTCATCGAGTGAAGCACGACTATCGTCGAGCTGAGTTCGACAAACATCGAACTTACTTTCTGAACTTGATTTTCTTCTAAGTCTTGGGTCTTCTGCTATCTTCAGTTGGCTGGTCCATGTGTGGTTGAATCTAAGGACTTATTGAAACTTTAGGGCACAGACATGACCCTAGCATGGTGGGTCAATCATCCTAGTTAGTGATCCTAGCCTAAATCCAACTAGGGATCCAACAATCTCCCCCTATTTGGGTGAGGGCACTAATACAAATGAAATAAAGACATTCACAAAGCAGGAAAAATATATCTGGTAAAAAAATTGAAATATGCAGCAGATATTTACATAGAAGCTTTGTGACAGTAAATAGATAAAGAGTTCAAACCAACAAAAACTAAACAAAATATATCATTTCTTTTTCTTCAGCTTCTCCTTTTGCTTGTCATCTTTATCCGGGTCAGCATGCTGTGTAAAGGTTATTTCTCTCTTGGGATTAGTTGCTTGCCTCTTGGACATTATCATATCAGCAGCTCCGATTATATTAAGAGACGTAGCTCTAGGCACAACAGCCTCTGGATGTAGATTCATATAAGCATCTACATTAAAGAATTTATTAGCTTTTTCATACCTTTTTAACTCTTCTTTTTTGTATGTAGACATTGTTGGATATTTGGATGGATCTTTCCGTTCATCTTTAGCTTTATTGATCATTGAAAGTCCAACAAGTTCCTAGAACCTATCCATTCTAGAAGTTGTCTCAGTTTCTGGATCCACAAATGGTATGGGTGGAGACTCTGGCCTTTTAGGACTGTCAGCTTTTTGTGTTTCAAGAGCTTGTTGTTGCTGTAGTTGTTGTTGATGCTGCTGTTGCTGATGTTTCTTGTTGGAGGAATACCTCTGCTGGCTGCTTCCTTAAGGTGTTGATGATCTACCGTGGTGTCTATGATAGGTTTGAGCATAAGAGGTAGACCTCTGAGAAGTGCTACCTGAATCACCAGTAGCAGGTGGAGAAGGAGGAGGACTTCTCCTGTTTCTTTGAGGAGGGGGAGGAGAGTACCTCCTGCTTTTCTTCCTAGCTTTCTTTTCATTCTTTGAGAGCCACATCCAAGCTGGCATCCCAGGATATGGAGTGATTTTTTATAGAATATAGTATGGAGTTTCTTGTGTGGGATTTGGTTTGGGAGCAGCAACTGGAGGAGCATTTCTCTTCTTTAAGACTTTCTTCTTGGCAGTAGTGTTATCATTAGAATCATCATTATCATCATCATCTTTATCAGAAGAGGATCCCTAAGTGTTATCATATAAGTTATCCAGAGCTTTCATAAGCTCTTTAGAAATATGCTTTTCAGCCTAAGGCTGTACTGGAGGTTCTGGAGCTTCTAGAACAACTATTTCAACAACTGATAAATTTTCTGCTTCTATATCTGCCATGATTATCTCGTCCAAATCAGGAAGAGGACTGTCATCCATCTTGTATGTTGGAGCAGAGACAGTCTTTGGAGAAGAAATATACTTGGGAGCTGATACTGTTTGAATCTCTGTAACTACAAAACTATCCTTAAGTTGCTTGGCAACTGCGGGACTTATTGGTGTAGTGTATGGTACAATGGACAAAGAAGGCTTATAAGAAGAGCTAGGCATATTGTTTCTATAGACAAGATTGAATAAATCTAATAAAGAATGCAGACTAACTGTGGGATTTATAATATAATCACCATCAGTTTCAACTTCAATTATAACTGGCTCATCCATATCTATATCTGAATCAATTAAATCTATTATGTTTGTGGTTGTTTCCTCTGAAGAATCATCAGACATTATTTCATCTAATATTGCTTCTGCTGCTTTTGCTGCTGCTTCTGCTGCTGCTTCTGCTGCTGCTTCTGCTGCTGCTTCTGCTGCTTCTTCTGCTGCTTCTGCTACTGCTTTTACTGCTGCTTTCACCATTGGAGCTTATTCATCATGGAGTATCTCCTCCTAACTGGCTGCAGGCGGTCCTGGAGCCAGTCCACAAGAAGAAGGGACAGGGGATAGAGCAGCAACTTTTGCAGATAGAGTATTGATGGAAGCAGTCAGAGGAGCTAGAGCATCATCTAGAAGTTTATTAAGGGTGGGAGAGATGAATGCTAGCAGATCTTTAGCAATGTTAGAGAAGTTAAGATAGAGGGATTCTGGAGCAGTGGAGGAGTATGGATTGTGATGACCATAATTTGAACAGACAGGAAATGCACTGAACATATATGTGTGTGTGTAGTCAGGTACAGTATGAAAGTGAGAGTTAGATCTGAAATACTGTAGAGGGGGGGGGGGGTGAATAGAGTATGCTTAAAAATTATTAAGAGCTATTAAAGCTTTTGCTGTAAATAAAAAATGCAGAATTAATAAACTACCAAGCAATAAACCTAAGGCACAAGCACAACAAGAACACAAGAAAATGAGACAACCAGATGACACAAGAATTTTATAGTGGTTCCCCAACCTGGGTACATCTACGCTTCTACCACCCTTGGTAGGAATCCACTCAGGTTTTTGATCAGGTGCCTGAAACCAATGAGCTTTTGATAAGGTACTCAAAAACCAACCCAAGTCTTTTGATCAGGAGACTTGCAACCAGGGAATCAATTTTGAAGGGAGGTGACAACCCTTTGCAGAGGTGGGGGTGAGAGATGATTTTGTCTTCTCTTTCTCAATATACAACTGAGAAGACTGTGTATTTGATTATAGCTTAAGGCTCCCCCTGAGATGTATAATGGATCATGGAAAACTAAGAGCCAAGCTTCAGGGTGATAGGTCTTCAAGCTGAATCCTTGACCAGCAAAAAGTCTTCTGGAACTTCTTTGATAGGTTGAACTGAAGTTGCTCTTTTGAAGTGTCCTGGAGTACTTGAAGAGAGAAGACTCTTGATATAGGTATTGTTGTTCTTCTTATTCAAGTGCTGATGGGCTTCTGGTCAAGAACTTCTGTGTATCAGAGAATGCTTCTTCTTTGACAGAGCATATTATCCAAGATTGAATGTTTTTTCTGTAATCTCTATGTACTTCTCAGTAAGTTGTGCTCTGTGTAAAGATTTCTCAATGATGCTTGATTATTTGTATAAATCTATGTGTCTGTGCATCTGTTGTTCTCTTCTTCTCTGTGTTTTGAAAATTTGAATGCATCTGCAATTAATGTTGACAGCCTTGAGAATAATCGGCATTGATTTATTTCCCCAACTGTCCCGTGGAAAAACGACAAGCAATAATCCTGGAGAAGACCATAATTAATGCTCCTTCTAACGGTTACATTTAGAGAATATTAGAGCATTAATTACTCAGGAATTATCGCATTAGAATGGGGACAAAAGGCCGAAAATAACTAAGTCTGGAATCGTCGAACAGATAGCAGAATTCGTCGAACTAAGTTCACAATTCGTCGAGCTGAGACATTGTATTCGTCGACCAGATGGCTTCTGTTCGTCGAGCTGAGTTCCATGATCGTCGAGCTGGAAACTGAACTGCTGTCTCTTTTGATCTTTGCCTATTCGTCGAGCTGGTAAATGTGCTCGTCGACTGGAGTTCAGTAATTATTCTGGAGTTCTGAAATATCCTATGTCGACATAATTACTCCTGTGTGTCGACATAAGTCTTCTGTGTGGTGTCGACATAGCCTTTCCACAATATCGACTGATGATCTGGATGTCGATACAAGTTCTTCTAGTGTCGACTCAATTGGTGTCGACATATACTCTGAGTGTCGACATAAGTCTTCTGGTTCCAGATTTCGTCGGGCAGAGAACTGAGTTCGTCGACCTGAGACTAGAGAACATAGTCTCGACAGAATGCTGTGATAGTCCATAGATTCGTCGACCAAAGAATAGTGTTCGTCGAGCTAAGTCTGGAGAACCTTGAATTCGTCGAGCTGAAAATGATTCTGGACTTAGATAAAAATTGATGAACCTCTGGCAATATAGTTGAAGTGAAAGTCCAGAGATCGTCGAGCAAATAATGAAGTTCGTCGACCTGAGAACTAGGTTGGTCCACTTGAGTCTAGAGAACAGTCTGTACTTAGAATTCTGAAGGTGGAATCCAAGGATCATCGACCTGTGACTGAAGTTCGTCGAGCTCAGCTCAGAGAAAATATCTCTAAGACCGTCGAGCTGAGAACGACTATCGTCGACCTGAGTTCGACGAACGTCGAACTCATTTTAATTAGTCTCTTGAGAAATCTCTGAATCTTTAGGAAAACTCTATGTCTTGAGTCTCTGGCAGTCTGATGATGGCTTGTCCATGTGATTTTGTTACTGAGGACTTGGCCTAGACTCTAGGACATAACTTTGACCCTGGCTATACATATTGGGTCACATCATCCTAAGTTATTGAACCTATCCCAAATCAAACTAGGGATCCAACAATCTCCCCCTATTTAGGTGAGGTCACTAATAGACTCAAAATAAAAACATAAATTAAACAAAGCAGGAAAATGATATATCTGGTAGAGATAATTAACACATACAACAGATATATTTATACAAAAGTTTTGTTCAGACAATATGACACAGTTTAAGATAGAAAAACAGAAATAAGATGGTTCATATTTCACTTCTTTTGCTTCTTCTCCTGATGCTTTACATCCTTGCCCTTGTCTCCTAGCTTGGTGAAGACTATTTCCCTGTTTGGATTTAAGGCTTGTTCCATAGTCATTGTCATGTCAGCAGCCCCTATAATCTTTAGAGATGTAGCTCTAGGGACCACTGCTTTAGGATGTAATTTCATATAATCATCAACATTAAAAATTTTGTTAGCCTTTTCAAACCTTTTCAGTTCTTCTCTCCTGTACTTTGACATTGTAGTGTATTCAGAAATATCCTTCCCTTCAGCCTTTGCCTTGTTGATCATAGAGAGGCCTACCAGTTCCTGGAACCTGGCCATTTTGGTTGTGTTGGTTGTTTCTGGATCTTCATAAGGAACAGGAGGAGAGAGTGGTCTTTTAGGACTTTCAGCTTATTGATGTTATTGCTGCTTATGTTGTGGTTGATGTTGATGTTGTTGTTGCTGCTGATGTTTTTTTCCTGAGGGTTGTTGCCTGTTCTAGCTGCTTTCATGATGAGGTCTCCCTTGATGTCTTTGATATGTTTGAATGGGGGCAGACCTTTGAGAACTAGAACCAGAAGCACCAGCTGCAAGAGGAGGAGGAGGTGGCAGATCCTTTCTGTGCCTTTGAACTGGTGGAGGAGAGTATATTCTACTCTTCTTCCTTTCCTTTTATTGATTCTTAGATAGCCACATTCATGTTGGCATCCATTTGTATGGAGTTATCTTTTGAAGAATATCGTAACGGGTGTCACTGTTTGGATTAGGCTTAGGGGCAGGAGGAGGAGGAGCTTTTCTTTTCTTTGAAACTTGCTTCTTCTTCTTTGTATCGTCCTCATCTGAATCCTCATCCTCATCTTCATCATCATCATTGTCAGAACCCTGATGGTTATCATATAGATCATCCAAATCTTTCAAAGCTTTAGCAGAAATAGCAGGATTTTCTGGAGCAGGAGCAGGAGTTGCAACAAGTGTTGGAGTTTCAGCAGGAGTTGGAGTTTCAGCAGGAGTTGGAGGAGAAGCTACACAAAAATCAGAACTAACTTGGGCAGAGCTTTCAGCTGCTGCCTTATTTTCATCTGCAATATCAGCCAAAATCAATTCATCTAGATCTGGCATGGGAGAGTCATCCATTACAAACGTTGGTGTTGAAGACATTATTGAAGAAGAAGTAATAGCCACTACTTCTGGAAGTGGAGTGACTACTGGCAGTGTAATATCAAAACTGTCCCGAATTTGCTTAGCAACTTCTGAAGAAATGGGGAAAGTGTATGGTATAATAGCCAAGGATGGCTTAGTAATCTCAGCTGGAAGGTAATGCATATGTACAGTATCAAAAAGTCACAACAAATGTTCTAAATTAACTTTGGGATTGAGCATGAAATCACCAACAGTATTAGGTTTTTCAGAGTCTGATTCATCAAAGTCCATATCAGTTTCAATAAAATCAATAAAATCTTTATCTATGTATTATGTACACTCTGCTACTGTTGCTGAAGCTGGAGCAACTGCTGCTGGCTCTGGAGCTAAAGCCTCTGGAGCTGTAGCTGCTGCTTCATCATCAGGCATCTCCACCTGCCTGGTTTCAGTAGGAACTGAGGCCAGACCCCTGGCTGAGGATGGGGCAGCAGTAAGTGCAGAGATTTTGTCAGAGAGAGAGGAGATGGTGGTAGAAAGAGGTGTAATGGCCTCTACTATAAGGGACTTGAGGAGTGGAGTGATTATGGAAATGATAGAATATGTGGTGGAGGGGTCCAGTGATGGAGTGGTAGATGGTGTTGCATAAGGTGTAGAAGTGGGAGCTATGGGAGGGATAGAGAGTGGAGTATCAGGGATGTGAACATCTGGAGGGATGGTAGATGTGGATGGGGATGGATGGTATCTTGCATGATGGTGTCTGTTGGTAGATGATAAGATGGTATTGAAGATAGATGTGGGGGAAGAGGAGATTGTGGTGGTGTAGGAATGTAGCTGTCATGGGGGGAATCAGGAGGTGTTGGTGGTAGATTATCTTGAATAGGGGAAGATGGAATGTCAGTGATGTCAATTGGTGGAGATGGAGCTGGTGAAGCATGTTGAGAGGAAGGTGGAGTAGGAACATGAGTATGTTGTTGTGATTGGGGTGTTGAAGAAATAAAGGGAGAGGAAAGAATTTTTGTTGCTGGAAGGGGGCTGGAAGAGATGGTGGTGTTGGATGAATCTCTTCAGCAGGTGAGGGAGTGGCTTTAACAGCCATGGTGCCTTCAGAAGCTGGGGTGGAAGAGGTAGAAGCCTTGGTTCGCTTGGTTATTGTCCTCTCCCACCTGCCAAATAAGGCACAGCTGAGCCTTTTACTGGCATTGATGAATATGGTCTGGGAGACCAGTGATTCAGCAGTCTTTTCCATGAGGAAGATCACTAGGATCCTTCCAAAACACACTTCTTTCTTATTATTTTTCTTATTTATCAGATCAAAGAGTATCTGAGCCTAGTCCACTTGCTTCTTATTTATTACTGCACACATGACCAAAAACTGATGCCTTGTGATTTAGTCATGGGCAGTATGCTTGCCAAGCAAGACCTACCCGACAATATCTGCCAGAAACTTGTATGCTGCAGACAAATGCTTCTTCAACAATTTATTTGGGTTGTCACCAACATAACCCATCAGATTTAGCATCATATCAAACTCTTCAGAATTAATTTCTAATTCCACTTCAGCATTTGTCAAACCAAATATTTCAGTTAAAACCGCGGGAGTTAAGGAGACAGTGTTACCCGCGATTGATCATGTCATAGTATTGTCTTCAGAAGTGGATGAAGTATAGACCCATTCTCTGGTTTCTATTCCTGCCAACTTTATCCTTGTAGTCATCAGGTTATTCAGATTCTGTTCTTCCAGAAGTTCCAGAATATATAGGAAGATTGGGTCCAAGTGCTGGAACGATTCGAAGTCGACATCAATTCCAGTGTCAAACTTCATAGCGGGTAGAGCTCCTGCTGGAATCACCATGGAATCACCTACAAGAGAGACACAAAAATGGCGATCAAGTGCAAAGGAACAGAAAGCGCGGGACGGAGGTCGAATAAAACCTAAATATAGGGTTTTTAAGAATATGAATCGACAGACTCCGTTCCACGAAGATAAAACAAATTCTTCGAACTGAGATCGATGGAATAATTTTGACTGTAATAATTCGTCGATCTTATCTAGAAGAATTTAAGACCATTCGTCGAACTCCGTTCGACGAATATCTTCTGAAGCAAGTTCGTCGAACTCTGTTCGACGAAACTTGTTTCACTCACAGAGTGTTCGTCGATCTCCGTTTGACGAATATCTGTCAAACTTTGCACGGTTCGTCGAACTCCATTCGACGAACTTTGGAAAATTCATCAAGTGCAGACAAAAATCAAATAAAGTCTTCTCCATTGATCATTACAAGTTGATTCACAAAGAACATATGATTTCTCTCATCCAGAGGTTTGGTGAATATATCAGCCCTTTGTAAATCAGTGTAGATATAGACAAGCTTGATTTTATTTTTGTCTACACACTCCCTAATGAAATGATGTCTTATATCAATATGTTTTGTCCTACTATGGTGAACTGGATTCTGGGCTATGGCTATAATACTTGTATTATCACAGAGTAGGGTTGAATTATTTAAGTTGAACTCATAATCTAGAAGCTGATTTTGTATCCAAAGCATCTGTGAACAATAGCGACCTGCTGCAATATATTCTGCTTCAGCAGTTGAGGTTGACACTGATGTTTGTTTTTTACAAAACCAAGATACTAATCTCATACCCAGGAACTGGCAAGTTCATGAAGTATATATTATATCTACCCTGCATCCAGCAAAATCAGCATCAGAGTATCCAGTTAACTCAAATTATGATTCAGCAGGATACCATAGGCCTAGATTAGGACAACTCTTTATATATCTCAAAATCCTTTTTAGTAAAATTTGATGAGATTCTTTAGGGTTCACCTGGAACCTAACACAAAGACATGTGGCAAACATAATATCTGGCCTACTTGCTGTGAGGTATAATAGGGACCCAACAATGCCCCTATCAAGTTTCTGATCCACAGGTTTCCCTGGTACATCAGAGTCCACAACAGCATTAGTAGCCATGGGAGTTTTCTTTGCTGAGGCATCAGCCATCCCAAACTTCTTTAGAAGCTCTTTAGCATATTTTGCTTGAGAGATGAAGATGCCATCAGGGAGCTGCTTCACTTGGAGACTAAGGAAGTACGAAAGCTCACCCATGCTACTCATTTCAAATCTGGAATGCATGAGGTCAGAAAACCTCTTGCATAATTTGGAATCTGTAGAGCCAAATATTATATCATCCACATAGATTTGTACTAATAAGATTTGGTCCTTATGATGTCTAGTGAAAAGAGTTTTATCTACAGTTCCACTTGTAAATTTATGCACTAATAGAAAACTAGCTAAGGTCTCATACCAAGCTCTTGGAGCTTGCTTTAGACCATAAAGGGCCTTATGCAATTTAAAAACATGAGAGGGATAAGTTGGAGAAACAAAACCTGGAGGTTATTCTACATAAACCTCTTCTTGTAGCACTCCATTTAGAAAATAACTCTTCACATCCATTTGGAAGACCTTAAACCTCTTGTATGCTGAATAGGCAAGAAATATTCTTATGGCTTCCAACCATGCAACAGGTGCAAAGGTTTGATCATAATAAATTCCTTCTTCTTGCATATATCCTTGAGCAACAAGTCTAGCCTTGTTTCTCACAATGACTCCTTGGGCATCCAGCTTGTTTCTGTAAACCCATTTGGTTCCAATAACTGGGTAGTTTTGGGGTCTTGGAACCAAATCCCAAACTCTACATCTCTCAAATTGATTTAGTTCCTCCTGCATTGCAAGGATCCAGTGGGGATCCTGCTCAGCATCATGAATGGATAGAGGTTCAACCTGAGAGAGAAAACAGGCATGCATCAAATCTTGGGTGAGTTGATGCCTTGTTTGTACACCTGCTGATATGTCTCCAATCACTTGAGATCTGGGGTGATCCCTAAGTGTGACATGATCAGTGGGTGGAGTTGGTTGTGCAACAACATTTGGAATTAATTCCTCTTGTGGAATTATATTTGTTGTTGGTAGAGATTCATTTTCTTCAACTTCTTCTTCTTCACTTTCTTCCATGGCTTGTGGAGAGGGATGAGTTGGCACCTCTTGGGTGAGATTTAGTCCATCCAAGGTCTCACACAAGTGGGGTACCTGCAAGTTGCTATTGGTAGAAACTTCTTTCTCCTTGCAATACATATTAGTCTCATCAAATGAAACATGAATAGACTCTTCAATTTTCAATGTTGATTTGTTAAAAACCCTATAGGCCTTGCTTACTTGGGATTATCCTAGAAAGACTCCCTCTTCAGCCTTAGCCTCAAACTTTTGAATGTATTTCTTGTTGTTATTGTGTATATAACAGGTACAACCAAATACTTTAAAATAGTTTATTTTAGGTTTCTTCCCTTTGAGCAATTCATAGGAGTCCTGTTCTTTAGTTTATGAATTAAGCTCCTGTTCAAGACATAATTTGCTGTGCTTACAACCTCTGCCCAAAAGGTTAGGGGCATATAAGCATCTGCAAGCAATGTACCTGCAGCTTCAATGAGTGTCCTATTTTTCCTTTCAGCTACCACATTTTGTTGGGGAGTTCTAGGAGCTGAGAAGCAATGCCTGATACCATCCTTCTCACAGAACTCATGCATAAGAAGAGACTCAAACTCTGTGCCATGATCACTTCTGATCAATGCAACATGAGTAGAGAACTCAATCTGTATGGTCCTGAGAAAATCTGTAAGAACCTTGAATGTATCTGACTTTGATCTCAGAAAGAATACCCAACTGAACCTGGAGAAGTCATCCACTATAAACAAAGTGTAGGATTTCCCTCCTAGGCTTTGTACAGTAATGGGTCCAAAGAGATCCAAATGTAGCAAGTACAAAATCCTAGGTGAATCACTCTTATTAATAGATTTAAAACTAGTTTTAGTTTGCTTGCCTAATTGACAAGCCCTGCAGAGACCTTCCTTCTTGTAGGGACCAGAAGGTAGACCTCTAACAAGGTTGTGCTTAGATAGACTAGCAATATTTTTCAGATTTACATGACCTAGTCTTGTGTCATAAGTCATTCTGATTACTAGCTAAGTTAAGTAAGCAGATATCAGTTTTGGCAGAAAGAAAATTTACTAAGTATATGTTGTCTTGTCTACTTCCAGTTAAAACTGTTTGGTTGCTTTTATCAATAATAGAACAAGTGGATGGGTTAAAGTATACCTGATAACCATCATCACATAACTGACTTATGGAGATGAGGTTTTGCTTGAGTCTAATTACATATGTCACCTTTTTGAATGTGACAGCTCCTATTCTTACTTCTCCAAATCCTTCTGACTGACCACATTTGGAGTCACCAAAGATAACCTTTGGCCCCAGCTTGGACTTGTAGTTGATTAAAATGTCCTTGCTGCCAGTCATGTGTTTGGAGCAGCCACTGTCCAGGTACCAAGTTTGATTTACCCCTGGACAACTCTTCACCTGCAATAGAAAACAGTTAATGGTTTTTGACCCAGGTTACCTTGGCTCCTTTGTATCGCTGATAAGAAAAGTTGGAAATAATAGAGAATTCAGGTTGGGATTTACATCCTAGAGGGTGATATCTCCTAGGTGGTATGATCTAGTCAGCTAGTGGATTAAATAGTTTCTTAGAAGTATTTAAGTTGCTGTTAGAATTATAGTTTTGATTAAGTCTTCCAGGGTTCGAAAAATTGTTGTAAGTTCGTCGACCAGAGTTCGATGAATTGGGTTGAGATCGTCGATCTCTGCCCAGAGAATGAACATGTTCCTTCTCTGTGCCCCACGTTCGTCGATCTCTGCTCGACGAACCATGCAAAGTTCGTTGATCACAATTAGACGAATAAATATAACTATAGTTTGCGTTCAGAGTTCGTCGATCTGGGTTCGACGAACTGGCCCCATTTCGTCGATCTAAGTTCGACGAAAATTGTTGAACATTGTTTTTATTAGGTGTTTTCTGGATTTTGGTTTTCTGTCCTATTGTCTTGGGGATCTTTTCTACTGTCTGTTTGTCATTTCCTTTTTCTTTGACTTTAGCAGATACAAATTTTATTGGAGTTGATAAAATGTTCTTCCTGAGAATGGGGGGCAAACTTGATGGAGCACCCAAGCCTTGCTTGCCATTCAGTCTGGCATTAACAGTACTTGTGATATCCATCAGCTTGAGGCTTCTGTTGAAACTCGTGAAGTGAAAGTGGGTGAATGGAAGACTTGGGCAACCTATCCGCGCGGACTACGCGGATAGGGTTTACGGACTGCTAAGTCAGCAGGGATGTTGCAGGCTGTTTGCTCTGTGGCGGCCTAGGCGGTCTGTTCGCGCGGACTACGCGGACAGCATCAGCGGTCTGTCAGGCTAGCGAATACTCAGCAGGCAGTTGGATCCCAGGAAGTAACCAGACGGATAGAAATCCTATCTGCGGAGTCCGTCATGGAGCGGACTGATGAACTGGAGCTCAGCAGACCGGTTTGGCAGTTGCATTGGTCATGCTCTAGTGGAGCAGCAAGTGGAAGCCGCGGAGACCGCCGGTCAGTGCGGACAGAAGCTGGAGGTCGCCCTGTATGGCGGGCTAGATCCAGTGTCCGCCAGTAAGTGCGGACTGGCCCTTGTGGCCAGTAGACTGGACTTGGTGGGTACTGAAACAAGTCCAGGTTGGCTTAGTCCGGGGAGATCGCGCAGTGGAGCGCGGGCTGCTTTCTCAGACCGCCAAGCCTAGTAGAAGTGTTGTTGCCTTGATTGCTAGCTTGGGGGTATGCGGACTGGAGGATTGCCTAGGCAAGAGCGTGCGGACTGGAGCTGGAGTCCGTTGAGTTCGGTTTAGCCTTGTAATAAGGTTATGAATTCAGGAATGCGGACTGGATTCTGCTGTGTAAGTAGACTAAATCGGTGTGTCCGCTGAGTCCGGCGGTACCTTGGAGATGAGAGGTAATGGACTCAGGATGTGCGGACGGAATCCGGGTGTCCGCTGAGTCCGGCAGGTGCCTTGATGGCAAAGCTGCGGGCTCGGGTTATGCGGGCTGATGCCTTGTCTGCGGATTGGCGGACAGCTGTTGTGGAGTCCGGCTGTGGTGGTCCTGGCTTGGCCTTTGGCGGAAAGGCGGGCTGGATAGTGGAGTCCGACCTTGGAGAAGCTGGGGCGGACTGGCTATCTGCACAGGAGCGGCGAACTGGAGTTTGTGTCTGCGGGCTAGCGGACACACTTGTTCTTGCTGCGGGATGTGGCGGTGTTCCTATCGGTTAGGGCGGTGACCATACTCATCATCGTGCCTATAAATAGGACCCATGTCACATCAGGGAGAATACCAAGAGAGGCAACCTGAACTGAAGTAAGTGAACAGTAATTGAGCTCGCGTAAGTTGCTGCGGTCTGGACTTTGGTGTCCGCGCGATTTGATAGTTGAGCCGGTTGTGCTGTGCAGGTTGTGCGGATAGCGCTGGAAAGCCAGGACTTGGCTCTGATTGCGGTCAGGGATAGTGCAGACTCTGCGGTTAAGCAATAGGCGGTAAACAGCAGGTCGCAGATAGCGAACAGGCGGTCTTCTCTTTGGCAACTTGGTTCGGGGTTCAGGAAGTCGCCTGCTTCAGGCGGACTATTCCATTCAGTGGCGTAGCTTGTGTGGTCTGGCGGCTAGGCGACATCGCGGTCAGGCAGCCTGCAGATCGGCGGTGAAGAGCTAAGCATTGGAATAAGGGGTAGTCCACGCGGCTTGGGTTGCAGTTTGGCGACCTGGCGGACTAAGCGGAATCCACAGCAGTAGACCGGCGGCTTGTGAATCGAGTCCGCGCGGCTTGTTTTGTTTCTTGTCTTTGTAACTATTTCTGCTCTCCTGGTTTTGGGTGTTGGTGAAGCATGTCTTGCCATGTATGTCTCGCCTTGTAAAGAAGTTTGCTCTTGATCAATAAATAAGCTTGTGCTGCATGTGTTGCTGGTTGTTACTGCTTTGTTGAGATAACCCCTACTAACTCCAAGATCCGGGAAAACTTTCAACATTATAAGTGGTGTGTTCTCCTCCAGTTTGTTGAGTTTCAACAGGGTATCCGAGGAGGCCTCTGCGGGTTTG
Organism: Platanthera guangdongensis; assembly: GCA_039583875.1. Classification (NCBI taxonomy): domain Eukaryota; kingdom Viridiplantae; phylum Streptophyta; class Magnoliopsida; order Asparagales; family Orchidaceae; genus Platanthera; species Platanthera guangdongensis. The sequence goes on along the minus strand of CM077158.1, from coordinate 139,887,472 downwards.
TTGAATTTTAACATGGTATCAGAGCGAGGTTGTTGGAGTGGTCAAGCAGTGCTCAATGAAAGTAGTTGCTCTTCTGTAGAGGAAACCAATGGTAGAACCATGGCAGTGGAGGATGCAAGTTGTCTTGGCATTGATCTCCTTACAGAGACGAACTTTGAAAGGTGGAAGTCCTGTATGAAGAGCTTTCATCTTGGAGAGGACCTTTGGGAGGTTGTATGCGGAGCAGGAAGACAAGAGGCTACTGCTGGCAATGTTGATTCGATGAGAGCTTGGAAGGAGATAAATGCGAAAGCGGAGTCTATTCTCAAGCAGGTGATCTCATCGGAGCTCTTGGACCACATCAGTGGATGTCGGTCAGCTGCGGAGGTTTGGACTTCCCTTGATGGGTTGTTCAGGAAGGAGGTGAAGGTTGCTGCTGAAGAAGGTCCCTCTACTTCATATCAGGAAGAAAGGAGTATTTCTCCTAGGCGTGATAGGAAGAGGAAGGAAGGACCAAGGTGCTATAAATGCAAGCAGCAAGGTCATCTTCGGAAGGAGTGCAAGGTTGTCTTGCTCTCGGCGAACGTAGCTCATGTCGGAGGTAAGGAGAAGAACGTAGTTGGGACATCAACTAGTTCTGGAGCTGATCGGATGAATGCCAGTGATAGTGCAGCTATCTGGCATGAAAGACTGGGGCATGTAGGGATGGACAAGTTGAAAGCAATGGCGGAAAAAAGACTCGTAAGAGGCTTGCCTAGATTGTCATCCTATGGCGATGGTCGGGGGTGTGCGGGATGTCAGGAAAGTGGAGCCTATCGCTTCATGGTTGATAAAGCACAATCCAGATGTAAAGCACCATTGGCGGTTGTCCATTGTTCTTTGGTGGGACCGACCGTAACGGCCAGTCTTGGAGGCAGCAGGTTCATGCTGCTATTGGTTGATGACTATTCTAGGTATACATGGGTATACTTCATGAAGAAGAAGTCCAACATGATGCGCTTGTTTGTGGAGTTCAAGAAGCTTGTGGAAGGCCAGCTTGGCCGGAGGATCAAGGTGTTGAGGAAAAGTATCGGTGGTGAGTATGGCTCAACCGAGTTCTCACACTTTTGCAGGAAGCATGGGATCCGGAAGGAGCTTTCTTGTGGACATACTTCACAACAAGGTAGTATTGCAGGTCGGATGATCCGTTGGTTAACGGAGACCTGCAAGTATTGGCTTCAGAGTAAAGGCGTTCTGAAGGCTCTTTGGGCGGAAGGGATGGCCTGTGCTGCTCATGTCATGAACCGGATGCCTCTTAGTCCGATCATAGTGAAGACTCCTTATGGGCTGATGTTCGGAGTGAAGCCCTCAATGAAGCACCTTCGGGTGTTTGGATCTACCTGCTATATACACTCTCCGGGTGCTTTCAAGACAAAGCTAGTCTTTGTTGGGTATGATGAGCAGAGAAGAAGATGGAGGTGTATGGATCCTGCGACGAAGAAACTCATAGTGTCGAGAGACATTATCTTGGATGAGTTGACGCCGTTTTGGGGTAGCTCTCATGTGGAGCTAGAGATAAGCAGGTCAGATGGTGGGCTGAAGGAGGCTGCTGCTAAGGAAGTGGGTTTACCTGAGTCACCAGGTGTTCCAGGTTATTCTAGCTCCGGGGCAAAGGCGTCAGAGTCGGGAAGAAGGGGTAGTGCTGCTCCAGGATCTTCTGGCTCGAAGGCGGAGGCTTCCGGTTCAGGAAGCAAGGGGAGCGATGTTCCAGGTAGTTCTTGTTCAAGAGGAGAGTATTCTGGTTCATGTAGTAGGGGGAGCGTTGCTCCAGGTGCTCTTTGTTCCAGTGAGGAGGCGTCTTGTTCAGGAAGCAAGGGGAGCATTATTCCGAGTTTGCCCGGGAATGGAGCTGGTTCAGAAGCAGCGGAGGTGGTTAGCCATGATCAGGTTCTTCGGAGATCGAAGAGGATCAGTAAGCCACTAGCTCGATATAGCGAAGGGAACACGGCAGACTTGGTCCCGTGTTTCCTTGTTAGCCCTCAGGTCGAGCAAGGTACTTCTGGCTGTGATGACCCCACTAGAATCAAGGAGATGGTTGACACCAAGGCTGAAGAGGTGACTTCTCTCAGAGGTAATAAGGCTTGGGCTTTTGTGACCAAGGAAGTTGGTGATACTCCTGTGATGCATGAGTGGAGGTTGAAGCTGAAGAAGGAAGAGGGAAGCATGACTCTTTTTTGGAGATGCTGGAGGGCTCCCTCATGGTCCATGATATGCGGGGCGAGGACTATGACTTGGACATCTCTTCGTAGATGCTATCGGAGGGACCAGGTGCAAGGTTATGGGAGCTGCAGGAGTTATTCACCACTTCTCACTTCAAGGGGGAGTGTTGAAACTTGTGAAGTGAAAGTGGGTAAATGGAAGGCTTGGGCAACCTATCCGCGCGGACTATGCGGACAGGGTTTGCGGACTGCTAAGTCAGCAGGGATGTTGCAGGCGGTTTGCTCTGTGGCAGCCTGGGAGGTCTGTTCGCGCGGACTACGCGGATAGCAGCAGCGGTCTGTCAGGCAAGCGAATACTCAGCAGGCAGTTGGATCCCAGGAAGTAACCAGGCGGATAGAAATCCTATCCGCGGAGTCCGGCATGGAGCGGACTGATGAACTGGAGCTCAGCAGACCGGTTTGGCAGTTGCCTTGGTCATGCTCTAGTGGAGCGGAAAGTGGAAGCCGCGGAGACTGCCAGTCAGTTTGGACAGAAGCTGGAGGTCTCCCGGTATGGCGGCTAGATCCAGTGTCCGCCAGTAAGTGTGGACTGGCCCTTGTGGCCAGTAGACTAGACTTGGTGGGTACTGAACCAAGTCTAGGTTGGCTTAGTCCGGGGAGATCGCGCAGTGGAGCGCGGGCTACTTTCTCAGTCCTCCAAGCATAGTAGAAGTGTTGTTGCCTTGATTGCTAGCTTGGGGGTATGCGGACTGGAGGATTTCCTGGGCAAGAGCGTGCAGACTGGAGCTGGAGTCCGCTGAGTTCGGTTTAGCCTTGTGATAAGGTTATGAATTCAGGAATGCGGACTGGAGTCTGCTGTGTAAGCAGACTGAATCGGCGTGTCCGCTGAGTCCGGCGGTGCCTTGGAGATGAGAGGCAATGGACTCAGGATGTGCGGACGGAAGCCGGGTGTCCGCTGAGTCCGGCAGGTGCCTTGATGGCAAAGCTGCTGGCTCTGGTTATGCGGGATGATGCCTTGTCCGCGGATTGGCGGGCAGCTATTGTGGAGTACGGCTGTGGTGGTCCTGGCTTGGCCTTTGGCGGCAAGGCGGGCTGGATATTGGAGTCCGACCTTGGAGAATCTGGGGCGGACTGGCAATCTACACAGGAGCGGCGAACTGGAGTGTGTGTCCGCGGGCTGGCGGACACACTTGTTCTTGCTGCGGGATGTGGCAGTGTTCCTATCGGTAAGGGCGGTGATCATACTCATCATCGTGCCTATAAATAGGACCCATGTCACATCAGGGAGAATACCAAGAGAGGCAACCTGAACCTAAGTAAGTGAACAGTAATTGAGCTCGCATAAGTTGCTGCGGTCTGGACTTTGGTGTCCGCGTGGTTTGAGAGTTGACCTGGTTGTGCTGTGCACGTTGTGCGGATAGCGCTGGAAAGCCAGGACTTGGCTCTGATTGTGGTCAGGGACAGTGCGGACTCTGCGGTTAAGCAACAGGCGGTAAACAACAGGTTGCGTATAGAGACCAAGCGGTCTTCTCTTTGGAAACTTGGTTCGGGGTTCAGGAAGTCGCCTGCTTCAGGCGGACTGTTCCATTCGGTGGCGCAGCTTGTGCGATCTGGCGACTAGGCGACCTCGCGGTCAGGCGGCCTGCAGATCGGCAATGAAGAGCTAAGCATTGGAATAAGGGGTAGTCCGCGCGGCTTGGGTTGCGGTTTGGCGACCTGGCGGACTGAGCGGACTCCACAGCAGTACCCCGACGGCTTGTGAATCGAGTCTGCGCGGCTTGTTTTGTTTCTTATCTTTGTAACTGTTTCTGCTCTCCTGGTTTTGGGTGTTGGTGAAGCATGTCTTGCCATGTATGTCTCGCCTTGTAAAGAAGTTTGCTCTTGATCAATAAAGAAGCTTGTGCTGCATGTGTTGCTGGTTGTTACTGCTTTGTTGAGATAACCCCTGCTAACTCCAAGATCCGGGAAAACTTTCAACATTATAAGTCGGGTGTTCTCTTCCGGTTTGTTGAGTTTCAACAGGGTATCCGAGGAGGCCTCTGCGGGTTTGTTGAATTTTAACAGTTCTCCCATTGAGAGTTTCCTCAAGTTGTTTGGCCTCACAAAGCTCAGTTTTTAATGAAATTATCTTTTCATTTGCTAAGGTTAATTCATCTTTTAACCTAATGTTTTCAGATTGAACATCTTCTAAGTTTCCTAATTTTTCTCTAAGAATTTTAATTTCTTTCTCAAAGTTAATCAAATCTATGCACATTAATTTGAAATCAGATTTAAATGTTTCAGAGCTGTAGTCAAAAGAGGACATTACTTGATCTTCCTCTGATTCCAACACTACTTCATCTTCAGATTCTTCTTCTTCTGAGTGACTTCTGGAGGCATCAATTGCCATGAGGCAAACCTCCTTTGCTCTTTCTTCTTCCTCATCTTCACTGGAGCTTGAATATGTTGACTCATCTTCTGTCTCACTCCAGGTCTTAGCCACAAAGCCCTTTTCCTTCTTCTTGTGCTTGTTGGAAGAGGGATTGTTGGTGTGCTGTCTTCTGGTTTCCTTCTCTCTTCTCTTCTCTTTTTTCTGGTTTTCTGGACATTCAGAGAGGAAATGCCCAGTCTTTCTGCATCCATAGTACACAACTTCTTTGGTTGGTGTCTTGTCATATTTTGGCTTATCATCTTTTCTTGCTGACTTTCTCCTGAAATCCTTTCTGGCCATCTTGAAGAATCTCTTAGCAAAGAGACTCATAAGCTCTTCATTTGATGTTGCAGTTTCTGTCTCTTCAGTGGCTTTGAAAGCAATACTTTGCTCTCTTCTGGCTGTTGGAGGTGTTCTTTGTTCAGCTGCCTCCCTGGTTTTTATCAGCTGCTCATATAACTTCAGTTTACCTAATAGATATTCAGTTGAAATCTCATTCAAGCATCTGGCCTCCTTGATGGGCCAAATTGTTGTATCCCATGAGCTTGGGAAGCACATCAGGATCTTGTCATTCACTTCAGTAAGAGTGATGTTCTTATCCAAGGTTTTTAGCTCATTGATAATTGAGCTTAACCTATTGTACATGTCAGAAACTGTCTCAGCTTCTTCCTTCTTAAAGTTCTCATATAGGGATATGAGATTTGATCTCCTATCCTTTCTTTCATCTACTGATCCATCCACCATTTGGTTTAGAGAATCCCAAATGGATTTTGCTGAGGTGCACTCAGCAAGCTTCTGGAAAATATCATCTGGCATAGTTTATGCCATGATATTCATAGCTTTAGCATCAACAATCTTTGCTTTCTTCTGGGCTTCAGTCCACTCAGGTGGTGGGACTGTATTGTTGTTGGAAAATGTTGTAGATGTAGATGCCTGTGGGGTACCTGTCAAAATTGAATTGTAGATGTCTTCATCAATGGAATTCATGTATAACCTAATTCTTGCCTTCCAGATGGCAAACCTATTAAGGTTGCAAACTGGAGGTCTAGTGCTTGCATAATCCTTGTTCTGTTCCATGGCTGTGGTTATAATTTAAATGAGAATAAAGTGATGTGTAGATCTAACATAGGATCTTTTAGTTCAAGATTTAACTTGTACAACCAAAGGAACCTCCTCTGATACCAATTGAAAGTGAGAGTTAGATCTGAAATACTCTAGAGGGGGGGGTGAATAGAGTATGCTTAAAAATTATTAAGAGCTATTACACCTTTTGTTGTAAATAAAAAATGCAGAATTAATAAACTACCAAGCAATAAACCTAAGGCACAAGCACAACAAGAACACAAGAAAATGAGTCAACCAGACGACACAAGAATTTTATAGTGGTTCCGCAACCTGTTTACATCCACTCTTCTACCACCCTTGGTAGGAATCCACTCAGGTTTTTGATCTGGTGCCTGACACCAATGAGCTTTTGATCAGGTGCTCAAAAACCAACCCAAGTCTTTTGATCAGGAGACTTGCAACCAAGGAATCACTTTTGAAGCGAGATGACAACCCATTAAAGAGGTGGGGGTGAGAGATGATTTTGTCTTCTCTTTCTCAATATGCAACTGAGAAGACTGTGGATTTGATTATAGATTAAGGCTCCCCCTGAGATGTAGAATGGATCAGGGAAAACTAAGAGCCAAGCTTTAGGGTGATAGGTCTTCAAGCTGAATCCTTGACCAGCAAAAAGTCTTCAGGAACTTCTTTGACAGATTGAACTGAAGTTGCTCTTTTGAAGTGTCCTGGAGTACTTGAATAGAGAAGAATCTTGATATAAGTATTGTTGTTCTTCTTCTTCAAGTGCTGATGAGCTTCTGGTCAAGAACTTCTGTGTATCAGGGAATGCTTCTTCTTGGATAGAGCAGATTATCCAAGATTGAATGTTTTTATGTAATCTCTATGTACTTCTTAGTAAGTTGTGCTCTGTGTAAAGCTTTCTCAATGACGCTTGATTCTTTGTATCAGTCCGTGTGTCTGTGCATCTGTTGTTCTCTTCTTCTCGATGTTTTGAAAATTTGAATGCATCTGGAATTAATGCTGACAGCCTTAAGAATAATCAGCATTGATTTATTTCCCCAACTGTCCCGTGGAAAAATGTCAAGCAATAATCATGGAGAAGACCATAATTAATACTCCATCTAACAGATACATTTAGAGAATGTTAGAGCATTAATTGTAACGCCCCCGATTTTTCGGCAATTGTTTAAATCCTCGTTTGGCGTTACATTGGCGCATTTCCGGCTCGTGCCATTGTTAGAGTACCTCGTTAGGTGTTCTTAGAGGTTATAGCCTGTTGTATGGATTCCCCATCTAGCCAGCGTCTGTTTTGGATGCCCGGCTGAGCCTCTTAGGAAATCCTTGTGCTTTGGCTTCGGTTGAGGTTAGCCCGAGTGTGTGGTTGTCGGAGGTTGTGTCCGACTTCGCTGATGTTTTTGTAGCCCGAGTGTTTAGCTACGGTGTGGACTTGTTTGGAATCCGAGAACGTTAATTTTCGCGTTATTCCGACGGTCGCTAGTTAGCGAGTCGTCATTTATGTGGGTGTATTTATATGTTTTTCGCATTTTAGTTTGGTGAGTGATTTAGGCGTGCTACTGCATTAATGCATGCGTGCACGTAAGTGTGAGGCTTTATAAATGCATGTGTGTGGGTATGTGCGGGTTGGTGCAGTATATATATATTTATAAGTGTAAAAAAATTTATGTGTATAAGTATATGAATAAGTAAATGTTTATGTGTTGGTGTATATGTATGTGTACAGTAGAGGCATATGTATAGGTTTGTATAAATGTGTAAAGGTATATGAGTATATATGTATAAATGCTTAATTAAAATTTGATTTAGGTAAAAGGATTTATATATATAGGATTTATCAATAGGTTTGGTCATTTCCTTCCCCTCAACCCGGCGGCCTGCTCCTTGCGGATCGAGCGAAAGAGGCGGAAGCCTGGTAGTGCTCCGACCGCCGTCTCCCTGCCCCGTGAAGCTCGGAACTCTAGTTTGAGGCCGGATCCGAGCTCCTCTAGGCTAGACCTTCGTATCAAGGTATTCATTTTGGGATTTCTCCTTCATTTCTTTGGAATCGTGAATGGCGGGTTTGTTTTCTTCCAAGCTTTGAGCGCCCAGTTTTTGTTTTCTTTCTTTCCAGATTTCCTCCTAGGATTGTTGCGTGCGGCCGATTAGGTTGGGAAGGGGGTTGCTGGCCGAATTTCTACTAAGCCAAGGCAAGTGTATCCTTGTCAAAGTACTTCCATATCTAGTTTTGTTTGCTTGATTCCTGAAAATCTATTGTTTGATATTTGTTTTTACTTGGTTATGCATATGAAAATCGATACAAGGCCTCACATCTCCTTTTCTTATTTTGTTATTGCCATGGCGTTGTTTTTCCCTCTTTGTTATTCCTGCATGTCCACTATTTTGTTATTGGGCTGTTTTTGTTTATTTTGCCCAGATCGGTTTTGTTGGGCTAGTGTCCCTTTTGCTATGAGTATTGCCCCGATTGGGTATAACTCGACAGCCCTCGGTGGTAAGCCTGTTCGTTTCGTGAGATATTTCATTGATTGCGGTCTTCCTTGGGTGTAAACCAATTCTATGGTTTGTTTTAATTAGTTGCAAGATTATTTTATAGCTTGCTCCGTAGTTGCTCCGAAATCGGATTTGTTTCAAAACCACCCAAATCTCATGTTTTGTCTAGTGTTAATCCTCCGGTTTGCATGTAATGTCGAATTCCCTCGCTTATGTGCGGTATCAAACCCCTAAATTTAAGTGTATATGTTTTGATAGTGAACTAAGCGTACATGTGTTGTATCAATCTACTTGCGCATGATTAGTATCAAACCACTCAAGTAGATAAATGAGAAGTTTAGTTCATTTATATATATAACTCATATGTGTGTGTTTAGTATATATTTAATATCAAACCACTTAATATATTTAGGATCAAATCACTTGATACAAAATGATGTTGTAGTACTTTAAGTATTTGAGGTTTAGATATTTTTCACATTTTAAATGTGTGTTTAGTTAACCAGTGCTGTCAGCTGCTAGGCAGCTAAGCTTCTTAGGTGGGTTTCTCTAGTTGGAGTAGGGATGTGTTGACTTCTTGGTGGTTCATGAAACCACCAATAAGGGTTTTTTTTTTCGAGTCACTTAGTGCTGGAGTAGGATGTGAGTTAGGGGAGAGTTGGACCAATGCCGCCACCCCTATTTTCTTCTTGTCTTACCAAGACAATATGGGTTGCTTGGCTGAGTGGACCGATGCCACCACCACAACACCATGATGATATTTAGTCCTGAAAGACTTGGTTTCACATGTGGTCACCAGTCTAGGCCCTTGTTACTGATTTTGTCCATCTCCAGTACTAGGTGACTCTTTCTGCTCTAGCTCTATGTTAGGGTTTTCTAGCTGTGCTAAACCTTTTGCAGAGATAGTTGAAGATCGGCTTCATTCGTTCCCTTGGTGCACTCCCTTTCTACTTACCTTTGTGGGAATCAGTTTTACCTGCTTTACTACCTCCTTTTACCTGTACCTATTTTACTTCACTTTAACTTACTGAGGAAATCTACCTGATTTTAAATCCTGTATAAAACTATTGTACCTTTGTTTTCCTTTTGATAGTTGCTTTGCTGAGGTGTTCGTTTTTCTGAATACCTCAGGTACAGGTATTTAGCCGACTGTGCGGCTAGTTTGCTCCTGGAGATTTTCTAGCATTTCAGCTGCTACTATGGTTCTCAGTTCCTCACTCTTGGGAGGTAGTTTCTTTAGACTTGTAGTACAGATATGCCTACGCACCAGTGGGTTCGTGTCAGTGGTTGACGCCCACTGGTGGTTTCTCTTTTAGATGCTTTGTACTTTGCTTATACTGGTAGATTTCCTATTTTGGAGTTTATTTAACTTGCTCTTTGGAAGATTTTATGCTAGGTTGCTTGTTACTTTTAAAATCTAAAAGCACTATTATATGTATATCTCATGACCAGCATGCTTTATAAAACTCAACACTACTTTCCAAGCGACGTAAAAGATTATTTTCGTGTATATGGTATAACATAAAGGTAGGGTATGCATAGTATAAGTTGTCCCCTGGGGATACTTATGCTCTCTTTTAGGATGTCAAATGTAACTAAATTAATTTCCACTGCATATAAGTATAATTTTTTAATTATGGACTAGCTGATCCACTTAGCCGAGGACTACGACATCTAAAATATAATTGACTTTTACATCATTAAATCTTATGATTTTTTTCATAGTCTTAGTAGTTGGTGGTTGCCTGAGCGTCGGCAGTTATCCCCTGCCCGACGTGGCATCACAACACTTGTTTTCTCTTACTCTGATAACTCTTAAATTTCGGAGAAAATGCGGGTCGTGACAGTTGGTATTAGAGGGAGGTTTCTTGACAATTTGTCGGGCAACCTTTCGTTGTAGGTATTAGAAGTTTAGTATCATATCATACACACACTGATATGTCATCAGCACGTCTTGGCTGAAGCACGAACACTACACTCATAGCATAACATGAAGTATACGGGGCATATTATGTAGTATGGGATGCATAATATGTGTTTGTATATGGATCCACCATAGGAGGCAACATGTGAGGGTTATGTAGTATGGGATGCATAACCTCACCACATAAATGCGACTAGCACGTTTTCCTTTTCGTTGCATGGAAATGTTATGTAGTATGGGATGCATAACATTTTCATGCGTACGCAGCTCATAACATGCATTAGGGCCTTTTTAGAATGTATAGCACAATCATGCATAGCATAACATTGCATAAGCACAACGTGCCAAGCTAAAAACTTGCAGGATGACATATGTACACACATGGTTTTGAGTCAAAAAGAATATAAATTCATGCATTCCCGATTTAGGCACAAGAGTTAGTGTGATGGTGGTTAACCATCTTAGGTTAAGCATTACATTATTCCCTCTATATAAAACAAATATATATATATAAACCCCAGAGCAAGTTGGCAGTTAAAGCAAGTACTTATGTAGGTTTGTCTGTTCCTGTTTGTTTTGTCCTAATAGTTGAACTAGGTTCTGATGATTGCTTGTTTGTTCTTTGTAGTATGGCACCTAAGCGTAGAGTGACGAGGTCGACTCGCCAATCTGAGGGTGAGACTTCTGGTGCTCCAAGCAGTGCAGTTGTGGAGAGTCTAAGGCAGAGCAATGAGTCTCTATCGAGGCAGATGGTGGACGTTCAGTCTCAGATCCAGTCCCTGATATCTATGGTGGCAGGACTAGCCCCGAGAGCGCAGGATCCTGCTGCGGGTATAGCTGTTCCCTCACCTCCTGCACCCCCAGCCCCTTTGGTGCCTCCAGTGGTGGTGCCCCCGGAGATGGCTTTCATCACTCAGTTCCAACGACTGCGACCCCCTACCTACGATGGTAAGGTGGACTTCATGATATTGGATGACTGGTTGATTTCCATAGAGGAAATGTTTCATTATTCTGGAGTGTCTGAGGATCAGAAGGTGATGTTGGCCGCCTATCAGCTGAAGGGGTTAGCAAAGAGCTGGTGGATGAGGGAGAAGGATGGAATGGTAGGAGGAAGCACTTGGGCTTCCTTCAAGGATATCTTGATGTGAAAGTTTCTACCGTCAATGGAGCGAGACAGGCTGATGAATGACTTCTTGCATCTGAAGCAGAGGCAGCTCTCAGTCAGCGAGTATGAGATTGAGTTTAGCAAACTCAGTCGCTTTGCCCCTAGTTTGGTGAGCTCGGAGGAAGATAGAGCGAAGCAATTCCTTGGATGCCTGAGAAGTGATGTTCAACAGCTAGCGGTGGCTCATGGAGCGGTGAGTTATACTGGGGCAGTTGAGGCCGCTTTGAAGGTAGAGGCCATCAAAAATGCTAAGCAAAGAGGTTAGCATGTGAGGAATGAGAAGAGGAAAGTTGTTGAAGCAAAGAGCCCCCAAGTGCCCGGTGCTCCTTTAAGGAAGAGGAGCAAAGAAGTCTGTAGTTATTGTGGCCGGTCGGGCCATCTTGCTAAGAGATGCTTCAAGAGGGCGGCGGCGCAGAAGGAGCATGTGCATGCTATTCAGGGTGCTCCCAGGCAGAATGTGGTGTGTACTCTGTGCAAGAAAGAGGGGCATGAGGTTGCCCGTTGCTGGTTGAAGGACAAGGTCTGCTATCAGTGCGGACAAAAAGGTCATACCATGGCCCGATGCCCGCAGCTCCAGTCTGTGCTCCGACCAGTTCCTCTTCATGCGTTGCCACCGCCTCAGTCGATTGATAAAGGCAAAGGGAAGCTGAATGTGATATCATCAGAGGAAGCTCAAACTTCGACACAAGTCATTTCAGGTAAACCTTCTCGCTAGTCTTTTACTTCCATTGCAGATTAGTTTGGCTTTTGTTTTCTTGAATGATTGTGCAATTTTTTTCCCCTTTTATATTCATATAGGGAGTTTTAAGGTAAAGAACCGCTGGGCGCGCGTCCTCTTTGACTCAGGTGCTACCCACTCATTTGTGGCTAGGGCCTTTGTTGAGCGGTTCCAGTTGGATCTAGATCGTGTCGGTGATGCCTTTTGCATCAAGTTCCCCTCGGGTGATTCTGTGATATCAGATCAGGGCATTCAGGATTGTCTTATTATGTTGGGGGATTTTCGGGCTAAGGCAAATCTGAAGATGATAGACTTGGAAGATTTCGACATCGTCCTGGGTATGGATTGGTTGACCAGATATGATGCGGTGATCCAGTGCAGGGGTAAGCGCTTTGATTTCAAGAAATACAACGGTCAGCCTGGGAGTATTTATGGCGATCTGCGCCAGGTCTCTCCGGTGATTTCCGCGGTATGTGTTCAGAGGTTGTTCAGTTCTGATTGTTTTGCTTGCTTAGTCTCAGTACTGGGGACTGTTAGCAGTTTTTCGCGATTGGATGAGATTCCTGTTGTTCGTGAGTTTCCTGATGTGTTTCCTAGCGACCTTCCCAGTCTTCCTCCTGTCAGAGATGTCAAGTTCGTGATTGATTTGGAGCCGGGTACGCATCCTATTGCTAAGGCACCGTACCGGATGGCCCTGCGAGAGATGGAGGAGTTGCGTACCCAGCTGGATGAGTTATTGGAGAAGGGTTTCATAAGGCAGAGCTCGTCGCCCTGGGGTCCACCTGTTCTCTTTGTGAAGAAGAAAGATGGTTCGATGCGCCTTTGCATCGACTATAGGGAGTTGAACAAAGTCACCATCAAAAACAGGTATCCCCTGCCCAGAATCGATGACTTATTCGATCAGTTGAGTGGTAGCTCTGTGTTCTCCAAGATTGACCTTCGATCAGGATATCATCAGCTCAGGATCCGGGAGTCGGACATTCCACGGACGGCTTCCCAATTGAGGCATGGACATTTCGAATTCCTAGTTATGTCTTTTGGGTTGACTAACGCGCCATCAGCATTCATGGACATGATGAACCGGGTGTTCAAAGATTTTCTGGACAAGTTTGTGGTCGTATTCATAGACGACGTTTTGATTTATTCACGGAATGCTGCGGAGCATGATCAGCACTTGCGGTTGGTGTTATCTGCCTTGAGGGATCATCAGTTGTACGCCAAGCTGAGTAAATGTGAATTCTGGTTGCCTCAGGTTTTCTTCCTGGGTCATGTTGTGAACAAGGATGGCATTTCAGTGGACCCGGAGAAGATTTCTGCAGTGATGGATTGGCATAGGCCGAGCACACCCAAGGAGATTAGGAGCTTCTTGGGGTTGGCCGGCTATTACAGAAGGTTTGTTGAGGACTTCTCTACCTTGGCAGCGCCCTTGACTAAGCTGACGCAGAAGCATGCGACGTTTATTTGGATCGAGCAATGCGAGGAGGCCTTTCTGGAGCTAAAGAGGAGATTGTGCACTGCTCCTGTTTTGACATTGCCTATGGAGGGCCAGGACTATGATGTATATGTGGATGCCTCGCATGTTGGGCTCGGAGGCGTGTTGATGCAAGAGGGGAAGGTGATTGCGTATGGGTCGCGGCAGTTGAAGACTCATGAGCGAAATTACCCTATGCATGACCTCAAGTTTGCGGCGGTGATTTTTGCGTTGAAGCTGTGGAGGCATCTACTCTATGGGGCTCAGCGCAAGAATTTCATAGATCATAAGAGCCTGAAGTACGTGTTTACACAGAAGGAGCTGAATTTGCGCCAACGGCGGTGGCTAGAGTTTGTGGCCGATTATGGCGTGGAGATCCAGTACCATCCAGGCAAGGCCAATGTGGTGGCCGACGCCCTGAGCCGCAAGACAGGGAAGATCTTCAACCTCACGGCAGACCGTTTAGTGGAAGAGTTCTTATTGATGGACATCTCCGTGGGATGCTGTGATTTGCAAAGCAATTTGGCAGTGGCAGAGCCATCTTGGATTTCACTCACCAGGTTGCACAAGAAGGATGATCCGGATTTGTTACAAATATACCTCAGGGTTGAGAGAGGGGAGTTGCCGGATTTATCTATTGATGATTCAGGTACTTTGAAGTACCGCGGCAGGTTTTGCATCCCCGCGGTTGGAGACATCAGGAGTATGGTATGCAAAGAGGCTCATGGATCCAGTGTTTCCTACCACCCAGGATCCACCAAGATGTATCATGATTTAAAGCAGATCGCCTGGTGGTATGGTATGAAGGGGGATATAGCTCGGTATGTTTCTGAATGTTACACTAGCAAGCGGGTGAAGGCCGGCCATGGGAGGCCTGGTGGCAGGTTGAATCCTTTGGAGATCCCGACTTGGAAGTGGGAAAGTATCTCTATGGACTTCATTACGGGCTTACCGAGATCTCCAAGGGGATTTGATTCAGTTTGGGTGATCGTGGACCGATTGACGAAGTGTGCGCACTTCGTACCTTATAAGATCGACTACCCGATGAAGAAGATAGCAGAGTTGTATTTGAACGAGGTCATCAGATTGCACGGTGTGCCTGTTAGCATCATTTCTGATCGAGACTCTCGTTTTACATCTCGCTTCTGGAGGAGTCTGCAAGAGGGTCTGGGTACAGATTTGAGGTATTCTACCGCTTACCACCCACAGACAAATTGGCAGACTGAGCGTGTGAACCAGATTGTGGAGGATATGATCAGGTGCTACATTCTAGACTACGGTGGAGCGTGGGATGAGCGTTTGCGGCTCATGGAGTTTGCCTACAATAATAGTTACCAAGAGAGCTTGCAAATGGCTCCCTTCGAGGCATTGTATGGGAGGCACTACAGAACTCCGTTGTCTTGGACTGAGGTTGGTGAGAGGCCTTTGTTGGGTCCTGATGCACTCGAGGAAATGGAAGTTGCTGTGAAGTGTATTCGGGAGAAGCTTCATTTAGCTCAGGAGAGATATGAGAAGAACGCCAACCGACGTAGGTCCGATTTAGAATTTTCGGTGGAGGATTTGGTCTTCTTGAAGGTGTCTCTGATGGTTGGAGTGAAGAGGTTCGGCAAGAACCATAAGCTGGATCTGAGGTATGTGGGCCCATTCAGAATTTTGGAGCGTATTGGGGTGGCAGCATATAGGTTGGATCTACCAGCCAACTTCCTAGACGTACATAATGTCTTTCATGTAAGCCAGCTGCGGAAGTGTGTGCGGAGCAGTGGGAAACTCTTGGATGTCGTGCCCCAGTTGGAGCCTAACCTCTCATATGTTGAGGTGCTGGTCCGCATCTTGGATACTCAGGATCGGGTGCTGCGGACAAAGTCTATCCCGATGGTGAAGGTTCTTTGGAAGAATCAAGGTTTGGAAAGCGCGACTTGGGAGCTAAAGTCGGCTATGAGGGAGGCTCACCCTCGCCTGTTCTCCTGATTTGTTAGGTATGTTTTCTTTCTAGTAACTTTTGTTTTGTTACCTTCCTTCTATAGTAGAAGTAGTGTACGTAAAGTTTCGGGACGAAACTTTCTTTTAGGGGGAGTGACTGTAACGCCCCCGATTTTTCGGCAATTGTTTAAATCCTCTTTTGGAGTTACGTTGGCGCATTTCGGGCTCATGCCGTTGTTAGAGTACCTCGTTAGGTGTTCTTAGAGGTTATAGCCTGTTGTATGGATTCCTCAGCTAGCCGGCGTCTGTTTTGGAGGCTCGGATGAGCCTCTTAGGGAATCCTAGTGCTTTGGCTTCGGGTGAGGTTAGCCCGAGTGTGTGGTCGTCGGAGGTTGTGTCCGACTTCGCTGATGCTTTCGTAGCCCGAGTGTTTAGCTACGGTGCGGACTTGTTCAGAATCCGAGAACGTTAATTTTCGCATTATTCCGACGGTCGCTAGTTAGTAAGTCGTCATTTATGTGGGCGTATTTACATGTTTTTCGCATTTTAGTTTGGTGAGTGATTTAGGCATGCTAGTGTATTAATGCATGCGTGCACGTAAGTGTGAGGCTTTATAAATGCATGTGTGCGGGTATGTGCGGGTGGGTGCAGTATATATATTTATAAGTGTAAAAAAAATTATGTGTATAAGTATATGAATAAGTAAATGTTTATGTGTTGGTGTACATGTATGTTTATAGTAAAGGCATATGTATAGGTTTGTATAAATGTGTAAAGGTATATGAGTATATATGTATAAATGCTTAATTAAAATTTGATTTAGGTAAAAGGATTTATATATATAGGATTTATCATTAGGTTAGGTCATTTCCTTCCCCTCAACCCGGTGGCCTGCTCCTTGCGGATCGAGCGAAAGAGGCGAAAGCCTGGTAGTGCTCCGACCACCATCTCCCTGCCCCGTGAAGCTCGGAACACCAGTTTGAGGCCGGATCCGAGCTCCTCTAGGCTAGACCTTCATATCCAGGTATTCATTTTGGGATTTCTCCTTCTTTTGTTTGGAATCGTGAATGGGGGGTTTGTTTTCTTCCAAGCTTTGAGCGCCCAGTTTTTGTTTTCTTTCTTTCCAGATTTCCTCCTAGGATTGTTGTGTGCGGCCGATTAGGTTGGGAAGGGGGTTGCTGGCCGAATTTCTCCTAAGCCAAGGCAAGTGTATCCTTGCCAAAGTACTTCCATATCTAGTTTTGTTTGCTTGATTCCTGGAAATCTATTGTTTGATATTTTTTTACTTGGTTATGCATATGAAAATCGGTACAAGGCCTCACATCTCCTTTTCTTATTTTGTTATTGCTAAGGCGTTGTTTTTCCCTCTTTGTTATTCCTGCATGTCCACTATTTTGTTATTGGGCTATTTTTATTTATTTTGCCCAGATCGGTTTTGTTAGGCTAGTGTCCGTTTTGCTATGAGTATTGCCTCGATCGGGTATAACTCGAGAGCCCTCGGTGGTAAGCCTGTTCATTTCGTGAGATATTTCATTGATTGTGGTCTTCCTTGGGTGTAAACCAATGCTATGGTTTGTTTTAATTAGTTGCAAGATTATTTTATAGCTTGCTCCATAGTTGCTCCGAAATCGGATTTGTATCAAAACCACCCAAATCTCATGTTTTGTCTAGTGTTAATCCTCCGGTTTGCATGTAATGTCGAATTCCCGTGCTTATGTGTGGTATCAAACCCCTAAATTTAAGCGTATATGTTTTGATAGTGAACTAAGCGTACATGTGTTGTATCAATCTACTTGTGCATGATTAGTATCAAACCACTCAAGTAGATAAATGAGAAGTTTAGTTCACATATATATATAACTCATATGTGTGTGTTTAGTATATATTTAGTATCAAACCACTTAATATATTTAGGATCAAATCACTTGATACAAACTGATGTTGTAGTACTTTAAGTATTTGAGGTTTAGATATTTTTCACATTTTAAATGCGTGTTTAGTTAACCAGCACCGTCAGCTGCTACGCAGCTAAGCTTCTTAGGTGGGTTGCTCTAGTTGGAGTAGGGATGTGTTGACTTCTTGGTGGTTCATGAAACCACCAGTAAGGGATTTTTTTTCCGAGTCACTTAGTGCTGGAGTAGGATGTGATTTAGGGGAGAGTTGGACTGATGCCGCCACCCCTGTTTTCTTCTTATCTTACCAAGACAATATGGGTTGCTTGGCTTAGTGGACCGATGCCACCACCACAACACCATGATGATATTTAGGCCTGAAAGACTTGGTTTAACATGTGGTCACCAGTCTAAGCTCTTGTTACTGATTTTGTCCATCTCCAGTACTAGGTGACTCTTTCTGCTCTAGCTCTATGTTAGGGTTTTCTAGCTGTGCTAAACCTTTTGCATAGATAGTTGAAGTTCGGCTTCATTCGTGCCCTTGGTGCACTCCCTTTCTACTTACCTTTGTTGGAATCAGTTTTACCTGCTTTACTACCTCCTTTTACCTGTACCTGTTTTACTTCACTTTCACTTACTTCTGACCTGATTTTAAATCCTGTATAAAACTATTGTACCTTTGTTTTCCTTTTGACAGTTGCTTTGCTGAGGTGTTCGTTTTTCTGAATACCTTAGGTACAGGTATTTAGCCGACTGTGCGGCTAGTTTGCTCCTGGAGATTTTCTAGCATTTCAGCTGCTACTGTGGTTCTCAGTTCCTCACTCTTGGGAGGTAGTTTCTTTAAACTTGTAGTACAGATATGCCTACGCACCAGTGGGTTCGTGTCAGTGGTTGACGCCCACTAGTGGTTTCTCTTTTAGATGCTTTGTACTTTGCTTATACTGCTATATTTCCTGTTTTGGAGTTTATTAAACTTGCTCTTGGGAAGATTTTATGCTAGATTGCTAGTTACTTTTAAAATCTAAAAGCACTATTATATGTATATCTCATGAGCAGCATGCTTTATAAAACTCAACACTACTTTCCAAGCGACGTAAAAGATTATTTTCGTGTATGTGGTATAACATAAAGGAAGGGTATGCATAGTATAAGTTGTCCCCTGGGGATACTTATGCTCTCTTTTAGGATGTCAAATGTAACTAAATTAATTTCCACTGTGTATAAGTATAATTTTTTAATTGTGGACTAGCTGATCCACTTAGCCGAGGGATACGGCCTCTAAAATATAATTGACTTTTACATCATTAAAGCTTATGATTTTGTTTTTCATAGTCTTAGTAGTTGGTGGTTGCCTGAGTGTCGGCAGTTATCCCCTGCCCGACGTGGCATCACAACGCGTGTTTTCTCCTACTCTGATACCTCTTAAATTTCGGAGAAAATGCGGGTCGTGACATTAATTACTCAGGAATTATCGCATTAGAATGGGGACAGAAGGCCGGAAATAAGTAAGTGTGGAATCGTCGAACAGATAGCATAATTCGTCGAACTGAGTTCATAGTTCGTCGAGCTGAGACATTGTATTCGTCGACCAGATGGCTTCTGTTCATCGAGCTGAGTTCCATGATCGTCGAGCTAGAAACTGAACTGCTGTCTCTTTTGATCTTTGCCTATTCGTCGAGTTGGTAAATGTGTTCATCGACGGGAGTTCAACAATTATTCTGGAGTTGTCAAATATCCTGTGTCAACATAATTACTCCTGTGTGTCGACATAAGTCTTCTGTGTGGTATCGACATAGCCTTTCCACAATGTCGACTGATGATCTGGATGTCGACACAAGTTCTTCTAGTGTCGACTCAGTTGGTGTCGACATATACTCTGAGTGTCGACATAAGTCTTCTGGTTCCAGAATTCGTCGGGCAGAGAATTGAGTTCATCGACCTGAGACTAGGGAACATAGTCTCGACAGAATGCTGTGATAGTCCATAGATTCATCGACCAAAGAGTATTGTTCGTCGAGCTAAGTCTGGAGAACCTTGAATTCGTCGAGCTGAAAATGATTCTGGACTTAGAGAAAAATTGATGAACCTTTGGCAATATAGTTGAAGTGAAAGTCCAGAGATCGTCGAGCAAAGAATGAAGTTTGTCGACCTGAGATCTAGGTTCGTCGACCAGAGTCTAGAGAACAGTCTGGACTTAGACTTTTGAAGGTGGAATCCAAGGATCATCGACCTATGACTGAAGTTCGTCGAGCTCAGCTCAGAGAAAATATCTCTAAGATCGTCGAGCTGAGAATGACTATCGTCGAGCTGAGAACGACTATCGTCGGCCTTAGTTCGACGAACGTCGAACTCATTTTACCTAGTCTCTTGAGAAATCTCTGAATCTTTAGGAAAACTTTATGTCTTGAGTCTCTGGCAGTCTGATGATGGCTAGTCCATGTGAAGTTGTTACTGAGGACTTGGCCTAGAATCTAGGACAACTTTGACCCTGGCTAGATATGTTGGGTCACATCATCCTAAGTTAGTGAACCTAGCCCAAATCAAACTAGGGATCTAACACAGTATATGGAATGTCAGTTTGGATGAGTAGAGGGAATGGAATAGAGGGAGTTGCAGTTGTAGAAAGGGGATAGGTTATTGTGGTGGAGGAGATGGGTTCTTGATGTGGAGATGGTGGAGGGAACAATAGATTGAAGGTGTGGGAGAAGATAAATGTGTCAGTGTGTGTGCCAGTTAAATGAGGTGGAAGTGGAGATTGAGGTGGAGTGATGTGCTCAGGAGATGGAACTAGAGTTAATAATGGTGTGGGTTGATGTTGTTGGTGAGTTGGTGAGGTAGGAACTGGAGAGTGAACTGCTGATGGAGTGGGTGTGGGTAGATAAATTTGATGTTGTTGTTGAGGTAGAGGAGGGTAAGGAATGGTGGTGGTGGAAGGAACTTCTTCTGGGGGTGGGGGAGCGGCTGTTATGGCCCTGGTGCTCTCAGACGTTCTTGAAGATGAGGAAGCCTTGGATGGCTTTGTGATTCTCCTCTCCCATCTGCCAAACAGGGCAGAGGTTAGCCTTTTGGAGGCATTTATGAACACTGTTGTGGAAATCAGATGTTCAGATGCCTTTTCTTACAGAAAGTTCCCCAAGACCCTTCCAAAACTGGTGCCTAGTGATGTAGTCATGTGCTGTGTGTTTGCCCAGCAGCACTTTCCCAACTACATCAGCTAAGAATTTATACTCAGCAGACAAGTTCTTCTTTAGCAGCTTGTTTGGGTTATTTCCAAAATGACCCATTTTAATCAACATAATAATATATTCCTCATTGTACATTTCTATCTCTTCATCACCATTCAGTAGAACAAAAATTTCGGTTAGTACAGTAGGGGAAAGGGAAACTGAGTTACCAGAAATTGTTCCCATAATATTATCTTCTTTTGATGTTGTAGATGTATATATCCATTCTTTTATTTCTGTCATGGCAATCTTGATTCTATGGGTCATGAACTGTTTCATATTTTAATCTTCAAATAACTTCAGAATTTCCACGAAAATTGGGTCAGAATGTTTAAAAGAGTCGAAGTCAATATCGAAGCCCATATCAAATTTCATTGCAGAAAGAGCGCTCGCCGGAATCGCCAAGAGTTCACCTGTAATAAAAAACAAAGAGATCAAGTGCAAGAGAACTGAAAGCACGAGACGGAGGTCGAAGAAAACCTAGATATAAGGTTTTCAAAATATGAAACGGCAGACTCCGTCCGACGAATAATAAAAATTCTTCGATCTGAGTTCGACGAAATATTTTATAGTCAAAAGAATTCGTCGATCTCAGTCAGAAGAAGTGAAAATATTTCGTCGAGCTCCGTTCGACTAAAATTTTCTGAAGACAATTCGTCGATCTCTGGTCGACGAAAATAACTTCACTCACAGAGAGTTCGTCGATCTCCGTTCGACAAAGTTCTCTAGAACGTTTCCCAGTTCGTCGATCTTTGTTCGACGAACTTTGAAAAATTCGTCGACCATAGATAGAAATTAAATTAAGGCTTCTCCATTTATCATACCAAGCTGATTTATAAAGAACAGATGGTTCCTCTCATCCAAAGGTTTGGTGAAGATATCTGCTTTTTGCAAATCAGTATGGTGGATCCCTAGTTAGATTTGGGCTAGGTTCACTAAACTAGGATTAATGACCCACCTTGTATATCCATGGTCATGTCTGTGTCCTAGAGTCTACGCCATGTCCTTAGAGTCAACATTTTTGGACGAGCCAACAACAGACTACAGAAGACTCAAGATTTAGAGAAAAATCAGTTTCAGGAAAGTTAGTTCGACGTTCCTCGAACTCAGCTCGACGAACTCAGAGACAATTCTCTGAGTTGAGCTCGACGAACTTAGTTCTCAGGTCGACGATTTTCGGATGCTCTACTTCAACATTCTAAGTCCAGAAACATTTCTCTGAACTCCAGTCGGCGAAGTTAGATTATCAGCTCGACGATCTTAGTGCACAGAATTGGCAAGAGTTTATCAGAAAGCGGTTAGCTGTTCTTGGGTCGATGATATTGGATCTCAGGTCGACGAACAACAATTATATGGTTGATGAACATGACTTCTCAGCTCGACTAACTCTAGCCCAGGTCGACGAAATCTGTTCTTTGCTCGACGATTTTTTTACAGTTCCACACTTGGATTTTTCACTCCTTCTGTCCTTATTTTATTGCAGTAATTCCTGAGTAATTAATGCTTAATATTCTCTGAATATTACAGTTAGAAACAACATTGATTATGGGATTCATCAGGATTATTACTTTCCATTTTCTATGGGACAGTTGGGAAATCCAATTAATGCAGACATTCTCTCCAGCCAAATTTTATATTCTCCATGTAGACAGTAATCAATGCAAGAAGGAATTCAAAAATTCATGGGAGAAATTCCATTAAAGATAGAAAAGTGATTCTCTTCCTTGCGGCTAACAAACAGATAGTGTGATACACAAGAACAAGATACAACAGCAACATTCAAACCTCTCTGTGTGCAGAAAGATAATCTGGTCTTCACCCTGACACTGCTGAAGAAGAAGAAGAACACATATCCAAATCAAGAGTCTTCTTCATTCTTCACTCCAGGATTCTTCAAGGATAACAAATCTTCATCAGTCAAGAAGTTCCCGGATCACCTCTGGTCAAAGCTAAAGAAAGAAGACATACTCACCCTAAAGCAAAGCTCCAATCTTCCTGGACAAATCTATAACTCAGGGGGAGCTTTGATAACATCAAAGATCCACTAGTCTTCTCAATTGTATTTGAGAAAGAGAAGACACCATAACTCTCACACCCCCTCACTGTATAAAGGGTTCTTTAACTACCTTCAAAAGTTATTCCTTGGTTGCAAGTCACCTGATCAAAAGACTTGGATTGGTTTTTGAGCACCTGATCAAAAGCTCATTGGTGGTAGTCGCCTGATCAAAACTTGTTAGTGGATTTCTACTAGGGTGGTAGAAGAGTGGATGTACCCAGGTTGGGGAACCACTATAAAAATTCTTGTGTTGTCCGGTTGCCCTCTTTCCTTTTTGTTCTTGTTGTGCCTGTGTTAGTTAGATTAATTTTTTACTGCGCTTGTGGTAGATTAGTGTATCTTAGGATTTCACTTTTATTTATAGCAAATTGGTATCATATAGCTGCCCTACTCTGAAGTGTTTTTATTAACAGCAAAAAGTTTTAAAGATTTCAAAGATACTCTATTCACCCCCCCCCCCCCTCTAGTGTATTTCAGGTCTAACCCTCACTTTCAATTGGTATCAGAGCAGTGTTTTTTTGGTTTAACCCTTGAACCAAAAGATCCTGTGTTAGATTTGAACTTTTATTTCTCTTAGGATTATATTCACAGCATGGTACAAAACAAGGACTATGCAAGCAACAGACCTCCAGTGTGCAACTTAAATAAGTTTGCCATCTAGAAGGCAAGAATTAAACAATATATGAATTACATTAATGAGGACATCTACAACTCTATTTTGACAGGTCCTCCTCAATCAACTGCCTCTACATCTACATCAACCTCAAGCACACATGTTGTTCCACCATCTGAGTGGACAGATGCACAGAAGAAGGCCAAGATTGCTGATGAAAAGGCCATGAACATTCCGGCTCAGACTATGTCTGATGATATTTTCCAGAAGGTGGCTGAATGCACATCAAACAAAGTTATTTTGGACTCTCTCAACCAAATGGTGGCTAGCTCTGCTAATGAAAGGAAAGACAGAAGATCAAATCTCATATCCCAATATGAGAACTTCAAAAAGGATGAGTCAGAATTTATTACTGACATGTACAACAGACTGAGCTCAATAATCAATGAGCTGAAGACTTTAGATAAGGACATCACCCTTACTAAAGTAAATGATAAAATCCGCATCTGTTTCCCAAGCTCATGGGATTCAAGGATCTGGCCAATCAAGGAGGCTAGGAGCTTAAATTAGATTTCCACAGAATCTCTATTGGGAAAGCTCAAGTCTTATGAGCAGCTAATAAAGTCCAGAGAGGCTGCAAAACAAAGGACTCCACCACCAGCAAGAAAGGAGCACAACTTAGCATTCAATGCTACTGAAGAGACTGAAGCTTCATGATGAGTACGATTATGATAGGCTTTTTACTATCATAATTGTAATCATGTCTACTATTTTCTGCCCCTTTTTGTGTTGATTTCATGATAATAGTAAAGAAATTGTCGTATTATAGATAGAAGAGCGTATTTAAAAGTCTTTGGCAGTTCTTGTAATAAACTATTTACTGAGTCTCTCATTTTTCTATTGCAGGTAATGCCAACCAATGGACCTAAAAGTCTCGGAGCAAACAGAGGAGTTCACGGAGTCTACATGTCCGATGACAGGACGAAAATTTGGTGCACACGGCCTGACACACGGCCGTGTGCCTACCCGTGTCCTATGTACCTGGAGCTGAAGAATTTGGGCACAGACGATGGAACCTCACACGGGTATGGCACACGCCCGTGTGCATACCCGTGTCATCTTTGCACACGACTGCCGATCAACCCGTGTCTGAGGAACACGGCCGAACACACGGCCGTGTCCATACCCGTGTCATCTGACACGGCCCACGACCAGACACGCCTGCTCGTGGGGAACCGCCTAGGAACCGTCCACACGGCCTGCCACACGGCCGTGTGCGACCCCGTGTCCGACCTGTTTGCAAGGGGACTATAAATTTCCTGTAGAAAATTTTGTTTAGGACTTTTGGATCATTTCTGGATTGGAGAACTGCTGGAGGCCGAAGGGGAGCATCCAAGACAAGGAGGATTGAAGGGTATTTCATATGTATTTTTATTTAATCATTAACCCCTTTGAATCCTTTCTTTCTCTTGATGATCCATCTTCAAATTTCGTTTTAATTTTCATGAACCTCTATTTGAACATTCTAGTAATCATGTATCACCTTGTTTATGTTAAATTTGTGGTATTTTATTGGTGTTTATGCTTGCAAACAAAGAGTTTAATCCTCCTTATGAATTACTTATTTGTTTTACACAATTTGCAATTGGCTAGATTGAGAAATTAGTTCTTTGCAATGATATTGGTATGTTCATATTGTGATGATAATTCCCTTTGTAATTCAAACTCTATGATCGAGAGATATTTTGTTTGGAAAATTAAAACACAAGTAAAAGGATTCATGGTAATTTAGAGATAAAATTCATGAATTTATGTAGCAAAAATGGTACTTTACTTAATGCGAACTTGAGTGTTGTGAATTGTTCGAGAGAAAATTTACTATCTTAGGTTTAGATTTGGAATTGCTCGAGAGAGAATTTCGATGAATAGTTAACCTTTACATTGCACAAATTAAACAGTCTTTTCATGTCATGATCACTTAGAATTGAACTAATAAATGAATTTGCTCATGTAATTGTTTAAAAGCTTCATGTTTTTATCGTTTTTACTTCTCCAATACTGAATCATCCAAATGGTCATAGTTAGGTTAATGTAGTTTAAATATCACTTTTGTTTAGAGGTATGATAATAAAGGGAGGGTGAGTACGAATAGTTGAAACGACCCTGTGGAATACGACACGAGATGTAGATTTATCCTATATTACGATTGATAGGTGCGCTTGCCTGAATGCTAATTCAATCTATTTTAAGTCCATCTACATGGTTGTATTAGAATGTAGAATGAAATCACATTGAGTTATTACTTGTTAGCAAAAATCATCACCAAGTTTTTGGCGCCGTTGCCGGGGATCCTTTTCAATATTTTGAAATCCTAATCTTTATTGATCTACCAATTTTCATTTATATAGTTGTAAATTAGTATTTGAATAATTATATTGCATGATATTTTTTTTCTGTAGTCTGTTAGTCTATGACCAGGGGCAGAAATTCTGGGCTAGTACCATTTCATCCTAACCCAGAACGAATTCTCCATAACACTAACCTAAGGGACGTGGGAATTAATACCACAGATATTTCAAACGGACTATCAGAAAAGGAGGCAGTAAACCAAGGAGAGAATCATCTTGAAAACTTAGATAGCATGGCCAACCAAAATGAGCAAATCATGTCTGACTTTGTTAGACCTAATCTCCAAGGAACCGGGTCAAGCATCGTTAGACCACCGATAGCTACCAATAACTTTGAATTGAAGCCTAGTGTGATACAAATGGTTCAACAGTATGTCCAGTATGATGGCTTGCAAGATGAGGATCCTAACACCCACTTGGCCTGATTCTTAGAGATATGTGACACATTTAAGATCAATGGTGTTTCCAATGACGCCATTCGATTGAGATTGTTTCCATTTTCTTTAAGGCATAAGGCGAAGCAGTGGTTGAATTCCTTACTTAGAGGGTCGATCACTACTTGGGACATGATGGTTGAGAAGTTTCTGATGAAGTATTTTCCACCTGCGAAGACTGCAAAGTTAAGGAATGGCATCTCTATGTATATTCAATTGGAGTCTGAATCGTTGTACGACACATGGGAATGATTCAAGGAGTTGTTAAGGAGATGTCCCCACCATACTCTACCTTCATGGCTTCAGATTCAGACCTTCTACAATGGTCTAAATCCGGCCACTAAACAAATGATCGATGCAGCTAGTGGAGGAACTTTGAACAACAAGACACCTGAAGCGGCTCAGCAGTTGATAAAGGACATGGCAATGAACAATTACCAATGGACTACAGTAAGACAAAAGCCTAGCAAGCCCGCAGGAATTTATGAAGTAGATGTCGTCACCGCCTTAGCTATTCAAGTGGAGAAGCTTCACCAAAAGATGGACAATCTTGCCTTAGCATCACCTTCCATGGCACCTCAACAATGGGACCCTTCATGCACTGGAATGCCTGGTTGTGAACCGCAAGTTCAAGAGCATGTTGACTATATGGGTAACAATATTAGACCACCTTTCAATCAAGCCAACAACCCATATAGTTCTACATATAATCCTGGATGGAGAAACCACCCCAATTTCTCTTGGGGAGGACAAGGAAATCAAGGGAAGCAACCCATGTTTGGACAACAACCACAGTTGGAACCAAGGAAGCCTACATTGGAAGATGTGCTTACCAAGTTCATGTAAACTACCGATGTAGCCTTCCGGAATCAAGAGGGTTCAATTCGGAACTTGGAGAATCAGATTGGTCATCTTGCAAGGATGGTTTCTGAAAGGCAGCAAGGAACACTTCCTGGGAATACAGAGATAAATCCAAGGGAGCATGCAAAAGCCGTTCAATTGAGGAGCGGAAAGGAGTTACAAGACCCAAGGCCTGCAAAGGAAGCACCCCAAATGGAGTCTAGCGGCGAAGGACCAAGCGAGATGAACATACAACCGATGGAGTACCAACCAGCATTACCATACCCAGCAAAGCTTAACAAGGAGCGCATGGATGCGCAGTATGGTAAATTTTTATCTATGTTTAAGCAATTACATGTTAATTTACCTTTTTCTGAAATTATTCAAATGCCTAAATATGCAAAATTTCTTAAGGATTTGATCTCTAATAAAAAGAAAATAGAAGAATTATCATTAGCAACATTAAGTGAAGAATGTTCTGCTATTTTGCAAAATAAATTGCCACAAAAACTTAAGGATCCCGGTTCATTTTCAATTCGATGTTTAATCGGTGATTTACAAGTAAATAAGGCTTTAGCAGATGTAGGAGCAAGTATAAATTTAATGCCTTATAAACTATATCTAAAACTAGGCCTAGGAGAACTTAGCCCAACAAGAATGAGTATTCAATTAGCAGATCGATCGGTAAAGTATCCTAAAGGAATAGTAGAAGATGTATTAGTTAAGGTAGATAAATTTATATTTCCTGCTGATTTTGTTATTTTAGATATGGATGAAAATATGGAAGTACCACTCATACTAGGTCGTCCATTTCTAGCTACATCTAGAGCACTTATTGATGTTTTTGATGGTAAATTAGTATTGCGAGTAGGAGAAGATGAAGTGACTTTTCAAATTGGCAATACTATGAAACAATCCTTAGATAACGATGATTATTGCTATTTTCTCATGGTATTGATGATTTTATGTCTTCTATAAATTCTAATTTTTATTATAAAGATCCTTTAGAAATTTGCATAACTAACAACTATCTAGAAGATGATAAAAATGATGACATTGTTGAACATTTATTTTTTCTAGAAAATTGTGTTGCTATGAATAGAACAACGGAATATAGTTTAATTACTGAAGGAGATCATGAAACTCTTAAGAATAATAGTAAGGATCCACCAATAGTAGAATTAAAAAAATTACCGGATCATCTTGAGTATGTATTCTTAGGAACAAATTCTTCGTACCCAGTTATCATATCTTCAAATCTTTCCAATATTGAAAAAGATAAATTAATAACTGTATTGAAGAAATGTAAAGGTGCAATAGCATGACAAATATCTGATATAAAGGGTATTAATCCTAGTTTTTGCACTCATAAAATCCTTTTGGAAGAAAACTATAAGTCGTCTATTCAACCGCAGCGTAGGCTAAATCCTAATATGAAAGAGGTAGTTAAGGCTGAGATTGTGAAGTTATTAGATGCTGGTATTATATATCCTATTTTTGATAGTTCATGGGCTAGTCCTGTCCAAGTAGTTCCTAAGAAGGGTGGCCTGACTGTGGTAGCAAATGATAGAAATGAATTAATTCCAACGCGAATGGTAACAGGTTGGCGTGTCTGTATAGACTATAGGAAATTAAATGATGTCACTAGGAAAGACCATTTCCCTCTTCCTTTCATTGACCAGATATTAGAACGCTTATCAGGACATTCTTATTATTGTTTTCTAGATGGACTTTCGGGATACTTTCAAATTCCTATAGCACCAGGAGAACAAGAGAAAACAACATTTACTTGCCTATTTGGTACCTTTGCCTATAGACGTATGCCTTTCGGGTTATGTAATGCACCCGCCACATTTCAAAGGTGCATGCTAGCCATCTTTAACGAGTATGTTGAAGATATTATGGAAGTGTTCATGGATGATTTTTCTGTTTTTGGCGACTCTTTTGAGTTGTGTTTGAATAATTTAGAGAAAGTTCTTAGGAGGTGTGAGGAGACGAACCTAGCTCTTAGTTGGGAGAAGTGCCATTTCATGGTAGAAGAAGGGTTAGTACTTGGCCATAAAATCTCAAGCCAAGGAATTCAAGTAGATAGAGCAAAAATAGAGACCATAGAAAAATTACCACCACCAACCTCCGTAAAGGCAGTGAGAAGTTTCTTAGGACACGCGGGATTTTACCGCCGGTTTATTAAAGACTTCTCTAAAATAGCTAAACCACTTACAAGACTTTTAGAAAAAGACACACCTTTTATTTTTGAACAAGAGTGTTTATATGCCTTTGAGTTCTTAAAAGAAAAATTAATTAATTCTCCTATTATGATCACACCTGATTTTAGTCAACCATTTGAGATCATGTGTGACGATAGTAGTTTTGCGGTAGGGGCTGTTTTAGAACAACGTCGAAACAAACATTTTCATCCAATATATTATGCTAGTAAAACACTTAATAATACACAGGAGAATTATACAACTACTGAAAACGAACTCCTAGCAGTGGTATTCGCCTTTGATAAATTTAGACCATATTTAACATTGTCCAAAGTGGTAGTTTATACGGATCACTCTGCACTTAGATATTTGCTAGCCAAAGCGGAAGCAAAGCCTCGTTTAATCCGATGGGTTCTTCTTCTACAAGAATTTGATCTAGAAATTAGGGATAAACGAGGAGCGGAAAACTTAGCGGCGGGTCATCTTTCACGTTTAGAAAACCCACTACGATCAATGTTAGATGAATCTGAAATTTCTGAAACATTTCCTGAGGAATCACTATTTGCCATATCTACCAATATACATCTAGATTATCCATGGTTTGCAGATTATGCAAACTATCTTGTGGCTAAGGTCCTTCCAAAGGACTTTTCATATCAGCAGAAAAAGAAATTTTTCTCTGACTTGAAATATTACTTCTGGGAGGACCCCTTTGTTTTTCGGATATGTGCAGATTCTATTATAAGAAGATGTGTATCAGCGGAGGAAGGTTGGAAGATTTTGGAGCAGTGTCATTCAGGTCCTGCTGGTGGTCACTATGGAGCGAATCGCTCCACTAAAAAGGTTCTTGATTTCGGTTTTTATTGGCCCCTTCTATTCAGGGATGCCCAAAGGTACGTGCTTTCATGTGATTCTTGCCAAAAAGCAGGTAATATTTCTAAATTACATGAAATGCCTCAAACATTTATCCTTGAATGCGAAGTATTCGATGTGTGGGGTATAGATTTTATGGGACCATTCCCAGTTTCTTTTGGGAATAAATATATTTTGGTAGCTGTAGATTATGTATCAAGGTGGGTTGAAGTGCAAGCTTTGCCTACTAATGATAGTAGGGTTGTAATTAGATTTTTGAAATCCTTATTCGCACGATTTGGCACACCACGTGCACTCATTAGCGATAGGGGTTCACACTTTTGTAATCTACAACTAGACAAAGTATTAGAAAAATATGGAGTTACACATAGGATAGCCACTCCGTATCATCCTCAAACTAGTGGGCAAGTTGAAGTTTCCAATAGAGAGCTTAAGAGAATCTTAGAAAAATCTATAGAAGGGAATAGGAAGCAGTGGTCTAGGAAACTTAACGACTGTTTGTGGGCTTATAGGACCGCCTACAAAACACCTATAGGGACCACCCCCTTTAGATTACTCTACGGTAAATCTTTCCACTTACCTATAGAATTAGAACACAAATCGTATTGGGCAATACGCTCCTTAAATTTTGACACTAGTTCTATAGGAGAGAAGTGTAAACTTCAACTTAACGAATTAGATGAGTGGAGAACTATGGCCTATGAGAACTCCCGGATTTATAAGGAGAAAACCAAGTTATTTCATGACCGTCACCTTCGCAAACCCAAGGTATTCCAAAAAGGTGACCAAGTCCTCTTTTATAACTCCAGATTACGTTTATTCCCAGGGAAGTTAAGAT
Source organism: Platanthera guangdongensis (assembly GCA_039583875.1). Taxonomy (NCBI): domain Eukaryota; kingdom Viridiplantae; phylum Streptophyta; class Magnoliopsida; order Asparagales; family Orchidaceae; genus Platanthera; species Platanthera guangdongensis. The sequence continues at coordinate 139,856,732 of CM077158.1, read as the reverse complement.
CAAAGTGGTCCGGACCCTTTAAGGTTAAAGAAGTCTTTCCCTACGGTACCGTCGAGTTAACTCACCCTGAGAAGGGAGATTTTAAGGTTAATGGTCACCGACTTAAGCCTTATTATGGTGAAATCCCTATGGACTTCGCTCGTCTAGAGACTTTCCTCCGTCTAGATTAATTTCATATTAAACTATAGTAGGTGTCTCTAAGTATTCTTGCTTTAGTATAAATCTAATTAGTTGCAATGAAAAATTAATGAAAAAAAAATTTTTTAATGAAAAAAATTTTAATGAAAAGAAATTTCCATCAAAATTTTAATGAGAGAAACAATTTCTGTAAAATTTTTTTGGAGAAATTCAAAATGGGAGTGGTACACGGGTCACCACACGCCCGTGTGGGTAGCCGTGTACATGATACAGGCTTAGGCCCAGCCGTGTGGATTAATTCCGAAAAAAGGCCAAATTCGTCTCGAGCACAACACGGGTTCGCACCAACCCGTGTTCCTTTCCGTGTCTATCGCTCGATGAATGTCGAGACCCTGTGTCGAGACAGCCGACACGCCCGTGTCGGAGTACACAAGGCCGTGTCACCCACCTACACGTGTTCATGCACTGTCCAGCTCAGACACGGGTCACCACATAGCCGTGTCGTCGCCCGTGTCCACCTGACGCGCTGTCCTCTGCCAGTTTGACCACACGGACCGACGCACCCCGTGTTCCACGAGGCCACGAATTCCCTAACACGGGTGCACACATGACCGTGTGCGCACCCATGTGCAACAGATGGATCGACGCACCCGTGTTCCATGAGGTTGCAGATTCCCTAACACGGGTTCACACACGCCCATGTGCGAACCCGTGTTCAACATTTATAAAAGGGGGCCGTGTCATTGCTTTTCCCTGCTCATTTCAAACCCTCTTCCAGCATCAGTTCTTCCCGTGGCCTGAACTCAAAGGCGCCATTTTCTCCAATTCTCGTCCCCCTTTACTCATATCTTCCCTCCTTAATCATGTCGTCAGGACGAAGTCAAGGCGGTCGCCGTCGCCGACCGGAACTACAAGTCTCAACGGAGAGGCGGGATGTCGCTGCTCCGCTAATTTTCACTGATGCATCGCACATCGCCCGCTTCAACCGCTTGCAATCAAAAAAATTTCAAGATATCTGTATAATTGATTGGAGCGTGCTTGAAGAGATAAACTTAGCTGGAGATGTCAGGGGATTAATTTCTGTAACGGGGTGGGATCAATTTTTTGCCATAGAGGAGTTAGGATTTAGGGAACTAGAGTTCCTATCTTCGTTTTATTCCAACTTTCGGCCTAACTTCATCGATGCGCCGCACGCGCCCGAGGGGATAGTTTCATTTCGAGTGGGTGGCACATTTTATACACACACCATGCTCCAGCTCACCCAGTATTTCGGGGTGTATGAGGAGTCATTCCTTTTTAGTGCTGCCTACCCCGAGCTTTACTTCGAACTCCCCAATCGCGATATGGCCGGCGGTATCTGGCGCCAGATTTCTTTTGACACTGGAGCCTACGAGGCCAAGCGATCTAAGGCCTCTAAATTGATTTCTCCCGCCCTCCATTACATCCACCATCTCCTTAGTCACACGTTGAGCGGCCGGGGCGAAAGTTCCGGATTTGTCAGTAGACAGGACCTGTTATACCTCTGCAGCATGACTTCACGATATCCTCTACATCTCGGTTATCTTCTAGCCCAGTTCATTCTCCATCAGGCTGACACCCCCCGTATAGGGTCTATTTGTGTAGCACCCTACATTACTCGCCTCGTGAAGAATATGGGCATCTTTTTAGCCCTCCCCCAGATGATAGTGGTCGCAAAGACCGTGCCTATCACGATGGCTAGTCTTCGCTCCCTCCGCCTCGTCACCGCCTGTCAGGGCCGGGGAGGGGTCATATATTCTATTGCACGACGTGGACCGCATGTACAGGATGACAGTGATGATAAGATAGATCCTGACCTAGATGTGCCGTTGGTGCCTCCACCCCATTCCACTTACGCGCATGGCGAGTCGTCTACTGCACCCCCTCCACCTCATTCACGATACTCGCGCGAGTTTCGACAGCTCTTCGACACCGAGCTATCGCCGCGCCTACATGACATTAAGGAGTCGCAGCAGCGGACCGAGGACCTCCTCATACAGACCAGAGACCACCTTGGGATCGCCCCTCGCCAGCCGCCAGCTCCAGCCCCGCCTTCCTTCCCAGATGATGTGACCGACCACCCTTCTTACTTCTGATATGTATCGATGTAGTGTTATCTTTATGTATCGTATCTTGTTTTTTTTTTCTTATATCAGTGTATTCAGTTCTGTCAGCTATTATATATCAGTGCATGTCATTACCACTCCTGTTTCTTTACTGTGCTCTTCTACTTATTATGATAGCAGTTGTTTTTCTTATATCATCATGAAATCGCTCTATGTTCGCTTTTTACATTGCACTGAGGACATTGCAAATCTTAAGTCTGGGGGTAGAATGGCTATTCATGTGGTTACAATTGATTCTAATCTGCTTATCATAATACTCAAGTTTGTTATACCCCCCTACAAATTTTTGTTTGATCTTTTAAGCTCTCATTATTCATTCATTTGGTATTATAAATATCTAATTTAACTTTGCACGCTGATTAAAATGAATTGATGTAAACTCATAGAGTATTCAACTTTGTTGATTTCGTAATTAAGCATAGAAATTTTTTTAGCTTAATTTTCTCTATATAATTTACTTTTAAGATTACTCCTCTATATTAGTAACTATCCAACACTCTATTTTAGAAAATATACTTATCTATAATAAACTGAGTCGATGAGTGTAACATTTTTATAATATGGTATTAGGGCTTTAAAATTTAAAATTACTCCCTATTGATGTCTAGGACTCACCCTCTAGCATTCCTCAAAACATTACATAGGTTAATTAGTAAGGGAGGAAATGACTTAGGCCTCCTATTGGATAGCTTGAGCCTTGTTACCCAACACCTTTAACATGATACCCTTGCACACCCAATTTGAACCTAATCCCCATCCTTTTGATGCTCCACTATTAAAATTCACCAAGGCCAAATCCTTACCTATTAGCACACCTATCATTGATGCCTTCTTGGAATGATTTGTTCATTGTGATATGTGGCCTGAGTGCGTGTATACTTGCACCCACTTTAAATGATCCCTATTTTGAACCCAAAAAAAGACATAGTGATATGTGGCCTGAGTGCGTGTATACTTGCACCCACTTGGAATGATCCCTACTATGGTCCCTTGGTTAAATATATATATATATATATATATATATATATAAATAAAAAAATAGAGTGCCCTTCAAAATGTGGGAAATAAACAAATTGCAAAGTCTGGGGGTGTTTACATAAAATTGAAATATGTTAAGGTATCTTCCAACATAAGGCTCAATCAAGATTTAGGTGTGAAAAATTCATCGAACTTATCTTTGATTACCTCACCTTTAATCTTCTATCCTAAGCCAAAAAGGCTACACCAAAATTCAAGTCCTAAGGATCCAACCTTACTAATTCTAAATAGTGCTGTGATGAGGGTGTAAAAAGGGTAAGCTCATGATTATCAGTAAGAGTACTTATAAGTTTTGAAATACTAATACGTATCTTATAGAGATTGTTATTTTCTCCTCATATTTATTAAAGATGACAATACTTTTATTTCTAAAAGCGAGTGAAAGATAGTTAAAAGATATATTAGAGGAATTTTAAGACAAATCTATATTTAGAAAAGTCTGCTAAATTATTTCCTATGCGATTACATCATCAAAGTTTTCTTAAATTCATAGCAACCAGTGTGCGGAGGCAAAATTATTTAATGGTAACCCCGGTGTGTAAATTAGTTTGCTTAGGGACAAGCAAACATCTAAGTCTGGGGGTATTTGATGAGTACGATTATGATATGCTTTTTACTATCATAATTGTAATCATATCTACTATTTCCTGCCCCTTTTTGTGTTGATTTCATGATAATAGTAAAGAAATTGTCATATCATAGATAGAAGAGCGTATTTAAAAGTCTTTGACAGTTCTTATAATAAACTATTTACTGAGTCTCTCATTTTTCTATTGCAGGTAATGCCAACCAATGGACCTAAAAGTCTCGGAGCAAATAGAGGAGTTCACAGAGTCTACATGGCCGATGACAGGACGAAAATTTGGTGCACACGGCCTGACACACGGTCGTGTGCCTACCCGTGTCCTATGCACCTGGAGCTGAAGAATTTGGGCGCAGACGATGGTACCTCACACGGGTATGGCACACGCCCGTGTGCATACCCGTGTCATCTTTGCACACGACTGTCGATCAACCCGTGTCTGAGGAACACGGCCAAACACACGGTCGTGTCCATACCCGTGTCATCTGACACGGCCCACGACCAGACACGCCTGCTCATGGGGAACCGCCTAGGAACCGTCCACACGGCCTGTCACACGGCCGTGTGCGACCCCGTGTCCGACCTGTTTGCAAGGGAACTATAAATTTCCTGTAGAAAAATTTGTTTAGGACTTTTGGATCATTTCTGGATTGGAGAACTGCTGGAGGCCGAAGGGGAGCATCCAAGACAAGGAGGATTGAAGGGTATTTCATATGTATTTTTATTTAATCATTAACCCCTTTGAATCCTTTCTTTCTCTTGATGATCCATCTTCAAATTTCATTTTAATTTGCATGAACCTCTATTTGAACATTCTAGTAATCATGTATCACCTTGTTTATGTTAAATTTGTGGTATTTTATTTGTGTTTATGCTTGCAAACAAAGAGTTTAATCCTCCTTATGAATTACTTATTTGTTTTACACAATTTGCAATTGGCTAGATTGAGAAATTGGTTCTTTGCAATGATATTGGTATGTTCATATTGTGATGATAATTCCCTTTGTAATTCAAACTCTATGATCGAGAGATATTTTGTTTGGAAAATTAAAACACAAGTAAAAGGATTCATGGTAATTTAGAGATAAAATTCATAAATTTATGTAGCAAAAATGGTACTTTACTTAATGCGAACTTGAGTGTTGTGAATTGTTCGAGAGAAAATTTACTATCTTAGGTTTAGATTTGGAATTGCTCGAGAGAGAATTTCGATGAATAGTTAACCTTTACATTGCATAAAGTAAACAGTCTTTTCATGTTATGATCACTTAGAATTGAACTAATAAATGAATTTGTTGATGTAATTGTTTAAAAGCTTCATGTTTTTATCGTTTTTACTTCTCCAATACTGAATCATCCAAATGGTCATAGTTAGGTTAATGTAGTTTAAATATCACTTTTGTTTAGAGGTATGATAATAAAGGGAGGGTGAGTACGAATAGTTGAAACGACCCTGTGGAATACGACACGAGATGTAGATTTCTCCTATATTACGATTGATAGGTGCGCTTGCCTGAATGCTAATTCAATCTATTTTAAGTCCATCTACATGGTGGTATTAGAATGTAGAATGAAATCACATTGAGTTATTACTTGTTAGCAAAAATCATCACCACTTCAACAGTAAATGAAGAATTGATGAGTCTCCTTGCCAAGAGATTTTATAAAATGGCAAGAAAGGACTTCAGAAGAAAATCATCCAGGCAGGATGAGAAGCCAAGGTATGATAAAACACCTACTAAAGAAGTAGTATGTTTTGGGTGAAGGAAACCTTAACATTTTATCTCAGAGTGTCCAGAGAATCAGAAGAAAGAAAGAAGAAGAGAGAAGGACTCCAGAAGACAACAAAGTAGCAGGCTTTCCTCCAGCAAATACAAAAAGAAGGAGAAGGGCTTTGTTGCTGATACCTGGAGTGAGACAGAAGATGAATCCACATCTTCCAGTTCCAGTGAAGAGGTAGAAGAGGCAAGGTCCAAGGAGGTCTGCCTCATGGCCATCAATGCCTCCACCAGTCAATCAGATGATGAAGAATCTGATAATGAAGGAGCTTTAGAATCAGAAGCTGATCAGGTACTTTTATCTTTTGATTATAATTCTGAAAGTTTCAAAACTGAATTTAAAATCATGTGTATTGACCTAATCAACTCTGAAAAGGAAATTAAAATACTTAGGGAAAGTCTATCTAATCAAGAAAATTTGATTTCTGAAAACACTAAGTTAAAAGATGAACTAATACTAGCTAATGAACAAATTATTTCTTTAAAAACACAGCTATGTGAGGCTAAGCAACTTGAGGAATATCTCAATGGAAGAAGCCTTAAGCTGTTGGACATCACAAGCACAGTCAATGCCAGACTGAATGGCAGACTGGGCTTGGTTGCATCATCAAGTTTACCCACCATACTTAAGAAGAACATATTATCCACACCAATAAAATTTGTTTCTGAAAAGGGTAAAGAAAAAGTAGATAATAATAATCCTAATCAAACTGAAATTACACACAAAAATAAGAAAAGAAGAAAAAATAAGAAAAATAACAACCAGAATAATGTTCAGCATTTTTTGTCGAACTCCGATCGACGAAACATGTACAGTTCGTCGAACTCAAGTCAACGAACTCAGAACGCAGATCTATATTATAATAATTCGTTCAACTACGATCGACGAAACCAGTATGGTTTGTCGACCAGAGATTGATGATTTTGGGGTTCAGAAAATGACTTCTATCACTCTCTGAATGGAGTTCGATGAACTCATTCCAATTCATCGAACTCAGGTCGACGAACGTACCAAAATTTGTCGAACGCAGATCAACTTAATAGAAACTTAAATTCTTCTAAAGCTTATAACCAACCTAGGGAGAATATCAACCCAGTCCCCAAATGGATAAATCCTCCCAGAAGATATCACCCCTTAGGATACAAAAGCTAACCTGAGTACTCTTACATTTCCAGCTTTTCTTATGTAAAGAAACAAGGACCCAAGGTAACCTGGGTCAAGAACAACTAATTGTTTCCTTTGCAGGTAAAGAGTTGTCCAGCTGTTAACCAAAAATGGTATCTGAATAGTGGATGTTCCAAGCATATGACTGGCAGCAAGGACAACTTAAATAACTACAAGTCCAAGCTGGGACCAAAGGTGATCTTTGGTGATTCAAATTATGGCCAGTCTGAAGGCTTTGGAGAAGTAAAGTTTGGGGTAGTCACTTTCAAAAAGGTGACATATGTACCTCAATTGTGTGAGAAATTGGGTGAGTTAAACCTTCCATAAGTGGTTATATCACCTCCTTCTCCACAAGCTGATGAAGACAGTGAAGAAGAACTTATGGAAGAGGTTGAACTTCATTCAACAACAGACATTATTCCACAAGAGGAATTTACTCCAAATGTTGTTGTTGAACCAAGTCCACCCACTGATTTTGTCACACTAAGGAATCACCCTAGATCTCAAGTGATTGGGGACATGTCAGTAAGTGTACAGACAAGGCATCAACTCAACCAAGATGTGATGCATGCTTGTTTCTTCTCTCAAGTTGAGCCTCAATCCATAAAAGATGTTGAGCAAGATCCCCATTGGATCATTGCAATGCAGGAGGAACTCAATCAATTTGAGAGATATAGAGATTGGGATTTAGTTCCAAGACCCAAAGACTACCCAGCCATTGGAATTAAATGGGTATATAGAAACAAGCTAGATGCCCAAGGTGTAATTGTGAGAAACAAAGCTAGGCTTGTTGCTCAAGGTTATAGGCAAGAAGAAGGAATAGACTATGACCAAACTTTTGCACCAGTTGCAAGGTTAGAAGCAATCAGGATCTTCCTTCCTTATGTTGCCTACAAAAACTTTAAAGTTTATCAGATGGATGTGAAGTGTGCCTTTCTAAATGGAGTACTTAAAGAAGAGGTTTATGTTGAACAGCCTTCAGGTTTTATCTCTCCAACTTATCCTTCATATGTCTTTAGATTGCATAAAGCTCTTTATGGTTTAAAGCAAGCTCCAAGAGCTTGGTATGAGACCTTAGCTAGCTTTTTGATAGAGCATAAATTTACTAGAGGCATTGTAGATAGAACATTATTCACTAGGCACCATAAGAATCAAATATTGTTAGTACAAATTTATGTAGATGACATTATATTTGGGTTTACATATTCCAAACTATGCAAGAGGTTCTCTGACCTCATGCATTCAAAGTTTGAAATAAGTAGCATGGGTAAGCTCTCCTACTTCCTTGGACTCCAAGTGAACCAGCTACCTGATGGCATCTTCATATCCCAGGCTAAGTATGCTAAAGAGCTTATTAAAAATTTTTGGATGGCTAATGTCTCAGCAAAGAAAACATCCACGGCCACTATTGTTGTAATAGATTCTGATGAACATGGGAAACCTGTTGATCAGAAATTATATAGGGGCATTATTGGGTCCCTACTATACCTTACAACTAGTAGACTTGACATAATATTTGCTACATATCTTTGTGTCAAGTTCCATGTGAACCCTAAAGAATCTCATCTAGTTTTCCTAAAAAGAATTTTGAGATATATAAAGAGTTGTCCTAGTCTAGGACTCTGGTATCCTACTGAGTCAGAATTTGAGTTAACTAGATACTCAGATGCTGACTTTGCTGGATGTAGGGTAGACAGAAAGTACCTCTGGGACATGCCAGTTCCTTGGTATAAGATTAGTGTCTTGGTTCTGCAAGAAACAGTCATCTATGTTTATATTAACTGCTGAAGCAGAATATATTGCAGCTGGCAGTTGCTGTTCCAAGATGCTGTGGATTCAAAACCAACTCCTAGACTATGGGTTCAACTCAAATAATTCAACTCTCTTATGTGATAACACAAATGCTATCTCCATAGTACAAAATCCAGTACATCATAGTAGGACTAAATATATAGACATTAGGCATCATTTTATTAGAGAGTGTGTAGACAAAAACAAAATTAAACTTGTCTATATCTAAACTGATTTACAAAGAGCTGAAATTTTCACCAAACCCCTGGATGAATGAAATCATTTGTTCTTTATAAATCAGCTTGGTATGATAAATGGAGAAGACTTAAATTGATTTCTGTCTACAATCGACGAATTTTTCAAAGTTAGTCGAACAGAGATCGACGAACTAGGAAAAGTTCTAGAGATATTCGTCGAACGGAGATCGACAAACTCTCTGTTAGTGAAGTTATTTTCGTCGAATAGAAATCAACGAATCTGCTTTAGAAAATTTTCATCGAACGGAGCTCGACGAAATATTTTCAAATCTTCAGACTAAGATCGATGAATTTTTAACTACAGAATATTTCGTCGACCTCAGATCGAAGAATTCTTTAATTTTCGCTGAACGGAGTTGTCGATTCATATTCTGAAAAATCTTATATCTAGGTTTTTCTTCGACCTCCGTCCCGCTCTTTCTGTTCCATTGCACTTGATCTTCCTTGTTTGTTGCAGGCGCACTCATGGCGATTCCCACAGGCAGTCTTGGAGCCATGAAGTTTGACACTGGATTTGATATAGACTTCGAGTCGTTTCAACACTCGGATCCTATCTTCCTGGACATTCTGAAACTGCTTGAAGATCAACAGTTGAAGAATATCATGTCCAGCAGAAAAAAGATAGCCAGCGCAGAGATCATGGAATGGGTCTACACTTCCTCCACCACAGATGAAAACACCATGACAGGCACAATATCGGGTAATGAAGTCTCTCTTACCGCCGCTGCCCTGACTGAGATTTTTGGATTAACTAATGGTGACGTAGAGTTGGAGATTGATAATGAGGAATTTGATGAAATGTTAAATAAAATGGGTTATTTTGGAGAAACCCCCAAAAAGCTGCTAAAGAAACACTAATTTGCTGAATATAAATTTCTAGCAGTTGTTGTGGCAAGGTGCTGCTAGGTAAGCACACAGCCCATGATTACATCACCACGCATAAATTATTGGTGATGTGTGTTGTGGTGCATAAGAAGCCTGTAAATTTGGCTAAGATTATGTTAGAGCTGATCAGGAAAAAGAACAACAAGACGGAGGTGTGTTTTGGAAGATTTTTGGGAATCTTCCTTCAGGAAAAGGATGTTGAATCCCTGGTCACATTGACGATATTAATTAATGCCTCCAAGTGGCTCACTTGTGCCCTCTTTGGCAGGTGGGAGAGGACCATCACTAGGCCATCCAAGGCTTCTTCCTCTTCCTCTAGGACTTCTTAGAGTATAATGGATGCTCTAGCCACTCCCCACCCTACTGAAGATGCTCCATCCTCTCTTCCATCACCTCCAGCCATCCAGAGTCATCCTCAGATGGTACATCAACTCCCCTCCCCAATTCATACCCCAGTCCATTCTCCAACACCAGATGGAACACCAACTCCACCCCCTCCATCATCCCCAGTACATCCATCACAAACTCATATTCACTTTCATACCTCCCCTCCATCCCAAAATGGTACACCAATTCACTCACCACCCTCATCTCCACTACCACCACATTTGGCTGATATTCCCCTCTCCAATCTATCATCCCTACCATAATTCAATATGCTTTCATCCCTCCTTCACACTCCTTCTTCCCCAGATGAACCAATGCAAGACTCTCTCCCTCCTCCTCCACCACCATCCTCTATCCACCCCTCTGACTCCACTGAGACACCTCCTGCATTCTTGCAACTAGACCCCTCCATCATTACACCTCTTCTAGCACTTCTCACTCCCCTCCTCAAAACCCTCATAGCAGAGGCTATTTCACCTCTTGCTTCTTCCATCTCTTCTCTTGCTTCTTAAATCTCTGCTCTCTCCATCCCTCCTTCTTCAGTCAGGGGCCTGGCTCCAGTACCCACTAAAACCAGGCCGGGGGAGATACTCTATGAAGAAGTAGTAGTAGCAGCAGCAGAAGCAGAAGAAGAAGCAGTAGCAGCAGAAGAAGAAGAAGTAGCAACAGCAGTAGAAGCAGAAGCAGAAGCAGCAAGAGCAGTAGCAGCAACAGAAGAAGCAACAGCAGTAGCAGAAGCATAAGTAGAAGCAGCTGATGAATTGATTGATTTAATTAATTTTATTGAATCTGATATGGATTTGGATGAGACAGTCACGGAAGAAATAAGAACTGTTGGTGATTACATTATAAATCCCACAGTAGATCTTTTGAAATTGTTGAATATTTTTGATACAACTCATTTGAACTATCTTCCACAATACAGCATAAAGCCATCCATGGCTATAGTTCCCTATACTTCCCCCATAAGCCCCAAGGTGCCATGCAACTCAAGGCTAGTTTTGCTATTACAGAGGCTCCTGTTATTCCATCTCCACCAAGAGCTGGCTCCTTCATCACTTCATCCCCTCCTAAAGCCATTTCTGCTACAACATTCATTATGGATGATAGCCCCATGCCTGATCTTGATGAGTTGATCATGGCTAATATTGAAGAAGAGAATAAATCAGTTGCTGAAAGCACTGATGTACTCAGTTCTCCAGCTCCAGCTATAGCTCTTCCTCCTACTCCTCCCCAGGCTGAACAATTACTGATATCTGCAGAAGCATTGAAAGAGATTAATGCTTTATATGATAATACACAGGATTCTTCAGATGACTATGATGAAGAGGATTCAGATGATAGTCCCTCTGCTAAGAAAAAGAAACTTTCTAAGAAGAGGAAAGCTCCTCCACCTCCTGCTCCAAAGCCAAACCTAACACATGATACTCCTTACTATATTCTCCAGAATATTACTCCATACAAGGGCATGCCAGCTTGGATGTGGCTGTCAAAGAATAATCAAAAAGATAGGAAGAAAAGTAGGAAGTACTCACCTCCTCCACAGAGATACAGGAAAGACCTTCCTACTCCTCCTCCACCTGCTACTGGTGCTTCAGGCTCTTCATCTCAAAGGACTACCCAATATCAAACTTATCAGAGATAGCAGGGTAGATCTTCTTCTTCAGGAAGCAGTCAGCACAGGCACCACTCCTCAGGCAAGCGGCAACAACAGACATTAACATCAACAACATCATCTACAACAAACTACTGAACATCAGAAAGCCAAAAGTCCAAAGAGACCTGCATCTCCTCCTATTCCATTTGAGGGTCTAGGAATAGCTACTACTGCAAGGATGTCTAGGTTCCAATAATTGGATGGCCTATCAATGATCAACAAGGCAAAAGCTGAAGGCAAGGATCCATCTGAATACACAACAATATCCAAGTATAGGAAGGAAGAACTAAACAAGTTTGCAAAAGCTAACAAATTCTTTAATGTTGATGATTATATGAAGTTACATCCAAAAGCTGTGGTGCCAAGAGCTACTTCACTAAACATTATTGGTGTTGTTGATATGACAATGATAAAGACTGAAGCAGCCAATCCAAACAAAAAAATCAAGTTTACTCAGCCTGGTGATAAAACTAAAGAGGAGAAGCACAAGGAGCCAAAGAAGAAGAAATGAGTTCTTAATCCGTTTAATCTTTCAGTTGTCTTAAAACTGTTTATTTATTTCCACATACAAAGCTCACTTTTATATATATATATATATACAAGCAGTCGTGCACGGGGGACCCCGTGCGGGCAACATTCGTCGTGGATGCGACATTCATCGTGGGCACGACATTCGTCGTGGGCGCGACATTCGTCGTGGGCGCGACATTCGTCGTGGGCGCGACATTCGTCGTGGGCGCGACATTCGTCGTGGGCGCGACATTCGTCGTGGGCGCGACATTCGTCGTGGGCGCGACATTCGTCGTGGGCGCGACATTCGTCGTGGGCGCGACATTCGTCATGGGCGCGACATTCGTCGTGGGCGCGACATATGTTGTGGGCGCGACATTCTTCGTGGGGGCGACATTCGTCGTGGGGGAGACATTCATCGTGTGAGCGACATTCGTCGAGGGGGCAACAATGAAGGTATGTTTTTCCTGTGCTAGCAATGTCATAATCAGATCTTGAGAATGCAAGTTCGTGTTTTATTAGGCTGAAGAAGTTGTTCAAACCCTCAAAACCTTCACTTATGGCCGACAGACCAAAATCTGTTACTATTGCTATGGCCGGCAGACAATCAGCGGAGGTGGTCACAGTCGGAGGGGGAGGTAACATTCGGCAGGGACGCCAACATTCGACAGGTTATGAATCTTTGTTCTTAGAGATCGACCTCTCCTAACTCCACCCACTTTTATGTTCAAATTATAAAATCCTCATCAAATGCTTTATTCTTAAAAAGTAGAACATTTAATGAAACATTTGGTAACAGAAAATCAAATCAATATTTTAAAAAACAGAACATTTGAAGAACTTATAACACCAATTGTTTTAAAAATTTGTGTTAAATTTGAGATGTTATGATCACCAATTATAGCAATGTCACTGAAAGTAGAACACTGAAGTTTATAGCATTAGAAGTAGAACACTCTTAATCGTTAAAAATGCATGGGGTATATAAATTTGTATAACAATAGCAATGAAAGTAGAACACTCTCTTCAATCATCAAGAAAAACATGGGGTCATATAAAGTGTTACCTAAATACCGGAAATTCGGGGTGCTTCCAATAATCCAAAGATGTCTGCAATAGAGGGCTTCCTGCGAGCAATACTTATGATCGAAGCTTGCGACGGATTGGGCGAAAGGCTATGCATTTTTTTGTTAATCAATAAGTTACATTATCGGGAAGAATGAAATAGATAATACTGCAAAAGTTCTAGTTGTTCCTTGGAGCTGGATGACTCAATTTCTAACATCAACGCATATATAGAAGAATTTGTATAATAGAGAAGTGCAGATAAAAAAAGAGGAGAGATATGTGATGCTTACCTCGTTATTCATCGAGTAAAAGTAACTAAAAACATTATAAATCCCACTTTCCTAATCTTATGATTCACATTCTTCAACTATAAACAGCTAGCTAGTGAGCCTGGCAAGTGCCAAATCTCAGTCCAGTATCGTTCGTTCTTGAGTAGCAACTCTTAAACACTGAGCTTAATTAACTAAAATCATTATAAGACTCACTTTCCAATTTTTATGATTCACATTTTTCAACTATAAACATATAGTGAACCTAAATAGTGTCAAATTCCCAGTCCAATAACGTATTTGAGTTGCAAACACACCTTGAATTTGTTTATCTTTAAAAAATGCAGAGAAGGAGCAGAGAATAAAAAACTGAACTAAATTAAATCTAAAACTGAATTGTAAACCTAAAGGATTGTTGGTTCAGATGTCATCCCCCCACAAAAACTAAAACTAAAAATATGTTGGTTCCAGATCGAGGAAGCCGAAGGAGCTAAAAACAGTGAGAATACCTGAAAACTAAAACTGAAACGGAACTAAAAACTAAAAACAGTGAGAATACCTGATACACCATCGGCGAGAGAGGAGCGATCTGTTGGTTCCAGATGGAGAGGAGCGATCTGCTGGTTCCAGATCGAGGAAGGGGCAATCTGGTAGAGCATGTCAGCGGTAAGAAAAAATGGGAAAGGAAGAAGGTGAGCAACTGCGAAATGTGACAGGGGATCAAGAATGTTACTTGCCTCTCTCAAAATCAACGATAGAAGCTCCATCGGTGCACCTAAGAAAAACTTCTTACAAAACCCTAGCAAGAAATCGAAATGCACATGCTGAAGAAATCGAAACCATAGCAAGAAATAAATCGAAACCATAGCAAGAAATCAAAACGACACAACGAAACCCCATATTCCAGATGTTTCTTGCCGATGCAGATGCTGAAGAAGGCTGTTAGGTCGACGAAAACAGAAACTCACCAGAGAAGAGGCGGAGAAGAGGCGGAGAAGAGGCGTACTTGCTCTCCTTTCCTTTGCACAGAACAGAGGAAGAAATCGCGGCGGAGGCGTGCAATGATATTCATGGAGGAGGCGTGCGTTGATCGCGGGAGAAGGAAGAATCGCGATGCCCTGCGCAGAATCGCGATTTTGAGAGGGGAATAGTGCACGACAGGAATAATCAAAACCTAAATTAAGGATTGAGCCGGACTAAAGACCGAAATGCCCCTGAGTTTATGCCAAAAGAATGTTTTAATGAGGGCATTTCAGGATATGAATGTTACACCATGGGATGATTAAGGGTTTCCTTATAGTATAAAGATATATATATATATATATATATATATATATATATATATATATATATATATATATATATATATATATATATATATATATATGCTGCATATTTTAAAGTTTCCTGCCAGAAATATTTTTCTTGCTTTGTAAATGTTTTGTGTCTATGATTAGTGACCTCACCCAAATAGGGGGAGATTGTTGGATCCCTAGTTGGATTTGGGCTAGGTTCACTAAACTAGGATTATTGACCCACCTTGTATAGTCAGGGTCATGTCTGTGTCCTAAAGTCTAGGTCATGTCCTTAGAGTTAACATTTCTTGGACCAGCCAACAACAGACTGCAGAAGACTCAAGACTTAGAGAAAAATCAGTTTCAGGAAAGTTAGTTTGACGTTCGTCGAACTCAGCTCGACGAAATCTGAGTTGAGCTCGACGAACTTAGTTCTCAGGTCGACGATTTCTAGATGCTCTTCTTCAACATTCTAAGTCCAGAAACATTTCTCTGAACTCCAGTCGACGAAGTTAGATTATCAGCTCGATGATCTTAGTGCACAGAATTGGCAAGAGTTTATCAGAAAGCAGTTAGCTGTTCTTGGGTCGACGATCTTGGATCCCAGGTCGACGAACAACAATTATCTGATCAACGAACATGACTTCTCAGCTCGACGAACTCTAGACCCAGGTCGACGAAATCTGTTCTTTGCTGGACGATTTTTATACAGTTCCAGACTTGGATTTTTCCATCCTTCTGTCCTTATTTTATTGCAGTAATTCCTGAGTAATCAATGCTTAATATTCTCTGAATATTACCATTAGAAGAAGAATTGATTATGGGATTCATCTGGATTATTACATGCCATTTTTCTATGGGACAGTTGGGAAATCCAATTAATGCAGACATTCTCTCCAGCCAAATTTTATATTCTCTAGGTCGACAGAAATCAATGCAAGAAGGAATTCAAAAATTCAAGGGAGAAATTCCATTAAAGATAGAAAAGTGATTCTCTTCCTTGCGGCTAACACATAGAGAGTGTGATACACAAGAAAAAGATACATCAATAACATTCAAACCTCTTTGTGTGCAGAAAGATACTCTGGTCTTCACCCTGACACTGCTGAAGAAGAATAAGAACACACATCTAAATCAAGAGTCTTCTTCATTCTTCACTCCAGGATTCTTCAAGGACAACAAATCTTCATCAGTCAAGAAGTTCCTGGATCACCTCTGGTCAAAGCTAAAGAAAGAAGACCTACTCACCCTGAAGCAAAGCTCCAATTTTTGATGGAGACGACGGCCCCCAACATGATGAAGACGGTGGCGGCCTGCATACGAAACATCTTTCCCCGCCTCTAGTCAAAGACTTGCGGCGCCGTGACGATCTAGTG
Source organism: Platanthera guangdongensis (assembly GCA_039583875.1). Taxonomy (NCBI): domain Eukaryota; kingdom Viridiplantae; phylum Streptophyta; class Magnoliopsida; order Asparagales; family Orchidaceae; genus Platanthera; species Platanthera guangdongensis. The sequence goes on along the minus strand of CM077158.1, from coordinate 139,840,391 downwards.
GAGCGACACTAGAATCTCTGCCCTCGGTGCAAGACTGCAACTTAAATTTTATTTTAATTTATTTGTTATTTTATGAGCTTGCTTATTTCATCTATTGTTGAAAACTATGGTGTGTGTGTTATTTTTATATTTGGGCTGCATGTAGCCAAACTCTTGGATGTAAGCCTATATAAGGCCATGATGTGTTTATTTTCATTTCAAGTTGAATGAGAAATTGAAATTCTACCTCCAAAGGAATCTTCCCCCTCTCCCTCCTATTCTAATTTCGGCCCCACTCTCAACCCTAGCCTTCTCCCTCTTCTTGGCCGCCAACCTCCTCTGCCTCCCTCATTATCTCGGCCACCCAACCCTCCTCCTTCCAAGCCGCCAACCCCCTAGCCTCCTCTCCCTCTCATCCATAGCCGACCACCCTCCCACAAGCACAACCGACCACCCCATCCCCTTCAAGGAAGAATCCGGCCACCCTTTATCTCTAGGTGGCTAGATCAAGGTGCTTGTGACAAGCTCTCGTGTATCTCGGCCAAGGCGTGACGCGACGAAGGAGGACGAGTTTTTCCTCTCCATCCGGCGCAACTCTGACGGAACCGTGGAAGAGCAACTCAAGTGAGATAACCGGAATCATATATTCTGGTTGGGGTAACGAAAATCTCTACCTTTGTGTGATTCCTTCCCTAGATAATTTCGTGGTGGATTTCTTGGCGTTGGATTTAGAATCGTTGAATTTTTGTGGTTTTCTTCGATTGTTTGTGTTCATATTAATTGAAAATAATTTCCGCAAATGTTTGGCGAACCTCGTAACTTTTTGTTGGGAGAGATTTACCTTTTCTCGGATCGTACTTTTGGTAGATCTCTTTTGGTACAACCTTCGCTCGCTCGGACCGGGTGGGTCCTTTTAGCCGGAAATGATATTGGCCTATTGCCTCTATCCGATCCTAAGCGGTTTGGCTACCCGTACGTTAGCGTTAACGTGATAATATTGTGCGGAGTGTGCATGGCGTGGTGATTTGTACGAGTGGAAATTTGAATCGTAGAGAGACAAAACGTGTTAATCCGTAGATCTCCCGGCGTCAAGGCTTTGGCCTGCATCAATTTGGTATAAGAGCCAGGTTTACGTCAATTTCTTAATTGGCACCGTCCCCTGGTTCTTGCACGTCGGCACACACTTTTCATGTTCATTTTCGAGTCAAAAATTTCAAAAAAAAAATTTTGCTGGTCTGCCAATAGCGGCCTAGATTTCTTATTTTTCAGCAAAATTAAAAAAAAGAAATTTTAATAATCTTCTTTTTGTTTCCAGCAAGAAAACACAAAAAAAAATTTTTTACCCTAGCCATTAAGGGGAACAATTCCGTCTGTGTTGTGTCGTTGAGTCAGTTTTTTTTTCTTTCTGCATGCGCACTAGATTGGGCACTGAATATTCCTCATCTTCCTCCCAAATGGCGGGCGAGCGGGAAGCAGGTCACATTCCCGCAGCGATTGAGTAACTCCGTCAGGAGTTCAACGATCAATTGACGCAGATTAGGGAGATGCTTCATAAATTAAGACTGAATCAAGCGGCTCCCCAAAATCAAGCCGCCAATCCGCTTGTTGAATGGAATAATAATCAAAACAATGAGCGAGCCCCACGTGCACCGTATGAGTTTGACATTACTAGAGTCGTCCGGGTCAAGAGACCATCTTATGATGGAATGGGTGAACCCCACATCTTCCTGGACTGGGTGATGTAAATCGAATGCTACTTTGAGTGGCAAAATTTTATGGACGCGGATAAGGTGGGAGTGGAGCGAATGAAGTTGCTAGGTAGAGCCAAGATTTTTTGGCTAAATGAGGAACGTCGTCTGAGAGATGACAATGGTGACTTACTTATTAGTTGGGCGGGCATGAAGTCCATTTTGACGGACCAGTTTGTCCCGTCGTACCATCGAACGCAGATGTTTGATGATTTGGCCACCCTTAAGCAAGGGAGTCGGTCGGTCTCGGAATACATGAGTCTTCTCAAGGACATGATAGTTATGTGTGGTGTATGAGAGATGCCTGAAATCACCCTTTGTCTGTTTCACAAAGGGTTAAACCCCGACATCCAGGGCAAGCTGTTGCGTTATGGTCACACCGACCTAAACACTACTTTCAATGTTGCACTAGATATCGAAAAGCACAACGTTTTTAAGAATAAGTCTCGTTCGTATCAGAAAGTAAAGTCCATCTTAGGACCGCCTCCCACCACTACCGATAAGGATAAGGGCAAGTTCCAGTCCACAGACTCGAACTCCATAGTTGTGACGACCAGGAATATTAAAAACCCAACGGGCGAGAGAGTGCCTGTAGGAAGAGTAAACAAAATGAATGCCACTTGCTTCGCATGCGAGATTCAGGGTCACTATGCTAGTGAATGTCCGACTAAGCCAAAGCCCTTAGCCCTGTTGGATTCCACCTGTGAGTCAGATGACCTTATCTATGAGGCGGGATACGATAGTGAGTCGGAAGGAGTGCCTAGTGATATGGAGGACGAGCATCATATGATGGTCATGCGGTGTATTCTGGCGACTCCACGAGCATTAGATGACTGGAGTAGGACAAATATATTTTTGTTGCATTTTAAGAGTGAAGAGAAATGGTGTAGGTTGATCATAGATAGTGGAAGTTGTATGAACGTCATTTTCGAAGCTGCAGTGACCCGAATGTCTTTAGTTACTGAGCCGCACCCTCACCCTTATAAGGTGGCATGGGTAGATAAGTCATCCCTCCCGTTATCGAAGCGTTGTTTGGTACCCCTTACCATCAAGGCTTATTCGAAAAAGATTTGGTGTGACATCATCCCTATGGATGCTTGCCACGTTTTGTTATGTTGTCCATGGCTTTATGATCATGACGTTACCCACTTTGGTCGAGCTAACACTTATGAATTTAAATTTAATGGCAAGACCATAATTTTAAAACCCACTCCGCCTAAGGATCCTTCAGTTCCCTCTAAGGATACGGTTGTCCCGGTCGAAAATAAAGCTTTAAGTTTGATAGGCAAGAAGGAATTTGCTCGTGACTCCTTTATGGATGGAGTCATATATGCGTTAGTTTGTTTGCAGGATAGGTAAGATGCGCCATCATTTGAGAGTTTGCCACCGGCGTTGAAAAAGCTCTTAGGTGAGTTTAAGGATATGTATCTAGACGAGCTACCATCCGAGTTACCTCCCATGCGGGACATCCAACATGCGATAGATTTCATCCCGGGTTCCTCTTTGCCCAACCTTCCTCAGTATAGGTTAAATCCCTCTGCACACTTAGAATTACAAACCTAAATTTCAGATTTATTGCAAAAGGGGTTCATCCGTCATAGCAAGAGCCCATGTGTCATACCCGCCTTACTTGCCCCAAGAAAGACGGCTCTTGGAGGATGTGTGTGGATAGTAGAGCCACTAATAAAATTACTGTTAAATATCGCTTTCCCATCCCTCTCTTGGACGATTTATTGGACATGTTAGCAGGTGCCACGATTTTCTCGAAATTGGATCTTAGAAGTGGCTCCCATCAGATCCAAATTAGGGAAGGTGATGAGTGGAAGACGGCTTTTAAATCCAAGGAAGGGCTCTACGAGTGGTTAGTCATGCCATTTGTGCTCTCCAATGCCCCGAGCACGTTTTCTAGGATGATGACTCACGCCTTCCAACCATATATTGGAAAATTCATCGTAGTGTATTTTGAAAATATTCCAGTTTTTAGTACTTCTACGAGTGATCATGCGGCACATTTGAAGATTATCCTTACCACGTTGAGATCAGAAAAATTATTCATTAACATTAAAAAGTGCACTTTTTTTGATGCAGTAGCCCCGAACGGATGCATCCGGGCACTATAAAAAAGTTAGCGCCTCGGCGGGCTGGGCCTTTTTGGATCTTATGGAAATTAGGAGAAAACGCCTATCTTTTGGAGTTACCCACTGATTGGGGTATTTCCCCTATTTTCAATGTTTCTGATTTAACGTCGTATGTTTCTCCACCACTGGATTTATCTAACTGTCCATTTAGTCCCACTACATGTTATAATGGGTTGGGGGGGTGAGCTTGTTTCTGGATCGCTCTCTCCATCGGTCTCCAATGGAGGTACGTTGGTAGTTGATGAAGAAAATTTTCCTCCTTTGTTGCCTAATGCTTTTCCCAGGTTTCCCAGGACAAACTTTTTGCCAGACAGGATCCTCAAGGATGAAGTGCTCTCCACTCCGGGTGGTGATGTTTGCCTCTACTTGATTCGTTGGCATGATCGTCCGACCTCCGATGACTCCTGGCCTCCAGAATCGGAGGTGGTTCATTTAGATGATGCTCTTCTACGGCGATACCTTTGGGACAACTCATCAGTGATGAGTACTTTCAAGTGGGGGAGGGTTGATGGAGATGACGGCCCATAACATGATGAAGACGGGGACGGCCTGCATACGGAACATCTTTCTCTGCCTCCAGTCAAAGACTTGCGGCGCCGTGGAGATCTAGTGGAGCAACGCTACAATCTCCGCCCTCGGCGCAAGACTGCAACTTAAATTTTATTTTAATTTATTTGATATTTTATGAGCATGTTTATTTCATCTATTGTTTAAAACTATGGTGTGTGTGTTATTTTTATATTTGGTTTGCATGTAGCCAAACTCTTGGATGTAAGCCTATATAAGGCCATGATGTGTTTATTTTCATTTCAAGTTGAATGAGAAATTGAAATTCTACCTCCAAAGGAATCTTCCCCCTCTCCCTCCTATTATAATTGTGGCCCCCCTCTCAACCCTAGCCTTCTCCCACTTCTTGGTCGCCAACCTCCTCTCCCTCCCTCATTCTCTCGGACACCCAACCCTCCTCCTTCCAAGTTGCCAACCCCCTAGCCTCCTCTCCCTCTCATCCATAGCTGACCACCCTCCCACAAGCACAACTGACCACCCCTTCCCCCTTCAAGGAAGAATACGGCCACCCTTTCTCTCTAGGTGGCTAGATCTAAGTGCTTGTGCATGCTCTCATATATCTCGGCCAAGGCGTGACGCGACGAAGGAGGACGAGTTTTTCCTCTCCATCCGGTGTAACTCCAGCGGAACCATGGAAGACCGACTCAAGTGACATAACCAGAATCATCTATTCTGATTGGGGAAATGAAAATCTCAACCTTTGTGTGATTCCTTCCCTAGATAATTTCGTGGTGGATTTCTTGGCGTTGGATTTAAAATCGTTGAATTTTTGTGGTTTTCTTCGATTGTTTGTGTTCATCTTAATTGAAAATAATCTACGCAAAGGTTTGGCGAACCTCGTAACTTTTTGTTGGGAGAGATCTACCTTTACTCGGATCGTACTTTTGGTAGATCTCTTTTGGTACAACCTTCGCTCGCTCAGACCGGGTGGGTCCTTTTAGCCGGAAAGGATATTGGCCTATCGCCTCTATACGATCCTAAGCGGTTTGGCTACCCGTACGTTAGCGTTAACGTGATAATATTGCGCGGAGTGTGCGTGGCGTGGTGATTTGTGCGAGTGGAAATTCGAATCGTAGAGAGACAAAATGTGTTAATCCGTAGATCTCGCGGCGTCAAGGCTTTGGCCTACATCAATCTTCCTGAACAACTCTATAACTCAGGGGGAGCTTTGATAACATCAAAGATCCACTAGTCTTCTCAATTGTAGTTGAGAAAGAGAAGACACCATAAATCTCTCACCCCCTCACTGTATAAAGGGTTCTTTAACTCCCTTCAAAACTTATTCCTTGGTTGCAAGTCACCTAATCAAAAGACTTGGGTTGGTTTTTGAGCACCTGATCAAAAGCTCATTGGTGGCAGTCACCTGATCAAAACATGTTAGTGGATTCCTACCAGGGTGGTAGAAGAGTGGATGTACCCATGTTGGGGAAACACTATAAAAATTCTTGTGTTGTCTGGTTTCCCTCTTTCCTTTTTGTTCTTGTTGTTCCTGTGTTAGTTAGATTAATTTTTTTCTGTGCTTGTGGTAGATTAGTGTATCTTAGGATTTCACTTTAATTTACAGCAAATTGGTATCATATAGCTGCCCTACTCTGAAGTTTTTTTATTTACAGCAAATTTTTTTATAGATTTCAAAGATACTATATTCACCCTCCCCCCCCCCTCTAGAGTATTTCAGGTCTAACCCTCACTTTCACAGTATAGATATAGAAAAGATTAATTTTATTTTTGTCTACACACTCTCTAATGAAATGGTGCCTAATGTCTATATGCTTAGTACTACTATGATGAACTTGATTTTGTGCAATATAAATTGGACTTGTGTTGTCACATAGTATAGTTGAATTATTTAAGTTGAACTCATAGTCTAGAAGTTGGTTCTGCATCCACAGCATCTAGCAATAGCAACTAGCAGCTGCTATGTATTCTGCTTCAGCAGTTGATGTAGACACAGATGACTGCTTTTTGCAAAACCAAGAGACTAATCTAGCACCAAGGAATTGGCATGTTCCAGAGGTGCTTCTAATGTTGACTCTGTATCCAGCAAAGTCAGCATCTGAGTATCCAGTTAACTCAAACTCTAACTCAGTGGGATACCAAAGTCCTAGACTAGGACAACTCTTTATATATCTCAAAATTGTTTTTAAGAAAATTAGATGAGATTCTTTAGGGTTCACCTGGAACCTAGCACAAAGACATGTATCAAACATTATATCTGGTATGATTGCTATAAGGTATAACAGGGACGCAACAATGCCCCTATATAGTTTCTGATCAACAGGCTTGCCATGCTCATCAGAGACAATTACAGCATTAGTGGCCATGGGTGTTTTCTTTGATGAGGAATCAGCCATCCCAAACTTTTTCATAAGCTCCTTAGCATACTTAGCCTGGGATATGAAGATGCCATCAGGTAGCTGCTTCACTTGGCGACCAAGGAAGTAGGAGATCTCACCCATGCTACTCATTTCAAACTTTGAATGCATGAGGTCAGAAAATCTCTTGCATAGTTTGTAATCTGTAGACCCAAATATAATATCATATACATAAATTTGTACTATCAAAATTTGATCCTTATGGTGTCTTGTGAATAATGATCTATCTACAATGCCTCTAAAAAATTTATGCTCTAACAAGAAGCTAGCTAAGGTCTCATACCAAGCTCTTGGAGCTTGTTTTAAACCATAGAGAGCTTTATGCATTTTAAAAACATACGAGGGATGAGTTGGAGAGATGAAACCTAGAGGTTGTCCAACATAAACCTCTTCTTTAAGTTCTCCATTCAGAAAGGCACTCTTGACATCCATTTGATAGACTTTGAATTTCTTATAGGCAGCATATGCAAGGAAGTTCCTGATCACTTCTAGCCTTGCAACAGGTGCAAAAGTATGGTCGTAGTCAATTCCTTCCTCTTGCCTATAGCCTTGAGCAACAAACCTTCGTTTATTCCTTATGATGACACCTTGGGAATCCAACTTGTTTATGTATACCCATTTAGTTCTAATGATTGGGTAGTCTTTGTGTCTTGGAACTAAATCCCAAACTATGTGTATCTCTCAAATTGATTGAGCTCCTCTTGCATTGCAACAATCCAGTGAGGATCTTGCTCTACATCTTTAATGTATTGAGGCTCAATTTGAGATATGAAGCAGACATGCATAAATTCTTGGTTGAGTTGATTCCTTGTTTGTACACCAACTGAAATGTCTCCAATCACTTGAGATACTGGGTGATCTCAAAGTGTGACAAATTCAGTGGGTGGAGTTGGTTGTTCAACAGCTTGGGAAATTGAATCCTCTTGTGGAATTTCATTAGCTGTTGGATAGGTTTCAGCCACCTCTAAACTTTCTTCTTCACTTTCTTCTTCAACTTATGGAGAGGGATGTATTGGAACCACTTGGGTGAGGCTTAGATCATCTAATCTCTCACATAAGTGAGGTACCTGCAATGTGCTGTTAGTAGAAATTTCTTTCTCCTTATAAGACCTATTAACTTCATCAAAGGTTACATGAACAGATTCCTCAATTTTTAAAGTCGACTTATTAAACACCCTATAAACTTTACTGACTTGGGAATATCCTAGAAAAATTCTCTCTGCAGCCTTAGCTTCAAACTTTCTAATATATTTCTTGACATTATTATGAATATAGCATATGCGGCCAAATATTTTAAAATAGGTGATTTTAGGTTTCTTCCCTTTAAGCAATTTATAAGGAGTCTTATTCTTAAGTTTGTGTATAAAACTTATATTCAGTACATAATTTGCTGTGCTCACATCCTCTGCCCAAAAGGATAGGGGCATATAAGCATCTACAAGTAATGTACCTGCAGCTTTAATTAGGCTTATATTCTTCCTTTCAGCAACCACATTTTGTTGCGGTGTTCTAGGAGCTGAGAAGCAGTGCCTGATACCTTCCTACCTGCAGAACTCTTGCATAAGAAGATACTCAAACGCAGTACCATGATCACTTATGATCAACACAACTGGAGTAGAGTACTCAATCTGTGTGTTCTTGAGAAAATCTGTAAGAACCTTGAACTTATCAGACTTAGATCTCAGAAAGAAGACCCAAGTGAATCTTAAGAAGTCATCTATAATAACTAGAGTATAAGATTTCCCTCCTAGACTTTGTACTGCAATAGGGCCAAAAGGTCCATGTGAAACAAGTACAAGATCCTAGGTGAATCAATCTTATTAACTGATTTAAAGCTAGCTTTAGTTTGCTTGCCTAATTGATAAGCCCTGCAGAGGCCTTCCTTCTTGTAGGGAACAGAAAGCAATCCTCTAATAAGGTTGTCTTTAGATAGCCTAGCAATGTTTTTCAGATTAACTTGACCTAATCTTTTATTCCATAAATCATTCTGATTGCTAACAAGATTAAATAAACAAATATCTGATGTTGCTGATTGAAAATTAACTACATATATGTTGCTTTGTCTATTTCCAATTAAAACAGTTTGGTTTTCTTTACTAGAAATAATACAAGAGCTTGAGTTAAAAGATACCTTATAACATTCATCACATAGTTGACTTATGGAGATGAGGTTATGTTTCAGTCTACTTACATATGCAACCTTTTTGAAATTGACTGCTCCAATCTTAACTTCTCCAAAGCCTTCAGTCTGGCCATAATTTGAGTCACCAACGATCACCTTTGGTCCCATCTTGGACTTGTAATTATTTAGGTTGTCCTTGCTGCCAGTCATATGCTTGCAACATCCAATGTCCAGATACCATTGTTGATTAAAAGCTGGATAGCTCTTTACCTGCAAAGGAAAAGATTAGTGGTTCTTGACCCAGGTTACCTTGGGTCCTTCTTTCTTTACATAACTAAAGCTGGAAAAGAATGAACTTTCAGGTTGGCTTTTATATCCTAAAGGGTGATATTTCCTAGGTGGAATGATCCATTAATTAAATTGATTACCAGATGTTCTTGGTTGATTATAAGTTTTAGAAGAATTAAAATTTTTGTTATACTGAACTGCGTTCAACAAATTTAAGTGAGTTCGTCGACCTGAGTTCGATGAATGGGGGTGAGTTCGTCGAACTCCATTCAGAGAATGAGAATATCCATTCTCTGGACCCCAAAATTATCAATCTCTGGTCGACGAACCATAATGGTTTCGTCGATCGTATTTTAACGAATAATTATAATATAAATCTGTATTCGGAGTTCGTCGACTGGAGTTCGACGAACTGCACACATTTCGTCGATCTGCATTCGACGAAATCTGTTGAACATTGTTATTATTTGGATTTTTCTTTTTGTTTTTCCTTTTCTTATTCTTAGATTTTAGTTCTGCTTGTTTATCACTATTTTTATTATCCAACTTTTCCTTTCCTTTTTCTGATACAAATTTTATAGGTGTCGATAGAATATTTTTCTGAATTAATGGGGGTTGGCTTGATGATGCACCTAATCCCAGTTTGCCATTTAATCTGGCATTTACTATGCTTGTGATGCCCATCAACTTGATAATTCTCTCATTTAGGGATTCTTCAAGTTTCCTATCCTCAACCAATTCAGATTTTAGTGAAATTATTTGTTTTTGAGCTAATGTTAATTCATCTTTAAGTTTAAAGTTTTCTGAAACAAGGTTTTCCTGATCAATTAACTTCTCCCTAAGTGATTTTATTTCCCTTTCAGAATTTATCAAATCTATACACATGGATTTAAATTTAATTTTAAATTTATCAAAAGTATAATCAAATGAAGATTGTATAGGATCAGTTTCAGATTCATATTCTTCATTGTCAGATTGTTCTTCAGCATCTGATGGGCTGTAAGAGGCATTGATTGTCATGAGGCAGAGTTCTCTTGCCTTTGCCTCTTCTTCCTCTTCACTGGAGCTAGAGGATGTAGATTCATCTTTTGTGTCACTCCAGGTTTCAGTAACAAAGCCCTTCTCCTTCTTTTTATGCTTGCTGGAGGAAAGCCTGTTGTATTGCTGTCTTCTGGAGTCCTTCTCTCTTCTTCTTTCTTTCTTCTGATTCTCTGGACACTCTGAGATAAAGTGTCCTGGTTTCCTACACCCAAAACACACTATTTCTTTAGTGGGTGTTTTATCATACCTGGGCTTATCATCATTCCTGGATGACTTTCTCCTGAAGTCCTCCTTGGCCATCTTGTAGAATCTCTTGGCCAAGAGACTTAGGATTTCTTCATTTGATGTTGAAGCTTCTGGTTCTTCTGTAGCTTTAAAAGATATATATTGCTCCTTCCTTGCTGGTGGAGGAGTTTTTTTTTTGTATCTTCTCTGGACTTGATCAACTGGTCATAAGATTTGAGCTTTCCCAGGAGAGATTCTGTGGAAATCGCATTAAGACTTCTGGCCTCCATGATTGGCCAAATCTTGGAATCCCATGAGCTTGGGAATCACATGAGGATTTTGTCATTGATCTCAGTCAGAGAGATGTCTTTGTCAATGTCTTCAACTCACTGATAATTTCACTTAATCTGTTGTACATGTCACTAACAGATTCAACTTCTTCTTTCTTGAAGTTCTCATACTTTGAGATGGGAGTTGATCTTCTATCTTTTCTATCATCTGCTGAGCTAGCAACCATCTATTTGAGAGACTCCCAGATTGCCTTGGCAGATGTGCATTCAACAACTTTTTAGAAGATGTCATCTGACATGATTTGAGCCAATATGTTCATGGCTTTTGCATTTGCAATCTTTGCGTTCTTCTGTGCATCTGTCCACATAAGTGGTGGAAGAGCATGAGTGCTTGATGTTGATGTAGGTGTAGATGCTGTTGGTTGAGGAGGACCTATCAAAATGGAATTGTAGATGTCCTCATCAATTGAATTCATATACAACCTAATTCTTGCCACCCAAATTGCAAACTTGTTCAGATTGCAAACTGGAGGTCTGGTGATTGCATAATTCTTATTCTTTGCCATGCTGTGAACTAAATAACCCTAAGAGAAATAGAGATCAGATCTAACACAAGATCTCTTAGTTCAAGGATTAGCTTGTACAACCAAGGGAAACAGCTCTGATACCAATTGAAAGATGGGGTTAGAGCTGATTTACTCTAGAGGGGGGTGAATAGAGTAATTAAAAATCTTTTGCTGTTATAAATATTATCAATGTAATAAAAATATGATACCAATATAAACATAGAAGAGATAGTCTAAGCTAAACTAATCTAGCACATCATATAGATATATCACAGCACAACTACCCTATCACAGCCACAGTAAGAACAATAAGAAAAAGAGCAAACAGACAAAACAAGAAGATTTATAGTGGTTCCCCAACCTAGGTGCATCCACTCTTCTACCACCCTTGTAGGAATCCACTAGCAAGTTTTGATCAGGTGACTGCCACCAATGAGCTTTTGATTATGTGCTCAAAAATGAAAATAAACTTTTGAAGGGAGTTAATAAACCCTTTATATAGATGGGGGAGAGAGATTGATGGTATCTTCTCTTTCTCTATTCAACAAAGAAGACTAGTGGATTTGTTGTTGTCAAGAACTCCTTTCAATATCACTTGGAGTCTTGCATAGGGTGTAGGTCTTCAGTCTTCAGCCTTGACTTGAAAATGTTCCAGGAACTTCTAACTGATAGAGGTTTATTGTCCTTGAAGAATCCTGGAGTGGAAGTAGAAGAAGACTCTTGATCTGTATTTGTTGTTCTTCTTCTTCTTCAATAAGGTCAAGGAGAAAACAAACTACTTTCTGTACAGAGAAGGTTCAGAATGTTTTTGTTGTAGATCTTTTTTGTCTCTGTATTCCTTGTGTTATCTGCAGATTATAAAGAAAAAATCTTTTTTATATCTTCAGTCGAATTCTCCTTTGAATTTTGAATTCCATTGCATTGAATGTTAACTGCCTGGAGAATGAAATATGGTTGGAGAATAATTTCATTAATGAGATTCCCCAACTGTCCCATTAAAAAGAGCAAGTAATTAACCTGATGAAGACCATAATCAATGCTGCCATAAACGGCTATATTCGGAGAATATATGCATTAATTACTCCGGAAAATATTGCTAGATAATACGGAATAAGGACAGAAATTGAGGGAAATTTCTAAGTCTGGAACTGCATAGAAATCGTCGACCAGAGAACAGATTTCGTCGACCTGAGATCAAAGTTCGTCAAGCTGAGAAATCATGTTCATCGACTAGAGAAAGTTTGTTCGTCGACCTGAGAACCAAGTTCGTCGACCTGAGATCAGCTAACTGCTTTATGTGAAATGCTTCCCAATTCTGTGGTCCAAGTTCGTCGAGCTGATAACTTTTCTTCGTCGACCTGAGTTTAGAGAAGGTATGCTGGACATAATGTGTTGAAGTTGAACTGCCAGAGTTCGTCGACTTGAGCTCGAATATCGTCGAGCTCAAATCAGAGAATTTACTCTGAGTTTGTCGAGCGGAGCATGACTATCGTCGAGCTGAGTTCGACGAACGTCGAACTCACTTTCTGAACTTGATTTACTTCTAAGTCTTGGGTCTTTTGCTGTCTTCAGTTGGTTGGTCCTTGTATGGTTGAATCTAAGGACTTATACTAAATTCTAGGACACAGACATGACCCTGGATATACATGGTGGGTCAATAATCCTAGTTAGTGAACCTAGCCCAAATCCAACAAGGGATCCAACATTTTCTATGCGGATGGAAATGATCGCCTCACATTTCCCTTCGTGATTATAGCTTCGGCGCTTTATTCCAGCCACCAGGTCTTCTCTAGCAACTACAAGTCCACTCAAACCGTAGCACCAGTCGTGAGTTCCCTGCTATAGAACTCACGAAGCAAGGAAGAGAGAGAGAGAGAAAATAAAATAATGATTTACTAATTCCCATTCCTCTACAGATAAGGCCTCTGGTTTTACCTCAGCCACACAATTTCTTCCCATCAGAAAAAAGCAACTGCTCGAGTTTGAGATGACAAAGTCAATCATCGCTCAGTGGCTGCACACTAGCCATCTGACATGATTTGTAACTTCGGCGACATTTCACTTCGACAATTCGTCGAACGGAGTCTAGTTCGTCGAACGCAAATAGTCAAACAGGAGAGAATTCATCGAACGAGCCATAACACATAACAACCATTTTGTCGAGCTTTAATCTATGTTTTGTTGAGCTCTTCTCGATGCTTTTCATCGAGCTCTGCTCGTTGCTTTTCGTCGAGATCTGCTCGATGATTTTCGTCAAGCTCTGCTCAACGCTTTTTGTCGAGCTCTGCTCGACGACTTTCGTCAAGCCCTGCTCGACGATTTTCATCCAGCTCAGGTCGACGATTTCTGTCGATCTCAGGTCGATGATTTCTGTCGAGCTCTGGTCGACTTTTAGCCTGTTGCGACCAACTACTTTTGGGGTGTTACAATAAGCTTCAGTCAATGCCAAAGTACTTAAACAGAATTCTGTGTTTCTAGGCATTGACAACATTGAGTGAGCAAGATTCACTCAATGCCTTTTGCATTAGCCATTTCTGCAGCCATTTCAGCATGCATGGCGTTGAGAGTGATGAATAATTTTAATAATTTTTAAAATAATCAAAACTATAATTCAAAAATGGCAAGTGTACCTGTCGAGATATAGTAAAGAAAATGTTGTATTTAGACTCAGGGACAGTTGAGTACTCGTACTGACAAGGAAGAGTAATTATTTTATCGGACAAAAGTTGGTTTTGCGATTTCGGAAAAGAAATTGTTAAACTACTAAGGGAAAATTCAAGGATGGGAAAGCTAGCACTTGATCTAGAATCCCCTTGAATTAAAAAAAAAGCCTTCATGAACATAAAGAACGCAAGACTCTTAAATTACTCACTCGACCGTGGAGGTTCCTAAAGTACAAAAGCGCCTCACTCGAGCTCATGCTTTTGACAAACCTTAGGTTGATCTATTAAGACCTCTCGGCCAGACGAAACCCCTAAGCCTGCTTTAGGCGGTGAACCCCTCTATTGAATTTGACTCCAATCTGGAAGATTTATGTCATCCTCTCTCGAGGAGTGCAATCAACTCTTTTTATCTTTGAGTGATCTCCTCGTATCCGCAACCTCTCAGTCATTTAGGATACGAATTATAGATCGAAGAACATATCCGCGAAATATGAATTCGACACGTTAATAATCAAAGATAAATCGTTAGTGAGTAAAGTAAAGAACTTGACATATTTGATAAAGTTGAAAAGCTTATTTTATTCCAAGGTTCATCATGATCAAGTGCTAAAAGAAGTTTAACTACTCATCATGATGGGAGAATTACACAATAGGGAAGAGAGAGACATGATTATATTAAAAACTACTAAGTTAAAGCTTACAAAATAAAAGAGCTACACTAGGGAATGGAAAAATGCAAGAAATAAAGCATAAAATACTGAACTTTAACTCCCGAAAATCTCCTCCCTCAGCTTCTGCAATTGTCTGGAATTTATAGGCAAGTTTGCTGGATGGTCACACCCCTAGGTCATGTCTGTGACCTAGGGCGTGTATGGTTCGGAACCATCGTCTTCAAGTTCAAGGAACGTTGGAGCGAAACCGCAAAAAATAATTAATTGGCGGGTCACGCCCTAGGTCACACCCGTGACCTAGGGCGTGTCTTTTCAGTTGCTAGATACGGTGGGAAGCAGAAACGGCGGGAGTAACTCGGGTCGTTGTTGGAAGGGTCACGTCCCTAGTAACGCCCGTGACCTCGGGCATGTAAGTCAAAAACCGTGAAGATCTGAAACTACTACATTAAATATGGCACGCTTGGATGTCACGCCTCGAAGTCATGCCCATGACCAATAGGCCACGCCCGTGACCAGGGTGTGTAACTTTAATCTGATGTGGAGTCGAGGCCTGGAACGTCATCTGCATGTCACGCCTGGTCATCATGACCATGTCAGCATTGTCACGCCCGTGACCTATAGGCGTGCAATTTTAATTGACGTGGCGATGTACTCTGAAGCACGTGCTGGGGTCATGCCTGCCTGTCACGCCCGTGACCTGGGCGTATAGTTTGCGATTTTACATGTTTTGTCCAGCTTTGTCTCCTGATCAGTTCTTCAAACTCCAAAATGATATTGGCAGCCCAGTTTGACCTAAAATAAGAAAGGAACGTAATTAGTAACAAAATTAATATAATATACTTATAATCTAGTTAATTATTAAATAAAAACAATATAAAAATTAAAGATAAAATTATAGTTATCAAATACCTCCATACTTACTCGTTCGCTCGTCCCGAGCAAACAAAGTTTCGTAGGGAGTAGAAAAGTTTTAATGCTAGAAAATAAAATTGAACTCAAGGAGTAGAATGCGAAGTCTTATGCCTATACGTGTAGTTATTTTTGTAGAAAAACCTACTCAGCATACAAATTAGTTTTTACTTTTCTAAAATGTATTTTCACTTATTATTTTTACTTCGAAAATGAAAACCCAGTAAATCTTAAACTCACATTTAGAGAGAAAGTAGTGTGTTTACAAAGATAACATTACACAAATCGAAGATCGAGATACCCTCCAAAGAAATCCATCAATGTCGATGTCCATAGGCTTGCCCTTTCAACCTCTCACCACGACACAAGTTTAACTTATAAACACAAATCAATATGACTTAACTAGGTTGAAACATAGGCTTAAGTTTTTTTTGGTTTGGAAAATCAAAGATAAAAATGATGGCTAGACACACCAAAACCTAAAGAGAGATTGCACAAAAGAAATAAATTGTCATGGCTTGAAGGCCGCCTCCAATTCCTAAATCCCATTGTTTCTTCTCCTTAACATGTTGAAGATTTTTTTCACTTCCTCTATTTATTTTCATATTTATTTTATATATTTTTTTTTTGAGGAGGAAGGAAAAAGAAAACAACCCTTTTTTCTAAATTTGCCTGCAAAATAAAATGGCTCCTAATCACTCATAAACCGTTTTTGTATATATATTTTCAAGCTCGGTCTTGGGTATGTAATTAGGATGCTTTTTTGGCTTTGGTAAAGTGTTTGGTGGAGCTAAAACAAAAGATAGGGTATATGCTCAAATTGGCTTAGCAAAGATAAAACATTTAGGTACGGGTGCAATGGCTCAAACTTGCCAAAAGAAGTGCCTAAATCATATTTATGTTAATGAGTTTCACCTATGCAAAGTCTTGAGAATAGCTAGTGGGCAAGTTCGAGACATCGAGAAAGAATACCTCTTTCTTGATCCACAAAATATCGCTCTAGTAGACTTCTACACACTCTCCTAAATTTTTTTTAGATATTACCGGTTTAAAGTAAAAGTAAAATAAACTATTTCTACGCATTTAAAAAGACAAAAACTCTAATTGTATGCTGAATTTTTATTTCTACGTAAATTCTACTTACATGTGCACTTAACTAGAAACACAGTGTGGACAACAATTCTACTCCGAAATTCAAAATTCAATTAATGCACCAAAATCTTCTAAACACTATGTAAAAGTTTAATATTACGGACTTCGTATGTGAATAAATATAGAAATAAAGATTTCTATAATTTAAAATTAACCTTATTTTTTTTTGTTACTTCTTATACTTCCCGAGGTATACCCTGTGAAGGGCTTTTACCTGTACTAGGAGGTAAGATGGGGTGATATCCCAAAAGGCCCTTTCTAAGAAATATAATTTCTATTTTCTATTTTTTTGGAAATTTTTTATATATTCTTTTTCTATTTTTTTTATTTTTGCGAAGACTAAGTAAAAATAAAATTTTAAATTTGAAAAAAAATTTATGATTTTTTGAAAATTTTTTATGATTTTTTTGTATGTTTTGCTTGAGAAATATTTCCCCTCATACTTAAACAATACATTGTCTCCAATGGAAAAAAAATAAGTAAAGAAAAGAAAAGAAGACTTCCCTGAAGATGGCAAATCAGCACCAAAGTGTACCTCTAAGACATGACTGAAGCAAAATATAATTTTTGATATATTTTTTAATAAAAATAAAAGATACTTAGAAACTGAAAAGAAAAGATACTGAAATATTTGACCGACTACAACTCCAAAGAAAAGATCTACTCCTCATCGGTAGCACCCCCCCCCCCCCCCGCATGGCGGATAATGAGTTCGCAGATCCGTGAACTCACGTGTAATATGCGCCACGGAAGAACTGTGACTCTGTACCAGCACGGCAAAACGTGAATCAAAATGAGTAAAACGACGGTCAAAATTTGTCTGCATCTGATCTAGGCGAGTGTGAATAAATCTGAATTGATCATCCTAATAGCTTTGAGGACATGGCGCTGGGGTAGAGTGGAGCGGCGGTGGCAGAATCTGCGGAGAGTGAGGAGCACTGCTGTGACCGACAGCAAAATCAAGATCAAGATCCCCTCCACTGACCACTGGGGGGATAGACTTAAAATCTCCATCACGTCGCTGGGCTAGGCGGAGGGCCTGGAGGGTTTGGAACTGAATGACTTGTGGTGTTTAAACGCAGCTCAGTCACGGAAGAGTTTCTCAAAGACTTAGCAGCTTGGCGAGATAAGTGATGAAGTTCCTGCCGTGCATCGCTCCCAACCTCGCATTTTCGGCCTTGTGCCAAAAGAAAATTGTGAACATATAACCATGGTTGAGTGGCACTCCGTAAAACATACTATATAAATATAGTAAATATGCCTGAGTAACCACTCCATAGATGTTGCCACGACCAAAAAGAGTAAATGTGAGGAGGTTCTGGAGAATGCGCAAAGTAGGGGAAATGAGGTGGCTGCCTTTACATTTCTTTGGTGTGTAGGGCGCGGTGTCATTACCGAGTTCCGCCCAAAAGGTGAGAAGGTTGAAATCGGGAGGGAAATCAGTAAGGAGATCAAGATCGGCGGGAGAATAGGGAAAGACCTCCAAGAAAAAACCCATGAAGACATTGAGTTGGCGGATGGTGAGCTGATACGTCACCCACCCATGCGAAAGATGATGAAATCATCACTAGCCGCCCAACGGAACTCAAAGGATGCCAAGAACTCCACGGTGAGCTCAAGGAAAGCGGGTTCTGAAATGGAGAAGAGGGAACTCCATCTATGGGTGGATAGAAATTCCCTAACCAAAACTGCAACACCAAAAGTCGCGAGGATCGCCCAATCCAAGATTTGGAATATGCCAGAGGGTTTGGCGCATAGGCGATCGCTCTGATCCTGCTGGGTGGAGTTTTCAAAAAGGAGCATGGCTTCCACTACGGCGGGATCCCCAACGTGCTCGGAGGAAGAAGCGGTGGAACGAGGGTTGCGGCGAGGCATTATGGGTGGAAAGTAAATAGGTATTCGTGTAGCTAAGGGAAGGAGGAAAGCTGGATGGTATGGAGAAAACAAAGGGGGAGAAATTCTATTTATCATATTTTTCGGGTCGGTCATGCCCCCCTATCACGCCCGTGATAATGGGCATGTACTTAAAAATATATAAAAATGGGAATCCAAGGCTCCCTGCCTCGTATTCGTGGGTTACGCCCCAGAGTCACGCCCGTGACTCTGGGGCGTGTCACATAAAAATGAAAAAAAAGAGGAATCTGAGGCATTGACCTGGGTCAATGCCTTAGATTCGGTCGACACGGCCCAGGGTCACACTCGTGACCCTGGGGTGTGTAACAGAATACGATGGAAAGTTTTGTTTTGTTGGTTTGGGCTTTCCCGGGAAAGTCACGGTCGTGACTTTACTGTGTCACGGGCGTGACATAGAATGTCACAGGCGTGACTTGGAAAATAGAAGATTTGTTTCCCAAAAATTTTTTCGTCGAACGGTATTCCGTTCATGTCATGCCCGTGACCAATAAAGGTCACGCCTGTGACTGTAACGGAAGTCGAACTGAGAACTTCAATCGCCGAAAACAAAACAACATCCGACGAAACAAGTCTCGGCGTTTGTCACGCCCGTGACCCACAGGTCACGACCGTGATATCAACGGGAGATGAGTGAAAAACGTGCTCGACAAAACCAGTTCGAGTTTCGCAAGACAAATGAAACACGCCTCTGTCACGCCTGTGACCTATAGGTCACAGCCGTGACATGGGCGTGTACAAACAAATTTTTTTTTTGTTTTTTTGGTTTTTTTTCATATATTCTTTTATATTTTTTGATAGAAATAAAATAAACTAAATAAAAATTACAGACATGAAGGAATCACATGGAGTTGACGTGCGAACTCGATCGATCGTCATGCAGCAATGAACCTTCAAACCTGCAAAAACTCAAAGAGAAAATGAAAATAAAAAAGAAAGGATATCCATGGGATGCCTCCCACAAGTACTTTATTTATGGTCATTGTGCTCGACCTTTGTGGTGTTTTCTTAATACGTTATGGGCTTTTCAGATAGATAAGCCGACACAAATACGGGAAGTTTCTAACCCTCCATTAGAGATAAATATTGTATTTGATCTGGTAGTTGTCTAAGTTTGAAACTTGGAGGTTCCTCACACAAAGTTCAATTACGGTCACTACCTAAGTCTAGAGTTTCTACAATAGGTGTGCGTGTGACCAAATAGTTATACTTATTTGATGAGAAATTAAATTTAAACTTTCAAAATTTTCATCATGAGTAATAGGTGAATTAAAATTTTCAGAAAATAAAACAGAGTCCTCATCGGGAGAAGCCTCCAAAAAGAAACATGAGTAGTCATTAGCAAACGTATTTTTCATAGATGATCTGATAGTAAAGGTAACTTCTTCATCTCCGACTCTAAGGAGAAGATTTCCGTTACTAACATGTATAATGGTGCGTGCAGTGGCGAGAAAAGGGCGACCGAGAATAAGCAGAACCTCAGTGTCCTCTTCTATGTCAAGGTTGACAAAATCTACCAGAAAGATAAATTTGTCACCTTTGACAATCACAACCTCAATAATACCGATAGGGTATTTTATAGACCGATCCGACAATTGGATGCTCATTTTTTGTGGGATTAGGCATTTCTAATCCAAATTTTTAAAATAATGAATAAGGCATCAAATTAATCGAAGCACCTAGATCGGTCAACGCATGTTTTACTGATAAATCTCCAAATAGACAAAGAATTGAGAAACTACCCAGATCGGTTAGTTTCTTAGGCAATTTATTAAGAAAAATCGTCGAACATTCCGCGTTCAATTGAATCGTGGAGATATCCTCAAGTTTCTTTTTATTTGTTAAAAGATCCTTGAGGAACTTTACGTACTTCGGCATTTGCGTTATGGCTTCGTAAAACGGTAAATTTATTTGAATTTGTTTAAACATGTTTAGAAATTTACTGTGATGCGCATCCATCCGGTCTTTTTGAATTCTAGACGGATAGGGAAGAGGCGGTTGATAAGCCTTTGGTTTATTATCATTCGAAGGATTAGGAGGGGGAGAAGATGTAGAAATTATTACCCCTTGTTCAACCGGATTTGAAGAAGTATGTACCTCCTTCCCGCTCTGTAGCGTGATAGCCTTCACTTGCTCCTTTGGGTTGGGCTCCATATTGCCCGGTAATGCTCCTTGTTATCGATCGAAAAGCATCTCTGCTATTTGCCCAATTTGATTCTCCAAATTGCGGATAGATCCGGAAAAATTCCTTTTATTGGCATCATTAGTACCCGCATATTTGTGGAATGCCTCCTCGAGAGCGGAAGTTTTGGGAGCTTGTGGTGGAAAGTAACTAGGTGGAATTGTGTTTGGGGTGTGAGCCGTGTTCCCTGGATTATTCCAAGAGAAGTTGGGGTGATTCCTTAAACCAGGGTGATAAGTGTTACCAATATTTTTACCCGAATTATAAGGTGGCCGATTCGGATTACCCATGTAATCCATATGTTCGGAAATGGTGGAAGGTTCCCAATATTAGAGTTCATTGGTAGGTGTAGACGAGGAAGCAGACATCTCGTCTATTTATTTTTGTAGTTTCTCAACCTGGAGAGATAAACTAGAAACTGTATCGATTTCGTACATCCCGACCGATTTAGGTGGACGAGAGCAGGGTGTACTCCACTGATACGTATTCATGGACATACCTTCTATAAATTCTTGGGCGGCCGTCGGTGTCTTGTTGTTTAACGTTCCACCTGCGGCGGCATCAATATGTTGCCTCGTTTGTTGATTGAGGCCATTATAGAAGGTTTGCACTTGCAACCAATCAGGGATTATATTATGCGGACAACGGTGAAGCAATTCCTTGAATCGCTCCCAAGTATCATATAACGTTTACGTATCCACTTGTGAGAAATAGGTAATATCATTGCGCAACTTGGCCATTTTAGCGGGCGGAAAATATTTCGTGAGAAAGTTTTCCGTCATCTCGGCCCAAGTAGTGATGGAGCCTCTTGGTAGAGAACCCAACCACTACTTGGCTTTGGTGCACAAAGAAAAAGGAAAAAGCTTTAGCCGAATGGCATCATCGGAGACCCCATTTATTTGAAAAGTATCGCATATTTCTAAAAAGTTAGAAATATGAGTGTTTGGGTTCTCATATTGAAGCCCATCAAATTGTACAGATTGTTGTACCATTTTAATGATGCTTGGCTTCAATTCAAAGTTATTGTTCGCAATAGTGGGTCGAACAATACTTGATTGCACCTCATCCAAATTTGGCAGAGCATAATAGGACATAGTCCATTGATCGGCCATATTTGGATTTGGGTTAACCAAAATAGAAGAAAATTAAAAAGATGAAGAAGTAGAAGAATAAGAATAAGAAGAAGAAGAAGAGGAAGAAGAACCAGAAGAAGAAATGTCACCTATGGATTCCTCAACCAAGTCTGGAGAATTAAGATCGCGGAGTCTTGGACATCACCGTAAGCTTTGCTCGATCTCCGGATCCAAATCAAGTAGAGTTGACGGATTCCCTCGGGTCATACACAAAATAAAAACAAAATAATTTTTTTTTATTTTGATTTTTAGAACAAAAAGGAAAATGATAAAATTAATAAATCCTTGCTTTCAAAATATCAACAAAAAAAATCCTCGGCAACGGCGCAAAAAAACTTGATGAAGAATTTTAATAATTTTAAAAATAATCCAAACTATTATCCAAAATAGGCAAGTGTACCTATCGAGATATAGGATAGAAAATGTCGTATTTAGACTCGGGGACAGTTGAGTACTTATACTTATAAGGAAGAGCTATTATCTTATCGGACAATAATTGGTTTTGCGATTTTGGAAAAGAAAATGTTAAACTACTAAGGGAAAATTCGATGATGGGAAAGCTAGCACTTGATCTAGAATCCCCTTGAATTATAATAAACCTTCATGAACATAAAGAACACAAGACTCTTAAATTACACGCTCGACCGTAGAGGTTCCTAAATACAAAAGCATCTCGCTTGAGCTCATGCTTTTGACTAACCTTAGGTTGATCGATTAAGACATCTCGGCCAGTCGAAACCCCTAAGCTTGCTTTAGGCGGTGAACCCCTCCATTGGATTTGACTCGAATCCGAAAGATTTATGTCGTCCTCTATCGAGGAATGCAATCGACACTTTTTTAACTTTGAGTGATCTCCTCGTATACTCAACCTCTCGGTCATATAGGATACGGATCTTAGATCGAATAACATATCCGCAAAATATGAATTCGACACTTAAAATCAAAGATAAATCGTTAGTGAGTCAAGTAAAGAACAAGACATATTTGATAAAGTTGAAAAACTTATTTAATTCCAAGGTTCATCATGATCAAGTGCTAAAAGAAGTTTAGTTACTCATCATGATGGGAGAATTACACAATAGGGAAGAGAGAGACATGATTATATGAAAAATTACTTATGTTAAAGCTTACTAAGTAAATGAGCTACACTAGGAAATGGGAAGATGTAAGAAATAAAGCATAAAATACAGAACTCTAACTACCAAAAATCTCCTCCCTCAGTTTCTGGAATTGTCTGGAATTTATAGGCAAGTTTGCGGGATGGTCACGCCCCTAGGTCACGCCCGTGACCTAGGGCGTGTAGGGTTCGGAACCATCATATTCAATTCCAGGGAACGTTGGAGCGAAACCGCCAAAAATCATTAAGTGGCAGGTCACGCCCGTGACCTAGGGCTTGTCTTTTTGTTTGCTGGAAATGGCGGGAAGCAGAGACGGCAGGTGTAACTCTGGCCGTTTTTAGAAGGGTCATGCCCCTAGCCACGCCCGTGACCTCGGACGTGTATGTCAAAAACCATCAAGATCCGAAACTGCTCCATTAAACGTGGCACAAATAGAAGTCATGCCTTGAAGTCACGATCATGAATAATAGGTCACGCCCGTGACCAGGTCATGTAACTTTAATCCGACGTAGAGTCGAGGCCTGAAATGTCAACTGCATGTCACACCTAGTCGTCATGCCCGTGTCAGCATGGTCACGCATGTGACCTATAGGCGTGCAATTTGAATTGACTTGGTGATGTACTCTGAAGCATGTGTCGGGGTCACGCCTGCCTGTCACGCCCGTGACCAATAGGTCACGCCCGTGTCCTGGGCATGTAATTTGCCATTTTACATGTTTTGTCCTGCTTTGTCTCCTGATCAGTTCTTGAAACTCCAAAATACTATTGGTAGCCTAGTTTGACAAAAAATAAGAAAAGAATGTAATCAGTAACAAAATTAATATAATATATATAATCTAGTTAATTATTAAATAAAAACTATATAAAACTTAATGATAAAATTAGTGTTATCAGAGAGCGTTGAGTGAGCACAACTCACTCAACACCTTCTGCCTTAGCCATGCTTTCTGTAATTTTGTAGTTGACTTCAATTTTGGACTTAGTAAAAGCCACTTTTCTTCTCATTTTTTCTTAGACTTTTACTGCTTTAGTCTTTCTCACAGCTTTTTGTTGTATATCGTTGAAAGAGTTGTCTTCACTCAATGTCTGTAGGCTTAGCCACTTTCTCAGATTGCCACTACTAGGCTTTGACTGTATAGCCTTCACTCAGAGCTATATGTCATCTGGAATTGAGTTATTGACCATAACTCAACTCCTGTGGACATAAATAGTTTTCTATTTATCCACACCATAGGTAAGTGTTTACCTAACTTAGCCACTTAGGCTATCTGTCCCATCATTATTGCTAGGAGATCCTGCAATCACAAAAACTTGAGCACAAGTTAGATCACCACATGTGTATATATTGTTTACTAGGCCTTCTTCAAATTTAGGATATTGGGATCAATAGACCCAACACCAGCCAATACATGGTCCTCTTCAGATCTATTGACATCGTCGTGATACCCGGGTGCACCTAATTTCTACTACAGTGAGCCTCTATAATAATTTCATCCCGAATTTGGCCTCCAGCTGGTATATAAACTCGACCTATAAAGCATAGCAGTCCATCTCTCAGAGCGTAATACCCTGACATGCCTTCCTGTAAGGCCCTAAATATCAGCTCCATCCTCGTATCCTGCCTCTGCCCGTTCCCAATGCAATCCTGGATGTCATCGGTGGTACTTATCAATGCCAGGTACTCCTCGTAAAGCTCTAAATCATCCTCAAAAACCAGAGATATCTGCATCACTTCCAACATTTGCACCAGCTCTATAGAGATCAGCTGAGGTACTGTTCCTGGTATAGTGGCTCTCCAGCTCAGAGCATCTGCTACCATATTGGCCTTTTCGGGATGATAGTGCATGATATACTGGTAGTCTGACAAGAACTCGACCCAGCATATCTATCAGATATTCAGCTCCATCTGCGTATCCACATATTTCAAGTTCATGTGATCCGAGAAAATATCACAAAGGACTCCTTAGAGATAGTGCCTCCAGATCTTCAGAGCGAAGATAACCGCCACCATCTCCAGGTCATGCACTGGGTAGTTCAACTCGTGTTTCTTTAGCTGTGTGGAGGCATAAGCTATCAGGTGCCCATTCTGCATCAGAACAGCACCCATCCCTTGGTACGACGCGTCAGTATAAACCTGAAATCCTTCCTTCCCAGATGGAAGGGCAAGGATAGGAGCCGAGGTAAGCCGAACCTTCAGCTCTTGGATGGCAACCTCGCACTACGGTGTCCATACAAATGGTGTCTCCTTCTTCGTCAGAGATGTAAGTGGAAGAGCTATCCGGGAGAATCCCTCCACGAACATTCGGTAGTAACTGGCAAGTCCTAGGAAGCTCCTCACATCAGTGGCCGTCTTTAGCGGTGGCCAATCTCGTACTGCCCGAATCTTTGCCGGATCCACTACCAGACTTGCTCCACTAATAAAATGTCCCAAGAAAGCCACCTCATTCTGCCAAAATTGGCACTTGCTGAACTTGTAATACAACTTGTGATCCCTGAGCCTCTCTAGAGTCAGTGCCAAATGGCGGGCATGCTCCTCCTCAGTCCTCGAATGAATGAGGATGTCGTCAACAAACACTATGATGAAAACATCCAAATAGGCCTCGAATAATCAGTTCATCAAACTCATGAGCACGGATGGTGCGTTCGTGAGCCCGAAGGGTATCACACTGAACTCATACAACCCTTATCTATTGCTGAAAGTGGTCTTTGGGATGTCCTCCTCCTGAATCTGCTGCTGGTTGTATCCTGACCTCAGATCTACCTTTGAAAACATGTGAGCCCCCTCCAACTGGTCAAACAGCTCACCAATCCTCGGCAGTGGATACGTATTCCAGACCGTCGGCCTGTTCAGTGCCCTATAATCAATGCACAGTCAGAGTGTCCCATCCTTTTTCTTCACGAACAACACCAGAGCTCCTCATGGTGAAGATCTTGGCCGGACAAATCCAGCTTCCACTAGATCCTACAACTCGCTTCAAAACTCCACTAACTCCTTCAGAGCCATCCGATAAGGAGCTCTAGATACCGACTTATCCCCTGGCACGAGCTCTATCTAAAAATACTTATCTCGATACGGCGCCAACCCTGACAACTTTTCCGGAAATATATCAGCAAAATCCTGCACCACCGGAATACTAGCAACAGGATCCTTGGCCTCAGCTATCTCAAATAGCACCATATAGAATTCGTCTCCCTGTAGATTGGCCTTGACTGCCTGAATAGAAGAGAGTAGAAGACGAGAAGCTGGGACAATACCTTCAAAGGTCGGGTAAGTGTCATCGTATCTCAGCACGACCCTCCTTGCTGGACAATCAATCTACACAAGGTTCCAGGTGAGCCATGTCATGCCCATGACGACATCAAAATCTGGCATCCTCAGGATCGTTGTCGGGGCCTCGAAGATTACACCATCAATGGTCACTGTCAGAACGGACTTGTCCGTAGACTGGATCTTCGTCCAATTAGGGAGGCGCACCCTCCTAATGACTGCATCAAAGTTGTCGATCCGGTCCACGTCTTTGATAAACTCCTCCGAGATAAAATTATGTGATGCTTCAGTGTCGAATACGGTGTGGACGAGCTTGCCACAAACCATCACTATCCCTGAGTTAGTTAAGTTTTTCCACTTAGATATCTAATTTCAGATTGTTTTTCATAATTCGACAGTTTATATTCATGTAAACTAGCATCTAGAAAGGAAAGAAACTTAAAATTTACTGGCATACCTACTATCACCCTCTCTGGGTTTCGGGGTTGAGCCAGATCCAAGGCATATAGCTTCCCTCTATCCTGTCGGCGATCTCCTCCCTGAAATCCACGTCCTCGACCGCGTTCTCGACCACCAAACTACCGTGCAGGTGTGGCATCCTGAAGTGCTGGTGGGGGTGCTTCCCTCATGGGGCAGTTCCTCCATATTTGCCCCGACTGGTTGCACCGGAAGCATATCGGTGCCTCCTCCACTTCCCTTGACATCTCCCCTATCTGTAAGGGCTGAGGAGCAAACACCACAGGGTTTGCCTTCTCCTGCCTGTCCTCTTGGCAGGGCTGATCCCCATTCCTCCTTTCCCCAATGATACGTCCTCAAGGCTGGTCTCTCCTGCCACCAATCATTGAGTCATTAGTCCGTCTCTTCCAGCACCAAACTGTAAGCTTGTCTTTCTCTAACTTCTTTGTCATCTCCAAAATCCTGGCCAAGCTCCCATCAGAAATGAACAGGAGGGCCTGCCTCATGTCATCATAAAGGCCCATATAAAACCTCTTCATGTAGCACGCGTCATTTAGCTGATACGAGTCCGCAAAACAGGCTAGGTGTATGAACTCCCGGTAGTACTCCAACAATGTCCTGTTGCACTGCCTCAACTGTAGGAACCTATACTCCAACTCATCCTATACCTACTGATGTACAAAATGATCCAATAGGGCTGCTCTAAACTCTTCCCAGGAAATGTCTGCGCACTCCACTCCAGCGAAGGTGGTGTCTAATAGTGACTTCTACCATCTCTTCGTGTGCGTTTTCAAGAAGGAAACTGCCAAGGCTACTGCCTCCTCCGTCGGGCATCGAATACTAGCCAGCATCTCATAGATAATGTCCAGCCACTCCTATATACGGACTGCTGACTCAGTCCCAAGGTAGGATGGAGGAGAAAGCCCGCGGAATACACTCAGCCAGTTAGCCTCGGGATTTGGCTATGGGGTTGGTCCTGCTGAGCCTTGAAGGCCTCCATGATAGCCATCAGTGTCTGCTCCATCTTTGTCTGCAGGAACAGAGTGGGAGCCGGCAAGGGTGGAACCATGTTCTGTGCCTGAGGTGTGCCATGCTGAGGTATAGGTTTCGTCGGAGGATGAAAGGAAAATTCCAATTGTTAGATAAGTAGAACTAATAAAAAGTGGACTTTTGCATGTGATTCTCCCTTATGGGCACACCATTGCATCCGCTGCTAGTTTTCCCCAAACTAAGCTCGCTGGGGGTTTCCTAGGGTTTTTGTGGACTTCTACTCTTTCGATCGATGTTCCCTCTAATACTAGTTTGTAAGACCCCCTTTTTTTACTACGGTACCGGGTCTTACGCCCAGAATTGTCATTTTGCGCGACACCGACACTCAGGAGGGTCGCCACTACAAAATGTTGATTCTGCCGGCAATGATGAACATTAAGAAGTTGAAGTACAAGTGCGAGAAGACAATAAAGTGAAGTCCACAAATCACATATAATCTATGAAACAGAAATCACAACAAGTCCACATAATAATACAAGGACTGAAGAAGATCAGTATAATAGGAATATAATCAGGCTTTTGCCCGGTACATCAAAACCTCACTACAACCCTCTCGTGGAAGTAATGAAAAGCTAACACTCACGGAGCCAGAGACAGGTGATCCCGTACTAGACTGGACTACCTCCATGTGCATCGTGCCCCACTGATGCTGCATTTCCAGCTGCTGCTCTTTGTCCCGCATTCGGAGTCCCTGAAATGTTTAGTCCACTGACCGTTAGACATAAAGACTAAGCCAACTATCATCCCTGCCACGCCCCCGCGACTCCTAGGCACCATCAGGATGAGATATTTGGAAGCTCATCAGGGTGGAGAGCAGGAACAAGCAGGTGACGGTGGAGCTATCTAGCAAGTATATAGTACATTTATAGAGCTATACTAGGAAAATAAAGCTAGCAGTTCTGTAATATTGAAGCAACAATGTAAATAAGTTGAGTAGAGCATTGGTAAATGTAAAGTAAAACAAGAAATAAGTAACCTTAATTTATATGAATGTTCATACAAACATAAAAGTTAAGGGGTCTTTTGCAAGGCTCCCATCATATAAAAAGTCTCATATCAATTTATACAATGGGGTGTCAGGTTGTATGCGAGTATGTGTGTATTGATATTTTATGCCATGATTCATGCAAGTGCAACATACACACATGACTCTATGCGTACAGATATTTAGTTCCACCATTGTGGAAGCTAGCTTCACAACTAGGAGCCTCCACCATGACCAACGGAGACAGTGGGTCGGGCCACCCCACTCCTAGATAGGTATTCACCCTACCAGGCCTATCCTTTACGTACGCCTCTGAAGTACACACCAGAGTCTCTGAGTACTATGCTGACCCACCGCTAGTCTTTTCCTTTGCTAACTGTAAACCACCCCCGCCGTGTCATCATATTGACGTCGGATTGAACGACCATCAAATACCAAAGACCCACCACCTTATGCACATGTAACCATGAATTTCTGAGCCATCGTCTCCCAGGACTAAACTGTCCGTTTCAACTACCTTCCGAGTCTTCGGCTCACCGGGTTAACTTGCCCATTTCCACAACCACTGAGCCTACCACTTGGATAACCTAACCAAGCTAATCTACCGAGTCACTGAGGTTATTGAAAGTGAAATCCTATTATATTGCTAATTAATTTTGTATTTGTTTTAGTCTTACGGTTTAAGGTTAACCTCGGACTACCCAGGGCATTCCTTGTGAAGGGCTCTCTAGGGCACTAGGAACTATGATGGGCTGAAGCGCAAAGCTGCCTTTCGCAAGGAACTTATTTTTGTTGGTATCTACCCATATCCAATCTCATTTAGTGTTATACTAAATCTAACCCTAGTGTATTTTGACTCTCTCTCTCTCTCTCTCTCTCCACAGGGAAGACGATCTTTCGTCGATCCCGAGCACCGCTTAACACTAGTCAGCCCAACACTCTCTGCATCTATACTCCTAATGATGAACTCATCTTCACATGACCAAATCAGTATGCTATTAACCCCAACTCCCATTGTCCATCATACATGCTATAATAATTCTGCAGTTTTACTATACGCCGACCAACCTAAGCTATATGATGAGCATGAGTGTAGACCCTTTCAAAGTTAATCCAAATGCCCTAGAATTAATACTGGTGGTCTATCAAGACATATTTAGGCTAAATCCAGAAACTTGTAATTTTCCTAATTAATTTGGCATTTATTAAATTTTACCCAAAATTAGACCATGGGTGGTTTTGAACATGAAGTACTCGAATTCCTTAAGTTATGGCCACCCAAAATTTATGAACACTATATGATGCCATAATATTAGAGAACTCCAAGTTTCACAAATTTTCATAAATGTATTAGCCCCTAATTAATTAATTCATAATATTTGCAGTAACTAAAGGTAAAGAAGCAAGTATCTCCAAACATAATCCAAAAATTACACAAACAATACCAGATCTTTAATATGATCATAAAACATTACTGACTAAGTTTCATACAATTACAAGGTCAGTAATCTATATAGAAGAATATTGTAATACAATCTCTAATAGGACACTTTGTGAAGAAACATACTTGTAATCTCTTCCAAATAACATGAAATATTTTTCCAAGCTTTAACATGCCCAAAACGTTTCTCTGGCCAAGTTATCATGAATTTAAGATGAATAAACAGCTCATAATAATTTCTTAAGTGATTAGGGCAACTATTAGGATTGTGAAGGAAGTACCATAAATACTAACCCAAATTTTACACTAAAATTTCAAAATCTTGATAGCAACAATATATGATCATTGCCTAACTTTCAAGATCATTCATGGTCATATAATTAGGTAATAAAATCATGATCATAAGTGCACTAATTGGTCCTAAGCTATTATAAGAGGGATATAAGTTCTAAAGGGTCTTAGAATTAATTCTTAGGGTTAGATACTCCTTATACACTTTTCTAACAAGTTATCAGGCATTCAAAGGACATGTAGTGCCATATCCTTCATTGGGCCCAAACCCCACCCCTAGGGCTTACACTAGGGTCTTAGAGTATCTCCACCCCAAACCACTCAAGATCTTTTGAGGGGGTGATTTAGATGACTTTGAGGAATTGGCTAAGTTTTTATCATCTTTGGGTGAGTGTTAGACACTCTACCTATCAAACACCCATTTGCCCTAATTTTACCTTAAGGGGGCCAAATTTTGGTTTCATGAATACCTAATCAAATCATCCCAAAAAGAGCTCAAATGTTTACCGGTGACCTATCATAACCCTAAGGGTCATCAAAATTTTGGATGGTTTAGTGGTCATTTGACCCCATAATTAATTCATTTATGAATAATAAATATTTACAAAACTATTAAAAAATGTTTTCCAAAAATTCCTATTTTTGGATTTGTCAGAGATATAGAAAAGAATGGTCCCCAGTCCAAATCTCAAGTCATTTGGATGGTTGGATTGATGGGTGCTCTCAAAATAGTCTCTAGTCAAACTTATGTATATGTCGCACCATATTGAGTGTTGTGGTCAAACCACTAAATCAAATGGGTTGAAACAAATTTTAAAATAATCTAGGCCTTAAGAGCTACAATTTTCATGTTGACCATTTCTCCAACAGGTGACATAAAAACAATTTTAAAATGAAATAAAATTTAGATCCAGCATGAATCTTGGCGTGACTTGGACGTGAACTATTCATCTTCCAGCTTGAGCCGACGGTCCTGATTCCTCTGTCTTGGAGCAACATCCTGGCCCATTTCTCGGCCACCCGACCACCTCCCTGGCCGGCCACCGCCACCACCACCTACATTAAGGTGGGGGCTATCGATGGGCGGCATCACGGCCACCGGAGGGGCCGTATCCGGTGAACCTGCAAACCCTCATTTTCAAGGAATTTCTTCAGGAATATCTCGTTGGATCGGGTTCAAGTGAGCCCAATATCACCCCAAGTAGATCTAAGAGGCTAGCACAGAGGGAGAGGGGGAGAAGTCGACCTTTTGGGAGGAGTGAAGCCTTACCGATCGACGGGACACCAATGCCAGATTTTGGAGCTTCGGGTGTTCTCCAACTACAGTACAGGATGGCTCGCTGCTTCAGGGAAAGTGTGGAATGATGAGTACAATTATATAAGTCCTTTTTACGATCATATTTGTAATCATTTCCACTATTATCTACCTCCATTCATTATAATTGCACTAAAATAGTTAAGAATTTGAATTATCATGAATAGAAGCGTGCAATATAGATTTTCCTTTATTTTCTTTATTAAGTTATTTATTTATTTAATTATTACTCTTCTTATTGCTGGTATTGCAAGCCCTTGGAACTAAAAGTCTTTGAGCAAGCAAAGGTGTTCACGGATCCAACATGACTGATGGCAAAGCTCTTCGATTGTACCACATGGGTATGGACACGCCTATATCACTACCCATTTCCTTTTATGGAAAGATCACAAAGCTTGGAAGAAAAGGCGCATTACAAGAGCACCATACAGGTAGGTACACGCCCGTATCACTACCCGTGTCCTTATCATGAAGAATCAAAGGTTTGATGTCAAACCAACCCGTGTGTGGAGCCATGAAGAACACACAGTCGTGTTACTAATCATGTCAAATAACACAGCTCATGACCAGACGCACCTTTTCATACCGAACTGCCCAGATGCACCGTTTCATACCCTACACAGCCTGTGACATGACCATGTTGGAACCCGTGTTCAACCTGTTTGCAAGAAGACTATAAAAACCTGCATAAAAGAATAAAAGGGACTTTTAGATTGAAGGACTTGAAGAATTTCGGGAGGATGAAAGTAGAGCACTCAAGCGAAGGGGAAGTCACAGTAGATAATCTGTATGGTTTTAATTTCTATGTATCTCTTTTAATTTCCCCTTCTATTAGTGGATCTAAACTTTATTTTATATTTTGCATGAGTCTTGTTTTTCTGAACCGATTCAGTAATCATGTATGTTGGTTTTCATTTCGGATTTGTGGTATTTTATTCATATGCGTGGTTTCAAACAAAGAGATTGATCATAGATTTGAAGTTAGTATTTGTTTTATACGAATCCCAAACTTCTAGATTGAGAAATTGGAAGTTTGTGATGATGGTTTATAATTTCATTCTCTGGTGTTCTTTCTCTTTGTATTTCAAATTTCATGATCGAGAGATATCTTGTTTGAATAATGGAAATACAGATAATGAGATTCAAGGTATCCTAGAGATTGGATTTCATGTATTTTTGTATTAGTCAAGGTTATTTTATATTAATGAAAATTTGAGTGTTGTGAATTGTTCGAGAGAAAATTTACTCAACTTAAGTTTAGGTATTGAATTGCTCGAGAGAGAATTAGATAATCATTGAACCATTACAATACAACGAATTTGATAATATTATTTCTACGTGGTTACATAGAATTGAATTAATGAGTGAATATTCTCATGTGATTACTCTTAGACTATCTACTTTTTACCATCATTAATCCTCCAATATCACTTTATCCAATTAGTCCTTGTAATGTTAATTTAGATTAACAACCAATTTTAAATATAGGTACGATAATAGAGTGAGAGTGAGTACGAGTACTTGAAAAGACCCTGAGAAATACGGCACGAGATGTAGATTTCTCCTATACTATGATTGATAGGTGCACTTGCTTGAGATTAAAATCAATTTAGCTTATACCTATCTACATAGGTTATACTAGAGTAGAAATAAATCTGCATCATTGAACAGACTCCTTTAGACCTAAGGAAGCATTTAAGATTGCCAAATGGGGAAGAGGGACGGTCAATCTTGATTTCACCATTAATGGTCATGAAGGAGCTTTTTTCGGCCAATGTATAACCACTGATTCCATCCTCTACACAGCCTGGAAAGCCTCTTGATCTTCTCCTAGTTCATCAAGGGAGATGAATCCAGCAATTTGGAATGAATAGAGAGGCCCTTGGCTTCCATTGGCCAAGAATGGCCTCTCTTTCTTACATTCTCTCTCCTCCATTAAATGGGAAGTGGAGTTTTCTCTCTCCGAGTCACCCCCTCCAAAATTTCAATGGCAATTTAGGTAAATCCCTGCCACCTTAAGCTAATGGGCCACACTAGTTGGGCTTAGCCTAAGTCAGTTGGGCTTGGTTAGGTCCACTTAAGCTAATTTTGACCTAGTCTTAGGGTTGAGTTGACCTTGGTTAAATTGACCTTTTGGGTTGACCCCAATGGATCCTTGGTGTCCCCTTGGCCTCCACTAAGATCTTAGTAGGGCTGGGTAGGGTTGGTTTGGCACCTTGGAGGCCACTTGACCCTTAATTAGGGAACTTTGACCACTTTAGGGCTATGGTTGACTTTGGTCAACTGATCCTCTTAAGTTGCCCCAATGGGTCCTTAGCGACCCATTGACCTTCCTTAGGGATTAGGATGGTGTACGTGTGGTCAGATTGTCTAATGGAAGGGTAACTAGCCCTATATAGGTTAGTTTGACCCATTTAGGGTTAGGGTTGACTTTGGGAAACTTGATCACTTTGGTTGACCCTAATGGGTCCTTGGTGACCCTATGGGCCTCTTAAGGGTTAGGGGGTGTTATGGTGAGGTCATGAAGTCAACTTGAAGCCCTAAAGTTAAGCCCAATGGTGGGTAACTGAAAATTACTATTTTCAGCCCAAGGTGGTTTTCTCCTTCATGCGTAAGTTCATTTGGTCTTCTTGGGCTTCTAAGGTTTTTGTCATGACCTAGTCATGACAAAACCACTCTTAGGGGTCTAGAAATTTGAGGGATGCTATAAGGAGAAACAATGATATCATAAAGAAAAAACATGTATTCTTGGCGGGGTTCCAAGAATATATTTGGTCATTTAGAACACTTCTAAATTTCCAGATCTACACACAATAGATTTAGCAACTCCTGAAACAATGATCATCTCGCAACCGGACTCTGATACCACTATTGGGTTTTTCTATATGTCACAACACTTGTGCGCAGCGGAATAGGAAAACAAAAAACCCCAAAAGAAATGGATCTTGCGATGAACATTGATCAAGAAGTAAAGTGCTATAAATAAAATTTACTTTTGTAGGATTGAGTCAATACTCAACCAAGATGCTCCAAGAAATCCGGTGAATACAAATGGCTAGAGTTCTTAGTGCAGAATAATGTCCACGCCTCTACAGGTGATCCACACGAATGGGAGAACCCTTAGACTTTTGTCACACAAGATCTAGGTTGGAGAAAATCACTTTATGTCTTCAAAGATTGCTAGAACTGCACTAGAAGAGGCGGGGCAACGACGGGCGCTGGAAACGGGCCAAGCGATGACAATGGGATTGGGACTTTCAGAAACAATTTCTGTCGGCCTTTTCCTCTCAGATTTCACGCTTTCTCTTTGCAGCTCACGGCATCCACCATAGTAAAACCCTAAGACATCTTCTATTTATACCCAAAGGAATAAACAGCAGAAAGTTGTCACTATCGACAGACCCATAACATATGGAACGTCGATTCGACGACTCAACACTTGACTCGACGAATAGTCGAGTGGTCACAACGCACTCAACGGCTGACAGTGGCCTCAACACTTTACTCGACGAATCAACATTTGACTCGACAAATCGTCGAGTGGACTCAACTATTGGGTCCATTGCCCACAATGTTCTCTAGATTGGATTTGAAGAGGCATCACCATCAACACTAAGAGCATAGTAGCATTTGATGTTGTTTAAGCTCATCTTGTGCAGGATGTTCCATGGAAGAATTCTAGACTGATTGTCTAAGTGATTGTCTAGGTGTTCATAAGACAGAAAGGTGGACACCAGTAGAAGATGCTGGAATGGCAGGAATTTGCCTAAGTCCACAGGCATTGAGTGAGGTAAGCTCACTAAACGCCAGAAGTCAAGGAGCAGTTCATAATGCAGTTAAGTCCACAGGCGTTGAGTGAAGCAAGATCACTCAACGCCAGAGGTAAGAAATAATGTTTGCAAGCCAGAAATATGGCTAAGTAGTTTGACATTGAGTGATGAAGACACACTCAACGACAAATAACAAAATGGCTATAAATTGAACTTAGTCGAACTTAGTTCAAAATTTGTCGAATTAAGTTCAGAGTTCGACGAGCTGAGCTCACCATTCGTTGAACTAAAATCAAAGGTTGAGATTCTGAGTTCGTCGAGCTCAGTTCACCATTCATCAAACTCAGTTCAGAATAAGGCAGGGTGAGTCAGTCAATGCATAACCGCAGAGACAAGTGTCAGTCTCAGCATAACTGCTGAGACAAGTGTTAGACTCAGCATAATCGCTGAGACAACTGTTTGTCTCAGCAGAGAACAAGAAAGCGCTGAGACAGTTAAGCTAGTGTTTTAAAAAACAGAAATTTGTCTAAGGCAAAAAGCGTTGAGTGAGGCATGCTTACTCAACGCTCTCAACACCTAAGATGTTGCAGAGGCAGAAAATTGGCTAAGGCAAAAAGAGTTGAGTGAGGTATGCTCACTCAACGCACTCAACGCTTAAGAAGCAGCAGAGGCAGAAAATTGGCTCAGCAAAAAGCATTAAGTGAGGCATGCTCACTCAATGCTCTCAATTCCTAAGAAGCTGGAGAGGTAGAAAATTGGCTAAGGAAAAAAGCATTGAGTGAGGCATGCTCACTCAACGCTCTCAATGCCTAAGAAGCCCGAAGATTTTGGCTAAGGCAAATGGCGTTGAGTGATTCTTGTTCACTCAACGCTCTCAACGCCTAGATAGACAGAAATTTATCATACTGTTTTGGCGTTGAGTGATGATTACTCACTCAATACCTATGCTAATGTTGCTTGATTGTTGGCGAAGTCCATAGCTGATGACATCAACAAGTCAACATATTTCAAACTAGTGGCAGGATGTCTACAGTACACGACAAATGTTGTCGCAGACCTACTGTACGATAGTTGGCGATAAAGCAAGGTTGTTGTTGGACATTAAATGTGTGGGGCTCACTATTTGAGGTTGCTGCTGGCCCTTAAATATATGGGGCCCACTACTCAAGAGCTGTTGGATCAAAATCAATAAAAGGAAAAAGGCGTACTGAGGAATACAGAATTACAAAAAATGAAGTGATAGTTCTTCTTCTCCGTCATTGTTGTTGAAGCTAAAGAACAGGAAGCTCAAGTCAGCAAGACGAAGAGCAAGTTAGTTATTGATATCAACATCATCAACAACAAGATAGCTGGTGTGATCTTCATCTGCACCAACAAGCAAGTCCAGAGTATTTCTCTGAGGAAACAAGAAGCAGCCAAGGGCCTACCCTTACTACAAGTTCTTCATAGTTCCAACTATACAAGCATCCTAAAGATCTTAATCTGGAAGCTGTCAAGAGAAGAAGCTTGAAGAAGCATAGATCTGATAGAAGGCTCATGGGACAATTCCTCAGGAGTCAAATTCAGGGCTGAATCACTTCAGCACAGGAAAGGAAGAAAAGTTAGGGCTGAGATTTTCTCAGCTCAGGTAGCAACAATTAGTTGCAGTAACTTCACTGACCAGCATGAAAAATCCTTGGTACTGTGAAGTAGTAGTTAGGGCTGAGCTTCAGGCTTAGTTCAGAGAGAGGCAGAAATTTTCTCTGCAAGTCACTTCCAGCTCAAGTAAATACTTGTTACTGTGGAAGTAGTTAGGACTAAGTACTTCTTAGTTCTGTGAAGGTAGATTCAGGAAATATATTCCTGTAGTCATTGTTGGGATGAGTTTATCTCAGTCAAGAAGCTTGACACGAAGAAACATCTCTTGTGTCAAGAATATCCACCAACCCACCATCATCCTATAGGATCCAAGTATGGATCTGAGCTGTAGGGCTTAATTGTCTGAGGTAGGAGAGTGCTAACTCTGAGTGTTGGGCCTTTGTGCTTGAGGTAGGTGACAAGTTTGTCACTAAGTTGTAGGTGGTTGGAGGGGCACTGAGGTAGGTAACTGGAAGAGTACTGAGCTGTAGGAGTATTGCAGCACTCTGATGGTAGGGCCTTGTGCTTGAAGTTGAAGGGCTACAAAGCCTGAGCTGTATGCCTTAGAGATAAGGCTGAGGTAGGTGGCTTGAGGATCACTGAGTGTAGGAGCACTATAGAGCTCTAAGGTAGGATCCTTTGTGGATCTGAGGTTGCAGGCATGGTCATTAGGAGAATGGGAATCTTTCTTGTGAGAATATAAAAGTTTCTTACAATTTTAGAAGAAGGGTTGGGGGAATGAGTGCCTTTAATGCTCCCCATGAAAAAGTACAAATGGCCCATGCTGGACCTTTTATATTTGGTGCCTTAGCCCCAACTCTCAACGGAAAGGTTGTGGCTCTCACTCAAGCCCATCCAGTAAGCACTCAGACCAAGGGTCAGTCTACTAGTAAGTCTAACTTGGCTTGTTTTGATGATATAAATAGCTTCTCTTCTGCAAAAAAGACAACTGTAAATACCATTCAGGGCAATTAAAGAAAGCCTGTTGGAAGAATGACCTTCAGTCAGATCCTTGTTGAA
The DNA here is from genome assembly GCA_039583875.1 of Platanthera guangdongensis. NCBI lineage: Eukaryota > Viridiplantae > Streptophyta > Magnoliopsida > Asparagales > Orchidaceae > Platanthera > Platanthera guangdongensis. The sequence goes on along the minus strand of CM077158.1, from coordinate 139,802,100 downwards.
AGGAACCTGAATAAAGTTACTGCTCCTCTTCCTTCTATTCAGTCTGCAGTTAACCACACTACAAGACCTGCTCAAAAAAGAAGATACAATATTCATGAGTGTTGGTGTTCTGGTAAGGTGGGGCATTTTGCCCTAGATTGCTTACACAATCCTTCTGTGTCTAGAGCAAGAGTTAGCATACCTATCAGAAATACTGCAGCTAGGCAAGTCAGATTTCAAACTAATCATAACGTAGTACCCAATACCTATTGGGTCCTAAGGTAAGATAATTTTATTTTGCCAGTTAGTCTAAGTGCCCATCCCCCATATGGGACTTGGACAAAAGATGTTCCATAACTTGGACTGGAACAAGGAAGTTATCCTATGGTATGTATTCCTAAAGAAGGATAAAGATAAGGATGTTGTTTGCATTCCTAAAGAAGGATAAGGTACACAAGTCTTGGGCAAAGACCAGCAGGATCAAGCCAGCAAGACTATCTGGTTGGACTGAGCTTTGTTTCCACACCATCAAACTTGGAGAAGAACAAGTAGGCTGCAATCACCGAGGAAAGTTTTAAAGAATTAGCTATTTAGAGAGCAGTAGGGAGGGAGCACATTATGCTCAGCTGAAAAGTTTATCAAGTGGTATCATCAGCTGTCTGGCACTTCAGTGGAAACCAGAAAAGAAGTGTGCTCATGTTCAACATTATCTAAACCTGTAGCAATGGATGTCCAATTCAGTGGGCTTTATGGACAGGATTTGTGCAAATGCTGATGGGGAGCTTATTCAGTCAATGTTGCTGAACAAGCTTGAATCTTACACAAAGTTCCCCCATCACAAAATAGATCAACATTACTCCTGAGGATCAGCTTGTACCCATGGACTTTGCAGAGATTGAGAGGGAATCTACCCAGGTGATGGCACCTACTGGAGGATGACAAGCCAATCAGTTTTCTAGAACAGTTGGATTGCTCCAACTATTATTGATACAAGTCAACACATTCCTATGAGAATGACAGTGTAATGAAAGACTTGGTATCAAAATAAGAGGATGGTATCAAGTGGTTTTAAAGACCAGCAGCTGCAGGAGAAGAGAAAGATGGCAGCAGCACCAGAGGTATCATCGACAATCAGCTAGGTGGAGAAGAGAATCACAGCAGACCAACTAATCCATAACTATTCAAAAACCAAGAAGGGATTGATCAAGTGGTGATCAAGTGGGGATATCAATGTAATGATCAAAATAGTACTCTGTGGGTTGAAGACTCTTGTGCTGCTAATTAGAAAGCTAAAGTCAAAGGCAAGTCTTTTGCTAAAGGAAAGGAAAAGACCTGGCTCAACAAGAAGTGATCATGGTGCAAGGAAGCTACTGTGATTAACTGATATGAAATTATCCACAGCTCCAGAACCATAGCCTACAGATAAGTAGATAAGTCCAAGTGACAACAAGACTATAAAGAACATGAAGTGAAATCTAGACTGGCATAGACTAGAATGTCTACCAGGAATCTTACTAGGATGCCTCGGTTGAGGGGGAGAAGGTAGCTGCCGCAGTAGATCATGTGTCACAACTGTTGATCAGTTTGTCCTAATGACAATGCACAGACCAATGGGGAGAATATGAGAAGAGGAACAACTAGCAGCCAACTCAAGTGGATCCATGGTTCACTCAAGTACCAAGGGGCTACAATGATGTGGTATATCAATGATATCAACACAAGTGGATGCTGATTCTGTTGATACAATATCAGCAAGTGGAACTATGTGTGTAGTAAGTTCAAGTGATGCAGTGTTGTGTTGTTTTAATGTATCAACACAAAAGGTATGACTCCTAATCTAGTAGAATGATCTCTACGATAATTTCCTTAATGTTATCAACATAGGACTTTAAATATGATCAAGAGATAATCTCTCCCATGATCCTTTATCCTCCCTCAATAGATATACCAATTAAAGAAGACAAAAAGGGGGAGATGTGTAGCAATACATAAGGGGGAGATATAGAAGCATTACTTGACATGACTAGGTCATGTTGACTCGGTTCATATTACTGCAAAAGATTCTAGCAGTATGAGTAATGCAATGACTGACTACATGCTGAGCCATGATTGTGTTAGTGCATATTTGAGGTAAAGTGCTTCTAGTGGTGCACCATTTACATATTAAGTGGTATAAAGGAGAGGGCATATTACTTGAGCAATTGCTCAAGTAGTATGAGGATGCATTGACTTAACTTTTGATTCAAAATAATTAATGAAGCACATTGAATTAATATAGCATAAGCTAGCAGTTGTAGAAGATTATAATCTACAGCTGCATGATGGTATTCTGCCTATTATGTTAATGTCTCTTAGTATTGCTGGATGTTCTGCCTTCTTCAAATAGGGTAGATTGATGGGTCCATTGCCCATAATGTTCCCTAGATTTGATTTGAAGAGGAATCTCCATCAACACTAAAAGCATAGTTGCTTTTGATGTTATTTAAGCTCATCTTGTACAGGATGTTCCATGGAACAAGTCTAGATAGAATGTCTAAGTGATGTGATAGGTGTTCATAAGGCAGAAAGGTGGACACCAAGAGAAGATGCTGGAAAGGCAGGATTTTGCCTAAGTCTACAGGCATTGAAAAAGGTAAGCTCACTCAACGCCAGAAGTCAAGGAGCAGTTGACAGTGCGGCTAAGTCCACGGGCATTGCGTAAAGCAAGCTCACTCAACACCAGAGGTAAGAAAGAATGTTAGCAAGCCAGAAATATGGCTAAGTAGTTTGGCGTTGAGTGATGAAGACACACTTAACACTATACAACAAAAAGGTTGTAAGTTGAACTTAGTCGAACTTAGTTCAAAATTCGTCGAACTAAGTTCAGAGTTCGTCGAGCTAAGCTCACCATTCGACGAGCTAAAATCAGAGGTTGAGATTCTAAGTTCGTCGAGCTCAATTTAAAATTCATCGAACTATGTTTAGAGTTCGTCGAGCTCAGTTCACCATTCGTTGAACTCAGTTTAGTGTAAGGCAGGATGAGTTAGTCAATGCCTAAAATTTAGAGGAAGATTTTGTTTAAGGGATAACCGCTGAGACTTGAGTTTGTCTTAGCATAACTGCTGAGACAAGTGTCTGTCTCTGCATAACCACTGAGACAAGTGTTAGTCTCAGCATAACCACTGAGACAAGTGTTTGTCTCAGCAGAGAACAAGAAAGCGCTGAGACAATAAAGCCGATGTTTTTAAACACAAAAATTTCGGCTATGGAAAAAAGCATTGAGTGAGGCATGCTCACTCAACAATCTCAACGCCTAAGATGTAGAGGTAGAAAATTGGCTAAGTCAAAAAAGCATTGAGTGAGGCATGCTCTGTAATACCCCTCCCGAAACACAAAATACGACACGAGGTGTGTCTTATTCCCAGAATAGCCGTCTTATGGTAGCGTTAGCACACAGGCTAACCTGTGCTACAAGATGCCTATTCTGCCGGCTATAATCAATATCAATCATTACCAACCCAACCAAGAATATAAAAGATCAGAAGTCAAATCCACACATAAGTAAATAATCCAAAAGTACATCAAATAAAAGAATCATCAACAAGCTTCTATAACATCAGAGTACGTGTATAATATGAATCTCTCCAACTCACATCAGTCACTAATGGTAGCGAAGGCACCGTCCCTTCAGGCCCTGTCATCCTGGCCTGGCTATCCTACTGCATAACCTGTTGCTACTCTTACTGCGGGGTTCCCTCCTAAAAGGGAAGATGTAGAAACTATTAGTCATGAAGACTAAGTGGCTTCACACCTGGTCCCCCGGCGACTCCTTGGCACCGGTCAGAGAAAAGGACAAGTACAATATATAATAAAGAGTAGTAGTATAAATAGGTGGTAAAAGAGTGAGCAATATCAATGTATATCAATAGTTTAATGAATGAGAAATCAATCTACACTAGCAATTCTATCATCTATAAAAGTATAAAAGGTAAAGCTACAACAGAAAGTAACTCAACTTATATAAATTCCCATAAAGATATATAAGTTGAGGATCGGCTCAACAGTAAAGTAACTCATCGTATAAGAGTGCTCATACAAACTTATACGATGAGGATCTTGTGTATGCAATGAAATGTAATGAAATGAATGCAATGCAATGACTCACCCATGATCAAGCACATGCAGCTACTCTGTCGACATAGTGTAATGCCCCGAAACTCAAAAGAGCGACGGGAGGCATTTTAAGCCAAGTTTGGAATTTGGCAGGGGGCACACGGCCTGGGACACGGACGTGTCCCAGGGCATGTCATGCTCAAGTCGATAATCTGGCCGAGAGGTCGACGAATTTTGGAGTCGATGATCATCGAGCAGGGAATACGGCCTAGGATACGGGTGTGTCCATGGCTGTGTCGAGTGGTCGACGAACAGTGCTCGACTAAGTGTCGAGACAGTGAACATGGCCTTGAGCCCAGGCGTGTTCGGGTATGACACGGGCGTGTCAAATAGGACACGGGCGTGTCCAATACCCATGTGTGTCTCAGGTTGGTCTTTGTCCTATATCGATGGAGGAACACGCCCAGGAACATGGGTGTGTCAGATCTAACACGGGCATGTCGGGTGCCCGTGTGCATTTCGGGATGTGTCGGTTTCGACAGTGAATGGGGAATATGGCCTTGGACACGGGCGTGTCACATGCCGTGTTCGGCCGAGGTTTTGGATTTCAATGGCGAATCATGGCCATTCATTTCCTTATTTTGGGATCTGATCTGGGGGTTATTCCTGCTGGTATATACCTGGGAATAGGGTTTCAAATACCTTATTTCTTTCACTTAGTCTCTTTCTAAAGTCTAGAGAGAGGGGAGAGCAAGGAAGAAGAAAGGAGGCTACGGTCACTGGCGGAGCTTCAGAGCTCCAAATCATGAGCCTCCTTCGGATCTACGGAGGCAAGGAGATTGTGGTGCTTTTCATCTACATACATTTCCATGGCGCTAAGGAAAAATTCTAGGGTAACGATTCTCATCCTAGGACATGTGAAGTCCTCTTTTCCTTTGCATAGGAAGCCCGCTCTCGCACGTTTGTGGTGAGTTAAGGCGTTCCTTCGAGTAGACATGAATAGTCCCCATTGTGTACATGTAGAGTCCGTAATCGAGAACGAATATATGCATGATGTGTGAAGCCTGCCCGGATAAGTTGGTTTGGATTGATGATGTTGCATTGCATAAGCGGCCGGAGAAGACTCCGTGCGGATGTTTGTTTTTCTCATTTTTTACGTGGTAGATTGCAACAGGGATCCTTGGGGATTAACTCCAAGGCGCACCCAGAAAACTGGACAGATACGTGATGCTGCCAGCATGGTGGCCTGGGAGCCAACTTGTACAAAATTGGGTTATGTAAAGTGTGTATCGGATTGGTACTCGAGAAAGTTTGACACGCGTATATGGCTTAAATTGTCATTGTGATGCGAGCAACAGGTTAGGCGGAACTGTACCCTCTCTGTGTCATTCGATGTGAGTCGTTGGCATAGATGGAGGGTCTTAGGCGGTCTATGGATTAAAATGATGTGACCAATGCCGGAAAGACAAAATGCTGATAAGATTGGTCGTCGTAGTGGCGGTGGTGAGACCGAGACGTCGATGGCTTGAATTGACGTGACGTTGACCGGTTCACCGAGAATGTGCCCTAAGAGCACGGGGTGTGTGGTCGTGCATGCCCACGCCTGCGATGAGGTCTTAATCTATAATGCTTGGTTATGCTAACAAAGTGAAGGGAAAGCAGCATCGCCGCCCCTTGTTTTGGGGGCGGGATCGTTATAATTTGGTCAGCATAGCTGACCGTTGCTTTTGTTTGCCACCATGCGGTGGATTGTTGCTTGTAGGTGTTGTGGAGCCGAGCGGTAAATAGCGGGCTAAAGCCCAAGTTACTGAGCTGGCCCTCGAAGGCAAAATTTTGAGTGTTTACTTGTTTATTCATATGTGACCATCCTGCGTGCCGGGGTATGGAAGACACATTTTATTTGAGTAAACAATTGTAAGGCCTTAAGGCCATTATACTTGTGTATTGTATCTTCATTCTTGTGGTTTTGAGTAGTGGACATTCATTCTTATGGCTGGGTTCTAAATTTATAACATTTAATAATTGCTTCCGCTAGAATGACTCTGTGTAGGACGTTGGTTATTAGTTGGATGGTATTCCATTGAGTAACCACCTGATCTGCCTGTGGTATATGGCGTTGTGCCCCGGCCGGACCTACTGCTATATGCTATGCAACGGATAGGGGGTGTTACAATTTGGTATCACACTACTTCTTTCGGTCAGGCTTAAATGAATTCGTGGTCAAATTCGTTTTAAGGGGTGGTGAGCACATGTGTGTTCGTCATCGTTATAACATCAAAAGAACCCATGAATGCCCACTTAGGAATGAAAATACACATGTTTGAGGAACCTGCGTGTTCATATAATTGCTTTTTTCAATCTTGTATGGTCGCTTAACGGTGTTTTGTACAACTATAGGTGACCAGAAGAGGTGCTAGGCTGTCAGAACACCGAGTTTCTGGGGCTAGTAGTGTACCAAATGATGCTCCTGCAACACCTCCATCGGTTGAAACCATACGATTGGTTGCCGAAGCAGTGTTTGCCATGATCAATGTGCAGCCTACAAGGCAAATGCAGCAAGTTGCTACTATGATGGAGCATGTACCGCTGCAAAGGGATGAATCGAGAAGAGTGGAGCAGGCAGTGGTGGAGCCTTTGGTTCCGAGGCGAGCAACTGAAAGGCAGCTCAATCACATTATGAGCTTTAATCCTCCTATGTTCTCGGGGTTGGGAACCCCATCGCAAGCTAAAGACTGGCTCTCCCGAGTGAAGAGAGTCCTGACAGCTACTGAAACGGAGGAGTGGCAGATGACCACTATAGAAACATTCCTGTTGGATGGGGATGCGAGTCTGTGTTGGGAAGGTCTAGAGCTACATCTCTTGAGAGGAAGGCAATTGACGGACGTCTCGATGGAGGAGTTCTCGAGACTATTCTTGGCAAGGTACCTCCCTTCGGCACAGAGGATAGCTTTGGAGAATGAGTTGCAAAGGTTGGTGCAAGGAGAGAGTAGCATGGATGAGTATCTCCATGAGTTTACTCGGTTGGGTCGGTATATTAGCTCCACATTCGCAGATGAGGAGCGTAAGACGAACCATTTCAATGAAGGTCTGAGAGATGACTTGAGGCTACTACTCTCGGGGCCAATGACGCAGGGCTTCTTGACCCTGGTCAACACGGCCCGGTCTTTGGAGAAGTACTTGAAGAATGTACAATCAAAGAAAAGCTCTGGTTATAAGAATACGGAGTTCAAGGTGCCGACTACCTTAAAGTCTGGGTGTCGTAGGTTCTTTAAGAATGCTAGGACCTCAGGTCCAGCCCCCTCTTCTGGTGCTTCTAGGGTAACTACGGGTCGAACCCCGGGTGCATTTTTTAATTGTGGAAATCCGGGGAACTTTGCCCGTGACTGCTGGAGCGGACGTCCCAAGTCCGAGAGGAAGCCGGGAGCAACTTATGAAGAGAATGGCAAGGCGGTGGAGTCAACTGCGTCCCATTATACTCCGGCTCAACCGAGAGTTTATAATCTTGGCCAACAGGAGGCCATCAAACAAGCGGATGTGATTACAGGTACGATTTAAATTTATAGCAAGTTAATTTTTTAAATACTTGTTATGCGTGTGTTACCTTACCACTGCTTGTTTAGGATTTGTTTTGATTTATGATAATCCGGCAAGAGCACTCTTTGATACGGGAGCTTCGCACTCCTTTTTGTCCGAAGGATTCATATCGTGCATCGGAGTACCTTCTTCGATGGCGAAGGACAAACTGGATGTGTTGTTGCTGAATGGGTGTTCGATGCACACGGAGAGAATCTGTGGCGTTAAGATTCGTATTGGGAGTCAGGAGTTCCATTTGCTAGCGTCATTATTGCCGCTGGTCGAGTTCGATGTGATATTCGGCATGGACTGGCTATCGGAGCTGCAAGATTATATTGATTGTGGTCGCAAGGAAGTCAAGTTGGGAACAAGTCGTGAGACGACCTTTACGGGCTTGAAAGGGTCGAGTAAGAATTTGAGGTCTGCTCTTCAGGTGGTGAAGGCAGTTCGTGCAGGAGCAGAGCTGTTCTTTTCGCTAGTGGAGGTTGAAAATCTGAATCCTGCGTTGGATAGTATTTCAGTGGTAGTTGAGTACCCTGATGTGTTCCCTGCCGATCTTCATGGAGCCCCGCCTCAACGGGAGATAGATTTCGTGATTGAGCTAGTGCCAGGAGCGAAACCAGTGTCATGATCTCCGTATCGGCTAACGCCTAAGGAAATGGCGGAGCTGAAGGTACAACTGCAAGAGCTATTGGAGCAAGGTTATGTGGGTCCAAGTTCTTCGCCTTGGAGCGCACCGGTCCTTTTTGTTAAAAAGAAGGATGGAAGCTTGAGACTTTGTATTGATTATCAGCAGTTGAACAAGCTAATGGAGAAGAATAAGTACCCGATCCCGAGGATTGATGATCTGTTTGATCAGTTAGTCGGGTCGACGGTGTACTCAAAGTTGGATCTCAAGTCCGGTTATTATCAGCTGAGGATAAGGGAGAGTGATATCCCTAAGACAGCATTTAGTACGAGGTATGGGCATTACGAGTTTACGGTCATGCCGTTTGGGCTGACGAATATGCCATCGGTGTTCATGGATTTGATGAACAGGACTTTCAGGGAGTACTTGGACCATTTTGTGATCGTCTTCATCGACGATATTTTGGTGTACTCGCAAAGTGAGGAGCATCACTTTAAGCATCTGTATTTGGTGTTGGAGACGCTGAGGAGGAATCAATTATACGCCAAGTTCTCCAAATGCGAGTTTTTTTTGTCCTCAGTGGCATTCCTTGGTCATATAGTAAGTGGAGAGGGCATTGTGGTGGATCCGGCAAAGATTGTTGCAATACGAGAGTGGCCTGTGCTGTCTACGGTAGTGGAAGTCTGGAGTTTTCTGGGGCTTGCTGGCTATTACAGGCGCTTCATGGAGAACTTCTCGCGGATAGCGTTACCCCTCACTACTTTGACGAGGAAGGAGCCGAAGTTCGTTTGGACGCTGGAGTGCGCATGAACTTTTGAGGAGTTGAAGTGTTGGTTGACCACGGTGCTTTTGTTGAGTTCGCCGAGTGGGACCGAAGGCTTTGAAATCTATAGCGATGCTTCGGGCAGTGTCTTGGGTTATATGCTACTACAGTATAGAAGTGTGATGGTGTATTGCTCGAGACAGCTGAAAGTGCACGAGAGGAATTATCCTGTCCATGACTTGGAGTTAGCGGCCGTGATTTTTGCGTTGAAGCTGTGGAGGCACTACTTGTATGGGGTAAGGGTCGATATCTATACCGACCACAAGAGTCTGAAATATTTGTTGGATCAGAAAGATCTGAACATGCGGCAGCGTAGATGGATGGAGTTCCTGCGGGACTATACTTTCAAGATCCATTATGTGCCTGGTAAAGGCAATGCGGTTGCGGACGCGTTGAGCCGCAAGGCCCCAGGTCAAGTCAATTGGCTGTCGGTCCATGACGAGCATTTGGTTCGGGAGTTGGAGGCGTTGGAGATCTCTTACGTAGACAAGCAGTCGAGTGCTGAAGTGCTATTGAACTGGGCAGAAGTTCAGTATGACCTAGCTGATCGGATTCGGCAGGCTTTGGATGTGGATAGCAGCATGAAGCAGCTCATGTTTGAGGCTCTGGACGGATCAAATTCCCAATATGAGGTTATGGATGGATTGCTTTGGAAAGACGGTCGTTTGTGTGCCCCGAACGTGGACACTTTGCTGGTGGAATTGTTGTACGAGGCGCATCATACCAAGTACTCGATTCACCCGAGGAGCACGAAGATGTACCGCAATGTGAAGAAATTGTTCTGGTGGCCAGGACTGAAGAAGGATGTGGCACTGTACGTGGAGAAGTGTCAGACATGCGCCTTTGTGAAGGGCGAGTGCCACAAGCCGGGAGGATTCTTGAAGTCCTTGCCTATTCTGGAGTGCAAGTTCGACGACATTACTATGGACTTTGTGCACAGATTACCAAGGTCGCAATAGGGGAATGACGCCATTTGGGTGATCGTAGATCGTCTAACGAAGGTGTCGTACTTCATTCCGCATAGGAAGGATGATCCAGTTGAGAAATTGGCAAAGCTGTATGTGGACAATATTGTGCGGTTTCATGGTGTGCCCCGCAGCATCGTGAGTGACCGAGATGGGCCGTTCACTTCCAATGATTGGAGGCTGGTACATCAGATGTTGGTAACAAAGCTGAGTTTCAGCACAGCCTTTCATCCGCAGACGGATGGCAGACCGAGAGAGTCAATAGGACAATGGAAGACATGCTTCGCATGTGCGTCCTAGACTTTGGGAAACAGTGGGAAGACCACCTATACTTGGTGGAGTCCGCGTACAAAAATAGCTACCAGGCGAGCATACAAATGACGCCCTTCGAGGCCCTTTATGGTAGAAGATGTTGCACGTCGTTGTCTTAGTTAGAAACGAGCGAGTCAAAGTTGTACAAGCGACAAAAGGTGGAAGATGCTACTTCGTTGGTGTGAACCATTCGGGAAAGGTTGCTAATCTCTCAGGACCGCCGGGCTATGTAGTATAATTCCAAGCACAGGAACGTGGAGTTCACTGTGGGCGACTAGGTGTACAAGACGTTCAAGTCGTTCTAGGGTGTCTCGCGGGTGTGACGCTTGAAGAAGCTAAGCCCGAGGTACCTTGGACCGTTTGAGGTTCTGGAGATGATTGGCAAAGCAGCGTATCGGTTGACGCTATCAGTGGAGCTTAGTGGTCTACACGATATATTCCATATATCGGTGCTACGGAAGGTGGTACAAGAGCCTTCGCATGTGATTACGGTGGATCAAGTGCCGGTGGATGATGGGTTGACGACGAGGGTCAAGCCTGTTCGAATTGAGGACTCAGAAGTCAAGCGGCTATGCAACAAAGAGATCAGGATGGTCAAGGTCGATTGGGACAATTACGGTCGAGAAGAGCTCTCTTGGGAGCGAGAGCAGACCATGCTTGAGTAGTACCCGGAGTTATTTCACTCAGGTACCGTTTAAGTTTTGTTTTATCTTTCCTTTATGTAATTTCAGGGACAAAATTCTTTTAACAGGGAGAGAGTTGTAACGCCCCGAAACTCAAAAGAGCGATGAGAGGCGTTTTGAGCCAAGTTTGGAATTTGGCACGGGGCACACGACCTGGAACACGGGCGTGTCCAAGGGCGTGTCGTGCTCAAATCAACAATCTGGCCGAGAGGTCGACGAATTTTGGAGTCGACGATCGTCGAGCCGGGAACATGGCCTAGGACACGGGCGTGTCTATGGCCGTGTCGGGTGGTCGACAAACAGTGCTCGATGAAGTGTCGAGACAGTGAACACGGCCTGTAGCCCAGGCGTGTTCGGGTATGACACGGGCGTGTCCAAGACCCGTGTGTGTCTCGGGTTAGTGTTGGTCCTGTGTCGATGGAGGAACACGCCCGGGAACATGGACGTGTCAGATCTAACACGGGCGTGTCGGGTGCCTATGTGCATTTCGGGGCATGTTGGTTTCGACAGCAAATGGGGTACATTGCCCTGGACACGGGCGTGTCACAGGCCGTGTTCGGCCCATGTTTTGGATTTCAATGGCGAATCATGGCCGTTCATTTCCTTATTTTTGGATCCGACGGCTGGGGGCTGTTCCTGCTGGGATATACCCGGGAATAGGGTTTCAAATCCCTCATTTCTTTCACTTAGTCTCTTTCTAAAGTCTATAGAGAGGGGAGAGCAAGGAAGAAGAAAGGAGGCTAGATCCGGTCACCGGAGGAGCTTCGGAGCTCCAAATCGCGAGCCGACTTCGGATCTACGGAGGCAAGGAGATTGTGGTGCTTTTCATCTGCATACATTTCCATGGCACCAAGGAAAAATGCTACGGTAACGATTCTCATCCTAGGACATGTGAAGTCCTCTTTTCCTTTGCATAGGAAGCCCGCTCTCGCGAGTTTGTGGTGAGTTGAGGCGTTCCTTCGGGTAGAGATGAATAGTCCCCGTTATGTACATGTAGAGTCCGTAATCGAGAACGGATATTGGCATGATGTATGAAGCCTACACAGACAAGTTGGTCTGTATCGGTGATGTTGCATTGCATAAGCGGTTGGAAAAGACTCCGTGCGGATGTTTGTTTTTCGGGTTTTCTACGCAGTAGATTGCAACAGAGAGCCTTGTGGATTAACTCCAAGGCACACCCAAAAAACTGGGTAAATGCGTGATGCTGCCAGCATGGTGGCCTGGGAGCCAACTTATACATAACTGGGTTATGTAAAGTTTGTATCAGATTGGGACTCGGGAAAGTTTGACCCAGCGCATATGGCTAAAATTGTCGTTGCGATGAGAGCAACGGGTTAGGTGGAACCATACCTGCTCTATGTCGTTCGGTGGGAGCCGTTGGCATAGATGGAGGGTCATAGGCAGTCTATGGATTAAAATGACGTGACCAATGCCGGAAAGACAAAATGCTCGTAAGATTGGCCGTCCTAGTGGCGGTGCTGAGATCGAGATGTCTATGGCTTGAATTGACGTGACGTTGACCGGTTCACCGAGAATGTGCCCTGAGAGCACGGGGTCTGTGGTCATGCTTGCCCACACCTGTGATGAAGTGTTAATCTATATTGCTTGGTTATGCTAACAAAGTGCAGGGAAAGGAGCATCGCCCCCCCCCCCCACCCCCCAGGTTTTGGGGGCGGGATCGTTATAATTTGGTCAGCATAGCTGACCGTCGCTTTTGTTTCCCACTGTGTAGTGGATTGTTGCTTGCAGGTGCTGCGGAGCCGAGCGGTAAATTGCGGGATAAAGCCCATGTTGCTGAGCCGGCCCTCGAAGGCCAAATTTTGAGTGTTTACTTGTCTATTCATGTGTGACCGGCCTGCGTGTCGTGGTATGGAAGACACATTTTATTTGAGTAAACAATTGTAAGGCCATTATACTTGTGTATTGTGCCTTCATTGTTATGGTTTTGAGTAGTGGACATTCATGCTTATGGCTGGGTTCTAAATTTGTGACATTTAATAATTGCTTCCGCTAGAATGACTCTGTGTAGGATGTTGGTTATTAGTTGGATGGTATTCCATTGAGTAACCACCCGGTCTGTCTATGGTATATGGCGTCGGGCCCCGGCCGGACCTACTGCTATATACTATATGACGGATAGGGGGTGTTACACATAGACTTTAGTTCCCACTTTTCGAGCAGATAGCTAACCTCTCAGGCGCCAACCATCATGGACAGGTGGTTAAATTGGAGCGGGCTTCTCCACTACTAGGCGGGCATCCACACTACCAAGCCTAGGCCTCAATATGCCTCAACACTAAGAACACAACAGCGGAGCTCACATGCATACTACAGCTCAGAAGGGGTCTCTGGTAGATGTGCACCAAGAGCCCAGCCTAACTGGCCTATATTTGTTGCACGGAAGGTGCCTCTGTGAATAAATCACCAAAGGACCAAGGCCAACCGTCCACTAGCACGGATGGTGCCTCGGGAATTGAGCACCGAGGACCAAGGCACAACCGTGCAAGTCTCACTGTCAACTCCCATCGATGTGACGAGTTATCCTCAGCCTATGATGTTGAGTGGTGTTGAGTCTACTCAACGCTCTCAATGACTTAACCCACCAGTCTAAGTTAAATGGCATCGAGAGCGTTGAGTCCACTCAACACTCTCAACGCCTCAAACGGACAGAATGAACTAAGTTAAATGGTGTCGAGAGTATTGAGTATACTCAACGCTCTCAATGCCTAACTCACCAAAAGAATTCTAAGTTAATTCCTGATCTAGTCGTTGAGTCCGGTCGACTCACTCGATGCTCAACAAACCTGTGTCAAACTTCATCACTCAAAATACAAGTGAGGGGTCTGGCACAAATTGGGACGTTTCAAATCCCATAAACAAAATAAAAGATTTCATCCCCGAAATCAGGCTAAGGTTGTGGGGAAAATAAATCGAGGAAATATATTATGCTTTATAAATGTTACCTTGGGGAAACAACTCTGGGTATTGCTTTCACATCAAGTCCACAGCTCCTACGTAAATTCTTCTTTCCCATGATTAGACCACAACACCTTTACCAAAGGAACACTCTTGCGATGCAAGTTCTTTGTCTCGGTGTCCACTATGCGCACCGGCTCTAGTCGCACAGATCTATCGGTTGTTATTGCTACATTAGTGGTGGGGATATGTTGATCGAGCCGCAACAGTGCCTTCCGAAGTGACTACACATGGAACACGTCATGAAGATTCTCTAGCTCTGGCGGTAACTCCAACTTATAGGCCAAAGGGCCAATCATTTCCAAAAAATTGTAAGGCCTAACGTACCTTAGGCTAAGCTTCTTCCCACCACGTACCTGTGTCACTCCATGCATCGGCTAGATCTTTAGGAATAATTTGTCACCCACTTGAAATTACACCATTCGGTGTTTTGCATTATAATATTTAGTCTGCCGACTTTGAGCCTCAAGCATGCGGTCCTGTATTAATATAACAACTGCATCAGTATCATTGATGTACTCAATTCTTAAAACCTACGGGTCTTCATCTTGTACCCAAGAAAAAGGGGTTCTACACCTTCTTCCATAAAGGGCTTCATGGGGTGCCATCCCGATACTGGCCTGGTGACTGTTGTTGTATTAGAATTCTACCAGGGGTAAGATCCTTTCCCACGGCTCTCCTCTATCCAGCACACACAACCTCAATAGATCTTCCAAAGTTCTGATGGTCCTCTCAGATTGCTCGTCTGTCTAAGTATGAAAGGTTGTGCTGAAGGTAAGACGTGAACGCAAATACGCATGTACTGCATTCCATTCTTTAGAGGTAAAACGACCATCCAGGTCAGAAACAATTGTCTTTTGCACGCTATGGTACTCTACAAACTGCTCCACAAAGAGGCGTACCATAAAATCCATATGAGCTTCTGTTGAAATTTCTCGGACCTTGGAGTGAGAAGGGGTTATCTCATCTAAAGTTAGTCACAACCAGAAACACATGCAGTAAAAAGAGTCTTTATTGATAACGGAAATCTTGTTTACAAGGCGAGTGGAAGACCTGGTTTCAAGATTGTCTAAACACCTAGAGGGGGTGAATAGCTTCAATTCTTTTTCGACTTAGACATTTAATAATTTGATCACAGCATAGATATAATCTATAGTTAACACATCACACAAACAACCAATCACAGCATACACACAGGTTTTATAGTGTTTCCACAAATTATGGGTACATCCACTTTCCTCCTTCGCTTATCTAGCAGTATACTAGATTCGGCCTAACTTCCTTCCACCTTCTCAGATCCTCAGATCTTACAACTAAGAACTCAAACTGGTTCTTACAGCTCACACTTCAACAAGTTCTACAACTCAGGCTCTTTCCATGAACCTTACCTCAGAGTGAATCTCCACTCCTACCACTCAGGCAATCAAGCTCTACCTCAGCCTCTTCCACCAGGCCTACAACTCAGAGAAACCAATCTCCTACCTCATGAAAACAACCCTACCTCAGCCTTTATAGTTACAGGCTTACAACTAAGAGATTTTAATCTCTTACACTCAGATCTAGATTAGATCCTACAGGAATTTGATTAAGAAGATGTTCCTTCCTTCACTCAGAATGAGATGAAGGAATCTTGATCAGATCTTGATGGATCTTCTTTCAACTGTTCTTTGCAGTAATGAATATTATTCAACCTGACTAAACTTATTCAAAGTTTCTTGAAAGAGGGAACCTAGGTTGAATCTTCTTGACAAGTTGGTGTAGATCCAGCTTCTCCCACCTTTTCTGAATTAATTCTGCAATCTTCAAAAGATCTGATGTGAAGCAATCCCCTTCTCTGATTTTGAATCAGAATCTTCTGCTGTACTGGAATCCATGAATTCTTCTTGGAGAATTCCTCTTTAATTTCTCTCTGTCTTTAGTTGTTGTTTTTCTCTGATAGCCCGACCCAATTTATAGTTTACATTAGTGGCAACTGGCTGATTCGGTAGTTGACTGACATCTCATAGTTCTGTCATGTCTAATAGGCCGTGATAATTCTGGCAGCTGTCATGTTTTCAGTCTTGAGATTTGGCACTTAGAGTTATTTAACTCAGCTGAATGTGTCGAGATATAAGGATAATATGTGTCGACACAGATGGAGTATGTGTCGACACAATTACCTGGGTGTCGGCACACTTCCTCTGGCATTGTCGACAAACATTAGCAACTGTCAACATAGCTCTTCACTTCAGCTCAACACTTCCTTTGGTGTAGTCTCTATACTATCTTTGTAGACTGTGTCGACACCCTTCAGAAAATAGTCGACACAACTCTTCATCAAGTTCTCGACACGCACCCTTTGTAGAATGTGTCGACACAAGTCTTGTGTGTCGACACAGCCTCTCCAAATGTCAACCCAAGTCATGGATGTCGACATAGTTGCTTCTTTACACTTGTCAGCTCAACAGTCTAAGTGTGTCGACACAAGTTATAAGTGTCGACATAGTTGATGTCGACTTAGCTTCTGAGTGTCGACACAAGTCCTGTGTGTCGACACATACTTGCTTCTTGTAACGACACAGCTCCTTCAAAGGTGTCGACACAAAAATAATTGTCTCGACACTTTTGTACTTAGAATATTTTCTGCATTCTTCTGCCTGCGCAAACTAACTCAAAACACCATCAAATACAACCTTATGAATATCATTGAGTTAGGTGAGGCTTCTCCAAATCAAGTACACAAATTCCAATGTACTCAATAATCTTCCCCTATTTGGAGAAGTCATAACCCATAGTCAATGATATACACCATATAACAAAAAAATGATAAACATGATATATCCAGATATTTCAACCAAATTTAGTCAAGAACAAAGATATTATGTTACATACAAATATTAAGAAATGAAATAACATAAGGAAAACCAAGTAACTCAGAGACATAGATATATAATCAATTGTCAACCCAAAATTTTATTCTCAAATAGTCAAGGTGAGATTACAAGGTTAATGTTTTTTAAGAACAATAAAAAATACACAGTTTTTCCAATTCTAGTCAATCTAAGTTTAAAGTGGATTTGGTTCCTTAATGACAATCCCTTTGCCTGATTGGATAGTTGCTTTGACATCAGCTTCAGTATTAGTAGCAAGCATCTTTCCCTTAATGTCTTTGGCCTTGAGTTGTGCAGCTTTCATCTTTTGCCTCTCAAAGTAACGAAATGGTTTAGGGAAGTACTTGCAGGGCTCTATAAAGTTTGCAGAGATTCTTCCAGCCTTCAAGTCCTTCCTGAATTTGTGTATTTTCTCTTGTTACGCAAGATACTTATCCCATTCTTGTTTGGAGTACCATTTCCCCCTATCATACTGATTTTCAGTAACTGCATTCCATGCAGTTAAGATGATACTTCTTGAAGTAGGACTCCATTTTTCAAACTCAGGCCCCTAGCCTCAGCCTGTTCTCTGAATCTCTTCTTAGACATTTGAGCCTCTTGTTCTTTCAGTAATACTGGGTCAGCTATATCCGCCTCACCATAAATTACTGGCATTTTGTCCTGTGGAGGGATGTACATAGTCTGAACAGTCTGTTGGATTTCTTCAAACCCAAAAGGGGGATATATAACTTGAGCTACCTCTTGTTGCATCCCCTCCAAGAACTCTGGCTGGTATCCAGATTCTGCAGTGTTATTATCATCACATAGGGGTGGATATCCCTAGGTGGCTCTAATACTGTTAGTGACCTATTTTGCATGGTCAGACCTAGCTTTAACTAATACCCTCTCCCCCTTTATGACTTCTCTATAGATATGATCTCTGAGATCATTCTTTTGAAATCTAATTTGATCTGTGATATGATAATTGCCAGTGGTGTAGTAGTCTTTGAATTTCTTGAGAAGTGCAGAAATTGTAGATTCAGAACTCTTTATTGTAGTAAGAACTATTGCCAAGTCTGGTTGAATTTGTTTTTCTATAGCAGTGACTTGGGTGTTCATATTGGCTTGAAGGGCAGTAGTTTATTCATCCAACTTAGTCAGAGAGATGGTGTATAGTTCCATCAAGTTCTCATTCAGTCTCTTCTGATTTTCCAGAACAATTCCTTGCTTGACCACAAGATCATCTATTTCAGTCTTAGTGGTTTGTTGCTGTTTAGCAAGATACACCACAGCATTTCCTCCCTTGTGGAAGCAATCTGTCATGTCCTTCTTCAGCATGTTGACCTCAAATCAAATAGACTTGATATCTTGGGCCAGATTGAACTGCAGCCCCTTGTGGCTTTCATCCACATACTTTTCTAAAGCTTGTCTTTGCTCATCAAGTTTGACTTGGAGATGTACTAATAGAGAAGTGTAATCGATAGGAGAAGCATTAGAGGAGGAGCCAGCCTTGAAGGCTTTCTTATATCCAGCACTCTTTTTCTTTAATTCAATTAATTTTCTTTTCTTAAGAACTGTGGCTGCCTCCTCATCTTCAGTATTAGATGATATTTCATGTTCCATTGTGTGGCCTGGAATATCTTCAAATAGTTTAGGGGCTAGGTCTGGTGCCTCCCCCTCAATCCTTGGAGCAGCTGGTGCATCTATAGACATCTCTTATTAGTGTACTTCTTCTTGCTCTTTTTAGAAGTCACTCACCAAGTCTTGAACTACTTCTATTTCAGTATCCTAATGTTTTTCTAGAAAATCAGGAATATATACATCATATGCCTCTCTGTTAGAAGGATCAGTAGTTTTATTGTTGTCTTGAACCACCTCCATGATGGTGAGGTTCACAGTCTCACTATCAAGCTGAGCTTCAATGATATTATCTGTTGGGAAAGATATGTCAGGAATATTCACCTGATGTATAGCCTCCCCCTGGATCTAAGCTTCAGTTCCAGGTGTATGGGTTGGAGACATCCTGGTAGGTTAGTGGTGTCTTCATCAGAACTGAATTCTACTCTCTCTTCTGAGTCATTGGAGGACTCCTCAGCTTGCACTTTATCTTTCTTGGAATATGGGACTTGTTTGGATGTTTGCTTTGGTGTTGGATCTTCTTTGGACAAAACTCTGTCCCACCTTGATAGGATCCTTATGTCCATTCTCCTCATGTGATTAATCTTTGTGCCAGCAGTTTGAGTTATTACCTCAGGTATGTTTACACCTGGATAAGACTTAGTATTCTCCCCAGATTAGGTTTTTTGATGCTTTCCTTAATCTTGTTTAAAATTACTGCACTCCAGAACTTAAGAACTTCCTTCTTCCAGATTGTTGTTGATTCAGAAACCAAATATTCCAGTCCGGCTTCTTGTATTAGGTCTACAAACATCTTGATTTCATGTGCAGTAGCAGTGAATGCCCCCTGGACGAGCTCATATCCTTCGTTCACATCGTTGTCCAATTCGGGCGCCATTGGAGATGAGATAGAGAGGAAATTGAAGAGAAGGTAGATGAACTTCTTGTCAACACAGACGATTTAGTCTCGAGATTTCACAGAGCATAGTTGACAAGGTCTCGTTTCCACCTATTTATACTTTTCTAAGCAGGGAAGGCCAAAAGGCTGGCAGAAATTTGTTTCGTATGTCGACACTATTTGGATTATGTCGACACAGACTACTAAAGTCTCGACGGAGAATTTAGAGTCATGACAACTCTATATGTAGACACCAATTGTTGTGTGTCGTCATTGACGACCTTATTTGTCAACACTAATTTCTGTGTGTACAGACGACACTATGTGTCGACACCAATATCGAAGTGTCAATAAATCTATGTGTCGACACCAAATTCTGAGTGTCGACACAATCTTCTTTATGTGTCAAAACCAACATCTCAGGAACAACAACTCTATGTGTTGACTCCAAATCTTGAGTGTCGACAAAATCTTCTTTATGTGTCGATACCAACTACTAATTCTCGACGCAGATTACTTTATGTGTCAACACGAATTTACTTAGTCATATTTTAAGTAGTATTTTTCTTGATTTACCATTCTTTTCTAAGTTCAACATGCCTAATTCAATTTTAAAGTAATTGAATTTAGTTTTATCAAGAGGTTTAGTGAATATATCAGCTACTTGAGTATCAGTAGAAATAAACTCTAAAGTTATGTTCTCTTTCTCAACATGTTCTCTTATAAAATGGTACCTAATTTCAATGTGCTTAGTTCTACGATGTGAAACAGGGTTTCTTGCAATTGATATAGCACCAGTAGAATCACAATATAGTGGAGTTTTACTTATCTTGATGTCATAGTCCTCTAGTTGATGTTGTATCCATAGAAACTGAGCACAGCAACTTCCAGCTGCTATATATTCTGACTCTGTTGTGGATATAGCAACACTTGTCTTCTTTTTGCAATTCCATGACACCAGTCTACCTCCTAGGAATTGGCATTTACCTATGGTATGTTTCTTGTCTTCTTTGCAGCCTACAAAGTCTGCATCTCAAAAGCTTGTTAGTAGAAAATTTATATTCCTAGGGAACCATAGACCAAGATCTGGTGTGTCCTAAATATATCTTAAAATTCTCATGGTAGTAAAATAATGAGACTCTTTATGGCATGTCTGGTATCTAGCACAGACACATATAACATACATGATGTTAGGCTAACTTGCAGTCAGGTATAGTAAGGATCCAATTATCCCACTATACAAAGACTCATCAACAGGTTTCCCTGCCTCATCTTTGCCTAAAGGCATACTTGACCCCATTGGAGTTTTCATGGTGGAAGCAGTCCCCATGCCATACTTTTTAATCAACTCGCTGGTGAACTTAGACTGGGATATGGATAATCCATCATCAGTCTGTTTTACTTGAAGTCCCAAAAAATACTTTAGCTCACCCATGTTGCTCATCTCAAACTTCCCTTGCATAAGTTTTGCAAACTTCCTGCAAAGGTTGTTCTCAGTAGATCCAAAAATTATGTCATCAACATATATCTGGACTAGGATGATCTTGCCCTTGGATTCCCTCACGAATAGGGTCTTGTCTATTTTCCCCCTTGAGAATTTGTTCTCAATGAGGAAAGTAGACAATGTCTCATACCAAGCTCTAGGGGCTTGTTTTAACCCATATAAAGTTTTCTTAAGTCTAAAGACATGATCAGGAAAGTGAGGATATACAAAACTTGATGGCTGGTCAACATATACTTCCTCTTTTAGATCTCCATTTAAGAATGCTGACTTGACATCCATTTGAAAGACCTTGAATTCTTTATAGGTTGCATAGATAAGGAATAGTCTTATTGCTTCCAGCCTTGCTACAAGGGCAAATGTCTGGTCAAAGTATATTCTTTCTTCCTGCCTGTAGCCTTTTGCAACCAGTCTAGCCTTGTTCTTGAAAATAATTCCATTTTCATCTAAGTTATTTCTGTAGATCCATTTAGTCCCTATCACATTATGTTCTTTAGGTCTGGGAACCAGACTCCAAACTTGGCATCTCTTAAATTTATTCAGCTTTTCATGCATTGCATCAATCCACAATGAATCTAGAATGGCCTCTTCAAACTTCTTTGGTTCCATTTGAGAAAGAAAGCTTGAACATTGTGTTGAGTTCAAGCTCTTGCTTCTGGTCATTACACCTTGACTGGCATCACCAATGATTTGATGAGCAAGATGGTCTCTTAAATGTCTCAAGGCAAGAGGTAATCTTTCTTCAGCTTGTTGATCTTCTATATCTTCAGCTAGCTGTTCTTCATTTTTAGCTGGTAAGTCTTAAGCTCCCCCTGGACAGTATCCATCATCTTCAGTCTTTTGGCTTGCTGGTTTATCTTCCCTAATGGTCAGATTTTTCATCTTATCTTCTAAGCCTGCATGACTAGAAGAAATACTTGGAAGCTCATAGTTAATTAACTTAGACTCATCAAAGACTACATCGATAGACTCTTCTATAACTTGTGTAGTCAAGTTATAGATCCTATATGCTCTACTATTGTTGTTGTACCCAACAAATATCCCTTCTTGGGACTTTGCTGCAAACTTAGTCAAATGATATTTACCGTTGTTTAGTACATAACACTTGCTACCAAAAATCTTAAAATATGATAAGTTTGGTTTTCTGCCTTTCAGAATCTAGTGGGGAGTATTTTTGTGGCTCTTAGTGATGGAGGCACTATTGAAAACATGACAGCAGTATTTACTGCCTCATCCCAAAAATATTCTGGGAGAGAAGTGTCATTTAACAAATTTCTTCCTGCCTCAAATAGAGTTTTGTTCTTCCTTTTAGCAATTCCATTTTGCTGGGGAGTTCTAGGTGGGGAGAATTCTTGATGAATCCCATGCCCTTCACAGAACTTTGTCATGCATTCAGACTGAAACTCAGTCCCATGATCACTTCTGATCTTGACTACAGAACTATTGAATTCATTCTGAATTTGCTTCACAAAAGTCTGGAAGATATCTGGGGTTTCAGATTTTCTCTTTAAGAAGAATACCCAAGAAAACCTAGAGAAGTCATCAACCACCACAAGAGTATAGACTTTCATACCTACACTATAAACTGGCATAGGACCAAATAGATCCATATGCAGGAGATATAAACACCTCAATGAGTCCTTGGTATCACGATATTGGAAGGAAGACCTGGTCTGCTTGCCCTTTTGACATGCTGAGCAAATTCCCTCCTTAATGCACTTAACTTCAGGACCATTCTTACCAACTCTTCACTAAAGAGTGTACCTATAGTCTTGTAGTTTAGGTGAGCTAGTCTCTTGTGCTATTTGACACAATGAGAAACTTTCTCATCTGCAACTAGACATATAGGAGAGTCCTTTCTCTCACACTCAAAGTCTAAACAGTAAACATTTCCTCTCCTAGTGCCAGTCAAGATAACTCTTTGATCACTTGACCTTCTAATTTGACACTTATACTTGAGGAAAGAGATGTCATAGCCCATATCACATAGTTGACTTATGCTTATAAGGTTATGTTTCAAACCTTTCACATAAGCTACTTGTGTGATTGTTACTATGTCATTTGTTATCTTACCCAAACCTTTTGTTACTCCTTTTTCTGAGCCCCCAAAGGTAACTCTGGGACCATTTGGAATAGGAGTTTATTCCTTTAGCATGCTCCTTATTCCCGTCATGTGCCAGGAACATCCACTGCCCAATTACAATGTAGTGTTATGGCCACTTGGACTTACCTGCAACATATATATTATCTAACCTTAGGACCCCAAATCTGATTGGGTCCTAGGTGCAAGTTAGAATTAAACTAAACATGCCTACCTGCAGTTCTTTTGACAGGTAAGCCACCAATACTTCTATGGACACTCTTATTGTGCCAGCAATCAATGGCGTAGTGGCACACCTTGCCACAACACCAGCACTCATGCACATTGTACCTTCTTTTAAGAACTGGCTTTTCTGCAATATTGTTTGCAGCTCTCAACCATGCTGGTACATCAGCTCTTTTCTTAGGTATTTCAGCCATAGCTTGCTTAGGAACATGTTTGGCAGCAGAAGTACTTGGGATATCTTGAACCCTATCTGCAGCAGTCTTCTTTTCAGAAAGCATACTCCTGATAGCTTCAGATATACCCACATTTGTTTTGTTAACAGACTTTTCCTTAGCTTGCCATTTAGCTGGCAGACATTGTAAATCAGCTGACACCTTGTTCTTGAGTGTTGGGGTTGGTACACCAAACACAAATGGTTCATTTTGAGCCATTTGGGTTTTCTCATGGGCTGCCCAATAGGCACTTGCACCTTTTCCATTTCTTCTGCCTTGCTCACAGTGACCATAGATACTATCATGATCATACCTGTTAGAAGGTTGTACCACCTTTTTAAAAGAAATTTGAGGCTTAGAAGCAGGTGGCTGAGTTGGAGAATTTCCTTTCCTTTTGGAATTGGCAGCTCTTGTTCTTCCTTTGTAACCTACACCCTTCTTACCCTTTTGGGAAAAGAAGGAATCTATCAAAGGTAACACAGAACTAGGTTTAGAAAACTTGGCCACTAACTCCCTCTTCTTTTGGAGTCTACTTTCAAGATTATTAATATGATTATTCTTGAAAGTAATGATATCCATTTGAATAACAGTTATGTTCTTCAATTTGCTAATTTATTTTAGCTTCAGATCCAGCACTTTTGTTGAGTCTGAGGCAGCCAACTTCAGACTGTAATTTTCCTTTGCCAGCTATTTGGCTAGGAGCTTACTTTCCTTAAAGGCTTGCAGGAGCTCTCCATAGTCATGAATTAGTTGATTGATGTCTCCTTCAGATTCAGAGCCATCTTTATCTCTTTAAGAAGATGCTTCTGAGTCTGGGTTTGTAACATAATCTGACATTGAAGGTGAAGACTGTACCTTACTAGGACCAGGCAGCTCCTGGCTGTGTTCATCCTCAGCTATAGCCATCAGCCCTATACATTTGCTGTCTTCTATTTTATTGAAATTATCTAGCATATACAAGAATTCTGATTCTAGAGAATCTTCCTCAGCAGAGAAAATCCCAATGTAGGCCTCAGCATCCTCTTCATTTTCTGACTCTGATGAAGAGGAGTCAGTCCAGCTTTTCTCCTTTTTGGCCACAAAAGATTTCTCTTTTTTTCCTTTATGCTAGAGTTTCTTTTTCTCACCAGACTCCTTTCTTTTGACATGACAGTCTGCTATAACATGTTCAGGCTTCCTGCAACAATAACAAACAATTTTAGTAGAAGTTTCTTTACTAGGTTTAGAACCATACCGTTCCTCCTTAGAGGTTTTCTTCTTTCCCTTGAAGCTATAATCCTTGGAGTAAGAGGAAGAGGAAGGCCTTCTCCTCCAGTTCTTTTTCTTCAGAAACTTCTAGAACTGCCTATAAAAGGAAGCAATCTCCTCATCAGAATTATGGCCATCTGCTTGGCTGGTGTCTGAACTTTCTGACTCAGTATCAACAACTTTTCTGGGAGGAGAAGGAGTCTTTCTCCTGACATTCTTTATAGCTTCAACTTTGAAGGCCACAGACTTATCTTTGTCATAAATCCTGCTGGACTTTTCCTCTTCCTTTCTGGAAATCAACTGCATCTCATAGGATAGCAATTTTCCAAACAAAGTTGATGGACAAGTATCTGCATGTTTGGCCACTTCTCTGATGGCACAGACTTTGGTATCCCAATCCTTGGTTAAGGATCTGAAAAACTTGTCATTAAGTTCGTAAGTGCTGAAGAATCTTCCATAGGTCATCAGCTCATTGACAATTTTAAAGAACTTTTCATAGCATATAACTATGTTATCTGTCTTGGCTTGTCTGAAACTTTCATATTCTTGATTGAGCATGGATTTCATATCCTCTCTTACTTCTTCAGTCCCCTCCATGTAGACAATTAAGGTGTCCCACATTTCCTTTGAAGTTTTGCAGTGGACTAAATTATGTAATGTAGAATCATCTATGACACTCACAATTATGCTCTGTGCCCTATTGTCCAAAGTGGCTTAGATGATCTCATCTTTGGTCATCTCAGAATAAATCTTTGGAGTCCTCAGATTTGCATCTAAAACAGATGTCTTCATGGGGATGAAAGGCCCTTCTTGAACTGTGATGTAGATTCTTGGATCAGATGCCTCCATGAATAATCTGACCCTTTCTTTCCATATGCCAAATGTTTCTTTTCTGCAAATGGGAAGTTTCATGGATCCATGTTTTTTGTGATTTTCACCTGAACCCATCTTGGTTATCTTATTACTGTCTTAGAGATACACTCAGACTATTAAGTCTTATTTTGAGCAACCTCCCTCTGATACCACTTGAAAAAATTTGTTTCAAGATTGTCTAAACACCTAAAGGGGGGGGTGAATAGGTTCAATTCTTTTTCTACTTAGTTAATAATTTGGTCACAGCACAGACATAATCTATAGTTAACACAGCACACAAACAACCAATCACAGCATACACACAGGTTTTATAGTGGTTCCCCAAATGATGTGTACATCCACTTTCCCACTTCGCCTAACTAGCAGTATACTAGATTCGGCCTAACTCCTTCCACCTTCTCAGATCCTCAGATCTTATAATTTAGAACCCAAACTGGTTCTTACAGCTCACACTTCAACAAGTTCTACAACTAAGGCTCTTCCAAAGAACCCTACCTCATAGTGAATCTCAACTCTTACAACTTAGGCAATCAAGCCCTACCTCAGCCTCTTCCACCAGGCCTACAGCTCAGAGAAACCAATCTCCTACATCATGCAAACAGCCCTACCTCAACCTTTATAGTTATAGGCTTACAACTCAGAGATTTTAATCTCTTAGACTCAGATCTAGATTAGATCCTACAGGAATTTGATTAAGAAGATGTTCCTTCCTTCACTCAGAAAGAGATGAAGGAATCTTGATCAGATCTTGATGGATCTGCTTTCAATTGTTTTTTGTAGTAATGAATATGATTCAACCTGACTTAGCTTATTCAAAGCTTCTTGAAAGAGAGAACCTAGGTTGAATCTTCTTGAGAAGTTGGTGTAGATCCAGCTTCTCCCACCTCACTGAATTAATTCTGCAATCTTTAAAAGATCTGCTGTGAAGCAATCCCCTACTCTGATTTTGAATCAGAATCTTCTGCTGTACTGGTATCCGTGAATTCTTCTTGGAGAATTCCTCTTTAATTTCTCTCCATATTTAGTTGTTGTTTTTCTCTGATAGCCCGACCCAATTTATAGTTTACATCAGTGGCAACCGGCTGATCTGGTAGTTGACTGACATCTGATAGTTCTATCATGTCTAATAGGTCGTGACAATTCTGGCAGCTGTCAAGTCTTCAGTCTTGAGATTTGGCACTTAGAGTTATTTAACTCAGCTGAATGTGTCGAGACATAAAGATAATATGTGTCGACACAGATGGAGTATGCGTCGACACAATTACCCGGGTGTCGACACACTTCCTTTGGCATTGTCGACAAACATTAGCAACTGTCAACATAGCTCTTCACTTCAGCTCAACACTTTATTTGGTGTAGTCTCTACACTGTCTTTGTAGACTGTGTCGACACCCTTCAGAAAATAGTCGACACATCTCTTCATCAAGTTCACGACACACACCCTTTGTAGAATGTATCGACACAAGTCCTGTGTGTCGACACAGCCTCTCCAAATGTCGACCCAAGTCATGGATGTCGACATAGTTGCTTCTCTATACTTGTCAGCTCAACAGTCTAAGTGTGTCGACACAAGTTATAAGTGTCGACACAGTTGATGTCGACTTAGCTTCTGAGTGTCAACACAAGTCCTATGTGTCGACACATACTTGCTTCTTGTCTCAACACAGCTCCTTCAAAGGTGTTGACACAAAAATAATTATCTCGACACTTTTGTTCTTAGAATAATTTTTGCATTCTTCTGTCTGGGCAAACTAACTCAAAACACCATCAAATACAAGCTGATGTATATCATTGAGTTAGGTGAGGCTTCTCCAAATCAGGTACACAAATTCCAATGTACCCAACAATGAGACATACATAGCGAGACATGGTTCATCAAAACCACCACACGGAAAAATAGAGACTAAAAATTCAAGACAAGACAAGCCGCGCGGACTGAACAAGTAGCCTCCGGTTATACAGCATCACTAAGGAGTCCGAACAGTCCGCCAGATCGCGAGACCGCAACCAAGCTGCGCGGACTACCCCTTATTCCAATGATATTCTCTAGTCGCCAATCCTCAAGTCGCCTAACCATGAGGTCGCCTTGCCGCCACACAGCACAAGCTACAAAGCCGAACTGAATAGGCTGCCTAAAGCAGGAGACTTATTGAACCCCGAACATAAGTTAGCAAAGAGAAAATCATCTGGTCGCTGTCCACGACCTGCTGTTTACCGCATGTTGCTTAAACGTAGAGTCTGCACTATCCCTGACCGCAATCAGAGCCAAGTCCTTGCTTTCCAGCGCTATCTGCACAACCTGCACAGCACAAACCGGTCAACTCAATCAACCAGCATGGATACCAAAAGTTAGTCTGCAACAACTGATCGCGGGCTCACTTACTGTTCATTCGCTCTCTATACCTAATGTGACATGGGTCCTAATTATAGGCACGATGAGGAGTGTGATCACTGCCCTAGCCGACGGGATCACTGCCACATCTCGCAGTAAGAACAAGTGTATCCGTAAGCCTGCGGATACACTCCAGTCCACCACGACCTGTGCAGGATAGCCAATCTGTCATTGCTTCACCAAGGCCGGACAGCAACTCCAGTCTATCTTGTTGCCAAAGGCCAAGCCAAGACCGTCACAGCCAAACTCTACAGCAACTATCTGCCTATCCACGGACACCGCTCCAGTATGCTTATCCCGAGCCCACAACCTCTCCACCAAGACAACTGCCGGACTCAGCGGACACAGCTCCAGTCTGCTTATTCTGCGGATACCTCCAGTCCGCATATCCCGCAGACTACTCCAGTCCGCATATCCTAAGTCTGCGACCATGTCAGCGATGCAGCAGTTGGACTCAGTAAACCCAGCTCCAGTCCGCACGGCCTTACGGACGCAATCTCCAGTCTGCATTCTCCAAGCTCGCAATCAAGCTACATGGCACTTCTGCCGAGCTCGGCGGACTGAGTAGCAGTCCGCGCTTCACTGTACGATCTCCCCAGACTGAGCCAAACCTGTACATGGTTCAGAACCAACCAAGTCCAAACCACTGGCCACAATGGCCTGTCCGCACTTACTGGCGGACACTGGAAACAGTCCGCCAGCCCCGACGAACTCCATCACCTGTCTACACTGACTGGCGACCTCCGCGGCTTCCACTAGTCGCTCCTCCTGAGCTAGACCAAGGCTTCTGCCAAGCTGGTCTGCCAAGCTCTAGTCTAGTCCGCTTCTTGCCGTACTCCACGGATAGAGAGTCAATACGCCCGATTACCTTCTGGGATCCAACTGCTTGCAGAGCATAAGCCAACCTGGCAAACTGCGGCTGCTGTTCGTGTAGTCCGTGCGAACAGACCGCCCAGGCCGCCACAGAACAAACCGTCTGTAACTGCCCTGCCGACCTGGTTATCCACCAACCCTGTCCGCATAATCCACACGGATAGTTTGCCCAAGTCCAATAACCCACTTTCACTTCACAATTTTCAACACTCCCCCTTGAGGTGAGAAGTGGTGAGCAACTCCAGCAGCTCCCGTAACCTTAAACCTGGACCCCTCGATAGCATCTTCGAGGTGATGTCCAAGATATAGTCCTCGCCTTGTATATCCTTGACCATGAGGGATGCCTCCAGCATCTCCCAAACAGAGCCATGCTTCCCTCTGCCTTCTTCTTCAACTTTGACATCCACTTGTGCATCAAAGTAGTATCACCAACGACCTTGGGCACAGGGGCCCAAGCCTCGTCACATCTGCGAGTAGTCACCTCCTCAGCTTTAGCGTCATCACAGCTAGAAGGTACTAGCTTGACCTGAGGGCTTGCAAGGAAACATGAGACCAAGCTCGCTGTGTTCCCTTCGCTATATTGAGCTGGTGGGTTACTGATCCTTTTTGACCTCCGAAGAACCTGATCACGGCTAACAACCTCCGCTGCTCCTCCTAAACCAGCTCCGTTCCCGGTCAAAACTGGAACACTGCTCCTCTTGCTTCCTGAACAAGAAGCCACCGCACTGGAACCAGGTGCACCTAGAGCAGCGCTCACCCTGCTACCTGAACCAGAAGCCTCCACTCTCGAACAAGAACTACCTGGAACATCGCTCCTCCTGCTTCCTGAATTAGAAACCTCCATCTTCGAGCTAGAAGCACCTGGAGCATCGCTCCCCCTGCTTCCCGACCCTAACACCTTTGCCCCGGAGCTAGAACAACCTCGAGCTCCTGGTGACTCAGGAAGCTTCAACTGATCCTTAACAGCAGCCTCCTTCAGCCCACCATCTGACCTGCTCATCTCTAGCTCCACACATGAGCTATCCCAATACTACGTCAGCTCATCGAAGACAACGTCTCTCGATACGATGAACCTCATCGTCGTAGGATCCATACACCTCCATCTTCTCTTCTGCTCATCATACCCAACAAAGAGTATCTTTATCTTGAGAGCATCCGAAGCGTGTACGTAGCAGGTAGATCCAAATAGACGTAGGTGCTTCACACTGGGCTTCACCCCAAAAATCAAGTTAACCGGAGTCTTCACAATGATCGGACTAAGAGGCATCTGATTGATGACATATGCAGTATAGGCCACCCCTTCCGCCCAAAAGGCCTTAGGAATGCCTTTGCACTGAAGCCAAAACATGCAGGTCTCCATCAACAGACGGATCATCCGAACTGCAACATCGCCTTGCTGTGAAGTATGTCCACGAGAAAGCTCCCTTCAGATCCCATGCTTCCTGCAAAAGTTCGAGAGCTCGGTTGAGCCGAACTCACCACCGATGCTTGTCCTCAACTTCTTTATCCGCAGGCCAAGCTGGCCCTCTACAAGCTTCTTGAACTCCACAAACAAGCAGAACATGTTCGACTTCTCCTTCATGAAGTATACCCAAGTATACCTCGAATAGTCATCAACTAATATCAGCATGTACCTACTGCCTCCAAGACAGGCGGTGATGGTCGGTCCAACCAGAGCACAACGGACAACCTCCAAAGGTGATTTACATCTGGACTGTGCCTTATCAATCGTAAAGAGATAAGCTTCACCGTGCTGACATCCCGCACATCCCTGACCATCGACATAAGATGAAAATCTAGGCAAGCCTCTCACGAGTCTCCTTACTACCATTACTTTCAGTTTGTCCATCCCTACATGCCCAAGTCTTTTATGCCAGATAGCTGCACTATCACTGGCCTTCATTCGATCTACACCTGAACTTGTTGATAACCCAACTAAGTTCTTCTCCTTACTCCCAACATGTGCTACGTTCACCGAGAGCAAGACAACCTTGCACTCCTTCATGAGGTGACCATGCTGCTTGCATCTATAGCACCTTGGTCCATCCTTCCTCCTCACATCACGCCTAGGAGAAACACTCCTCTCTTACTGATATGAAGTAGAAAGACCATCCTCCGTAGCAACCTTCACTTCCTTATTGAACAATCCATCAATGGAAGTCCAAACCTCCACAGCTGACCGACATCTACTGATGTGGTCCAAGAGCTTTGATGAGATCACCTGCTAGAGAATAGACTCTGCTTTCTCATTTGTCTCCTTCCAAGCTCTCATCTCTTCAGCATTGCCAGCAGTAACCTCTTGTCTTTCTGCTCCGCACACCACCTCCCAAAGGTTCTCGCCAAGAAGAAAGCTCTCCATACAAGACTTACACCTTTCAAAGTTCATCTCTATAAGGAGTTCAATTCCAAGACCACTTGCATCTTTCACTGCCATGGTTCTACCACTGGTTCCCTCTTAACAAGAGTAACAACCACTACAGTTGATCACTGCTTATCCACTCCAACCTTGCTCTGATACCATATTGAAATTTCCTGGACCTCGGAGTGAGCAGAGGTTATCTCATCTAAAGTTAGTCATAACCAGAAACACATGCAGCAACAAGAGTCTTTATTGATAATAACAATCTTTTTTACAAGGCGAGACATACATGCCGAGACATGCTTCATCAAAACCACCACAAGGAAAAACAGAGACTAAAAATACAAGACAAGACAAGTCGCGCTGACTAAACAAGTACCCGCCAGTTCTACTGCTGTACTAAGGAGTCTGCACAGTCCGCTAGATCGCCAGACCGCAACCAAGCTACGGGGACTACCCCTTATTCCAATGTTATGCTCTAGTTGTCGATCTGCAAGCCACCTAACCGCGAGGTCGCATAGCCGCCAAACCGCACAAGCTGCGAAGCTGAACTGAACATTTTGCCTGAAGCTGGCGACTTATTGAACCCCGAACACAAGTTGCCAAAGAGAAAACCGTCTGGTTGTTGTCCGTAATCTGCTGTTTACTGCCTGTTTCTTAACCACAGAGTCCGCACTATCCCTGACCGCAATAAGGGCCAAGTCCTGGCTTTCCAGCACTATCTGCACAACCTGCACAGCACAAACCGGTCAACTCAATCAACCCGCGCGGATACCAAAAGTCAGTCCGCAATAACTGATTGCGCGCTCACTTAATGTTCATTCGCTCTATATTCCTGATGTGACATGGGTCCTATTTATAGGCACGATGAGATGTGTGTCCCCAAACTGACTAATCGAACGGGGGCAGTAGCAATGTTGAATGATTTTTTTAGTTCAGGATCGTAGCAAGCTGATACAAGTTGTAAGACCCCCCTCCCCACGAAACACAAAACACGACACAAGGGGAGTCTTATGCCCAGAACAACCATCTTGCGGTAGCTTTAGCACACAGACTAACCTGTACTACAAGACGCCTATTCGCTATAATCAATATCAATCATTGCCAACCAAACCAAGAATATAAAAGATCAGAAGTCAAATCCACAAATAAGTAAATAGTCCAAAAGTACATCAAATAAAAGAAGCATCAACAAGCTTCTATAACATCAGAGTACGTGTACAATACGAATCTCTCCAACTCACATCAGTCACTGACGGTAGCAAAGGCTGCGTCCCTCAGGCCCTATCATCCTAGCCTGGCTGTCCTACTGCATAACCTGTTGCTTCTCTAACTGTGGGGTTCCCTCCTAAAAAAGGAAGACGTAGCAACCGTTAGTCATAAAGACTAAGTGGCTTCACATCCGCTCCCCCGGTGACTCCTTGACACCGGGCGGAGAAAAGGACAAGTACAATATATAATAAAG
Organism: Platanthera guangdongensis; assembly: GCA_039583875.1. Taxonomy (NCBI): domain Eukaryota; kingdom Viridiplantae; phylum Streptophyta; class Magnoliopsida; order Asparagales; family Orchidaceae; genus Platanthera; species Platanthera guangdongensis. Next base: position 139,769,456 of record CM077158.1, on the reverse strand, counting down.
AGTAGTAGTAGTAGTACAAACAAGTGGTAAAAGAGTGAGCAATATCAATGCATATAAGCAATTTAATGAATGAGTAAACAATCTACTCTAGCAATTCTATCATCTACAGCAGTATAAAAGGTAAAGTTACAACAAAAAGTAACTGAACTTATATGAATGCCCAGACAGACATATAAGTTAAGGATCGGCTCAACACTAAAGTAACTCATCGTATACGAGTGCCCATATAAACTTATATGATGAGGATCTTGTGTATGCAATCAAATGTAATCACATGAATGCAATGCAATGACTCACCCTGATCACGCACATGCAACTGTTATGTCGACATAGACTTGTAGTTCCCACTTTTCGAGCAGATAGCTAACCACTCAAGCGTCAGCTATCATGGCTAGGTGGTGATAATGGAGCAGACTTCTCCACTACTAGGCAGGCATCCACACTATAAATCCTAGGCCTCCATACGCCTCAACGCTAAGAACACAACAGCGGAGCTCACATGCGTACTACAGCTCAAAAGGGGTCTATGGTAGATGTGCACCAAGAGCCCAGCCCAACCTGCCTATATTCGTGGCATGGAAGGTGCCTCTGTGAACAAATCACCAAAGGACCAAGCCCAACCGTCCACTAGCACGGAGGGTTCCTCAGGAAGTGAGCACCGATGACCAAGGCCCAACCGTGCAAGTCTAACTGTCAACTCCCATCGGTGTGACGAATTATCCTCATCCTATGGCGTTGAGTGGTGTTAAGTCTACTCAATGCTCTCAATGCCTTAACCCACCAGTCTAAGTTAAATGGAGTCGAGAGCTTTGAGGACTCAACGCTCTCAATACCTTAACACGGCCAGAATGAACTAAGTTAAATGGTGTCGATAGCGTTGAGTCCACTCAACGCTCTCAACGCTTAACCCGCCAGAAGAATTCTAAGTTAATTCTCGATCTAGTCGTTGAGTCCGGTCAACTCACTCGATGATCCCCGAACCTGAGTCAATCTTCTTGACTCAAAACACGTGTGAGTGGTCTGGCATGCATTGGGACGTTACATGCTCACTCTACGCTCTCAACGCCTAAGAAGCAGCAGAGGTAGAAAATTGGGCAAGGCAAAAAGCGTGGAGTGAGGCATGCTCACTCAACGCGCTTAATGACTAAGAAGATGCGAAGGCAGAAAATTGGCTAAGGCAAAAAGTGTTGAGCGAGGCATGCTCACTCAACGCTCTCAATGCTTAAGAAGTAGGAATATTTTGGCTATGGCAAATGGCGTTGAGTGAGGCTTGTTCACTCAACGCTCTAAACGCCTAGATAGACATAAATCCGTCCAAGTGTTTTGGCGTTGAGTGATGATTACTCAATCAACGCCTATGCTAATGTTGCTTGATTTTTGGCCAAGTCCACAGCTGATGATGTCAGCAAGTCAACAAGTCAACATATTTCAAATTAGTGGCGGGATGGCTACAGTATGCGACAAATGTTCTCGCAGAACTACTGTACGATAGTTGACGTTAAAGCAAGGTTGCTGGACATTAAATGTGTGGGGGGACACTATTTGAGGTTGTTGCTGGCCATTAAATGTGTGGGGCCCACTGCTGAAGAGCTGTTGGGTCAAAATCAATAAAAGAAAAAAGGAGTACTGAGGAAGACAGCCTTCAAAAAAAAGAGACAGTTCTTCTTCTCAGCCATTATTGTTGAAGCTGAAGAACAGGAAGCTCAAGTCAGTAAGACGAAGAGCAAGTTAGTTGTTGATATCAACATCGTCTACAATAATATAGTTGGTATGATCTTCATCTACACCAGCAAGCAAGTCCAGAGCATTTCTTTGAGGAAAGAGGAAGCAGCCAAAGGCTAATCCTACTGTAAGTTCTTCATAATTCCAACTGTACAAGCATCCTGAAGATCTTAATCTGGAATCTGTGAAGAGAAGAAGCCTGAAGAAGCAGAGATTTGAAAGAAGTCTCAGGGGACAATTCCTCAGGAGTCAAAGTCAGGGCTAAATCACCTCAGCCCAGGAAAGGAAGAAAAGTTAGAGCTGAGATTTTCTCAGCTCAGGTAGCAGCAATTAGCTGCAGTAACTTCACTGACCAGCAGGAAAAATCTATGGTACTGTGAAGTAGTAGTTAGGGCTAAGCTTCAGGCTCAGTTCAGAGAGAGGTTGAACTTTACTCTGCAAGTCAGTTCCAGCTCAAGTAAATACTTGTTGTTGTGGAAGTAGTTAGAACTAAGTACTTCTTAGTTTAATGAAGGTAGATGCAGGAAAAAAAATCTTGTAGTCATTATTGGGCTGAGTTTATCTCAATCAACAAAATTGACACAAAAAAACATCTCTTGTGTTAAGAATATCCACCAACCCACCTTCATCCTATAGTATCCAAGTGTGGATCTGAGCTGTAGGGCTTAATTGCCTGAGGTAGGAGAGTGCCGCTTTTTGAGTGTAGGGCCTTTGTGCATGAGGTAGGTGACAAGTTTTCACTGAGCTGTAGGTGTCTGGAGGGGCACTGAGGTAGGTAACTAGAAGGGTACTAAGTTGTAGGAGTGGTGCAACACTCTGAGAGTAGGGCCGTGTGCCTGCAGTTATAGGGCTTAAATGCCTAAGCTGTAGGCCTTAGAGAAAAGGCTGAGGTAGGTGGCTTGAGGGTCACTGAGTGTAGGAGCACTGCAGAGCTTTGAGGTAGGATCCTTTGTGGATCTGAGGTAGGACTGTCCTCCCAGCCTAAGTGTAGGGCTTAACAGCCTGAGGTAGGTGGCATACTGACCACTGAGTTGTAGGTCTTTGTGGATGAGAAGTAAGTCTTTGAGGAGACTTAGAGATCCTGCAGGATCTGAGGTGTAAGATCTTTGGAGCAAGTTTTGGAGAAGTGCCCAGTCTAACAAGATAGTTGCATAGGCGGGAGGGAAAGTGGATGTACCCATTTGGAGAACCAATATAAATCATTGTGTGTTTTTCTGTTTTGTTTTCTTTGTGCAGGTTGTGTATATCTTGAAAGCTTAAAACAACTAAAAGCAAAAGTTCTTAAAGAAGAAATAATTAAAGAAACTTAAAAAAAGAGAACAATAACATATTCACCCCCCCCCCCTCTAGGTGATTTAGCTATCCTTGAATTAAAGACTTTCATCAACGCCCTCAATGCCTCGACAAATTAACAGTTGACTCGACGAAGAGTCGAGTGGTATCAATGCTCGCAATGCCTCGACAAATCAACACTTGACTCGATGAAGCGTTGAGTAGTCTCGACGCACTCATTGCCCAACTCGACGAATCAACATTTGAATCAATGAATCATCGAGTGGTCTCGATGCACTCAACTCCTCACTAGACGATTCAACACTTGACTCGACAAAGCGTCGAGTAGTCTCGACGCACTCAATGCCTGGCTATGCTTGGTATTAACAAACTCAACGCCTAGCTGCATAGTTCTTCACTCATCAGATGTGGAGGACCAATATAATCCATTCCTCCAATTTCTCAAACACACTTATATAAGAACCTGTAGGATCATATTGCATTGGCAGTGAAACTACATGCTTAATCACTTTCAGATCATAATGGTAACACCAACAAGTACATAAGAACCGGGCACTGGTGACGGGATATAAAGGAAAAGAAATAGAGAAGTCGTAAGTCCGCAAAAAATGGGGTGGACTGATCCTCGCGACCTGGAGCCTTTGTTCTATTTGATGCTGGGTAGATGCCGACCTGGGCAAACTGGACTGTCTCTCCGCCGTTGATGAACGAAACCTGCACAGTCAACAATGCTAAGAGGAAACCTGCGAGGCTAAGATTGCCTTGGGATCGAGCTTGCTGCCTACGCGGTCTGAGATATGAGACCACGACGACTTGAAAACTGATTTGAAGATACCTTGCGGATTCCAGGGTTAACAAAATCCTCTCTTCATGAAAAAGGTCACAAAACTCCAGATCTCTCTTCAAACTCCTAAAGAAAATGAAGAAGAGAAAGAGAGCAAAAATACCCTTACAACGAAGATGAAGTACTGGCTGAGAGAATCGATATCTTTCTTGAGGCATGAATAACTGCAATCACGTGTCTGGAATAGGTTGTGACCTATTTATGGTAATGGGCGAGGCTATCTCGACCCTTAGATGAAGCCCTAAACTATTAGATGGCATAAAAAACCAGGACTTCAAGGTACAGGTTCCGTCATCCATCACTCGATGCCAAACAACAACACTCGATGACGAACAACATACTCGGCACCAACATAGCACACTCGATGTCAAAACAGCACACTCGACACCAAAAAACTCAATGCCAAAAACACTCTGCGCCAAGGCGACTGGTGCTTCACTCGACGCCAAGAGATAGTATGCTCAGTTGGGTTGGTTTTTAGTTTTTTTGAGTCCACCGACTCTTTATGGGCTGGACCCCAATAGAGAAATATCACTGCCCACGACCAATATCATCGCACTGACTAATGTCGCCGCCACCGACCAATGTTGCTACCACCGATCAATGTCACCGCCACCGACCAATGTTACCCATACGACCAATGTAGCTGCCCCGCACGGATATATCTTTATTATATAAGCAAACTCATAAAGTAGTTTGGTGTAACATTTTAATACTATATTACCCCTCATATAATCCACTCTCCTTTTCATTTATTTGGGTCTTTTTAGTCGTTTTTTTCTTATATTTAGATAGGAGGGAGAGAAATTACGTTTTGTATGTCAAAACGTATATTTTTTACAAAATAAAATTTGTTATCGTGATTTCTATTTTTTTACAATCATTTTGAGCACTCATATGTATATGTTACGGACGCAGCGTACAACGATGCATGGAGCACGAGCGAAGCCAATGCTGAGGCGGGCGAAGCCCGCCTAGATGCGGCCGAAGACCACCCAAGAGCTCTCCCCTCCTTGTCATTTGTTTGGGTCGGATCTTGGGTGGTCTATCTAGTCATTTTTTCTTATAATTTAAGAACTCTTCTTATAGATGTGGCCAAAGACCGCCCAACTCGCCGACGGAAATAATGATTTAGTCTGATTTTGCCACCCTGTTTGGCAGCCGGAAGATTTTGAGAACGAATGTTGCCACCACGACTAATGACGTCCCCACGATAAATGTCGCCCCCACGACAAATGTCGCCCCCACGACAAATGTCGCAACCACGACCAATATCACCGCCTCAGCCAAATGTCGTCCCCTCGATAAATGTCACACCCACGACGAATGTTGCCCGCACGGGGTCCCCCGTGCATGACTGCTTGTATATATATATATATATATATATATATATATATATATATATATATATATATATATATATATATATATATATATATATATATATATATATATATATATATATATATGTATATTAAAATGATATACTGCGGCCTGCATATTGCGTGAGTTCAAAAATAGAACAAAAAATAACAACCATTGATTCTTGATCGATCAAAAAATTAACGGAGGATGTGATATCAATATCTTATAATGTAAATGGCTCCCTAACCCTAAACCCGCAGAACCCCGTGAAATCCCGCACGATGCCCTTCACCCTGCTAATGCCCTTCTTCTTCCCAACTCTCTAACGTGATCCTCTGGAGAATCGAACCGGTCGCAAACCACCTCCACTGCTAACCTTCCCACAGCCGACGCACTCCCGCAACCTTCCCGGGTGGCATTCATCATGGGAGCAATATTTGTCATGGGAGCGACATATCTCGTAGTGGCGACATTTGTCGAAGAAACGATATTTGTCATGGGGCGACATTTGTTGTATAGGAGCTCCATTTTTGTGGGTATGATATTTGTCGTGGGGGTGACATTTGTCATGGTGACGACATTTGTCGTGGGGGCAACATTTTTTGTGGGGGCGACACTTGTCGTGGGGGCGACACTTGTCGTGGGAGCGACATTTGTCATGGGAGCGACATATGTTGGTGCGTCATTCGTCGTGGGGGTGGTAATTGTCGTGAGTTAGGCATTTGTCTTTGGTGCGACATTTGTATTGTGAGCGACATTTATCATGGGGGTGACACTTGTGGTGTAGCGACATTTGTCGTGGGGATAACATTTGTGTTTGGGGATACATTTGTCGTGAGGCAACATTTGTCATGGCGTTGACATTTGTCGTGATGGCGATATTTGTGTTTGGAGCTACCTTTGACGTAGAAGTTCATATTTCATTAACTAATGTTTTCGTATATTCAAAAGATTCAAAAATGAAACTAAAACATAAAAAATATATTTTTTCGTGAAATTCGAAACATTTCTTTAATGTTTATAACTCAATTTATCGAACATCAACAACTAAACATGAATATAAAATAATTGGTAAAAGAAATAAATATAAGGCATCGACTAATGTTCATTTCAATTCTCACATAGCCCTCACTCTTCTTCAATATTCATTTGTTTATATTCGCTTGTCATTTTCCTTTTTTTGTATTTGCACGGTACTTCTGTCGAATTCTGCTTTCTTTGTTAATTATCGTTGAGCCTATGAAACCTGAGAAACAAATAAATTTTTATTTATAACATAAAAAATGTAGTATTTATTAAATTGATCTATGCAAGTGAAATGGAATGAACAAAACAGTTTTTTGGTTGTAGTTGATGTCATACCTTATCATTGTCGTCGGGTCTACCAAGCCAAAAATCTCCTTGAAGACCACATATTTCGCGTACATGCCCTCATGACCTTCAATATCGTAGTTTTTGACCAAAACATTTGTGGATTGCGCTGAAACCCCTCTTGATAAAGCAACATATAATTGTCCATCACTGAAGACGTGATTTGGAAGATAAATTCCGACACTTCTAATTATCTGGCACTGCGACTTGTTAATTGTTAATGCAAAACTCAATCTGACTTGAAATTGTTTCCTTATTAGTTCGAATGGCATTTTGTAATCTTTTGCGCTTTTTAGCGGTATGCGTGGAATGAAAACTCAAGGTCGCTTTAAATGCCCTACCAATATAGTTGCTTCAATAATATTCCTTCCAAATCTGCGACAAATTATCCTTGTGTCATTGCATTATCCAATTTTGGGATCTATATTTCGGAGAAGCATAATTGGACAGCCCTACTTCAGTGTTAGCTTGTGTGTTGGTAAATTACGTGGATTAATAGAGTTTAAATAATACGGGAGATATATGTCATGGTCATCATTTGAAACTGAGTCGAAAGAGTAGTAAGTTGTGCTATCCCCCGGTAATATTTCCATGCATTATTCAACTTGTTAACATCTTCATTTAATGGAGTGATTAGAGCTCTTGTCTCCATATACGTAGCATCAGTATTGTTGACATCATAAATTTGCATATTTGGAGAAAAAATTATTAAATCATCGATTGATTGATCTCCTTCCCAAGGCATAATAATTGAGTACGGAAGTCAAATCATGTCATTTTCTATTGTTGGCTCAACCCAATTTCCGACCATTAGCAAGAAATCTTCAAATTCGATGTCATTGCGTGATATCATATTTTATTTTAATTTAAGTATCTTTACACCATGCCATAAGTAAGACTCAACGATGCTTGAGCGAATTATTTCCAATCTCGTGCCATTCACAAAAACCGACGTCACCTGCCTGAAATCTCCTCCCATGATAAGGACTTTCCCACCAAAAGGCTTATTTATTTCTAATACATCTTGCAATGTATGGTCTAGAGTTTCGAATGTTTTTCTATGGGAAATGGGTGCCTCGTCCCAAATGATTGAGGAAGAAAGTTCAACAAATTTTCGCAGATCAGACTGCTTACTGATACCACAATTTATTACATTCTCTACATTTTTAGATATTTTAAACCTTGAGTGAGCTGTGCAACTACCTGGGAGCAAATTTGCTGCTATTCCGGATGTTGCAGTTGCTATCACAATGCGGACTTCGTTGCGGAAAGTTGCTAGTATAGATCGATAGAGGAATGTTCTACTTGTTCCAACAGGACCATCAACGAAGAAAATACATCCATTTCCTTCTCTTATGGAAGTGCATATTGTGTTGTACACTATTTTTTGCCCATGACTTAGTAGCTATGTTGAATTTAGATCCGTTGTCAATATTGAAATTGATAATTCATAAACAATCAAACCTGGCAAGTCTATTGAGTATTGTATGCCCTCGCTTAACCTTAGCAAGTCAAAATCTTTTGGGCTTTTATTATATTGCTCAAAGATATTATTTAACTCACATAGTAATCTATTTATTAATAAATCACTATTTATAGTGCTAGTGCAACCGTAATCTTCGATCATTGCCGCATGGTTTTCATCCCATAGGGTTCTTTCCCCAGTCGACAGTACAATAAAATTGTTGCAAATAATCTTCGCAGTGTCGCTAGCATTCTGAAATTTCTGGCTTCCGCTAGACTTTCTCTGATGTTATTGTTTACTTCAAGTAGACCTCATTTCTCATCAGCTTCATTAAAAGTGGTGTAATGAATACCATGAACGGTATGTAGGTAATTAAACGATGTTGGTGCTGGAATATGATTAAGTAGAAGACGTAAATAGAAGCGCTCACCCTCGGTTGGCGATACAGCGTACAGACGTCCTACTACTGTTCGATTTCGAACTCTTCTTATCCATTTTTGCGATGATGTTAGCCACCTATAATGTATTGCAAAGTCAACATATAAGTAAAGAACAGTTTCTAATCCGTTATTGTATGTCTTGAAGAACTCTGTTAGCATTGTTCACGAATTCCGTTTGTTAGTCAGTACATTGGAAATATATTGATTGCTTCAGAATTGAACCTGATGTAGATCTGACAGATGTATTTGCAATTGGACAACAGAAGGGAATGTTTGGTGCATATGGAACTTGAAAAGATTCCACGATGCCTCAGGCGCACAAATCCAACAGCCATCGACGTATTTACTTACTTTGTCATAGTTCGGTCCTGGACACACCTCGAATGCAACCCAGTAAGGACCCTTGTATACGTACTTGTAAAAATTTTTGACACTCTTAATGTTGCTACAAATTTCCACATTGATGTGACAGTTTTATTTAAGTAGAAGATATGGGTTGTACGGAACTACCCAACCATTATCAGCCATAAAGTCCCCATCTCTTCCCAGAGGTATTTCTTTGTTGTCATCACGATGACTATAGAGTGGGTATGAATTCAATCTGTGTGTAGTGGCTTCCACGAAAGGTTTTGGAAACCCTTTTTTGCAAACATTATTTTTCATGCACTGCGCATTTGGTCGTAAGCGTCTGGATGCTCCATGCAACATATGGATAAGCACTGCATTGTATAACTCTGGTTCATTTGTCTGTATTGGAATTTCGGCTCTGATGATGCAGTTGTAATTGTCCGGAGTACTTACCTTATTATGTTCATTGAAAATAAATAACATATGTGTGTGCGAAAGACCTCTTTTTTGAAATTCTACTACGTGAACGTGTGCTACCACTCTACCCAGGATGCCCTTATGGAAGATGTCATCCTTTAGGCATTGTAATTTTGCTTGAAATATTCTTGAGATTAAATCAGGTCGATCTTGCGCTGTTTGTCCAGGATGAAGCTAATTTGTTATCTCTGGTCACAAAGGATTGCAAGTCATTGTTAAAAAAATATCTGGCCTTCCAAAATTTCGTACAACTGCCATTGCGTCTTGATATCGTTGGAGCATATCCCTTGGACTTCCAATAAAAGAAGACGACAAAATTGTCCTACGGCCGACATTAGCAATAGTGAGTTATAATTAAACTTTGTAGAAAAAATGTAGCTTCGTTGAAGTTATATATGATTAAAAATCGCAGGTAAATGTATGTACCTGCATTATTTTCATCGTTTTGTAAGCAATCCTGCAATCTCTGATATAGCCCGACTCTTACGTCGCTTTGGTGCGATCTAATCCACCGTAGTTTTTGTGTTTCAACTTTTATGTACATATCGTCGATGTATTGTAGTAGTAGACGACCTGCATAGTGATGCACGGAAATTCAATTTGCACGGATCTACGTGGAGATAGAATAATTTAGTAAATATTCAACAGTAATATTATGTTATGCGTAACTGAGAGTAATTGTTGAAGTAGTTGTAGTTGGTAGGAGTAATAGTCACAACAGCTTGTTTGTTCTGCATGATTTAATACTTCGTCGCCACGCCACCCATTTGAACCATATGGAAATAGCAAAAGATATTGTAGAGGCCCGTAATAGCCAGAATATTATTTTACAGGTAATAGTTCTCTGGATTATGTTTCTACAACTATGTCTCTATCATTTGCTTGCATGAAATCATCTGCGCCAACTAATACAGCTCCAACTTATGATGTTGTTGGAAGGGAGTACTGACGCTCTGTTGAAGGCCTTTCTTTTATCAGAAGTCTGCATTGGTGGAGATTCGAGTGTCTTGCAAATTGCCGTAAAGTTTGGACGAATGGATTTCCTGCATCCAGTATGCTGGAGATCTTTTCAATTGTTTGTAGAGTGAGGCCCAGACTCTTGTTCAACCTATTCTCCATTTCTTGCTCTGTATCATAAATGAACATTTGCAGAAAATGTAGTATACAATCATATTCTGGTAGTAGAGAGCCAATTCTATGATATATTGCACCGTGTTCTCTAAAAGTGTAGATACCCTGATTGAATGCTGGCATACTTTCATCGAATGTCACTCTCATTGAGGTAAATGAGAATATATGGTTGTATGAACATATATTCTATCCAAAATGACGTCCTTCTGTAGTTTGGGTTGTAAAGAATTCTAGAAGCTTGAGCGGTACTGGAATATCTAGTACATCGACCAATCCTCCTTTGCAACACTATTGAAAGTTAATTAACTTTAGGTTAGCTAATCACCTAGAGGGGGTGGGGTGAATAGGTCTTTGAGCTTTTGATAAATCTTTTGCTGGTTTCAAATTGTTCTATCTAGAGCTTGTCCTTAAATCTTGCAATCACAAAGAAAAACATGCACACACAGCAAACACCAGAATTTATAGTTGTTCCCCAATTGGGTACATCCACTTTCCCTCCCACCTATCCAACTTATTTGTTGGACTCGGCACAAACTCCTCCACTTATGCTCCTTAGAGCTTACACCTCAGGTCGTCAGCCTTACACAGAGATTCTTCTCAGAATTCACAAGGGTTCCCTTCTCAGAACCACAAGGGTTACTACCTCAGAGCTCTGTAGAGCTCCTAGAGCTCAGTGATACATAGATCACCTTCCTCAGCATTATTTCTAAGGCCTACACTCAGGCTTTTCAGCCCTATAGCTTCAGGTAAACGGCCCTACTCTCAGAGTGATGTAACACTCCTAAAACTCAATACCCTTTCAGGTACTACAGCTCAGCCTCCTCCAAGGCCTACAATCTCAGTGACAATCTTGTCACCTATAGCTCAGTGATCCACTAATCACCTACCTTAGGCACAAGGCCCTACACTCAGGCTGGGAGGACAGTCCTACCTCAGATCCACAATTGGATACTACCTCAGAGAGCAACACTCTCCTACCTCAGGAACTTAAGCCCTATAGCTCAGATCCTCACTTGGATCCTACCTCAGTGCCCCAAAAAGGAACCTACCTCAGTGACAAATTTGTCACCTACAGCTCAGGCACAAAGTGCCCTATACTCAGATTCAGGAAACCTGAATCCTACAGGAAATAAAACAGTAAGTTGAAGAAAATAAAATAACTGACTCAGAGAAATAACTCGAAGTCAACTTTGCTAGACTGAGCAGATTTCAGTCCAGCTCAATTATTGTAGAAGGAATCAGCCTTCTTCTACAGCTATCAATTTTTACTGCAACACAGATGAGCAGCTTCCACCTTACTGATGAGATGAATCAGCTAAACTATTCTGTTAAGAATAAAATTGCTGAGCTTTGAAGTGCTTCAGCTATACTTCTTTGCCTTCAGGCTATCTTGGCTGGACTTTGGCTTTCAAGCTTGATTGGAAGTAAATGTCCAGCCGCCTCTTTTCAATTTTTCTTCTTCTGTATACATTTGATTCGTTCAACCAAATCTCTTTTTTGTTTCCACTTTTATATGTGTTGATTTGAATCAACGACACCATAGTAAGTGTGCCACCAAGGATTGGAGAGCGCCAACTCCATCAGAAAGGGACAAAACATCTTTTGGTGCCGTAGCAGCTTTCCCACAACGGCTTCATGCAATATTAACTTTGATGACGTCAGCAGTGGTCATCAACATATGGACTTGGAAAATTTTCCTGAATCCCATCAAGCATTGAGTGGTGTTAAGACACTCAACGTAATCAACCTTGGCTCTCAGCGCTTCTGGAATTAGAAAATTCCCTGGCTTTGTCTCAACAGTTTAGTCTCAGCGGTCTCAGCAGTTTTTCATTATTAGGTGACACAAGCCTTTGTCTCAGCACTTTTTTCTTATCTGTTGTCTCAGCAGTTTTTGCACTTTAAATGTAACACCCCCTATCCGTTGCATAGCATATAGCAGTAGGTCTGGCCGGGGCCTGACGCCATATACCACAGACAGACCGGGTGGTTACTTATGGAAACCATCTAACCAATCTCAACGTCCTACACAGAGCATTCTAGCAGAAGCAGTTTATAAAAGTTGTAAACAAGAACCCAGCATCAAAGCACGAATGTCCACTAATACAAAATAGGAATGTTATACAAAATACCCAAAGGAAGCCTTAAGGCCTTACAAAATGTTTCACTTCAAATTACATGTTTTACAAACCACGGCACGCAGGCCGGTCATACATGAATAAAACAGTAAACACTTCCAATTGGGCCTTCGAGGGCCGGCTTCGCAAAAAGGGCTTTAGCCCGCTATTTACCGCTTGGTCCAGCTGCACCTGCAAGCAACAAACCACCGCACGGTGGCAAAACAAGGCAACGGTCAGCAATGCTGACCAAATTATAACTATCCCGCCCCCAACTCGGGGCGGCGATGCTCCTTCCCTGCATTTCGTTAGCATAAGCGAGCAATATATATATAATCATTTCATCACAGGCGGAGACTCAACGGCCACACACCCCGTGCACTCAGGGCACATTCTCGGTGAACGCAGTCTAAGTCTGCCGACTCACCGCCATCCCCTTTGGACGGCCAAACAATGAGCAGTTTGTCTTCCCGGCATGGGTCACGGTAATTAAAACCATAGACCGCCGAAGACTCTCATCTATGCCAAAGGCTCTAATCCGAACGACATAGAATGGGTACTGTTCCATCTAACCCGTGCTCACAACGCAACGGTAATTTAAACCATATGCGCCCGCAACGGTGATTTAAACCATATGCGCAGGTCAAACTTCTCCCGAGTCTCGTTTCCATCACATTTCACATAACCTGATTATGTTCAAGCTGGCTCTCAGGACACCAAGTTGGCAAGATCTCGTATCCGCCCAGTTTTTTCGGGTGCACCTTTGGGTTAATCCCCAAGGCTCCCTGCTGCAATCTACCGCATAGAAAACCCGAAAAACAATCCATAGCACGGAGTCTTCTCCGGCATTTATGCAATGCAACATCACCGATCCAGACCAACATGTCCGGATAGGCTTCACACATCATGCCTATGTCCGTTCTCGCTTACGGACTCTAAACAACGGGGACTTCACATATCTACCCGAAGGAACACCTCCAACTCTCCGCAAACTCGCGAGAGCGGGCTTCCTATGCAAAGAAAGAGAGCTACTCATGCTCAAGATGAGGATCGTTACCCTTGAGTTCCTCTTTGGCTCCATAGAAAAGTAATCGGATGAAAACCACCGCACTAGCGTTGCCTCCGTGGATCGGGAGTCGACTCGCGATTTGGAGCTTCGAAGCTCCTCCAATGGCAGGATCTAACTCCTTCTTCCTCCCTTGGCTCTCCTCTCTCTCTAAGGATTTAGAAAGATGATAAGGTATGAAAAGTGAGGGTTTTCCAAGTCCACTCACGGGTATATCCCTTCAGGAACAACCCCCAGTCGTTGGATCTTCAGTTAAAGAAATGAACGGCTTCGATTCGGGACTGAAATGCCCAATCTGGGCCGAATACGGCCTGGCACACGCCCGTGTCCAGGGCCGTGTGCCGCATTCGCCGTCAAAATCGAATCACCTGGAACCTCACACGGGTATCGAACACGCCCGTGTTTGAGCTGACACGCCCGTACAAATAGTGTCTCCACAGCTTCAAGGCAAAAATCACGGCCGCTAACTCCAAGTCATGGACCGGATAAATACTCTCGTGCACTTTTAGATGTCTCGAGCCATAAGCTATCACACTTCTGTGCTGCAGTAGCACGCAACCCAAACCGCTGCCTGAAGCATCGCTATATATCTCATAGCCTTCTATCCCAACCGGCGAACTCAGCACAGGCGCCGTGGTCAACCGACACTTCAACTCCTCAAAAGCTCGCGCCCACTCCGGCATCCAAACGAACTTATGCTCCTTCCTCGTCAAAGTAGTGAGAGGTAACGCTAACCGCGAGAAGTTCTCTACGAAGTGCCTAAAATAGCCGGCAAGCCCCAAAAAGCTCCGGACTTCTGCTACCATAGCAAGCTCAGGCCACTCCCGTATCGCAACAATCTTCGCCGGATCCACAGCAATACCCTCTCCACTCACTATATGCCCGAGGAACGCTACTGAGGATAGCCAAAACTCGCACTTCGAGAACTTGGCATACAACTGATTTCTCCTTAGCGTCTCCAACACCAAATGAAGATGCTTGAAGTGATCTTCCTCACTTTGCGAGTACACCAATATATTGTCGATGAAGACGATCATGAAATGGTCCAAGTACTCCCTAAACGTCCTGTTCATCAAATCCATGAACACTGACGACGCATTAGTCAGCCCAAACGGCATGACCGTAAACTCATAATGCCTGTATCTCATACTAAACGCTGTCTTCGGGATATCACTCTCCCTTATTCGCAGCTGATAGTACCCAGCCTTGAGATCCAACTTCGAGTACACCGTCGACCCGACTAAATGATCAAAGAGATCATCAATCCGGGGTATCGGGTACTTGTTCTTCTCGGTCAGCTTGTTTAACTCTCGATAATCAATACATAGCCTCAAGCTTTCGTCCTTCTTCTTAACAAAGAGGACCGGTGCGCTCCAAGGTGAAGAACTCGGGCGCACATACCCTTGATCCAACAACTCTTGCAGTTGAACTTTCAGCTCCGCCATTTCCTTAGGTGCTAGCCGATACGGAGATCGTGACACAGGCTTTGCACCTGGCACTAGCTCGATCGTAAAATCTATCTCCCGCTGAGGCGGGGCTCCAGGAAGATCCGCGGGGAACACATCAGGGTATTCCGATACCACTGAAATATAATACAACGCGGGCTTCGGCTTTGCAACCTCCACTAGTGTAAAGAACAGTTCTGCACCGGCACGAACCGCCTTCACCACCTGAAAAGCAGACATCAACGTCTTGCTCGACCCCTTTAAGCCCGTAAAAGTCGTCTCACGACTTGCTCCCAGCTTGACTTCCTTGCTACCGCAATCTATATGGGCCTGCTGCTCCGAGAGCCAGTCCATGCCAAATATGATGTCGAACTCCACTAACGGAAGTAAAGACGCCCGCAGGTCGAACTCCTTCTCCCCAATATGAATCTTAACATCGCAGATCCTATCCGCTTGCATCGAACACCTATTGGGCAACAACACATCCAACTTATCCTTCGCCATCGAAGAAGGGACTCCGATGCGTGATATAAATCCTTCGGACAAGAAGGAGTGTGAAGCTCCCGTATCGAAGAGTGCTCGTGCCGGATTTCCACAAATCAATACAAATCCTAAATAAGTAGTGGTAAGGTAACATGTCCATAACAAGTATTTAAAGAAAGTGACTTGCTATAAATTAAATCGTACCTGTCACCACATCAGCCTGTTTGATGGCCTCCTGTTGGCCAAGATTGTAGACCCTTGGTTGGGCCGGAGCATAATGGGATGCGGTCGACTCCACCGCCTTTCCCTTTTCTTCATAAGTAGCTCCCGGCCTCCTCTCGGACTTAGGACGTCCGCTCCAACAATCACGGGCAAAATGCCCCGTCTTTCCACAAGTAAAACACGCACCCGGGGTCCGACTCGTAGTCGCCCCAGAAACACCAGAAGGAGCTGGACCCGAAGTCCTATGCTTCTTAAAGAATCTTTGATAGCCAGGCTTTGAAGTAGTCGGCACTTTGAACCCAGATTTCTTCTCGCACAAGCTTTTCTTTGCCTGCACATTCTTCATGTCCTTCTCCAAGGACCGGGTCGTGTTGACCAAGGTTAAGAAACCCTGCGTCATCGGCCCCGAAAGTAGTAGTCTCAACTCATCCCTCAAGCCTTCATAAAAGCGATTAGTCTTGCGCTCCTCATCCACGATGGTGGAGCTAGCATATCGACTCAAACGAGTGAACTCATGGAGATATTCATCCACGCTCTTCTCACCCTGAACCAACTTCAGAAACTCATTCTCCAACGCTATCTTCTGCGTCGAAGGGAGGTATCTAGCCAAGAACAATCTCGAGAACTCCTCTATCGAGACATCACCAAGTTGCCTACCCCTCAGTAAGTGCAGCTCCAATCCTTCCCACCACATCCTCGCTTCACCGTCCAGAAGGAACGTAGCGATGGTGGTCATTTGCCACTCCTCCGTCTCCGTCGCTGTCATGACTCTCTTCACCCTTGAGAGCCAGTCTTCAGCCTGAGATGGGGTTCCCAACCCCGAGAATAACGGAGGGTTAAAGCTCATTACATGCTTCAGCTGCCTCTCAGTTTCCCTCCTTGGCACCACCGGTTCCACAACCACTTGCTCCACCCTCCTCGGCTCAGCCTCTTGAAGAGGTACTTGCTCCATCACAGGAGCGGGCTGCTGCGCTTGCCTTCCAGGCTGCGCATTAATCACGGCCAACACCGCTTCAGCCACCAATCGTATGTTCTCCGCCGATAGAGGTGTTGCGGGAGCAACATCCGGTGCACTACTAGCCTCAGAAACTCGGCGTTCTGACGGCCCAACACTACTTCTGGTCACCTATAGTGGTACAAAACACCGTTAAGCGACCAAATAGTATTGCAAACAGCAATTATAGGAACACGCAGGTTCCTCAAACACGAGTATTTTCATTCCTAAGTGGACATTCATGGGTTCTTTTACCATTATAACGATGACGCACACAATGTGCTCACCACCCCTTAAAAAGAATTCGTCCACGAATTCAGGTTAAGCCCAACCAAAACCAGTAGTCTGATACCAAATTGTAACACCCCCTATCCGTCGCATAGCATATAGCAGTAGGTCCGGCCGGGCCCCGACGCCATATACCACAGACAGACCGGGTGGTTACTTATGGAAACCATCCAACCAATCTCAACGTCCTACACAGAGCATTCTAGCAGAAGCAGTTTATAAAAGTTGTAAACAAGAACCCAGCATCGAAGCACGAATGTCCACTAATACAAAATAGGAATGTTATACAAAATACCCAAAGGAAGCCTTAATGCCTTACAAAATGTTTCACTTCAAATTACATGTTTTACAAACCACGGCACGCAGGCCGGTCATACATGAATAAAACAGTAAACCCTTCCAATTGGGCCTTCGAGGGCCGGATTCGCAAAAAGGGCTTTAGCCCGCTATTTACCGCTTGGTCCAGCTGCACCTGCAAGCAACAAACCACCGCACGGTGGCAAAACAAGGCAACGATCAGCAATGCTGACCAAATTATAACGATGCCGCCCCCAACTCGGGGCGGCGATGCTCCTTTCCTGCATTTCGTTAGCATAAGCGAGCAATATATATATAATCATTTCATCACAGGCGGAGGCTCAACGGCCACACACCCCGTGCACTCAGGTCACATTCTCGGTGAACGCAGTCTAAGTCTGCCGACTCACCGCCATCCCCTTTGGACGGCCAAACAATGAGCAGTTTGTCTTCCCGGCATGGGTCACGGTAATTAAAACCATAGACCGCCGAAGACTCTCATCTATGCCAACGGCTCTAATCCGAACGACATAGAACGGGTACGGTTCCATCTAACCCGTGCTCACAACGCAACGGTAATTTAAACCATATGCGCCCGCAACGGTAATTTAAACCATATGCGCAGGTCAAACTTCTCCCGAGTCCCGTTTCCATCACATTTCACATAACCTGATTATGTTCAAGCTGGATCTCAGGCCACCAAGTTGGCAAGATCTCGTATCCGCCCAGTTTTTTCCGGGTGCACCTTTGGGTTAATCCCCAAGGCTCCCTGCTGCAATCTACCGCGTAGAAAACCCGAAAAACAATCTATAGCACGGAGTCTTCTCCGGCATTTATGCAATGCAACATCACCGATCCAGACCAACATGTCCGGATAGGCTTCACACATCATGCCTATGTCCGTTCTCTCTTACGGACTCTAAACAACGAGGACTTCACATATCTACCCGAAGGAACACCTCCAACTCTCCGCAAACTCGCGAGAGCGGGCTTCCTATGCAAAGAAAGAGAGCTACTCATGCTCAAGATGAGGATCATTACCCTTGAGTTCCTCTTTGGCGCCATTGAAAAGTAATCAGATGAAAACCACCGCACTAGCGTTGCCTCCGTGGATCCGGAGTCGGCTCGCGATTTGGAGTTTCGAAGCTCCTCCAATGGCGGGATCTAACTCCTTCTTCCTCCCTTGGCTCTCCTCTCTCTCTAAGGATTTAGAAATATGATAAGGTATGAAAAGTGAGGGTTTTCCAAGTCCACTCACGGGTATATCCCTTCAGGAACAACCCCCAGCCGTTGGATCTTCAGTTAAAAAAATGAACGGCTTCGATTCGGGACTGAAATGCCCAATCTGGGCCGAACACGGCCTGGCACATGCCCGTGTCCAGGGCCGTGTGCCGCATTCGCCGTCAAAATCGAATCACTTGGAACCTCACGCGGGTATTGAACACGCCCGTGTTCGAGCTGACACGCCCGTGTTCGAGCTGACACGCCCGTGTTCCACCTGACACGGCCGTGTGACCGGCCGTGTACCCCATGATTTTTCCCCAAAATCAACCCGAGCACTGCACGGGTTCTAGGACACGCCCGTGTCCTTACCCGTGTCACCTTGACACTCCTGGACCCCAGGCCGTGTACACGGTCTCGACACTCGACATTTCACCGAGTGAAGATCGTCGACCTGATGACACGGCCTTGGACACGCCCGTGTCCTAGGCCGTGTGCCTTGTCTCGACGATCGTCGAGCGAATCTCGACGACTCCCCGGGAAGATCGTCGACACGGGTCGACACGCCCTGCGACATGCCCGTGTCGCAGGCCGTGTGCCCAGTCTCAGCGAATCGTCGAGAGAATCTCTACGACTTCGCGGCTAAGTGTCGACACACGCTTGACACGCCCTGGGACACGCCCGTATCCCAAGCCGTGTGCCTGCTGCCAGAACCCAAACTGGCCCAAAACGTCCCCCTTTTGCTCCTTTGAGTTTCGGGGCGTTACATTAACTATCTCAGCGGTTTTGTCTCAGTGGTGTCAGCTGTTTTTCATTATCGACTGAGACAAGCCTTTGTTTCAGCACTTTGTTCTTATCTGCTGTCTCAGCGGTTTTTGCACATTACTTTCTCATAAGTTTTCCTCTTAACAGTCTCAGTGCTTCCTTCTTCATTAGAAGCTTTGAGTGAATCTGCTTCACTGAACGCTTCTAGACTTGGAGAAATCCAGCCAGTTTTCTCAGTTGTCTCAGCGGTCTCAACGCTTTCTTCTCAGTTGTCTCAACTATCTCAGTGGTCTCAACGCTATCTTCTCAGTTGTCTTCAGCTGTCTCAACGCTATTTTCCCAGCTTTATCAGCTGTCTCAGCAGTCTCAACACCTTCTTCTCAGCAGTCTCAGTGTTTTTTCCTTGGACTGATTTTCTAGCTTTAGCTTGACAGGCTTTGAGTTGAGCTCGACGAACCGCAAACTGAGCTCGACGAACTTTCAACTTCTCAGTGGTCTCAGCGCTTTTTGACTTGGTCAATATTTCTCTTGCTTTAGCATGACAAGTGTTTGGCTGAGCTCAACGAACTGTAAGCTGTGCTTGACGAACTTCAACCTGAGCTCGACGAAAGTTGAAACCTGAACTCTTGTGCTTATCCCATTGTATATTGAGTTGCGCTCGACGCTCAACGAGCTGAGTTCGACGAACTCTGAGCTGAGCTCGATGAAATTTGAGTTTACTGCCCATCTCATTTTTCTTCACTTGTCCAACCATGGACTACCTGCATGCTTGAACTAAAGCACACATCAAAAACATTATGTGTGTATGTCATTGACCCGTTTGACTTCTTACAAATCTGGGATATTGGGATCAATAGATCCAACAATCTCCCGATATTTGAAGAAGTCAAAACAATACAGGTCATTGACAACACAACATTTCATCATAAAAAAATTAATAGTAGTAGAGTGTAGAAGTGTTGCCATTTCTCCAGCCTGTGGAGAATTACTTACTCCCCCTTTCACTCTGTCATCCTTACTATTCCACTTGTATGTACTTCTTAGCCCTTAACTTCTTTCCTCCCCCTTTTTGACTTCTATAATAGGGAGCACGCTGATTGGTTGTTCTCCCCCTATATATCTAAGCTGTTGGGCTAGCTCCCCCTCAACACTTGCACACCATCTTCAGTATCTAGAGGAAGAGCTTGTTCTACTTGCAAAATAAACAATGCAGCATATGGTAAAAGAGAGAATTAAAGCTACACAAGATTCAACATGCCCAATTCAAATTTGAAGGTGTTGAACTTAGCTTCATCTAGTGGCTTATTGAAGATATCAGCCACTTGCTTGTCACCGGAGACAAACTCAAGGTAGATGTCTTCCCTTTCCACATATTCTCTAATGAAATGATACCTAATTTCTATATGCTTAGTCCTGCTATGGGAGATAGGATTCCTAGCTATAGAAATTGTACTAGTAGAATCACAAAAGAGTGGAGTTCTACTTATCTGAACATTGTAGTCCTGAAGTTGAAGCTGGATCCACAGCAACGGAGCACAGCAGCTTCCAGCTGAAATATACTCTGACTCTGCTTTTGTAACATCCCATTTCCAACTAGACCCCTAAGAGTGGTTTTGGCCATGACTAGGTCATGACAAACCCTAGGAAGCCAGTAATGGGTCAAGAGATAGGGGACAGAAAGGTGGGGGATCACCATGGTCTGCAAATAGTAGAACTCTGAACAATGGTTTAGGATGACCATGGGCTACACCTTGACCCCAAGACCCTACCACAACACCCCCAATACCTTGGGAGGCCCATTAGAGCCATAAGGACCCATTGGGGTCAAACAAAGAGGCTCAGTTGACCAAGGTCAACCCTAGCCCTAAATGGGTCAAACTAGCCTACTTAGGGTCAATTGACCTACTCCTAGCCTAGAGGACCCCACCTATGCCCTCCTAACCCTAAAGTGAGGTCAATGGGTCACTAAGGACACATTGGGGTCAGCCCTAAAGGCCAGGTTGACCCAAGTCAACTCAAGCTCCTAATCTGGTCAAAGTACCCTTACTAAGGGTATGTGACCTCCAAAGTGCAGGGTAACCCTACATAACCCTTCCTAGACCTTAGGGGAGGCCAATGGGTCACCAAGGACCCAATGGGGTCAACCCAAATGGTTATGTTGACCCAAGTCAACTCTAGCCCTAAAATGATCAAAGTGCCCTTACCAAGGGGCATGTGACCCCCAAGATGCCCAACCAACCTTACTCAAGTCTTCCTAGACCTTAAGGGAGTCCAATAGGTCATCAAGGACCCATTGGGGTCAACTCAAATGGTCATGTTGACCAAGGTCAACTCTATTCTAGTGTTAGGTCAAATTAGCCTAAATGAGTCAACCCAAGCTCAACCCCTTTTTCCTTTTAAGTTAACCACAATATAATGAAATATTATGGGTGGAAAGGGCTGCCAATAGGCTGGGGAGTCAGCATGGTCAGCTTGGGTGACTAGGAAAGAGAGAGAAAGCTTCATTCCATACTAATGGAGGAGAGAGAAAAGGGGAAAGAGAGTTGAAGGAGGAGATTGGCCAAGGAAAGGCCAATGGTCCCCATTGATGGCAGCATTCATCTCCTCCAGTGAAGGGGAGGAGTTTCCAGCCGTTTTCCTGGCTGTCAAGGGACTGTTACAGCCTCCACCATCATGGCCGAAACAAGCCTTTAATGGCCATGATGGCCATGGCAGTTTCTTCCATTCTTCTCCCCCTCTGATGTTTTAAACATCATCAGTGAGCTTGGAGAAGAATTCCCCAATCCTTAACTGAAGAAATCCGGCGAGTTTACTGGGAGATTGCAGAATTCCGATCGGCGGCGCCACCACCATGTCAACCCGCAGATCCGCTCGTCTCCAGGCCGCCAACAAGGTCCTCCTCCTCCTCCTTTCTCATGGGTAGATCTTAGGTTTCATTAGGGCCAAGGTTTGGGCACAATTGAGCCCGATCCAATTCGCAAAATTCATGGCTTTCGGCCGAAAATTTTATTGGTTGGATCGCCGGAATCCGCCCCTCCGGCGGCTGTGCCGCCGTCTGGCGATAGCCACCACCTCAACGGAGGTGATGGTGGCGGTGGCCGGCCGGGGAAGGGACTGGGTGGCCGGCGGCAGACGCTTGAAGTCGGCACAGGAAGAAGCAATCCTGGTCGTTGGCTCATCGGGGATGATAACCCAGCGCCGTCGATCTGCGCCAAGATTCGCGCGGCATCAAATCAGATACTTTAGGATTTAAATAAATATCATTTCATTTCTGTCACATTAGATGTATTTAATGTATTTAATTTTTAAAAATACTTAGGGACCCTGAATGGAAATCTGCCCAACACGAAAATTGTAGCTTCGGGTGTCTAGTTTGTAGCAAAAATTGCTTGGACCCTTTTGGGCCACTGGTTAGACCAGGGCACCCCTTTTGGTAGGACCTATGCCTAGGCCTAAACAGAAATTATTTTTGGTGCTCACACTTCATTCCTTGTCCAAACAAGTTGAAATTTGGGCAGTGAGAAAGTCTTAGTCGTATCTAGAACCTGTCCAAAATTTAGAATTTTTTGAGAATATTTTTCTATAGTTTTTAGAAAAAATTAATAAATCATGATTAATTTAATTATGTGACTTAATTAATTTAAAACTCCCCCAAATTTTGGTGGGTGGTCTTAGATGTCATGATAGGTATAGGGTTAAAACTTTAGCTCATTTGGAGATGTTTAGGATAGGTAATTTACCCACCCTATATATGACCTTATAAGGGTATTTTGGTCAAAAGCCACTATTTGATGGTTGAGTGGCCAAATTCCCTCATTAGAGGCTGAAATTTTGGCCACTGATATAATTTGACTTTTTACACTCACTTATGAAGTTTGGAGTGGTTTGGACTAGGGTAGCCCTAGAATTTTAGGGTAGGCCCTTTAGGGTAAATTTCTAGGGTTTGAAGAATTTGGGGTCAAAAGACCTTGGATGGTCTTGAAACTTGGGAATGATGTCCATAGGGTTACTATGGTCCTGTGGTTAAAATTTTAGGGCATTTGGAATAATGTAAACCCCTTAAATCTATAACCCTAGTTTAGGGCACTAGCTTTGAAATCATAAGATCTAATACCAAAACTTTCTGAAAAGGGCTGAGTTTTTGAATGGGTAGTTGATTAGGGTATATATATCTCTGGAAATTTTATAATAAATTTTGGATGAATATTTTTGGTATTTTATTCACAAAGTCATGTTTTACAATTTTCACTTAGGAATTTTTGGAGAAAAGTATACTTGATTAAATCTGATGAAACTTAGCAAAGGGGCTTGTAATCATGGTACCCATCTCTGTAAAGTTTTATGAAATTTTTGAAGAATGATATTTAGTAGTTGCTTCTTTAATTATTTAATTCTATGGGACTTTGGTAAATTTAATAATGACATTTAAATGGTCAAAAAAATTTTAATTTCTTCATCATGATGTTTCTAGTTCCTTATGAAGCCCTAGTAATTTTTACATAATTATTGGAGACATATTTGTGGCACTTCCTTCATTATATTTGGTCTTAGGAATTATTTTTAATAAATCCTTAGAGGTCAAGAACTATCTGGAAAATTATGAAAATTGGCAAACAATAATATTTCTCTGTTATTTAGTGAATAAAAATTTTAGGAGGCCATTACCTGAGAAAATCTTATGGTTCATGTTCAAATTGACTATGGCCTAGTTTTGAGGAAAATTCAATAAATAGTAGATTAATTGGGAAAATATGATTTTCTGAATTTAGACTATATTTATCACAATAGACCTCTGGTAAAATTTGTAGAGTTATTGGAGGAGAATTTAGAGTATCACCTATTGAGTACATCATATTAGCTTAGGGAGGTCTGCAATTAGTAAAAACAGCAGAAATCAAATTAAAGTGCACAATGAGTTTAGCAAGTTGGAATAATGGGGCATTAGTCTGGTAGGTGAATTAGGTTTGTCATCAGAAGTGTAGATGAGTAGTGGAGGTTGGTTAGAGTTGTGTGGGGTTCGGGATCGACAAAGGATCACTCATCCTCGTTGAAAAGAAGGAGTCATATACACTTGGGTTAGAATTCAATTATAACCCTAAGGGATTGAGAGATTTGTGTAGTAACCAATAATAATAAGTGCCTTGCGAAAGGGAGCTTTGGGCGTAATCCCATCGTAGTTCCTAGTGCCTTCGAGAGCCCTTCACGGGGAATACCTTGGGCAGTCCTGGGCTAACGCAACTCATAGGAATAATGAACTTCAAGAGTAACTAGAATAATTAGGGTTTCACTCTCACACACCCCGAGGTTACGGGAAGTAGTTTTGGCTAGATGATCAAGCAGTAGGCTCGGTCGTTGTGGTAAGAGGGCAGGATGGCCCGGTGAGCTTCGGCTCGGTGTTGGTACGTAAATTTGCATGTGCATAAAAGGAATGAAATTAAGGTGGTGGGTCTTCGGTATTGGAGGTTCTTAGCACAGACACCAATACGTTGACTCGGCAAGTGTTGTGATAGCACTTCGCCAACAGAAGTCCGGTGCGCCAGCCGGCAAGAGTACGCAGGAGTCCGCTTAGTGAACCAGCGTTGAGGCGTACGATAGGTCTGACCAGTAGTGCTATACTGGTTTAGAGGTGGGCGAGGCCCAACCCACCGCTTCCGTCTGCCACTACGGAGGTATCCTGGGAGGTGAGGCTCCAGAAGGGGGGAACCAAAGGTCTGTGTGCACAGAGTCGGGTGTGTGTGTTGCACTTGCTTGATCCATCATACCCACTTGCATGTCATAGCATAAGCGATTCATTTAACACTTTGACACCTAAAATATAAGTGGTATGGGACACTTATACATTAGGCCCTGCAAAACGACCCCTTGGTCTATAAGCTTGTGTGGGCAAGTTTATAAATTAAGGTTAATTTTCTTTACATATATATATTACTGTTAATAACCGACACCCCAACGTATAAATTGGTATGGGACTCTTTATACGATGGGAGCCTTGCAAAAGACCCCTTGCTTATATGTACCCATATAAGTTAAGGTTACTTTACTTTACTTGTTTACAAATATGTTTAGTTACTATATAAATTGCTAGTTTTAGGTCCACCGTCACCTGCATTTGATATACTCTCCGCTTTCAAGTCCTCCCTTTCTTCCTCTCCGCTCGGTGCCTAGGAGCCATGGGGGAAGGGGTGGGGGATGATAGGACTTAGTCTTTTAGACTAACGGTTTTCGAACCACATCATTTAGGGGATCGCGGAGTTCAGATTGGAGGAGCAGCCCCAGAGGTCGACACGCTTGGAGATAGGGCAGTCTAGCACAGGAGTTCAGACAGCTGGGACCGTGAGGCCCTTACTCTAGTAGTGTTTATTTTATTTCCACATGAGAGATCTTGTGGTGAGGAATTGTTGTATCGGGCATAAGCCCTTATTTACAGTGCTTAGTTTTGTGGACTCTCCCATCGTGGAGATATTTTACTTGATGTGATATTTCTGTGGACTTTTACTTAGAGTTTTGCTTCGCATGTTATTACTCTAATTTTGTTACTATGCTGCGATCGAATTGGCCGGCAGAAACGGCGTTTTGTGGTGATGACGCTTCCGGGCGAGAAGGTGTCACCGCAAAGCGAAGGTTCTGGGCATAAGAGCCTGTGTTTTAAAAAAAAAATTGGGGTCTTACAAGTGGTATCAGAGGAAAACCCCGATCGAAAAGTAACAGTCCACAACCCCTGGTCCACCCCCGCGCGAGCTTAGTTTGCGGACAAACTAGCAGCGGAAGCAGTGGTGAGACCCTAAGGAGGAATCACTTGTAAAATAGTCCACTTTGCATATATTTGAGTTGATTACCCACTAATATAGTTTGTTTCGCAGCCTCTAGCTCAGCCCACACCACAAGGCGGGGCCCAGCGGACTCCGGACGTTGCACCACCTCCCCCGGTCCCTACTCCTTTCCTACAGTCGGAGGTGGGACAGACGTTGACAGCCATTTTGGATGCTTTCAGGGCTCAACAGGTTCTGGCTCCGCAGCCAAACCCGGGGACCAACTGGCTGAGTATCTTTCGAGGACTCGCTCCCCCATCCTACTGTGGGACTGAGTCTGTCGTCCGGACAGAGGAGTGGCTAGATATCATGTACGAGATGTTGAATGGGATCAAGTGCCCGTGGGAGGAAAGGGTGCCCTTGGTCGTGTCTTGCTTGGAATCTCATGCTAAGAGGTGGTGGAAGACTTCCCTGGATACGATTTTTGCTGACAGGACGGCTGCGGAGATAGCTTGGGAGGAATTCAAGGGCGCGCTATTGGAGCACTTTGTTCCGCAATCAGCCAGAGATGAGCTGGAGGACAGGTTTTTGCAGTTGAGGCAAGGGAGCAAGACGGTGGTGGAGTACCACCGAGAGTTTGATCATTTAGCCCGGTTTGCAGACTCATATCAGTTGGACGAAGCTGGGTATACGAAAAGGTTCTACAAGGGCCTGCGGGAGGAGCTGAGGGAGAGCTTACTATTTGTATCTGACGGGCCCATCTCCCGGATTTTGGAGATGGCGAAAAGAATCGAGGCGGATTGGCTTACTACTCGGGGCCGGAAGCGGCCAAATGAAGACCAGAGTCGGGGAGCCCGAAATGATCAGCGGCGGGGCCGCATCACAGATGGAAGAAGGGTAGAAGACCAGCCTCATCAGGAGGCGAGACAGGAGATAGGAAGACCAGTGTTGATGGCTCCACCACCAGTTCAGAGGCGGGACGAACAGAGACCCGGGGGAATGGCGTATCAACCGCCAGTGTGCTTCGATTGTCACCAGGTGGGGCACATTAGGAGGAACTGTCCCATGGGGAGGGCACCCCCACCAGCACCACAGGCTGCCCCACCAGCACCATACTTCGGAGGCCGGGGTCGTGGCCGAGGACGTGGATACCCAGGTGGCGATCGTAGACCGGAAAGGGAGCAGGTGCATGCCTTGGATCTGGCACAGCCTCGAAACCCGGAGCAAGTCATAACAGGTATGACAAGAGTTTTTTAAATTATTTAAATAAAAATTCTGTTATCTCTGCTGTCAATTTTTTTTTGGAACTTCTCAAAAAAAATGATTAAATAGGAAGAAACTAGTTACAGAATCCTAAGACATTTAACCGATCCAGGTATAGTCTTCGTCAGCGGCAAACCCGCCTACACATTGTTCGACACGGGTGCTTCGCACTCGTTCGTATCAGAGGCTTTCGTGGAAGGGCTAGAAGGTGTAGAACGGTTCACAGGCCTGACGAGGAGGGTGCGTTTACCTGATGGATCGGAGCTATTCACCTCTGCCCACTGCAACATGGAGGCGGAGATTGGTGGGAAGCCATTCGAAGTGGCGGCAACGATTCTTAGAATGCCAGTCTTCGAGTTGATCCTGGGCATGACATGGTTGCACTGGAACCATGCCCAGATTGATTGTCAAGCGAAGAAGATCACAGTGAGGCATGGAGACTCGTTTATTGTCATCGAAGGTATAAGATCCGCCTCTTGTGTGCTTTTATCTTCAGTACAGGCCGTTAAGGCCCATCTACAGGGGGAAGAGGTCTACCAGATTCTGTTTGAGATAGAGGAGGCCAAGGGGGCCATGACAGACATCCCAGTGGTGTGGGACTTCGTCGACGTCTTCCCAGAGAAATTGCCAGGACTACCTCCGTGTCGAGAGCAGGATTTTCAGATAGAGTTAGTACCCGGAGCCAGGCCGGCATCTAGGGCCCCTAACCGGATGGCCCCGAAGGAGTTGGCAGAGTTCCGGAGTCAGCTGCAGGAACTTGTAGAGGCAGGGTTCGTCCGGCCAAGTTCTTCACCGTGGGGAGCCCCGGTGCTGTTTGTCAAGAAGAAGGACGGAAGTCTCCGCCTGTGCATAGACTATCGAGCGCTGAATAGACTCACGGTTCGGAATACCTACCCACTCCCACGAATCGATGAGTTGTTCGACCAGCTGGAGGGAGCACATTTCTTCTCGAAACTTGACTTAAGGTCAGGTTATTATCAGCTGCGGATCCGAGAAGAGGACATTCCGAAGACCGCTTTCAGTAGCCGATACGGACTGTTCGAGTTCACAGTGATGCCGTTCGGGCTCACGAATGCACCATCAGCATTTACGAGCCTTATGAACAGGGTGTTCAAGGAATATTTGGATGTATTCGTCATCATCTTTATTGACGACATCCTTGTCTACTCAAAGACGGAAGGGGAGCACGCACGACACCTGGCCTTGACATTGGAAAGGTTACGGGAGCATCAGCTGTACGCAAAATTCAGCAAATGCCAGTTTTGGCTAAAGGAGGTGGCCTTCTTGGGCCATATCGTCAGTGGGGCTGGGTTGGCGGTAGACCCGGCCAAGATTCTGGCCGTTCAGGATTGGCCACCATTGAAGACGGCGACAGATGTACGGAGCTTCTTGGGACTTGCCGGGTACTACCGGAAGTTTGTAGAGGGATTCTCCCGGATCGCGCTCCCTCTTACGACTCTGACGAAGAAGGAATCCCCTTTTATTTGGAAACCACAGTGCGAGGCAGCCTTCGTGGAGCTGAAGAGTCGGCTCACTTCGGCTCCCATCCTCGCTATTCCGTCAGGAAGGGAGGGATTCCAGGTGTATACCGACGCCTCCTACCAAGGGATGGGTGCCGTTCTGATGCAGAACGGGCATGTGATAGCTTATGCCTCTCGACAGTTGAAGATTCACGAGAAAAATTACCCGGTCCACGATCTGGAGATGGGCGCGGTAATCTTCGCCTTGAAGATTTGGCGGCACTATCTGTACGGGGTTCATTGCGACATCTTCTCCGACCACCAGAACCTGAGATACGTGGACACGCAAAAAGACCTCAACATCAGACAAAGGCGTTGGGTGGAGTTCCTGACAGATTATGAGTATATTATGCACTACCACCCTGGGAAGGCGAACGTGGTGGCGGATGCGTTGAGCCGGAGAGGAGATGCTGCAGGGAAGGGACCTCAGCTTATGTCTATGGAGCTGGTCCGGTCTTTCGGGGACATGCAGATATCCCTAGTATCCGAGGACGATCCAGAATTATACATGGAGTATCTGGCGTCGATGATCGCTATTGATGATATCCGGGACCGCATCAGGGAAGGGCAGAAGACAGACCCTCGGGCGGAACCGATATTTCGAACCTTGGAGGAGGGTTCGACGGGGGATTATTCCTTGAAGGATGGGCTATTGTACTTCAGAGGAAGGATTTATATACCCGCAGGAGGTCAGATTCGGGAGGATATCATGGCGGAAGCGCATTGCAGTAGGTATTCGATACACCCGGGAATCACCAAGATGATGGCCGATCTGAAGAGGATGATGTTCTGGCCAGGAATGAAGAGGGATATTACACACTTCGTGACCCATTGCGAAGCCTGCCAGTTGGTGAAGGCGGAATGCAGAAACCCCGCGGGATTATTGCAACCTCTTCCAGTGCCAGAGTGGAAGTTAAAGGATATTGCGATGGATTTTATTCATGGTCTCCCCCGATCACGAACGGGAAATGATTCGATTTGGGTCATCGTAGATCGATTGACGAAGGTGGCTAGATTTATACCAGTCAGGAAGGACGATTCAGTGGGGGTTCTGGTTCGGAAGTTTGTGGAGCAGTACATTCGCTATCATGGAGTACCCAGGACGATCGTGTCAGATCG
The DNA here is from genome assembly GCA_039583875.1 of Platanthera guangdongensis. Taxonomy (NCBI): domain Eukaryota; kingdom Viridiplantae; phylum Streptophyta; class Magnoliopsida; order Asparagales; family Orchidaceae; genus Platanthera; species Platanthera guangdongensis. The sequence continues at coordinate 139,739,454 of CM077158.1, read as the reverse complement.
GGACGGTAGGTTTACATCTAGGGAATGGCGGTCGGTTCAGGCATACTTGGGCACTCGACTGACTTTTAGCACCGCCTTCCACCCTCAGACGGACGGGCAGACAGAGCGCACAAATCGGACACTGGAAGACCTGCTACGTCTATGCATCCTAGACCGAGGAGAACCTTGGGAAAAGATGTTACCGATGGTGGAATTCTCGTACAACAACAGTCATCAGGCCAGCATAGGCATGGCCCCCTACGAGGCTCTATATGGACGGAAATGCAGAACCCCACTCTCTTGGATTCAGGACGAGGACCCAAAGGCTTTGGGATCGGATTTTGTTGAAGACACCGAGGCTCAGGTGAGGTTGATCAGGGACAGGATGTTAGAGGCACAGAGCAGGCAGGCCAAGTATTATGACGCCCGCCATCGTCAGGTGGAATTTCAGGTCGGGGACCGAGTGTTTTTGAAGATCCGGCCTATGCATGGAGTTTCTCGGATGCGTGGCCGAAGGAAGAAGCTCAGCCCCAGATATATGGGCCCTTACAGGATCCTGGAGCGGATAGGGGTCCTAGCTTACAGGCTGGAGTTGCCACCAGAGCTGGCAGCTCTGCATGATGTTTTCCACATATCCTCGCTGAGAAGGGCTCTACTACGCCCAGAGCAGCAGATTCTGACCACCGAAGGGCCGGTAGCTTCAGACCGGTCAGTTCGTTTGGAGCCGGTTAGGATCGACGACCGAGGAGTACGAGTCCTGCGTCGCAAGAAGGTCCCATTAGTCAAAGTCCTGTGGAGGAACTACGGCCAGGAGGAGCATACCTGGGAGCCGCAGGACCTGATGCGACAAAGATACCCAGAGCTATTCAGTCAGGTATACCTCTCAGACCCCTCAAGATGTTAATTTATTCTCCTGCTTTAATTTACTAAGGGCTGCTCTAGGCAGATAGAGGATTATCTTTTGTTTATTGGGGGCTTATCCTTATTTATTGGGATCTTGGTCTGCCGATTGGGCGAAATGGTCATAGATCTAGGTTTCCCTTTAAACCAATTTTAGCAAACAAGCCGCCATGCTGGGATGTTACAAGGTTCTTTTCTTCGGTACTAAGTCTCGTAGACTCAACCTTGATTTCGGGGACGAAATCTTTGTTATGTTTATTGGGATTTGTAACATCCCATTTCCAACTAGACCCCTAAGAGTGGTTTTGGCCATGACTAGGTCATGACAAACCCTAGGAAGCCAGTAATGGGTCAAGAGATAGGGGACAGAAAGGTGGGGGATCACCATGGTCTGCAAATAGTAGAACTCTGAACAATGGTTTAGGATGACCATGGGCTACACCTTGACCCCAAGACCCTACCACAACACCCCTAATACCTTGGGAGGCCCATTAGAGCCATAAGGACCCATTGGGGTCAAACAAAGAGGCTCAGTTGACCAAGGTCAACCCTAGCCCTAAATGGGTCAAACTAGCCTACTTAGGGTCAATTGACCTACTCCTAGCCTAGAGGACCCCACCTATGCCCTCCTAACCCTAAAGTGAGGTCAATGGGTCACTAAGGACACATTGGGGTCAGCCCTAGAGGCCAGGTTGACCCAAGTCAACTCAAGCTCCTAATCTGGTCAAAGTACCCTTACTAAGGGTATGTGACCTCCAAAGTGCAGGGTAACCCTACATAACCCTTCCTAGACCTTAGGGGAGGCCAATGGGTCACCAAGGACCCAATGGGGTCAACCCAAATGGTTATGTTGACCCAAGTCAACTCTAGCCCTAAAATGATCAAAGTGCCCTTACCAAGGGGCATGTGACCCCCAAGATGCCCAACCAACCTTACTCAAGTCTTCCTAGACCTTAAGGGAGTCCAATAGGTCACCAAGGACCCATTGGGGTCAACTCAAATGGTCATGTTGACCAAGGTCAACTCTATTCTAGTGTTAGGTCAAATTAGCCTAAATGAGTCAACCCAAGCTCAACCCCTTTTTCCTTTTAAGTTAACCACAATATAATGAAATATTATGGGTGGAAAGGGCTGCCAATAGGCTGGGGAGTCAGCATGGTCAGCTTGGGTGACTAGGAAAGAGAGAGAAAGCTTCATTCCATACTAATGGAGGAGAGAGAAAAGGGGAAAGAGAGTTGAAGGAGGAGATTGGCCAAGGAAAGGCCAATGGTCCCCATTGATGGCAGCATTCATCTCCTCCAGTGAAGGGGAGGAGTTTCCAGCCGTTTTCCTGGCTGTCAAGGGACTGTTACAGCCTCCACCATCATGGCCGAAACAAGCCTTTAATGGCCATGATGGCCATGGCAGTTTCTTCCATTCTTCTCCCCCTCTGATGTTTTAAACATCATCAGTGAGCTTGGAGAAGAATTCCCCAATCCTTAACTGAAGAAATCCGGCGAGTTTACTGGGAGATTGCAGAATTCCGATCGGCGGCACCACCACCATGTCAACCCGCAGATCCGCTCGTCTCTAGGCCGCCAACAAGGTCCTCCTCCTCCTCCTTTCTCATGGGTAGATCTTAGGTTTCATTAGGGCCAAGGTTCGGGCACAATTGAGCCCGATCCAATTCGCAAAATTCATGGCTTTCGGCCGAAAATTTTATTGGTTGGATCGCCGGAATCCGCCCCTCCGGCGGCTGTGCCGCCGTCTGGCGATAGCCACCACCTCAACGGAGGTGATGGTGGCGGTGGCCGGCCGGGGAAGGGACTGGGTGGTCGGCGGCAGACGCTTGAAGTCGGCACAGGAAGAAGCAATCCTGGTCGTTGGCTCATCGGGGACGATAACCCAGCGCCGTCGATCTGCGCCAAGATTCGCGCGGCATCAAATCAGATACTTTAGGATTTAAATAAATATCATTTCATTTCTGTCACATTAGATGTATTTAATGTATTTAATTTTTAAAAATACTTAGGGACCCTGAATGGAAATCTTCCCAACATGAAAATTGTAGCTTCGGGTGTCTAGTTTGTAGCAAAAATTGCTTGGACCCTTTTGGGCATCTGGTTAGACCAGGGCACCCCTTTTGGTAGGACCTATGCCTAGGCCTAAACAGAAATTATTTTTGGTGCCCACACTTCATTCCTTGTCCAAACAAGTTGAAATTTGGGCAGTGAGAAAGTCTTAGTCATATCTAGAACCTGTCCAAAATTTAGAATTTTTGAGAATATTTTTCTATAGTTTTTAGAAAAATTTAATAAATCATGATTAATTTAATTATGTGACCTAATTAATTTAAAACTCCCCCAAATTTTGGTGGGTGGTCTTAGATGTCATGATAGGTATAGGGTTAAAACTTTAGCTCATTTGGAGATGTTTAGGATAGGTAATTTACCCACCATATATATGACCTTATAAGGGTATTTTGGTCAAAAGCCACTATTTGATGGTTGAGTGGCCAAATTCCCTCATCAGAGGCTGAAATTTTGGCCACTGATATAGTTTGACTTTTTACACTCACTTATGAAGTTTGGAGTGGTTTGGACTAGGGTAGCCCTAGAATTTCAGGGTAGGCCCTTTAGGGTAAATTTCTAGGGTTTGAAGAATTTGGGGTCAAAAGACCTTGGATGGACTTGAAACTTGGGAATGATGTCCATAGGGTTACTATGGTCCTGTGGTTAAAATTTTAGGGCATTTGGAAGAATTTAAACCCCTTAAATCTATAACCCTAGTTTAGGGCACTAGCTTTGAAATCATAAGATCTAATACCAAAACTTTCTGAAAAGGGCTGCGTTTTTGAATGGGTAGTTGTTTAGGGTATATATATCTCTGGAAATTTTATAATAAATTTTGGATGAATATTTTTGGTACTTTATTCACAAAGTCATGTTTTACAATTTTCACTTAGGAATTTTTGGAGAAAAGTATACTTGATTAAATCTGATGAAACTTAGCAAAGGGGCTTGTAATCATGGTACTCATCTCTGTAAAGTTTTATAAAATTTTTGAAGAATGATATTTAGTAGTTGCTTCTTTAATTATTTAATTCTATGGAACTTTGGTAAATTTAATAATGACATTTAAATGGTCAAAAAAAATTTAATTTCTTCATCATGATGTTTCTAGTTCCTTATGAAGCCCTAGTAATTTTTACATAATTATTGGAGACATATTTGTGGCACTTCCCTCATTATATTTGGTCTTAGGAATTATTTTTAATAACTCCTTAGAGGTCAAGAACTATCTGGAAAATTATGAAAATTGGCAAACAATAATATTTCTCTGTTATTTAGTGAATAAAAATTTTAGGAGGCCATTACCTGAGAAAATCTTATGGTTCATGTTCAAATTGACTATGGCCTAGTTTTTGAGGAAAATTCAATAAATAGTAGATTAATTGGGAAAAATATGATTTTCTGAATTTAGACTATATTTATCACAATAGACCTCTGGTAAAATTTGTAGAGTTATTGGAGGAGAATTTAGAGTATCACCTATTGAGTACATCATATTAGCTTAGGGAGGTCTGCAATTAGTAAAAACAGCAGAAATCAAATTAAAGTGCACAATGAGTTTAGGAAGTTGGAATAATGGGGCATTAGTCTGGTAGGTGAATTAGGTTTGTCATCAGAAGTGTAGATGAGTAGTGGAGGTTGGTTAGAGTTGTGTGGGGTTCGGGATCGACAAAGGATCACTCATCCTCGTTGAAAAGAAGGAGTCATATACACTTGGGTTAGAATTCAATTATAACCCTAAGGGATTGAGAGATTTGTGTAGTAACCAATAATAATAAGTGCCTTGCGAAAGGGAGCTTTGGGCGTAATCCCATCATAGTTCCTAGTGCCTTCGAGAGCCCTTCACGGGGAATACCTTGGGCAGTCCTGGGCTAACGCAACTCATAGGAATAATGAAACTTCAAGAGTAACTAGAATAATTAGGGTTTCACTCTCACACACCCTCGAGGTTACGGGAAGTAGTTTTGGCTAGATGATCAAGCAGTAGGCTCGGTCGTTGTGGTAAGAGGGCAGGATGGCCCGGTGAGCTTCGGCTCGGTGTTGGTACGTAAATTTGCATGTGCATAAAAGGAATGAAATTAAGGTGGTGGGTCTTCGGTATTGGAGGTTCTTAGCACAGACACCAATACGTTGACTCGGCAAGTGTTGTGATAGCACTTCGCCAACAGAAGTCCGGTGCGCCAGCCGGCAAGAGTACGCAGGAGTCCGCTTAGTGCACCAGCGTTGAGGCGTACGATAGGTCTGACCAGTAGTGCTATACTGGTTTAGAGGTGGGCGAGGCCCAACCCACCGCTTCCGTCTGCCACTACGGAGGTATCCTGGGAGGTGAGGCTCCAGAAGGGGGGAACTAAAGGTCTGTGTGCACAGAGTCGGGTGTGTGTGTTGCACTTGCTTAATCCATCATACCCACTTGCATGTCATAGCATAAGCGATTCATTTAACACTTTGACACCTAAAATATAAGTGGTATGGGACACTTATACATTAGGCCCTGCAAAACGACCCCTTGGTCTATAAGCTTGTGTGGGCAAGTTTATAAATTAAGGTTAATTTTCTTTACATATATATATTGTTGTTAATAACCGACACCCCAACGTATAAATTGGTATGGGACTCTTTATACGATGGGAGCCTTGCAAAAGACCCCTTGCTTATATGTACCCATATAAGTTAAGGTTACTTTACTTTACTTGTTTACAAATATGTTTAGTTACTATATAAATTGCTAGTTTTAGGTCCACCGTCACCTGCATTTGATATACTCTCCGCTTTCAAGTCCTCCCTTTCTTCCTCTCCGCTCGGTGCCTAGGAGCCATGGGGGAAGGGGTGGGGGATGATAGGAATTAGTCTTTTAGACTAACGGTTTTCGAACCACATCATTTAGGGGATCGCGGAGCTCAGATTGGAGGAGCAGCCCCAGAGGTCGACACGCTTGGAGATAGGGCAGTCTAGCACAGGAGTTCAGACAGCTGGGACCGTGAGGCCCTTACTCTAGTAGTGTTTATTTTATTTCCACATGAGAGATCTTGTGGTGAGGAATTGTTGTATCGGGCATAAGCCCTTATTTACAGTGCTTAGTTTTGTGGACTCTCCCATCGTGGAGATATTTTACTTGATGTGATATTTCTGTGGACTTTTACTTAGAGTTTTGCTTCGCATGTTATTACTCTAATTTTGTTACTATGCTGCGATCGAATTGGCCGGCAGAAACGGCGTTTTGTGGTGATGACGCTTCCGGGCGAGAAGGTGTCACCGCAAAGCGGCGGTTCTGGGCATAAGACCCTGTGTTTTTAAAAAAAAAATGGGGTCTTACAGCTTTTGAGATTGCAACACTTGTATGTTTCTTGATGCTCCAAGAGACAAGCCTTCCACCTAAAAATTGATAGGAACCTGATGTGATCTTCCTGTCCTCCTTGCAGCCTGTAAAATCTGCATCTGAATAACCAGTTAGTTCAAATTCCCAATTCACGGGGTACCATAGGACAAGATCTGGGGTTCCCTTAAGATATCTTAAGATTCTTTTTACAGCAATATAGTAAGACTCTTTAGGGCAGGCCTAATACCTAGCACAGACACATGTTGCATACATAATGTCAGGCCTACTTGCTGTGAGGTAGAGAAGGGAGCCAACTATACCTCTATACAGAGTTTGATCAACAGGCTTCCCTAGATCATCTTTGTCTATAGGCATACTTGAGCTAATGGGAATTCTTATGGTGGAAGCATTCTCCTTGCCATATTGCTTGATAATCTCCCTGGTGAATTTCGACTAGTATATGGATAGACCATCATCAGTCTGTTTTACTTGGAGTCCCAAGAAAAACTTCAATTCACCCATACTACTCATCATAAACTTCCCTTGCATAAGTTTTGCAAACTTCCTGCATAGGTTGTCATCAGTATAGCCAAATATTATGTCATCAACATATATCTGGATTAGGACGATCTTTCCCTTAGATTCCCTTAGGAATAGAGTCTTGTCTATCTTCCCCCTTGAGAATTTTTTCTCAATGAGGAAGGTAGACAATGTCTCATACCATGCTCTTGAGGTTGCTCTACATAAACCTCATCCTTCAAGTTTCCATTCAGAAAGGATGACTTGATATCCATCTGGAATACCATGAATCCATGGAAGGCTGCAAATGCAAGGAACAGTCTGATTGCTTCCAACCTTGCAACTGGGGAAAAGGTTTGATCATAATCAATCTGTTATTCCTGTCTATACCCTTTTGCCACCGATCTCGCTTTATTTTTGATTACAATGCCATTTTCATCAAGTTTATTTCTGAAAATCCACTTGACTCCAATGACATTGTGTCTGTCTGGTCTGGGAACCAGCTTCCAGACCTTGCACCTTTTGAAATGGTTCAGTTCTTCCTGCATTGCACCAATCTAGAATTGGTCTTGATTTGCTTCTTCAATTTTTTTGGTCTCTTCTTGCGACAGGAAGCTGAAAAAGAGTGTTGTGTTGATACTCCTGCTTCTAGTCTGTACACCTTGGCTAGCCTCACCTATTATCTGATTTGGAGGATGATCTTTAAGATATTTGACTGCAGGGGGAAGTCTGACTGCTCCCGTTGATTATCATGTTCTTCAGCAGGTTGGTCTTCATTTCCAGATTGACTGTCCTGTGCTTCCTCTGGACATCATCCCTCTCCACAATCATCTTGTAAAGTTGGGTCTTTATCTTTGATGGAGAGCTTTTCCATCATGACTTCTGTTCCTGTAGAGCTAGATTAAGAGCTTGACAGCTCACAGTCAATCATGCATGACTCATCAAACAATACCTGGATAGACTCTTCTACAACTTGATTTGTCAAGTTATAGACTCTATATGCCCTACTGTTATTGTTGTACCAAACAAATATCCCCTCGTGGGATTTGGCAGCAAACTTAGTCATTTTTGACTTACCATTGTCTAGGATGAAACACTTACAACCAAAGATCCTGATGTAGGATATGTTTGGTTTTCTGCCCTTCAAGATCTAAAAAGGAGTCGTCTTGTGGCCTTTGGTGATAGAAGCCCTATTGAGCACATGACATGCAGTGTTAACTGCCTTAGCCCAGAAATATTCAGGAAGAGAAGTGTCACTTAATAGTGTTCTCCGAGCTTCTATGAGAGTCCTGTTTTTCCTCTAAGCTAACCTATTTTGCTAGGGTGTTCTTGGAGAGGAGAACTCTTGATTAATCCCTTGCTCTTCACAGAATGTGGTCATAGCAGCAGACTGAAACTCAGTTCCATGGTCACTTCTCATTCTAACCACAGAGCATACAAGCTCATTCTGAATTTGCCTGACAAAATTTGTGAAGATATCAAAGGTTTCATCCTTTCTTCTAAGGAAGAACACCCAAGTAAACCTGGAATAGTCATCAACCACCACAAGGGTGTAGACCTTCATACCTAGACTATGAACAGGCATAGGACCAAACAAGTCCATATATAGGAGATACAAGAATCTCACTGATTCCTTGGCCCTAATGCTCTTGAAGGACGTCTTAGTCTGCTTGCCCTTTTGGCAAACAGCACACATACCCTCCTTGGAGCATTTTATTTTGGGACCATTCCTAACAAGCTCATCACTGAAGTGTTGACCAATTGTCATATAATTCAAATGAGCAAGTCTCTTGTGCTACTGGACACATTATGAGACTTTCTCATCTACAACTAGGAATATAGGTGAAGTATTGTCTAAACAAGAAAAATTTATGCAATAAACATTCTCAATCCTAGTGCCTGTTAAGATGACACTTTCGTCACTTAACCTCTTAATGTGTCACTTATCCTTGTGGAAGTAAATGTCATAACCAAGATCACATAGTTGGCTTATGCTTATGAGATTGTGTTACAACCCCTCCACATAAGCCACCTTTGTGACAGCGATTATGTCATTTGAGATGTTACCATAGCCTCTAGTTATCCCCTTGTCTGAGCCTCCAAAAATGACCTTGGGTCCATTCTTCACTAGAGTGTACTCCTTCAATAGCTCCTTTATTCCAGTCATGTGTCTGGAATATCTACAGTCTAAGTACCATTTAGGGGATTTGGTACTTGAACTAACCTGAAAATAATGCAAGTCACCTTACCTTAGGACCCTAATTTCTGTTGGGTCCTAGGTTCACATTAGTCTTGAAATAACCATTCCTTCTTGCAGAGTTCCTAACATGTTGGCAACTTATGGACACAGAAGGATTGCGCCAGCAATCTACAACATAGTGGCTCACTTTACCACAACACCAGCACTCATAGATATTATATCTCCTTTTATGTTTGGGAATAGTATTTGGTTGTACTACTTCCTGAACAGTGGGGAGATTTGCTGCTCTATACTTCTGCCTACTTTCAGTAGCAATTTGACTGAAGGACAGTATTTCAGCTGGCTGTGTTGGTCTTCTCTGAGAACCACCAGCTGCATGTCTCTTTTCAGCTAACATGCATCTGATAGCATCTGAGATTGCCATTCCAGCCCTGCCAGAAGACTCATGTTGAGTCACAACTTTTGCTGGATGATTTAGATTTATAGCAGCAACAATATCTTTGAGTTTTGGGTCTGGGGCACCAAAAATAAATGGTCCAGGATGGGCCATTTGGATTTCCTCATGGGCATCCTTAAAGGCTTTCACATGGTTGTACCTTCCACCATGGCTGGGGCCACATTAGTCCATACTAGTGGATCTACCCTTCTCCCAGTGACCATAACAGCTTTCATGGTTATACCTGTTAGAAGGCAAAACACTCTCTGAAAAGGAATTTGAGTCAGTCAGGCCAGAGGTACAATTGGTTCCTTCCCTTTTCCCTTTCCTCTTGGATTGGAAGGTCTTGCAGGTCCCTTAAAACCCAACCCTTTCTTACCAGCTTGGGTAAGGTGGGTATCAATTAAGGACAAGACAGTGCTTGGCTTCGAAAATTTTGTTACCAGCAATTTCTCATTAAAGAGATCTTTTTCAAGTTTCTAGATAAGTTTCTCATTTGAGAGTCTTACCATAGACTCACTGTCAATGATCTCCTGGGGCTGGCCTACATGTGTAGCCATGTCGGTGAGGGTTTTTTCTTGGTCTTCACACTTGCTTTTAAGACAAAGAAGCTCTTTTGCCTGCCTCTTGGCAACTAGCTTGCATTTTTTGAAAGCCTCAAGAAGTTCTCCATACTTGGCAATTATGAAGTTTATATCATCCTGAGAGTCTGAATCCCCTTCATCTCTTGATGATTGAGCTTCAGAGACTGAGTCAGCCTCATGACTAGAAATAAAAGAATGTGGTTTAGCATGTACCTGAGTCTGACCGGGCTGATCCTGGCTGCTTTCTTCATCTGTCATTGTCATTATTCCATGGAACTGAGCATCTCCTTCTTCATCTTCATCCACCTCTAAGTCAGTATCTGAGTGTGACAGAGGGGCCCTAATCCCTATTCTAGCAGCAAGGAATTCTTCAAGTTCCTCTTCAGCAACAGTAATAAGCCCAATATAGGCTTCATCTTCTTCACTGTCTGACTCAGAGGAAGAGTCAGACCAGGTCTTATCCTTCGTGGCCACAAGGGACTTCTCCTTCTTCTTTACCTTATGGTTCTTATTCACTCTATCTTCTTTCGTCTTCTCTAGGAAGTCAGCAATTACATGCCCAGGTTTGCTGCAGTAAAAGCAAATAATGTTAGAGGAAGATTATTTATTGGAGGTAGGAGAATACATGTCCTCCTTAGATGATTTCCTTCTATGCTGAGAGGAGGAAGATGGCCTTCTGTTCTTCCAATGCCCCATCTTCATGAATTTTTGAAACTGCCTAGAGAAGGCAGCAAGGTCCTCATCAGATGTATGGTTGTCAGATGAGCTGGACCTTGAGCTCTCAGATTCTGACATTGCAATTCTCCTCACTGGAGAGATCTTCCTTCTGCTCTTAGTTGAAGCATAAGCTTTGAAAGCCATAAATTTCTCCTTGCTCTATGACTTGTTGCTCTTCTCTTCTTCTTTCGTCCTTGTAGCAAGCTGCATCTCATAGTACAGTAGATTTCCAAATAGGGTTGGAGGTGGTGTGTCAGCTAGCCTGCCCATCTCCATGAAGGCACAGATCTTTTTGTCCCAATCCTTGGTGAGGGACCTGAGAAATTTTTCATTCAGCAAATAGGTACTGAAGAAGCTTCCATAAGTTCTCAGTTCATTAACAGTTTTGAAAAATATTTCAAAACATTAAGCAATGCCCTCAAACTTTCCTTGTCTGAAGGCCTCATACTCCCAGTTGAGCATGGATTTCATGACATCCCTCACCTCTTCTGAACCCTCCATGAACACCACTACGGTGTCCGACATTTCCTTGATGGTCTTGTAGTGCACCAGATTTTGGAATGTAGAATCATCTACTGCACTGGCAATGATATTTTGAGCTCTCTTGTCCATGGAGGCAAGGAAGAGCTCATCCTTGTTCATTTCTTCATATGATTTAGGAGTCTAGATGTTGGCATCCAGAACTGAGATCTTCATGGGGATGAAGTGTCCCTCTTGGACTGTGATGTAGATCCTAGGGTCAGCAGCTTCCATGAACATCATGACCCTTTCCTTCCAAAGCCCAAACCCTTCCTTTCTGTAGATTGGCAACTTCATGGCTCCCAGTTCCTTGTAGTTTACACCAGACCCCATTCTTTATCTTATAGCTAATCTTGAAGGTATAGTCAGATTATTAAATCCTTTTTGAGTAACCTCCCTCTGATACCACCAGAACGTTATTTAACATTAGGTTGGCTAATCTCCTAGAGGGGAGGGGGTGAATAGGTATTTTATTTTTTGATAAATCTTTTACTATTTTCAAATTGTTCTATCTAGAGCTTCTCCTTAAATCCTGCAATCACAAAGAAAAACAAGCACACGCAGCAAACACTAGAATTTATATTGGTTCCCCAATTGGGTACATCCACTTTCCCTCACACCTATCCAACTTATTTGTTGGACTCGGCACAAACTCCTCCACTTATGCTCCTCAGAGCTTACACCTCAGGCCCTCAGCCTTACACACATATTCTTCTCAGAATACAACTCAGAACCACAAGGGTTCCTACATTAGAGCTCTGTAAAGCTCCTACAACTCAGTGATCTAGAGATCACCTACCTCAGCCTTATTTATAAGGACCACACTCAGGATTTTCAGCCATACAGCTTCAGGCACACAACCCTACTCTCAGAGCGTTGAAGCACTCCTAAAACTCAGTAACCTTTCAAGTACCTACAACTCAGCCTCCTGCAAGGGCTACAATCTTAGTGACAATCTTGTCACCTACAGCCCAGTGATCCACTCCTCACCCACCTCAGGAAGAAGGCCCTACATACAGGCTGGGAAGACAGCCCTACCTCAGATCCACACTTGGATCCTACCTTAGAGAGTAGCACTATCCTACCTCAGGCAATTAAGCCCTACAGCTCAGATCATCACTTGGTTCCTACCTAAGGGCCCTAACAGGGCACCAACCTCAGTGACAAATTTGATACTTACAGCTCTGGCACAAAGTGCCCTACACTCAGATTCAGGAAACCCGAATCCTATAGTAAATAAAATAGTAAGTTGAAGAAAATAAAATAACTGACTCAGAGAAATAACTCTGAGTCAACTTTGCTGGACTGAGCAGATTTTAGTATAGCTCACTTGCTGTAGAAGGAATCAGCCTTCTTCTACAACTATCACTTTTTACTGCTGCACAGATGAGCAGCTTCCACCTTGCTGATGAGATGAATCAGCTAAACTGTTCTGTTGAGAACAAACTTGCTCATCTTTGAAGTGCTTCAACTATGCTTCTTTGTCTTCAGGCTATCTTGGCTGGACTTTGGCTTTCAAGCTTGATCGGAAGTAAATGTTCAGTCGCCTCTTTTCAATTTTTCTTATTCTATATACGTTTGATTCATTAACCCTGATCTCTTTTTTGTTTCCCCTTTTATATGAGTTGATTTGAATCAACGACACCAAAATATGTGGGCCCACCAAGGATTAGTGAGCGCCAACTCCATCAGAAAGGGACAATATCTTTCGGCACTGTTGCAGCTTTCCTGCAACTGCTTCCTACAATTTTGACTTTGATGATGCCAGTAGTGGTCATCAACATCTGAACTTGGAATATTTTCCAAAATCCCATCAAGCGTTGAGTGGTGTTAAGATACTCAACGGCATCAGCCTTGGCTCTCAACGCTTCTGGACTTAGAACATTCCCTGGCTTTATCTCAGCGGTTTTGTCTCAGCGGTCTCAATGGTTTTTCATTATTAGTTGAGACAAGCCTTTATCTCAGCGCTTTCTTCTTAACTGCTGTCCCAGCAGTTTTTGCACTTTAACTATCTCAGTGGTTTTGTCTCAGCAGTCTCAGCGATTTTTCATTATCGGCTGAGACGAGACTTTGTTTTAGCGCTTTCTTCTTATCTCCTGTCTCAACGAAATTTGCACTTTACTTTCTCTGCGGTTTTCCTCTTAATAGCATCAACGCTTCCTTCTTCATTAGAAGCATTGAGTGAATCTGCTTCTCTCAACGCTTCTGGACTTAGAGAAATCCAGCCAGTTTTCTCAGCTATCTCAGCGGTCTCAATGCTTTCTTCTCAGCTGTCTCAGCAGTCCCAATGCTATCTTCTCAGTTGTCTTCAGTTGTCTCTACGCTATCTTCCCAGCTGTCTCAGTTGTCTCAGCGCCTTCTTCTCAGCAGTATCAGCGCTTTTGCCTTAGACAGATTTTCTGGCTTTATCTTGACAAGCTTTGAGCTGAGCTCGACGAACCGCAGACTAAGCTCGACAAACTTTGATCTTCTCAGTGGTCTCAGCGCTTTTTGCCTTGGTCAATTTTTCTCTTACTTTATCTTGACAAGCGTTGGACTGAGCTCGATGAACTGTAAGTTGAGCTCGATGAACTTCAACCTGAGCTCGACGAAAGTTGAAACCTGAACACTTGTGCTTATCCCACTGCATGTTGAGCTGCGCTCGATGATCAGCGAGCTGAGTTCGACAAATTTTGAGTTTACTGCCCAACTCATTTTTCTACACGAGTCCAATCATGGACTACCTGCATGCATGAACTAAAGCACACATTAAATATATTATGTGTGTATTTCATTGACCCATTTGACTTCTTACAAATCTGGGATATTGTGATCAATAAACACAACAATAATGTCGTGGACGCATTGTGAAAAAGCTTTGCGTGACAATGAAAGCAAGTAGTAGGTGAAGAGAGAGTAACCGGAGGAACATGTATTGCCGGATAACAGTTTCTTGCACTCAAATGGCGAGTTGATCCTTGAGTAGGAGCATTTCCTTTGTGATAGTAAGCAAATCATAGTGAGACTAACGTAATGTGTTCTCACTTTTTTGGTTTAGTTGTACGCGTTAAGATTGAGAATTGTCGTGAATTATGTGTTGTACATCCTCAAGTTGCATTTCCTCATCATAGTCTGTTGTGCTTGCAGTGTCATTTTGGATTTCGAGTGTCGTAAGATTGCGTTGTCTGTTAAAATTTTCTCAGCATGGTCAGCAAGGTAGCCCAAACACCAAATTAATATCTTCGGCACTACCCAGTTCTCATGTTGAACCAGCAAAAAACAAGGAACAAGGTTAATCCCAACAAACAATGGAAGCACAAGCAGATCTTTTATTCATTCACTTCTTTACAACACGAGGCATACATAGCGAGACATGATTTCGCTAGTATTAAACAGCTGTAAACAGAAAGCACCAAAAACCAAGTCGGGCGGACAGCACCGGAGTTCGCCGAGACCGCCGAGGTCGCCGAGTCCGCTGAGATCGCCCGAACTAAACTACAATCCGCCGAATAGCCACGGAGTCCGCCGAAGCCGCGAGGCCGCGCGGACACACCGTTATTCGTCTCCTGCTGAAGCTGAACTGAGGAATACCCCCTACCCGCCTGAAGCTGGCGGACAGGTTATTGAAGCTGGCAAAGTTGAAACAGAGTTGACAAGCCGCAGAGCGACCTCCTGCTGAATCCGCAGAGACCGCACAACTTCCAAGTACTTGACCGAAGTCAAAGCCAAACTTCTGGCTCCTTGAAGCTACCCGCGCGACCTGCACATAGCAAACCGTCAGTCCTGAATCAATCCGCGCGGACAGACAAACTGAGACCGCGGCTCCTTGCCCAACCCAACTTACTGTTCACTCAAGTTACTGTAGATGTGCCAGGGGGTCCTATTTATAGGCGAGGTGAGGAGTGTGGTCACCGCCCAAGAGATAGCGACACCGCCCCAGCCCGCGCGATAGCAAAACACCGTCCGTCGAGTCCGCAAGGACTTAGCCGGATACCAAGGAAAACCGCCAGGAGCAAGACAACGTTTGCGAATCCACTTCAGTCAGCCTAAGCTATGCTGACAAGGCATCATCCCGCAAAGCCTCCGACCACTGCAGGACAGCAACCCCCTTCAATGGCTGTCCGCACAAACCCGAGGCAGTCCGCAAGACTCAAGCCTCAATCCGCCACAAGTCCCCGACCAAAGGCAGAAAGCAAGTCCGCCCGGTCAACAGCGGACTTGGCGGATACGGCGGACACCATGGTCTTGGCACAGAGTGTGACCAAGTCCAAAACCATCAAAGGCCAACGTGAGCATGGCGGACATAAACTCTCGTCCGCTAAACACCCTAGCATACACTGCCAGCAGTCCGCAAGCTACTCGCACACCTGCCCAACACAGCAGCCACCTCCCAGACTCCACACACAAGTCCGCCAACGACCTCCACAGCAAACACCTGCTGTAACACCAGAGCTCGACAAGGCCTCAGCCAAGCTCTAAGCCCAGTCCGCAACAGCCCAAACCGCGGACACACTACTCCGCAAGCCTCTATCCGCTCAAGCCGTTCCTTGGCTAAACCGATCAGCCAACGCCTTATCCGCAGATGCCAGGCCGCATAGTCCGCGGACTACTTGCATATAACCCACTCAGAAGAACAGGCGGCTTTCACTAGGCTTTCCACCCGGTCGCACACAACAGTCCGCCTAGACCGCCAATATTGTCCGCCCAGGCCGCCCGGCCTGTCCGGTCAACCACTTCCACTTCATAAATTTCAACACTCCCCCCTTGAAGTGGGAAGTGGTGACCAAGCCGAGCAAGCTGCGCAAGCGCTCAAAGGGCCCCTTCGATAGTGGCTTTGTGAAGATGTCAGCAAGATTATCTTCTCTCCGAACATGCCCGACCAGCACAGACCCCTCCAACACCTTCTCCCTGATGAAGTGGTGATCAATCTCTATATGCTTGGTCCTGGCATGACACACTGGATTATTAACCAGCTTGAGAGCACTCTCATTGTCACCCCGGAGTAAAGTCGTCCCTTGCACTTCTTCATGAACGTCCTCTATAAGCCTCCTCAACCAGATGTCTTCCCGAGCAGCCAAGGCCGAAGCCTTATACTCTGCCTTTGTAGTTGAGACTGACACCGAGTCCTGCTTCTTGCTACACCACGAGATGTTAGCTGAACCGCAAGTGAACACATAACCTGAAGTAGACCTTCGATCATCCGAATCACCGCCATAGTCAGCATCCGTGTACCCATGCAAGGCAAACTCCGAGTCCCTTCCATAGAGGAGTCCCATGTCAGAAGTCGCCTTGACATACTTCAGAATACCCTTCGCCGCCACTAGATGTGATTGCCTTGGTTCAGCCATATACCGACTTACTCGGCCAACAGCATAAGCAATGTCCGGCCTTGTAATCGTCAGGTAAATCAAGCTCCCAACAAGAGCCCTGAACACCAAGGGATCATGAAGAACCCTTCCCTCATCCCGTCGAAGCTTCAGCCCAGGTTCCAGTGGAGTAGAGCACTTCTTCCCTTCGCCCATGCCGAACCGCTTCACAATGCGATCAGCATACCCTTTATGGCAAATGAGAACCCCGCACTCCTTCCTCTCCACTTCAAGACCGAGAAAGTGATGCAACTCTCCCAAGTCTTTCATCTCAAAGCGTATAGCAAGCTCAGCCCTGAGCCTTGCTACTTCCCCCTCCGAATTCCGTGTGATGATCATGTCATCCACATACAGCAGGACCAAGACTTGTAGCTCTCCCTTCTTCTTGACGAACAAGCTTGAATCTGAGTTGGAAGCAAGGTATCCACAGAATTACAAGTACTCTGCAAACTTCCCATACCACGCTCTAGGAGCTTGCTTCAACCCATAGAGAGCTTTCCTGAGTTTGCAGACATAGTCCGAATGCTTTTCAGAGACAAAACCAAGCGGCTGATCCATGAAGATGTCCTTGTCAATCTCTCCGTAAAGAAAGGCATTCTTCACATCAAGTTGCCACAACCTCCATCCCTTGCTAGCAGCCAAGGAGATCACCACTCTTACTGAAGTCATCTTCATAACTGGACTGAATGTCTCATCATAGTCTTCTCCATACTGCTGTGAGAATCCTCTAGCAACCAGGCGAGCTTTGAACCTATCAATGCTCCCATCAGCCTTCTTCTTCAACTTATACACCCACTTGCAAGTAACCAGAGTAATGTCATCAACCTTGGGCACAAGGTCCCAGGTTTCATTCTTCTTCAGAGCATCAATCTCTTCTTTCATGGCACCTTCCCACTCCTTCACTCCAGTGGCCTCGTTGAAGTTTGCAGGATCTCGCTCATCCAGAGGACCTGCAAAGAAGCAGGAGACAAAGCTCACTGCATTCCCATCACAGTATCGAGTCGGTGGCTTAACAACCCTCTTCGATCTCCGAAGGGTCGGCTCCTTGCTCACTGCTTCCGTTGCTTCTTTGGGCTCAACTCCTACCTGGGGCAAGCTTTGAGCAGTGCTCCCCCTGCTTCCTAAGCCAGAAGGCTCAGCCTCGGAGTTAGAAGCAACAGGAGCTGCTGGTGAAACAGCAAGCTCCTCTTCCAAGCCTTCAGCAGCCACCACCGGTGCTTCATCAACCTTGCTACTTCCGGTTAGCTCAACCGAGCCACCTCCATATGACGTCAGCTCGTCAAAGACAACGTATCTTGACACCACGAACTTCTTTGTCACAGGGTCCATGCATTTCCATCCCTTATTCCGCTCATTATAGCCAACAAAGACAAGCTTCCTTGTCTTCGCATCCAGCTTAGTCCGTGAAGCATCCGGGACATTCACGTAGCAAGTTGAACCGAACACCCGAAGGTGTCCCACACTCGGCTTCTCCTTCAGCAACTGTTGGGTATTGTATCCACAATGTACCTGATTTGAAGAAGCCCCTGGACAAGCTAAGGTCAATAGACAATGTATTTGATAAACTCTTTTAAGTTGTGCTTGCAGTTCTTCCATGCTAAGTGCACACCAATGTCAGGGTGCAGTAGGTCAATATACACGGGTCTGCACGACGTAATCCCTCGTTGAGCAGATCAGTGTGTTGGCCTACGTGTACTCTCTCTATTGGAGTGCACTTACTTTCAAGTACAGAGCCGTATTTATGCAAGAGAAGACAAGGAGCACGGATGGGTCAAGGAGCAGCTCATGGGTGGAAAGACGAAAATTCGTCTAAGTGTAAATCGACGAGAATCACCAAGTGATTCTCGCCGATTCGGCGAGAATCATAAGGGATTCTCGCGGATTCGTCGAGAATCAGTGGTTGATTCTCGCCAAACTAGTTCCAGCCACTTCTAAGCAAGCACCTCTACTTCCAAGTAAGAATCGACGAGAATCACTTAGTGATTCTCGCCGATTCGGCGCTCGTCGAATCGACGAGAATCACTGGTTGATTTTCGCCGTCTCGACCTGGCCTAATGCAGTGCGTGCAACCAAGGCAAATTCGACGAGAATCATCTTTGATTCTCGCCGAATCGTCGAGAATCACCTTTGATTCCCGGCAACTCGGCGAGAATCACTTTCGATTCTCACCGATTTTGACTTGGGCGTTTTTCTGGAACTTCCTGAACCGGATTCTGCCGCTGTTAAGATTCTGGATCGGGACTTAGGGATTCAGCTTGTGGGTCCCACAACGGTCATTTTGGAAAGCATCTACAGTATTTATATACGGGTATTTTGAACGGAATACCTAGACAGAAAAAAGTCGAGCAAGAAAGAAACCCTAAAATCGCGAAATAGCTCCGCCGCATCCGTCGCCGCTCGCGCTAGTCCGTCGCCGCTGCTGATCGCTTTTCTTCCCGATCTCCAGCGACAGAAGCTTAGCCAGGCTCAGAGTCTCACGCGTCTATCAAGAGATCTCTTGTCTCTCGATTTGTTGATCGGGAAAAACTTCCCCGTCCGAATCGATCGAGACGACCGATCCTCGTGTGACCGTTGGAAGACCAAGCTAGCTTCGCTACGAAGTTTGGATCTCCAAGTTCAGCAGCCGCTCATCGTCGTCGCCGCCGATCCTGAAGCTAGCCGCCGCTCGTGTTGCCGCCTCCGGTTCCGGGGAGATCCTCTCCAAGAGAGACCAAGGTTGTAGACTCTTCGTTGACTTCACGAACACGTCGTCGAACGAAGAGGAACACCGTAGTCTCCAAACGAAGTTTGTATCTCGTGTGCATTCTATATTTACTTTTGTTGTAAAGGAACGTTTGTTCTGTGTTGTAAGGGTTGGGTGCAACCCGTCTTGTGGGAGTGTTGACTCTCACGTGTGGAAGGGTTCCTTCTGATAGTGCAGGGATTGGATTTCAATCTTGTTGGAGAAGAGACTGAGTCGTCCCTTGTTGGGAGATAGGTCAAAGGGGGAAAGTGGATGTACCCAAGTCGGGGAACCACTATAAATTGTCTGTGTATTCTGTGTGCTGTGCTTTTTATTTTTTTTGTGCAGGTACATTCGTAAATTCCGCAAAAGCATGACACGTCACCTATTCCCCCCCCCCCCCATAGGTGCACATAGCTAACACTAGGTGGACTTTCAAGTGGTATCAAAGCGAGGTTCCTCATCAAAAAGGTTAACACCTTGAGTTGAATCCTGCCACTAGTGTCAACAAGGAGGCATACATCTACTATGGACGGGCTCAAGTACTCCGGCAAGATCCCAGTGTGCAACAGGCTCAACTTTTCTATCTGGAAGGAAAGGATCAGGTTCTACATGGAAGCAGTGGATCCTCGACTTTTCATGATCGTGCTGGAGGGACCTTATGTCCCCACTAAGGCCTCCACCATTGATCCCACCAAGAAAGTGCCGAAGACACTTTCTGAAATGGACAAGGACGAGATGGTACTAGTGGGCCTTGACATGAAGGCAAGAAACATCCTGGTCAGCGCAGTTGATGACTCTATGATGCAAAACTTCAGCAAATGCAGGACAGCACAGGAGATCTGGCAGTGCCTAATCATCCTAATGGAGGGCACAGATGAAGTGAGGGATGATCGGAGATCCCTCCTGAACCAGAACTATGAGACCTTCAGACAAGGGCCTAAGGAAGAGATCGGAGTCACCTACGAGAACTTCCTAAAGATTGTCAACGCC
Source organism: Platanthera guangdongensis (assembly GCA_039583875.1). Lineage (NCBI taxonomy): Eukaryota > Viridiplantae > Streptophyta > Magnoliopsida > Asparagales > Orchidaceae > Platanthera > Platanthera guangdongensis. Next base: position 139,719,173 of record CM077158.1, on the reverse strand, counting down.
CTCAAGGGCTACGGAAGAGTGTTCACTAATGGTGAACTCAATGACAAATTCCTTAGGTCCCTTACTAAGGAATGGGACACAAAGATCTGCGCCATCAGAGAATTTGGCAGACTAGCAGAAACTGATCCACAAATTCTGTTTGGGAAGCTGATGTCCTATGAGCTTCAGCTGAACACCAGGAAAGCTGAGGAAGAAGCAGAAAAGGCTGCTGTAAAAGAAAAGATTGTGGCTCTAAAATCCAGTTACTCCAGAAAAGGCAAGGGTGCGGTGTCATACCGTGCCAGGAATAAGGAAGAGGAGGAGGACTCTGAGCCATGCTCCTCCAGCTCAGAGCTGTCGGAGGAGGATTTCTCCCTCATCACCCGAGAGTTCAAGAAGTTCCTCAAGATGAGGAATCAAAGAAAGAAAGACAGCTCCTCCTCCAGGCATCAGACGAAAAATTATTCTTCTGACAGGTATGCATCTAAACCTAACAAACATCGTTCTTCTGACATTATTTGCTTTGGATGCAATAAGCCAGGACACGTCGTGGCCGACTGCTATCAAAGCAAAAGAGAAAAGGGGAAAGGAGAGGAGCTCAAATCCTCCAGAGATAAGAAGAAGGAGCGGAGCTACATCGCCAAACGGTCAAAGACGTTGAGTGAGTCTGACTCCTCAGACTCAAGTGATGATGAGGAAGCCTACTTCGGGCTGGTGGGTCGCTCGGACTCAGAAGGAGAATGCCCCCCATTTACTAGGAAGGTAAAAGCTCACACCCCTCTCTCCGACTCCGACTCTGATCCTGAGTCTCAGGATGATGAACCTGAGGATGGCCCTTCGGCCCGTGAAGCTGAGCTCCTCGAGAAGTATGAGCTTCTGCTCAACACTTTCGATGAGTGCCGTAAGAGACTGATGGCTGAGAAGAAGGAAGTAAAATTCCTTAAGGGTGAGTGTGTATCCCTAAGGGAAGAGGTCACTAGCTTTATTTCTCTCCGACAGGAACACCTTGACCTGACTTCAAAGCATTCAGAGTCTTTGAAGCTCCTTGATCTAAAGCAGGAGGAAGTCGACAAGTTGGAAGAACTACTTGCGGCAGAAAGGAAGATCGTCAAGAGCTTCTCCATGCCAAAAACAGTTCTTCCAGTCGTTGATACCTTCTCTGCTCAGGCCAAAGGAGCTGGCTTGGGGCATATAGGGGTATCTGGTTCTTCATCTAGGAGAAACAAGAACCAGAGGAAGAATAAGGCCGCCAAGAAGGCCTCTGCTGATGAAAAGGGTAAGGCTCCTCTTAGTCCTGTTGCGTTCAGAAAGCCTGGCTTTCCTTGCAACCAACATGACTTTGAGTCAACATTTGGGCATCATTTCCGGCCCTCGGTTGCAAAGCCAAAGAGCCGGTATGACGGTTGGAACTTTCCCCGGAACTTCGGTGAGAGTGCCTTCAAGGCACCTTATGAGGAAATCCACATAGGAAATTATCGTCCGTTCTCTAGCGGCCATAATGGAAAGCAGGCACCAAAAGCCAAGCCTGTTATACAGAAGGTGACAAAGTCATGTGACTGTTGTCACCATGAGGCCTCCACCTCCAGATCCAAGGCCCCAGCAGTACCCACCGTTCCCAGGGTAAGGCAGGAGCCTAGGAAGAGGTACAACAGATTCGACTGTTAGTGCTGTGGCAAAGTCGGTCACTTTGTCGTGGATTGTTGGTTTAATCCAAGGAATTACGAGACTCCCTATGTTAGCAATGCGAGACCGACCACTCGTAGGGTTAACCAACCGAGGGGGAGTGTGCTAACCAGAAATCTAGGACCCAAGTTCGATTGGGTTCCTAAGGCAAATTAATTTTGTTTTGCAGGAATGTCCAAAGGCCACCAAAACGCCGATCTGGTATTTGGACAGTGGATGCTCCCGGTATATGACCGGGACAAGAAGCCTGCTGCGTGATTACACTCCAGTCGAGAATGGACCCAAAGTCATCTTTGGAGGGTCAGATCGAGGAGTCACCAGAGGTTACGGTATGATTTCCAACGGTATAATCTCTATCACCGACGTGGCTTATGTTGAAGGGTTAAACCATAACCTGATCAGTGTAAGTCAGTTATGTGATAAAGGTTATGACGTTAAGTTCTGCAAGGATAAATGTCTGATAATTTCATGTACCTCTTCTGAAACGGTATTATCAGGCATTAGGAGCAGAAATATCTTCTGTTTAGATTTTCTCAGTTTAGATTCATCTACCCCCGTATGCCTTGTGGCAACAGGCAGTGCATCTCTTTGTGAACAATGGCACAAGAGATTGACACATATTAATTTCAAGACAATTAGTATGCTGTTTTCTAAGAACTTGGTAAGGGATGCTCCCAGTATCAAGTGCATCAAAGATAGCCCCTGTCCTGCATGCCAGATGGGCAAACAGACTCGGGCTACCTTTAAGAGCATCGCAGACAAAGACTCTTCCCGTTGTCTTTACCTTTTACATATGGACTTGTTTGGTCCAATGCAAGTTCATAGCTTGGGAGGCAAGTCCTATACGCTAGTGATAGTTGATGATCATTCTCGGTTTACATGGGTGTTCTTTTTGAAACGAAAGTCAGATACGTTTGACATCTTCACTAATTTTGTCAAGCAGGTTCAGAACGAATTTAACTGCTCCGTGGTCAAAATCAGAAGTGACCATGGAACAGAATTCGAATCTGGTGCAATGACAGAATTTTGTGAAGAACAAGGTATCTTTCATGAGTTTTCCTCCCCGTGCACTCCTCAGCAAAATGGAGTTGCGGAGAGGAGAAATAGAACTCTCATTGAAGCCTGCACAACAATGTTGAAAGACACTTCTCTCCCGGAATACTTCTTGGCAGAGGGTGTCAATACAGCTTGTCATGTACAAAACCGAGCATTGATCAACAAGCATCATCGTAAGACGCCCTACGAGCTACTGAAAGGCAGGAAACCAACCATGTCCTACTTGAGGATTTTTGGTTGCAGATGCTATGCACTGAATAATGGGAAGTACCCGCGTACTAAATTCGGTGAAAAATGCTTCGAAGGCATATTCATGGGCTATAGTTCACACAGTCGGGCATATAGGGTCTTCAATAAGAAAACCCTAGTGGTAGAAGAATCAATAAATGTTGTATTTGATGAAGGAAGTTTGCTTAACAGCAATTCTTCCAGTAGTATTCTTGAAGGTGCAGGTGCTAGACTTAAACAGCTGAGTCTGGATGAGACCGCTAAAGATGACGCTCCTAAGTACGTCAAAGTTTCCACCTCCACGTCATCTGAAAATGTTGAAGATCAAAATGGAACAAATATCTTAGAAGAAGGAGAAGCCCAAGAAGTAGTCGAAGCTCCAGACGCCAGACTTCTTGAGCTCCGGCACGTGAGGGATCATCCTAGAGATCAGATCATTGGAGATCCTCGTGTCGGTGTCAGAACTCGAAGAGGTACTATTAATGAAGTATTGCATCTTAGCTTCCTATCACAGGTAGAGCCAAAGAAGTTCGACGAGGCGAACAAGGATGCGGCATGGATTCTGGCCATGCAAGAGGAACTACATCAATTCGAACGTTGCAATGTTTGGACGCTGGTTCCCAGACCATACAAGCAGAATGTGATTGGCACGAAGTGGATCTTCAGAAACAAGCTGGATGAACATGGTGTCATTGTAAAGAACAAGGCCAGGCTGGTGGCTCAAGGTTACAGACAGGAGGAAGGGATTGACTTCGTCCAGACCTTCGCACCAGTAGCAAGGCTCGAGGCAATCAGGCTGTTCCTGGCGTATGCTTCACACAAAGGATTTACAGTCTATCAAATGGATGTGAAATCGGCATTCCTGAACGGAGACCTGAAAGAGGAAGTATACGTCGCTCAACCCCCAGGTTTTGTCGATCCTACTTATCCCAATCATGTCTATTTTCTTAATAAGGCCTTATATGGGTTGAAACAAGCTCCACGAGCTTGGTATGAGACTTTATCTAGTTTTCTTCTTGAGAACAACTTCTCCATAGGTAAAATAGATAAAACATTGTTTCTCAGGGAAGTCAAAGGTAAGATTTTGCTGGTGCAAATCTATGTCGATGACATAATATTCGGCTCAACAGACAACAATCTTTGCAAAAAGTTTTCTAAACTTATGCAAGGAAAGTTTGAAATGAGCAGTATGGGAGAGCTCAAGTATTTCTTAGGACTTCAAGTGAAACAGTCTGAGGATGGAATCTTCATCTCTCAGACGAAGTTCACAAATGAACTCCTTAAGAAATTCGGTATGGAGAGTGCAACCTCTATGAGGACTCCAATGGGATCCACCATGTCTCTGGATAAGGATGAGAAAGGTAAACCTTTCGATGAAACCAAATACAGAAGCATCATTGGATCCCTGCTCTACCTTACTGCCAGTAGACCGGATATTATGTTCTCCACATGTGTCTGTGCCCGATATCAGGTGAACACTAAGGAATCTCACTATGTCACTACAAAGCGAATTCTAAGATACCTTAAAGGTACTCATAATCTTGGCTTGTGGTACCCGAGAAACAATGATGTCGAGCTAATAGGCTTTTCAGATGCTGATTTTGCAGGGAGCAGGGATGACAGGAAAAGCACCTCCGAGACGTGTCAATTCCTCAACAGGAGGCTTATCTCATGGAACAGCAAGAAACAGAATTGTGTTGCAACCTCCACAGCAGAGTCAGAGTACATCTCGGCAGGAAGCTGTTGCGCACAACTTCTATGGATCAGAAACCAGTTAGCTGACTACGACCTTCAGTTCAAGGAAGTACCCATGTACTGCGACTCCTCCAGTGCAATTGTCATTGCCAACAATCCTGTATCGCATAGCAGAATGAAGCATATTGAAGTGCGCTACCACTTCATTCGGGAGCACGTGGAAAACAAGGACATCTCTCTCTGTTATGTCCCCACGGACAAGCAGATTGCTGATATATTCACAAGGCCCTTAGACGAGGCCAAGTTCAATCTTTTCAAGACTGAATTGGGGATGCTCAATTATGAGGAATGAAGACTACAGAAGCTCCAGGCTCGTGCACGATCTGAGGGGGAGCCAGGAACTCCAGCGTGAGTACAGATGCAAGAACTGAGGGGGAGCAAAGGGTCAAACGCTACAGACCCCGATTTGCAGAAGCCGAAAAGGGGGAGATTACCCTCTCGGCTAAGGCTAAGGTGGCTCCAAGCTTGCTCCCAAGAAATTGGTATTGGTAATGGATAACTCACTCAACTCACTTTTCAGTTTATGGTTTTCATTCTCATTTGCTCTATTCACCTTAGCTTGTAGGGTTTAGGCTTCTTCAAATAGGGGGAGATTGTTGGGTATTGTATCCACAATGTACCTGATTTGAAGAAGCCCCTGGACAAGCTAAGGTCAATAGACAATGTATTTGATAAACTCTTTTAAGTTGTGCTTGCAGTTCTTCCATGCTAAGTGCACACCAATGTCAGAGTGCAGTAGGTCAATATACATGGGTCTGCACGACGTAATCCCTCGTTGAGCAGATCAGTGTGTTGGCCTACGTGTACTCTCTCTATTGGAGTGCACTTACTTTCAAGTACAGAGCCTATTTATGCAAGAGAAGACAAGGAGCACGGATGGGTCAAGGAGCAGCTCATGGGTGGAAAGACGAAAATTCGTCTAAGTGTAAATCGACGAGAATCACCAAGTGATTCTCGCCGATTCGGCGAGAATCACAAGGGATTCTCGCCGATTCGTCGAGAATCAGTGGTTGATTTTCGCCGAACTAGTTCCAGCCACTTCTAAGCAAGCACCTATGCTTCCAAGTAACAATCGACGAGAATCACTAGTGATTCTCGTCGAATCGACGAGAATCACTGGTTGATTCTCGCCTTCTCGACCTGGCCTAAAGCAGTGCGTGCAACCAAGGCAAATTCGACGAGAATCATCTTTGATTCTCGCTGAATCGTCGAGAATCACCTTTGATTCCCGGCGACTCGGCGAGAATCACTTTCGATTCTCACCGATTTTGACTTGGGCGTTTTTCTGGAACTTCCTGAACCGGATTCTGCCGCTGTTAAGATTCTGGACCGGGACTTAGGGATTCAGCTTGTGGGTCCCACAACGGTCATTTTGGAAAGCATCTACAGTATTTATATACGGGTATTTTGAACGGAATACCTAGACAGAAAAAAGCCGAGCAAGAAAGAAACCCTAAAATCGCGAAATAGCTCCGCCGCATCCGTCGCCGCTCGCGCTAGTCCGTCGCCGCTGCTGATCGCTTTTCTTCCCGATCTCTGGCGACAGAAGCTTAGCCAGGCTCAGAGTCTCATGCGTCTATCAAGAGATCTCTTGTCTCTCGATTTGTTGATCGGGAAAAACTTCCCCGTCCGAATCGATCGAGACGACCGATCCTCGTGTGACCGTTGGAAGACCAAGCTAGCTTCGCTACGAAGTTTGGATCTCCAAGTTCAGCAGCCGCTCATCGTCGTCGCCGCCGATCCCGAAGCTAGCCGCCGCTCGTGTTGCCGCCGCCGGTTCCGGGGAGATCCTCTCCAAGAGAGACCAAGGTTGTAGACTCTTCGTTGACTTCACGAACACGTCGTCGAACGAAGAGGAACACCGTAGTCTCCAAACGAAGTTTGTATCTCGTGTATATTTTATATTTACTTTTGTTGTAAAGGAACGTTTGTTCCGTGTTGTAAGGGTTGGGTGCAACCCGTCTTGTGGGAGTGTTGACTCTCACGTGTGGAAGGGTTCCTTCCGATAGTGCAGGGATTGGATTTCAATCCTGTTGGAGAAGAGACTGAGTCGTCCCTTGTTGGGAGATAGGTCGAAGGGGGAAAGTGGATGTACCCAAGTCGGGGAACCACTATAAATTGTCTGTGTATTCTGTGTGCTGTGCTTTTTATTTTTATTGTGCAGGTACATTCGTAAATTCCGCAAAAGCACGACACGTCACCTATTCCCCCCCCCCCCCCCCATAGGTGCACATAGCTGACACTAGGTGGACTTTCAAGTGGTATCAAAGCGAGGTTCCTCATCAAAAAGGTTAACACCTTGAGTTGAATCCTGCCACTAGTGTCAACAAGGAGGCATACATCTACTATGGACGGGCTCAAGTACTCCGGCAAGATCCCAGTGTGCAACAGGCTCAACTTTCCTATCTGGAAGGAAAGGATCAGGTTCTACATGGAAGCAGTGGATCCTCGACTTTTCATGATCATGCTGGAGGGACCTTATGTCCCCACTAAGGCCTCCACCATTGATCCCACCAAGAAAGTGCCGAAGACACTTTCTGAAATGTACAAGGACGAGATGGTGCTAGTGGGCCTTGACATGAAGGCAAGAAACATCCTGGTCAGTGCAGTTGATGACTCTATGATGCAAAACTTCAGCAACTGCAGGACAGCACAGGAGATCTGGCAGTGCCTGATCATCCTAATGGAGGGCACAGATGAAGTGAGGGATGATCGGAGATCCCTCCTGAACCAGAAGTTTGAGGCCTTCAGACAAGGGTCTAAGGAAGAGATCGGAGTCACCTACGAGAACTTCCTAAAGATTGTCAACGCCCTCAAGGGCTACGGAAGAGTGTTCACTAATGGTGAACTCAATGACAAATTCCTTAGGTCCCTTACTAAGGAATGGGACACAAAGATCTGCGCCATCAGAGAATTTGGCAGACTAGCAGAAACTGATCCACAAATTCTGTTTGGGAAGCTGATGTCCTATGAGCTTCAGCTGAACACCAGGAAAGCTGAGGAAGAAGCAGAAAAGGCTGCTGCAAAAGAAAAGACTGTGGCTCTAAAAGCCAGTTACTCCAGAAAAGGCAAGGGTGCGGTGTCATACCATGCCAGGAATAAGGAAGAGGAGGAGGACTCTGAGCCATGCTCCTCCAGCTCAGAGCTGTCGGAGGAGGATTTCTCCCTCATCACCCGAGAGTTCAAGAAGTTCCTCAAGATGAGGAATCAAAGAAAGAAAGACAGCTCCTCCTCCAGGCATCAGACGAAAAATTATTCTTCTGACAGGTATGCATCTAAACCTAACAAACATCGTTCTTCTGACATTATTTGCTTTGGATGCAATAAGCCAGGACACGTCGTGGCCGACTGCTATCAAAGCAAAAGAGAAAAGGGGAAAGGAGAGAAGCTCAAATCCTCCAGAGATAAGAAGAAGGAGCGGAGCTACATCGCCAAACGGCCAAAGACACTGAGTGAGTCTGACTCCTCAGACTCAAGTGATGATGAGGAAGCCTACTTCGGGTTGGTGGGTCGCTCGGACTCAGAAGGAGAATGCCCCCCATTTACTGGGAAGGTAAAAGCTCACACCCCTCTCTCCGACTCCGACTCTGATCCTGATTCTCAGGAAGATGAACCTGAGGATGGCCCTTCGGCCCGTGAAGCTGAGCTCCTCGAGAAGTATGAGCTTCTGCTCAACACTTTCGATGAGTGCCGTAAGATACTGAAGGCTGAGAAGAAGGAAGTAAAATTCCTTAAGGGTGAGTGTGTATCCCTAAGGGAAGAGGTCACTAGCTTGATTTCTCTCCGACAGGAACACCTTGACCTGATTTCAAAGCATTCAGAGTCTTTGAAGCTCCTTGATCTAAAGCAGGAGGAAGTCGACAAGTTGGAAGAACTACTTGTGGCAGAAAGGAAGATCGTCAAGAGCTTCTCCATGCCAAAAATAGTTCTTCCAGTCGTTGATACCTTCTCTGCTCAGGCCAAAGGAGCTGGCTTGGGGCATATAGGGGTATCTGGTTCTTCATCTAGGAGAAACAAGAACCAGAGGAAGAATAAGGCCGCCAAGAAGGCCTCTGCTGATGAAAAGGGTAAGGCTCCTCTTAGTCCTGTTGCGTTTAGAAAGCCTGGCTTTCCTTGCAACCAACATGACTTTGAGTCAACATTTGGGCATCATTTCCGGCCCTCGGTTGCAAAGCCAAAGAGCCGGTATGACGGTTGGAACTTTCCCCGGAACTTCGGTGAGAGTGCCTTCAAGGCACCTTATGAGGAAATCCACATAGGAAATTATGGTCCGTTCTCTAGCGGCCATAATGGAAAGCAGGCACCAAAAGCCAAGCCTGTTATACAGAAGGTGACAAAGTCATGTGACTGTTGTCACCATGAGGCCTCCACCTCCAGATCCAAGGCCCCAGCAGTACCCACCGTTCCCAGGGTAAGGTAGGAGCCTAGGAAGAGGTACAACAGATTCGACTGTTGGTGCTGTGGCAAAGTCGGTCACTTTGCCGTGGATTGTTGGTTTAATCCAAGGAATTACGAGACTCCCTATGTTAGCAATGCGAGACCGACCACTCGTAGGGTTAACCAACCGAGGGGGAGTGTGCTAACCAGAAATCTAGGACCCAAGTTCGATTGGGTTCCTAAGGCAAATTAATTTTGTTTTGCAGGAATGTCCAAAGGCCACCAAAACGCCGATCTGGTATTTGGACAGTGGATGCTCCCGGCATATGACCGGGACAAGAAGCCTGCTGTGTGATTACACTCCAGTCGAGAATGGACCCAAAGTCATCTTTGGAGGGTCAGATCGAGGAGTCACCAGAGGTTACGGTATGATTTCCAACGGTATAATCTCTATCACCGACGTGGCTTATGTTGAAGGGTTAAACCATAACCTGATCAGTGTAAGTCAGTTATGTGATAAAGGTTATGACGTTAAGTTCTGCAAGGATAAATGTCTGATAATTTCACGTACCTCTTCTGAAACGGTATTATCAGGCATTAGGAGCAGAAATATCTTCTGTTTAGATTTTCTCAGTTTAGATTCATCTACCCCCGTATGCCTTGTGGCAACAGGCAGTGCATCTCTTTGTGAACAATGGCACAAGAGATTGGCACATATTAATTTCAAGACAATTAGTATGCTGTTTTCTAAGAACTTGGTAAGGGATGCTCCCAGTATCAAGTGCATCAAAGATAGCCCCTGTCCTGCATGCCAGATGGGCAAACAGACTCGGGCTACCTTTAAGAGCATCGCAGACAAAGACTCTTCCCGATGTCTTTACCTTTTACATATGGACTTGTTTGGTCCAATGCAAGTTCATAGCTTGGGAGGCAAGTCCTATACGCTAGTGATAGTTGATGATCATTCTCGGTTTACATGGGTGTTCTTTTTGAAACGAAAGTCAGATACGTTTGACATCTTCACTAATTTTGTCAAGCAGGTTCAGAACGAATTTAACTTCTCCGTGGTCAAAATCAGAAGTGACCATGGAACAGAATTCGAATCTGGTGCAATGACAGAATTTTGTGAAGAACAAGGTATCTTTCATGAGTTTTCCTCCCCGCGCACTCCTCAGCAAAATGAAGTTGCGGAGAGGAGAAATAGAACTCTCATTGAAGCCTGCACAACAATGTTGAAAGACGCTTCTCTCCCGGAATTCTTCTGGGCAGAGGGTGTCAATACAGCTTGTCATGTACAAAACCGAGCATTGATCAACAAGCATCATCGTAAGACGCCCTACGAGCTACTGAAAGGCAGGAAACCAACCATGTCCTACTTGAGGATTTTTGGTTGCAGATGCTATGTACTGAATAATGGGAAGTACCCGCGTACTAAATTCGGTGAAAAATGCTTTGAAGGCATATTCATGGGCTATAGTTCCCATAGTCGGGCATATAGGGTCTTCAATAAGAAAACCCTAGTGGTAGAAGAATCAATAAATGTTGTATTTGATGAAGGAAGTTTGCTTAACAGCAATTCTTTCAGTAGTATTCTTGAAGGTGCAGGTGCTAGACTTGAACTGCTGAGTCTGGATGAGACCGCTAAAGATGACGCTCCTAAGTACGTCAAAGTTTCCACCTCCACGTCATCTGAAAATGTTGAAGATCAAAATGGAACAAATATCTTAGAAGAAGGAGAATCCCAAGAAGTAGTCGAAGCTCCAGACGCCAGACTTCTTGAGCTCCGGCACGTGAGGGATCATCCTAGAGATCAGATCATCGGAGATCCTCGTGTCGGTGTCAGAACTCGAAGAGGTACTATTAACGAAGTATTGCATCTTAGCTTCCTGTCACAGGTAGAGCCAAAGAAGTTCGACGAGGCGAACAAGGATGCGGCATGGATTCTGGCCATGCAAGAGGAACTACATCAATTCGAACGTTGCAATGTTTGGACGCTGGTTCCCAGACCATACAAGCCGAAGGTGATTGGCACGAAGTGGATCTTCAGAAACAAGCTGGATGAACATGGTGTCATCGTAAAGAACAAGGCCAGGCTGGTGGCTCAAGGTTACAGACAGGAGGAAGGGATTGACTTCGACCAGACCTTCGCACCAGTAGCAAGGCTCGAGGCAATCAGGCTGTTCCTGGCGTATGCTTCACACAAAGGATTTACAGTCTATCAAATGGATGTGAAATCGGCATTCCTGAACGGAGACCTGAAAGAGGAAGTATACGTCGCTCAACCCCCAGATTTTGTCGATCCTACTTATCACAATCATGTCTATTTTCTTAATAAGGCCTTATATGGGTTGAAACAAGCTCCACGAGCTTGGAATGAGACTTTATCTAGTTTTCTTCTTGAGAACAACTTCTCCATAGGTAAAATAGATAAAACATTGTTTCTCAGGGAAGTCAAAGGCAAGATTTTGCTGGTGCAAATCTATGTCGATGACATAATATTCGGCTCAACGGACAACAATCTTTGCAAAAAGTTTTCTAAACTTATACAAGGAAAGTTTGAAATGAGCAGTATGGGAGAGCTCAAGTATTTCTTAGGACTTCAAGTGAAACAGTCTGAGGATGGAATCTTCATCTCTCAGACGAAGTTCACAAATGAACTCCTTAAGAAATTCGGTATGGAGAGTGCAACCTCTATGAGGACTCCAATGGGATCCACCATGTCTTTGGATAAGGATGAGAAAGGTAAACCTTTCGATGAAACCAAATACAGAAGCATCATTGGATCCCTGCTCTACCTTACTGCCAGTAGACCGGATATTATGTTCTCCACATGTGTCTATGCCCGATATCAGGTGAACACTAAGGAATCTCACTATGTCGCTGCAAAGCGAATTCTAAGATACCTTAAAGGTACTCCTAATCTTGGCTTGTGGTACCCGAGAAACAATGATGTCGAGCTAATAGGCTTTTCAGATGCTGATTTTGCAGGGAGCAGGGATGACAGGAAAAGCACATCCGGGACGTGTCAATTCCTCGGCAGGAGGCTTATCTCATGGAACAGCAAGAAACAGAATTGTGTTGTAACCTCCACAGTAGAGTCAGAGTACATCTCGGCAGGAAGCTGTTGCGCACAACTTCTATGGATCAGAAACCAGTTAGCCGACTACGACCTTCAGTTCAAGGAAGTACCCATGTACTGCGACTCCTCCAGTGCAATTGCCATTGCCAACAATCCTGTATCGCACAGCAGAACGAAGCATATTGAAGTGCGCTACCACTTCATTCGGGAGCACGTGGAAAACAAGGACATCTCTCTCTGTTATGTCCCCACGGACAAGCAGATTGCTGATATATTCACAAAGCCCTTAGACGAGGCCAAGTTCAATCTTTTCAAGACTGAATTGGGGATGCTCAATTATGAGGAATGAAGACTACAGAAGCTCCAGGCTCGTGCACGATCTGAGGGGGAGCAAGGAACTCCAGCGTGAGTACAGATGCAAGAACTGAGGGGGAGCAAAGGGTCAAACGCTACAGACCCCGATTTGCAGAAGCCGAAAAGGGGGAGATTACCCTCTCGGCTAAGGCTAAGGTGGCTCCAAGCTTGCTCCCAAGAAATTGGTATTGGTAATGGATAACTCACTCAACTCACTTTTCAGTTTATGGTTTTCATTCTCATTTGCTCTATTCACCTTAGCTTGTAGGGTTTAGGCTTCTTCAAATAGGGGGAGATTGTTAGGTATTGTATCCACAATGTACCTGATTTGAAGAAGCCCCTGGACAAGCTAAGGTCAATAGACAATGTATTTGATAAACTCTTTTAAGTTGTGCTTGCAGTTCTTCCATGCTAAGTGCACACCAATGTCAGGGTGCAGTAGGTCAATATACACGGGTCTGCACGATGTAATCCCTCGTTGAGCAGATCAGTGTGTTGGCCTACGTGTACTCTCTCTATTGGAGTGCACTTACTTTCAAGTACAGAGTCGTATTTATGCAAGAGAAGACAAGGAGCACGGATGGGTCAAGGAGCAGCTCATGGGTGGAAAGACGAAAATTCGTCTAAGTGTAAATCGACGAGAATCACCAAGTGATTCTCGCCGATTCGGCGAGAATCACAAGGGATTCTCGCCGATTCGTCGAGAATCAGTGGTTGATTCTCGCCGAACTAGTTCCAGCCACTTCTAAGCAAGCACCTCTGCTTCCAAGTAAGAATCGACGAGAATCACTTAGTGATTCTCGCCGATTCGGCGAGAATCACGAGTGATTCTCGTCGAATCGATGAGAATCACTGGTTGATTCTCGCCGTCTCGACCTGGCCTAAAGCAGTGCGTGCAAACCAAGGCAAATTCGACGAGAATCATCTTTGATTCTCGCCGAATCGTCGAGAATCACCTTTGATTCCCGACGACTCGGCGAGAATCACTTTCGATTCTCACCGATTTTGACTTGGGCGTTTTTCTGGAACTTCCTGAACCGTATTCTGCCGCTGTTAAGATTCTGGACCGGGACTTAGGGATTCAGCTTGTGGGTCCCACAACGGTCATTTTGGAAAGCATCTACAGTATTTATATACGGGTATTTTGAACGGAATACCTAGACAGAAAAAAGCCGAGCAAGAAAGAAACCCTAAAATCGCGAAATAGCTCCGCCGCATCCGTCGCTGCTCGCGCTAGTCCGTCGCCGCTGCTGATCGCTTTTCTTCCCGATCTCCGGTGACAGAAGCTTAGCCAGGCTCAGAGTCTCACGCGTCTATCAAGAGATCTCTTGTCTCTCGATTTGTTGATCGGGAAAAACTTCCCCGTCCGAATCGATCGAGACGACCGATACTCGTGTGACCGTTGGAAGACCAAGTTAGCTTCGCTACGAAGTTTGGATCTCCAAGTTCAGCAGCCGCTCATCGTCGTCGCCGCCGATCCCGAAGCTAGCAGCCGCTCGTGTTGCCGCCGCCGGTTCCGGGGAGATCCTCTCCAAGAGAGACCAAGGTTGTAGACTCTTCGTTGACTTCACGAACACGTCGTCGAACGAAGAGGAACACCGTAGTCTCCAAACGAAGTTTGTATCTCGTGTACATTCTATATTTACTTTTGTTGTAAAGGAACGTTTGTTCCGAGTTGTAAGGGTTGGGTGCTACCCGTCTTGTGGGAGTGTTGACTCTCACGTGTGGAAGGGTTCCTTCCGATAGTGCAGGGATTGGATTTCAATCCTGTTGGAGAAGAGACCGAGTCGTCCCTTGTTGGGAGATAGGTCGAAGGGGGAAAGTGGATGTACCCAAGTCGGGGAACCTCTATAAATTGTCTGTGTATTCTGTGTGCTATGCTTTTTATTTTTATTGTGCAGGTACATTCGTAAATTCCGCAAAAGCACGACACATCACTTATTCCCCCATAGGTGCACATAGCTGACACTAGGTGGACTTTCAGCAACAGCTCAACAGGAGTCTTCATGTTGATAGGGCTGAGTGGCATCCGGTTGATGACATAAGCAGCACAAGACATCCCCTCCGCCCAAAAGGACCTTGGGATATCTTTCGCATGAAGCCAGCATTTGCAGGTCTCCGTCAGATGACGGATCTTCCGCTCCACTACCATATTTTGTTGTGGAGTGTGAGCACAAGTAAGCTCTCGTTGGATCCCGTACTTCCTACAGAAGTTAGAAAACTCGGAGGAAACAAATTCACCCCCATTATCAGTTCTAAGCTTCTTAATCCGCAAGCCAAGCCGGCCTTCTACCAACTCCTTAAACTCCACAAACAATCGGAAGGCTTCCGACTTCTCCTTTAAGAAGTACACCCAAGTATACCTTGAGTAGTCATCAACCAAGACAAGCATGTATCTGCTTCCACCAAGGATGACAGTAACTATCGGTCCCATCAGGTCTCCATGAATGCACTCCAATAGTTTCTTGCTCCTTGTTTGTGATTTATCAAACTGAAGGCGATGTGCCTTACCGTATTGACAGCCCGCACAAACATGCTCGTCACCAAAGGAAGACAACTTAGGCAACCCCTTCACCAAACTTCTACTAGCCATCACCTTTAGCTTGTCCATGCCAACATGCCCCAGCCTCTCATGCCAGATAGCAGCGCTATCGTTGGCCCTCATATGATCAACATAAGAATTGGTGGCAAGAACAAACAAGTTCTTCACCCTCCTCCCTACATGAGCAACATCAGCCTTCACCGCTGATATGTTGCGAAGGAACCTCACGTCTGTTGGCCCAAACAGAATGTGATAACCAGCATCCACCGCATTGGTCACCGAGAAGAGGTTTTTCTTCATGCCCGGCACGTGATACACACTCCTTAACGTGAGTGGCCCCTGATCACTACCCAAAGACACGACCCCCTCTTTCTCTACTGCATAAACAGAATTATCAGCAGTGATAATAGCTTCATTACCTGAGTAAGCCTGCATGGAGGTGAACTTCGACTTGTCTCCGGTGAGGTGATAACCACACCCGGAGTCCACGATCCACTCGTCATTGAAGTACTCAGCAGACAAGGCCCGGACACAAGTGCCTGTCATAAAAGCTCCGCCCCATTCTGCTTCTTCACTTCTCGAGCAAGCTTCCTCCTTTCCCGCAGCATGCCCAGGCTGCAGTTTGACCTTGCAGTCCCACTTGAAGTGCCCTCGCTGATGACACCGGTAGCACTTCAAATTCTTCTTCCGGTCCTTAGGAGCATTGCTCCTCTCTGGCTGATATGAAGTTGAAGTCTCCTTCTCACCAGCGACCTGCACCTTCTTCTTATTCTTCCCTTCCCATCCTTTCTTCTTGTCTGAGAAGAGAGCTTCGCTGCCTTCCTGATTAAGGTTCACTCCAGCCATCTACCTTGCCAAGCTCTCCTGCGACGCAAGCAGATTCTCCAGCTCCAGCAAAGACGGCTGAGTAGCCCACCCTTGAACAGATGTCACAAAGGCCACATACTCCTCCCGCAAGCCGCGGATTATGTACCTTTTCATCTTAGCCTCAGAGATAGGCTCATCAGGATCCAGTGCCGACAGCTCAGCACACAATCTCTTCATCTTTAAGAAGTACTTCGAGATGGAAAGGTCTCCCTGAGTTGCCCTAGCCAACTCATTCTCCAGGAACTGAAGCCGCGCCACATTCTTCCTATTGAACAACTCATCAATGGTTGTCCAAATATCAGCAGCCGACTCACATCCAATGATGTGATCAAACAGTTCCGGAGACACGGCCCTCTTCAGAATGAACTCCGCCTTAGCATTTCTTCTTCTCCAGAGCCTAACCTGCTCAGCAGTACCGAACGCAGCCGTGATTTCCTGCCTGTCGTCACCACCGACGACTTCCCACAGCTCCTCGCCAAGAAGATAACTCTTCATGCACGACTTCCACTTCTTAAAGTTAGTCGGCGTTAAGAGTTCAATGCCAAGACCCCTTGCAAAGCTCCCTTCCATTGCAACACCTGTTGGCAACCTTTCAGAAGCTCCGAGCAA
Organism: Platanthera guangdongensis; assembly: GCA_039583875.1. NCBI lineage: Eukaryota > Viridiplantae > Streptophyta > Magnoliopsida > Asparagales > Orchidaceae > Platanthera > Platanthera guangdongensis. The sequence continues at coordinate 139,702,644 of CM077158.1, read as the reverse complement.
CAACACAGGTTGATCACCACTCAAGCACTGAGTAACAACACTGGTTCACTACTGCTCAAGCAACTGAACCTGCCTCTGATACCATGTTAAAATTTTCTCAGCATGGTCATCAAGGTAGCCCAAACACCAAATTAATATCTTCGGCACAACCCAGTTCTCACGTTGAACCAGCGGAAACCAAGGAACAATGTTAATCCCAACAAACAATGGAAGCACAAGCAGATCTTTTATTCATTCACTTCTTTACAACACGTGGCATACATAGCTAGACATGACTTCACTAGTATTAAACAGCTGTAAACAGAAAGCACCAAAAACCAAGCCGGGCGGACAGCACCGGAGTCTGCCGAGACCGCCGAGGTCGCCGAGGTCGCCGAGTCCGCTGAGATCGCCCGAACTAAACTACAATCCGCCGAATAGCCACGGAGTCCGCCGAAGCCGCGAGGCCGCGCGGACACACCGTTATTTGTCTCCTGCTGAAGCTGAACTGAGGAACACCTCGTACCCGCCTGAAGCCAGCGGACAGGTTATTGAAGCTGGCAAAGTTGAAACAAGCCACAGAGCGACCTCCTACTGAATCCGTAGAGACCGTACAACTTCCAAGTACTTGACCGAAGTCAAAGACAAACTCCTGGCTCCTTGAAGCTACCCGCGCGACCTGCACACAGCAAACCGTTAGCCCTAAATCAATCCGCGCGGACAGACAAACTGACACCGCAGCTCCTTGCCCAACCCAACTTACTGTTCACTTAAGTTACTGTAGATGTGACAGGGGGGTCCTATTTATAGGCGAGGTGAGGAGTGTGGTCACCGCCCAAGAGATAGCAACACCGCCCCAGCCCGCGCGATAGAAAAACACCGTCCGCCGAGTCTGCAAGGACTTAGCCGGATACCAAGGAAAACCGCCAGGAGCAAGACAACGTTGGCGAATCCACTTCAGTCCGCCTAAGCTATGCGGACAAGGCATCAGCCCGCAAAGCCTCCGACCACTGCAGGACAGCAACCCCCTTCAATGGATATCCGCACAAACCCGAGGCAGTCCGCAAGACTCAAGCCTCAATCCGCCACAAGTCCACGACCAAATGCAGAAAGCAAGTCCACACTGTCAACAGCGGACTTGGCGGATACGGCGGACACCATGGTCTTGGCACAGAGTGTGGCCAAGTCCAAAACCATCAAAGGCCAATGCGAGCATGGCGGAATAAACTCCCGTCCACCAAACACCCTAGCACAGACCGCCAGCAGTCCGCGAGCTACTCGCACACCTGCCCAACACAGCAGCTACCTCTCGGACTCCACACACCAGTCCGCCAACGACCTCCACAGCAAACACCTGCTGTAACACCAGGGCTCGATAAGGCCTCAGCCAAGCTCTAAGCCCGGTCCGCAACAGCCCAAACCGCGGACACACTAGTATGCAAGCCTCTATCCGCTCAGGCCGCTCCTTGGCTAAACCGATCAGCCAACTCCTTATCCGCAGATGCCAGGCCGCATAGTCCGCGGACTACTTGCATATAACCCGCTCAGAAGAATAGCCGGCTTTCACTAGGCTTTCCACCAGGTCGCGCACAACAGTCCGCCCAGTCCGCCTAGACCGCCAATGCTGTCCGTCCAGGCTGCCCGGCCTATCCCGTCAACCACTTCCACTTCATAAATTTCAACATTATCGAGCATGATGATTTTCCTTTTTTCGGGCATTAACTGCTTCTCGTCGGTGGAGAGTGGATGTGTATATGGGTGTCCTTCCTCTCGGTCGTACTTGTCGAGGTGCTGTAGTGGCTGTTTCTCGCACAGTTGTTGCATCATGACAGTTATTAGTTGATGTATGTATTGGGGGCCTCCCTCTCTGTTGAGTTGTTCTAGGGGGTAAGTAGGTTGCGCGATCGACGTTAAGGTCATTTTCTGTTAATTTTTGGTTTTGACAGAGATGTGAGAAACTACGCAATTCTACTTATATTTCAATTAGTATTTGTTTTTATGTTTGAGTAAATATGAACGATGTAATACTATATGTAGTTGTTGTTGAAATTAGAATTGAGGGTTACGTAACGGTAAGTAGGTGCCTTGGTTGGCTTGTTAAATTGCTTGACGTTGGGTCATTTGTCCCTTCTTCCACCATCGGTTCAATTTCTGTAATTGAGTGTAGTGGTCGATATTGATGTTCATTTGCGTTGATCACATTATTTTGACTCATTGTTGGCATGCTGAAGGATCTTCGTTGTAAGAAAGTATGGGGTCGTTGAAATTGTTATTTTGTTGTTAGAAAGTATGCAGTAACTGAAAGAGGATACATAAAATGTTTTTTTATCTTTGAATCATAAATTGAAATTTCTTAAGCATACGTGCGGTTTTAAAAAATTTTTAAAAAAACTTTTAAAATGACAACAAAATAAGATGTTGAGAGGTTGATTAAATATCAATAATGTAGTAAAAGTGAATGGTAAAAATAACATTAAAAATTTTTTTCCAGCTCTTACATATGTCTAACAGAATCTAGTCCAAAGAGGAGTTGTAATAAGTCTACTGATTTTCGATAAAACAAACTATAATGCACATAAAGAAAAATGTGCACCTGAAATATGTCACCAAATTCTTGAAAGTTATATGGTGTGAGTCCTCACTTCCTTAACGTGCAGTGCAGTATGAAGAATCCAACAGTGGAAAACAAAAGCGTGATAAGAGCATGTCCAACTGAATGTAGTCCAAAGTAGAGTTGACGTAGTGATCAAGAGTTGTAATAAGTTTATTGATTTCCAATAAAATAAACTATAATGCACATAAACAAAAATGGTCACACCTAATCAACAATCTGGAAGATATTAAGTTAGCCTAAATCAGAACGGGTTATTTTAAATCAAAATTCCTGCCCCTAACATCTCTTAAAAAACAAAATCGTTGAAGAAATCAAATCACTTTGTTTGGTTGAAGAAATATAATCCTTTGGTTTAACTTTTTGTTTGGTTGAAGGTATTACTTTTTCAATCTCTTCCTACAGTATAAAAATCTACAGTACATCAGTTATTTTTAATTTTGACCAGCCAGATTTCATTATGAATTCTGCTTTCATTGTTCTTTTATGTGATAATTAATCAAAATTCTGTGAGTTAAAACAACCAATTTTTAACTCTTAAAAGTTATTCCGCACATGCTGTAAATCCCTAGATCGAAATCGGTAGAACAAATCTGAGATTTTTTTTCTTAGATATCTTATCAAAATCATGTTCAAATGAAAGAAATCAAGGATATACGACTAAAAGAATTTGATATCTGTAATTAAATTGGTAGAAGGAAATCAGTGAAATGTCCAAAAGAATAAAAGAATTCAGTGAAACCTTGATACAAAATCAGAAATAACACTAAATAATTATTATAAATCAATGGTGATCAGAAACAATAAGAAATGCTGAGTCGGTTGGAGGAAAATTGGAGGTGATTCGGTTGGAGAAGAGTCAGAGCCTACCGGAGATGCCGATGATGCCTAGCATTCCGGGTAGGAAGTTTGAGATGCTTGGGCAGGAAGAGATCTGTAAATCAGAAATCTGGAAGTGTAAATTAGTAAGTAGATACTATTTTTTTCTTAGATATCTTAACGAAAATCAGAAATCAGATGACTAAATCCGTAGATGTAATTTGGTAGAAGGAAATCTGTTATTTCTTAGATTTCTTAAAGTAAGTCAAAAACGAAATTGAAAAAGTAATCAAGAAATTGAAATGGAAATATGTGAGAAAAATAAGAGCTAAAGGGAGAGAAGAAGGTGTTCTCACAGCTCTTCTGGGTGGCTTTCAAAATCGCGGCGGCTGTCAAAAGAGAAGTTCCTGTGTTGGAGTGTGTCGGCTGCAGAAAGGTTGGCAGTGGAGGTGGTTTGCGGCCGGTTCGATACTCTAGAGGATAGTGTTAGAGAGTTGGGAAGAAGAATGGCATTAGTGGGATGAAGGGTGTCGTGCGGGATTTCACGGGGTTCTGCGGGTTTAGGGTTAGGGAGCCAGTTACTTTATAAGATCTTGATATCACATCCACCGTTCATTTTTTGATCGATCAAGAATCGGTGGTTGTTATTTTTTGTTGTATTTTCGAACTCACGCTATTTGCAGGCCGTAGTATATATTTTTTAATATAGTATATATATATACATATATATATATATACAAGTGACAGGCACGGGACTTTGGCCCGGGGGTCATTCGTCATGGGAGCAAGATTTTTCGTGGGAGCGACATATGTCGTAGCGGTGACATTTGTCGAAGAAACTACATTTGTCATGGTGGCGAAATTTGTTGTAAAGGGGCGCCATTTTTGTGGGTGCGATATTTGTCGTGGGGGTGACATTTATCGTGGGGGCGACATTTGTCGTGGGGGCGACACTTATCATGGGGGCGACACTTGTCGTGGGGGCGACACTTGTCGTGGGGGCGACACTTGTCTTGGGGGTGACATATGTTGTGGGAGCGACATATGTTGGTGAATCATTTGTCGTGGGGGTGGCAATTGTCGTGAGTTAGACATTTATCTTTGGTGCGACATTTGTATCGTGAGCGAGATTTATCGTGGGGGTGACATTTGTGGTGGGGTGACATTTGTCATGGGGATAAAATTTGTGTTGGGGGTTACATTTGTCATGGGGCAACATTTGTCATGGCGTTGACAATTGTTGTGGTGGCGATATTTGTGTTTGGAGCAACCATTGACGTAGAAGTTCATATTTCATTAACTAATGTTTTCGTGTATTCAAAAGGTTCAAAAATGAATCTAAAACATAAAAATATATATTTTTTCGTGAAATTCGGAGTATTTCTTTAGTGTTTATAAACTCAATTTATCGAACGTCAACAACTAAACATGAATATAAAATAATTGGTAAAAGAAATAAATATAAAAGCATCGACTAATGTTCATTTTAATTCTCACATTGCCCTCACTCTTCTTCAACATTCATTTGTTTATGTTCCCTTCTCATTGTCCTTTTTTGTCTTTGCACGGTCCTTTTGTCGAATTCTGCTTTCTTTGTTAATTATCGTTCAACCTATGAAACCTGAGAAACAAATAATTTTTTATTTATAACATACAAAATGTAGTATTTATTAAATTGATCTATGCAAGTGAAATGGAATGAACAAAACAGTTTTTTGGTTGTAGTCGATGTTAGACATCGTTGTCTTCGGGTCGACCTGACCAAAAACCTCCTTAAAGAACACATTTTTTGCGTACACGCCCTCATGACCTTCGATAGCATAGTTTTTGACCAAAACACTTGTGGATTGCGCCGAAACCCCTCATGATAAAACATCATACAACTGTCCATGACTGAAGACGTGATTTGGAAGATAAATTCTGACATTTCCAATTGTCTGGCCCTGCGACTTGTTAATTGTTAATACAAAACTCAATCTGACTGGAAATTGTTTCCTCATTAGTTCGAATGGCATTTTGTAATCTTCTGCAAATTTTAGCGGTATGCGTTGAATGAAAACTCTGAGTGGCTTGAAATTCCCTACCTATATAGTTGCTTCAATAATATTCCTTCCAAATCAGCGACAAATTAGCCTTGTGTCGTTGCATAATCATATTTTGTGATCTATATTTCGGAGAAGCATAATTGGAAAGCCCTGCTTCAGTGTTAGCTTATGTGTTGGTAGATTACCTAGATTAATAGAGTTTAAAAATTTTGGGAGATATAAGTCATGGTCATCATTTGAAACTGAGTCGAAAGAGTAGTAAGTTGTGTTATCCCCCGGGAATATTTCCATGCATTTTTCATTCAACTTGTTAACATCTTCATTTAATGGAGTGATTAGAGCTCTTGTCTCCATATATGTAGCATCTATATTGTTGACATCATAAGTTTGCATATTTGGAAAAAAACAAAATTTATTAAATCATTGATTGATTGATCTCCTTCCCAAGGCATAACAATTGAGTCCGAAAGGCAAATCATGTCATTTTCTATTGTTGGCTACACCACATTTCCGACCGTTAGTAAGAAATTTGCAAATTCGATGTCATTATGTGCTCTCATATTTTCTTTTAATTTAAGTATCTTGACAGATGGAAATAAGTAAGACTCAACGATGCTTGAGCAGATTATTTCCAATCTCGTGCCATTCAAAACAACCGGCGTCACCTGCCTGAAATCTCCTACCATGATAAGGACTTTCCCACCAAAACGCTTATTTATTTATAATGCATCTTGCAATGTACGGTCTAGAATTTCGAATGTTTTCCTGTTGGCCATAGGCACCTCGTCCCAAATGATTACGGAAGAAAATTCAACCAATTTTTGCAGATCAGACTGTTTACTGATACATCAATCTAGTACATTCTCTAGTTTTATAGGTATTTTAAACCTTGAGCAAGCTGTGCAACCACCTGGTAGTAAATTTGCTGCTATTTCGGATGTTGCAGTTGCTATCACAATACGGCCTTCGTTGCCAAAAGTTGCTATTATAGATCGATAGAGGAATGTTTTACCTGTTCCACCAGGATCATCAACGAAGAAAATACCTCCATTTCCTTCTCTTATGGAAGTGCATATTGTGTTGTACGCTATTTTTTGCCCATGATTTAGTAGCGATGTTGAATTTAGATCCGTTGTCGATATTGGAATTGATAATTCATTATCAATCAAACATGGTGATTCTATTGAGTATTGTATGCCCTCGCTTAACCTCGACAAGTCAAAATCTTTTGTGCTTTTGTTATATTGCTCAAAGATATTATTTAACTCACATAGTAATATATTTATTAAGAAATCACTATTTACAGGGCTTGTGCTACCGTAATCTTCGATCTTCGCCGCATGGTTTTCATCCCATATGGTTCTTACGCCAGTCGGTTGGCAGTATAATAAATTTGTTGCAAATAATCTACGCAGTGTCGCTGCCATTCTGAAATTTCTGGCTTCTGCTAGACTTTCTCTAATTCTATTGTCTTCTTCAAGTAGACCTCGTTTCTCAGCAGCTTCCTTAAAAGTGGTGTAGTGAATACCATGAACAGTATATTGGTAATTAAACAATGTTGGCATTGGAATATGATTAAGTAGAAGATGTAAAAAGAATCCCTCACCCTCAGTTCATGATACAGCGTACATGCGTCCTACTACTTTTCAATTTTGAACACTTCTTATCCATTTTTGCGATGATGTTAGCCACCTATAATGTTTTGCAAAGTCAACATATAAGTAACGAGCATTTTCTAATCCGTTGTTGTATGTCTTGAAGAACTATGTTAGCATTGTTCGTGAATTTCGTTTGTTAGTAAGTACATTAGAAATATATTGATCTGGCAGATGTATTTGCAATTAGACAACAGAATGGAATGTTTGGTACATATGGAACTTGAAAAGCTTCCATGATGCCTCAGGCGCACAAATCCAACGGCCGTCGACATATTTACTTACTTTGTCATAGTTCGGTCCCGGCGCACCTCGAATGCAACCCAGTCAGGACCCTTGTACACGTACTTATACAAATATTTGATACTCTTAATGCTGCTACAAATTTCCACATTCATGTGACAATCGTATTTAAGTAGAAGATATGGGTTGTACGGAACTACCCAACCATTTTCAGCCATAAAGTCCACATCTCTTCCCAGAGGTATTTCTCTGTTGTCATCACGACTACGATAGAGTGGGTATGAATTCAATCCATGTGTAGTAGCTTCCACGAAAGGTTTTGGAAACTCTTTTTTGCAAACATTATTTTTATGCACTGCGCATTTAGTCTTAAGCAACGCAAGGTCCATGCAATATGTCTAAGCACTGCATTGTATAACTTTAGTTCATCTGTCTATATTGGAATTTCAGCTCTGACGACTCAGTCGTAATCGTCAGGAGTACTTAGCTTATCATGTTCATTGAAAATATATAACATATGTGCGTGCAGAAGACCTCTTTTTTGAAATTCTACTACGTGAGCGTGTGCTACAACTCTACCCAGGATGCCCTTATGGAAGATGTCGTCCTTTAGGCATTGTAATTTTGCTTGAAATATTTTTGAGATTAAATCCAGTCGATCTTGCGCCGTTTGTCCCGGATGAAGCTCATCTGTTATCTCTGGCCACGAAAGATTGCAATTCATTGTTAAAAAAATATCTGGCCTTCCAAAAGTTCGTACAACTGCCATTGCATCTTGATATTGTTGGGACATATCGCTTGGACTTCCAATAAAAGAAGACGACAAAATTGTTCTACGACCGACATTACCTGTATTGAGGTATAGTTAAACTTTGTAGAAAAAATGTATCTTCGCTGAAGTTATATATGATTAAAAGTCGCAGGTAAATATATGTACCTGCATCATTTTCACCATTTTGTAAGCAATCCTGTAATCCTTGATACAGCTCGGCACTTATGTTGCTTTGGTGCGATCTAATCCACCGTAGTTTTTGTGTTTCAACTTTTATGTACATATCGATGATGTATTATTGTAGTTGATGACCTGCATAGTGAAGCGCGGAAATTCAGTTTGTATGGATCTACATGGAGATAGTATAATTTAGTAAATATTCAGCAATAATATTTTGTTATGCGTAACTGAGAGTACTTGTTGAAGTACTTGTAGTTGGTAGGAGTAATGTCACAACAGCTTGTTTGTTATGTACGATTTAATAGTTCGTCGCCACGCCACTCATATGAACCATGTGGAAATAACAAATGATTTTGTAGAGGGTCGTAATATCCAGAATATTCTTTTGCACGTAATAGTTCTCTGGAATATGTTTCTACAATTATGTCTCTATCATTTGCTTCCATGAAATCATCTGCGCCAACTAATACCGCTACAACTTGTGATGCTGTTGGAAGGGAGTACTGACCCTATATTGAAGGCCTTTCTTTTATCAGAAGTCTGCATTGGTGGAGATTTGAGTGTCTTACTAATTGTCGTAAGGTTTGGACCAATGGATTTACTGCATCCAGTATGCTAGAGATCTTTTCAATTGTTTGTAGAGTGAGGTCAGGACTCTCGTTCAACCTATTCTCCATTTCATGCTCTGTATCATAAATGAACATTTGCAAAAAAATATGGTCTACAACCATATTCTGGTAGTAAAGAGCCAATTATATGATATATTACACCGTGGGCTTTAAAAGTGTAGATACCCTAATTAAATGACATCATACTTTCATCACATGTCACTCCCATTGAGGTGAAGGAGAATACATGGTTGTATGAATGTATATTCTATCTGAAATGACGTCCTTCTGTAGTTTGTGTTGTAAAGAATTCGAGAAGCTCGAGCGGTACTGTAATATCTGGTACATCGACAAATCCTCCTTTGCAGCACAATGTCATGGACTCATTGTGAAAAAGCTTTGTGTGACAATGACGGTAAGTAGTATGTGAACAGAGAGTAACCAGAGGCACATGTATTGCCAGATAACAGTTTCTTGCACTCAAATGGCGAGTTGATCATTGAGTAGGAGAATTTCCTGGGTGATAGTAAGCAAATCATAGTGATACTAACGTAATGTAATGTTCTTACTTGTTTGTTTTAGTTGTACATGTTAAGATTGAGGCTTACCGTGTATTGTGTGTGTTCATCCTCAAGTTGCATTTCTTCATCATAGTATGTTGTGCTTGCAGTGTCATTTTAGATTTCGAGTGTGGTAGGATTGCATTGTCAAGCACGACGGTTTTCCCTTTGTCGGGCATTAATTACTTCTCGTCGGTGGAGAGTGGATGTGTATATTGGTGGCCTTCCACTTGGTTGTACTTTTTGAGGTGCTGTAGTGGTTGTTTCTCGCGCAGTTGTTGCATCATGTCAGTTATTAGTTGATGTATATATTGGTGCCCTTCCTCTCCGCTGAGTTGTTCTAGGGGGTAAGTAGGTTGCGTGATCGACGTTAAGGTCATTTTCTGTTAATTTTTGGTTTTGACAGAGATGTGAGAAACTACGCAATTCTACTTATATTTCAATAAGTATTTGTTTTTATGTTTGAGTAAATATGATTGATGTAATACCGTATGTAGTTGTTGTTGAAATTAAAGTTGAGGGTTCCGTAATGGTAAGTAGGTGGCTTTGTTGGTTTGTTAAATTGCTTGCAGTTATGTCAGTTGTCCCATCTTCCACCGTCGGTTCACTTTCTGTAATGGAGTGTAGCAGTCGATCTTGATGTTCGTTTGCGTTGATCACATTTTTTTGACTCATTGTTGACATGCTGAAGGATCTTCGTTGTAAGAAAGTATGGGGTCGTTGAAATTGTTATTTTGTTGTTAGAAAGTATGCATTAACTGAAAGAGGAGACATAAAATGTTTTTTTTATCTTTGAATCATAAATTGAAATTTATTAAGCCTACGTGTTGTTTCTAGATTTTTAAAAAAAAAATTTAAATGACAACAAAATAAGAAGTTGAGAGGTTGATTAAATATCGGTAATGTAGTAAAAGTTAATGGTAAAAATAACATTAAAACTTTTTTCAACTCTTACATATGTCCAACAGAATTTAGTCCAAAGAGGAGTTGTAATAAGTCTATTGATTTCCGATAAAACAAACTATAATGCACATAAAGAAAAATATGCACCTAAAATATCTCACCAAATTCTTGAAAGTTATATGATCTGAGTCCTCACTTTCTTAACCTGAAGTCCAGTATGAAGAATCCAACAATGGAAAACAAAAGCGTGATAAGAGTGTGTCCAACTGAATGTAGTCCAAAGAAGAGTTGATGCGGTGATCAAGAGTTGTAATAAGTCTATTGATTTATAATAAAACAAACTATAATGCACATAAACAAAAATGGGCACACCTAATCAACAATCTGGAAGATATTAAGGTTGTCTAAATCAGAACGGGTTAGTTTTAAATCAGAATTCCTGCCCCAAATATCACTTAAAAAACATAATCGTTGTAGAAATCAAATCACTTTGTTTGGTTGAAGAAATCTAATCCTTTGGTTTAACTTTTTGTTTGGTTGTTGAAATCTAATCCTTTAGTTTAACTTTTTGTTTGGTTGAAGGTATTACTTTTTTCAATCTCTTCCTGCAGTATAGAAATCTACAGTACAACAGTTATTTTTAATTTTCACCAGCCAGATTTCATAATGAATTATGCTTTCATAGTTCTTTTAAGTGATAATTAATCAGAAATCTGTGAGTTAAAACAAGCAATTTTTATCTCTTAAAAATTATTATGCAACTGCTATAAATCCCTAGATCTAAATCAGTAGAACAAATGCGAGATTTGTTCTTAGATCTCTTATCGAAATCATGTTCAAACAAAAGTAATCAAGAATATACGACTAAAAGCATTAGAGATCTGTAAATAAATTGGTAGAAGGAAATCATTGAAATGTCCAAAAGAATGAAAGAAATCGTTGAAACCTTGATTAAAAATCAGAAATAACACTGAATAATTATTATAAATCAATGGTGATCAGAAACACTAAGAAATGATGACTCAGTTGGAGGAAAACTGGAGGTGAATCAGTTGGAGAAGAGTCGGAGCTTACTGGAGATGTTGATGATGCCTAGTGTCCAAGGGAGGAAGTTTGAGACGCTTGTGCAGGAAGAGATCTGTAAATCAGAAATCAGGAAGTGTAAATTGGTAGATCATAATTTTTTCTTAGATATCTTAACGAAAATCAGAAATCAGATGACTAAATCCGTAGATGTAATTTTGTAGAAGGAAATCAGTATTTTCTTAGATTTCTTGAAGTAAATCAAAAATGAAATTGAAAAAGTAATCAATAAATCAAAATGGAAATATGTGAGAAAAATAAGAGATAGATGGAGAGAAGAAGGTGTTCTCACAGCTCTTCTGGGCGGCTTTCAAAATTGCGGCGGCTGTCGAAAGAGAAGTTCCTTTGTTGGAGTGCGTCGGCTGCGGGAAGGTTGGCAGTGGAGGTGGTTTGCGGCCGGTTCAACTCTCCGGAGGATCGCGTTAGAGAGTTGGGAAGAAGAAGGGCGTTAGCGGAATGAAGGGTGTCGTGTAGGATTTCACGAGGTTCTGCTGGTTTAGGGTTAGGGAGCCAGTTACTTTATAAGATCTTGATATCACATCTGCCGTTCATTTTTTGATCAATCAAGAATTGGTGGTTGTTTTTTTTTTGTTGTATTTTTGAACTCACGCTATTTGCAGGCCACAGTATATCTTTTTAATATAATATAGACACATATATATATGTACATATATATATATACACATATATATGTATATATATGTACACATATATATGTATATAGATATATATATATATATATATATATATATATATATATATATATATATATATACATATATATACATATATATATGTATACATATATATACATATATATACATATATATACATATATATATGTATACATATATATACATATATATATGTATACATATATATACATATATATATGTATACATATATATACATATATATATGTATACATATATATACGTATATATATATGTATATATATACATATATATATGTATATATATATATATATATATATATGTATATATATACATATATATATATGTATATATATACATATATATATATATATACATATATATATATATATATATATATATATATATATATATATCTATACATATATATATATATATCTATATATATATATATGTGTGTATATATACACACACACACACACACACACATATATATATATATATATATATATATATATATATATATATATATATATATATATATATATATATATATGTATGTATATACATATATATATACATATGTAAATAGACACACACACACATACCCACACACACGAGCATCTTTGTTCGGACAATGACTGTACTTGATACTCTCGGGCAGGCTTCACCGCCTGCACACGGGCTTCGCCCGTGCTTGATATTTTGGGCGGCCTTCGACTGCATAGAAGCGGGATTTACTCTCTTTAATTCAATCCACCAGCTCGATGTCGCACTCGCGACTCGCGGCCCCTATAGTGATTTTGCATCGAGCACGAACATAGCCCAAGCGAAGATGCTCGTAATAAAAAAAGATTAGTTGAGAAATTTTTGCCCATCTTTCATTTCCATTTTGTCAATATATCCACATTATATAGATAACTAATAGCCTAATACTATATATTTTGTAGACACAGATGCTGCATCTCCTAAAACGAGTCGTGTACAATAAGCCCGGGCCTAAAAAGATCACCCTGGCCCGGAAAGCCCAACCGGGCCCTGAAAGCTCCCCCGGGCCCGACCCGGGAAAAGCCCGATTAGGCCAGGCCCGGGAAACTCCCGGCAACGACTGTCCAGGGAAACGATTGGCTAGGCCCTGCCTGAGAAAAGCCCAGCTAGGACTGGCTCGGGAAATGCCCGGCGAGGCCCGGCTCGGAAAACCCGGCTAGGCCCAGCCCAGGACAATGTCGGGCTTGGGGGCCTTACCGGGTCCCCATTTTAGCCAATTGCCCTGCACGATGCCCGGACCGGGCCGAGCAAAGCCTAAGCGTCGGGCTAGCATGCGCCCGACACTCGAGCTTGCAAAAAATACTGCCATTAGGCGGGATTTTAATCCCTCCTAAATAGGCGGTATTAAAATCCTTCCGACTGGCAGGATTTAGATTAAACTCTCGACTAATCCCGACAGGATTTTAATCCGGTAAACTTGAATTTCGCTCTGCCTCTAAGCTTAGATTTCTTCAACAAGGATTTCCTTGAGCCTGAGAAGCTCTATCATGAGCTGGTCTATGAGCTCTGCGTCCTCCTTCTCCACCACCAACTCTCCCCTGTTCACCACCGCCTCCATCTCTGAAACCTGTGAAATTTTATCAAAGCATTCATCATGAGAAATGAGCGGGAGGAGGGGTTTGATTTCCGTAATTATTCCCACCTTGGATACCGGCCCGTCGATGGCGACGGTGATTGTCACGAGTAACTTCGCCACCCGATCTGCTCGGGCATTACGGCGCATCTCGGGGAGATGTTTTGCCCAGGTCGTCAGATCCTCCTCCATTATCAACCTCGAACCGTCATTGATGCCGGCGGTGTACAGATACGCCCGCGAAGCACTCTCCCTCTCCTTGAAAAGGAGTTTTTGTTCCCGATGATGGATACCAGTTTTCTTCCAAAGTAGCTTCCTCACCCCCCTATATGAAAAAAATTGAAAGCTTTTTTAAATTTCTATATATAATGGAATAGTGACTACGGCGGTGGCTTCTGTGAATAGGCACAACACATGAGTGCTGTTGGGCTCTATCTGGAGGGAGGCAGCCATGCAGGAGTGGTTTATTCATTTAAGCTAATTGTAGGACACCTTCTTCTATGATCCAATGGTCTTTGAATTATCGAGACACATCCAACGACCCAAATTAATTTCTCTAATTTTGAACTCATTTTTATTGGCAGGCCACTATATATAATACTGGAGAGACTTCCAACGGACAGCTCCTGCAACAGTTCATTGTCCCTTCACAGCTTATCCTCCAGTAGCCGCTCTAGCTACATTCTATCATCCACTTCCCGATAATGAGCTGTTGTAGGAGTTGTCCGTTGGAAGTATATATATATATATAATACTAGAGAGACTTCCAACAGACAGCTCCTGCAACAGCTCATTGTCCCTTCACAGCTTATCCTCCAGTAGCCGCTCCAGCTACATTCTATCATCCACTTCCCGATAGTGAGCTGTTGCAGGAGCTGTCCGTTGGAAGTCGAGAACTCTTACCGGGCTTCCCTAAGCTGCTTCCCTAAAGGAGGCTTGCCGGGCAACGAAGTCCGGTGAAATGGCTGAGCTGTGGCATGAACAGGAGTTTCGTCCTGAACAGGCAGATAGGGAGGAGGGATTGGAGTAACCGCCGAGTTGACTGTGGGCTGCTGCGGGGTTATCTGCTCGGTCAGTATAGCTAGGGCATAGCTGATCGCATCAAGCCGCTGATCAGTAAACCTGCAACATAGCTCTGCTTCCTGGCATGACTGCTCCAAAGCTTCCCACGTGGAATCATCGTTGTGATCATAAATATCTCCCTGAGCGGACTGAAGGTCTGACATTGTTAATTGTATGATTCACCGATCACTCGAATCTGAAGATTGCGTGTTCGTTCTATTGGTGCCAAAGTGCACCTCCACAACCAAGCACTAACGGACGGGGAAAAGGACTACAAGTTGTCGGTTACTGTCGGTTAGAAGAGAGAAAACCACTCTGACCGCTAACAGTGTGTCAACACCAGATTTTGCCCGTCTCGGAGAATGTCACTCTTGTGACAGACTTTCCTTTGATTTAATAAAATGGGATGTAATGACAGAGAGAAGGAAAAAAAGGAAAAGAGAGCCGCGCAAGCAGCAAACCGCAAAGTCTGAGAATTGAATCCGCAACATTTATTAAGGGGGCTCCTGGGTTTGAGTCAACGTGCTTTGGGTGCGCCACCCACTATTTATAGGCTCGGGGTCTGTCCGAATAGGCAAGGCTAATGTATCCGCCTGCCTGGGGTACAAGAGAACCGGGCAGTAGTAACGGGATACAAAGGAAAAGAAAAAGAGAAGTCGCGAGTCCTCCAAGAAGGGGCGGACCGAGCCACGCGACCTGGCGCCTTTGTTTGATCTGACACTCTGGGAAGACGCTGATCTGGGAGAACTGGACTTTCTGTCCGCCGCTGATGAAGGTGACCCGCGCAGTCCGCAAGGCTGAGGTTACTGAGGTTGTCATTAGATCAAGTTGGCTGCCTGTGCGGACTGAGATATGAGACCGCGCCGACCTTCCCACTGAGTTGAAGATGCCTTGTGGACTCCAGGGTTAACATAATCCCGACACATTTTTTAATTTCAAAAAAATTTCGAAAAATTTTTCTTAACGACCGTGTCCGCAACTGTTATTAATGCGGTCCGTGCTATAAATATCCCAGAAATCCCCAGTTCTATCAAAACATCCAGAGCTCGAGCGTAATTAAGCACTTGCGGTTAACATTTTCTGGTCTGCCATGTCTGGAATCAGCAGGCTTTTATCCAACGGCTCTACCCGCAAGGAGAAGTCCAAACCTCGTATTAAGACAAAAAGGTTATGGAAAGATCGGCTACTCTTGTCCCCGTGCCCGAAGAACCTTCCAGCAAAGGAAAATCCCAAGAACTTGAGTAGGATACAAATAAGCCTTTTGGTGTGTTGGCGGTGATCGATCCTTCTGCTGTTCCTGCGAATAATCCCTTGGACAATGCGTCTTCCTGTCTCCTTTCGGGACCATTATGCTGAGTTTGAACTTGGATGGAGAAGTTCAATCCAGGGCTCAGCAGCCTGCTAGCGATCTTCCTATAGAGAAGGTCGAAGAGAAGGTGTAACCCGCAGGGGAAGTGTGGACTGCGGCAGATGAGATGTCGATCAAGGGATGGACTAAAAAACAGCACGCTACCTCCCTTGCTCTAAACATTGTTGATGCTGACTTGGTCCGCGAAGGGCTTCGTCACCTAAGTCAAGCCGCAATAGATATTATGGCGTTAAAAGGCCCAGGTTCAGAGAAGAAGAAAAGGTCCAAGCCCTCCATTGCTGAGCGGATGATGAAAAAGTTTCGCTAGAAGAGCCGAACATGTCTGGGCAAACTACAGCTGCGAGCTTACAGTTCAGGCCACGAGATAAAGAGGCTCTCTAGACTGACTTCATCACTCCCGAAGACGCTGCTCCGGGAAGTGAGAGATCGTTGTCCCCGGTCAGTGTAACAGTTGTTAGCCACATGGCTAACAATTAATGGCTATGATCATTATATGACTCTATAAATAGGCAGTCTGTGTAATAGTTTAGAGGAAGGAATAAATGAAGTAATTAGTTGCTTGTTAGTTTTACAGTTTTGTTTAGGATCCCGATAATTATGTAAGGCTTTCCTTACCGTTCCATATCCACCATCCACCACCGTCTCCTGTGATTCCGACCATCTTCACCGGCGAAGTCCCTGTAACAAGCTTTGGCTTGTTACATTGGTGCTCTAGTTGAGCGCTCCCGCCACCACCGCCGTTTTCTCCTCCGCCGCCGCTTGATCCTCCGCTGCTTAGCCGCCCCGGCCGGAACAGCCATCCCATGCACTTCCTTGCTCTCCGGCCACCTCAAGAAACGCCGCCCGCCATCAGCAATCAAAAAAGCAACCTCACTGCCTCGGCCACCGCTGCGCCGCCTCGGACACCGCTGCACCGCCACCGCTGCGCCGCCTCCGCCGTCGCTGCGCTGCCTCCGCCGCCGCTGCGGCGCCTCCGCCACCGTTGCGGCGTCTCCGCCGACGCTGCAAACCTCCGCTCTCGAACACCTATTGAGAGAACTGCCGCCTCCGCCTCGTTTCCATCCCCTACTCTCACACACCTGTTACATTTCACCTCCGGCGAACCCGCTGGAAATCAACACGAACAGCAGAACGCCGTTTCATGGGCATTCATTCCTGAAGATCGTGCCAGCACCTCTGATGACCTAGCCATACAACCTCAAGAACGGTCCGGCCACCACGGTCGTCCCTCTCGTTGAGCCTTCCACCGTTCTTGGCCATGGCAGCCACCGATCCACCTAATACAAGGTCGAAGGCGGTGGCCACCAGTCAGCAGGAGCTCTGGAAGGATTTGGAGGCAAGAACTTCGCAATTGACCATTGAACAACACAACTACCAGCAGGAAACATCCATCAACTTTTCCCGTCTGGAGGACGAGTTACATAAAATGAATCAAGAAATGCAAAGGGCATCTCAACAGGCAAGCAATGAATTCAAGGAATTCCGTAAAGAAATGCAACTTTTTCTCAAAGCACCAGGAACGGACATTGGGCAATCGGCCCCGGTGTCTCAGACAGCAAATCAAGGCACATACCTGGTATCATTGGTTGGTCATTTGGGACCGCCAGCAACATCTTTTGGTTTACCCACCATAGAGAACGCCCGCCATGTTGGGCAATCCCATCCACAACCTCAGGTGGTCATATCGGGACAATCTGCATCATCATCATCGACGTTCCCACCTTATGGACAGCCGCAGGAAAATCTGTTCATAAGCCAATCACCAACCTCACAAAATACCATACCAACAATAGGCCCAAGAGAATATGCAGCACAACCAACAATACCAGATTCATTTGCCCAAGATCCACTTTCATTCGTACAGTCACAGTGGCAGCCAACCAACAACATGGGATTCCGACCTTTTGCCAACACAGGCCCCCCAGCATACACCATATTTTCATTTTCAACCATTGTTCTCACAACATGCAGTACCGCAAACGGACGGTATTGCGGGTCTTTTTCCCCCGCAAGGATCATACGGCGCCGCCATCGCGCAAGGATCGTACGGCGCCGCCATCGCGCAAGGATCGTACGGCGCCGCCATCGCGCAAGGATTATACGGCGCCGCCATCGTGCAAGGATCATACGGCGCCACCGTCTCTTCACGCTCCTACGGCACCATCATCGCTCCAATTGCACGCGCCGCCAACATCGCTCCAAGTGAATGTATTGCTACAATCGCTCCAAACTTATGAAGCGCCACCGTCGCTCTACCTAATACGACCATACTACCGAACTCAAGCACGTCCATTGGAGATGCTCATTCAAATAGGAGTATAGAGGACAAGCACGAAATTATTGATGGCATTGATACTCAACAATGGACACAACGAGTTCTGGTGATTATTTGCATTCAGAAAGAGGAACAAGAAGTCGTCCAAGCAAACAATCTTCTTGATGCACCAATTAAGGCAAACTTGGTTTCATCACCAATGAAGGTGTTGTCATTTGCGCCGGTTGTTCCTGAAAATTCCGACAACACGGTTCTGCCGCCATTGGAGGAGTTGATGCAACATCAGCCGAACTCTAACGTCATCATGGGATCTCTTGCACATGTTACTCAAGTTGGTCAACCACATGATGTCATGTGTTCCCGCAGCCATGTATCAACTTGGACAGTTCAGATCTTTGATCCAGGAGGATGCACAGTTTCGATACCCTATTCACAAGTGGAGCCGCCAATAAACAAACTTCAGGACGCAGGCTTGATTCTCATATACATTCCGCGTGTCATTTGGGTCTTTGATCCTGGTGGAATCATACGACGAGGTCGTCGTTTAAATGGGAAGGGGAGGAATGTAACAGTTGTTAGCCACGTGGCTAACAACTAATGGCTATGGTCATTACATGACTATAAATAGGCAGTCTCTGTAATAGTTTAGAGGAATGAATAAATGAAGTAATTAGTCGCTTGTTAGTTTTACAGTTTAGTTTAGGATCTCGGTAATTAGGTAAGGCTTGCCTTACCGTTCCATATCCACCATCCACCACCGTTCCCTGTGATTCCGACCATCTTCACCCGCGAAGTCCATGTAGCAAGCTTTGGCTTGTTACAGTCAGCCTCTCTACTGACGAGATGATCCATAGTTTTCGACAGCGAGAAGATCAAAGAAATCAACATGTCCTTGCTGGAGGTTTTCCAGCCGAGAAAGTAGCCAAGGAGGAGGTAGACTCGACAAAGGAAACTGTGGATAAGGAATTTGAGGATTTGGGGGTTGCACCTGAGCTCTAGAAAATAGGTAACTCAAACCGACACCCAAGAAAAATTGGCGTTCGCGACTTTACAAATCTCCACCTCGAAAGTCAAAATCGATCAATATTTTCCAAAAGAAAGATGACATTGTCATCTCCACTAGCTTGGCGGCTTTGAGGAGAGCAAAGGCTCATGAAGACTGGAAAAAATGCTAGAATTTTCGATCTTGAGCGCAGAGGTGACCTGTTTTCAGTAGCTGCCAAATTGATGTAGTAATTAACCAGAGAGACAGCTCGCATCCTAGTGGTCTTACTCTTTTATTATCTGTGTCTGCTGCGACCTGCTTTGATTTGCTTCTGACTTTGCTTTCTTGTTTCATAACCAAACCCATCGCTGACCTCTATTGAATGTGGCAAGTTCCTGCCTCCGAAACAACCACCTATTTCTACTAGCAGGATCGTTGCCGGCAAGTCCAGCTTTGAAAAGGAAACCGCCGACCTAAACAATAAATTAGACATGTTAGTGGCTACGATGGAGAAGGAAAGGAGGGCTTTCGCAAAGAAAATGAAGCTCTGCAAGCTGAGATGGAAAAAATGAAAAAGGATTGGGAAAGTGCACTGCAGGATGAGATCGCCAATATTGCTACTTCCCATGAAGGAGAGAAGAAAGAAAGGCGTTGATCTAATGATGACGCGCGCTTCTACAAAGAGTACTTAAACTTAGTGCGGGAAAACAAAAGACGGCAAACTGCTGAAGGGAGTGTCGAAAAGTCGCGATTACCAGATCGCATGACTTCTCGCGAGACCTCGAATCCTGTCGGGAGGGAACAACCTACAGCGATCGATGCATCAAGATTGCTTGAGGAGAACTTAGTTCCTTTGCGCCATGTGAATTAGGAGGCATCCCAAGTGCATCATGTTGGAAATACCAATTCCTGCCGCCCAAGCTTTTACTTCCCTCTTTAATTGCCTGTTGTCCTTGTTGCTGCTTTGACTTCTTCAAAAGTCTTTTTGATACCTGCATTTCATTAAGTATGATGTTTAATGCTAATTAATCTCAGTTTCCTATAAGTATGATGTAACTTCCGGTTTTCAATTGCAATGAAAAAATATTCAGTCTAAAATCCTCTGTTTTTCTCCTGCTACCCCTCTTCCTGTTTTTCTGTTTTTTCTAATATGGTATCAGAGCCTCTTGCTTGAATCACGCCTCTCGATCAAGGGATCTGAGACTCTTTGTTGTTCGGCCATGAGCTCATCATCTACCCATGATTTCCAAACCTATTCACATCCTGTTGTCCCATCTTCAATGGGGAAATGTTTGATTTTTGGAGTATTAAAATGAAAACAATCTTTATCTCTCAAGATCTTTGGGAGATTGTGAAGAACGGGGCGTCTGCTTCCATCACTGGAACAGGATCATCAACTCCTCAAATTAGCAGACAAGATAGGATGAAAGATGCTCGAGCCCTCATGCTAATCCAACAGGGGGTCACGAACACTGTTTTTCCAAGGATCACGGGGACCAGAACCGCCAAGGAGGCCTGGGACGTACTGCAAGAAGAATTTAAAGGTTCAAAAAAGGTGATTTCGATCAAAGTTCAAACACTTTTGAGGACCTTTGATTTTATCTGTATGCAAGAAAATCAAACTATCCAAGAGTTTTTTGCTCATACCACCAACATTGTCAACCAACTTCGAAACTTCGGGACTATTATCGATGATAAACAGATTGTGCCAAAGATATTGAGAAACCTTCACAAGAAATTCAATCATGTTGTTGCTGCCATCGAGGAATCAAAAGACATTGAAAACTTAAGTATCTCTGAGCTCATGGGATCACTTCAGTCCCATGAAGACAGAATTCTCCGTGAAGAACATGAACTTGGTGAGACTCTCCATAGCAAACTTTTTATTACCCAAACTCCATCCTTACCCTCTACAAATACACCTACTAATGACAGCCAACACCAATTCCCTAGCTCTGATGTTTCCTCCCCCGCTGCCATCCAACCTTTTTTCTCACAAACCCACCTCTGTGACAAAGGGAAAGGCAAACCTCCACCATATTCCCCACCCCCCTTAGTCCCTCGCTATTATGATCCACAAATTCAACCCCAACAAATAGCTTCTATACAGACCCTTCACACTCCGCAATACCTACCTTCGCACCACAGTCCATACCTCCAGCATCCACAATACTATCCCAATCCACCATTACTCTACCCACCACAACAAAATCTCCACCCTCAGTCCCATCCACAGTACTATTACAATCAACAATATCACCCCCCCACCACCCATACCAAGCCAACTTTTTACTGCACTCTTTGCAAGAAGAACAATCATGAAAACAAGGATTGTCCTTTGAAATGCAAACATTGCAGACGTCCCACTCACACAGATAAGGACTGCTGGTCCAAGAAAAAGGAGGACGCTTTTTACACCGACCAATCTACACCTGAGACAATGTTCTTCACCAGTAGTGCGAATGATCACAAAATATACGATAAATGGTATATCGACTCTGGATGCTCCAACCACATGACCCACAATAAAGCGGCTTTTGTCAATCTTGATGAAACTTACACCTCAGAAGTTTTTCTTGGAAATGGAACATCTCTCGACATCAAAGGCAAAGGGACTATCTCTATCACCACAACTAATGGAACCATCAAACACATCCATGGTGTTCATTATGTTCCTGATCTCTCCCAGAACCTACTTAGCGTGGGCCAACTCACTCTACACGGCTACACTGTTCTTTTCAAGCATAATCATTGCACTATTACTCATAACTCTTCTGGGACATCCATCCTCACCACCAAAGCCTCTAGTAACAAAGTCTACTCAGTTACCTTACTTCCTAACTCCTCCTCTCCTATGCCCACTTGTCAGCTCACTACCGACGGCTCCACCACTCCACCATCTCACCCATCTCTTCCTCAACTATGACATGCACAGTTTGGCCATATCAACTATCAGTACTTACACCTTCTGTCTCACAAAGAGCTGGCTCGTGGGATTCCCAACTTACAGTTTGCCCAGATTTTCTGTGAAGATTGCCAATCCGGTAAGGCTCACCGCCTTCCTTTCCCAAAGCATAGTTCCTCTAGAAGCAAGATACCTCTACAGTTGTTACATATGGATTTGTGGGGGCCAGCAACTACCTCGACACTTGGTGGTAAGCGATATTTTTTACTCATCGTTGATGATTGCTCAAGATTCATGTGGATCATGTTCTTAGCCAAGAAATCTGACGCCCTCCAAGAAATAAAAATTTTCAAAACCCATGTTGAAAAACAATTCAACAAGACCATCAAAACTATAAGAAGTGATCGTGGTGGTGAATTCCTCTCAAACAACTTCACTCAGTTCTGCATGGAGAATGACATTCATCATGAACTTACTACCCCCGCCACTCCAGAACAGAACGGCAGTTCTGAAAGGCGCAATCAGACCGTTTTAGAGAGTGCTCGTTGTATGCTTCTCTCAAAAGGATTACCTGATCATCTATGGGCCGAAGCCTGTTCTACTGCTGTGTATCTTTTGAATAGATCTCCCACTAAAGCTCTTCATCAAACCACTCCTTTTGAAGTTCTATACAAGAGAAAACCAACAGTAGAACACCTCAAAGTCTTCGGCAGTGTTGCCTATCAATACATTCTTGCTGAAAAACGAGGAAAGCTGGAACAAAAAAGTTTAAAATGCATCATGATTGGTTACAGCTCCCAATCAAAAGGATATCGTCTCTATCACCCACCTACTTCAAAACTCCTCATCTCCAGAGATGTCGTCTTCAATGAAGATGATAAATGGTCATGGCAGTCAGAATTAGGGCCCATCGATGCAAGAAGGACGGTTGCTTCAGCCGAAGCTCAAGCCATTCCTGTCCATGTGACGGTTGCTTCAGCCGAAGCCATTCCTGTCCCTGTGACGGTTGCTTCAGCCGAAGCCATTCTTGTCCCTCCTGCAAACCTTCCCTCTTTTTCCAGGCTTCCAGCACTTGATGTGGATGTGTTGGACCCATCAGAATGCTCAGCCTTGGGCCCATCTTCATCATCGCCAATTAAAAAAACAAAAACTATTGCTGAGATATATGAAAACTATGCTCTTGCTCTCTTCTCAGGTACTCCCACAACCTTCACAGAAGCCGTTTCAAGCAGTGAATGGAAAAATGCCATGGATGAAGAAATTCGCATAATTCCCAAAAATCAAACTTGGAGTCTTGTTCCAAAACCAGCAAATAAAGAGGTAATAGGCCTGAAATGGGTTTATAAAACAAAAGTAAATGAAGATGGCATACCAGTCAAATTCAAAGCTCGACTGGTCGCCAAAGGCTACTCCCAGATACCAGGGCGAGACTATGATGAAACTTTCGCTCCAGTCGCCAGAATGGATACTATTCGTTTGGTCATTGCTTTTGCCGCACAACATTCTCTCCCAATTTACCAACTTGATGTCAATTCAGCGTTCTTAAACGGGACGATAGACGAAGAAGTTTACGTATCTCAGCCACAGGGATATGAAGTAGAAGGGAAAGAGAAGGTCTACAAACTTCACAAAGCCCTGTATGGATTAAAACAAGCCCCCAGAGCTTGGAACTCTAATATAGACCACTACCTGTGTAATTCTCAGAATTTCACCAAAAGCCCGAATGAACCTTCTCTCTACATCAAAAAGAAAGCTGACAAGATTTTGATTGTCTGTATCTATGTTGACGATCTTATCGTTACAGGAAATGATGCTGCCTCAATCGAAGAATTCAAGGTAAACATGAATAAACAATATGAGATGACCGATCTCGGGCAACTCAATTTCTTCCTGGGTCTTCAGATTAAACAATCCCCGGGACAAATTTTCATATCCCAAGAACGCTATGCTACTGATCTCCTCAAGAAATTCGGCATGGACAATTGCAACTCATCCTTGACCCCTATCTCACCAGGCGAAAAGCTAAGCAACAAAGAAGAGGAAGATCCTGTCGACGAAGAAAAATACAGAAGCCTTGTTGGATCATTAATCTATCTCACTAACACACGACCTGACATTGAGTATGCTGTTGGGATTGTAGCTCGGTTTGTTAGCTATCCAAAGGTCAGTCACTACTCGGCTGCCAAACGAATTCTCTGGTACATTCAGGGAACAAAAAGCTTCGGACTAATGTACAAAAAGGACATTGATGATACTACATACGGGTTCAGCGACTCAGATTGGGGCGGATCCGCTGATGACCGAAAAAGTACAGGAGGATACATGTTCTTCTATGGACGCAAACCTGTTTCTTGGTCCTCTAGAAAGCAGAAAACTGTGGCTCTCTCTTCTACCGAAGCAGAATACATCGCCCTCTGCTCGGCCTCATGCGAAGCCATCTGGCTAAGAAGAGTAAGAAAAGACCTAGAAGAAGAAGAGAAAACTACAACCATCTTTTGCGACAATCAGTCAGCTATTTCCCTCTCAAAGAACTCTGTTTTTCACAACAAAAGTAAGCACATTGAGCTCAAATACCACTTCGTTCGCGAGATGGTTGAGAAGAAGGAGATAGAGGTTCGTTTTTGCCCTACTGATTCTCAGCTCGCCGACATACTTACAAAAGCCCTCGGGAGAACAAAATTTCTGGCTCTGCGAAACGCCATCAACGTCGTAGACGGCACGAATTGAGGAGGACTGTTGGAAATACCAATTCCTGCCGCCCAAGTTTTTACTTCCCTCTTTAATTGCCTGTTGTCCTTGTTGCTGCTTTGACTTCTTCAAAAGTCTTTTTGATACCTGCATTTCATTAAGTATGATGTTTAATGCTAATTAATCTCAGTTTCGTATAAGTATGATGTAACTTCCGGTTTTCAATTGTAATGAAAAAATATTCAGTCTAAAATCCTTTGTTTTTCTCCTACTACCCCTCTTCTTGTTTTTCTGTTTTTTTCTAATACATCAGACTTTCCATACAATGCATTATCATCTGCATCAGCTGTATGGGATGATCCTTCCAAGCAGTGATCAGGTCGCGCATATGTGCAAATATCATATAGAGCGATCTGAGCACCATGATGGCCGAGATTATCGAGATCGCAATTATGGATGACATTCTTTTAAGTATTTGTACTATGGTTCTAATATTTGTTGCTGCTGTGGTGTTTTGAGACCATTTGATTGTAGGATTTAATTTTATTTTCAGTGAACTCTTGGTCAAATGCTGCGATCTATGCTAATTCATATTCTTGTCCGTGATACCTTCACTATACTGTTTCTGCGAATTGTGCGATTTGTCAATGCTAACGGTAGGTTTTTGCTATAGCTGGAAATATTTCTGCGATCTGTACGGACTACTAGATTAAACAGCACGGACTGGCGGGTTATAGGCATGCCATATATTTTATAAATAGGTGTTCATTCTAATTTCATTGCAGGAAATGCGCCCGAAGCAGAATTCCCTACGGTCTGCTAAAATGATGTACGCACGTAATGATGTTGCTCGTGTTCTCTATGCCGCTGACCATAATAAATGCAAGCTGTCTGAGGCCGATCTGGGCTAATTCATTAACGGATACATGGTGAGCTCGCCAATTCATGTCAGCCAACCCCTAGACCATGAAAGTGTTAATTATTCTATAGCAAACCAGAGCGCCATCCTGATTAACCATTTCACATGCGAATTCAAGTTCCCATTACTGTGGGTTATCGCGAAAATCTTCTAGCATTATCGGGTAGTTCACGGCCAGCTCACGCCCAACACGATAGCTGCAATCTACAACTATCTCTCCTACCTGCGATCTGAGTGGGTGGTTTCTCCCTTAACATCTTCAGGAAGATATTCTTGGTCTGCTACATCACTATTTCCGGCGGCAAATCATACGAAGGGATTTTCTATTTCTACTACACGGGATTGAAAATGCTCAACCTGCCGAATAAAGTCCACAAATGGACTTTCCGCCATCTGATGTTTGAAGGTGAATTTGTCCTAGAACACACCTATATGCAATAACAGGCAGATAACTAATTCAGAAGAGTTACGTTGTCGAACACGGAGGAGAAGATTGCTGATATTTTGAAGGGAACTAGGCACGACATTGATTACAGTCTTCCACTACTGTCGAGAGGGGACATCTTAGCCCGCCAGGAGAGTGAGTAAACTCTGCGGTCTTAAATTTGTGTCAGTATTTTCTTCTTAATTCCCCCTACTGACTGACTTCTTTTCATCGCGACCTTGGAAGTTACTGCCAACCTTCTATTGGAGCATGTGTTTCACGTTTATTAGTTTGCTAATAACAAATCTTATTTGTATTTGATTATCGTGTTTTTTTTGATGTGCAAATATAACTGGTCTAACAGTCAAATCAATTTTGGCTTGGATTCAGGATTGCAAAGAAAAGATAAGGTGATATCGTGTAATGCCCCAAAATTCGAAAGAGGGACGGACACCGTTCAGAGACAAGTTTGGGTCTTGGTGAGGGTTACACGACCTAGGACACGGGCGTGTCCCTGGTCGTGTCCTGCTCGGGTTCGACGAAGAACTCGGGTGGTCGACGAACTGGTCTCGACGAAGTGACGAGACAGTGAACACGGCCTAGGACACGGGCGTGTCCATGGCCGTGTCGTGCTCGGGTTTGTCGAGAGCCCGGGAAGTCGACGTACTGCGCTCGACGAAGTGTCGAGATAGTGTACACGGCCTAGGACACGGGCGTGTCCAAGGCCGTGTCGTGCGCGTGTTCGACGAAGTGGTGGACTACGATCGTCAAGACTTCGAACACGGCCTGAGACACAGGCTATCTCAGGTCGTGTCCTGCTCGAGTTGTTGGTCTGGCCGTGTGAGGGGATAGACACGGCCTGGAGCCCAGGCGTGTTCGTGTTGGACACGGGCGTGTCAAATGTGACACAGGCATGTCGAGTCCCCGTGTCCTTCTCGGGTGGGGTTTGTTCCTGTGTCGATGGAGGAACACGCCCAGGCACACGTGCGTGTACTTAGTGACACGGGCATGTCAACTTTGACACGGGCGTGTTCAGAGCCCGTGTCCTATTCTGGGTGCGACGGTTTCAGCATCGATTGAGGCACACGTCTTTGGACATGGGCGTGTCTCAAGCCGTGTTCAACCCAGGAAGTTTGGTTTTAAGTACGAATCTAGGTTGTTCGTTTCCTTCTTTTGGGATCTGATGGTCCAGGGTTGTCCTTGCTGAGTTATGCACGAGAATAGGGTTTGGAAACCCTCATTCTTCATCAAGTACTATCTTTCTAAGTTATAGAGAGAAGGAAGAGCAAGGAAGAAGGTCAAGGAGAGATCCGACTGCCGGAGAAGCTTCGGAGCCCCAAATCGCGAGCTGAGTCCGGATCCGCGGAGGCCAGTCCGTTGCGGTGGTTTTCAACTGGCTAAGTTTTCATGGCTAAGATGAGGGGTCGTAAGGTAACGACACTTCCCCTCTTGGTTTTAGGATGCGTGTTTTACATCTTTTCTTTCAAGCTTTTGGGCACCAAATCTCTCAAATGAGAGGGGTTGGGTTGCCATGGTTCAAGAGGAACCTTCGGGTCGATTGAGTCCGTCCCCGACATGATTTTGCATTACAGATCCGCACCGTTAGTGGATTTGGCATGGTGGTTGAAGCCGTGGTCGCGACCGTTAGTCCGACTCGGTGATGTTGCATAACGAGCCTTTAGGATTTTGAAGAAATCTTTTGCGTCAAGATGCCGTTTGTGATGTTTGTGTTTTCCCCCTTTCTCGAGTGAGTACGTGTAGCCGGAACCGGACAAGGTTAGCTCCGCAATGGCGGTATATGGTTTCCTTGGTGGACAAGGTTAGCTCCGCATTGGCGGTAGATGGTTTCCTTAGTGTGCGGGGACGTTGCAGTACAAACGAGGGATTAGGGTGGGAATGTTATTGAATTGTGATGTGCTAAGGCGAGGCTTTGTCTCCGTGGTCGGCTGGCTATCCCGTAACGTGCAAGTCATGTGGGGAGAGTGTCTCGGCGAGACTAGTCCCCTTCTGTGAGACTGACGAGAACGCCAAGCATGGGGCAAGACCGGGTATTGAGGCCATGAGCGGGTGGGTCCAGAAAGGGTTCTTAGAATCGGTTAGTGTTTTAGAAGGTATCCTGACGTGAGAAGTCAGAGCTTGCAGGCAAGCCCGGGTCTAATACCATGAGCGGTAGGGCCATGACAAGAGTTCCGTGTGGCGGCTTGTATGTCGTTAGGGGAATTGCGGTACCATTTTTGCTTGAGTCTTAATGCCAATGGTGAAATTGGAAGTACCCAGATGTTTGATCATGTGCTAGAAGCTTACGTGATAGGGTGCCTTGGGTGAAGACTAGGTTTTGCATACATGCTGCATAGTAGGCCCCCTTTTTATTATATGCTCAACAATAGAAAACGTGCATGTTGTTTGAGACGTCCAAGCCTATTCTTTTAGTGGTTTACTTGTTTATGTATATGATATACGAAGTGCTGACTTGCAGGTTGGAGGGGTACCCCGGGGTCCCTTAGTGGCGACCGGGAGGAGATGTGTTTGTTACATAGTTTGAGGTCAGCCTTTGCTGACCCACGTTACAACCAATTTTTACAGGGCAAGGATCGCAAGCAGGAGCTAGCTCGCCGGCCATAAGGGCCTAAGCCTCATGAAGTGTTCCAGTCTTGTACTAGCTCTTTTCTTTTGGTGACCTTGTATGCTTGATTATTTTATTTTTCGGCTTTCATGGTGAGGTAGTCTAGGAGTGTTTATGTGCACTGTTATTGATGTTAACTTTTGAAGTTTGGACTCTCTATTGTTGTAAGGCCATAAGGTCGTTTCGATACTCTTGTGTATGTGGATAACTTCAAGTCTTGTTTGCTGTTTCCGCTATTGTTTGGTTTTGAGTTTTGAGATTGGGTAGTTATATCATCTTTTAATGCTAAAACTATGGCGTATGTATGTTGTGGGGTCCCGGCCGGACCCATATTATACAGTCATTATAGGGGAGGTGTTACAATTTGGTGTCAGAGCTAGGTTTAGATTCAAGGTCAGTGCGTATAGAAGTTATCCACATAGGAGTAATGCGGGACCATGTGTGTCCTTATGTTTGAGTCTTGCAATTAATAGACTGATTCCTTGTTACCTTGCTTTTCTTAAGAGTGCAAGAAACGAGGCGGGTATGTCGAGACCAAGAGAAGAGCTTTCAGCGAGCAGCGCTACAGCTCAGGGTCCTTTGGGAATGGGCGTAAACCCGACCGACTTATATCGCATGCTTGTTGAAGTAATGGTGGCAGCCCAAGCTGCAACGACAGCTCAGGTACCAACTCCTGTTACCCCAGATACGGCGACGGCCGTGCCAGGCAGAGAAGCCAGACGAGTAGAACTGTTGGCCGAAAGAGTGGTGGTCTGGCATGGAGACCGGCAGATGAAGTATATTCTGAGCTTCCATCCCCCGAAGTTCAAGGGAGTTGGTATGCCACTGATGCGGAGGATTGGTTGGCATGGATGCAAGAACTTTTGAGGGAGGAAGAGATGCCAGAGGAGAAGAAATCTGAGTTTGCAGCTTTCATGTTTGAGGGAGATGCAAAGTTGTGGTGGGTAAGCCATAGTGGCCGCCAGTTTCCTGGACGCACCCCGTTTATGGAAGAGTTTGGGAATGCTTTCCTAAAGAAGTACATTCCTGTTTCGACAAGGATGTCCGTCCAAAGACAGTTTCTGCACTTGGTGCACTGGGATAAGACGGTGGACAAGTATGTTCAGGAGTTCACTTGGTTGGGTCGTTATGCAGGAATGACAATGGCAGGCGATGAGGAGAGGGATAACCTCTTCTATCAGGGGCTGAGGGAGAATTTAAGACAACCCCTCATCTCCATGAAGAGAGATGGTTTCAATGAGTTGGTTGAGGCGGCCAGAACGTTGCAGAGTGATCTGAAGCGAAGCCAACGTCGTAAAGGTTTTGCGCCCCAGCAAGGGAAAGGGAAGCCTTCTCAATCCCAAGGAAAGTCTGAAGGGAATAGGTGGAGGAAAAAGCCTAACCCATTCAAGTCCGTTGAGAAAAACAAGTGGACGTCTGGAGGGTCTCACTCTAAGGGACCACCGACGTGCTTCAATTATCGTAAGGTGGGGCACATTGTTCATTTTTGTAATCAAGGAGGTGCGGAGCAGGAGCCAAGGCAGGAGCAGACTGTGCGCTCCGGCCCTAGTACCGCAGAGAAAGGGAAGATGGTGCAGTCTAGCGCTTCTCGGTTCCAACCAGTGCAACCAAGGGCCTATAACCTTGGGCAGCAGGAAGCGATCCGCCAACCCGATGTGGTGACAGGTATGAGGAATTTTAAGTTTAACCCTGTGCTTTATGCTTTTAGACCGTTATATTTGATGTCTATGTTTTAGGCTTTGTGTTGGTTTCCGTATACCCCGCTAGGGTATTGTTTGATACGGGAGCGTCGCACTCCTTTCTTGCGGAAAGCTTCATCCGGAGAATTGGAGTTGAGTCATTCTCGACGGATGCGGAGCTGAAGGTGCACATGCCTAATGGGTCATCCATGACCACCGGGGAAAAAGGGCGCATTTGTTGGGAGTTAGGAGGAGTTGACTTCGTATTAATAGCAGCGGTCCTACCATTGATTGAGTTTGATGTGATATTGGGAATGGACTGGCTAGCAGAGCAGCATGCTAGTATTGATTGCTTATCCAAGGTGGTGACCCTAAGAAGCGAAGGACAAACTGAAGTCATGTTTGAGGGACTTAATGGAGTGGCCTGTTCCATGATTTCGGCCATGCAGTTGGTGCGAGCAGTTAACCAGGGTGGAGTAGCCCTTGTAACTTTATTGGAGGTTCGCCTTTCCAAGTTATCACTTGGGGAAGTGCCTGTAGTGGCAGAGTTCAAGGATGTGTTTCCGGATGAAGTTCCTGGAGCACCTCCTCGACGGAAGATTGATTTCTCGATTGAGTTAGTGCCCGAGGCTAGGCCGGTGTTGTAACACCCCCCTATCCGTCGCATAGCATACAGCAGTAGGTCCGACCGGGGCCCGACGCCATATACCACAGACAGACCGGGTGGTTACTCAATGGAAACCATCCAACCAATTACAATGTCCTACACAGAGCATTCTAGCGGAAGCAATGAAAATTGTTGCATTAATAAAGAACCCAACACTAGCATGAATGTCCAGTAATACGCTGAAAGGAATGAAGTACAAATACACAAGTACTGGCCTTATGACCTTACAATTGTTTTCCTCAAATTACATGTCTTTCAAACCTCGGCACGCAGGCCGACCATACATGAATAAAAGAAAACACTCAAAATTTGGCCTTCGAGGGCCGGCTCAGCAACTTAGGCTTTAGCCCACTATTTACCGCTCGGCTCCGCAGCACCTGCAAGAACAATCCACCGCAACGGTGGCAAATCAAAGCAACAGTCAGCCATGCTGACCAAATTATAACGATCCGGCCCCAAATTCGGGGAGACGATACTCCTTCCCTGCACTTTATTAGCATAACCAAGCAATATATAAATACATTGCATCACAGGCGTTGGCACGCGCGACCACATGTAACGCCCCAAAATTTGTAGAGGGACGACCAGCGTTTTCTGGCCAAGTTTGGGTCTTAGATGAGAAGGAAAATTGGTTTCTACAGGGGGCACACGGCCTGGGACACGGGCGTGTCCCAGGGAATGTCAGGCTCCAGTCGACGTTTTGGTCGTGAGGTCGACGATTTTGGAGTCGATGATCGTCGAGCAGAGAACACGGCCTGAGACACGGGCGTGTCTCAGGGCGTGTCGAGCCCGTGTCGACGATCGGTCCGGGGAGTCGACAAATTTCACTCGATGATTTATCGAGACAAGGCACACGGCCTAGGACACGGGCGTGTCCAAGGACGTGTCAGGCAGTCGACGAACTTCGCTCGATGAAGTGTCGAGACAGTGAACACAGCCTGGAGCCCAGGCGTGTTGCGTTAGACACAGGCAAGGACACGGGCAAGGACACGGGTGTGTCCATTACCCGAGTGAGTCTCGGGTTATTTTCGGGGCTGTGTCGATGGAGGCACACGACCGACCACACGGCCGTGTCAGTTGGAACACGGGCGTGTCGAGTCGAACACGGGCGTGTCGGATGCCTGTGTGCTGTTCCAGGTGCGTCGATTTTGACGGCGAATGGGGGACACGGCCCTGGACACGGGCGTGTCGCAGGCCGTGTTCGGCCCAGTTTTAGCATTTCAGGCCCGAATCAAGGCCGTTCATTTCTTTAATTTGGGATCCAACGGCTGCGGGTTATTCTTGATGGGATATACACGGGATTGGACCCTTAGAAACCCTCTTTTCTTTTGAGTGGTTCTCTTTATAAAGTTCTAGAGAGAGGGGAGAGCAAGGAAGAAGGTGAAGTAGAGATCCAGCTGTTGGACAGGTTTCGGTGCTCCAAATCGCGAGCCGAGTCAAAATCCGTGGAGGCTAGATCGTTGCGAAGGTTTTCATCCGGCTATTTTTCAATGGCTAGGAAGAGGAGTCGGAAGGTAACGACACTTCTCCTCTCAGGTTTAGGATGCATGTCTTAGCATCTTTTCTTTTCTAGTTTTTGGGCACCAAACACTCAAATAAGAGGGGTTTGGGTCGCCAAGGTTCAAGAAGAACCTCCGGGTCGATTTAGTCCATCCCCGACATGTTTTTGCATTAGTGATCCGCTCCGTTAGTGGATTAGGCATGGTGTGTGAAGCCGTAGTCGCGACCGTTAGTCCGACTCGGTGATGTTGCATACGAGCTTTAAGGATTCGTAGAGATCCGTTGTGGCAAGATGTCGTTTGTGATGTGGTGATGTTTTCCCCTTTTTCTCGAGTGATGTGTAGTCGGAACCGGACAAGGTTAGCTCCTCAATGACGGTAGATGGTTTCCTTGGTGGACAAGGTTAGCTCCACATGAGTGGTAGATGGTTTCCTTGGTGCGCGGGAACGCTGCAGTACAAATGAGGGACTAGGGTGGAATTGTCTTGGATTGTGATGTGCCAAGGCGTGGCTGTGACTCCGTGGTCGGCTGGCTATCTCGTGATGTACACGTCATATGTGGAGAGTTTCCCAGCGAGACTAGTCCCCTTCTGTGAGACTGACGAGAATGCCAAGCATGGGGGCAAGCCTGGGAAATGAGGCCATGAGCGGGTGGGGTCCAGCAAGGCTTCTTAGAATCGGTCAGTTGTGTTTGTTGGAATCCTGACATGAGGCGTCAGAGCTTGCAGGCAAGCCCAGATCTAAGACCTTGAGCGGGTGGGGCCTTAGCAAGAGTTCCACGTGTCGGCTTGTGTCCCGTTGGGGGGAATTGTGTTTCCCTTTTTGTTTGCGGCTTTATGCCAATGGGGAAACGATGAGTACCCAATTGATGTGATGTTATGCTAGATGCATACGCTATACGGGTGCCTTAGGTGAAACCCGGGTGTTGCATTCTTGTTGCATAGTAGACCCTAATATTATATGCTCAACAGTAGAGAACATGTATGATGTTTGAGACATCCAAGCCTGTTTCTTTAGTCGCTTTTCTTGCTTATGAATATTGCATAAGAAGTGCTAACTTGCAGGTTGGAGGAGTACCCCGGGGTCTGTTAGGGGCGGCCGGGAGGAGATGTGTTTGTTACACAGTTTGAGGTCAGTCTTTGCTGACCCACGTTACTAATAATTTTTACAGGGCAAGGATCGCAAGCAGGAGCTAGCTCGCCGGCCAGAAAGGCCTAAGCCTCATGAAGTATTACCCTTTTGCTGTAGCTTTACGTTTATGACATTGTATGTTTTGATGCACTTGGTGACCGGCTTACATGCCGAGGTAGACTAGGTGTGCTTATGCACTTTCAGGACTGATGTATTATTTGAGTTTGGATTTACTCTTGTTGTAAGGCCTTAAGGCCATTTTGTTACTCTTGTAGACGTGGATAACTTCTAGTCTCTTTGGTTGTTTCCGCTGTGATGTGTTTTGAGTTTTGAGTTTGGGTAGCTATATCATTTTATAATACTGAAGCTGTGGCGTCTGTATGTTGTGGGGCCCCGACCGGACCCATATTATACGGTCATTACAGGGGAGGTGTTACAATTTGGTATCAGAGGGAGGTTAGATTCAGGGTCAGTGCGTAGAGAAGTTATCCACATAAGAGTAATGCGGGACCATGAATGTCCTTATGTTTAAGTCTTGAGATTAGAGACTGATCCCTTGTTTCTTGTTTTCATGAAGAGTGCAAGCAACGAGGCGGGTACGTCGAGAGCAAGAGAAGAACTTTCGGCGAGCAGTGCCACTGCTCCAGGTCTTTTAGGCATGGGTGTAAGCCCGGCCGACTTCTGCCGCATGCTTGCAGAAGCGATGGTGGCAGCCCAAGCTGCAGCAGCAGCTCAGGTAGCAACCCCTGCTACACCGGATACGACGATGGCCGTGCCAGGCGAAGAAGCCAGGCGAGTGGAGCCTTTGGCGGAAAGTGTGGTTGTCGTACATGGAGAGCGGCACATGAAGTATTTCCTGAGCTTCCATCCCCCGTCGTTCAAGGGAGTTGGTACGCCAACGGATGCAGAGGATTGGTGGGTTCGAATTCAAGAGCTTTTGAGGGCGGCATAGACGCTAGAAGAAACGAAATTTGAGTATGCGGCGTTCATGTTGGAAGGAGACGCTAAGTTGTGGTGGGTGAGCCATAGAGTCCGCCAGTTCCCTGGACGCACCCCGTCGATGGAGGAATTTGGGTATGCTTTTCTAAAGAGGTACATTCCCGTTTCTACACGGTTGGCCCTTCAGAGGCAGTTTCTACACTTAATGCAGCGAGACAAGACGGTGGATGAGTATGTGCAGGAGTTCACCCATTTGGGTCGTTACGCGGGAACGACGATGGTAGATGATGTAGAGAGGGATAACCTCTTCTACCAGGGGCTGAGGGAGAATCTGAGGCAACCCCTCATTTCTATGAAGAGAGCTGGTTTTAATGAGCTAGTTGAGGCTGCCAGGATATTGGAGAGTGATCTGGAGCGAACCCAATGTCATAAGGGTTTCAATCCCAAGCAAGGGGAAGGGAAGCCACTCCAATCCCAGGGAAAGTCTGAAGGGAGTAGGTGGAGGAAAAAGCCTCACACTTACAGGTCCGGTGAGAAGAGCAAGTGGACGCCTGGAGGTTCTCACTCCAGGGGACCGCCGACGTGCTACAACTGCGGTAAGGTGGGGCACATAGCTCGTGTTTGCCCTCCAGGAGGAGCGTAGCAAGAGGCAAGGCAGGAGCAGACTGTGCGCTCCGGCCCCAGTGCCGCAGAGAAAGGGAAGATGGCAGAGTCAAGCGCTTCACGGTTCCAACCGGTGCAACCAAGGGCCTACAACCTTGGACAACAGGAAGCGATCTGCCAAACCGATGTGGTGACAGGTATGAAGAAATTTAAGTTTAATTTTGTGCTTCATAGTTTAAGACTTTTATGTGTGATGTCTATGTTGTAGGCTTCGTATTAGTTTCCGGATACCCCGCTAGGGTATTGTTTGATACGAGAGCATCACACTCCTTTCTTGCGGAGAGCTTCATCCGGAGAATAGGAGTTGAGTCTTTCTCGGCGGACGCGGAGCTGAAAGTGTGCATGCCTAATGGGTCATCCATGACCACCGGGGCCAAAGGGCGCATCTGTTGGGAGCTGGACGGAGTTGACTTCATTTTGGTAGCAGCGATTTTACCATTGGTTGAGTTCGATGTCATTTTGGGCATGGACTGGCTTGCAGAGCAGCGCGCCAGTATTGATTGCCTATATAAGGTAGTGACCCTAATGAGCAAAGGGCAGGCGGAAGTCAAATTTGAGGGCCTTTGTGGAGTGGCCTGTTCTCTGATTTCGGCCATGCAATTGATGCGGGCGGTTAACCAGGGTGGTGTAGCGCTGGTAGCATTATTGGAGGTTTGCCTCTCCTAGTTGTCTTTTGAGGAAGTGCCCGTAGTGCCAGAGTTCAAGGATGTGTTTCCGGATGAACTTCCTGGAGCGCCTCCACGGCGGGAGATCGACTTCTCGATCGAGTTAGTGCCGGAGGCTAGGCCGGTGTCACATCCTCCGTTTAGGATGACACCAAAGGAGTTGGCTGAACTCAAAGTACAGTTACGGGAACTATTGGAGCAAGGGTATATCAGACCCAGTTCTTCGCCGTGGAGCGCGCCGGTGTTATTTGTAAAGAAGAAAGACGGTAGTATGCGGCTGTGCATAGACTACCGGGAGCAGAATAAACTGACCGTTAAGAATAAGTATCTGATTCCTCGGATAGACGACTTGTTCGACAAGTTGGTGGGGTCGGTGGTGTACTCAAAATTGGACTTGAAGTCAGGCTATTATCAGTTGCGAATTCGGGACGAGGACATACCCAAGACTGCCTTTGGTACGAGGTACGGACACTTTGAGTTTTCGGTGATGTCGTTCGGGCTGACCAACGCGCCATCTGTGTTCATGGACCTTATGAATCGATTATTTCTGGAATACTTGGATTCTTTTGTGGTTGTCTTCATTGATGACATCTTGGTGTATTCCAAATCGGAAGTGGAGTATGAGACCCACTTGAGAGTGGTCTTGCAAGTGTTGATGGAGAATCAGTTGTATTCAAAGTTCTCAAAGTGCGAGTTCTGGTAGCGAAGGTGGAATTTTTGGGCCACGTGATTAGTGGGGATGGGGTGGCAGTGGATCCAACAAAAGTGGAAGCCATCAGATATTGGCCAGTTTTGTGGACCGTGGCGGAAGTCCGAAGTTTTCTTGGACTAGCCGGGTATTATAGGAGATTCGTGGAGAATTTTTTGCGGATAGCTCTACCACTCACCTCACTCACTCGTAAAGATCATAAGTTTGTGTGGACTCAAAAGTGCAGTCAAGCATTTGAAGCACTGAAGGAGAGACTGATGATGGCTCCAATCCTAAGTCTACCGCAAGGGACCGAGGGATTTCAGATCTTCAGTGACGCATCGGGATGCGGTTTGGGTTGCGTTTTGGTGCAACATGGCAAGGTGATAGCTTTTGGGTCTAGACAGCAGAAGCCTCATGAGAGGAATTACCCCGTCCATGATTTGGAGTTGGCGGCGGTAATTTTTGCGTTGAAAATATGGCGACATTATGTGTATAGTGCAAAGGTGGAGATCTTCACGGATCATAAAAGCCTGAAGTATCTCTTGGATCAAAAGAACTTGAACATGCGGCAACGCAGGTGGGTTGAGTTTCTTGGAGACTACGAGGTGGCGATTCAGTATACGCCAGGTAAAGACAATGTGGTGGCGGATGCCTTGAGTAGAAAGTACTAGGGACAAGGGAATTGGATCGAAGCTCATGATGAGCGGTTGGTACGGGAATGGGAGTCCCTTGGTTTGGAATGTGTGGCGAGAGGCGAGTCCAGCGTGGCTCGGTTGAATTGGATTGAAATGCATAACGACTTGTCCGATCGCATTCGGGAAGCGACTCGGTTGGATGTGGAGTTTCAACCATATGTGATGGAGGCTCAAAAGGGCGAGAGCAGCGCCTGGGAGATGATTGATGGGATTCTGAGGAAGTACGGAAGGGTTTGTATACCGCAGTTCGGCAAACTCCGTGAGGAGTTGATGTTTGAGGCTCACTTCACAAAGTACTCCATTCACCCGGGCAGTACAAAGATGTACTTGGATATGAAAAAATCCTTTTGGTGACCGGGGCTAAAGCGGGACGTAGCTTTGTATGTGAATCGTTGCCAAACTTGCGCCTTGGTGAAGGACGAATGTCAGAAGCCGGGCGAGTTCCTGAAGCCCCTTCCAATCACTGAGTGGAAATTTGATGACATCTCCATGGATTTTGTACATGGTCTGCCTAGATCGCAGTAGGGTAATGATGCTATTTGGATAATCGTGGATCGCTTAACCAAGGTGGCCCACTTCATCCCAAATTGGAAGGAGGACAGCGTGGAGAAGCTGGTGGAGTTATATGTTCGCAACATTGTGCGACTGCATGAGATTCCTAAGAGCATAGTAAGCGATCGAGATGGACGGTTTACGTCCAAGGACTGGAGATTGGTTCAGAAGAGTTTGGGCACGAAGCTAAAGTTCAGTACGACGTTCCATCCTCAAACTAACGGGCAAACCGAAAGAACGAACCATACTGAGGATATGCTGAGAATGTGCATTCTTGACTTCGGCAAGAAGTGGGAGGATCACCTCTTCATGATGGAATTCGCGTACAATAACAGTTATCAAGCAAGTATAAAAATGGCGCCATACGAAGCTTTGTATGGGAGACGGTGTCGAACACCGATGTCTTGGACAGAGGCGGGAGACACCAAAATTTTGGGAAAGGAGGTGGTAGTTGACGCTTGTGAGTTGGTACAGACCATTCAAGAGCGTATGAAGGTGGCGCAAGACCGGCAAGCAAAATACTTTAATGCTCGTCACAGGAAGTTGGAGTTTGCGGTAGGTGATTGGGTCTATTTGAAGATCAAGCCGTTCAAAGGCGACTCACGGATTCGCCGACTCACGAAGTTGAGTCCAAGGTTTTTGGGGCCTTTTGAAGTTGTTGAACGGGCGGGAGAAGCAGCCTATCGGTTGGCGTTGTCCGCAGAGCTGAGTGGATTGCACGACGTCTTCCATATCTCCGTCTTGAGGAAAGCCTTGGTGGAGGCTAGTGTGGTGATCGAGCCGGCATCGGTGCTGATAGAGGAAGACTTGAGGACGCGAGTCCGTCCAATTTCTATAGAGGATTCGGAGACTCGGCAGTTGCGGAATAAAGAGGTTAAACTTGTGAAAGTCCGATGGGACAACTGCGGTCGTGAGGAGCACTCTTGGGAGCGAGAACAAGCCATGTTAGAAGAGTATCCAGAGCTCTTCAAATTAGGTACCATTTAAGTTGTGTTCCCTTTTGCTTTGTAATTTTGGAATGAAATTCTTTTAAGGGGGAGAGAGTTGTAACGCCCCAAAATTTGTAGAGGGACGACCAGCATTTTCTGGCCAAGTTTGGGTCTTAGCTGAGAAGGAAAATTGGTTTCTGCAGGGGGCACGCGGCCTGGGACACGGGCGTGTCCTAGGGCGTGTTAGGCTCCAGTCGACATTTTGGTCGAGAGGTCGACGATTTTGGAGTCGACGATCGTCGAGCAGAGAACACGTCCTGAGACACGGGCGTGTCTCAGGGCATGTCGAGCCCGTGTTGATGATCGGCCCGGGGAGTCGACGAATTTTGCTCGACGATGTGTCGAGACAAGGCACACGACCTACGATGTCCACGGCCGTGTCAGGCAGTCGACGAACTTGGCTCGACGAGACAGTGAACACGTCCTGGAGCCCAGGCGTGTGGAGTTAGACACGGGCAAGGACACGGGCGTGTCCAGTACCCGTGTGAGTCTCGGGTTGTTTTTGGGGCTGTGTCGATGGAGGCACACGGCCGACCACACAGCCGTGTCAGTTGGAACACGGGCGTGTCGGGTCGAACACGGGCGTGTAGGATGCCCGTGTGCTGTTCCAGGCATGTCGATTTTGACGGCGAATGGGGGACACGGGCGTGTCGCAGGCCGTGTCCGGCCTAGTTTTAGCATTTTAGGCCCGAATCAAGGCCGTTCGTTTCTTTAATTTGGATCCAACGGATGGGGGTTGTTCCTGATGGGATATACACGGGATTGGACCCTTAGAAACCCTCATTTCATTTGAGTGGTTCTCTTTCTAAAGTTCTAGAGAGGGGAGAGCAAGGAAGAAGGTGAAGTAGAGATACGGCTGTTGGACAGGTTTCGGTGCTCCAAATCGCGAGCCGAGTCCAGATCCTTGGAGGCTAGATCGTTGCGAAGGTTTTCATCCGACTATTTTTCTATGGCTAGGAAGAGGATTCGGAAGGTAACGACACTTCTCCTCTCGGTTTTAGGATGCATGTCTTAGCATCTTTTCTTTTAAAGTTTTTGGGCACCAAACACTCAAATGAGAGGGGTTTGGGTCGCCAAGGTTCAAGAGGAACCTCCGGGTTGATTGAGTCCGTCTCCAGCATGTTTTTGCATTAGAGATCCGCTCCGTTAGTGGATTAGGCATGGTGTGTGAAGCCGTATTCGCGACCATTAGTCCGACTCGATGATGTTACATACGAGCTTTAAGGATTCATAGAGATCCGTTGCGGCAAGATGCCGTTTGTGATGTGGTGATGTTTTCCCCCTTTTCTCGAGTGAGTACGTGTAGTCGGAACCAGACAAGGTTAGCTCCTCAATGGCGGTAGATGGTTTCCTTAGTGGACAAGGTTAGCTCCGCATGAGTGGTAGATGGTTTCCTTGATGCGCGGGAACGCTGCAGTACAAATGAGGGACTAGGGTGGAATTGTCTTGGATTGTGATGTGCCAAGGCGTGGCTGTGTCACCGTGGTCGGCTGGCTATCCCGTGATGTACAGGTCATGTGTGGAGAGTATCCCGACGAGACTAGTCCCCTTCTGTGAGACTGATGAGAATGCCAAGCATGGGGGCAAGCCCGGGCAATGAGGCCATGAGCGGGTGGGGTCCAGCAAGGCTTCTTAGAATCAGTCAGTTATGTTTGTTGGAATCCTGACATGAGGCGTCAGAGCTTGCAAGCAAGCCCACGTCTAAGACCTTGAGCGGGTGGGGCCTTAGCAAGAGTTCCATGTGGTGGCTTGTGTGCCGTTGGGGGGAATTGTGTTTCCCTTTTTGTTTGCAGCTTTATGACAATGGGGAAACGATGAGTACCCAATTGATGTGATGTTGTGCTAGATGCATACGCTATAGGGTGCCTTGGGTGAAACCCGTGTGTTGCATTCATGTTGCATAGTAGGCCCTAATATTATATGCTCAACAGTAGAGAACATGTATGATGTTTGAGACATCCAAGCCTGTTTCTTTAGTTGCTTTTCTTGCTTATGAATATTGCATAAGAAGGGCTAACTTGTAGGTTGGAGGAGTACCCCGGGGTCCGTTAGGGGCGGCCGGGAGGAGATGTGTTTGCTACACAGTTTGAGGTCAGCCTTTGCTGACCCACGTTACTAATAATTTTTACAGGGCAAGGATCGCAAGCAGGAGCTTGCTTGCCGGCCAGAAAGGCCTAAGCCTCATGAAGTGTTACCCTTTTGCTGCAGCTTCACGTTTATGACATTGTATGTTTTGATGCCCTTGGTGACCGACTTACATGCCGAGGTAGACTAGGTGTGCTTATGCATTTTCAGGACTGATGTATTATTTGAGTTTGGATTTACTCTTGTTGTAAGGCCTTAAGGCCATTTTGTTACTCTTGTAGACGTGGATAACTTCTAGTCTCTTTGGTTGTTTCCGCTGTGATGTGTTTTGAGTTTTGAGTTTGGGTAGCTATATCATTTTATAATAATGAAGCTGTGGCGTCTGTATGTTGTGGGGACCCGGACGGACCCATATTATACGGTCATTACAGGGGAGGTGTTACACTACACTCCCCGTGCTCTTAGGGCACATTCTCGGTGATCACAGTCTAAGTCTACCAACTCACCACCGTCCCCGAGACGACAATCTCTCGTGAGCATTTGGTCTTTCTGGCCACTGCCTAAGACCCTCCATCTATGTCAACGGTACGTGCCAAGTCACTTTAGGTCTCTTTAACCGAACGATATAGAGCGGGTACGGTTCCGCCTGACCCGTTGCTCACACCACAACGTTAATTTAAAACATATGCGTGGGTCAAACTCTCCGGAGTCCCAAATCGTTTACAAACATCACATAACCAAGTTATGTTCAAGTTGGCTCCCAGGCCCACATGATGGCAGAACTACGCATCCGCCCAGTTTTCCGGGTGCACCTTGAAGTTAATCCCC
Organism: Platanthera guangdongensis; assembly: GCA_039583875.1. NCBI lineage: Eukaryota > Viridiplantae > Streptophyta > Magnoliopsida > Asparagales > Orchidaceae > Platanthera > Platanthera guangdongensis. The sequence continues at coordinate 139,660,558 of CM077158.1, read as the reverse complement.
AAGGCTCACTGCTGCAATCTACCTCGTAGAAAAGCCGAAAAACAAACATTCGCACAGAGTCTTCTCCGGCCACTTATGCAATGCAACGTCACCGATCCAGACCAACATGTCAGGATAGGCTTCACACACCATGCCTATGCCCATTCTCGATTACGGACTCTATACAACGGGTACTTTACATATCTACCCGAAGGAACGCCTCCAACTCACCGCAAACTCGCGGGAGCGGTCTTCCTACACAAAAGAAGGAGAGCTTCACATGCTCAAGTAGAAAATCGTTACCCTAGCATTCTTCCTTGGCGCCATGGAAATCTACGAGGATGAAAAGCACCGCAATCTCCTTGCCTTTGTAGATCCTAAGTTGGCTCGCGATTTGGAGTCCCGAAGCGCCCTCCAAGGACCGGATCTAGATTTCTTCTTCCTCCTTTGCTCTCCCTTCTCTCTAGAACTTAGACAGAGAACCAGCAACAGAAGATAATGGTTTTGAAACCCTATACTCGGGTATAACCCACTTGGATTAACCACCAGCCGTCAGATCCCACAAAAGGGAAATGCACGGCTTCGATCCAGGTCTGACCTGGACAAACGGGGCTAAGCACCACACGGTTCACCAACCGGAGCAGGACATGTCCGCGACCAATCAAATTGTGTCGGGACATTTAGTCAAGATCCCGCCAAAAACCTCTGTGTCGACACTCCGCGTCGACAGAGTCAAACACGCCACAATCCGCCCCGCGCTCGACGATCGTCGAGCCAAGATCGTCGAACGCTGCCAAATCGTCGATCGTTGATCGCATGCCTGATCGTCGAACGCCTCCAGATCGTCGATCACAGATTGCTGACATGTTCGTCGAACGCTGCCAGATCGTCGATCCCAGATCACTGGCCTGTTCGTCGAACGCTGCCAGATCGTAGATCCCAGATCGCTGGCCTGTTCGTCGAATGGGCATGACACGCCTGTGATAACGAGCTGTGTTCGATGTTCGACGATCGTCAACCCAAGATCGTCGAACGCTGGCCAGATCGTCGAAATGAACACGACACGCCCTGGGACACGCCCGTGTCCCAGGCCATATACCCCGTGCCAAGAACCAAATTTGGTTTTAAATGCCTCCCGTCGCTCTTTTGAGTTTTGGTGCGTTACAGCTCTCCCACTCTTAAAAGAATTTCGTCCACGAAATTACATAAAGGAAAGATAAGTACAAAACTAAAATTTGTACCTGAGCGGAACAACTCCAGGTACTCGTCAAGCATAGTCTGCTCTCACTCCCAAGAGAGCTCTTCTTGACCGCAATTGTCCCATTGGACCTTGACCATCCTGATCTCTTTATTGCGTAGCCTCTTGACTTTCGAATCCTCAATTCGTACAGGCTTGACCTTTTTCGTCAACCCACTATCAATCGGCACTTGATCGACCGCGATCACTTGCGTAGGCTCTTGCACTGCCTTCCGCAGCACCGATATATGGAATACATCATGTAGACCTCTAAGCTCCACTTATAGCTTCAAACGATAGGCTGCTTCGCCAACCCGCTCCAGAACCTCAAACGGCCCAAGGTACCTCGGGCTTAGCTTTTTCAATCGCCGCACCCGCGAGACACCCTTGAACGGCTTGATCTTTAAGTACACCCAGTCGCCCATAGCGAACTCCATGTTCCTGTGCTTGGCATTTTAGTACTTCGCCTGACGGTCCGGAGCGATTAGCAACCTCTCCTGAATGGTTCACACCAATGAAGTAGCATCTTCCACCTCTTGACGCTTGTACAACTTTGACTCACCCATTTCCAACCAGGACAATGACGTGCGACATCTTCTACCATATAGGGTCTCGAAGGGCGCCATTTGAATACTCGCCTGGTAGCTATTGTTGTACGCAAAATCCACCAAGTATAGGTGGTCTTCCCATTGCTTTCCAAAGTCCAGGACACACATACGTAGCATGTCTTCCATTATCCTATTGACCCTCTCGGTTTGCCCATCCATTTGCGGATGGAAGGCTGTGCTAAAACTCAGCTTTGTTCCCAACATATGCTGCACCAGCCTCCAATTATTGGACGTGAACCGCCCATCTCGGTCACTAACGATGCTGCAGGGCACACCATGAAGCCGCACAATATTGTCTACATACAACTTTGCCAATTTCTCAACTGGATCATCCTTCCTATGCGGAATGAAATGCGACACCTTCGTTAGACGATCTACGAACACCCAAATGGTGTCGTTCCCCTTTTGTGGCCTTGGCAACCCGTGCACAAAGTCCATAGCGATGTCATCGAACTTCCACTCTGGAATAGGCAAGGACTTCAAGAATCCTCCCGGTTTTTGGCACTCGCCTTCACCAAGGCACAAGTTTGGCACTTCGCCACGTACAGCACCACATCCTTTTTCGGTCCTGGCAACTAAAACAATTTCTTAACATCGCGTTACATCTTCGTGCTTCCCGGGTGAATTGAGTACTTGGTATGATGCGCCTCGTATAACAATTCCACCCACAAATTTCCCACGCTTGGGACGCACAGATGACCGTCTTTCCAAAGTAATCCGTCCTCCACAACGAATTGGGAATTTGATCCATCCAGAGCCTCTATCATGAGTTGCTTCATGTGGACATCCATATCCAATGCCTGTCGAATCCGATCAAAAAGGTCATATTGGACTTTAGTCCAATTCAGTACTGCGTCAGCACTTGATTGCTTATCAACACAAAAGATCTCCAACGCCTCTAACTCCCGAACCAACCGCTCGTCATGGACCGACAGCCAATTGGCTTGAGCTGGGGCCCGGCGACTCAACGCATCCGCAACCGCATTGCCTTTACCAGGCACGTAGTGGATCTTGAATGTATAGTCCCCTAGGAACTCCATCCATCTACGCTGCCGCATATTTAGATCTTTCTGATCAATCAAATACTTCAGGCTCTTGTGATCAGTGTAGATATCAATCTTCACACCGTACAAATAATGTCTCCACAGCTTCAAGAAAAAAATCACGGCCGCTAACTCCAAGTCATGGACTGGATAGTTCCTCATGTGCACCTTCAGCCATCTCGAGCCATATGCTATAACGCTTCCATGCTGTAATAGCATGTTAAATTTTCTCAACGTGGTCAACAAGATAGCCCAAACGCCAAATTAATATCTTCGGAACTACCCAGTTCTCACGTTGAACCAGCGGAACCCAAGGATCAAAGGTTACACCCAACAAACAATGGAAGTACAAGCAGGACTTTTATACATTCACTTCTTTACAATCTGAGGCATACATAGCGAGACATAATTTCGCTAGTATTACAGCTGTAAACAGCAAGCACCAAAAAACAAGCCGGGCGGACAGCACCGGAGTCCGCCGAGACCGCGAGGTCGCCGAGGTCGCCGAGTCCGCTGAAATCGCCCAAGCTATGCTGCAATCCGCCGAATAGACACGGAGTCCGCCGAAGCCACAAGGCCGCGCGGACACACCGTTATTCGCCTCCTGCTGAACCTGAACTGAGGAACTCCCCTACCCGCCTGAAACCGGCGGACAGGTTATTGAAGTTGGCAAAGTTGAAACAGAACTGACAAGCCGCAGAGCGACCTCCTGTTGAGTCCGCAGAGACTGCACACTTCCAAGCACTTGACCGAAGTCACAGCCAAACTCCTGGCTCCTTGAAGCTATCCGCGCGACCTGCACACAGCAAACCGTCAGCCTGAAACAATCCGCACGGGCTGGAAAACACAGACCACAGCTCCTTGCACACCCCAACTTACTGTTCACTCAAGTTACTTAGGTTTCTGTAGATGTGCCAGGGGGGTCCTATTTATAGGCCAGGTGAGGAGTGTGGTCACCGCCCAAGAGATAGCGACACCGCCCCAGCCCGCGCGAATACAAACCACCGTCCGCTGAGTCCGCATGGACTTAGCCGGATACCAAGGGAAACCGCCAGGAGCAAGGCAACCATTGACGAACTCGCTCTAGTCCGCCCAAGCAATGCGGACAAGGCATCAGCCCGCAAAGCTCCAACTACTGCAGGACAACACCCCCTTCAATGGCAGTCCGCACCAACCCGAGGCAGTCCGCAAGACTCACACCTCAATCCGCCACAAGTCCACGACCAAAGGCAGACAGGAACAGTCCGCCCGGTCACAGCGGACTTGGCGGATACGGCGGACACCATGAACTTGACACAAGGTGTGACCAAGTCCAAAACCATCAAGGGCCAGTGCGAGCATGGCGGACACAAACTTCCGTCCGCCAAACACCCTAGCACAGACCGCCACCAGTCCGCGAGCTCCTCGCACTTGTCCAACGCAGCAGCTTCCTCCTGGACTCCAAACACCAGTCCGCCAACCGGTCTCCACAACAAGACATCTGCTGTAACACCAGAACTTGACAAGGCCTCAGCCAAGCTCTAAGCCCAGTCCGCAACAGCCAATACCGAGGACACATCAGTCCGCAAGCTTCCCGCAGACAAGAGCCAACCCGCCTATCAGCACAAGCTTGCACCCGCGGCCACTGAGCAAAGCATCAGTCCGCAAGCCTCCATCCGCTCAGGCCGCTCCTTGGTAAAGCCAATCAGCAAACACCCTATCCGCAGACACCAGGCCGCATAGTCCGCGGACTCCATGCAACAACCCGCTCAGAAGACAGCCGGCTTTCCACTAGACCTTCCACCAGGCCGCACATCTCAGTCCGCCCAGTCCGCCTAGTCCGCCAAAGCTGTCCGCCCAGGCCACCCGGCCTGTCCCGTCACCCACTTCCACTTCACAAATTTCAACACTCCCCTTGAAGTGAGAAGTGGTGACCAAGCCCAGCAAGCTGCGCAAGCGTTCAAAGGGCCCCTTCGATAGTGGCTTCGTGAAGATGTCAGCAAGATTATCTTCACTCCGAACATGCCCGACCAGCAGAGACCCCTCCAACACCTTCTCCCTGATGAAGTGGTGATCAATCTCTATATGCTTGGTCCTGGCGTGACACACTGGATTGTTAACCAGTTTGAGAGCACTCTCATTGTCACCCCGGAGTAAAGTAGGCTCTTGCACTTCTTCATGAACATCCTCTATAAGCCTCCTCAACCAAACGGCTTCCCGAGAAGCCAAGGCCGAATCCTTATACTCCGCCTCCGTGGTTGAAACCGACACCGAGTCCTGCTTCTTGCTACACCACGAGATGCTAGCTGAACCGCAAGTGAACACATAACCTGAAGTAGACCTTCGATCATCCGAATCACCGCCATAGTCAGCATCCGTGTACCCGAGCAACGCAAACTCCGCGTCCCTTCTATAGAGGAGTCCTATGTCAGAAGAAGCCTTGACATACTTCAGAATTCCCTTTGCCGCCACTAGATGAGATTGCCTAGGTTCAGCCATATACCGACTTACTCGGCCAACAGCATAAGCTATATCCGGCCTTGTAATCGTCAGATAAATCAAGCTCCCAACAAGAGACCTGAACACCAAGGGATCATGAAGAACCCTTCCCTCATCTCGTCGAAGCTTCAGCCTAGATTCCAGTGGAGTAGAGCACTTCTTCCCTTCGCCCATGCCGAATCGCTTCACAATACGATCAGCATATCCTTTCTGGCTAATGAGAACCCCGCACTCCTTCCTCTCCACTTCAAGACCGAGAAAGTGATGCAACTCTCCCAAGTCTTTCATCTCGAAGCGTATAGCAAGATCTGCCCTGAGCCTTGCTACTTCCTCCTCCGAATTTCCTGTGATGATCATGTCATCCACATACAGTAGGACCAAGGCCCGTAGCTCTCCCTTCTTCTTGACGAACAAGCTTGAATCCGAGTTAGAAGCAAGGTATCCACAGAATTGCAAGTACTCTGCAATCTTCCCATACCAAGCTCTAGGAGCTTGCTTCAACCCATAGAGAGCCTTTCTGAGTTTGCAGACATAGTCCGGATGCTTCTCATAGACGAAACCAAGCGGCTGATCCATGAAGATGTCCTTGTCAATCTCTCCGTAAAGAAAGGCATTCTTCACATCGAGTTGCCACAACCTCCATCCCTTGCAAGCAGCCAAGGCGATCACCACTCTTACAGAAGTCATCTTCGCAACTGGACTAAATGTCTCCTCATAGTCTTCTCCATACTGCTGTGAGAATCCTCTAGCGACCAGGCGAGCCTTGAACCGATCAATGCTCCCATCAGCCTTCTTCTTCAACTTATACACCCACTTGCAAGTAACCGGAGTAATGCCATCAACCTTGGGCACAAGGTCCCAGGTTTCATTCTTCTTCAGAGCATCAATCTCTTCCTTTATGGCACCTTCCCACTCCTTCACTCTAGTGGCTTCATTGAAGTTTGCAGGCTCTCGCTCATCCAGAGGACCTGCAAAGAAGCAGGAGACAAAGCTCACTGCATTCCCATCACAGTACCGAGCCGGTGGCTTAACCACCCTCTTCGATTTCCGAAGACACGGCTCCTTGCTCACGGCTTCCGTTGCTTCTACAGGCTCCACTCCTACCTGGGGCAAGCATTGAGCAGTGCTCCCCCTGCTTCCTGAGCCAGAAGGCTCAGCCTCGGAGTTCGAAGCAACAGGAGCTGCTGGTGAAACAGCAAGCTCCTCTTCCAAGCCTTCAGCAGCTACCACCGGTGCTTCATCAACCTTGCTACTTCCGGTTAGCTCCACCGAGCCACCTCCATATGACGTCAGCTCGTCAAAGACAACGTCTCTTGACACCACGAACTTCTTCGTCACAGGCTCCATGCATTTCCATCCCTTCTTCCGCTCATCATAGCCAACAAAGACAAGTTTCCTTGCCTTCGCATCCAGCTTTGTCCGTGAAGCATCTGTGACATGCACGTAGCAAGTTGAACCGAACACCCTAAGGTGTCCAACACTCGGCTTCTCCTTCAGCAACAGCTCAACATGAGTCTTCATGTTGATAGGGCTGAGTGGCATCCGGTTGATAACATAAGCAGCACAAGACATTCCCTCCGCCCAAAAGGACCTTGGGATATCTTTCGCATGAAGCCAGCATTTGCAAGTTTCCGTCAGATGACGGATCTTCCGCTCCGCTACCCCATTTTGTTGTGGAGTGTGAGCACAAGTAAGCTCTCGTTGGATCCCGTGCTTCCTGCAGAAGTTAGAAAACTCGGAGGAGACAAACTCTCCCCCGTTATCAGTTCTAAGCTTCTTAACCCGCAAGCCAAGCCGGCCTTCTACCAACTCCTTAAACTCCACGAACAAATGGAAGGCTTCCGACTTCTCCTTTAAGAAGTACACCCAAGTATACCTTGAGTAGTCATCAACCAAGACAAGCATGTATCTACTTCCACCAAGGCTGGCAGTAACAGTCGGTCCCATCAGGTCGCCATGAATGCACTCCAATGGTTTCTTGCTCCTTGTTTGTGATTTATCAAACGGAAGGCGATGTGCCTTACCGTATTGACAACCCGCATAAACATGCCCATCATCAAAGGAGGACAACTTCGGCAACCCCCTCACCAGACTTCTACTAGCCATCGCCTTCAGCTTGTCCATGCCAACATGCCCCAGCCTCTCATGCCAGATAGCCGCACTATCATTGGCCCTCATCTTATCAACATAAGCATTGGTGGAAAGAACAAACAAGTTCTTCACCCTCCTCCCAACATGAGCAACATCAGCCTTTACCGCTGATACGTTGCGAAGGAACCTCACGTCTGTTGGCCCAAACAGAACGTGATACACAGCGTCTACCGTATTGGTCACCGAGAAGAGGTTTTTCTTCATGCCCGGCACGTGATACACACTCCTTAATGTGAGTGGCCCCTGATCACTACCCAAAGACACGACCCCCTCCTTCTCTACTGCATAAATAGTATTATCAGCAGTGATAATAGCTTCATTACCTGAGTAAGGCTGCATGGAGGTGAACTTCGATTTGTCTCCGGTGAGGTGATGACCACACCCGGAGTCCATGATCCACTCGCTGTTGAAGTCCTCAGCAGACAAGGCCCGGACACAAGTGCCCGTCATAAAAGCTCCGCCCCATCCTGCTTCTTCACTTCTCGAGCAAGCTTCCTCCTTTCCCGCAGCATGCCCAGGCTGCAGTTTGACCTTGCAGTCCCGCTTGAAGTGCCCTCGCTGATGACACCGGTAGCACTTCAGATTCTTCTTCCAGTCCTTAGGAGCATTGCTCCTCTCCGGCGGATATGAAGTTGAAGTCTCCTTCTCACCAGCGGCCTGCACCTTCTTCTTCTTCTTCCCTTCCCATCCCTTCTTCTTGCCTGAGAAGAGAGCCTCGCTGCCTTCCTGATTCAGGTTCACTCCAGCCATCTGCCTTGCTAAGCTCTCCTGCGAGGCAAGCAGATTTTCCAGCTCCAGCAACGACGGCTGAGTAGCCCACCCTTGAACAGATGTAACAAAGGCCACATACTCCTTCCGCAAGCCGCGGATAATGTGCCTTTTCATCTTAGCCTTAGAGATAGGCTCATCAGGATCCAGTGTCGACAGCTCAGCGCACAAGCTCTTCATCTTTAAGAAGTACTTGGAGATGGAAAGGTCTCCCTGAGTTGCCCTGGCCAACTCATTCTCCAGGAACTGAAGCCGCGCCACATTCTTCCTATTGAACAACTCATCAATGGTTGTCCAAATATCAGCAGCCGACTCACATCCAACGATATGATCAAACAGTTCCGGAGACACATCTCTCTTCAGAATGAACTCCGCCTTAGCATTTGTTCTTCTCCAGAGCCTCACCTGCTCAGCAGTACCGAATGCAGCAGTCACTTCCTGTCTGTCGTCTCCACCAACGACTTCCCACAGCTCCTCTCCAAGAAGATAACTCTTCATGCACGACTTCCACTTCTTGAAGTTAGTCGGCGTTAAGAGTTCAATGCCAAGACCTCTTGCAAAACTCCCTTCCATTGCAACACCTGTTGGCAACCTTTCAGAAGCTCCGAGCAACAACACAGGTTGAACACCACTCAGTCACTGAGTAACAACACTGTCTGACTTCCGCTCACGTAACTGAACCTCAGTAACCTCAGAAACCTGCCTCTGATACCATGTTAAATTTTCTCAACGTGGTCAGCAAGATAGCCCAAACGCCAAATTAATATCTTCGGAACTACCCAGTTCTCACGTTGAACCAGCGGAACCCAAGGATCAAAGGTTACACCCAACAAACAATGGAAGTACAAGCAGGTCTTTTATACATTCACTTCTTTACAATCCGAGGCATACATAGCGAGACATGATTTCGCTAGTATTATAGCTGTAAACAGCAAGCACCAAAAAACAAGCCGGGCGGACAGCACCGGAGTTCGCCGAGACCGCGAGGTCGCCGAGGTCGCCGAGTCCGCTGAAATCGCCCAAGCTATGCTGCAATCCGCCGAATAGACACGGAGTCCGCCGAAGCCGCAAGGCCGCGCAGACACACCGTTATTCGCCTCCTGCTGAACCTGAACTGAGGAACTCCCCTACCCACCTGAAACCGGCGGACAGGTTATTGAAGCTGGCAAAGTTGAAACAGAACTGACAAGCCGCAGAGCGACCTCCTGCTGAGTGCGCAGAGACCGCACACTTCCAAGCACTTGACCGAAGTCACAGCCAAACTCCTGGCTCCTTGAAGCTATCCGCGCGACCTGCACACAGCAAACCGTCAGCCTGAAACAATCCGCGCGGACTGGAAAACACAGACCGCAGCTCCTTGCACACCCCAACTTACTGTTCAGTCAAGTTACTTAGGTTTCTGTAGATGTGCCAGGGGGGTCCTATTTATAGGCCAGGTGAGGGGTGTGGTCACCGCCCAAGAGATAGCGACACCGCCCCAGCCCGCGCGAATACAAACCACCGTCCGCTGAGTCCGCATGGACTTAGCCGGATACCAAGGGAAACCGCCAGGAGCAAGGCAACCATTGACGAACTCGCTCCAGTCCGCCCAAGCGATGCGGACAAGACATCAGCCCGCAAAGCTCCAACTACTACAGGACAGCACCCCCTTCAATGGCAGTCCGCACCAACCCGAGGCAGTCCGCAAGACTCACACCTCAATCGCTACAAGTCCACGACCAAAGGCAGACAGCAACAGTCCGCCCGGTCACAGTGGACTTGGCGGATACGGCGGACACCATGAACTTGACACAAGGTGTGACCAAGTCCAAAAACATCACGGGCCAGTGCGAGCATGGCGGATACAAACTTCCGTCCGCCAAACACCCTAGCACAGACCGCCACCAGTCCGCGAGCTCCTCGCACTTGTCCAACGGAGCAGCTTCCTCCCGGACTCCAAACACCAGTCCGCCAACCGGTCTCCATAGCAAGACATCTGCTGTAACACCAGAACTTGACAAGGCCTCAGCCAAGCTCTAAGCCCAGTCCGCAACAGCCAATACCGAGGACACATCAGTCCGCAAGCTTCCCGCGGACAAGAGCCAACCCGCCTATCAGCACAAGCTTGCACCCGCGGCCACTGAGCAAAGCATCAGTCCGCAAGCCTCCATCCGCTCAGGCCGCTCCTTGGCAAAGCCAATCAGCAAACACCCTATCCGCAGACACCAGGCCGCATAGTCCGCGGACTCCATGCAACAACCCGCTCAGAAGACAGCCGGCTTTCCACTAGACCTTCCACCAGGCCGCACATCTCAGTCCGCCCAGTCCGCCTAGTCCGCCAAAGCTGTCCGCCCAGGCCGCCCAGCCTGTCCCGTCACCCACTTCCACTTCACAAATTTCAACATAGCACACAACCCAAACCACTGCCCGAAGCATCGCTATAAATCTCATAACCTTTGGTACCACTCGGCGAACTCAACACGGGCGCCGTGGTCAACCGACATTTCAACTCCTCAAAAGCTCGCGCGCACTTAGGCGTCCAAAGGAACTTCTGCTCCTTCCCCGTCAAAGTAGTGAGAGGTAACTCTATCCGCGAGAAGTTCTCTATGAAGCGCCTATAATAGCCGGCAAGCCCCAGAAAGCTCCGGACTTCCGCTACCGTAGAATGATAAGGCCACTCTCATATCTCAATAATTTTCGCCGGATCCACTGGAATACATTCCCCACTCACTATATGGCCGAGGAACGCCACTGAGGACAACCAAAACTCGCATTTGGAGAACTTGGTGTACACTTGATTCCTCCTTAGCGTCTCCAAAACCAAATGAAGATGCCTGAAGTGATCTTCCTCACACTGCGAGTACACCAAAATATCGTCGATGAATACGATCACAAAATGGTCCAAGTACTCCCTGAAGGTCCTGTTCATTAAATCCATGAACACTGACTGCGTATACGTCAGCCCAAACGGCATGACCGTAAACTCGTAATGCTCGTATCTTGTACTGAACTCTATCTTAGGGATATCACTCTCCCTTATCCTTAGATGATAGTAACCAGACTTGAGATCCAACTTAGAGTACACCGTCTACCCGACCAACTGATCAAAAAGATCATCGATCCTTGGGATTGGGTACTTGTTCTTTTTCATTAGCTTGTTTAACTCCCGATAATCAATACAAAGTCTCGAGCTCCCGTCCTTCTTATTTACAAAGAGGACCGGTGCCCTCTAAGGCGACGAACTTGGACGCACAAACCCTTGCTCCAACAACGCTTGAAGTTGCACTTTCAGCTCCGCCATTTCCTTAGGCGCTGGCCGATACGGAGATCGTGACACAGGCTTCGCACTTGGCACTAGCTCAATATTGAAATCTATCTCCCGTTGAGGCGGGGCTCCAGGAAGATCTACGGGGAACACATCTGGGTACTCAGCTTCCACTGAAATACTATCCAACGTAGGCTTTGACTTTGCAATCTCCACTAGTGTAAAGAACAGCTCTGCACCAGCACGAACCGCCTTCACCCCCTGAAGAGAAGACATCAACGTCTTGCTCGACCCTTTTAAGCCCGTAAAAGTCGTCTCACGACTTGCTACCAACTTGACTTCCTTGTGACCGCAATCAATATAGGCTTGCTGCTCCGAGAGCCAGTCCATGCCAAATATAACGTCGAACTCCACCAGCGGCAGTAACGATGCTTGCAGATCGAACTATTGATTCCCAATGCGAATCTTAACACCGCAGATTTTATCCGCGCGCATAGAACACCCATTCGGTAACAAAACATCCAACTTGTCCTTCTCCATCGAAGAAGGTACTCCGATGCGCGATATGAATCCTTCGGACAAGAAGGAGTGTGAAGCTCCCGTATCAAAGAGTGCTCTCGCCGGAAACTCACAAATCAAAACAAATCCTAAATAAGCAGTGGTAAGGTAACATACGCATAACAAGTATTTAAAGAAACTTAACTTGTTACAAATTAAACCGTACCTATCACCACATCCGCTTGTTTGATGGCCTCCTGTTGGCCAAGATTATAAACCCTTGATTGAGCCGGAGCATAATGGGACGCAGTTGACTCCACTGCCTTGCCCTTCTCTTCATAAGTTGCTCCCGGCTTCCTCTCGGACTTGGGACGTCCACTCCAACAATCACGTGCAAAGTGCCCCGGCTTCCCACAAGTAAAACAAGCACCCGGGGTCCGACCCGTAGTCGCCCAAGAAGCACCGGATGAAGGAACTGGACCCGAAGTCCTAGCCTTCTTAAAGAACTTTTGATAGCCGGACTTTGATATAGTCAGCACTTTGAACCCAGACTTCTTATCACCAAGGCTCTTCTTCGCTTGAACATTCTTTATGTCCTTCTCCAAGGACCGGGCCGTGTTGACCAAGGTCAAGAAACCCTGCGTCATCGGCCCCGAGAGTAGTAGCCTCAAGTCATCTCTTAGACCTTCGTAGAAACGGTTGGTCTTACGCTCCTCATCCGCGATGGTGGAGCTAGCATACCGACCCAACCGAGTAAACTCATGGAGATACTCATCCACGCTACTCTCTCCTTGTACCAACCTCTGGAACTCATTTTCCAAAGCTTTCCTCTGAGTCGAAGGGAGGTACCTAGCCAAGAACAGTCTCAAAAACTCTTCTATCGAGACGTCTGTAAGTTGCCTACCCCTCAAGTGATGAAGCTCCAAGCCTTCCCACCATAATCTCGCTTCACCGTCCAGAAGGAACGTAGCAATAGTGGTCATTTGCCATTCTTCCGTCACCGTCGCTGTCAGGACTCTCTTCACCCTGGAGAGCCAGTCTTCAGCTTGAGATGGGGTTACCAACCCTGAGAATACAGGAGGATTGAAGCTCATAACATGTTTGAGCTGTCTCTCGGTAGACCTCCTCGGCACCAACAGTTCCTCCACAACCTGCTCCACCGTTCTTTGCTCAGCCGCTTGTAGTGGTACCTGCTCCATCGCAGGAGCGGGCTGCTGCATCTACCTTACAGGCTGCGCATTGATCATGGCAAACACTGATTCGGCCACCAATCGTATGGTCTCAGCTGATGGAGGTGTTGCAGGAGCATTATTTGGCGCACTGCTAGCCTCAGAAACTCGACGTTCCGACGGCCCCGCACCGCTTCTGGTTACCTATAGTGGTACAAAACACCACTAAGCAACCAAAACAAAATTGCAAACAGCAATTATAGGAACACGCAGATTCCCCAAACACATGTATTTTCATTCCTAAGTGGACATTCATGGGTTATTTTGCTATTATAATGATGACGCACACACATGTGCTCACCACACCTTAAAGGAATTCGCCCACGAATTCATTTTAAGCCTGACTGAAACCAGTAGTCTGATACCAAATTGTAACACCCCCCTATCCGTCGCATAGCATATAGCAGTAGGTCCGGCCGGGGCCCGACGCCATATACCATAGACAGACCGGGTGGTTACTCAATGGAAACAATCCAACCAATAACAATATCCTACACAGAGCATTCTAGCGGAAGCAATGAAAATTGTTGCATTAATAAAGAACCTAGCACTAGCATGAATGCCCACTAATACGCCGAAAGGAATGAAGTACAAATACACAAGTACTGGCCTTATGGCCTTACAATTATTTTCCTCAAATTACATGTCTTTCAAACCTCGGCACGCAGGTCGGCCATACATGAATAAAAGAAAACACTCAAAATTAGGCCTTCGAGGGCCGACTCAGCAACTTGGGTTTTAGCCCGCTATTTATCGCTGGGCTCCGCAGCACCTACAAGCACAATCCACCGCAATGGTGGCAAATCAAAGCAACGGTCAGCCATGCTAACCAAATTATAACGATCCTGCCCCCAATTCGGGGCGGCGATGCTCCTTCCCTGCACTTTATTAGCATAACCAAGCAGTATATAAATACATTACATCACAGGCGTTGGCACGCATGGCCACACGCCCCGTGCTCTCAGGGCACATTGTCGGTGATCACAGTCTAAGTCTGCCGACTCACCACCGTCCCCGGGACGACAATCTCTCGAAAGCATTTGGTATTTCTGGCCACTGCCTAAGACCCTCCATCTATGCCAATGGTAAGTGTCAAGTCACTTTAGGTCTCTTTAACCGAACGACATAGAGCGAGTACGGTTCCGCCTGACACGTTGCTCACACCGCAACATTAATTTAAAACATATGCGCGGGTAAAACTCTCCCGAGTCCCAAATCGTTTACAAACATCACATAACCCAGTTATGTTCAAGTTGGCTCCCAGGCCCACATGATGGCAGAACCACGCATCCACCCAGTTTTTCGGGTGCACCTTGGAGTTAATCCCCAAGGCTCCCTGTTGCAATCTACCTCGTAGAAAACCCGAAAAACAAACATTCGCACGGAGTCTTCTCCGGCCACTTATGCAATGCAACATCACCGATCCAGACCAACATGTCCGGATAGGCTTCACACACCATGCCTATGTCCGTTCTCGATTACAGACTCTATACAATGAGGACTTTACATATCTACCCGAAGGAACGCCTTCAACTCACCGCAAACTTGCGGGAGCAGACTTCCTATGCAAAAGAAGGAGAGCTTCACATGCTCAATTAAAGAATCGTTACCCTAGCGTTCTTCCTTGGCGCCATGGAAATCTACGCGGATGAAAAGCAGCGCAATCTCCTTGCCTTCGTAGATCCGAAGTCGGCTCGTAATTTAGAGTCCCGATGCCCCCTCCAAGGACCGGATCGAGATTTCTTCTTCCTCCTTTGCTCTCCCTTCTCTATATAACTTAGACAGAGAACCAGCGGCAGAAGATAATGGTTTTGAAACCCTATACTAGGGTATAACCCACTCGGATTAACCAACAGCCGACGGATCCCACAAAAGGGAAATGCACGGCTTCGATCCAGGTCTGACCTGGACAAATGGGGCTAAACACCGCACGGTTAACCAATCGGAGCAGGACACGCCCGCGACCAATCAAATTGTTTCGGTACATTTATTCAAGATCCCTCCAAAAACATCTGTGTCGACACTCCGCATCGACAGAGTCAAACACGCCACAATCTGCCCCGCGCTCGACGATCGTTGAGCCAATATCGTCGAAAGCTGCAAAATCATCGATCGCTGATTGCTGGCCTGATCGTCGAACGCTGCCAGATCGTCGATCACAGATTGCTGGCCTGTTCGTCGAACGCTGCCAGATCGTTGATCCCAGATTGCTGGCCTGTTCGTCGAACGCTGCCAGATCGTCGATCCTAGATCGCTGGCCTGTTCATCGAATGGGCATGACACGCCCGTGACAACCAGCTGTGTTTGCTATTCGACGATCGTCGACCCAAGATCGTCGAACGCTGGCCAGATCGTCGAAACGAATACGACACGCCCTGGGACACGCCCGTATCCCAGGTCGTGTACCCCCTGCCAAAAACCAAATTTGGTACAAAACGCCTCCCGTCGCTCTTTTGAGTTTCGGGGCGTTACTGGTTTCATGTCCTCCATTTAGAATGACACCAAAGGAGTTGGCCGAACTCAAGGTAAAGTTGCAAGAACTGTTGGAGTAGGGGTATATCAGACCCAGTTCTTCACCGTGGAGCGCGCCTGTGTTGTTCGTGAAGAAGAAAGATGGTAGTATGCGGTTGTGCATAGACTACCGAGAGTTGAATAAAATGACTGTCAAGAATAAGAATCTGATTCCTCGGATAGACAACCTGTTTGACCAGCTGGTAGGGTCGGTGGTATATTCAAAGTTGTACTTGAATTTAGGATACTATCAGTTGCGAATTCGAGATAAGGACATACCCAAGATTGTATTTGGTACGAGGCATGGTCACTTTGAGTTCTCGGTGATGCAGTTCGGGCTGACGAACGCACCATTCGTATTCATGGATTTGATGAATCGAGTATTTCGGAAATACTTGGACTCTTTTGTAGTTGTCTTTATTGATGACATTCTGGTGTACTCCAAATTGGAATTGGAGCATGAGACTCACTTGAGAGTAGTCTTGCAAGTGTTGAGAGAGAACCAGCTTTATGCAAAGTTCTCAAAGTGTGAGTTCTGGCTAGAGAAGGTGGCATTTTTGGGCCATGTGAATAATGGGGATGGGGTGGCGGTAGATCAAACAAAAGTGGAATCCATCAGAGATTGGCCGATTTTGAGAACCGTGGCAGAAGTTCGAAGTTTTCTTGGACTAGCCGGGTACTATAGAAGATTCGTAGAAAACTTTTCGCGGATAGCTCTACCCGTCACTTCACTAACTCGCATGGATCAGAAGTTTGTGTGGTCTCAGGAGTGCAGTAAGGCATTTGAGATGCTAGAGGAAAGGCTGATGACAGCTCCAATCCTAAGTCTACCGAAGGGGACTGAAGGATTCCAAATTTTCAGTGACGCATCGGGATGCGGTTTGGGTTGCGTTTTGGTGCAACTTGGCAGTGTGATAGCCAATGGGTCTAGGCAGTTGAAGCCTCACGAGAGGAATTTACCCGTCCATGACTTGGAATTGACGGCGGTAATTTTTGTGCTAAAATTAAGGCGGCACTATGTTTATGGTGCAAAGGTGGAGATCTTCACGGATCATGAAAGCTTGAAGTATCTCTTAGATCAAAAGGACTTGAATATGTGGCAACGCAGGTGGGTCGAGTTCCTTGGAGACTATGAGCTGGCGATTCAGTATATGCCAGGCAAAGCCAATATGGTGGTAGATGCCTTGAGTAGAAAATACTCGGGGCAAGGGAATTGGATCGAAGCTCATGATTAGCGGTTGGTGCTGGACAAGGAGTCCCTCGGCTTGGAGTGCGTAGCAAGGGGCGAGTCTAGCATGGATCGGTTGAACTGGATTGAAATGCAGAACAATTTGTCTGATCGTATTCGGGAAGCGACTCGTTTGGATGTGGAGTTTCAGCCTTACGTGGTGGAAGCTCAAAAGGGCGAGAGTAGTGCCTGGGAGTTGATTGATGGGATCCTGAGGAAGGGCGGAAGGATTTATGCACCCTAGTTCGGCAAGCTCCGTGAGGAGTTGATGTTTGAGGCACAGTTCACAAAGTACTCTATTCACCCAGACAGTACAAAGATGTACTTGGATATGAAGAAATCCTTTTGGTGGATTGGACTGAAGCGGGATATAGCTTTGTACGTGAATCGATGCCAAACTTGTGCCTTGGTGAAGGCCGAGTGTCAGAAGCTCGGCAGGTTCCTGAACCCTCTTCCAATCCCCGAGTGGAAATTTGATGACATCTCCATGGACTTTGTGCATGGGTTACCGAGATCGCAGCAGGGTAACGACGTGATTTGGGTGATTGTGGATCGCTTAACCAAAGTGGCTCACTTCATCCCAAATCGGAAGGAGGACAGCGTGGAGAAGCTGGCAGAGTTGTATATTCGCAACATTGTGCGACTACATGGGATTCCTAAGAGTATAGTTAGTTATCGCGACGGACGTTTCGCGTCCAAGGACTGGAGGTTGGTTTAGAAAAGTATAGGCACGAAGCTAAAGTTCAGCATGTCTTTCCATCCTCAAACTGACGGGCAAACCAAAAGGACGAACCGTACTATGGAGGATATGCTGAGGATGTGTATTCTGGACTTTGGCAAGAAGTGGGAGGATCACCTCTTCATGGTGGAGTTCGCATATAATAATAGTTGCCAAGTAAGTATCAAGATGGTGCCATACGAAGCTTTGTATGGGAGGCGGTGTCGAACACCGATGTCTTGGATAGAGGCAGGAGACACCAAACTTTTGGGAAAAATAAGTAGTTTATGATGCATGTGAGTTGGTGCGGACCATTCAAGAGCGAATTAAGGTGGCTCAAGATCGACAAGCAAAATATTTTAATGCTCACCATAGGAAGCTGGAGTTCGCGATAGGCAACTGGGTCTATCTAAAGATCAAGCCATTCAAAGGCATTTCGCGGATTCGCCGACTCAAGAAGTTTTGTCCGAGGTTTTTGGGACCTTTTGAGATTAATGAACGGGTGGGAGAAGCAGCATACCTGTTGGCGTTGTCCGCAGAGCTGAGTGGATTATGCGACGTCTTCCATTTCTCCGTTTTGAGGAAAGCCTTGGAAGAGGCTACTGTGGTGATCGAATCGGCATCAGTGCCGATATAGGAAGACTTGAGGACGCGAGTTCGTCGAGTTGCTATAGAGGATTCAGAAATTCGGCAATTACGGAATAAAGAGTTCAAACACGTAAAAGTCCAATGGGACAATTGCGGTCGTGAGGAGCTCTCTTTGGAGCGAGAACAAACCATGCTGGAGGAGTATCCAGAGATTTTCCATCAGGTATCATTTACGTTTTGGGTACTTTTTACTTTCTATAATTTCGGGACGAAATTCTTTTAAGGGGGAGAGAGTTGTAACGTCCCAAAATTCGAAAGAGGGACGGGCAACGTTTAGTGCCAAGTTTGGGTCTTGGTAAGGGTTACACGGCCTAGGACACGGGTGTGTCCCTGGCTGTGTCCTGCTCTGGTTCGACGAAGAACTTGGGTGCTCGACGAACTGGTCTTGACGAAGTGTCGAGACTGTGAACACGGTCTAGGATACGGGCGTGTCTATGGCCGTGTCGTGCTCGGGTTCGTCGAGAGCCCGTGAAGTCGACATACTGCGCTCGACGAAGTGTCGAGACAGTATACGCGGCCTAAGATACGGGCGTGTCCAAGGCCGTGTCATGCGCGTGTTTGACAAAGTGGCGGTCGACGATCGTCGAGACATCGAACACGGCCTGAGACACGGGCGTGTCCCAGGCCGTATCCTGCTCGGGTTATTGTCCGGGCCGTGTGAGGGGATAGACACGGCCTGGAGCCCAGACGTGTTCGTGTTGGACATGGGAGTGTCAAATGTTACACGGGCGTGTCGAGTACCCGTATCCTTCTCGGGTGGGGTTTGTTCCTGTTTCGATGGAGAAACACACTCAGGCACACGGGCATGTACTTAGTGACACGGGCATGTCAACTTTGACACGGGCGTGTTCAGAGCCCATGTCCTATTCTGGGTGTGACGGTTTCGGCATCAATTGAGGTACACGGCCTTGGACACGGGCATGTCTCAAGCCGTGTTCGGCCCAGCAAGTTTGGTTTTAAGTGCGAATCTAGGCCGTTCGTTTCCTTCTTTTGGGATCTGTGGTCCAGGGCTGTCCTTGCTGAGTTATGTACGGGAATAGGGTTTGGAAACCCTCATTCTTCATCAAGTACTCTCTTTCTAAGTTCTATAGAGAAGGAAGAGCAAGGAGGAAGGTGAAGGAGAGATCCGTCTGCCGGAGAAGCTTCGGAGCCCCAAATGGCGAGCCGAGTCCGGATCCGCGGAGGCCAGTCCGTTGTGGTGGTTTTCAACCGGCTAAGTTTCCATGGCTAGGAAGAGGGGTCGTAAGGTAACAACACTTCTCCTCTTGGTTGTAGGATGCGTGTTTTGCATCTTTTCTTTCAAGCTTTTGGGCACCAAATCTCTCAAATGAGAGGGGTTGGGTCTCCATGGTTCAAGAGGAACCTCTGGGTCGATTGAGTCTGTCCCCGACATGATTTTTCCTTAGAGATTCGCTCCGTTAGTGGATTAGGCATGGTGGGTGAAGCCGTGGTCGCGACCGTTAGTCTGACTCGGTGATGTTGCATAACGAGCCTTTAGGATTTTGTAGAAATCCATTGTGGCAAGATGGCGTTTGTGATGTTTGTGTTTTCCCCCTTTCTCTAGTGAGTACGTGTAGCCGGAACCGGACAAGGTTAGCTCCGCAATGGTGGTAGATGGTTTCCTTGGTGGATAAGGTTAGATCCGCATTGGCGGTAGATGGTTTCCTTGGTGTGAGGGGACGTTGCAGTACAAACGAGGGATTAGGGTGAGAATGTTATTGAATTGTGATGTGCTAAGGCGCAGCTTTGTCTCCGTGGTCGGCTGGCTATCCCGTGACGTCCAAATCATGTGGGGAGAGTGTCCCGGCGAGACTAGTCCCCTTCTGTGAGACTGATGAGAATGTCAAGCATGGAGCAAGCCCGGGCATTGAGGCCATAAGCGGGTGGTGTCCAGCAAGCATTCTTATAATCAGCTAGTATGTTAGACAAAATCCTGACGTGAGAAGTCAAGTCTTGCAGGCAAGCCCGAGTCTAAGACCATGAGCGGGTGGGGCCCTGGCAAGAGTTCCGTGTGGCGGCTTGTATGCCATTAGGGGAATTGTAGTACCCTTTTTGCTTGAGGCTTAATGCCAATGGGGAAATTGGAAGTACCCAGATGTTTGATGATGTGCTAGAAGCATACGCGATAAGGTGCCTTGGGTGAAGCCCGAGTTTTGCATACATGCTGCATAGTAGGCCCCCTTTTTATTATATCCTCAACAATAGAAAACATGCATGTTATTTGAGACATCCAAGCATGTTCTTTTAGTGCTTTACTTGTTTATGTATATGGTATACGAAGTGGTGACTTGCAGGTTAGAGGGGTACCCTGGGGTCCGTTAGGGGCGGCCGGGAGGAGATGTATTTGTTACACAGTTTGTGGTCAGCCTTTGCTGACCAACGTTACAACCAATTTTTACAGGGCAAGGATCGCAAGCAGGAGCTAGCTAGCCGGCCATAAGGGCCTAAGAATCACGAAGTGTTTCCAGTCTTGTACTAGCTCTTTTCTTTTGGTGACCTTGTATGCTTGATGCTTTTGTTTTCCGGCTTGCATGCCGAGGTAGTCTAGGAGTGTTTATGTGCACTGTTATTGATGTTAAATTTTGAATTTTGAACTCTCTATTGTTGTAAGGCCATAAGGCCGTTTCGATACTCTTGTGTATGTGGATAACTTCCAGTCTTATTTGCTGTTTCTGCTGTTGTTTGGTTTTTGAGTTTTGAGATTGGGTAGCTATATCATCTTTTAATGCTAAAGCTGCGGTGTCTGTATGTTGTGGGGCCCCGGCCGGACCCATATTATACAGTCATTACAGGGGAGGTGTTACATATCGCCTGGCGATATCCAGTATCGCCACCTGGCGATAGCTCGTGGAACAGTTACGACATGTTCTCCACCGAGTTCAGTTAACATCAATATCGCCCGGCGATATCGATATCGCTCAAGTGATAGCGCACATTTGGCCACGACCTATTCATCATGCAGAAATTTCAAATCCATGGGACATGTGGCAGTTGGATAGGATATCGCTGGCAGGCGATATCTAGTATCTCCAGCGATATTGCGAAAAAATATATTCGGCTTATTTTTTATGGAGATTACAACTTTTAGATTCTGAAGTGTTCCTTCATATACATCCTGTCTAGAGAGCTCAAGTACCCAGAAAAACTCCAACTTCCCAAGAAGGTTCAAGAACGAAGGAGCGACGATTTGTACATAACATCTAAAACAACTATATCAAGTATTCGCGGACAACCTCAGTGTTTGATTTAGAGGGTGTTTTCATTCTAAAAGTTATTCATTGTAATTCTTTATTTCTTCATTGTAATCGATAGAGGAAATTGCAGACTTATGCGTGGCATCTAAATTCATGTGTGACTTACGTGGAAATCGCTGCCTTGTGCGCGACATCTAGGTCCTTGTGTGACATAGGGAGTTCTCGCCGCCTTGTGTGCTGCAACTAGATCGTGGTGAGATCTATGAGGAGGCTAGTAGCAAGATCTAGGGAGAGAGATATGTTATAGCTGGCGGTTCTTGGTAGAAGGACTGGTGAAATCAAAAGCAGTTTATTTTTTGTAGCCTTGATCACTAGCTTTATAGAGAATCTTTGTACTTTGTTTGTAACTGTTTTTAATAAACTGTAGTCATTTGTGTTCTTCTGATTTACAAAGTATTCATAATTGATTAGGAGAAATTTGCTTTTGATTTTTGTTATTATTTCACACAAAAAATTAGACCAAAAGAAAAATTTAGTGTTAACCCTTATTCACCACCCCCATAAGGGTGCCTCACGATCCAACAAGAGGTATCAGAGGAAGGTTACTTAAAATCAGTTTCACCATTGGGAGTAATGGCGCATAATGATCATGTATTTTTCGAGGGGTAAAGTATTAATGGACCTCCATTGTTCACCGACATCGACTATAACTATTGGACAACTCGAATGCAATGTTTTCTAATATCCTTAGATATTGAAGTATGGGGAATGTTAGAATAATGCTACACTCCACCTACAATGGTAGTTGGAAGTGTCAGTATGGAAAAACCCAAGGACAAATGAGATGACACTGATAAGCTAAGGTGTAAAATTAACGCTAAGGCAATGAAAGCTTTGTTATGTGTGTTAGTTAGAATTGAATTTAATACAGTTTGTGCCTATGAAACTGCGTATGATATTTGGAACTTAGTTGAAGTTACTCATAAAGCTACATCATAGGTGAAGGACTCAAAGATTTTCTAGTTAGAGTCAGAATTTGAAAAGTTCAAGATGAAGGTTGATGAAGACAGAGACTCCATGCACACGAGATTCAACAAAAGTGTGAATGACTCTAAGGTCCTTGGAAAAAGTTTTTCAAACAGTGATTTTGTGAGGAAGATTCTTAGATCACTTCCTCCAAAGTTCAATCCAAAAGTGACTGCCATCTCGGATTCACACGATCTAAAGACTCTTCAAATTGAGAATCTTATAGGTAATCTAAAAACTCATGATGTGGAACTAAGGATTCAACAATAAGAGTATAATTTGGAGCCAAGGAAGAAAGCATTGGCGTTGAAATCCAACAAGGAAGAGGAGAGTGAGTCTGATGAGAATGATGAAGAAAGTGAGGAAAGCTTGTTTGTCAAGAGGTTGAAAAGGTTTATGAGAATTCCTGAAAGAAGAAATTTTTTCTGAAAGTTTTTCAACAAGAAAGAATCTGGGTACAAGAAAGGAAAAGACAAAGCTGATGGAGAGGATGATGAAGAGCGTACACCACCTGTGTGTTACCATTGTAGAAGAATTGGACATATTAGGGACAAGTGCCCAAAATATCTGAAAGATCTGAAAGAGAAGAGGCACAAAAAGAAGGATAAGAAGAAAGTTCTTAAGGATGAATCTTAGGATGATGTCACATCTAAGGAGTCGAGGGAATCAAGTTCAGAAACTGATGAGGAGTCCAACATGCGCTTTTTGGAAAAGTGCATCTCATCTTCTAATGACGAGAGCAGTGTCCAGAGCAACAATGAGGTAACTCCTCCAACATATGATGATTTATATTCTGATTTTCTAAAAACATGTAAATATTTTGACAAAAGCTTAAATTTGAAAATAACGTTTCATCAAAAGAAAAAAAAAACTAACAACTGAATTAAAAGTACTTAGGAAGTAAAAAATGACTTGTCAAGAAAACTGTCACTCTTTAACAAGGATACTAGAACTAGAAAAGGATCTTGCTAAATCCCGACTTCATGTTGATTCCCTTACAAAGGAAAAAGGGGAGTTAGGAAGATCTCTAAAATTGTCTCAATCTCAAATAAAAGGTAGTAAAAAGTCCTTTGCTAATCGGTGCGATACATAAGTTGCTGAAAATACCACCTTGAGAGCTCGAGTTCGGGATTTAGAAATGGGCATTAAAAAATTTGGAGTGGGCCGAAAATTACTGGATATGATTTAGGCAAACCAATACCATTGTTCGGTAAAATTTGTGGTCGGAGGCACTTCTGGAAGCTATCACCCGGCAATAACAACTATCGCTGGTGATAGCAAAAACTTCAAAAAATCAACTTTTTCGGGTAAAAACACAAAATCTGCTATAAGTAATACTTCCAGCAAGAATCCTTAAAACATTTTGAAAAATCCTTCAACTTTTTTATCACGTTTGCCAAATGTAATAGATTTGGTCACACCACACAGACTTGTAATAATATAGACTACTATATTATTAAATATGTCTGGGTACCTAAGGTTTCCACCAAAACTATGGGAGGAACTACTTGGGTAACCAGATCTTTACTCCCATCCTCTTTCTAGGTGTGTTGGCAGGCTAAGGACAAGGAAGATGTGTGGTACTTGGACTCAGGATGTTCTAAGTACATGACAGGCAACAAGTCAAAGTTTATTAGCCTTGAAATGAAGAAAGGAGGAGTAGTTACTTTTGGCCATAATAGTAAAGGAAAGACCATTGGCATTGGAGAAGTATGTAACAAGTATTTTACTATATCAAGTGTTTTGTATGTGAAATGTTTAAAACACAATTTAATTTATATAAGTCAGTTATGTGATATTGGTCTAAATATTTTATTTGACTCTTCTACAAACCTTTGCAAAGTTTTTTATTCCAAAACTAATAATGTTGTTCTTACTACACCTAGGTCTCAAATTGTTTATATGATATAATTTCATGATCTCTCACATTCGTCTCTAAAATGTTTTATGTTCAAAAATAAGGAGTTAGATTTATGGTATAGGCGACTTGGTCATTCTAGTACCAAGTTGATTTTAAAATTGTCAAAAAATAAATTAATCAAAGGATTACACGTTTTAAGAGGAAATTTATCTTGTTTCTGTTCGCCGTGTCAAAAAGGGAAATTTTCAAAGTCATCATTCAAAAGTAAAAATATTTTTTCAACTACTAAACCTTTTCAATTGATACACATGGATTTGTTTGGTCCTATTACTACACAAAGTTTAGGAGGTAGAAAATATACCTTTATTTTGATTGATGATTACTCTTGCTTTTGTTGGAGAATCTTCTTAACATCAAAGTCTAATGCATTCCTAGAATTTACAAAATTATTATATACGTATTCAAAATGAACTTGGTTTAAAAATAAAATGTGTTCGTTCAGATCATGGAGGTGATTTTGATAATGATAGGTTTGTTTCTTTTTGTAATTTCTTAGGAATTAAACATAAATTTTCCACTCCTAGCACACCGCAACAAAATGGTTTCGTAGAGAGGAAAAATAGGACTCTTCAAGAATTAGCTCGCACTATGTTATCTGAATACAAACTACCTAGATCATTTTGGGCCGAAGCTATAAATACTGAATGTTATGTTATTAATTATGTTATGCTTCGACCATTTTTGAAATTAACAACTTATGAATTATATTTTCAAAATAAACTGAATGTATCTTGTTTTAGAGGTTTTGGTTGTAAATGTTTCATTTTGAACACTAAATTCACATTAGGAAAATTTGATGAAAAATGTGATGAAAGTATATTTATTCGTTATTCTTCAACTAGTAAAGCATATAGAGTATATAATAGAAGGCCAAAAATAGTTAAAGAATCAATTTATGTTAAATTTGATGAACTTATCTCTTGTGTAGAAACTAACCCTATAGGTAATGATGAAGAACCCTTTCCCCAACTAAGGTCGGATGATGATGAAATACTTAGAGATGAAGAGGACGATAAAAAAGAAAAAGTAGAAGAAGAAGAAATGGAAGAATATGTACCTACAAGTGAACTGAGAATTTCAAAAGATCATCCACACTATTTGGTCATTAGAGAACCATCAAGAGGGTAAAAACTCGTTCATCTTTACATGATTTATTTTCAACCCTTTGTTTTATATCTGATATAGAACCAAAAGATGTGCAAACCACTTTAAATGATGATTCTTGGTTCTTAACAATGAATGAAGAACTTAGTCAATTTGAATGTAATAAAATTTGGAAACTTGTAGAAAGACCTTCAAATCATCTTGTTCTAGGTGTTAAGTGAATTTTTAAAAATAAAATTGATAGTGAATTTAGGGTCACTAGAAAAAAAGCTATACTTGTAGCCAAAGGATATTCTCAAATAGAGGGGATAGATTTTGATAAAACTTTTGCACCTGTAACATGATTAGAAGAAGTTAGAATTTTTCTTACATTTAATAGCTTTAAATTAATTCAATTCTTTCAAATGGATGTAAAAACTATTTTTCTCAACGGGTATACTAAGGAAGAGGTTTATGTAGAACAAACTTCAGGCTTTGTTAATGAAAAATTTCCTGATCATATATATTAATTTAAAAAGGCTATTTTGTGGTTTAAAGCAAGCACCCCGAGCATGTTATGATAGTTTGACTTTATATTTATTAAAAATGATTACAAAATGGGAAGTGTTGACTGTACACTCTTCATTAAACATGTTCATGATGATTTAAAAGTTTTACAAATTTTTGTTGATGACATTATTTTTGGAGCCACTAATGAAGAGTTATGTGATAATTTAGTAAAAATTATGAAAAATAAGTTTGAAATGAGCATGGTAGGAGAACTTACTTATTTTCTTAGTTTTCAAATTACACAAAGTCATGATGGAATTTTTATTAGTCAATCTAAATATATTCATGATGTTTTGAAAAGATTTGGATTTGAAAATCTAAAGCAAGCAAATACCCCTATGAGTGATTCTTTGAGACTAAGAAAAGATGAAAGTGAAATATCTGTTGATCAGATATTATATAGAGGGATGATAGGATCACTTTTATATTTAACCACTTATAGACATGATATTATGTCTGTAGTTTGCTTATGTGCTAGATTACATGCTAATACTAAAGAATAACATTTAAAAGCATTTAAACATATTTTTAGATATCTTATTGGTACTTTTAAAATCGGTTTGTGGTATCCACATAATGATATTTTCATTTTGCATGGTTATTTTGATTCTAATTATGTTGTATGTTCACTAAATCATAAGTGCACTAGTGACACTTATCACTTTCTAGTCCCATCACTTATTTCTTGGTCAAGTAGGTGTTAACCCTGAAATCAGCGATCCTTCCCAAAGGCAACCAGCTCGCTAGTCGTGGTCTGCTCCAGGTTCCTTCTGAAGGTTGCGACGTCTTAGGATGGGTGGACATGCTTTTCTGTCCTCTCAGGCCGCACGACTTGGCCGATCTCAGCAGTCTGACTGCCTAGGCCGCGCGTTGTTCCTTTGGTCGGCAGGGGATGCAGACTGCTTCTATAGTCCTCCCCTGCAGGCTGCGCCATTTGTCAGCTAAACCGCAAGCTTGTCTCAACAGGTGCCCCTTTGTCGGACTCAAATGTCTATCAGCCCAGACCGCCACAACAATAAGCGGCCTGCCTCTAGGCTGCATACCTTCACCAGCATCGACAACCCTCCAGCTCGCCGCATACCCAGGTTGGCGACCTGACCCCAGGCTGCCTGCCAGCTACCCTAGTTTCCACCTCGCCAACACGCGTGACCTGCCTCATCAGTCTGGCAGGTTGGGAATCCCTTGTCGCCCAACAGATACGGCAAGTTCCATTCAACTAAGTGGCGGACTCCAACAGCATGGGCAACCTGCTTCTTCAGTCCATCGGAGGAGCGCGGATGCTCCAGCTCTCCAGCTCCTGTAAAGATCAGCGGACATGTCCAGTTCATCGCGAGCTGGGCGGGCTCGAGGTGCAGTCAAACCTTCTAGAACGCCTACGCTGATGAACCTCAGCTCTAGCTTCAGAAGCCAGCCGCTTCGTTCGCAGCAGAGGCAGACTCAGTTTATGAACAGCGGGCGGATATTCTTCAACTCGCACCCTTAACGCGTGCTCGCTCAGCTCTACAGCGGCGGACTGCATGGATTCTTCTCGCAGTCCGCCACTCAGCCTCCTGCACTTGCTTCTCCTCAGTAGCGACGGACACCGTAGATTCTTCTCGCAGTCCTCCACTCAGCCTCCAGCACCCGCTTCTCCTCAGCAGCGGCGGAATCCGTGGATTCTTCTCACAGTCTGCCACTCAACCACTAACACCCGCTTCTCCCCAGCAGCAGGCGGACAACCTCCTCAACTCATACGCTTGGCATGGGTTTGCTTTGCACAGTAGGTACGGACTATTCCCAGTCCACTAGGCATCAGAACCAGTTCCAGAAGCATGTTCCAGTCTGTGTGGCCTCATGAGGACTCCGCGGACTTGGCAGACTCAAGTCTTTACTCGCATAAGTTACCGCTTCATCGGGGGTAACGTCACCGAAAGCCATTACCTCCTCGGGCGTATAAATAGACCCCCATGCCTCTCATTCTGGACAGTCTAGACAGTCTCATCACTCTCACGCTCGAAGGCAGCCCGATGACAAGCTAAAGCCATCATCCCTGCGGACTCATTTTCCCAGTCCGCACTCCTCCTCTCCACCCTTAGTCGCGCGGCCTGCCGGCCTCAGTTCTTCAGTATTTTCGGCCTCCTCTCTGGCATCTCCTTTCCTTAGCTGCCAGCTTCCCCTTTGTACCCCTTTATTTGCTTTCCATCTAAAGGTGTAAAACAAGTTGTAATAACCGAATATTAATCAAAGGATAGTCCGTCGCAATAGTGGCATTTAAGCCGCGGCGGACGAAGTCTGCTATTACCGCTGCAAGCGGCCCCCTCTCTTTAGCTCAGCTCAACTCCCTTGGCATCAACCTGCAAGCACAACCGTCAAAGTAACTGTCTGTTCGACAGCTCCTGATTAACCTCCTCTTCTGATCAACCTTCTCCACTGATCATCAGCCTTCCGGGCTGCTCTCAACAAACTTCTCTCCTCTATCCCCGCAACCCTTGAACAAGTGCTTGATCCACTCTCGAGCACTCAGAAGCTTCCTTTCCTTCTCATCAACCCCACAACCCTCTTCTTCACCTAGCTTGTGAGATCGAACAAGCCGTTAACTAGGCGGTGCCATTTTCGCACATCAATAGTTAACACGCGGCCTTCAGATCCGAACAGACAGTGAAAATCAACGGTTACTCATGTCAGACTGCCATCCCTCTCGAAATATTCCTCCTACCGGCAAAGACGCTCTCTGGGAAGACCTCTTCTTGACACGTCAGGAATCTTCCCTGTAGATAGCAGCAATCAATGACACCCTAGCCACTATAATTCAGCGACTAGACTCTCAACCTGCAGCAACACCAGTTGCTACAGTCATTCCAGTGGTGGGGAATTCACATTTTAATCTGCCAGCTTTTCTATCAGTTGGTCCTTATGCTTATCTGGCAAGTTATCCATCCAGGCAGGCCGTAGTCCCTTTGCAGTTTTTAGTTATTAAACAAAGGGAGAGTGTCTGCAAACTCAGCCGTCAAACCACTGCATGCACCTCCAATCACCCAATGAAGTTTCCTGAACTTCCCACTGAGAGGAAGAGGCCCAGAAGTTTTGCTTCCTACCGGACAACCTCCAAATTCTCCCCCAAAGTGTCTTCAATCACAAGCGAAGAAAGGAAGATATTTTCGACGTCGTCAACGTCTCTTCCCAAGCAAAGAATCCGAAGTTGATATCACATTGGGTGAGGCAACTTACATCTTGAAGACCAAGCCAAACGATGTGGGATATTTTCAGCCTGCTGATTGAAAGGTTAAAAACTCTGACCAATACTGTAAGTATCATAGAGAATGGGGTCATGCAATAGAGGATTGCAGAGCTTTTCGACAATTAGTGCAAGAAATGCTGAAGGAGGGTAAATTTCAACATCTGCTCTAGAAGGGTGACCCATCACATCCATGAGTCCCCAAAGTCCCTTGCATTCATTACTGGTTACTCTTAGTCTACTCATCATGTTTCAAACATTTTCTTTACAAAGCACTTATAAGTGCTCCTTCATGCTTTTCAATAAAGTTTACCTCAGGGATCCCGTACTGACACAATTCCCTTTTTGGAATGCCTCTTCCTCCATTTTCTCTTTGCCAAAGAGATCACTAAACCACTGAGATATCGCCGAGTCTTGGTATAGGCCCCCTCGAGATTGGATTCCGGCGTAAGGCCATAATGACCACATATCGCGGGGAGTTTTCGCATATGTCTAGTGGGGCCTATCCAACTATCATGTGGAGGAATATGGGGCTTCGAATCCTAGCCAGTATCTGACACAAAGTGTGCGTCAGGAAGGCCCATGTGTTAGCTCTGCTGCGCTTCGTTAAGGATACATTACGGTTACGATGATCTTTGCTTGACAAGCAATGGAGACCAAGCGTAGAGTTGTCTCTTCGATCATCTCACAACTGCGATGGACGAACACTCTATGGTACTCTCAATCCGTGCCTTCATGGGATCCACAACTCTGCTGATCTTTCCATATACAAGCAATGCTATAGTCCACTTGGCGCAACTAGTCTTATTGATCAGTGATGATTGTACCCGAGGCAAGAGAGTAGTGCATCTGGCATTTCCTTCTTAGGATTTTGTGCATGTCTCCCTTTTGTGCTCTGTCAAGGGAGTATAGCTAGTTCGCTCTAAGTAGGGCAATACTGGTGATGATCTTTATTGGTCATCTCCGAGTATAGATCTCTTTGTTATCAACTGCATCTTTCATAGGTGAACAAGTTAAACCCGACCTACCAAAAGGATCTGCAACAATCATTTCTGCTTATTCTTATCTTATATGCATTGCTTGCTCAAAGATCTATTAGATGATGATCTACAAAGCTCTTCATTACTCTTATTAAATGCTAGCAGCATCAATCATTGATCAAATAATCTGGCTCTCCTTGTTTAATAAGCCATGCAAGTGTAGTCTAATTAAGATAATCTCTTCTTATTGATCTGAACTTCATATTGAAGATATCATATCTTACTACAATTACCATTGCGGTCTAATCTGTATTTAGATTGGCAGAATGCATTGAGCTTTTTCTCAGCCAATGTGATCATATCTATCTGTTGGGTATTGTATCCACAATGTACCTGATTTGAAAAAGCCCTTGGACAAGCTAAGGTCAATAGACTATGTATTTGATAAAATCCTTCTAGTTGTGCTTGCAGTTTTTCCACGCTAAGTGCACACCAATGTCAGGGTGCAGTAGGTCAATATACACGGGTCTGCACGACGTAATCCCTCGTTGAGCAGATCAGTGTGTTGGCCTACGTGTACTCTCTTTATTGGAGTGCACTTATTTTCAAGCACAGGGCTGTAAATATGCAGGAGCAGACAAGGAGCAAGGATGGGTCAAGGAGCATCTCCAGGCCCGTGCAAGTGATTCGGCGAGAATCACTTGGGATTCTCGCCGATTCGTCGAGAATCAGAAGTTGACTCTCGCCGAACTCGATCCAGCAACTTCTAAGCAAGCACCTCTGCGTCTAAGTAAGAATCGACGAGAATCACTTAGTGTTTCTCGCCGATTCGGCGAGAATCACGAGTGATTCTCGTCGAATCGACGAGAATCACTGGTTTATTCTCGCCATCTCTACCTGGCTTAAAGCAGTGCGTGCAACCAAGGCAAATTCGACGAGAATCATCTTTGATTCTCGCCGAATCGTCGAGAATCACCTTTGATTCTCGGCGACTCGGCGAGAATCACTTTCGATTCTCACCGATTTTGACTTGGCATTTTTCTGGAACTTCCTGAACCGGATTCTGCCGCTGTTAAAATTCTGGACCGAGATTTGGAGATTTCTTTTGTGGGTCCCACAAACGGTCTTATTGGAGGTAGCTACAGTATTTATACTCGGGTATTTTTGAATGGAAGACCTACACAGAAAGAAGCCGAGCGAGCGGAAACCCTAATATCATGAAATCTCTCCGCCGCCTCCGTCGCCGCTCGCGCAAGTCCGTCGCCGCCACTGATCGTTCTTCTTCCCGATCTCCGGCGACAGAAGCCTAGCAAGGCTTGAGTCTCACGCGTCTATCCAGAGATCCCTTGTCTCTCGATTTGTTGATCGGGAAAAACTTCCCCTCCGAATCGATCGAGACGACCGATCCTCGTGTGACCGTTGGTAGACCGAGCTTGCTTCGCTACGAAGTTTGGATCTCCAAGTTCAGCAGCCGTTCATCATCGTAGCCGCCGGTCCCGAAGCTAGCCGCCGCTCGTGTGCCACCGCCGGTTCCGGGAAGATCCTCTCCAAGAGAGACCAAGGTTGTAGACTCTTCATCGACTTCAACAACACGTCGTCGAACGAAGAGGAACACCGTAGTCTCCAAAAGAAGTTTGTATCACGTGTACACTCTATTTTTAATTTCGTTGTAAAGGAACTTTTGTTCTGTGTTGTAAGGGTTGGGTGCAACCCGTTTTGTGGGAGTGTTGACTCTCACGTGTGGAAGGGCTCCTTCCGTTAGTGAAGGGATTGGATTTCAATCCCGTTGGAGAAGTGACCGAGTCGTCCCTTGTTGGGGAGATAGGTCGAAGGGGGAAAGTGGATGTACCCAAGTCGGGGAACCACTATAAATTTGCTGTGTTTTCTGTGTGCTGTGCTTTCTATTTTTATTGTGCAGGTACGTTCGTAAATTCCGCAAAAGCGCTACTCGTCACCTATTCCCCCCCCCATAGGTGCACATAGCTGACACTAGGTGGACTTTCAAGTGGTATCAAAGCGAGGTTGCTCATCAAAAAGGTTAACACCTTGAGTAGAATCCTGCCCCTAGTGTCAAAAGAAGAAGACAAATATCTACTATGGACAGGCTCAAGTACTCCGATAAGATCCCAGTGTGCAACAGACTCAACTTTCCAATCTGGAAGGAAAGAATCAGATTTTACATGGAAGCAGTCGATCCTCGACTCTTCATGATCATGGAGGAGGGGCCTTATGTCCCCACCAAGGCCTCCACCATCGATCCCACCAAGAAGGTGCCGAAGACATTTTCTGAAATGGACAAAGATGAGATGGTGCTCGTAGGACTGGACAAGAAGGCAAGAAACATTCTGGTGAGCGCAGTTAATGATTCCATGATGCAAAATTTCAGCAACTGCAGGACTGCTCAGGAGATCTGGCAGTGCCTGATCATCCTAATGGAGGGCACGGATGAAGTGAGGGATGATCGGAGATCCCTCCTGAACCAAAAATATGAGGCCTTCAGGCAAGGGCCTAAGGAAGAGATCGGAGTCACATACGAGAACTTCCTGAAGATTGTCAACGCCCTCAAGGGCTATGGAAGAGTATTCACCAATGGTGAACTCAATGACAAATTCCTTAGGTCCCTTACTAAGGAATGGGACACAAAGATCTGCGCCATCAGAGAATTTGGCAGACTAGCAGAAACTGATCCACAGATCCTGTTTGGGAAGCTAATGTCCTATGAACTTCAGCTGAACACCAGGAAGGCAGAGGAAGAAGCAGAGAAGGCTGCTGCAAAAGAAAAGACTGTGGCCCTAAAAGCCAGTTACTCCCGAAAGGGCAAGGGTGCGATGTCATACCGTGCGAGGAGTAAGGAAGAGGAGGAGGACTCTGAACCATGCTCCTCCGGCTCAGAACTGTCGGAGGAGGATTTCTCCATCATCACCCGAGAGTTCAAGAAGTTCCTCAAGATGAGGAATCAAAGAAAGAAAGACAGCTCCTCCTCCAAGCATCAGAAGAAAAATTATTCTTCTGACAGGTATGCATCTAAACCTAACAAACATCGTTCTTCTGATATTATTTGCTTTGGATGCAATAAGCCAGGACACGTCGTGGCCGACTGCCATCAAAGCAAAAGAGAAAAAGGGAAAGGAGAGGAGCTCAAATCCTCCAGAGATAAGAAGAAGGAGCGGAGCTACATCGCAAGAAGGCCAAAGACACTAAGTGAGTCTGATTCCTCAGACTCCAGTGATGATGAGGAATCCTAATTCGGGCTGGTGGGTCGCTCGGACTCAGAAGGAGAATGCCCCCCATTTACTAGGAAGGTAAAAGCTCACACCCCTCTCTCCGACTCCGACTCTGATCATGAGTCTCAGGATGATGAACCTGAGGATGGCCCTTCAGCCCTTGAAGCCGAGCTCCTCGAGAAGTATAAGCTTCTGCTCAACACTTTCGATGAGTGCCGAAAGAGACTGAAGGCTGAGAAGAAGGAAGTAAAATTCCTTAAGGGTGAGTGTGTATCCCTAAGGGAAGAGGTCACTGGCTTGATTTCTCTCCGACAGGAACACCTTGACCTGACTTCCAAGCATTCAGAGTCTTTGAAGCTCCTTGATCTAAAGCAGGAGGAAGTCGACAAGTTGGAAGAACTACTTGCAGCAGAAAGGAAGATCGTCAAGAGCTTCTCCATGCCAAAAACAGTTCTTCCAGTCATTGATACCTTCTCTGCTCAGGCCAAAGGAGCTGGCTTGGGGCATATAGGGGTACCTGATTCTTCATCTAGGAGAAACAAGAACCAGAGGAAGAATAAGGCCGCCAAGAAGGCCTCTGCTGATGAAAAGGGTAAGGCTCCTCTTAGTCCTGTTGCGTTCAGAAAGCCTGGCTTTCCTTGCAACCAACACGACTTTGAGTCAACATTTGGGCATCATTTCCGGCCCTCGGTTGCAAAGACAAAGAGCCGGTACGACGGTTGGAACTTTCCCCGGAACTTCGGTGAGAGTGCCTTCAAGGCACCTTATGAGGAAATCCACATAGGAAATTATGGTCCGTTCTCTAGCGGCCATAATGGAAAGCAGGCACCAAAAGCCAAGCCTGTTATACAGAAGGTGACAAAGTCATGCGACTATTGTCACCATGAGGCCTCCACCTCCAGATCCAAGGCCCCAGCAGTACCCACCGTTCACAGGGTAAGGCAAGAGCCTAGGAAGAGGTACAACAGATTTGACTATTGGTGCTGTGGCAAAGTCGGTCACTTTGCCGTGGATTATTGGTTTAATCCAAGGAACTACGAGACTCCCCGTGTTAGCAATGCGAGACCGACCACTCATAGGGTTAACCAACCGAGGGGGAGTGTGCTAACCAGGAATCTAGGACCCAAGTTCGATTGGGTTCCTAAGGCAAATTAATTTTGTTTTGCAGGAATGTCCAAAGGCCACCAAAACGCCGATCTGGTATTTGGACAGTGGATGCTCCCGGCATATGACCGGGACAAGAAGCCTGCTGCGTGATTACACTCCAGTCGAGAATGGACCCAAAGTCATCTTTGGAGGGTCAGATCGAGGAGTCACCAGAGGTTATGGTATGATCTCCAACGGTATAATCTCTATCACCGACGTGGCTTATGTTGAAGGGTTAAACCATAACCTGATCAGTGTAAGTCAGTTATGTGATAAAGGTTATGACGTTAAGTTCTGCAAGGATAAATGTCTGATAATTTCACGTACCTCTTCTAAAACGGTATTATCAGGCATTAGGAGCAGAAATATCTTTTGTTTAGATTTTCTCAGTTTAGATTCATCTACCCCCATATGCCTTGTGGCAACAGGCAGTGCATCTCTTTGTGAACAATGGCACAAGAGATTGGCACATATTAATTTCAAGACAATTAGTATGCTATTTTCTAAGGACTTGGTAAGGTATGCTCCCAGTATCAAGTGCATCAAAGATAGCCCATGTCCTGCATGCCAGATGGGCAAACAGACTCGGGCTACCTTTAAGAGCATCGCTGACAAAGACTCTTCCCGATGTCTTTACCTTTTGCATATGGACTTGTTTGGTCCAATGCAAGTTCATAGCTTGGGAGGCAAGTCATATACGCTAGTGATAGTTGATGATCATTCTCGGTTTACATGGGTGTTCTTTTTGAAACGAAAGTCAGATACGTTTGACATCTTCACTAATTTTATCAAGCAGGTTCAGAACGAATTTAACTGCTCCGTGGTCAAAATCAGAAGTGACCATGGAACAGAATTCGAATCTGGTGCAATGACAGAATTTTGTGAAGAACAAGGTATCTTTCATGAGTTTTCCTCCCCGCGCACTCCTCAGCAAAATGGAGTTGCGGAGAGGAGAAATAGAACTCTCATTGAAGCCTGCACGACAATGTTGAAAGATGCTTCTCTCCCGGAATACTTCTGGGCAGAGGGTGTCAATAAGACATGTCATGTACAAAACTGAGCATTGATCAACAAGCATCATCGTAAGACGCCCTACGAGCTACTGAAAGGCAGGAAACCAACCATGTCCTACTTGAGGATTTTTGGTTGCCGATGCTATGTACTGAATAATGGGAAGTACCCGCGTACTAAATTCGGTGAAAAATGCTTCGAAGGCATATTCATGGGCTATAGTTCCCATAGTCGGGCATATAGGGTCTTCAATAAGAAAACCTTAGTGGTAGAAGAATCAATAAATGTTGTATTTGATGAAGGAAGTTTGCTTAACAACAATTCTTCCAGTAGTATTCTTGAAGATGCAGGTGCTAGACTTGAACAGCTGAGTCTGGATGAGACCGCTAAAGATGACGCTCCCAAGTACGTCAAAGTTTCCACCTCCACGTCATCTGAAAATGTTGAAGATCAAGATGGAACAAATCTCTTAGAAGAAAGAGAAGCCCAAGAAGTAGTTGAAGCTCCAGACGCCAGACTTCTAGAGCTCCGGCACGTGAGAGATCATCCTAGAGATCAGATCATCGGGGATCCTCGTGTTGGTGTCAGAACTCGACGAGGTACAGTTAACGAAGTATTGCATCTTAGCTTCCTGTCACAGGTTGAGCCAAAGAAGTTCGACGAGGCGAACAAGGATGCGGCATGGATTCTGGCCATGCAAGAGGAACTACATCAATTCGAACGTTGCAAGGTTTGGACGCTGGTTCCCAGACCATACAAGCAGAATGTGATTGGCACGAAGTGGATCTTCAGAAACAAGCTGGATGAACATGGTGTCATCGTAAAGAACAAGGCCAGGCTGGTGGCTCAAGGTTACAGACAGGAGGAAGGGATTGACTTCGACCAGACCTTCGCACCAGTAGCAAGGCTCGAGGCAATCAGGTTGTTCCTGGCGTATGCTTCACACAAAGGATTCACAGTCTATCAAATGGATGTGAAATCGGCATTCCTGAACGGAGACCTGAAAGAGGAAGTATACGTCGCTCAACCCCCAGGTTTTGTCGATCCTACTTATCCTAATCACGTTTATTTTCTTAATAAGGCCTTATATGGGTTGAAACAAGCTCCACGAGCTTGGTATGAGACATTATCTAGCTTTCTTCTTGAGAACAAGTTCTCCAGAGGTAAAATAGATAAAACATTGTTTCTCAGGGAAGTCAAAGGCAAGATTTTGCTGGTGCAAATCTATGTCGATGACATAATATTCGGCTCAACGGACAACAATCTTTGCAAAAAGTTCTCTAAACTTATGCAAGGAAAGTTTGAAATGAGCAGTATAGGAGAGCTCAAGTATTTCTTAGGACTTCAAGTTAAACAGTCTGAGGATGGAATCTTCATCTCTCAGACGAAGTTCACAAATGAACTCCTTAAGAAATTCGGTATGGAGAGTGCAACCTCTATGAGGACTCCAATGGGATCCACCATGTCTCTGGATAAGGATGAGAAAGGTAAACCTTTCGATGAAACCAAATACAGAAGCATCATTGGATCCCTGCTCTAACTTACTGCCAGTCGACCGGATATTATGTTCTCCACATGTGTCTGTGCCCGATATCAGGTGAACACTAAGGAATCTCACTATGTCGCTGCAAAGCAAATTCTGAGATACCTTAAAGGTACTCCTAATCTTGGCTTGTGGTACCCGAGAAACAATGATGTCGTGCTAATAGGCTTTTCAGATGCTGATTTTGCAGGGAGTAGGGATGACAGGAAAAGCACCTCCGGGACGTGTCAATTCCTCGGCAGGAGGCTTATCTCATGGAACAGCAAGAAACAGAATTGTGTTGCAACCTCCACAGCAGAGTCAGAGTATATCTCGGCAGGAAGCTGTTGCGCACAACTTCTATGGATCAGAAATCAGCTAGCCGACTACGACCTTCAGTTCAAGGAAGTACCCATGTACTGCGACTCCTCAAGTGCAATTGCCATTGCCAACAATCTGGTGTTGCACAGCAGAACGAAGCATATCGAAGTACGCTACCACTTCATTCGGGAGCACGTGGAGAACAAAGATACCTCTCTCTGTTATGTCCCCACGGACAAGCAGATTGCTGATATATTCACAAATCCCCTAGACGAGGCCAAGTTCAATATTTTCAAGACTGAATTGGGGATGCTCAATTATGAGGAATGAAGACTACAGAGGCTCCAGGCCCGTGCAAGAACTGAGGGGGAGCAAAGGGTAAAACGCTACAGACCCCGATTTGTAGAAGCCGAAAAGGGGGAGATTACCCTCTCGGCTAAGGCTAAGGTGGCTCCAAGCTTGCTCCCAAGAAATTGGTATTGGTAATGGATAACTCACTTAACTCTCTTTTCAGTTTATGGTTTTCATTCTCAGTTGTTCTAGTCACCTTAGCTTGTAGGGTTTAGGCTTCTTCAAATAGGGGGAGATTGTTGGGTATTGTATCCACAATGTACCTGATTTGAAGAAGCCCTTGGACAAGCTAAGGTCAATAGACTATGTATTTGATAAAAATCCTTCTAGTTGTGCTTGCAGTTTTTCCACGCTAAGTGCACACCAATGTCAGGGTGCAGTAGGTCAATATACACGGGTCTGCACGACGTAATCCCTCGTTGAGCAGATCAGTGTGTTGGCCTACGTGTACTCTCTCTATTGGAGTGCACTTATTTTCAAGCACAGGGCTGTAAATATGCAGGAGCAGACAAGGAGCAAGGATGGGTCAAGGAGCATCTCCAGGCCCGTGCAAGTGATTCGGCGAGAATCACTTGGGATTCTCGCCGATTCGTCGAGAATCAGAAGTTGACTCTCGCCGAACTCGATCCAGCAACTTCTAAGCAAGCACCTCTGCGTCTAAGTAAGAATCGACGAGAATCACTTAGTGATTCTCGCCGATTCGGCGAGAATCACTAGTGATTCTCGTCGAATCGACGAGAATCACTGGTTGATTCTCGCCGTCTCGACCTGGCTTAAAGCAGTGCGTGCAACCAAGGCAAATTCGACGAGAATCATCTTTGATTCTCGCCGAATCATCGAGAATCACCTTTGATTCTCGGCGACTCGGCGAGAATCACTTTCGATTCTCACCGATTTTGACTTGGCATTTTTCTGGAACTTCCTGAACCGGATTTTGCCGCTGTTAAAATTCTGGACCGGGATTTGGGGATTTCTTTTGTGGGTCCCACAAACGGTCTTATTGGAGGTAGCTACAGTATTTATACTCGGGTATTTTTGAACGGAAGACCTACACAGAAAGAAGCCGAGCGAGCGGAAACCCTAATATCGCGAAATCTCTCCGCCGCCTCCGTCGCCGCTTGCGCAAGTCCGTCGCCGCCACTGATCGTTCTTCTTCCCGATCTCCGGCGACAGAAGCCTAGCAAGGCTTGAGTCTCACGCGTCTATCCAGAGATCCCTTGTCTCTCGATTTGTTGATCGGGAAAAACTTCCCCTCCGAATCGATCGAGACGACTGATCCTCGTGTGACCGTTGGTAGACCGAGCTTGCTTCGCTACGAAGTTTGGATCTCCAAGTTCAGCAGCCGTTCATCATCATAGCTGCCGGTCCCGAAGCTAGCCGCCGCTCGTGTGCCGCCGCCGGTTCCGGGAAGATCCTCTCCAAGAGAGACCAAGGTTGTAGACTCTTCATCGACTTCAAGAACACGTCGTCGAACGAAGAGGAACACCGTAGTCTCCAAAAGAAGTTTGTATCACGTGTACACTCTATTTTTAATTTCGTTGTAAAGGAACTTTTGTTCCGTGTTGTAAGGGTTGGGTGCAACCCGTTTTGTGGGAGTGTTGACTCTCACGTGTGGAAGGGCTCCTTCCGTTAGTGAAGGGATTGGATTTCAATCCCGTTGGAGAAGTGACCGAGTCGTCCCTTGTTGGGGAGATAGGTCGAAGGGGGAAAGTGGATGTACCCAAGTCGGGGAACCACTATAAATTTGCTGTGTTTTCTGTGTGCTGTGCTTTCTATTTTTATTGTGCAGGTACGTTCGTAAATTCCGCAAAAGCGCTACTCGTCACCTATTCCCCCCCCCCATAGGTGCACATAGCTGACACTAGGTGGACTTTCACTATCCTATTATATCAACAGTCAACATTCGACTTATTGATCTGGACTTCATGTTAAAGATATCAACTCTAATATAGCAAGAAGATCAGTACTCTGGTTTGATCTTCATTCGATTATCAGCATAGTTCATCAGGCATTTCCTCTGCTATTTGGTCATACCCATCTTATCTCATCAACAGTTAGCATTTGCATGTTCTGTCCAGGTACTTGCAGCTTAGCTCATCATTTTATGTCTGCAGCTCACTCTTTTCTTTGCAGTGATTAGCAGGCACCTGCAAGCCTTACCCAGGTACTTGCAACTTAGTATTTTTGATGCAGGCCCAAGGTTTCGCCAGATTAAACTACGCGTTCTTCTGTTCAACAATTTAATTAAATATCTAGTGCGCGGTTTCTCTACTTAGTACTATCAAATACTCAAACATTAAGAGACAAAAATTCCACAACCATCAACGCAAAGGGACGCAACCCCTTTTATAGATTGAACAAAGGTTATAGGCCAATGTTCGCTCAAGCGAAAAGGACCCACACGATCCAGACAGTTAGCTATTCAAATTAGATTATGTGCAAGCAATTCACAATTCCAATAAAGAAAGTTCCAGGCTAAATTAGTGATTAAAATGAAGTCCTAATTTCAATGCCAAATTAATTAAAACGAGGGTTTACCAAATCACTTGAGCGCAAGGGGAAATCAAAGGTGATGAACCAGATTTCTTCAAGTGTTCACGAGATCTACCCGCTCCAAGTTATATGAAAAATATTCGGGAAATATATGCTTGAAAATTCAGATTTTATTAAGCGCTAATTTCAATATAAATCCGGACTGAAAACTAGCCTTCTAATTCCACCAAAACCTCACAAAATAAGTCAGAAGAAATCACACAAAGAGGTGTAGGAATCGTTACCCAAATCCCAAGAAAACCTTCACAGAGATGAGTGGAGGAACACACGTTGACTGTGGTATATTCTCTATTTCTAAGCAGAAATTCTCGGATCCGCACCGGACGATGAAGACGCTCGCCGTTTTTATCCTTTTGACAAACCCTTGGAGAGGGAGGAGGAGGAGGAGGGGAGGGGGAAGGTGGCCGAGCCACTAAGAGTCGGAGAGATAGAAGGCCGGCTGCCAAGAGAGAAGAGAAAGGGGGATAATTTCTCAAAGAGGAAGGAGAAAGGAGGGGTAAAATTCAAAATTTGAATTCTTAGGATTTCTTTCATTCATTCTCTAATTATTCCTTCATAACCATGATTATATATAGCCTACACCACTCAATCATCATCCATTCAAAATTCAAAATTCAAAAAGAAATTATGATCGTTATATGCACCCATCATAATACATGAAATGAAAATACAATACATGAAATTAAATAATTCGCTAACTAAATAAAATGCATGAAATAAAGTACTTTTAAAATAGATTGCTTAAAATAAAAATTGATAAAATATATAATTATAATTATGTAATTTATAATTATATATTTTATTTATTGGTGGCGGCGGACGTCGAGCAAAACATGTAGCGGTGGTGGCGTTGGCGAAGAAACATCGTGGTAGACTCTCATCTTCGAGCTTGCGGCAACGACCGTCCCAATCCACGAACTCTCGATGTCGTAGATCCACGGCCGCATCAGCATCGTCTCCATCAATCCTCCCCCGCTCAAAATTACTCATCACCGATGAGTGGCCCATGAGGGGGGAACCGTCTAAAGCAGCAGCAACATGGGGAAAATATGGCCCCGCAATCCGTGTCTTCGTAGCATGAACATCCCATAGCACTGAGAATCTATCTGGCACACAAACAACAAGACTTTCGAGAAAACTCGAAAGGGTGTCAAGCAAAAGAAAATAAACAAGAATCTTACCGACCGGTTCAAGAACGAAGGAGTCACCATGGAAAATAGACACGACAGTACTAACACTCCCAATCCCAAGAGAATATTTAGTGGTAGGAAGAGACGACGGAGAAAGGCGCTCAAGTGGAATAGAGACGTACAGTAAAAAGTCCGGAAACTTGAAATAAAGTGAAACACCATGTGCTATATAAAAATCTAAAGTAAAAGCATAAAATCCGACGTTCTTCATAATCACGGATGGGTCGGCGTTCCTACATATTAATTTATTAACGGAGCCAGAAGGCATCCGCTCGGGGACTGACCAAACTAAACCCAAATCACTATATCTAGCACCAGACAGTCTAAAAAAGGAGTAGAAGTGCATGCGATAAAACTTAAAATGAATTACTAATGGCCTAGATACATGAGGAGAGAATCCATGTGCTACATGACTTGACCCAAGAGTAGAGGATAAGGGGGGTAAGTCAGGTGGCACGACAGCCTTGTAATCAGAGATAATTTTTATGGGCTCCGACACCGCAGTCTTAATTTCAATTTTAATATTTTCACGCTTGGCATGAATATATGCCCAGGAGAACCACACATCATAACCAATATAGTTGGATGCCCCCGAATGTGCAAAGGTTTGCGAGCGAAACAACTCAAGAGACCCAACTATAGTCGCTAACGTGGGGAAATGAGGGTCATCAAATGGCGGCGGGTAAATGCGTGCGATCGGTTGTGGTATATAAGTATGTATAAGGGACACCACATCCAGAGACACAGTCGCCAAAGAAATAGAGTCATTTGTAGTAGGCGACAGAACTGTAGACGGACACGCAGAAAAAGGAGCTGCCAAAAGTGACACGTAGTCATGACTATGAGGTGCGGTGAATAGTCCAAATACTAGTGCGCGCAACATAGTAATATCTACACACTGAGTCAACGTCAAAGTAGGAGCTAATAAAGTGTGCGTGACACAACAACTCAGACTAGGGATACCGGTTACACGTCCTAAAAAGTCATCTAAGACAGGCAAATAAATAGGGGGAAGGGTCGGTAAAATCAAACCCGGGAAAAAATCCGAATCAGTAAAAATTTCACCCAACGGTGACGACATCAAAGAACTCTCATCCGGGTGTACAACCAATGAATCGTCCAAAAATACCCATCCCTTAGATGGTAACTCATCCAAAATAACACTTGGGACATCCTCACTCTCAGACTCCTCAGATAACTCCGATATAATCTCAGTGGGTGCGATCATAGGATCTAACACAATGGGTATCATATCATGGAGAGGCCACTCAATACTAGGGTGAACAGACACAACGCTAGTAGGGCACGTAATAGGCAACGTAATACTCTCACAGATCGGAACGTAATCATCCCATACATCATCTTCCAAATCACTAGGGTATCCAATCTCAATTTCAGACTCAGTAGAATCGTCGGTCACTAGCGTACATGATGGAATACAGTCACCTAGTTGGTCATCCTCAAGATCAAGAGATACCACATCTACATCAGCATCCTCATGGCTATCAGTCACTATATAAGGAGGCTTAGGCGTCGAGGATAAAGGAGTCAAAATTCTAGGAGTAACATCTTTTGAGTCCAAGGCATAAGATCTAGTAAGAATGGTTTCCCTAAAGGTGGTAGTAGGTACATTAAGAGCAGGCCGACCTTTGGGGACAAATGATCTAGCGTTAGGTATATAATCATTCCTATAGGCAGGTATGGGACTAGCGCCATAACGATACTCACTCACAAGCTTGGTGTTAGTAGTGCGGAGGTAGGTGGGATCAAATTGATCCGAGAGTAGACTACGCATTGTCGACCAAGCATGTTTATAACTACCAACACGACGCTCTTCGTTTAGCCAAAACACGCGGGCTTGACCTACTAATCGATTTCGGGCTATGTTAACCTTTTGGTGGTCGTCCCATAAGTGACAATTAAAATAATTTTCTATTCCCTTAAGCCAGTCTCTAAAATTTTGGGGATACCCCAAACCGTCATAAGTACGTGCCTCAATTCTAGTGGGAGGATGAGCGTGGGGACAGTTGGTATTCCCATGGTATGAAGGCAAGGCTGGGGTGTGTTTATCCATGGGATTAACATACCAGTGATCTAAACGGGAAGCATAAACGTCATAGGCCATAATAATGAGAACCAGAGAGAAAACTCACCCGGAACTGGTGCACATGCAATGAATAATGAACCTGACCCTATATAAAATGCAACAGATGTATTTGTTCCCGCTTAATAACTAAGGCAAGAAAAATATTTTTTGTGATTTTCTTACTGACAATAAATGAAAGATTATTAAAATATTTGTTTGATATTTTTTTGCTAAAAAAAATAAAAATATAGACCGCCATTGACAGACCAAATTTAAAAATTAATTTATATGTTGTGCAATGAAACGGGCAAGTGCGTGTCGGCGTGCTAAAGAAATATTTCCTAGGATGGTACTAATTAAGAAATTAGCACAACCTCGCTTTGATACCAAATTGATGCAGGCCCAAGGTTTCGCTAGATTAAACTACACGTTCTTCTGTTCAACAATTTAATTAAATATCTAGTGCTCAGTTTCTCTACTTAGTACTATCAAATACTCAAACATTAAGAGGCAAAAATTCCACAACCATCAACGCAAAGGGACGCAACCCCTTTTATAGATTGAACAAGGGTTATAGGCCAATGTTCGCTCAAGCGAAAAGGACCCACACGATCCGGACAGTTAGCTATTCAAATTAGATTATGCGCAAGCAATTCACAATTCCAATAAAGAAAGTTCCAGGCTAAATTAGTGATTAAAATGAAGT
Organism: Platanthera guangdongensis; assembly: GCA_039583875.1. Lineage (NCBI taxonomy): Eukaryota > Viridiplantae > Streptophyta > Magnoliopsida > Asparagales > Orchidaceae > Platanthera > Platanthera guangdongensis. The sequence goes on along the minus strand of CM077158.1, from coordinate 139,616,120 downwards.
TCTAATTTCAATGCCAAATTAATTAAAACGAGGGTTTACCAAATCACTTGAGCGCAAGGGGAAATCAAAGGTGATGAACCCGATTTCTTCAAGTGTTCACGAGATCTACCCGCTCCAAGTTATATGAAAAATATTCGGGAAATATATGCTTGAAAATTCAGATTTTATTAAGCGCTAATTTCAATATAAATCCGGACTAAAAAATAGCCTTCTAATTCCACTAAAACATCACAAAATAAGTCAGAAGAAATCACACAAAGAGGTGTAGGAATTGTTACCCAAATCCCAAGAAAACCTTCACAGAGATGAGTGGAGGAACACACGTTGACGGTGGTATATTCTCTATTTCCAAGCAGAAATCCTCGGATCCGCACCGGACGATGAAGACGCTCGCCGTTTTTCTCCTTTTGACAAACCCTTGGAGAGGGAGGAGGAGGAGGAGGGGAGGGGGAAGGTGGCTGAGCCACTAAGAGTCGGAGAGATAGAAGGCCGGCGGCCAAGAGAGAAGAGAAAGGGGGATAATTTCTCAAAGAGGAAGGAGAAAGGAGGGGTAAAATTCAAAATTTGAATTCTTAGGATTTCTTTCATTCATTCTCTAATTATTCCTTCATAACCATGGCAATATATAGCCTACACCACTCAATCATCATCCATTCAAAATTCAAAATTCAAAAAGAAATTATGATGGTTATATGCATCCATCATAATACATGAAATGAAAATACAATACATGAAATTAAATAATTCACTAACTAAATAAAATGCATGAAATAAAGTACTTTTAAAATAGATTGCTTAAAATAAAAATTGATAAAATATATAATTATAATTATGTAATTTATAATTATATATTTTATTTATTGGTGGCGGCGGACGTCGAGCAAAACATGTAGCGGTGGTGACATTGGCGAAGAAACATCGTGGTAGACTCTCATCTTCGAGCTTGCGGCAACGACCGTCCAAATCCACGAACTCTCGATGTCGTAGATCCACAGCCGCATCAGCATCATTTCCATCAATTTTCACTATAGCTGTTTCTAACTCTCTTCTTGCAGAGATCAGCAGATGCTTGCAAGTTTCTTCACAGGTAATTGCAACTCTCATATATCATGTCTGCGTCTAACTCTCATTTTGCAGAGATCCGCAGATGCTTGCAAGTTCTTCACAGGTACTTGCAACCTTTCATATATCATGTATGCTTCTAACCCTTTTCTTGCAGGGACCAACAGATAACTGCAAGTTGCCTTCACGTATTTGCGGCTTTTTCCAAACTCCCATATTAGCCTCTAGTTTCTCTTTTGCAGAAACCAGCAAGCACTTGAAAGTTCTCTTCAGGTACTTGTAACTTGTTTTTTCTTTCACGTATATTGCTTACTCTTCTTTTTGTAGAGGACATCAGTTACTTGCAAGCCTCCATCAGGTACTTGCAAGTTATTATGCTTACAAGTTTTCCTCTCGCCTTCATCTTGCAGAACCCAGTGAAAGACACATCTTCTTCATTTTGCGAAGGCAAACCCAGGTACACACAAGATGTACCTTCCATACATGCCAACACTAACTTTTCCTTTACAGGAAAAAGACAGGCAGTACCAAACTCCTAAGGAGAGACATCAATTTCTATCTCTCCTTGTACCCTCCTCTTCCTTTGGGGTGGATCACGATTTTTGATGGTCTCCAACTTTTTCAAAGTTCCCTGCTGAACTTAAAAAGCGCGGGGATTATGTTAACCCCGAAATCAGCAGTCCTTCCCAAGGCAGCCAGCTCGCTAGTCGTGTCCTGCTCCAGGTTCCTCCTAGAGGTCGTGACGTCTTAGGATGGGAGGATAGGCTTTTCTATCCGTTCAGGCCGCACGGCTTGGGCAGTCTCAGCGGTATGACCGCCAAGGCAGTGCGTTGTTCCTTTGGTCGGCAGGGGCCGCAGACTACTTTTGCGGTCCGCCCTGCAGTCCGCGCCCTTTGTCAGCTAAACCACAAGCTTGTCTCAATAGGTGCACCTTTGCCGAACTCGGATGTCTATCTGCCTAGAACGCCATAACGACAAGCGGCCTGCCTCTAGGCCGCAGACCTTCATCAGCATCGACAACCCTCCAGCTCGCCGCATAGCTAAGTTGGTGACCTGACCCCAGGCCGCCTGCCAGCTACCCCAGTTTCCACCTCGCCAAAATGCGCAGCCTGCCTAGTCAGTCCGACAGGTCTTGAATCCCTTGTCACCCAGCAGATGCGGCAAGTTCCATTCAACAAAGTGGCGGACTCCAGAGCATAGGCAACCTGCTTCTTCAGTCCGCCTGAGGAGCGCGGATGCTCCAGCTCTCTAGCTACCCGCAAAGATCAGCGGACATGTCCAGTTCATCGTGAGCTGGGCGGGCTCGAGGTGCAGTCAAACCTTCCAGTCCTCCTATGCTGATGAACCTCAGCTGCAGCATCAGAAGCCAGCTGCTTCGTTCGCAGCAGAGGCAGACTCAGTTTATCAACACGGGAAAATATTCTTCAGCTCGCAACCTTGGCGCGTGCTCGCTCAGCTTAGTAGCGGGGCACTCCGTGGATTCTTCTTGCAATCCGCCACTCAGCCTCCAGCACCTGCTTCTCCTCAGCAGCGACGGACTCCGTGGATTCTTCTCGCCATCCGCCACTCAGCCTCCAACACCCGCTTCTCCCCAGCAGGAGGCGGACAACCTCCTTAGCTCGCACGCTTAGCGTGGGTTTGCTCAGCACAGCAGGCGCGGACTCTTCCTAGTCCGCCAGGCATCAGAACCAGTTCCAAAAGCAAGTTCCAGTCCGCACGGCTTCATGCGGACTCCGCGGACTCGGCAGACTCAAGTCTTTACTCACACAAGATAACGCCTCACCTGTGGTAACGTCACTGAAAGCCGTTATCTCCTTGGGCCTATAAATAGACCCCCATGCCTCTTAGTCTGGACAGTCTCATCACTCTCACGCTCGAAGGCAGCCCAATGATAAGTTCAAGCCATCATCCCTGCGGACTCATTTTTCGAGTCAGCACTCCTCCTCTCTAGCCTTAGTGCGCGGCCTGCCGGCCTCAGTTCTTCAGTCCGTGCGGCCTCCTCTCTAGCATCTCCTTTCCTTAGCCGCCAGCTTCCCCTTTGTACCCCTTTATTTGCTTTCCATGTAAAGGTGTAAAACAAGCTGTAATAACTCAATATTAATCAAAGGAAAGCCCGTCGCAAGAGTGACATTTAATATACGACGGGCGAAGTCTGCTGTTGCCGCTGCTAGCGGACCCCTCTCTTTAGCTCATCTCAACTCCCTCGGCATCAACCTGCAAGTAGAACCGTCAAAGTAACCATCTGCTCGACAGCTCCCGATCAACCTCCTCTTCTGATCAACCTTCTCCGCTGATCATCAGCCTTCCCGGCTGCTCTCAGCAAACTTCTCTCCTCTATCCCTACAAACCTTGAACAATCACTTGCTCCACTCTCGAGCGCTCAGAAGCTTCCTTTCCTTCTCATCAACCCCGCAACCCTCTTCTTCACCTAGCTTGTGAGATCGAACAACCCGTTAACTAGGCGGTGCCGTTTTCGCGCATCAACAGTAGGAAACAGAATTCTATTGCCCTATCCACTATCGAGGCAGAATACATTACACTGTGTACTTATTGTGCACAAGCTATTTGGATGAAACATACCGTAAAATACTTTGGAATACATCAAGAAACTTTAGAATTAAGGTGTGATAATAAATGTGCAATTTATTTAACTAATAATCTGATTCATCACTCTATTTCTAAACATATAGATGTTTGCCATCATATCATTAGAGACCATATAAAACAAAATTCAGCAAAGGTTAATTTTAAAAGCATAGATTCACAGCTTGCGGACATTTTCACAAAACTGCTTCCTGATTCCCTTTTTTCAATGCTAAGACTAGAATTAGGAATCCTAGACATTTCATGCTGAGAAAAACCAACGTAAAGTTAATAATTATTAAACAAAAAAATTAAAATTGAAGTTACAGATAATCTTACAACAACCAACATGTTAAATCATAATTGTCTAGAACTAACATCATAAGTGTCATATACAAGTCAAACAAAAATATTATCATACCAAGTTAACACAGAAAACAAAAAAACATACAAAAATTCACTATCGCCCGGCGATACTGGCTGTCGCCTGGCAATATCTTGCAGAAGTCATTTTTCTATCTAAATTATCAAAAGTATCTGTTGTCCCTAACACTGGTTTCCTCCTGGTCTTTAGTGGTGCTCTGACCCGCTGCTTCGATTTTGATGAGGTCGGCACACTGTTTGTCGTGGAGGATCCCTGACTGGATTTTCCGACTCTACCGCCTCTACCAGAGTTGGCTTCAGCTTAAGATACTTTGTCAAAAATTTAATAAATTTATGCATTCCAGTGTGGTGCTTTTTCACTTCTCGCTTATGCTCCTGGAATGACTCTTGCAAGTCATCCAATCCTTCTCGTAGTGATCCGCCTCTTAGTAGTGTTGTATTTCTAATAGTTGATGAAGGTTCACCACTACGTGTGGATCTACCTCGTAACACACAAGCACTAGTATGTGTGGTACCCATATGAAAAACAATTGTTGCAAAGTCGTCAAAGTAAAATTCCTGGTCGATCCAACTATATTCCTTCTATAGGATACGTTGGATGATTACACCCATCAGTAGTGTGTTGAGTTTTTTCTACATTGGATTCTTAAGTCTATACATGTATCAAATAATGGATAAATTAAGTCCGCTGCATCAAAAGGATCCCTCTCCAAGATCATGTAAGTCACATAACTCAATTGAACCGTAATTTTTCTGGTATCCCCGAATTTGAGCATAATAGCATGTTTCAAAATATCATAAACTAAACATGCATTTGAGGTGAGTGTGGTTGTGGACTAGATTAGGTATTCCATGGAATTGCCATGTAAAACCTTGTTCAACAAAGTCCAATCTCTATCTTTCCTGTAGTTTTCAACTACATCAAGTACATAGTCCCGTTCTATGAGCCCAAACTCATCTCATAGATCATGATGAGTTATTTCAACAGTTTGTCCTTGGATTTTAGATCTCACTCCAACTTTCAACTCAGTAAAATTCGGATATCCTAAGTAGTGGTAAAATTCTCAAATTAACACTGAAGAAAACATGTTTGGCAGTATAACTGACATTTTACCGGTCATTGTCAATAGATCATGTATGAGTGCATGACAGACTTGATCAAATTCAATCACATTCCCCACACTGATGTTTGCATTCTCAATCCCAGGATATGTTTGATACGCAGAGTGTGTATCACTGCCTGTGCACCTCTTGGCCTTAGAACTTGAAGCCATACTTGAAAATAGAAATTAAACATGATTTTAGAAAATTCCACGATATCGCCGGGCAATTGTGATTATCGCCGGCGATATCAAAAATTGTTTAATCTACTGTTTCAGCTTGCACTCTTTAAAATTAACATCCCTACTTCCTAAATATACAATATAAATCATTTATGCATAATTTCACTCAACAAAATTTAACAAAAAATTTACACCATTATTCATCATCTTCTTCCCTAAAACTACCTAGATCTATGTATTTCCTCATGCTAGATCTATGCCCTCTTCAAAATACTAGATCTATTACATCATTTTACTAGACCTCTTTCATGGATCTATGCACTCTTCACCCAAAACTACAACTTTAAACCTCATGCCTACCTATAGCAAAACAACCTACAATTTGAAATTTTCTCTTCATGAAAGCTTACCTCAATACAATTGAATCAACAAATGCTAAAGGAAGGAGAATAAAATTTCCTAATCATACCTTGATTTGGAGGTTTCGCTGGCATGGGCTCCGTCTTTCACTCGAGGTCTCCAGGAAAAAATGTTCTAAACTGTACTTTGACTCCAGATCTGGCATTATTTATAATTCTGTGCTATCGTCGATCGGCGATATCCGATATCGCCTGGAGATATCCCAAAAATGCTAATGTGTTATTTTTTGTCATCATATTGATATGATTGCACTATATTCTTCCTTTTTCTTATTTAGACATTCTACAATTTATATTTTATTATATTGGGTTACCTCAAACATTGTGTTATATTAAAACTTTTATTATCATACAACTCTTCTAGTGTATTATAATTGTGAAATTCTTTTCGCATGGCTCTAAGTATGAGAAATATTTTATTTATGATAATGCTCTCACACACACAATTGTGATAATTTCCATATGTATTTACCATTAATACCTACGTGAATTTTGAGTGTTCTACCATAACCACTGAAATGCATGATGGAACTCTTGCTCTGTCCTTGTTTTCTTTGCACATGTCATATTTGCTTATCATATATTATCGCACAAGTGAATTTGGAATCTTGTGTCAAGCCAACAAGAAAAATAAAAAAAATATAATAAAAAACAATAAAAAATCAACACAAAAAGGCTGACATGGAACCTCCACCAAGCACTACTCACCCTCCTGATAAGTCTTCATAAGCATTATAAGGTAGTGCACCTTGGATAGAATTGTAAAGTGTCTTGTGTAATCTTTATATGGCTATTCTTTTGAACTTTGTGCTCTGAATTCTTAGGTACAAGTATGGCTATTTGTTTATATTTCTTGTTCCAGTTTTTTAACATTTTCATTTTCACGTATGTTTTAAATTTCTACATATGTATTTTCCCTATAATTTTCACTCATACACTGCATTATTATCTCTAACATTTCATCTCGTGAGAATTGGACTGAAAATGCTTCTAATTATGTTCACTAGTGTACGTGTCTATGATATAACTGTATGAATTCCACAATGTTCGTATTCACTCACTCATATTTTCAATACATTGCTTCACATGTTCTACATTTGTCTCTCACTTTGTAATTTGAGCCTATTTAGCTTTTGCATGCCCTCACTATTTACCATTCTCTATATTTTTGATCACGGGTTTTGTTCTCAGGTTTGTTTTGATAATACAAAAAGGGGGAGAAATTTCTGAGAAATCATTCATTCAGTTTAAACACCAACATTTTACTTCAATACAAATTACACTACTCTATTTAGCGGGAGTACATGTAGGGGGAGAGTAATATCCAAGCACATTTTCGCGCACATACAAATGCTTAGTCTTGCACCTCAAATTTACTAACACGTTATAGGTCATTCATTATTTCTTTCTAAGTGAATTTGTTATTATCAAAAGGGAGAGATTGTTGGAGCATGCATTCTATGATTTTTGGATTGCTAATAACAAATCTTGTTTGTATTTGATTATCTTGTGTTTATGATGTGTAGATATAATAGGTCTAACTCTCAAATCATTTTTGGGTTGGATTTAGGATTGCAAAGAAAATATAATGTGATTTCTCCTCGCGATATCCAGTATCACCACCTGGCGATATCCATTATCACTACCTTGCGATAGCTCGCGAAATAGTTACCGAACAATCTCCATGATGTTCAGTTAACATCGATATCGCCCGGCGATATTGATATCGCTCAGGAGATAGCGCACAATTGGCCACAACCAATTCATCCTGTAGAAATTTCAAATCCATAGGACACATGGCAGCCGAATTGGATATCGTTGGGAGGTGATAGCCAGTATTACCAACAATATCACCAAAATATATATACGGCTTATTTTTGTGTGGAGATTACAACTTTTAGATTCTGGAGTGTTCCTTCTCATGCATCCTGTCCAGAGTGCTCAAGCATCCAGAAAAACTCCATCTTTCCAAGAAGTTTCAAGAATGAAGGAGCGACGATTTGTACGCAACATCTCAAGCAACTATTGGAAGCATTCGTCGGCACCTTTGGTGTTTCATTTAGAGGGAGTTTTCATTCTGAAAGTTATTCATTGTAATTCTTTATTTCTTCATATAGAGGAAATCACTGCCTTGTGTGTGGCGTCTAGGTCCATCTGTGACTTTTGAGGAAATCGCCGACTTGTGTATGGCGTCTAGGTCCTTGTGTGAATTAGGAAGTTCTCGCCGCCTTGTGTGCTGCGACTAGATTATGGTGACATCTAGGGGGAGGCTAGTAGCAAGATCTAGGGAGAGATATGCTATAGCGGGTCGGTTCTTTGTAGAATACCGATGAAATCAAAAGGAGTTTATTTTTCATAGCCTTGATCTCTAGCTTTATAGAGAATCTTTCTATGTTGTTTGTAACAATTTTAAATAAACTATAGTCATTTGTGTTCTTCTGATTTACTATGTATTCATAATTGATGAGGAGAAATTTGCTTTTGATTTCTGTTATTATTTCCCTAAAATATTAGACTAAAATAATAATTTAGTGTTAACATTCCTCCCCCTTCTAAAGGCGCCTCACGATCCAACACATTCCACTGTATCCAGGTGGACTAACCTTTACCCAGAGGGAAAGGAAGAAAGAAATCAGAAGGAAGAGTAGAGAAGAAGATGATCCTGCGACGAACTATTCTTCTTCATAAACATTCAACCTCTATGACTTCAGAATAAACCAAAAGGATTTGCAGGGAAACTGGATGATACAATGACATAAAAATAGCAAACATGTCCGCATCTTAATAACACTTCCTTCTTTTAAGTTCGCAAGACTTACTCGCCACGCCCATGTTGCGAGTACCGTAATGTATGGGAAAAGAAATCTGGGTGAGCTCCAAAAGGTACCCACTGCGGACCTTCCCTACTTAGCCAAGCAAGCTCATGCAAACAACTTGGTAACATGCCACTTCATGGGCTACGTACTAAGGGGCATGTCTAAAGAAACGAACAGATTCGGGAGAGGAATAGGGGGCTTAGTGCCGAGGTCGCACAGTTGAAGGAGAAAGAATCAGTAAGAGTTGTATTCACAGCGACCTGGCATTTTTTGTCTGCCTTGTCTGATTTTATTGGGTACAATGGTCACAATGTACTTGATTTGAAAAAGCGCTTTCAGTTCAATAATATACACATAGTTGTATCTGATGAATGTTAAGTTCAGCTGTGCAGGAAAATAAAGCAAAGTACAAAAGTGTTGACATACTAGACAAGTGTCCACACCTTTGTCAAGGATGTGCTAAGACAAGGAGAAAGTTGTGTCGACACCTAGGACTTAGGTCGAAACTATGATACAAGAAAATAACTATGACGACACCCAAGACTAATATCGACACATACATCATAAGTTGTGTCGAGACAAAAAGAAGCTGTGTCGATACTAATGAGAAGTGTCGACACACTCTATACAAGAAGAGTCGAGACTGAAGGAAACTGTGTCGACACTCAAGAGAAGTGTCGACACACTTCACAAGCTGAGTCAATACTGGAAGCAAGCAGTGTCGATACTCAGGACTATTGTCAACACATTCTACATCAGCTGTGTCGAGACAAGGTGAAGATTTTGTCGACACATTCAAAAGTATGTCGACACCACTACAAGAGAAGTGTTGACATCCAGAATAGGTATCGACACATCCAAGAGTCAAGTTTCAACACATCATGCAGATTTGTTTCCTAAGTACAGAAATCAAGTCAAATTGTCTGACAACTGTCAGAACTGTCAGAACTATCAGATATCAATTATTAACCAGATCAGTCGGTTACCTTTGATAGAGCCTATATAAAGGGATCAAATCTTCAGAAAAGAGAGAGAGAGAGAGAAAAAAAAATTTGGCAAGTTCAGATCTAAGAAGCTATCTGCTAGAATACAGAAGGTGGAAAGAAGCCAGATCAAGAATCATCTTCAACTTTCTCCCGCCTAGATCTACCCTAATTTCAACTTCAAGAAGCTTTGAAAAGCTAAGAAGGGCAGGATCTGTTGGGTATTGCATCCATAGTAACCGAGATTTGCATGAAGTCGCAGTTGAAATAAGATGAATTAAGTTATATATGATGTGTTATTTGAGTTATGTGTTTACAGGAATTAATTGCCAAGTATAGACCAATGTCAGTCTACAATGGGTCACCAAACACAGGACCATACAATGTAATCCCTCATTGTGTGATCCATGGCGTTGACTCATGTGTAGCCTCTCTATTGGGATACACTTCATTTTTCAAGCACTTGGTTTGTTGGAGAAAGACATGTTGCTGATTCAATTGAAGAAAGGAAAATCTTCATAAACCAAATTTTTCTAAGTGTTTCACTCGAGTAGAAATATAGTACTCGAGTTGAACCTTTAGATGTACTCAAGTAAGTCTACTCTGGATTTTGAGTAAAGGAAATGGTTCTCAAGAAATTTAAAACTAGTACTCGAGTGGCCAAACTCATTACTCGAGTAGACTTCTTCTTTTTCTCGAGTTGACAGATTTTCCCTCTCAGAAATATTCTAAGTATTATAATCGAGTAGTCAAGTTCACCACTCGAGTATATGAGCTCTTTGACTTGAGTAACAGAAGGAAAGTACTCGAGTAGTATTTACTCCACTTGAGTAGTGTAGTTCCTGTACTCGAGAAGCCTATCTACTTCTCGAGAAGTCTAGTTCCAGTACTCGAGTAATCAGTTTTATCTCCCTGAATTTTCTCTAAGTCTTCTTCTCAAAATGTTCACTTCCACCTCTCGAGTAACATTTCTAGCACTCGAGTAACCCTCTTTCCAGTCGAGTGATTATGATTCTATTCTTAAATTTCCTGAAGAGCTTCTTCTCAAGTAGTCTGATATTATCCTCTCGAGAACTCATCTTAGTACTTGAGTAGTTCTTCTTTCACTAGAGTAATTCAGTCATTTTTCCAGAAAATATCGCTAAGTCCTAACAGACACGATTTTCAAATGACTTGACATGATTGGTCCACGTTGCCATCATTAATGATAATTATGACCGTTAGAGAGATGTTATATAAGGTCTTGTCATTTAGACTAACCCTAATAAGTGTGTAAAAAGAAATATTCCAAGAATTCTGAATCGGTTTTCTATTTTCTAAACTGAAGCCGCCGCCGCTCATCGTGCAAATCGCCAAGCGCTTTTGTTCAAGAAGATTCAGACAAGTTGACTTGCAGATCAAGATCATTCTTCAATCTCTTCATCTTCTCTTTAATCTTGTGAGTTAAGAAATTTTCAGATCAAGGATCCCGTCGTTTCCCCTTCAAAATTCTCTGACTGTGCCGCAAAGTTCAAGAAGGAAGACCTAGGCAGAAATTTCTAGATCTGAGAAAAAGAAACTGTTTGTATTTCTTATTTCAACTTATTCTTGTAGGAGAATATTCTCCAAGTGTAGGAGCATTGTTCTCCGAGTTGTAGGATGTTTTCATATTCTGAGTGTAGATCCATTTTGTGGATCGAGTTGTAGGAATGTTGTTCTGAAGTGTAGGATTGGTTTCAATCCGAGAATAGTGGAATAGCTGAGTCTAGTGCTTTGCTAGATCGATGAGTGGAAAGTGGATGTACCCAAGGTTGGGGAACCACTATAAATCTCTATGTCCTCTGTGATTGCTTGGTTGTTATTTTATGTGCATAGATTGCTGAATTGTTTATTCCGTAAATAGCACTCAACTCACCTATTCACCCCCCTCTAGGTGATTTAGGTAAGACAACTAATAACTTCAATTGGCATTAAAGCGAGGTTGATCATTAAAAGGTTAACACCTTGATCTGATCTTACCCAAGTTGCCTTTTGAGTTATCCAAGAATGGATAAGGCCAAGGATTTTTCTAAGCTTCCCTTGTGTACAAAGAACAACTTTCCCATGTGGAAAGAGAGGATAAAATTTTTCATGGAAGCTGTGGATCCAAGGATCTTCATGATTGTTGAAGAAGGTCCTTATGTTCCTATGATCGTCTCCAATATAGATCGTGCAAAGAGAGTTCCTAAAAAGTTGATGGAACATGATAAAGATGAGATTGCACTTGTCTCTTTAGACAAAAAGGCCAAAAATATTATCGCAAGTGCAGTTGATGACTCTATGCTGCAGAACCTAATTCACTGCCAATCCGCCAAGGAAATGTGGCAGTCCCTCATCATCTTGATGGAAGGCCCAAAAGAAGTTAGCGATGACAGAAGATCCCTCCTTAATTCAAAATATGAAACCTTCCGACATGGACACAAGAATCAATTGCAGACACTTTTGAAAACTTCTTCAAGATAGTTAACGTCCTAAGGGCCGAGTCTTCACCAATGGAGAATTGAATGATAAGTTTTTGAGATCCCTGACTAAGGAATGGGATAACAAGTTCTGTGTTATTCGGTAATTTGGAAAGCCAGATGAGACTGACCCGCAAAATATCTTCAGAAAGTTTATGTCATATGAGCTGCAAAATAATTCGAGAAAATCTAAAGAAGAGAAGAATAGGTATTCATCCAAGGATAAGTTTGTAGATCTCAAAGAAGACACCTCAACGAAGTCCAAGGCTCCCTCTCCTGGCCCAACATAAGAAGAAAGTGAAGAAGAAACCTCAGAGCCAAGTACCTCAGGTTCAGAACTATCTGAAGGAGAGTTCTCTCTACTCTCACGACAGTTCAAAAAATTCTTGAACAACAAGAAGCAATGGAGAGGCAAGGATGCCTCGTATAGAAGATCATATCATGATGGTGATCGACAAAGAAAGGCTCTGATAGCCAAGACAAGTATAACTCTAAACAGAACAAACATATTTCTGCTGACATCGTTTGTTATTGCTACAATATGCCAGGTCACGTTATTCCTGACTGCCCACATAAGAAGAAGGAGTGTGGAGAAAGAGAGGAGAAGAAATCTTCTTACAATAAGAAGAGAACAGAGAGAAGCTTTGTAGCCAAGAAGGGCAAGACTCTTAGCAACTCTGACTCATCTGAGTCAAGTGAAGAAGAGGAAGCCTACTTTGGGCTAATGGCTCAAACTGATGATGAACATGAACCCCAGTTCACTGGGAAGGTAAATTCTCATACTCCTCTTTTTGAATTAGATGTTTCTGAACATGATCAGAAGGACAACTCTTCTGATGATGAGTCTGAACTCATGGCCCAGTATAAGGAGTTGATCAAGGCTTACGACAAATGTCAAAAAGTCATGAAAACTCAAGCCAAAGAGATAAAGTATCTCAAGGCTGAAGAGAGAACTTTGAGAGAGGAAGTCACTAAGATGGACTCACTTAGAGAGAACTTAAATGCTGCCATTGAAGAATACAATAAGGCTCTCAAGCACCTAGACCTAAAGGAGAAGATCATAAAAGAACTGGAAGCACAACTTGAAGCAGAAAAGAAACTTGTTGAAAGTTTCTCGAAGCCCAAGACTATCCTTCCTTTCGTTGTTGAATTCTTAGCTAAGGCCAAAGGTGTTGTGCTAGGCCATGTTGAAGCTCCTAGTAAATCTTCTATGAGGAATAAAGCTCAGAGAAAGAATAAGGCAACCAAGAAGGATTTGGCAAAAGAGAAGGGGAAAACTCCTCAAGACCAGACTTCTTTTAAGGTCATATTTCCATCAAACGAGTTTGATCTTGACTCGTCCTATGGTCACTTTGCTAGGCCTACTTATGTAGAGCCGAAGTCTTGTTACCAAGGATGGTCTCGTCCCCAAAACGTTGGTGAGAGTGTCTTTAAGGCACCCTATGAAGACATTACTCTTCAGAGCTATGGCCCTTATAAACACGGTCATAACATTAAAAAGGCACTAAAGGTAAAGCCTATTGTAAAAAAGCCTATCAAGGAGAAGAAGACATGTGATTGCCATCACTCTGAAGCTTCTTCCTCCAATAATGCTGCCCCTGCTAGACCACCATCTCAAAAGATCAAGCAGGAGATTTTGAGGCAAAGATACAACAGGTTTGACTATTACTGTTGTGACAAAATTGGTCACTTTGTCATTGACTGCTAGTTTAATTCTAGAAATTTTGTAACTCCACAAGTTAGTAATGTGAGGAGGATCACTCATAATGCTAATACTCGTAGGGGGAGTGTTCTAACTAGAGACCAAGGACCCAAACATGTTTGGGTTCCTAAGACAAATTGATTTGTAATTGTAGGTATGACCAAAGGTCACCAAAACTCTTATCTGGTACTTGGACAGTGGATGCTCTCGGCATATGACCGGGACAAGAAGCCTTCTTCAGAACTATTCACCGGTCTTGAACGGGCCAAAGGTCATCTTCGGAGGTTCAGACCGAGGAATTACAAAAGGCTATGGTATGATCACTAACAGTAGTGTATCCTTCTCAGATGTGGCTTTTGTTGAAGGATTGGAACACAATCTTATAAGAATAAACCAGCTCTGCGATAAAGGATACGTTGTTGAATTTTATGCAGATAAGTGCTTGATAAAATCGGTTGACAATATGGAAACGATTCTATCAGGCACTCGAAGCAGAAATATATTTTGTTTAAATTTTATTTGTATAGACTCTTCTACACCAATATGCTTTTTGGCTAAAGATAGTGTGTCTCATGGTGACCAATAACACAAGAGACTAGCACATATTAATTTCAAAACTACTAATAAATTATTTTCTCTGGATTTAGTACGTGATGCCCCAAATGTCAAGTACGGTAAATATCGACCTTGTCACGCATGTGTAAAAGTCAAGCAAATAAGGGCTACTTTTAAAAGTATTATTGGCAAAGATTCTAATCGATGTTTACATCTACTTCATATGGACTTGTTCGGTCCACTGCAAGTTAGAAGTTTGGGAGGTAAGGATTATACATTGGTTATTGTTGATGATTACTCGCGTTTTGCGTGGGTGTTCTTTCTAAAACACAAGTCAGATACCTTTGACATCTTTACTAATTTTATCAGGAAAGTATAGAATGAATACAACTTTTCCGTAGTCAAAACCAGAAGTGATAATGGAACAGAGTTCAAGTCTGGGGCCATGACAGAATTTTGTAAAACCTTAGGTATCTTTCATGAGTTTTCCTCTCCTCGTACTCCTCAATAGAACAGAGTAGCTGAGAGAAGGAATAGAACACTCATAGAGGCACGCTTGACTATATTGAGTGATGCTTCACTACCGGAATAATTCTAGACTGAAGCCGTCAACACTGCGTGCCACATGCAAAATCAAGCACTCATAAACAAAAACCACAATTAGACACCTTACGAACTTCTAAAGGGCAGGAGACCGACTGTTTCATATTTTAGTATCTTTGGCTGTAAGTGCTTTATCCTTAACAATGGCAAGTATCACACTACCAAATTTAGCGAAAAGAATTTTGAAGGTATTTTGTAGGGTATAGTAGCCATAGTAAGACATATAGGATATTTAATAGAAAAACTCTGGTTGTAGAAGAATTCATTCATGTTGTATTTGATGAGATGAGCTTGCTGCAAAGATACTCTTCTAGTGTGTTCATTGAAGACCCAGGTTCAAAGATGAAAGAACTTAACTTGAGTGAGCCGACTGAAGAAAAAAGTGAAAAGTTCGTCAAGATCACCACTCCAACCCCGATTGTAGAGGTTGATGATCAAGATGAAGAAATCATCCAAGTTAATGAAGTCACCTGGTGATTGAAGACACTCCAGATGCAAGGACTCTAGAGCTCAGACATCTGAAGGATCACCAAATTGACCAAATCATAGGAGATCCCCGGGAAGGTGTCAGAACTCGTAGAGGTACAACTAACGAGAGTCTATATTTGAGTTTTCTTTCACAGGTTGAACCGAAGAAGTTTGAGGAAGCAAACTCAGATGCGTCATGGATAATGGCAATGGAAGAAGAACTAAATCAGTTAAAGCGTTGTCAAGTCTGGAAACTTGTTCCAAGATACAAAGGTAAGAATGTCATCGGGACAAAGTTGGTGTACATGAACAAGATAGACGAGGATGGAACGATCATAAAGAACAAGGCCAGACTCGTCCCTAAAGGATATCACCAAGAAGAAGGAATCGACTTTGACCAAATGCATGCTCCAGTGGCAAAGTTGGAGGAAATCAGGCTGTTCATAGCATATGCTGCTCTTAAGGGCTTCACTGTCTATCAGATGGACGTGAAGTCTGCCTTCCTTAATGGTGACATAAAGGAAGAGGTGTATGTGGAACAACCTCCAGGTTTCGTTGACTTTAACTTTCCTGATTATGTATATATGTTATCTAAAGCATTATATGGTTTGAAACAAGCTCCTCGATCTTGGTATGAGACGCTGTCTAACTTTCTTCTTGAGAACATGTTCACAAGGGGAAAGATAGATAAGAAATTATTTCTTAGGGAAATAAAAGGTAAGATTTTTCTAGTGCAAATCTATGTAAATGATATTATTTTTGGCTCTACTGATGACAACCTCTGCAAGAAGTTCTCTAAATTTATGCAAGAGAAGTTTGAAATGAGCAGTATGAGAGAGCTGAAGTATTTCTTATGGCTTCAGGTGAAACAATCTGAAGATGGAATTTTCATCTCGCACACAAAGTTCACCAATGAGCTAATTAAGAAATTCGGAATGTAGAACGCAACAACCTCTATGAGGACTCCAATGGGTTCAGCTGTGTCTCTGGACAAGGATGAGAAAGGGAAAACTTTTGATGAAACCAAGTACAGAAGCATAATTGGATCCTTGCTCTACCTTACCGCCAGTAGACCAGACATAATGTTCTGAACATGTGTGTGTGCTAGATTTCAAGTGAACTCTAAGGAATCTCACTACGCTTCTGCAAAGCGGATTTTGAGATACCCTAAAGGTATACCAAATCTTGGCTTATGTTTCTTAAGAAGTAATGATTGCGAACTAATTGGTTTTTTAGATACAGATTTTGCAGGGACCAAAGATGACAGGAAGAGCGCTTTCGGGACCTGCCAATTCCCAGGAAGAAGGCTCATTTCCTAGAGTAGTAAGAAGCAGAACTGTATTGCAATCTCAACACCCGAGTCAGAGTATATCTCTACATGCAGTTGTTATGTATAGTTGCTATTGATAAAGAACCAGTTTTAAGACTACAACGTGAAGTTTCAAAACATTTATCTATTGTGCGACTCCTCCAATGTGATTGTAATAGACAACAACCCAGTCTCTCACAGCCAGACAAAGCACATAGAGCTGGGATATCACTTCATCCGGGAGAATGTGGAGCATGGGGACATAGATCTACAGTATGTCCCAACTGATAGGCAGATTGCAGTCATATTCACGAAGCTGTCAAACGAGGCCATGTTCTCGTTCTTCAAAACAGAACTCGGAATGCTCAACAAAGAATAATAGAGAAGGAGGACTCGTAACATAGCTCAGAGATCAATGGATACGTCAAAAGTCTAAATTTCTCAAGTTCAGACTTAATGTCTCGAGTAAGAAAATGACCACCCGAGTACTTCTTTAAACTACTCGAGAACTCAGCAAGTCACTCGAGTAATTAGTTTCCTCTCGAGAAGTATAATAATATCACTCGATTACCATCATTATCTCACTCGAGTACTGCAGGTCCACTCGAGAAACAGGAAGACAAATTCTCAATTTCTGTTCAAATATCTTTATTTGCAACCTGAAGCTTATACCACCATTTTCTAAGGTATGTTCGATTAATTTCTTCCTTAATCATCGATAGTTAGGGTTATATATATAGAAAAACCAGATTTCATTTTCTACACGATTTCAAAAACCCTCTCTCTCTCGAGAAAGAAGCAGTCTTTTCGTCTTCCGCCGCTGTCGCAGAGAACGCCGCCGTCTTCTCCCCCACAGTCAATTTCTCTCATCTCTCTGGACTATGACACCGTCTTCCAAAGTTGAGATTGGTAGTGAACTCATTTTCACTGGTATTGCCGAACTCTCAGATGATTTCCAAAATCTTCTCATTCTTCTCGACACCGCCGGCTTGACCTTCATTCTCCAGTAGCCCTGTAAGATTCTTTTCCTTGAAGTTGAAGAATTCTTTAAAAATATCAAAGTGAGAAGGAATGGTAAGGTCCTTAAGTCAAAAGTCAAGGGAATTAAGATGAGGCTTACCAAGACCTCAGTCTCCACACTTCTTCGGCAACCCGTACTTGATGAAGAAGATGCTCTAACTCATTAAGATTTTGACAGAGCTTTCAGTTTATCTGGACTGTCAACAGAAGTTCTTTCCATTCATCGACAAGACCTCATACCTGAAAGCAAATTCCTTGTGGACATCATTGGTAAGGTTCTCCTGTGTAAGACAAGTTCCATAAGGGACATCTCTTTTGATCTATTTGATATCATGACTGCCATAATCTGCAGAAAAATATTTCAATTTGGTATGCTAATTCTTGATAAGATAAGGGAGAGCATCAAGGCTCCTAGTTATGCCAGGATCATCTATCTAATATTGCATGAGATAAATCCTGATGTTTTTTATTTCTCCAAAGGAACAACTCTTCACCATATGAACAAACTATCAATCGCTTCTATTCAAAGATGGGAACTGAAGTTTTTGTGTAACGCCCCTAGCCGATACAACGTGACAGCGTCACGGCTCCGCTCTTGGCGACGCTACCGGGCTGCAGCCCAAGCACCCCAACCCCTCTCCATCCACAGGCGGGTTGTTGGTGGCCACAGCCTCCCTTTGATGAGCGAACTCGACTGTTAAGCTGGGCCGTATGGGGACTTCCCAGGAGGTCACCCATCCCAGTACTACACTCGCCAAAGCACACTAAACTATGGAGTTCCTTCACTTCTTATCATAAGTTGAGCTTCTGATACCACTTTGTAACACCCCCGCTCGTCACATGGCATATAACGGTGGGTCCGGCCGGGGCCCCACACCATATGTCACAGACAAGCGACAAAATTACTTATGGAAATTAAAATCTACTCGCACCCTAGCTCAATACATTCTAGCGCATCCTTTTACGTTAGCATGAACTCAGCCTAGAGAATGTCCACTCCTATATAGATGCCACATTTATATATATCAAACCAGGAATGTATACAACTCACACACACTGGCCTTAAGGCCTTACATGTTTCTCTTTACATAAATACAATTTCGTACATCGGCACGCAGTCCGGCCACACATGAACTCCAACCACGTTTCTTCGCACGACCTTCAAGGGCCTTTAGTATCAATCTTTCCATTCTGCTCAAGTCAATCCATTCAAGCATCAATACCTGCAATTAGCCATCCAATCCAAAGCGGAAAACAAAGTAACGGTCAACAAATTAGCTGACCACTTATAACAACCCTACCCCTTACCCGGGGTAGTAGTTCCTTCCCTGTATTCATTGCCATCCATATAATTATCAAGCTACCAATCACAATCGCATCACAAATGCTGGTATCCACAAGACATTCCGTACACTCAGGGCACCTTACGGTGTACCGGACTTCATGGAAACACCACCGATTAGAGGTTATTAACGTGTTGGCTGGCCGGTCCTAGTCCACCAGCGCCCAGACCAGCGACATTCCGCCCAGACCACTCAGAGGTGAGAACCTCACGGCAAACGTGAGCATTAACAAATCGATCCACCATTACGGTGCAGTAAGTAGGGTCTGACTCACTTCCTCCCACAACTTGCCATATCGACCTCCTGTAACCAGGGCAGGTCAGCCTTTCCCATTGCCCAAACCGTCAGTAGCGCAGTACTAGATGCGGGTCGGCCTTCCCTCCTGATTATTACAACTTTTCGCTCTCCTAGAGCCATTAGCGCTCATAGCGCTCACACCACAAGGAGCTTACACAAAGCACCCCAAATCCATCCAACCATTCATTCACACATTCATACATACCATCCAAAATTATAGAGCATGCACAGTTATCAAATCCATGGAGTCTTCTCTGGTTTATCCATAATCATCACCAATCCAAACTATCCGTCTAGATGGGCTTCACACACCATGCCTATGCCGTACTGCACACTTCCGGATCTAGATGCAAACTCAACCAAGGAATCACTTCCGCGATCTACCTCTTGGTGGAGGATTCCATGCACATGCATAAAGAGAGGACTTTGATGTCTAAGAAGGAGATCGTTACCCTTGAAGATCTCTTCGGTGCCATGACGTAGCCGGATGGAAGTCACCGCCTCGGCTTTGCCTTCACGTATCCATTCTTAGATCTTCGCTCCGCACTCTGCAGCTCCTCCAACAGCTGGTAGTCTCCTCCCTTCCTTCTTTCCCTAGGCCTTTCTCCCTCTCTCTCTCTTGGAATAAGATGAAGAAGGAGATGAAGAGAAAGGGTTTTAAACTACTTTTCTGGCCTTATCAACACATGGACAGAGCCTAGCCATTGGATCCATAACCAGGGAATCGAACGGATCAGAATTGTCCAGAAATTCCTGAACACGGCCTGACAAGCCCTGTGACACTCCCGTGTCATAGGCCGTGCCACTTAAGCGGCAGTCAACCGACTCAAATCCAACCAGTACACGCCCATGTGACACGCCCGTGTTAGGGGCCGTGTCACCCGACACGCCTACCAACACGGCCGTGTCTGTGGCCGTGTTCATCAGGCTGAAAAATCTGAAAATCTCCCGAGACTCACACGGCCTTGTGATACGCCCGTGTCTCAGGCCATGTGCCCATACACGGCACCAGACACACCCGAGGTCAAAGGTTGAGTTCGTCGACCATTCACCCAGGCACGACACGC
The DNA here is from genome assembly GCA_039583875.1 of Platanthera guangdongensis. Taxonomy (NCBI): domain Eukaryota; kingdom Viridiplantae; phylum Streptophyta; class Magnoliopsida; order Asparagales; family Orchidaceae; genus Platanthera; species Platanthera guangdongensis. Next base: position 139,595,749 of record CM077158.1, on the reverse strand, counting down.
TCTGGGACACGCCCGTGTCCCAGGCCATGTCACCGCACCTGAAACCCAAATGGACTTTGGGCTGTTACATTCTGAATCCTGCCCAAGCTGCTATAGCTCATGACCATCCAACTACAGAGGACATGACTCCATCTCCCTCTCAACCTCAGATTGCTAGCACATTTGGTGCAGCTGTTGAGGGGGAGCCTGCTCCTTCTGTTCAAGAAGAAAGGATACCTACTCCACCTACTATTGTTTCTCTCCCTCCAACCAGTCCAGAAGAACCTTCATCAGACGCTTAAGTATAAGAAACCATACTCTCTACTGCCGAAGCCATTAACTAGATGATTGAAGAACTAAGCTATGAAGAGCCTCTTCCTCCTCTCCAAAAAGAATAACCTACAGAACCATCCAAGGAACCAACTCCAGTACCATCATCCTCTCCTACGCCATCTCCAGAATCCCGTATTCACCAATATCCTGCTGCTGACAAAGAGAAAGATGAGGCCATACTAATTTCTGATGAGAAAGAGCAGACCCCAGAACCAGCTGAAGCTCCTCTGAAGAGCTTGAAATTCTCTTTTCCTACCTTCATTGATGAAGAATGAGATGCTCTGATTCACACTACTAGAGCTAATAGATCAGTAATCATTGAAGAGATTACTCCATGGTCTGCTCCTCCTCCTCCAGTTCCTCAGACTACAACTCCAACTCCTGCTGCCAGTGATCTTCTAGGTAAGATAGAACAGCTGGTGCTAGACCAGAGAAAATATTTTGGTGTCTCCTTGAAGATTGTTCAAGAGAAAGTTATTGCTCTTGAAAAAGAAATGAGCAGAGGCTTTGTAGAAATTCAACACAATATTGATGAGCTCAGACAGTTATTCAGAATAGGAGGAAAGGTATTGGACCACACAATTACCAGTGTTGGCCATGTGATGGAAAAATCTATTACTCTTGCTAAAAATCAGATACAGTTAGAAAAGCTGGCCCAAGGGCACACTTTCAAAATCTGTGAAGAAGTGGGTACTTTCAAAGAATCTGCCATAAACGAACTAATGGTAGAAGTCAGAAAGGGGCAGACACTAGTCAAAGAATATCTAGAAACCTCAGATGCTGCCAAGCAAACACTCTGGGAAGAAAAGCTGAAGGAAATTCACACTGATGTGCAAAATCAGATCCATAGTGTAAAATTTCACACCTATAATACAGCTGTGTGGATGCACAACCAGATCTTCCCTGAATATCAAGCACATCCAAATATAATTCCCCATCATCTGAATCCTCTAATTCCTCTAGCTCTAGTTCCAGTTCCACAGCCTATATTTTCACCAAGACCTAAAGGCTCTGAAGCTCCTCCTCCAAAAACTTATTCACAGGTTTCAGAATTTGATCCAGTCGATATACTTCTTCAAGCTCCTCCTGAGATTCATATTCCAAAGAAAAGAAAGTATGGTGAGGGAGCTTCTGCAAGTAGATCCATTATAATTCCAGAGGCAGAGAAAAGAAAAGCTCATGAATTTGTAGAGATTTGGAGTCCTACCTCAAAGGCACTAATACTTGACACTATCAAGTTAGTTCTGGATTTTAATGAGAATAGACATGATCATTATAGCACCCATGAGTGGGACTTGTATTCGAAGTCTATGACCAAAAGAAGACTCTATGATCGAGAGCATGGAAGGAATAATCCTGCTGCACCTCCAAAACCTCCTAAATACTACCCAAAGCCATACAACTACCAGAGAAGGCAACAAGAAAAGAAGGACAGACAGCAACAACAAAAGCAACATCAAACTAAAGAATGAAGACAGTTCTAAGAGTGTGGATTGGAATTGTGTAGAAATGAATTTTGGACAATTCTATTTATGTAAATCCTTAATTTTGATAATCTACTCTTTATTTTCAATATTTATGCATGTTACTATGTTTTCTCTCTTTCATATCTAGTTCTTTATTTGTCTATATAATTCACCTTAGTGTAGAGGGTTCTGAGTTCTATAAATAGGGGGAGATTGTTGGGTATTGAACCCACAGTAACCCAGATTTGTATGATGTCACCCTTGAACTAAGATTAATTAAGTTGTATTTGATGTATTGTTTGAGTTATGTGTTTGCATGACTTAATTGCTAATTGTAGATCAATGTCAGTCTACAATGGGTGACCAAACACAGGACCATACAATGTAATCCCTCATTATGTGATCCATGGTGTTGACTAATGTGTAGCCTCTCTATTGGGATACATTTCATTTTTCAAGCACTTGGTTTGTTGGAGAAAGACATGTTGCTGATTCCATTGAAGAAGGAAAATCTTCATAAACCAAATTTTTCTAAGTGTTTCATTCGAGTAGAATTCTAGTACTCGAGTTTAATCTTTAGATGTACTCGAGTAAGTCTAGTCTGGATTTCGAGTAAAGGAAATGGATCTCGAGAAATTTGAAACTACTTCTCGAGTGGCCAAATCCATTACTCGAGTAGACTTCTTCTTTTTCTCGCGTTGATAGATTTTCCCTCTCAGAAATATTCTAAGTATTATACTCGAGTTGTCAAGTTCACCACTCGAGTAGATGAGCTCTTTGACTCGAGTAATAGAAGGAAAGTACTCGAGTAGTATTTACTTCACTCGAGTAGTGTAGTTCCTGTACTCAAGACGATTGTCTACTTCTCGAGAAGTCTAGTTCCAGCACTCGAGTAATCAGTTTTATCTCTCTGAATTTTCTCTAAGTCTTCTTCTCAAAATGTTCACTTCCACCTCTCAGGTAACATTTCTAGCACTCAAGCATCCCTCATTCCACTCGAGTGATTATGATTTTGTTCTGAAATTTCCTAAAGAGCTTCTTCTCGAGTGCTCTGATATTGTCCTCTAGAGAACTCATCTTAGAACTCGAGTAGTTCTTCTTTCACTCGAGTAATTCAGTCATTTTTCCAGAAAATGTCACTAAGTCCTAACATACGTGATTTTCAAATGACTTGACATTATTAGTCCACGTGGCCGTCATTAATGATAATTATGACTGTTAGGGAGATCTTATATAAGGTCTTGTCATTCCGACTAACTCTAAGAAGCATGTAAAGAGAAATATTCCAAGAATTCTGAATCGGTTTTCTCTTTCCTAAAAGGAATCCGCCACCGCTCATTGTGCAAATCACCAAGGGCTTTCATTCAATAAGATTCAGACAAGTTGACTTGTAGATCAAGATCATTCTTCAATCTCTTCATCTTCTCTTTGATCTTGTGAGTCAAGAAATTTCCAGATCAAGGATCCTGTCGTTCTTCTTCAAAATTCTCTGACTGTGCCGCAAAGTTGAAGAAGGAAGACCTAGGCAGAAATTTCCAGATCTGAGAAAAATAAACTGTTTGTATTTCTTATTTCAACTTATTCTTGTAGGAGATTATTATCCGAGTGTAGGAGCTTTGTTCTCCGAGTTGTAGGAAGTTTTCATCTTCCGAGTGTAGATCCGTTTTGTGGATCGATTTGTAGGAACATTATTCCAAGGTGTAGGATTGGTTTCAATCCGAGAATAGTGGAGTAGCCAAGTCAAGTGCTTTGCTAGATTAGTGATTGGAAAGTGGATGTTCCCAAGGTTGGTGAACCACTATAAATCTCTATGTCCTATGTGATTGCTTGGTTGTTATTTTCTGTGCATAGATCGCTAAATTTTTTATTCCGCAAATAGCGCTCAAGTCACCTATTCACCCCCCTCTAGGTGATTTAGGTAAGACAACTAATAACTTCAGGACCAAATCTATAACTTCAATATCAAAGGAAGCAAACAGATCAGGATCATATCAAGAAGCAGTCACCCATTCCTTTCCTGCTGGTTGACTTGTTCTGAAACAATCTCTTTTGCTTCTATTAATTTTGTAAGATCTACCTGTAGATCTAAGTGTAGGGGAAACATTTTCTGTGAAATTGTAAACCTATGTTATAAAGGCTGAGGTAGGGTAGGGATTGCATGAGGTAAGAAAAGTGGGAATTTCTATAAGTTGTAGGGTAGAATTTGCCTGAGAAGTAGGAGTGTGGATACATTCTGAGGTAGAGTTCTTGGAAAGAACTTGAGGTGTAGGATCTTCATGATCTGAGTGGTAAGACTTTGAAAGTGATGGGGATAGATCTTAACTTAACTAATTAGAGTAAAATCACAGCACAAAATAAAGTAAGAAGATCAAGCAACACAGAAGACACAAGGATTAAAGTGGTTCCCCAACCTGGGTGCATCCACTCTTCTACCACCCTGGTAGGAATCCACTACAGGTTTTGATCAGGTGACTGCCACCAATGAGCTTTTGATCAGGTGCTCAAAAAACCAAACCTCAAGTCTTTTGGAAGTAGACTTGTGAATCAGGAATAACTTTTGAAGGGAGATGACAACCCTTTATACAGGAGGGGGGAAAGAGATGATGATGTCTTCTCTGTCAACAATCAAAGAGAAGACTTGTGGATAATCATGGTAGCAAATGGCTCCCAATGTGATGTAGAATGGTTCAGGGAAATCTGGAGCTTTGCTTTAGGGTGATAGGACTTCAAGCTTCTTAGCCTTGATCTGCAGAGATTCAGGAACTTCTTGACTGATATGTTGTTTGTTGTCCTTGAAGTATCCTGGAGAGTATAAGGAAGAAGAAGACTCTTGATATGAATGGATGTTCTTCTTCTGAATGATATAACTTCTCTGCTCTAGGGCTTCTTGTTGCTTCGGTGCTATTGCCCTGAGTGTTCTGCTTTTCCTCTGTGTGATTACTGCTTGTCGTGTTGTCTTTTTTCTCTGTTGCTATATCTCTAGTTATCTGTGTGTATGTTTGATATTTGAATTCCTTAGCTTTTATGACGGTAAAAACATTCCCGATAATGGTAATTGCTCCGGGAATCCATTAGCATTAACTCATGATTTAATCCATACTTAATGCAGCCTCCAAACGGCCATATTCATAGGAATATACGACATTAAATCTGAGAGCAATAATCTCCTTTAATTAAGCCTTAATTAATTCTGCCAACTGTAATTGATTGCGCAGAATTCGTTTACCAGAACTTTCGTCAAGTTGAGTGTCGAGTTCAGCGATCGTCGAACTGAGTTCGACATTCGTCGAACTCAACTGGATTTTGTCGAGCTGAACATCTTGCTTGATCTGAGTTCGTCGACCTGAGTTTAGTTCGTCGACTTTAGTTCGACGTTCGTCGACCTGAGGTTGAAGTTCGTCGAGCTCAGTTTCTTTCGTAATTCGTCAAGCTGAGAGAACTGTCTTGAGTGTCGACACATGTCCTGTATGTCGACACAGCTAACTTCTGGTGTTAATCTTGAGTGTGTCGACACAAGTCCTGTGTGTCGACACAGCTGACTTCTGGTGTCGACACAATACTGCCGACAGTTGTTCTTGTGTGTCGACACAATTCCTCTGTATGTTGACATAACCTTTCTGAAGTCTCGACACAGTTCCCTCTGGTGTCGACACAACCTTGCTTGAGTCTTTGGCAGTTTGTTGAAGGCTGATCTTTGTGTTGTTGATTCTTGGACTAGACTGTAGAAGTAAACCTATGACCCATGACTATACATTTTGGGTCAGTCTAAGCAAACCTAATAGTGATCCTTGCCCAAATCAGAACTAGGGTTCCAACAATCTCCCCCTATCTGGGTGAGGACACTATTTACATAAAAAAACAAATAAAAAAACAAAGAAAAAACAATCTGCTTGAATTATAAGGTTTTCAGCAGATGTACATGGGTGCTTTAAAACAAAATAAACAAACTCCCCTATTTACTTTTCCTTGCCCAAAATTCCTTGCCCAAATCTGAGTAGACTTTATAATCTGTTAGAGTAGTTAGTCCCTCTACTGCTATAGCCTTTTTCAAACAATCTCTCAGTATACAGCCACTGATATATCCTTGATATTGGCTGAGACAATTGATTTTGAGTACTGTCAAATAACACTGCTTCATTGTGGTAAAGCATGACTTGTCCTGCAAAGAGAGGTTAGAAGTTCTGGACCCAGATTACCTTGGGTCCTGGTTCTCTTTTATAATAATTAGAAATAAAGAGCATTTAGGTTGATCCTTGTATCCAAATGGATGATATTTCGTAGGAGGGATTATCCACTCAGTGAAAGGATTTTTAAAATGCTGACCTTGATTATAATTATGAAAGGGACAAAAGATTTTGTTCTTAAATCTTGAGTTCGACGAATTAAAGTACTTTCGTCGAGCTGAGGTCGACGAATGGTATTGAGTTCGTTGAGCTCTGTTCGCAGAATGACTTGCTGAATACCATTTTTGTCGATCTCTATTCGATGAATAGTATTTATTTTGTCGAGCTCCGTTCGACGAATTATGTTGAACTAAGGTTTTCTGAAGATTTTTATATTCTTGCAATTCTTAGAATTTTCATTTATCACCTCTAATTTTTCTTTATCTTTAAGTGATTCTAATGAGGCTATTTGTTTAGAAGTATTTTTTAAATCTTCTTTGAGTTTCATATTTTCAGAAGATAAGTTATATACTTTCTCTTTAAGAATGTTTATTTCTTTTTCAGATTGAATTAATTTGTTACATAGGATTTTAAAGTCTTCCGATGAAAGATCAAGGGTTGAGATTACCTGATCTTCTTCTTCTGATTCACACTTTGAGTCTTCTTCAGAGTATGTTTCTGCATCAGTGTTGATGCAAGAAGCATTTATTGCCATTAGGCAAAATTTTCTTGCTCCTGCTTCTTCTTCATCTTCAGTTGTGCAGGATGAAGCATCTGAGTCACTCCAGGTTGCAACTTTAAGGTTTCTTTCTTTAGCTGATCCTGCAGCCAATGCTGTGAGAGAGTCCCACATCTCTTTTGCCCATGAACATTCAGCAAGTTCCTCAAAAATGTCATCATACATTGATTGTGCCAGGATGTTCATTGCTTGTACATCAACAATCTTCATCTTTTTCTGGGCATCTGTCCATTGAGATGATGGAACAACATTTGTATTTGTTGTTGCCTGATGTTGAGTTGGACCTGACAAAATAGATTTAAAGATTTTTTCATTAATGGAGTCCATATAAAATCTAATCCTTGTTTTCCATAGTACAAACTTATCAAGATTGCATATAGGTAGTGTGGTGCTTGAAAAGTCTTCAATTTGTGCCATGATAAACTCTAAAGATATTGAAGATCTATCAGATCGTTTTGGTTCAGGTGTTAGCCTGTACAACCTTAAAAACCTGGTTGTCTAAAAATAACCAACCTGGCTCTGATACCAATTGAAAGTGATGGGGATAGATCTTAACTAAACTAATTAAAGTAAAATCACAGCACAAAATAAAGTAAAAAGATCAAGCAACACAAAAGACATAAGGATTAAAGTGGTTACCCAACCTGGGTACATCCACTCTTCTACCACCCTTGTAGGAATCCACTACAGGTTTTGATCAGGTGACTGCCACCAATGAGCTTTTGATCAGGTGCTCAAAAAACCAAACCTCAAGTCTTTTGGAAGGAGACTTGTGAACCAGGAATCACTTTTAAAGGGAGATGACAACCCTTTATACAGGAGGGGGAAAGAGATGATGATGTCTTCTCTGTCAACAATTAGTGGGAAGACTTGTGGATATTGATGTTAGCAAATGGCTCCCCCTGTGATGTAGAATGGTTCAGGGAAATCTGGAGCTTTGCTTCATGGTGATAGGCCTTCAAGCTTCTTGGCCTTGATCTGCAGAGATTCAGGAACTTCTTGACTGATATGTTGTTTGTTGTCCTTGAAGTATCCTGGAGAGTATAAGGAAGAAGAAGACTCTTGATATGAATTGATGTTCTTCTTCTTATGAATGATATCACTTCTCTGCTCTAGGGCTTCTTGTTGCTTCGGTGCTATTGCCCTGAGTGTTCTGCTTTTCTTTGTGATTACTGCTTGTCATATTGTCTCTTTTCTCTGTCGCTATGTCTCTGGTGATCTGTGTGTATGTTTGACATTTGAATTCCTTAGCTTTTATGATGGTAGAAACATTCCCGATAATGGTAATTGCTCCGGGAATCCATTAACATTAACTCCTGATTTAATCCATACTTAATGCAGCCTCCAAACAGCTATATTCATAAGAATATACGACATTAAATTTAAGAGCAATAATCTCATTTAATTAAGCCTTAATTAATTCTGCCAACTGTAACTGATTGCGCAGAATTCGTCGACCAGAACTTTCATCAAGTTGAGTGTCGAGTTCAGCGATTGTCGAACTGAGTTCGACATTCGTCGAACTCAGCTGGATTTTGTCGAGCTGAATATCTTGCTTGATCTGAGTTCGTCGACCTGAGTTTAGTTCGTCGACTTTAGTTCGACATTCGTCGACCTGAGGTTGAAGTTCGTCGAGCTCAGTTTCTTTCATAATTCGTCGTGCTGAGAGAACTGTCTTGAGTGTCGACACAGGTCCTGTGTGTCGATACAGCTAACTTCTGGTGTTGATCTTGAGTGTGTCGACACATGTCCTGTGTGTCGACACAGCTGACTTCTGGTGTCGACACAATGGTGTCGACAGTTGTTCTTATGTGTCAACACAATTCCTCTGTGTGTCGACATAGCCTTTCTGAAGTGTCGACAAAGTTCCCTCTGATGTAGACACAACCTTGCTTGAGTCTTTGGCAGTTTGTTGAAGGCTGATCTTTGTGTTGTTGATTCTTGGCCTAGACTGTAGAAGTAAACCTATGACCCATGACTATACATTTTGGGTCAGTCTAAGCAAACCTAATAGTGATCCTTGCCCAAATAAGAACTAGGGTTCCAACAGACTTGTAAATTCTGAGTTATAGGAGCTAGCTGGGCTCTGAGCTGTAAGATCTAAGGATCTTAGTAAATGAAGAAGAAGGTGTTTGGCCGAATATAGTTGATTGCTAGATCGGCAAAGGGGGAAGTGGTTGTACCCATAAATTGGGGAACCACTACAAACTATGTGTACTATGCTGTGTATGCTGTGTTTGGTATGCTGTGATAGTTCTAGATTGCCTTTAAGATTATCTTATTTATCAGGCAGTGATATTTAACTGAAAAAAAGTATATCTCTGAATTAAAAAGATAGCTAAGATTCAAATTGGACCTATTCACCCCCATCTAGGTCACACTCAATCCTAAAACAAACATTTACAATTGGTATCAGAGGGAGGTTCACTGAAAAAAGGCATAACAGCCTAGTGAGAATCAAAAGGATTGGAAATAAACATATAATATGGCTCAGAGGGAAAATAATTTCATCAAGCACCATGTCTGCTCCAAAGAAAATTTTGGAATATAGAAGGAGAGAGTCAGATTATTCATGGAGGCAGAAGATCCAAGAATTTATATCACAGTGATTGAAGGACCTTTCATTCCCATGAAAGTGTCAGTTCTTGATGCAAACATCAAGGCATCCAAGACTTACATGGAGATGGATAAGGATGAAATCATTGTAGCCTCTATGGACAAGAGAGCTCAGAATATTATAGTGAGTGCAATAGATGATTCCACTTTTCAAAATTTGATTCATTGTAAAACATCAAAAGAAATGTGAGAGCCACTGATTGTTGAAGCCAAAAATGACCTCTATGGAGTTCGGGGTCCCAAAAGAGGGGTGACCGCATACCTACTACCCTCACGCGAACGATCTAGGCACAAGATTAGGAACATAAGGGATAGACTCAATGTCTCAGTGTGGAGGACCCACCACATACCCAGAAGACTAACAAACTCTTCCCCTCCCAAGCCAAAGACTGAGCTAAGACACCTTCGGAGGGCGCTCTTGGCCGACCGGAACATCTAAGGAGGATCTCAAGAACAACTCTCTCCTATCCAGATGTGTCTCCTTGGGTCTACACAAAATGCTTCTCACCCGCCCTACTAATGGCGCAATCTCGCCGAGCAATTCTACGACACGCTGCCGAAGTTGGGCCACTAACAGCGTAATTCTGCTATTCTAAAAGGATGTCAACAGGCCATCAGGGGCTTCCCGGCAACTATACCTCGGGGCCCCCACGGGGCGAGCTGTTCACGAGCACACCACTCGCCCACGACTGAAGAAGTAAACTACACATACACAGAGTGTAACATCCCATTTTCGGCTAGACCCCTAGGAGTCGGTCTGCCGTGACAGAAATCCCGTAAACCACAGAGATTGACCGTAATCGAACTAAAAAAAGGTTCAGGCACGACGGCTAGCCGAAGACGCAATCCTCCGAAGTCCATCGACTGAAATCCTGAGTCACGGGGTGGTCACACCCGTGACCGGCCCATCATGCCCGTGACTTCCTTCGATGGTCGACGAAATCAGGAAGCTGATCGCCGAGCTCAGAACTCATGTCATGGGTTGGTCACGCCCGTGACAGGCCCGTCACGCCCGTGACCTAGGGCGTGACGCCCCAACCGACTGTCGATGATCGGCGCTAGACGATCGTCGAGCGGTGTTTGAATAAGTACACGGCCACGTCACGGGCGTGTCGTATCTGACACGGGCATGACACAGAGCGTGTCTCTCTGTTTGACGATCGGTGCTCGACGATCGTCAAGCGGTGTTTGAGTGAGTACACGGCCGTGTCGTATCTAACACGGGCGTGACACGGGGTGTGTCTCTCTGTTCGATGATCGGCGCTCGACGATCGTCGAGCGGTGTTTGAATCTCAGGCCCGTCATGCCCGTGACAGGCCCGTCATGCCCGTGATAAACGTGTCATGCCCGTGACATGGGGGGTGACCCGTGAACCGACGCCGAAAATCGGTCGTCGACTCGAGAATGAGGAATGGACTAATGTCATGCCCGTGACTGGCCCGTCACGCCCGTGACAAATGCCGAAATGTCAGTCAGGCTGGAAATTACTTTAACACATGCCACAATTAACTCTGATTATGGGAAGTTACACCAGGAGTATTTATGGGTCGTTTTCTTCTCTAATTACTTAATAAAAAGAGGAAGTGTTGACCAAATGAGAAATCGCCACCTGGACACATCTTTTCATCTTCCACCTTTTCCTCTCCCTCCACCATAACTGAAATATTATTAAGAGGAGAGCCATCATGGCCATAAATGATTTACCCTTTCCCCCTCCCCACTTGGTGATCTATAAAAGGTCCCTTAGGGCAAGATGAGAAGTTTACACTCTTGACCAAATGGATTAGAGTTGTTGTTCTTGCTGTAGGAGAAGTTCGACAACGCCACCACCGCGCCATGACAACCCGACGTTCATCTCGCCTCCAAACCGCGAACAAGGTCCTCCTCTACTTCTTCTTTTATGGGTAGATCTTAGGATCTTAGAAAGGAAGTTCGTGCTCAACGGAGCCGGACCTATCTTGCGTTTTCATGAAAAAACCATGAAAAATATATTTTCTGGTTCGCCGGAAACCGCCACCTCCGGCGGCCAATCCACCGCCGACCGATAGCCATCGCCTCGACGGAGGTGGTGGTGGTGGTGGCTGGCCAGGGCAGTGACCGGACGGCCGACGACGGATCGGGGAAGAGAAACAGGAAATATAAGTTTTCTGAGTTCAGGTTTTCGGGTTCTATAGAATATGAATAGTAAAAACATTTTTTATAATATAAAAATTATGTATATAATATATAAGGAAAAGATACATTAAATGGGCACATATTGATGCTGCAAAACGAGACACTTAGAGGCCGCTTTAGGACAAATTGCCAGTCACGAAAGTTGTAGCCCTTCGAGTCTAGATTAATTTACAATTAATTTCAACTCGTTTGGGTAAGTGGTTTGACCGCAAACCCGTTTTAGTGGGGGCTGTAGCTAGAGTTGGGTAGAAACTAAAATGAATGCCTACTCTTCGTCCCTTGTCCAAATGACCTGAAATTTGGTCAGGGGGTTACCCCTAGCCATACCTAGAGGCTGTCCAAAAATGTAAATTTTTGGAGATACTTTGCCTTAGAATTTGTTTTAATTTAGTAAAGTTAGAGTAATTTATTTAAGTGGTCAAATGACCTCCAAACCCTTCCAAATTTTGGTGAGTGGTCCCTGGCTATAAAACCTACTTTGTACAAAATTCCAACTCATTTGGATGAGTTTTGGGTGGGAAATCACCTATCCTTAACTAGGCATTAATGAGGCATTTGAGTAAAAAGTGCACTAAGAGTTTGGAATGGTCAAATCATCTCAACAGAGGCTGATATTTTGACCACTGACTTAGAAGGGTTATTATAACCCACTTGGAGAAAAAATGGTGTGGTTTAGGGTTGATTTACCCTAGGATCCAAACTCAAACCCTAAAGGGAGGGTTTTGAGGGTTGTGAAGGACATGGGGGCAAATGCCCTCGTATTTCCTTGAAACTCAGTAGAGTCGACGTTAGCATAATATAAATCATCTGGATGGAATCTCGGAGGATTTGGAGATAGGTAGAGACTTCAAAATCCTAACCTTATTTTTAGGTTAAAATCTCAAATGAGTAAAATCAGTCACTAAACATTATTTAAAAGCTGTGAAACTTGGGTAGAGTGAGTTTTGGAATGGGCAGAACCTATAGCAATTTTACTGGAATTTTATGATGTTTATTTCTAGCACTTCATTCGTAAAGTTTGATATAGCCCTAACTGACGTTTTAATTATTTAGATCTTTCTGTTCACTAAAACCCCATGAAATCATGGTAGTAAGTGTTTTAGGTCAGAATGGTTGCTCCTGAATTTTTGTATAATTTTTAGTTGAGTAAATCTAGTACTTCATTCACAAATGTTAAAAAGGGGATTTATGATTAAAAACTTAATTATGGATGGTATTGCTGTTGAAAACTTATGAGACTTAGGAATTGAGATTTTCAGGCCATTATATGCTTGTAGACATTTATTCATGATTTTTGGAATCTTATTTATGGCACTTTCTTTACAAGTCCAACTTATGGAGATTTTTGATAATTAATTTATTCAGGGATTAATACTTGCTGAAAAATTATGAAACTCGGCCAATGCTATTTTTATGGTTGTATCTGCATTGTATAATTAATTTATAATTTCTGGATGGATATTTTCTGTACTTGATTCATAAATAACGAAAGATAGAAAGTATTGCTAAAATAGTTTTAGTGCCTTTTTATGATAGAAAAATTGTGGTACTTTGGATTTACCATATTGAGATAACATAATATTTATAATAATTTTGTTGGACATCTTTCATGAGTACTTAGGGTAGTTCATGTTCAAACCGGTAGCCCTTGGAATTTTTGAGGAAATTAATTAAATGTCGAATAAATTAGGAAAAATTATAATTTTCCTATTATAGGCTAATTATATCATGATATACCTCCAGTAAATAAGTTAGGGCATTTGGATGAGTATTGGATCATTTCCTATCCGGTTCGACATATAACATAGGATAGTCTGCAATTAGCAATTTGAGTTAACAGTCATAGGATATGATGGGGCACAACGTTGGAGTTAGTTAATCTGCTGAATTGAATGGATGTGAAATTGTTCACCATATAAGGATGGGCAGGTTGGTGAGAAGTGGTTTTGGCTAGAGTTAAGAGGTGCTCGGGTTCGACGAAAGATCGTCTTTCCCGAAGAGAGGAAGGTTAAAAATCACACCAGGTTAGTCTATCGTAACACGAGAAGGTAATGGGTAAGGGAATCAACCAATAAAAATAATAAGTACCTTGCGAAAGGGAATGATGGGCGTAATCCCATCATAGTTCCTAGTGCCCCTTGAGAGCCCTTCACAGGGAATACCAGGGGCAGTCCTGGGTTAACGTAAACTGTGTTAACAAGCTGAAAAGAGTAACTTAGTAATTAGGGTTGCACATTTCACGAACACAGATAGCACAGGAAGATAGTTGGGAGCTTCAGCTTGGATGGTTAAGAGACAGACGTTTTGGTCCGGAGAGCTTCGGTTCAGATGTTAAGAGACGGACGTTTTTGTCCGGGGTGATTCGGCTCGGTTTTTGAATACGTTAAATTTTCATGTGCATAAAAGGAAAGAAAATTAAGGTGGTGGGTCTTCGGTATTGGAGGGTCGATGCACCGATGCCAATACACTGACTCGGCAAGAGTGGTTAGCACTTTGCCAACAGAAGTCCGGTGCGTCAGCCGGCAAGAGTACGCAGGAGTCCGCTTCGTGCACCAAGCGTTGAGGCGTACAATAGGTCTGATTGGTAGTGCTTTACTGGTTTAGAGGTGGGCGAGGCCCAACCCACCACTTCCGTCTGCCACTACGGAGGTATCCTGGGAGGTTACGACTCCAGAAAGGGGGAACTAAAGGTCTGTGTGCACAGAGTCGGGTGTGTGTGTTACACTTGCATGTTCCATCATACCCACTCGCATGTCATAGCATAATCGTTTATTTAACCCCTGACACCTAAGGTATAAGTGGAATGAGACGCTTATACATTAGGACTTGCAAAACGACCCCTTGGTCTATAAGCTTGTGTGGGCAAGTTTATAAATTAAGGTCAATTTTGATATATATATATATATATATATATATATATATATATATATATATATATATATATATATATATATATATATATCTATATATTGCTGTTTGATAACCGACACCCAAACGTATAAATTGGTACGAGACTTTTTATACGATGGGAGCCTTGCCGAAGACCCCTTGGCTTATGTGTTCTCACATAAGTGAAGGTTACTTTTCATATTTCATCTTATTGCCATTATTTATTATAGAATTACTAGATTAGTTCCGCTGCCACCTGTTTCTTTTGATTTATTCTCCACCTTCATGTCCTTCCCTTTCTTCCTCTCCGCTCGGTACTTAGGAGCCATGGGGGAAGGGGTAGGGGATGATAGGGCTTAGTCTTTATGACTAACAGTTTTCAAACCATACTTTTTAGGGAATCGTAGAGCCCAGCACGGGGGAGCAACCCCAGAGATCGGTGTGCTTGGAGATGGAGCAGTCTAGCTCCGGAGTTCATACAGTCGGGACTGTAAGTCTCGACCTTGAGTAGATGTTCTGTTTTGCTTCTACATGAGTGATTTATAGTGAGGACATGATGTTCCGGGCACAAGCCCGTATTTTGGTACTCTGATATATTATTCTGTGGACGCTCCCTTCGTGTATATTATTATATGATATGTGATTTTCTTTGGACTTACATGTATATTCTCTTGTACTTCTACTTTAGTGATCAATAAGGCTGACAGAATCGGCATTTTGTAGTGACGATCTTCCCGGGAGCGAAGGTGTCACTGCAAAGCGGCGGTTCTGGGCATAAGACCCCAAGGTTTGAACGAAAAAAGGGGGTCTTACAAGTGGTATAAGAGCAAACGTCGATCGAAAAGTAACAGTCCACAACCCCTGGGTCACCCCCGCGCGAGTTTAGTTTGGGGACAAACTAAGCAGCGAAGGCAGTGGTGTGCCCATATGGGGATCACATATAAATTGTCCATTTTTAGTAAAGATTGAACGTTTTCTCATTATGGATTTTGTTACGCAGCCTTCAACACAGCCTACTCCACCGGTCCCCACTCCTTTCCTTCAGTCAGACATGGGGCAGACTCTTACAGCTATCCTTTAGGCCTTCCAGACTCAACAGGCTCCGGCTCCGCAGCCAAACCCGGGGGCCAACTAGTTGAGCATCTTCCGAGGACTTTCTCCCCCATCCTACTTAGGGACAGAATCGGTAGTTCGGATGGAAGAGTGGCTGGATATTATGTACGAAATGTTGAGCGGGATACGGTGCCCCTGGGAGGAGAGGGTGGCCTTGGTTGTCTCTTGCCTGGAGTCCCATGCTAAGAGGTGGTGGAAGATGCTCCTAGACACGACGTTTGCCGACAAGGAGGTAGCGGAAATTACCTGGGAAGAGTTCTGGGCCGCGCTGCTGCAGCATTTTGTTCCGCAGTCGGCCAGGGATGAGTTGGAGGAGTGGTTCTTACAGCTGAAGCGGGGCACCAGGACGGTGGTGGAGTACCATCGGGAGTTCGACCATTTAGCATATGCAGATTCTTACCAGCTAGACGAAGCAGGGTACATCAGGAGCTTTTATAAGGGCCTGAAAGAGGAGTTGAGGGAGGCCTTGTTGTTTGTATCCGACGGGCCTATCTACCGGATTTTGGAGATGGAAAAGAGGATTGAGGTTGATTGGCACACCACTCTGGGCCGGAAGCGGCAAGCGGAGGATTAGGGCCAGAGAGCCAGAAATGATCAGCGGCGAGGTCCTATACCAGATGGGAGAAGGACAGAGGACCAGCCTCATCAGGAAGTGAGGCAGGATCCGAGGGAGCAGGTGATATTGACCCCTCAACCTCTTCGGATGCAGGAGATGCCGAGACCCGGGGGTATGGCGTATCCCCTGCCAGAGTGCTTCCATTGTCATCAGATTGGGCACCTCCGAAGAAACTGCCCCATGAGGGGGGCACCACCTCCAGCACCACAGGGTGGCCGACCTACTCAGCATTTCGGAGGCCGAGGTCGTGGCCGAGGACGTGGATACCAGGGAGGGGATCGTAGACAAGAAAGAGAGCAGGTGTATGCTTTGGACCTGGCACAGCCTCGGAACCCAGAGCAGGTCATAGCAGGTACGCCCAGATGTTTAATTATTTAAATAGAATCCCCTTTCTCAGTTGTCAAATTGGTAGAACTACACTAGGTAGAATAACTAGGAAAGAAAACCCGTTATAGAATACTAAGACATTTAACCGTCCCAGGTATAGTCTTCATCAGCGGTAAGCCCGCCTATACTCTGTTCGATACGGGTGCCTCGCACTCATTTGTGTCGGAGGACTTTCTGGAAGGTCTGGAAGGAGTGGAGCGGTTCACAGACCTGATGAGGAGGGTGCGTCTACCCGACGGATCGGAGCTAATCACCTTTGCCCACTGCAACATAGAGGCGGAGATTGGCGGGAAGTCATTCGAAGTATCTGCAACGATCCTAAGGATGCCAGTCTTCGAGCTGATCTTGGGCAAGTCATGGTTGCACTGGAACCATGCCCAGATTGATTGCCAAGCAAAGAGTGTCACCGTGAGGCATAGGGACTCAGTCATTATCATCGAAGGTAAAAGATCTACATCTCATATACTCTTATCTTAAGTACAGGCCGTTAAGGCCCATCTGCAGGGAGAGGAGGTTTATCAGATTCTTTTTGAGATGACGGAGGCCAAGGGGTCTGTGGCAGACATTATGGTGGTGCGAGATTTCGCTGACGTCTTTCTAGAGAAACTGCCAGGACTACCTCCGCACCGAGAGCAGGACTTCCAGATACAGCTTGTGCCGGGGACCAAGCCGGCATCAAGGTCTCCTTACCGTATGGCCCCGAAGGAGTTGGCAGAGTTCCGAAGTCAGTTGCAGGAACTAGTAGAGGCAGGGTTTGTCCGGCCAAGCTCTTCACAGTGGGGAGCCCCGGTGCTATTTGTCAAGAAGAAGGACGGAAGTCTCCGCTTGTGTATTGATTACCGAGAGCTGAACAGATTGACAGTCCGGAATACATAACCGCTGCCACGGATTGACGAGTTGTTCGACCAACTGGAAGGAGCGTATTTCTTCTCAAAACCTGATTTGAGGTCGGGCTATTACCAGCTACAAATTCGAGAGGAGAACATTCCAAAGACCGCCTTCAGTAGTAGGTACGGACTGTTCGAGTTTACAGTGATGCCATTCGGGCTCACGAATGCACCATCGGCGTTCATGACCCACATGAACCAGGTTTTCAAGGAGTATCTAGATGTGTTTGTCATTGTGTTTATCGATGACATCCCCATCTACTCGAGAACGGAGGAGGAGCACACTTGCCATCTGACACTGACCCTACAGAGACTGTGGGAGAATCATTTATATGCAAAGTTCAGCAAATGTCAGTTCTGGTTGAAGGAGGTGGGCTTCCTAGGCCATATTATCAGTGGAGCCGGGTTGGCAGTGGATTCGGCAAAGATTCAGGCAGTTTGGGATTGGCCGCAGTTGAAGACAGCCACCGACGTACGAAGTTTCCTAGGACTTGTCGGTTATTACCGGAAATTTGTGGAGGGATTCTCTCGAATTGCCCTCCCACTCACATCTGTGACGAAGAAGGAGGTACCTTTCGTTTGGACCCCGCAGTGACAGGCGGCTTTTCAGGAGCTGAAGGATCGACTCACCTCGGCTCCCATACTTGCTCTCCCCTCGGGGAGAGAAGGATTTCAGGTCTACATCGACGCTTCCTACCAGGGTATGGGAGCTGAACTGAAGCAGAAGGGCCATGTGATTGCGTATACGTCTCGCCAGTTTAAGAAGCACGAGCAGAACTACCCGGTGCATGACCTTGAGATTGGAGCAGTCATTTTTGCTTTGAAGGTCTGGCGCCACTATCTTTATGGAATCCACTGAGACATCTACTCCAACCACAAGAACTTGAAATATGTGGACACACAGAAGGAGATGAATATCAGGCAGAGGCGCTGGGTCGAGTTCTTAGCGGATTAATAGTATGAGATGCACTACCATCCAGGGAAGGCAAATGTGGTGGCCAATGCGTTGAGTCGGAGAGCTGCCACTTCCGAAGCTGGGCCCCAGGTTATGTCTATGGAGCTGGTGAGGAGATTGGAGGATATCCACATCACACTGATGTCGTCCGAGGACCCCGAGCTTTACATGGAGTATTTAGCTGCGATGAGTACTACAGACGATATCCAGGACCGAGTTAGAGATGGGCAGAGACGGGATGCCAAATTGGAGCAGAAATTCTGGGCCTTGGAGAACGGTGTAGCAGGGGATAACACGATTAGGGACGGTGTGGTATGCTTTAGAAGTCGGACTTATATACTGGAAGGAGGTCAGGTCCGGGATGATATCATGGCGGAGGCCCACCACAGCAGATACTCGGTGCACCCGAGGATTATGAAGATGACTGCGGACTTGAAAAAGACTATGTACTGGCCAAACATGAATAAGGATATCACACAGTTTGTGACCCACTGTGAGGCGTGCCAGCTAGTGAAGGTGGAGTGTAAAAACCCCACAGGATTGTTGCAATGACTCCCGGTACCGGAGTGGAAGTTTGAAGACATCGCAATGGACTTTATTCATGGACTTCCCCGATCACGGACGGGAAACGAGTCGATTTGGGTCATCGTCGATCGGTTGACGAAGGTGTCCAGATTCATTCCGTTCAGGAAGGATGACTCTATGGGAGTACTAGTGCGGAGATTTGTGGAGCAGTTCGTTCGATATCACGGGGTCCCCAAGACGATCGTGTCTGATCGAGATGGCCGGTTCACTTCCAGGGAGTGGAGATCCGTGTAGACTTACTCAGGCACACGATTGACCTTCAGCACCGCATTCCATCCCCAAATGGATGGGCAGACGGAACGCACCAATTGGACGCTGGAAGATCTTTTAAGGCTATGCATTTTGGACCGCGGGGAACCATGGGAGAAGCTCTTACCCCTGGTCGAGTTCTCCTATAACAACAGCTACCAGTCCAGCACCAGGATGGTGCCTTACGAAGCCTTGTATGGAAGGAAATGCAGGACCCCGCTTTCTTGGATTCAGGACGAGGATTTGAAGGCATTGGTATCAGATTTTGTTGAAGACACTGAGGCTCAGGCGAGGCTGATCAGGAACAGGATGTTAGAGGCACAGAGCAGACAGGCTAAGTACTATGACGCCCGACATCGTCAGGTGGAGTTTCAGGTGGGGGACCGAGTGTTTTATAAGATCCGGCCCATGCATGGAGTTTCACGGGTGCGTGGTCGGAGAAAGAAGCTCAGCCCTAGGTATATGGGCCCTTACAGGATCCTGGAGCGGATCGGGGCCCTAGCCTACATGTTGGAGTTGCCACTAGAGCTGGCAGCTCTGCACGACGTCTTCCACATTTCTTCGCTAAGGAGGGCTCTACTATGCCCGGAGCTGCAGATTCTGACCACCGAAGGGCCGGTAGCTTCAGACCGGTCTGTTCACTTGGAGCCGGTTCGGATCGATGACAAAGGAGTACTGATCTTGCACCGCAAGAAGATCCCCTTAGTCAAGGTTCTGTGGAGGAACCACGATCAGGAGGAGCACACCTGGGAACCGCAGGACCTAATGAGGCAAAAACACCCGGAGTTGTTCAGTCAGGTATACCTAACCACCTCTCGGTATACTATAAATTACCTTCTTGTATTGAACCAGTAGGACTAGATAAGGGAAATTGAGAACCTAGCCATGTGCACTCAGTCAGGAAAGTAGGGGCTAATCTTTTGTTTATTGGGATATTACCTTCGTTTATTGAACAAGTAGTCTCTTCGACTCAATAGGAAAACCATATGGGATGTTACAAGTTTACTTTATTCCGGTAGAAATCCCCGTAAGCTTAACCTCAATTTTGGGGATGAAATTTTTGTTTTGTTTATTGGGATTTGTAACATCTCATTTCCGGCTAGACCCCTAGGAGTCGGTCTGCCATGACAGAACCCCCGTAAACCCCAGAGATTGATCGTAACCGATCTAAAAATAGGTTCAGGCACGACGTCTAGCCGAAGACGCAATCCTCCGAAGTCCGTCGACTGAAATCCCGAGTCACGGGTTGGTCACGCCCGTGGCCGGCCCGTCATGCCCGTGACTTCCTTCGATGGTCGACGAAATCAGGAAGCTGATCGCCGAGCTTAGAACTCATGTCACGGGTTGGTCACGCCCATGACAGGCCCGTCACGCCCGTGACCTAGGGCGTGAAGCCCCCACCGACCGTCGACAATCGGCGCTCGAAGATCGTCGAGCGGTGTTTGAATGAGTACATGGCCGTGTCACTGGCGTGTCGTATCTGACACGGTCATGACACAGAGCGTGTCTCTCTGTTCGACGATCAGTGCTCGACGATCGTCGAGCGGTGTTTGAGTGAGTACACGGCCGTGTCACGGGCATGTCGTATCTGACACGGGCATGACACGGGGCGTGTCTCTCTGTTCGACGATCGGCGCTCGATGATTGTCGAGCGGTGTTTGAATGACAGGCCCGTCACGCCCGTGACAGGCCCGTCATGCCCGTGACAAACGTGTCATGCCCGTGACATGGGGGGTGACCCGTGAACCGACGTAGAAAATTGGTCGTCGACTCGAGAATGACGAATGGACTAATGTCACGCCCGTGACAAGACCGTCACGCCCGTGACAAATGCCGAAACGTCAGCCAGGCTGGAAATTACTTTAACACATGCCACAATTAACTCTGATTATGGGAAGTTACACCAGGAGTATTTATGGGCCGTTTCCTTCTCTAATTACTTAATAAAATGAGGAAGTGTTGTCCCAATGAGAAATCGCCACCTGGACACATCTTTTCATCTTCCACCTTTTCCTCTCCCTCCACCATTACCGAAATATTATTAAGAGTAGAGCCTTCATGGCCATAAATGCTTTACCCTTTCCCCCTCCCCACTTGGTGATCTATAAAAGCCCCCTTAGGGCAAGATGAGAAGTTTACACTCTTGAACAAACGGATTAGAGTTGTTGTTCTTGCTGTAGGAGAAGTTCGGCAATGCCACCACCGCGCCATGACAACCCGACGTTCATCTCGCCTCCAAACCGCGAACAAGATCCTCCTCTACTTCTTCTTTTATGGGTAGATCTTAGGATCTTAGAAAGGAAGTCCGTGCTCAATGGAGCCGGACCTATCTTGCGTTTTCATGAAAAAACCATGAAAAATATATTTTTGGGTTCGCCGGAAACCGCCACCTCCGGCGGCCAATCCACCGCCGACCGATAGTCATCGCCTCGACGGAGGAGGTGGTGGTGGTGGCTGGCCAGGGTAGTGACCGGACGGCCGGCGACGGATCGCGGAAGAGCTACAGGAAATATAAGTTTTCTGAGTTCAAGTTTTCGGGTTCTGTAGAAGATGAACTGTAAAAAAAATTATAATATAAAAATTATGTATATAATATATAAGGAAAAGATACATTAAATGGGCACATTTTGATGCTGCAACATGAGACACATAGAGGCCGATTTAGGACAAATGGCCAGTCACGAAAGTTGTATCCCTTTGAGTCTAGATTAATTTAAAATTAATTTCAACTCGTTTGGGTAAGTGGTTTGATCGCATCACCCGTTTTAGTGGGGGCTGTACCTAGAGTTGGGCAGAAACTTAAATGAATGCCTACTCTTCGTCCCTTGTCCAAATGACTTGAAATTTAGTCAGGGGGTTACCCCTAGACTTACCTAGATGCTGTCCAAAAATGGGAATTTTTGGAGATAATTTGCCTAAGATATCTGTTTTAAGTTAATAAAGTTAGAGGAATTTATTTAAGTGGTCAAATGACCTCCAAACCCTCCCAAATTTTGGTGAGTGGTCCCTGGCTATAAAACCTAGCTCTGTACAAAATTCCAACTCATTTGAATGAGTTTTGGGTAGGAAATAACCTATCCTTAACTAGGCATTAATGAGGCGTTTGAGTAAAAAGTGCACTAAGAGTTTGGAACGGTCAAATCACCTCAACAGAGGCTGATATTTTGACCACTGACTTAGAAGGGTTATTATAACTCACTTGGAGAAAAATGGTGTGGTTTAGGGTTGATTTACCCTAGGATCCAAACTCAAACCATAAAGGGAGGGTTTTAAGGGTTGTGAAGGACATGGGGTCAAATGCCCTCATATTTCCTTGAAACTCAGTAGAGTCGATGTTAGTATAATATAAATCATCTGGATGGAATCTCAGAGCATTTGGAGATAGGTAGAGACCTCAAAACCCTAACCTTAGTTTTAGGTTAATATCTCAAATGAGTTAAATCAGTCACTAAACATTATTTAAAAGCTGTGAAACTCGGGTAGAGTGAGTTTTGGAATGGGCAGAACCTATAGCAATTTTACTGGAATTTTATGATGTTTATTTCTAGGACTTCATTCGTAAAGTTTGCTATAGCCATAACTAACTTTTTAATTATTTAAATCTTTCTGTTCATTGAAACCCCACGAAATCTTGGTAGTAAGTGTTTTAGGTCAGAATGGTTGCTCCTGAATTTTTGTATAATTTTTAGATGAGTAAATCTAGTACTTCATTCACAAATGTTAAAAAAGTGTTTTATGGTTAAAAACTTAATTATGGATGATATTGCTTTTGAAAAATTATGAGACTTAGGAATTGAGATTTTCACACATTATATGCTTGTAGACATTTATTCATGATTTTTATAATCTTAGTTATGACACTTTCTTTACAAGTCCACCTTGTGGAGATTTTTGATAATTAATTTATTCAGGGATTAATACTTGCTGAAAAATTATGAAACTCGGCCAATGCTATTTTTAAGGTTGTATCTGCATTGTATAATTAATTTATAATTTTTGAATGAATATTTTCTGTACTTGATTCATAAATAACGAAAGATAGAAAATATTGCTAAAATAGTTTTAGTGCCCTTTTTATGATAGAAAAATTGTGGTACTTTGGATTTACCATATTAAGATAACATAATATTTATAATAATTTTGTTAGACATCTTTCATGAGTACTTAGGGTAGTTCATGTTCAAACCGGTAGCCCTTGGAATTTTTGAGGAAATTAATTAAATGCCGGATAAATTAGGAAAAATTATAATTTTCTGATTATAGGCTAATTATATCATGATATACCTCCAATAAATAAGATAGGGCATTTGGATGAGTATTGGATCATTTCCTATCCGGTTTGACATATAGCATAGGATAGTCTGCAATTAGCAATTTGAGTTAACAGTCATAGGATATGATGGGGCACAACGTTGGAGTTAGTTAATCTGCTGAATTGGATGGATGTGAAAGTGTTCACCATATAAGGATGGGAAGGTTGGTGAGAAGTGGTGTTGGCTAGAGTTAAGAGGTGCTCAGGTTCGACGAAAGTTCGTCTTTCCCGAAGAGAGGAAGGTTAAAAATCACACCAGGTTAGTCTATCGTAACACGAGAAGGTAAAGGGTAAGGGAATCAACCAATAATAATAATAAGTATCTTGCGAAAGGGAACGATGAGCGTAATCCCATCATAGTTCCTAGTGCCCCTTGAGAGCCCTTCACAGGGAATACCGGGGGCAGTCCTGGGTTAACGTAAACTGTATTAACAAGCTGAAAAGAGTAACTTAGTAATTAGGGTTGCACATTTCATGAACACAGATAGTACAAGAAGATAGTTGGGAGCTTCAGCTTGGATGGTTAAGAGACGGACGTTTTGGTCCGGAGAGCTTCAGCTCAGATAGTTAAGAGACGGACGTTTGGGTCCGGGGAGCTTCGGCTCGGTTTTTGAATACGATAAATTTGCATGTACATAAAAGGAAAGAAAATTAAGATGGTGGGTCTTTGGTATTGGAGGGTAGATGCACCGATGCCAATACGCTGACTCAGCAAGTGTGGTTAGCACTTCGCCAACAGAACTCCGCTGCACTAGCCGGCAAGAGTACGCAGGAGTCCATTTCGTGCACCAAGTGTTGAGGCGTACGATAGGTCTGACCGGTAGTGCTTTACTGGTTTATAGGTGGGCGAGGCCCAACCCACCGCTTCCGTCTGCCACTACGGAGGTATCCTGGGAGGTTACGGCTCCAGAAAGGGGGAACATAAGGTCTGTATGCACAGAGTCGTGTGTGTGTGTTGCACTTGCATGTTCCATCATACCCACTTGCATGTCATAGCATAATCGTTTCATTTAACCCCTGACAACTAAGGTATAAGTGGAATGGGACGCTTATACATTAGGACTTGCAAAACGACCCCTTGGTATATAAGCTTGTGTGGGCAAGTTTATAAATTAAGGTCAATTTTGATATATATATATATATATATATATATATATATATATATATATATTGCTGTTTGATAACCGACACCCCAACGTATAAATTGGTATGTGACTTTTTATAAGATTGGAGCCTTACAGAAGACCCCTTGGCTTATGTGTTCTCACATAAGTGAAGGTTACTTTTCATATTTCATCTTATTGCCATTATTTATTATAGAATTACTAGATTAGTTCCGCTGCCACCTATTTCTTTTGATTTATTCTCCACCTTCATGTCCTTCCCTTCCTTCCTCTCAGTTCGGTACTTAGGAGCCATGGGGGAAGGGGTAGGGGATGATAGGGCTTAGTCATTATGACTAACGGTTTTCGAACCACATCATTTTAGGGAATCATGGAGCCCTGCATAGGGGAACAGCCCTAGAGACCGGTGCGCTTACAGATGGGGCAGTCTAGCTCCGGAGTTCATACATCTGGGACCGTGAGTCTCAACCTTGAGTAGATGTTCTGTTTTGCTTCTGCATGAGTGATTTGTAGTGAGGACATGATGTTCCGGGCAAAAGCCCGTATTTTGGTACTCTGATATATTATTCTGTGGACACTCCTTTCGTGGAGATTATTATATGATATGTGATTTTCTGTGGACTTACATGTCTATTCTCTTGTACTGCTACTTTTGTGATCAATAAGGCCAGCAGAATCGGCATTTTGTAGTGATGATCTTCCCGGGCGTGAAGGTGTCACCGCAAAGCGGTGGTTCTGGGCATAAGACCCCAGGGTTTGAACAAAAAAAGGGGCTCTTACACAGAGCATCACATATATTATAAATAATTACAGGAATAGGAATTCCATACTTCGGAAAGCAGACCGGCAATATATGCAAAAATAGGCCTTTGAGGGCCGGCACAACTTTGGGCTTTAGCTCGCTACTCCCCGCTTAGTACTGCAACACCTGTACGCCCACGTCTCAAATGGCGGTAGCAGGCCAAACAAAGGTCGACTAAGAGCGACACAATAAAATCGCACCCACCCCTTTTTCGGGGGCTGTGGCGCGCATTCCCTGCAAATGGATACTATACAGCTTCGTCGGAGTCTTCTCCGGGAACCCCAGAACATCATAAATCCGGCTCACATGTCCGGATGGGCTTCACACAGCATGCCTAAACCTGTACTCACGCTTTCAGGTGCTAATGCAGTTAATTGCAGGGACGTACACGTTAACCCATCGGAGAGCTCCCTTCCACCCACCCGTTGGTGGAGAGGGGCTTCCATTCAAATATGTAAACTGAGTGCTTCACCTGCCCAAGTAGAAACATCGTTACCCTTGACGCGTGTTTTTTGTCGGCGGTGTTGGGCCTTGCTGAAGAAATAACCTTCCATCCTCCTCCTTGATGGTCGAGTCTTTTCTGGGAGAGATGGAATCATCTCCATCTCTCTTGGTGGCTGGTTTGAGCTCCAGGCGGCACCGGGGGAGAAGCTCCCGACTGACCATTGAAAGTCCACCTAGTGTCAACTATCTTCACCTATGGGGGGGGGGGGGGGAATAGGTGACGTGCAGCCTTTTTGCGGAATTTAAGATTGTACCTGCACAATAAAAATAAACAGCACAGCACACAGAATACACAAGCTATTTATAGTGGTTCCCCGATTTGGGTACATCCACTTTCCCCCTTCGACCTATCTCCCAACAAGGGACGACTCGGTCTCTTCACCAACAGGATTGAAATCCAATCCTTGCACTATCGGAAGGAACCCTTCCACACGTAGGAGTCAACACTCCAACAACACGGGTTGCACCCAACCCTTACAACACGGAACAAACGTTCCTTTACAACAAAAGTAAAACTAGAATGTACAAGAGATACAAACTACGTTTGGAGACTAAGGTGTCCCTCTTCGTTGACGACGTGTTCTTAAAGTCCACAACCCTAGATCTCTCTTGGAGAGTATCTCCCCGGAACCGGTGGCGGCAAGATGGGCGGCGGCTAGGTTCACGGGATCGGAGGCGACAACGATGTGCGGCTTCTGTACTTTAGAGATCCAAACTTCGTAGCGAAGCTAGCTAGGTCTACCAACGGTCACACTAGGATCAATCGTCTCGATCGATTCAGATGGGGAAGATTTTCCCGATCTACAAATCGAGAGACAAGAGATCTCCGGTTAGACACGTGAGACGCTAAGCTTAGCTAGGCTTCTATCGCAGGAGGATCTGGGCGAAACCACGATCAAACGGCGAACAACTTGACGCGAGCGGTGACGGCGGCGGCGGCGGAGCGGAAACAACGATCTAGGTCACGTCGCGGCTCGCATATTTCTTTTCTTCTTCGCTGCTTTTACTGTTCAAACATACCCGTGTATTTATACACACGTATACTCCTAAATGACCATTGTGGGTCCCACCTGAAGGAAACCCTAGTTCCGGTTCAACACAGTCTCAGCGGCAGAATCCGGTCCAGCAGCTCCCAGAAAAATTGCCAAGTCAAAATCGGTGAGAATCGAAGGTGATTCTCGACGAATCGGCGAGAATCATTTAGTGATTCTCGACGAATCGGCGAGAATCATTAGTGATTCTCGACGATTCGTCGAGAATCACTAGTGATTCTCGCCGAATCACTTGATGATTCTCGACGAATATTACTTGGCCATGAACTGCTCAACGATGGGTTCGGCGAGAATCACTAGTGATTCTCGCCGAATCTTACTTGGCACTGTTTTGAGGTAGCCGGATAGAGGCGGCGAGAATCACTACCGATTCTCGATGATTCGGCGAGAATCACTAGTGATTCTCGCCGAATCGGCGAGAATCACTTGGTGATTCTCGTCGATTTATACATAGACGAATTTTCGTCTTTCCACCCAAGAGCTGCTCCTTGACCCATCCTTGCTCCTTGTCTGCTCTTGCATAAACACGGCCCTATACTTGAAGTAAGTGCACTCCAATAGAGAGAGTACACGTAGGCCAACACACTGATCTACCCAACGAGGGATTACATCGTGCATACCCGTGTATATTGACCTACTGCACCCTGACATTGGTGTGCACTTAGCGTGGAATAACTGCACACACAACTTGAGAGGTTTCATCAAATACATTGTGAATTCATCTTAGCTTGACAGGTGGCTTCCTCAAATCCAGGTAATTGTGGATACAATACCCAACAATCTCCCCCTATTTGACGAATCCAAAACCCTACTAGATAAGATGAATAACACCAACCAGATAATATAAACAACATTCAGAATTTAAATATGCAGCACAAGAGAATATAGGCAAATAGATCAAGACTTGAGTCATTCACAAATTCAAATACATATATAAATATATACATATATATAATCTCAAGATTGTTCATATAATAACAATAAACGTTAACTGTTCTTAAGAGAGAATGACAGGCTATAAAGTTTTGGCTATTTTTCTTTGGCTAAGTCATCCTTGAGTTTTTGAGCCAAATACTTCTTTCTTTGCCTCTCCATATACTCTTTGGGCTTCAGATAATATCTGGGAGGAGGAGCTTTATCTGCCGCAGCATTGGTCCTGAAAAAGATGTTCCGTTTGGCTTCATACGTCTTATGCATCTCCCACTCATACTGGCTGTATACATCGTTTCGATTGATTTACCCTTGTTCCTGTAGCCAGAATGTGTCCAATATGATACTCTTGGATACTGGACTGCACTTTTCGTTTCTTACTTCCTCCTCCTTCAGTCTGATTCTCTTTTCAGCTTGTGTTTCCTTTGATGTCCCTTCTTGAAACTTTCTCTTGTCCCTGGCTTTTGCTAGGGTCTCTTGGTCAAACATGGCCATACGTTTTGCGTTGGAAATAGCCCGAGCATCAGCTTCACTCATGGGAACTTCTGCAGCACTTACTCCCTCAGCAGCCGTAGAAGTCTCAGGAGCATGAATACAAGCAGGATTTTCAGGCAAAACGACGCCTAACGCCTGTTGGAGCATCCACCAGCAACTGTCATAGACATATTTGTTTGACTATTCAAAGTTGTTGATCATGACTTCCCGAAGCTCAGCCATCTTAGCTATATATTCTTTCTCCCCCTTTTTGGCTTCGACTGCGATGGAGTTTGCATAGGAGTGCAGTGAGTCATCAATATGCTTTGTCGTCCTGGAGAATTCAGTGACCAATGCTTGTTGATTGGCATTGAGAGTTACCATATTACCGTCAAACTTTTGAATGTTGTTTGCTACAACATGAGCATTCTGATTTACTACGACGAGAGTGTCGGTGTTCTTTTTCAACCCGTCCATAAGAAGAGTGACCGCTTGGCCGGCCGATGTATACTTTTCTTCAAATTTCTTTTCCATCATGTCAAGTTTATGATTGATCTCCACCATGTTCTTGAGCATGAGATTTTCAGATTTCTTAATCCTTTTCAACATTTTATTCTGAGCTGTCTCAAAAGATGCTTTAAGCTCATCCACTATGCCCTGAATGATATTCACGGTGTGAGTGGCTATATCATCTCGTAGGGGAAGATCCTGAGGCACTTCTTGGCCTTGCGCTTCAGCAGATGCACCTGTAGAGCTGGACACGAGCACAGTCTCTAATGGAGGAATACTTGCAGCATCTGTAGATTTCTCGGACTCCCCCTCCACTCGTGCACCAATGTTCTCAGGAACGATCTCAGGTGCGTGCTTGTTAGATGGATGTTCAATGATATCCTGAGTCTCCACTACGTCCTGTCCCTCATTTCTGTCTTCCTCACCTTCAGCATCCACAAGATCATTTTCATCAGCATCATCTTCCAACTCTTCGTCAGCAGTCTCCTGTACAGCAGCTTCGGCTCCTTGATCGTTCAGGTTCAGGGCCTCCTCATTCTCCAGCACATTTTCACTGTCTTCTTGTATATTTGCCACTGCATCTCTGGCTATCTGGGAGATGTCAGATACGATATGAGCATCAGTGGGTAGAGGCTCCCCCTCAATTCCTACAGTCAAAGCATCAGGAATTTCACTGGGGATCACTGCTGGAGATACTTCCTGTTGTTTTTCCATGGCAGCCTGCCCAATTCGCCTCTCCCATCTGTCAAACACAGTCGAGTCCATTTTCTTTAAGTAATGTATAGGAACACCTTTACTCATGTCATATTTATCTCCATTCATCTGATTGAGATACAGACTGATGATTTGGCCAAAGCTCGGAGATCTCAGGGTGTCCTTTATCTTCTCAAAGAGCAATGCCCCCCAGTTGAATCTTTTTCGGCAGACAATTGCCACCAGGATCTTAAACATGTCCGCAGAGATATGGTCATGAGACCCGGCTTGCAGATGAGTACTTTTCCAATTATGTCTGACAGAAGTTTCCCTTCTTCATTCATGTCCTTTCTCTTTATCGACCGAGTCCCTCGAGGGAGTCCACAGAATAATAGAGTCCTGGTTTTATCTTCTTACTCAAGATAGTCCTCGTGCTCCGAGCTAGAGAGCTGCAGGAAGCGGGTCAGCTTGCTGGCAGACATCTTGATCTTTGCCCCAGCCACCTTGCTCTTAATAAGAGAGTCTTCATTTCGGAGTCTTGCGGTAGCGAAGAACTCCAGCACCTCTTTGTCCAAGATTTTACACGGGTGCTCCAGTACAAATGAGAGCCCAGCCTCTTCCAGCATAAGAATGATGTTTCTGAATTCGTCAGAGGCATGAGAGAACCCTGTTCGAACCAGCTCGCATCCAGTGACCAGCCCAGCAGTTGTCCTTGGAGCCATTGCACACCTAGGGAGAGAATCCCTACTCTACGCTTAATTAACAGTCAAAAGGGAAGCGACACTAGTGACAACGTCCAAGGACGGGTGAGGAAGAGGTTACCTAAAAGCGTAGACGGGAGTTAGTTGGTTGAAGATGATGGACACCGGATGAGTGCACGCTGAGAAATTCCTAGACGGAAGAATCGAAAACGGGAGAGAACGTCGGTGAGCTTCCTGCGAGAGATCTTCGGTGAGCGTCCTGCGGGATGTCGATGGAAGCCTTCACGATTCGGCGAGAGATCTTCAGGAAGAAGCTTCCGGCGAGAGAGAGAGCTTTGGTGAGCTTCGGCGAGATACCTTCGTATCTTCGGCGAGGGGGAGAATCGGTGGGATTCCTACGGAATGTGAAGAGTCGGCGGGAATAAGAAGGATCGACGGGTAAAGGGGATTTTAACGGGTTTCCGGCTTTTCCATATAAATTAATTTAAACATCTTCTAAATATATAAATACTTCGTAAAGCCAATCTACGCTAGTTTTCAGTGAACTAATTTAAGCCTGTAGAAGTTAGATCTCGAGTCTACCAGGGGAATTTCTGATAAGTCTTCATTATTGTATCTATGGTTTTTGTTTACCATGTTAACATATCCTTAGATGTACACACATAAAAGTATAAATATAGGTATAAGTATATATACATATATATATGTAAATGTGGATACAATATGACTCAAGTCCTGGAACTGATCAAAGATACCTGGGATTGTGAGAGTTATCATTTAGTCCCTCAGGTAAAACATATTAGGAGCTCAATGTGAGTATGCCCATGTAGATATCACATCTGTTATTCCGGACGCTTGTTCCAATATAGTCTTGGGCCATCTACTGTCTAGTTCCCATCATATTTATGGGAACCTAGACTACCCTGCAAGAAAGAGTTACTTTACCTTAGGAACCCAATACATATTGGGTCCTAGGTTCCTGTTAGCATAAGCACTTGACTGCCTTCCTTCAGAAAACCTGTCAGGAAGACTACCTCTGTCCAGAAAATGTGGATAGGCCCTTGCCCTTGACACAGAGGGGTTGTGCCAACAGTCTATGGCAAAGTGTCCCACTTTGCCACAGCACCAACACGGGTGAATGTTGTATCGCCATTTCTGACCTGATCTAGTGACTGAGGTAGTCACGGTCCTAGGTCTAAACGGGATAGGGCATGATCTCCTCACAAAATTTCATCTTCCACCGTAACACGTGGAAGGGTGGAAGGAATGCATGTTACGAGCGTCATGAGGCCGGGGAGGTGGTGCCTTCCTTTCAGGCATCCCCCTTCCTGAGGCCCCATGAGATCTCACAGCATGACTTCCTACCTCCCTGTCATGTGTCCTCGGGTGGTGAGAAGCATTCTGTGAACTGATACCTGCAGATTCACACCGAGTTGAGGCAGTGGCAGTGAATACAAAGGGCTCAGAATAAGCCTTAGGTATTCTCTCATGGGTGGCCACGACGGCCCTTGCACTATGGGTGTCTCCACATGAGGACAGATCACCCTTGCAGTGACCACGATTATTTCTGTGATCATACCTGAAGGCATGATGAGTTGCCTTCCTGCTTGGAGTGGGGGGTCGGAATACCGTTTCCCCATTTCTCCACGAATTGATAATTCGGGAGATCCACCAATTTTCTTGCTTTCTCTTTATAGCATCAACCTTGGAAAAGTTTGATACTATTCTTTTCTCATTCTCTAGACTACTCTCTAGAGCTGGGATTTTAGAGTCCTTAACCTTGTTGGATGCCAATTGGAGAACCAACAAGATCTTCAGTCGAGCAATTTCTTGAGCTTGCTCCTCAGCAAGTAGGTTGCTTGTCTGAAGGGCTCTCTTCAGGGAATCAGCATTTTCTGAAGGAAGGCAGTTCCTGTCTTCAGAAACTTCAAGAGAGACGGGGCAAGATGAGGAGGTTACCTGCTCATCAGAGTTATTGTCACTAGCGGCAGTGACTGTTGTGTCATCCTCATCAGAACTGCTTTCCTCACTGACTTCTTTAGTCTCTGACACGGACACTGGAGCTCTGATGCTGTCCGATAGATCCTTGCCTTCATCTTCAGAGGCGAGGACCCCCATATAGGCTTCATCCTCTGGTTGACAGCAGATTTCAGCTTTCTCTGACCCCCCCATCAGCACTGAGATCATCACCCACATAGATTTCGCCGACCCACATTTTTCCAATCTAGAGCGAGAAGCTCCAGACCAGATATCCATGATAATTTGACGAATCCTCTTGTCCAAATTAAATAATGAAAGTTCCGTCTCCGACATCTCAGCAATGCACTTAGGCACTTGGATATTCTTTCCAGAGTCGGAGGTCTTCATAGGAATAAACGGACCCTCTTCCAGGATGCAAGATGCTCGAGGATCGATGGCATCCAAGTGATACGACACTCTCATCCTCCAGACGGGATAAAACTCCTTTGTACATGTGGGGAGTCTTAGTGGCGATATCTCATGATCCAGCTCCATGCTTCTGATACTGGTGGCATGATTCTACTCAAGGTGTAAACCTTTTTGATGAGTAACCTCCCTCTGATACCACTTGAAAGTCCACCTAGTGTCAACTATCTTCACCTATGGGGGGGGGGGGGGAATAGGTGACGTGCAGCATTTTTGCGGAATTTAAGATTGTACCTGCACAATAAAAATAAACAGCACAGCACACAGAATACACAAGCTATTTATAGTGGTTCCCCGATTTGGGTACATCCACTTTCCCCCTTCGACCTATCTCCCAATAAGGGACGACTCGGTCTCTTCACCAACAGGATTGAAATCCAATCCTTGCACTATCGGAAGGAACCCTTCCACACGTAGGAGTCAACACTCCCACAACACGGGTTGCACACAACCCTTACAACACGGAACAAACGTTCTTTTACAACAAAAGTAAAACTAGAATGTACAAGAGATACAAACTACGTTTGGAGACTAAGGTGTCCCTCTTCGTTGACGACGTGTTCTTGAAGTCCACAAAGAGTCCACAACCCTAGATCTCTCTTGGAGAGGATCTCCCCGGAACCGGCGGCGGCAAGATGGGCAGCGGCTAGGTTCACGGGATCGGCGGCGACAACGATGTGCGGCTGCTGTACTTTAGAGATCCAAACATCGTAGCGAAGCTAGCTAGGTCTACCAACGGTCACACTAGGATCAATCGTCTCGATCGATTCGGATGGGGAAGATTTTCCCGATCTACATATCGAGAGACAAGAGATCTCCGGTTAGACACGTGAGACGCTAAGCTTAGCTAGGCTTCTGTCGCAGGAGGATCTGGGCGAAACCACGATCAAATGGCGAAGAACTCGACGCGAACGGTGACGGCGGTGGCGGCGGAGTGGAAACAGCGATCTAGGTCACGTCGCGGCTCGCGTATTTCTTTTCTTCTTCGCTGCTTTTACTGTTCAAACATACCCGTGTATTTATACACACGTATACTCCTAAATGACCGTTGTGGGTCCCACCTGAAGGAAACCCTAGTTCCGGTTCAACACAGTCTCAGTGGCAGAATCCGGTCCAGCAGCTCCCAGAAAAATTGCCAAGTCAAAATCGGTGAGAATCGAAGGTGATTCTCGACGAATCGGCGAGAATCAGTTAGTGATTCTCGACGATTCGTCGAGAATCACTAGTGATTCTCGCCGAATCACTTGATGATTCTCGACGAATATTACTTGGCCATGAACTGCTCAACGATGGGTTCGGCGAGAATCACTAGTGATTCTCGCCGAATCTTACTTGGCACCGTTTTGAGGTAGCCGGATAGAGTCGGCGAGAATCACTAATGATTCTCGACGATTCGGCGAGAATCACTCGGTGATTCTCGTCGATTTATACTTAGACGAATTTTCGTCTTTCCACCCAAGAGCTGCTCCTTGACCCATCCTTGCTCCTTGTCTGCTCTTGCATAAACACGACCCTGTACTTGAAGTAAGTGCACTCCAATAGAGAGAGTACACATAGGCCAACACACTGATCTGCCCAACGAGGGATTACGTCGTTCATACCCGTGTATATTGACCTACTGCACCCTGACATTGGTGTGCACTTAGCGTGGAATAACTGCAAGCACAACTTGAGAGGTTTCATCAAATACATTATGAATTCATCTTAGCTTGACAGGTGGCTTCCTCAAATCCAGGTAATTGTGGATACAATACCCAACAACCATGCTATAGGCGGCGCCGGGAGAGGAGCTCCCGCCGGCCATACTGTAGGCGGCATCGGGAGAGGAGCTCCTAGTCGGCCTTACTGTGGACGGCGCCGGGAGAGGAGCTCTCGGCCGGCCTTATTGTAGACAGCGTCGGGAGAGGAGCTCCCGGCCGGCCTTATTCCAGGCAGCGGTGATGGGGGAGGACTTTAGTTCCAGGCCGAGAGAGAGAGAGAGAGAGAGAGGCGGGGGTTGTGCTGCTCCAGGCCGAGAGAGAGAGAGGTGGGGGTTGTGCTGCTCCAGGCTGAGAGAGAGAGAGGCGGGGGTTGCTCCTTGCTGAGGCGGCAGCCGGAGAGAGAGAGATGGAGGCGGGCGGCTGCTCCTTTGTCCTTTCCTCTGGCCGAACCCTAGCGGGGGAGAAAAAACCCCCGATCTCCTCTTCTCCTTTTCTCTTTTTCTCCCGCTGTACCCCCCGAGCCCTCCTGTCTCTTCTTCCTTTTCTTTTTGTTTTTCTTTTCTCTGCCTCCCTCTAAAGCCTCTTACTATGGCGGGAGGTGACCCTTGGCCCCTGCCTCCACGCCGGATGGTCGAACCTCCTGGGTTCTCGTAAGTTATCTCTTCCCTGGTAGCCTCCTCCTTAGCTCTGGGGGCGACCCTCTTGGAGCCTCCAACCCAACTGGTTGTTCGGCTCCCGGGCCGCCCATCCCTGCTGTTTCCCCTTCCCTCGGGGTTCTTCCCTCCTTCTTTCTTCTCTTTGCTCCCTCTGCTCTCTCGACTCCCTCTGCCTTCCTGCTGCAGGCTCCTTCACATCATCTTCCGCCAGCCTGGCCAACTTCCTGGCGAATGCTGGATTTGCCCTCTCGAAGTCTATCTCTTTCGCCGCCCTCTCCATGAGCTCCTCAAAGGAGAGGGGTGTACTATCTTCAACTCCATACCGAAGAATCCCAGCCTCAGCCCCAGGGTGAAGGCGAGCATCAGCGCGTACCCTGGAACCTCCTGGACCAGGAGGATCTCTTCCTGAAACCGGTTAATGTAGTGACCCAGTGTCTCGTCCTGCTTCTGCCTCACTGCAAACAGGCACTCCGCCTCCTTCTTTCGCTTCTTATATGTTGAGAACCTCAACAGAAACCCTCGGCGCAGATCTTCAAAGATGTATATCAAGCTCGCCGGCAACTAGTGGAACCAGTCTCGGGCCTTGTCCTTCAATATGATGGCGAACAACCGGCACTTGAAGGCATCTGTCATCTGCCTTATCGAAACCACGTCTTCGAACCAATGTACATGTTGTACAGGGTCATCTTTCCCTGAGTAATAGGACATGTCCGGCTGCCGGAACCCCTTTGGCACAGGAGCTGAGATGATGAGCTCGCTGAAAGGGCTCTCGCCTCCTGCCTAGCGAGAGGGCATGTCTCGTGGCCTCGGCTGGCAGGCCCGATCCGCGAGACCATGCCCATGGAAGAGTTCTCGCACAGCCGCCTCCCTCTCGCCCAAATCTTCCAGAGTCTCCTTGCCTGGGCGCTGGCCTGGGAAGAGCTCCTGCGCGGCCACGTCCCTCTCGCCTACTTCAACCGGGACCTCCTTCCCGGGGCACTGCCGAGGAGCATTCTCACCCAAGAGCGGGACTGCCTCCACTGGGACCTGAGGAGTCGCCCACTCACTCCTTGCCGAGAAGGCCAAGCTAATGGTTTGCAGGAATTCTCGCCTGAAGTCCTCCAACATCTTCCTCGTCACCTCCTCTCCCCGGGTGGGGGAGCCTCCAGAACTAAACCCTTCAACTTCACCTCCAGCCATGGGACTAAACTCAAGGCTTTCTTGTATCAGCTGCCTTCCACGCGCACCGCACCAGAACTATTGAGGCCAAAAATGACCTCAACGGGAGTTCAAAACAGGGGTGCAGCCAACAACTACTTCTCTCGAGCCTCGACCCTTGACTAGATTCAAAGGACCTAAGACTGACCCAAATCCTCAGCATGAAGGTCCCACCTCACACCCGGAAGATCTCTGAGAGCTTCCCCTCCAAAGCCTAAAGCTAGGCTAGGAGCTCCTTAGAAAGCACTAGAGATTTGGAGGATAATGGGAGCTTGCTTTCTAAGGTGCCCTTATGGGTCTATTTATAGCCTTTTGCTGACCTGATATTACTGAAATACCCTTAGCTGACCTGCCAAGTGCCAAATCCCGTTGTTTATAAAGTACTAAATGCATCCCCTGAGGGTATAGGGGTAATTTTACCCGAGGGTAATTAGGTAATTTTACCCCGGGCCCTGGGCCCCACTCGGCGAGAACTCTGAGCCGAGAACCTTCTCGTCCAGGGCTTGGCGCAAGAGATCTCGCCCACTTATGGGCGAGAGCTCCTCCAAGGCGGGAGCTTGGCGCAAGCACAAGCATTCCCGCCCACTCATGGGCGCGAACTTCTTCAGGGCGGGAGCTCTTCTGGTCTGAAGCCCAAAGCTAGTCCAATCCTGACCGTTGGTGCCTCCGGGTCCTACTCAGCGAATATGGGGTTGTACACTGATAGTCTATATGGAAGGAACTGAAGAGTTCAGAGATGATAGAAAATCTCTACTAAACCAACAATATGAATCCTTCAGACAAGATAAGAAAGATTAAATGGCTGACTATTTTGAAAAATTCTTTAGAATTAGGAACAAACTGAGGACTTATGGTAGGATCTTTACTAACTATGAACTTAATGACAAGTTCATGAGGCCCCTGAACAAGGAATGGGACATCAAGATCTGTACTATAAGAGAAATTGGCAATTTAGCCAATATAGACCCCCAGGCTCTATTTGGCAAGCTGTTGTCCCATGAGTTACAACTCAACCTCAGAAAGTCTGAAGAAGATTTAGCTAGAGCACAATATAGAGAAAAGTCCTTGACCATAAAGGCTGAGACTTCTAGGAATGTCAGAGAAAAGTCAACATACTTAGAGAAACAAGAAATAGCCTCAGAGTGTACAGATTAATCCTCATCAGGAGGAGACCTAACTGAGGAGGAATTGTCTCTCTTCTCTACACAGTTGAAAAAGATGTTGAGGAGAAGAAGGCAATTCAGTTGGAAGGGTCCAGCTGGAGACTCTTCTCTCGAAAAGATCAATCATCCAGAGAAACCCATGAAGAAGAATTATGGATACAGGTATGGTTCTTCACAGAACAAATATATTAAGTCTAATATTGTGTATTATTGCTGCAACAGGCAAGGGCATGTCATAGCTAATTGTCGAACCAAAAGAAAGGAGAAAAAGTCAGAAAAGTTGGAGACTGGACAACACAAGAAGGCTGACAAAAGTCTCTTTGCAAAGAAAAAATCTACACTATCTGATAGTGAGTCTGATTCATGAGAATCAGAAGAGGAGGAGGCTCTCATGAGCCTGAT
Organism: Platanthera guangdongensis; assembly: GCA_039583875.1. Taxonomy (NCBI): domain Eukaryota; kingdom Viridiplantae; phylum Streptophyta; class Magnoliopsida; order Asparagales; family Orchidaceae; genus Platanthera; species Platanthera guangdongensis. Next base: position 139,557,932 of record CM077158.1, on the reverse strand, counting down.
TACTGTTGAAGAAACTCAATCAGGAGAAGAAGGACAAGATTGTTCAAGTTTTGTTGAGGTAAAACAAACCTCTCCTATTTTTACATCAGTTTCTTTTTTTGCATCAAAAAATAAATCATGTTCTCACTCCTCTAATAATAGAGAACATGATTCAGACACTGAAGTTGATTTCAACACCCTTATTAATAGATATGGAAAGTTACTAAATGCCTTGATTGCAAGCAAAGAGCTTGCTAAGAATCAAGATAGTGAATTAGAATCCTTGATAGGAGTATCTTTTCAGTTGGAAAGTGTTGGAACTGATGTTTCACATGCCCTGTGTTTGAGAATATCAACTGCCAAATTCTATTTGATCATGTCTTCTGTTGATAGAGTCTGCAGGTTGACAGGTTCAAGTGAAGAGAAGAAGCCTCCTATAGATGATACCGCCAGGCGTTAGAAGTTACCGCTCAGCGGTAGCTGAAATTAAATGGACATAGTGCTCGGAAAGCGCTAATACTACCGCCCATGCTAGCCCAATTAATTAATTCGACATGGTGCTCGGGAAGCTGTCAGATAGCGTTAGCTGTTACCGCCCCGCACTAGCGCGCTCAACACCGCATCGATAGCATTGAGAAGAAAAGCATTAAGTGCATCGAAACAGTGGCATTGAGTGGTTGCTACCGCCAGGCGTAACCAGTTACCACGCTGTGCTAGCCGCTCGACGAAAGGCACTTCACAAAAGTCATGCAAGATTTCTCAGAAAACGACATACTGCTAGGCCATAGCCGTTAACACGCCGCGCTAGCCACTCGACGAAAGGAACTCGACAAAAGTCGTGCAGGATTTCTCGAAAAATGACATGCCGCCAGGCGATAGCCGTTACCGCTCTCCGATAGCCTCTTGATGAATATCGATGCGATTGTTCTGAATCGTCGCGCCCATTATTACCACGCAGCGTTAGCGGTAACCGCGATGCGCTACCAAGGATGAAACGACAAATATTTGTTTTTGAATATTATTCCATACTTGGATGACAACTGGCACAACAAGCGCGGGAACTTAATGCCGAGCGCTAGTCTTAGCGCCGGCGGTAGCCTATTTTCATGAAGACGTATAAAAGACTGCCTTTTTTTCTGTGCCATACATCTGGAGAAAAATAAAGGACGTGAGTTAGTGAATTCTATGGTTTGGATTCCTTCTTGCGCTTTGTTCTACAAGTCTCTGTCAAAGAAGAAGATAGTCGTCTTCCTCCCACTCGTGATCGAAAGACTCCGAGGATCCAAGATCTACAACGAATACGAAGAGCAGACCGATTGCCAACAAATGGAGATCTTAAGCACCGGCCACGGATCACTCTACGGAGTAGTCTTCAAGAGGGAGAACTTCATCTTTTGAATACAAGCAGTCGTGCACGGGGGACCCCGTGCGGGCAACATTCGTCGTGTGTGCGACATTTATCGAGGGGACGACATTCGTCGTGGGTGCGACATTTGTCGATTAGGCGATATTTGTCGTGGGGGAGACATTTGTCATGGGAGTGACATTTGTCGTGGTGGCGAAATTTGTCATGGGAGATGCATTTGTCATGGTGGTGGCATTCATTGTGGATGCGACATTTGTCGAGGGGGCGACATTTGTCGCGGGGGCGACATTTGTCGCAGGGGAGACATTGTCATGGGGTGGCATTTGTCGGGGTGACGACATTCGTCATGGGGCGACATTTGTCGTGGGGGCGACATTCGTCGTGGGGGCGACATTCAGCGGGGGCGACATTCGTCGTGGGGGAGACATTCGTCTGAAAAGCTAAATCTCAACCAAAAGTAATTCGTCGAGAGGAAGTGACATTAGTCAGGAGCAACAACATTGGTCGGGGGAGACAACATTGGTCATGAGCGGCGACATTGGTGGAGAGTGGATGCATTATTGTGGGGGTGACATTGGTCGTAGGGGGAACATTATGTGTGGAAGGAGATATTGGTCGTGGACGATGACATTGGTCGTGGGGGTGACACTTGTTGTCTGTGCGGCATTTGTTGTGGGAGCGACCCACGACGAATGCTAATATGACAATTTTGATTCCTGCTAAAAATTAGCGAGTATTTTTAGGATGATTAAAAGAAAAAAATAGAAACTCCATCATTATTAACATGTATAAAACTCTTAAGAACCAATTCTAACCGAAATTTCAATTCTAGATAGAATTGGTCAAGCGTCCTATACAGTTAGCTCAATTAGTATGATAAAACACGCAACATCAACAACATAAATTTTTTTTACTGATTCCTTTGTTCTACTTGGTAAGGAGCATAAAGTGTAAACATAAAATGGATAGAAAATGGAATAAACAGAAATTGTAATGAAAAGGAGCAAAAGTTTCAGGCACTGGACAAATGTCCGGAACAAAAAACCCAAGAAATTAGATTAAGGAACGCAGCAGAAACAAAAAAAAACTGCCCTAAAAATACTGTTCTGGAAAAACTATTTTAAAACTGCTCTAAAACTGCAGAGCATAAAAAAACGGTTCAAAAAAAATACCCAAGATGAGATGATGGTTGCAACAAAGCCCGGTGAAACCTCAGTTGATATGTGATATCCTGCATACATCGCAAAAAACTGAACCATTCAAACATAGAAACATACCACTGTAAAATTCAGAAAACTAAAATTTTTTGGCTCAGTCAGTATGAAAAAGCTACTCTAAAAAACTGCTCTAAACTGCAGAAACATAAAAAGCAGCTCAAAAAAATCATCTTAAGTTCATTGCTAAAGTTCATCCAAGAAATTACCTTGGCTGCATCTAATTTTTGTGAGAGGCTGCAAGGTAAATCTGAACATAAATTACTCCATCAGTTTTGGTTTGTTTGAAATATTAATGCTAGAGCTTCAAACTAAACTGAAGCTGGAAACTAAACTAAAATAATTAGATAAGTTTTGAGGTGCAGTGTCCTAAATGACTTTACCATCTAAAGTTCCAAGCTTGAGCATTCTAAATAGTTATAATTGCAAACATCATCTATGCGGATAATTATTGATCCATCACGAAGGTACACCAAGAGGAGGGGTGTGCAAGTGATATGGGGCACTTAAATGTCTACAAACATTTTCTTAACAGGATATAGGTTGCTAAATGGCCACTTGGTGGGAGTCTAAATTTTAAAATCAAAGTTATTTTATTTTTTGAAGGCTTAAGTAATTTCAAACATCAATAATTATTGATCCATCACGAAGGTACACCAAGAGGAGGGGTGTGCAGGTGATATGAGGCTCTTAAATGTCAACAAACATTTTCTTAACATTGGATGTCATGTTTGAAAGCTGCATAAGATCATCGGAGTTAGAGCGCTTGGCAAAAGCAGTTGTAATATGTAAAATGTAATAAAATGCAGCAATAAGACAATGGGATTGGAGCATGAGCAAGTTCTCTTGAGCTAATTGTATTTCTAATATCAAATTATGATTGCAATAAGACAATTAAAAGTTGAACATAACTTGATGGTGTCATATATGACTCTACCAAAATCACATGTATCTCTTGAGCATTATGTCAAATAGCTTATGGGCATGTGGATAAAACATGTGGTTGCATAAAAATGAGGAAACATTTAGGACTTATAGGCTCTTAAATGTCAACAAACATTTTCTTAACATTGGATGTCATGTTTGAAAGCTGCATAAGATCATCGGAGTTAGAGCGCTTGGCAAAAGCAGTTGTAATATGTAAAATGTAATAAAATGCAGCAACAAGACAATGGGACTGGAGCAGGAGCAAGTTCTCTTGAGCTAATTGTATTTCTAATATCAAATTATGATTGCAATAAGACAATTAAAAGTTGAACATAACTTGATGGTGTCATATATGACTCTACCAAAATCACATGTATCTCTTGAGCATTATGTCAAATAGCTTATGGGCATGTGGATAAAACATGTGGTTGCATAAAAATGAGGAAACATTTAGGACTTATAGGTTTGTATAAAGAATTAATAGCTTTTTTTGTTCCTTTTTTAGAGAAGAACGACATATAATAAAAACACAAAGCTTCAGGCAAATAACATGAAAAAATAATATGCATGAAAAGATTTTTAAAAATAATAAATAAAAACACAAAGATATGCTTTTGGCAATAAGCATGAATGCAGGGAAACCCGTTTACGAATACTGCTCATCTCCTTTGCCAGAGGAGATGAGCAGCATGAACTTAATTAGGATAAGATGGATAATATAAAAGCATAACCTTTGACAGAGGAGATGAGCAGCATGAAGACAAAGCAGAGGATTTCTAGACATTTTGCAGCAGATCGATTGTTAGGGTATTGTATCCTAATAGAGGAGCAAAGAAGTTATGATTAATAGAGAGAGGGAGAAGTTGAGAAATGAAGATCTATAACTTGTGATACATGCTTGGTTTACCAGAGAGATTGAAAAGATTGGATACCTGCTTGTAGATGGAGAAAACAGAGGGGTTGAGCGGCTGCAGTTTTCGGAGAAGAGGAGATGCGGCCCTTGGAGAGAGCTGACAGCAAGCGTAGTAGCTTACATAGGTGCGAAGAAGCTCAATGACAGAGGAGCAAATGAAGGGAAATGTGGCTTGCGGTTGCAGTCGAGGAAGAGGAGACGTGCGGGAGGAGATATGCAGGCGCTGAACGAATAAAGGGGCGCAAGGGCAGGGGTCGCTGGGCGGAGGAATGCACAAAAGAAGAAGTCGTGTATCGCGACTTGCGAAGGGCTTCGACGGGCTGCGACGGGCTGCGACGGGCTTGTGAAAGTGAAAAGAGGAGGAGATGTCGATGTAGGCGGTGCCCTACCTGCGCAGAAGAAGCAACGAAGAGGTCGGCTATCGGGATTTTTTCACGGAAGCGAAAAGAGGAGGAGATGTCGATGTAGGCGGTGCCCTACCTGCGCAGAAGAAGCAACGAAGAGGTCGACTATCGGGATTTTTTCGTAGTTGAATAGTGGGTAGTCTCTATTAATTAAGCGGTAATCTGGACGAATGACCAAAATACCCTGAAATTAACCCAACAAAACCGATTTTATGAGGGCATTTTGGTCCACCGAATGTTACACCATGAGGAATTAGGTCTTCCCTTATAGTATGAAGATATATATCTCTTACATTTGTATTCTTTTTGTCTTTTCTAAATTTTGAGGAGTGGAAAATCGACCGGTAAGTGTCGTCGGAATCGGGGGAAGGATTCCATGGAAAATCATCCTGGGGATAAGGACGTCTGGATCGGGAGGATCTAGCGGGGCTGTAACATTGTTCCTTGTAAGAAGGTGAAGAGCCGACTCGAAGGCTTTTCCTGGAGGGAAAAGGAGAGAGCCAAACGGTCCTTGGAGCAGATTGGTATAGAAACCAAAAGAGTTTTTATATTCCATCGCCTTCGATCTCCGGCGACACAGAGATCACGTTCTTGTAAACATTTCGAACAATTATCATTTTAATTCATGCAATGGAGTTCCTATTTCTTATTTATCTGATTATGTGATTGTTCTGGTTGTGTCAAGTAAGTGTTTGTGTTGTGGGGCTTGCGTACGAACATGCGTAGGAAAATGAGTCTACAGACGTACCGCCGCGCGTTAGATACCTAACGCCCCGCGGTAGCTTCTAGAACTCGATTTTCTGCGGCGAAATATTTTAAATTTTTAAATAACGCACGAAATCTTATTCACCCCCCCTCTAAGGTTGGCCACGAGATCCAACAAGTGGTATCAGGGCGAGGTTATTCCAAAACGGTTTCACCACCGAGAATAATGTCCAACCCTGACCTTGAATCGACAAGTGGGGTTGAAAAATTATACACTAAAAATTCATTTGTACCACCTCTATTTACAAGATTGAACTATAGTGAATGGAGAATACTAATGAAGAAATTCCTTATATTATTAGATATAGAAGTTTGGAGCATGACTTGTATCAAGCCCCCAAATAATTTAAATAAACATGAATGTCATTTAAATGCTAAAGCTATGAATAGTTTATTTTATGGTCTTGGTTATGATATTTTCAAACAAATCTATACGCTTCCTACTGCATATGATAAATGGAATTTTCTTGAGCTAACTTATAGTTCTCTTTCTATAGGTAATGAATCAGAGCAATTTCTCATGAATCCACGTGAAGAAACATATGCTCTTGGAGGAAGACGGTATAACCACGTTGATAGAAAGGGAAGATGAAATCTTAACATTGGATGAGGAAACACATGGAGAAGTCAAAGAAACTCTACACCTCAATCTTGCCTCATAAAATAGCTCTGTAAGGAAGTCAAATTCCCTTTTTGCTTATAAATCTATCTCTATATTGTGTGAGCTAGAAAATGCTAGACGTAGAATTAAGAAGTTGAAAAATATTAATTCAAACCTATGACTAGAAAACAAAACTTTAAAAGCACAGCTTAATGTAGAACCTTATTGTGATGTGACTTGTCCTCCCAACTGCTCTTTAGATAGCACTTCTACACCTTGTATAGATTCTAATTAATTAAAATAAAAAATATAAGGTTCTTGAACAAGAGCATCGTTTTGCAAATGAACAAAATGATAAATTATGTTTATAAAATTGAAATTAAAGAGATGTTTGAGACTTTTGAGGAATATAGAAATAAGTATAAAGCTCATATTGACTCTATAGTCTCCACTCTTAAAAAATGTAGAATCACGTACAACAAAGCTAGACATAATCTTAACATTAAAAATAAAGAATTAGTTACAAAAATCGACTTGCTTAAGGAAATAGTAAAAAAAATTCAAAAAACTTAAACGTACAATATCAAGCAAAAGCAACAAGCATGTCGAACATGAGCTCACACACATTCATTAAGCAAGTCAAAGGGAGTAGAAAACCTCAAGCCAATCCATGTGAATGTCCTAACTATAAAAATCATATTCACTTGCAAAAACCAGTTACTCACTTCAAAAAATCAAATGAATCTAAATTTCCTTCAAAGAATCAATACAATATGGGTCTTTTTAATAAACTACATAACCTTAACCTGAAGAACAATATCAATATATTTAAACCTCCCATGCAATATTGTTCAACTGAAGTTCATCACATAAGGACTCGTAGAAATCTAACTGGAAATTTGCAACAGAAAAATAACATTAAGCGAAAGTATGAGTGGAGGCCCATCATACAAAATAGCGCACCTATTACACTCGAAAGGGCCCATTCATAATCACCTCCCCATGGTCTATCACACCATATTTGGGTACCCAAAGGAAATGCAACACTTGGCTCCTTTTGGATACCAAAATCTATAATCCATTAGTATCCACAAATTGCGTGAAGTAGAAACTAGTTAAACGAAAAGTACTCGATAATCTACTTCACGGTATGCATATTGTTCTCTTTTTGTTTTTGTTTTGTTATGTTTTGTCTTTTTTTTGCTTTTGGTTTTGTATTTTTAAGCCAACATGTCATGGACACTTAAGATATATTTCCGCTATATGACTTTCTCTTATTTAGATTAATGATAAATCAATCTAACTGAATAAATTGGAATAAAAGTCATATCATTGCCAAGTATCGATAATTTACCTTCTATAATTATTTTATCACACTGTCCTAGTATGTCTGCGATCATTCACCCCAGTAAGTATGTCTCACAATAGCGGGGGAGTAGGTGTGTGTGCTTTAGAAATGCTAACTTGTAAACCACGTCTTGTCCTTAGCTGAGGAGGGTTCCAGTAGGTCCTTGTGTGGCGCTGGGGGGAAAGAGTGTTAGGTTAAGCGGGTTCTTATATGTGCACATTGGATTAACACCCCACCCTACAGCATTTGTGCAGCTCCTCATGCCCATACGTCACTAAGTATGGGGCTAGGGTATAGACATATAGCTTATGTATTGGATTATTGGGTATACTTAGGATTCACATATCCACTGCATGAACATTATTTCACTTATCATGTACGTTATATTCATGCACTACAATCTTTCATACTATCTTGTGTTTGCATCATATATCCTTTTGAGCCTTCATGTTTTTAGAAAAAACAAGCATTTTTTTTAAATATATAAATATATGATAATAAAATAATTTTAAAAAACAAAAAAGTTATATATCTCTTTGTGTGTTTATTGTTTTGTATTTTATTAAAAAATCAAAAAAATTATCATAAAAACTACTTATTATTCATTGTCATTATCAAGGATGAATACATTCTATCAATTAAAGATTAAATACAAGGGTTGATTTAATTGTCAAGTTTCTTAAAACATTGTTTTCGTTATATCATGCCTTTAATATTATCTTATTATGTGCAATGAAATTGAATGTAGAAAACATGTGTAGGATTGCTTATTGTGCCTCTAGGTATTAGTAATTTTTTATGTTTGATAATGATTCTATTCACTCACCTATTTTGATTACCTACATGTGATTTTAATCTTACACCTGCATGACTGTGTAGTGTAATAATATAATAATTAAAATACATAAATGGATTACCTACACTACACTAAATTGAGTATTTCAATTTTTTGTTTTTTTCATGGACTTATTCTTTGGAGAAATGTGTCTTTATAATAATTGCTATTGTTTACGCAACAAGTGAATTTGGGGTCCTTTGTCACTAAAATAAAAATCAAATAAAAATTGACAAGGAAAACTCCACCAAACACTACTCACCCTCCTGATAAGTCTTAATAAGCATTATGAGGTTGAGCACCTTGGAAAAAGAATTGTAAAGTGCCTTGTAGCAAACAAAATTGTCGCCATTTCTCTTAGTACACTGGATCAAAAAATAAAAGTAACGCTAAAAATGGCATAAATGTGATTCCCCAAGCACTACTCTACTCCCTAATAAGTCTTAATAAGCATTGTGTAAGTAGAGCACCTTGGTAGTTGTACTTCTTACTCATGTGTATTGAAAATAGTGGAAGTAATATTATTTTTGTATTTTAATGGTATGTTTGTTCATTATATATGTCATGTGTTTTGATTGATTCACTTGTATACTTTATCAAAACACTATTTGTACACATCATTATTTCTCATAAAACTTCCACTCATGTGAATTGGATCCAATTGCATACCTATATTATTCTCTAAAATCATAAGTAAATGCACTAGATAGCAAAGTATGACCGCTACAATGTTTACTTTTACTTGAAATGCAAATTAGCTCACATTGTGTTTTGTATCTCTTCTTGATATTTTGAAATCATGCTTGCAAAAATTCCAATGTAATAGCATCTCTTGGATTTGTATTGAATTGAAAACATCATCGTATTAGGCTTGAAATTCTATATCCTTAATATGATCATATTTTCAAAAATATATATGTTTATCCTAAGAGTGCTTAACATATTTTTATGCGTACTACTTATATTTAATCATGAATATCTCCTCTCTCAATAAGTGATAAACTATAAGTACAAAGTTGTATTATGTGCTTAAAATGCTACTTTTATATTTTTTTTCTCGTTTCAATCATGCATACATTTTTCCTAATAAGTGATAGAGTGTTACCTATGATCTTGCTTAATGTATCCCATTTTTCCTTCTATAACACTATTTGTACACAAACTTAATGCATACACTCACCTCTACCCTCCTTCTATTCTACCAAAAAGGGGGAGAATATCGCGCATCAATCTCTTGATTTAGGGGGAGTATCTTAAATTTTTTATAGAAAGAATCTATGTAAGGGAGTAAACATAAGATGTAGACTCAGTTACAAGCATGAGCAATGCTTCATACATTGTAATACTCAGTTACATGCATAATGATCTATCTTGCTATCTTCAGGTCTTTGTTTTGATGTTCCGTTCTCTCAATGTGTTTCTAAGTGTTGTTCGTTTCTTATGTCTGATATTTGTTTTAGATTCTTTTCTGTTATATCTTCATTTTTTGTTACTTGAGTTTTCCTATTTTTAACAAAAAATCAAAAAACAATGCTGTTGAATTTATCATGCTCGGGGCTCACATGACTGTGACTTAGACCATAACGCGTACGTAAAATGTTTGAGTTCTGACTCATAATCTATGCAAACATTATCCTTCGGTCATAGTGGGCTGAATCTATAGGTGGTTAGCTATTGAGTGTGACAAGACGAGGTCGTGTGTGTTAACTATGCCTCTAAGTATGTGTGAGGATTTAGATAAGGGAATGACTTACATGGTACACACATCCCTAGCCGGTGCACTCAAGGCGAAAAATGTTATGTGTACATGATATAACTCGTGACATCATATTCTAACATGCTAGAAATACGTTGAATAATCAATGTCACAATACATTTGTTGTTATATTAGGTGTGAAACATTGGGCCAAAATTCTAGTAAAAAAGTCGTATGTATACAAGTTAAAGTGTATCTATCTAGGTAGATAGATTTCGATTGACTCAGGGCTCAGTGAATAAAAAATGATAACAAAAGTGATAGCTCTACGCTAACAAAATAAAAATATGCTTGCTATCACATCTCTTGTCATGGTCCCCCCACGCACTACTCACTCCTCCTGATAAGTCTTCATGAGTATTATGAGGATGAGCACCTTTGTTAACGAGTCACTTTGATCTTGTGCATCGACTATATCTTTAGATTAGTGCCCCTAGTTCTTGCCCATATATGACATCAAATGACATGTGAGTTCATTATTCATCTTATTTCTCTTGTGTAAGGTTCCTAGCCGATCGAGATTCACATGGACAATATGCTATTTTTTTCCCTTGGTGTTATCTCGCTTTTGATGTTACACGTACACCTGTCATTGATGTGTGTAAAACTTCCATGCATAAGAATTGGACTGCAACTACACTATCCTTCTCTTTCGCACAATACGTACTAGCACACAATTTACACTCATGGCATTTTCAATGTTTGTCTCACTTGATTACTTCCTTACTCTTATAACATTGTAGACGTACTCATTGTGTGCTTAGTTTAGCCTGTGCTATCCAGTTCATGATTAATCTAAAAATTGATTTTCTCTAACTATGTACTTTGCTCCAGTGTGTGACTCATGTGCTTGAAATTCTCTGATATGATTCACCTCTATACATGTCATGTTTATCTTTACCTTTGTATGTGCACTACATGGTACTTCTTACAATGCTCATTATTTCTACTATTTTTCATCCTGCATGTCTGGTTGACCTTGCCCACCCTTTTGATATTATTAAAGGGGGAAAATAAAGTGTTCATGAGTACGCTCTTGAGTATGGGATTAGGAGAGGTCACTTGTAGGGGGAGTGCACATAGATAGGGGGAGCATGTCGAACCTGTAGATAGGGGGAGCGCATGTAGGGAACCCATATAAAGAACCTGCTGCAACCTTATGATAGCCTATAACTCATATTCTTTATATGCACTATCTCATTGTTATTTCTCATGAACTGATATTGATATTATCAAAAGGAGGAGTTTGTTGGAACCGGTGTTTCACATGGCTTGTATTTGAGAATATCAACTCCAAGATTTTCTTTGATCATGTCATCTATTGCTAGAGTGTGCAGGTTGATAGGTTCAAGTGAAGAGAAGAAGCCTCTTATAGATGATACCGCTGGGCATTAGAAGTTACCACTGAGTGGTAGCTGGAATTAAATGGACATAGCTCTCAAGAAGCTATCGGAAAGCGCTAATACTACTGTCGCGCTAGCCCAATGAATTTATTCGACATGGCACTCACGAAGCTATCAGACAGTTCTAGCTATTACTGCCCCATGCTAGCGTGCTCAACACCACGTCGAGAGCATTGAGAAGAAAAGCATTGAGTGCATCGAGACAGTGGCGTTGAGCGGCTGTTACCGCCAGGAGCTACCAGATACAGCGCCGCGCTAGCCGCTCGATGAAAGGCACTCGACGAATGCTGTGCAGGATTTCTCAAAAAATGACATACCTCCAGGAGATAGCTCTTACAATGCCGCGCTAACCGCTCGACGAAAGGCACTCGACAAAAGCTGTGCAGGATTTCTCGAAAAACGACATGCCGCCAAGCGTTAGCCGTTACCGCGCCGCGATATCCTCTCGATGAATATCGACATGATGGTTTTGAATCATCGCGCCCATTATTACCGTGTGGCATTAGCGGTAATCGCGCGGCTCTAGCAAGGATGAAATGACAAATATTTGTTTTTGAATATTATTCCATAATTTGACGATAGCTGGTACAACAAGCACGCGAACTTACTGCAGGCCGCTAGTCTTACTGCCAGCGGTAGAATATTTTCATTAAGACGTATAAAAGGCCGTCTTATTTTCTGTGTCTTACATCTGGAGAAAAATAAAGGACTGGAGTTCGTGAATTCTAGTGTTCGGCCGGCTTCTTGGGCATTGTTCCACAAGTCTCTGTTAAAGAAGATGATAGTCGTCTCCCACCAACTCGTGATTGAAAGACTCCGAAGATCCAAGATCTACAATGAATACGAAGAGCAGAGCGGTTGCCAACAAGTGGAAATCTTAAGCACCGGCCGCGGATCGCTCTACAGAGTAGTCTTCAAGAGGGAGAACATCTTTTGAATATTTATATCTCTTACTTTTGTAATATTTTTGTCTTTTCTAAATCTTGAGGAGAGGAAAATCAACTGGTAAGGGTCGTCGAAATCCGGGTAACGATTCCGTGGGAAATCATACTGGGGATAAGGACATCTAGATCGGGAGGATCTAGCAGGGCTCTAAGAGCCTTCCTTATGAGGAGTTGAAGAGACGACTCGAAGACTTGTTTTGGAGGGAAAAGGAGAGAGCCAATTGGTATAGAAACCAAAAGAGTTTTTATATTCTATCTCCTTCGATCTCCGGCGTCACGGAGATCACGTTCTTGTAATCATTTAGAACAATTGTCATTTTAATTCATGCAATGAAATTCTTATTTCTTGTTTATCTGATTATGTGATTGTTCTGGTTGTGTCAAGTAAGTTTTTGTGCTGTGGGGCTTGCGAATGAATGTGCACAGGAAAATGAGTCTATAGACGTACCGCTGAGCATTAGATACCTAATGCCCCATGGTAGATTCTAGAACTCGATTTCCTGCAGCAAAATATTTTAAATTTTTAAATAATGCTCAAAACCTTATTCACCCCCCCCCCCACACCTCTAAGGTTTGCCACAAGATCCAATAGAAAGGGTCAACGTAAAGTTAGACCAACAAAATCTGAAACTTGTAGAATGAACTAACAAGATAGATAGCAAGGCAGAAGTAATAGTAGAGCAGGTCAAGATTGTAATGGACTTGGAAGCAAGGCTCACGCAGGAAAGACAGCTCCTGACACAGTACTCTAAACCCAAGTCTATTCTACATATCATAGTTACATTTTCTGAACCATTTAGAACTGGTGTAGGATATAGAAAAAAAGGCTATTAAGAAGTATGATCCTAAGGGAAAAGCACCAAAGGATCCAGTTAAGCTACATCCAATGCATCTGCCTTCTAACAGATACAATAAATCATGTGTTCCTGGACACATGAATTCTGAGTGCACTTCCAGCAATGTCAATAAAGAGCCTTGCTGGGAGTGACAGACATCTAAAGGCCAAAAACCACCACAAAGGGTGATCAATCCAAGAAGTCAAGGAATTCTTGGAGCTGGTCCCCGTGCACCTCAGCAAAACCTAAAAGGTAAGGGTGTAAACTTTGCACCACTACCTTGGAAGTTGGATATCAAATCCAAGTTGCACAAAAGAACAACTTCACATGTGCAACCAAAGAAAATATATAATCGATTTGAGTGTTGGTGCTATGGGAAGATTGGGTATTTTGCCCTAAATTGTTGGTATAATTCAACAATACTTTCATACAAGACTCAACCCGGTATGTTCAGAAAGCATGTTGTGTTTCACACAACAAAGCCAAACAGGAACCAACGCCCTAAAACTATTTGGGTTCCTAAGGTAAATTAATTTTGTATTTGCATGAGGAACCAAGTACCACAGGAAGGCCAATATGGTACTTGGATAGTGGCTGTTCCAGGCACATTAATGAAATAAGGAGTTTGCTAAGGGTTTATACTGCAGTAAGGAATGGACCTAAAGTCATATTTGGAGGGTCAGAGAATGGACTCACCAAGGGATATGGTAACATTTCTATTGGCCCAGTTACCATCACAAAGGTGGCTTATGTGGAAGGACTGAACCACAATCTGATAAGCATAAGTCAGCTTTGTGATATAGGTTCTGAAATTGTTTTCCACAATGACAAGTGTCTGATAAGGAATCGAAGTGGTCAAGAGATCATCTTGCCAGACACTTGGAGTGGGAACATTTATTTTTTAAATTTTTAAGTGTAAATGAGAAATCACCTGTATCCTTGTAGCTAGTGAGAAAGTCTCTTTGTGTGTGAAATGACACAAGAGACTGGCTCATTTAAACTATAAAGCAATGAGCAAACTATTCTCTATGGACTTAGTTAGAAACAGTTCGCAGCTCAAATGCTTCAAAGAAGGCATATGTCATGCATGTCAAAAATACAAACAAACAAAATTCTCCTTTAAGAGCATACAGTCCAAAGACAACTAAGAGGTGTACGTACTTACTACATATGGATCTATTTGGTCCTATGCATGTTCTTAGTTTGGGTAGAAAGTCCTATACCAATGTGATTGAGGATGATCACTCTAGATTTGATTGGGTATTCTTTTGAAGGAGAAAGAATGAAACACTAGACATCCTTGCTGATTTTGTCAAACAAATCCAGAATGAGATGGGATGTTCTGTGGTCAAACTTAGAAGTGGCCGTCGTATAAAATTTCAATCTAAAAAGATGACAAATTTTTGTAAGGAACTAGGGATCTTTCAGGAGTTCTCCTCTCCAAAAACAACACAGCAAAATGGAGTTGCTGAGGGGAGAAATAAAACTCTCATTGAGGCAACTAGAACAATGTTGAGTGATACATCTCTTCCAGGATATATCTGGGCTGAGGCTGTAAACACAGCATGCTATGTTCAGAATAGAGCATTGATCAACAAGAATCACAACAAAACTCTATATGAACTAATGAAAGGTACAAAACCAAATCTGTCATACTTTGAGATTTTTGGTAGCAAGTGATATGTATTGGACAATGGGAAAACTTACCTAACTAAGTTCTCAGAAAAATCCTATGAAGGAATCTTTGTAGGGTATAGTGAACTTAGCAAAGCATACAGACTCTACAACTTGAAACATCAAGTTGTAGAAGAATTAATTAATGTAGTTTTTGATGAAACCTATGTTTTATATAATGAGAACTCTAACAACTCTAGTCTAGGTCAAATGCACTCTAGGATGGAAAAGTTAAATATAGGTGATTCACCATATCTAGAGTAACACACTAGTGATAATGTAAAAATTCCTATAAAAGATACAGTAACTGCCCAGGGAAGGAAGAGAATCATCCTAATCATCTTACAGAACTAGGTAATGGTAGACACCTGCCAGTAGTAGTTAGACATCTTAAAGATCATCCTATTGACCAAATAATAGGTGATGTCAGGCTAGGAGTAACAACTAGAAGTAGACATCACAATAAGGTTCTATACTCTAGTTTTTTTCTCTCAGGTAGAACCTAATAGGTTTGAAGAAGCCAATTCAGACCCCAACTAGATTATGGCTATTCAAGAAGAGCTCAATCAATTTGAGAGATGCAAAGTATGGAGTCTAGTTCCTAGACCTAGTGATCACAATGTGATATGTAATAAGTGGATTTATATGAATAAACTAGATGAGCATGAGGTTATTGTTAATAATAAAGCTAGATTAGTGGCTAAAGGATATAGAAAAGAGGAAGGGATAGACTTTGACCAAACCTTTACACCTATAGCTAGGATAGAAGCCATAAGGATGTTTTTAGCTCATGTAGCATACAAAGGATATAAGGTATACCAGATGGATATAAAGTCAACATTCCTCAATAGTACACTGAAGGAGGAAGTCTATGTTGAGCAGCCATAAGGTTTTGTTAACCATAAACACAACACCTATATTTTAAGATTGCACAAAGCTTTTTATGGGTTAAAACAGGCACCTAGAGCCTGGTATGAGACCTTGTCTACCTTTCTTATAGAGAATAAGTTCTTTATAGGAAAGATAGACATGACACTATTCCTTATGGACATCAAAGGTTCAAACATCGTAGTCCAAATTTATGTATATGACATAATTTTTGGGTATACTAATGAGAAGCTCTGTAGAAAATTTGTCGTGCTTATGCAAGGCAAGTTTGAAATGAGCAGTAGGGTGAGCTAAAGTTCTTCTTAGGATTCCAAGTTAGATAATCTGTGGTTGGTTTATCCATCTCTCAATCTAAGTTCACTAAGAAGTTGATTAAGAGAGATGGTATGGAGAATTCTTCTACCATGAGAACTCCAATGGGTTCAATAGTGTCACTACACAAGGATGAATCTAGGAAACTAGTTGATGAAATCTTCTATAGGGGCATAATTAGATCACTCCTGTATTTGATTGCTAGTAGGTCAGATAATATGTTCTCAACATGTGTCTGTGCAAGGTACCAAGCATGCCCCAAAGAGTCTCATTACACTACTGTGAAGAGAATATTGAGATATCTTAAGGGCACACCCAATGTTGGGCTTTGGTATCCTAGGGATAATGATTTTGAACTCACAAGCTATATAGATGCAAATTTTGCAGGGTGTTAGTGGATAAAAAAGGTACTTCTGGAACTTGCCAGTTTCTAGGAAAAAGACTAATAAGTTATAGTAGCAAGAAGCAGACAAGTGTTGCAATTTCTACAGTAGAATATTAGTACATATCTGCTGGAAGCTGCTGTACACAGTTGCTGTGGATTCAACATCAACTACTAAACTATAGTGTCCAGCTAAGTAAATCTGTTATGTTTTGTGATTCTACTAGTGCAATTTCTGTTGTTAATAATCCTATTTCACACAGTAGAATTTCACACAGTAGAACTAAACATATAGAGATTATATATCACTTTCTTAGAGAGAATGTTGAAAAGGAAAATATTAGCCTACAGTATAATCCAATAGATAGACAAGTTGCTGACATCTTTACAAAGCCCTAGATGAAAACAAGTTTAATTACTTTAAATTTGAACTAGGCATGTTGAACATTGAATAAATATTTTCAATTAGTAGCAACAAAAGTTTGTACAACATATAAAAGATGTCTAATCAGGTCAACAAAGAATTGTGTCGAGACACCACAGTATGTGTCGACATTATAGGCAGTATTGTGTCGAGACATTAGAATGTGTGTCGACACAATAAATAGTCGTGTGTCGAGAAATCTGACATTGTGTTGACACTAATTAGCGACTGTGTGTTGAGATAATATAATTTACTATCGAGACATAAGGTTATAGAGACCATGAGGTCTGTGTTGAGAGACAAGAACATTGTGTCAACTTAAGTCGACAGAACTCGATAAAAAAGTTTTTCCATGTCGACACTTGATATTTCCCAATATTGAGAAAATTACTATATGCAGCGCGCCTTCACCTTCAATAGACAATTACTATAAATAGGTGGAGAAAGGAATTGTCGACTACGCTTACAGGAAATCTTGAGAGAGTGATCACTGTGTATCGAGACCTAGAAATCCTTAGTCAACACCCCTCAATCTCAAACTCTTTCAAATAGAATGGCACCCAAGATAGACGAAAACATCAACGAGGGTTACGAATGGGTGCAAAACGCCTTCGTCTCCGCACCAGAAGAAATAAAGAATGTGATGACCTTGTAAATGAAGCAGGTATTTAACATCTGCTTTCAGAATCGACTAAAATTTGGAATAGAGAAGTATCAGAATTCTATTCCAATGCCTCACTAAACCTTTTGTCAGGCAAGATCAAATCCAGTGTTAATGGAGCAAGAGTAAAGGTCACAAATATAAGAATGGCTAAAGTCTTTCAGCTTTAAAGTACTGCTCAGGAATATAACCTCGATTCAAGCAACACTATAGAAGCTTTAGAGTGGTGTGGATTGGCTCCAACCACTAGGTTTGGAAGTACTTTGAATAGGAAGGGCATGAATTCTCAGGGAAAATTTCTGTCTGAAGTAATTGGGAAGGTGCTCCTCTGTAAGACAAGAGCACATGACAGGATTTCAACATTTATGTTTAGCCTGATGACAAGGATTATCTTCAGAATCAAGACTGATTGGAATAGGGTAGTCTTTGATAAAATAGCTGGAGGGATTCCGAAGACCAATATGGGAAGAATTGTTAGTCTGTATCTGGTAAAGGCAATTCCATATAGTATCAATCAAAGGATTGGGTCCAAGATAAATCATATGAGGAGAATGAACGTAAGAATTTTGTCCAGATGGGAAAGGGTCTTGTGTAAGGACACTCCAGAACACAAAAAGACAAAGGAGGTAAAAGGTAAGAAAGCAGTGGTAGAAGAAGAAGAATCCTCAAGTGATTCTGAAGAATAAGTGGAGTTTAGCTCAGATAAGGATGTTGAGGAAGAACTAAGAAGATCTCCAAGACTCTCACCTGGAACAAGTGATCAGGTGCAGGGGAGAACATTCCAGAAAAATAACAAATTGAGGGGGAGAACTTCAATGAATTTCCAATGGATACTGCTTCAACTATAACAATGAATGTTGTACAGGAACTGGAACACTCAAAGATATCTGAATAAAAAATATCTGAGAAAGAGATGGAGGAAAAAATTCCAAAAGAGACTGAAGAAGAAGTTATTCTTTCTAGGGAAACAAACTTGCAGGGGGAGATAGATGAAATTTCCCAGATTTCAGTTCCTGATGCTGACATTCAGCATGCAGATGATAACTTAGATAATATCAATATTAATGAGGAAAGTACAAGAGTTGAGGGGGAGTTGGCCCCAAATACTGACAAAACCAAAGAGACACCTTAAGTTGAAGAGGTAAGTTCTTCTGAATCTAAATAAGCAGAAGAATCTCAACTAAAGAAAAGGAAGTGTTCTGAAATGAAGAAGAGAAGCAAAAACTACAAACAATATTTATAATCTGGGACACCAGCTGCTCATAAAGAAGATACTAGCTTTCTGATAGTACAAATTCAAATAATGTTGGATAAGAAAAGGCAGGATCTAGAAAAGTATGGAGATGCCAGCAATAAAGAGTTGTAGTTTCAACTGGCTCAGGATATTAAGTCAATAAGATTTGCAGTAAATCTTTTGAAATCTGAAATGACTACTTTCTTTGAGAAAGTAGCTAATACTGTAGTCTATATTGCTAAAAAACAACAAGAGGCCAAGATAACTGTAGATGTGATGGTTGTCAAACAAGGCTATCCTTGAAAATGAGAGAATTTTGGATGAAAACATGACAGCCCTGCATATAGAAACAATGGTTAAACTAACTGAGCAGTCTACTGAGTTAGACAACAAAATAGCTGATGCTACAAAGGCCATGGAAACTTAGATGACAAACCATTCAACCTCCTTGCTTAAAGATATAAAGGCTTCTGACAAGAGTTTGGACAACAATTTACTGAAAGTAAATAATACTGTCACCTCAGGTATAAATTACTTAGATGGACAAGTTAGATTTCACAAGAATGGTCTGAGAGATCAAGTTGAAAGAGAAGTCATAAATGGGGAGGGGTAATGATAAAAGCCAGTTCTGAACATGCTACCTTGATATCAAATAATATCAGAGACACTTTAGGCTTTCCTCTCTTATGGTATGATAGAGATCAGACTACTGAGTTTGGTTGTCAACCAGCTCACCTTGAAGCACCTCAAGCCACTGGTACTTATGCTCCTGAGCAAACCATATACAATCCTGCAGCACAAGCTACTTTTGAGACCATCCAAGCAGCTGTCCAACAAATGTACAGTCCTCCACCATTAGTTCAAAATATTATATGTGAAAAGGTGGATATGTCTGAATCTATTATGATCAAAGAAAAAGTGGCAGAACTTTCAAATAAAAGGTTCAGAGAACAAGCTGAGGCTAGACCAGATTTTGAGCAGTGGAGACCAACCTCCAGATCAATAATTCTCACTACATGGAAGGAAGTAAATGCAAATGTGATAGATAGAGGTAAATGGTATTCTGAACAGGAATGGGCTAAACATTTAAAGCAGCAAGAAGTTATCTAGAAGTTCAGAGATGATCTGAAGAAAGGAAAGCTACCTGCTAAGTCAATTGAGCCCAGTAAATATTTTCCAAAGCCATATAATTATTTTGAAAGGCAAAGGCTGAAAGAAGAAGCAATTGGAAAAGATAAAGCTAAGGCTGACAAAGGAAAGAAGGTTGCTGATGACAAGGTGCATGAGGTGAAAGCAAAGACGTAATACCCCCATCTGTCGCATGGCATATAATAGAAGGTCCAGCTGGAACCCGACGCCATATACCACAGACAGTCAGAAGGGATACTAAATGAATAATCAAACCAACCGAATAAGACTACTCGTCCTAATCACAGAGCATTTTAGCGGAAGATTTTAAAGTTGAAAGAACCCAAAATTAAATCCATCAATATGAATGTCCACAGCTACAACAAAAGGAATGAAACCCCAAATACACAGAAACGGGTACATGGCCTTATGGCCTTACAAATGTTCACTTAATAAAGAGTGTCTTACATACATCGGCTCGCAGGCCGGCCACATATGACAAATATAAAAACAGCTATTCTACGGCCTTCTAGGGCCAGCATAGCAACATGGGCTCCAGCCTGCTATTTGGCGCTCGGCTCCGCAGCACCTGCAAGCACATACCACCACACGGTGGCAAATAAAGCAACGGTCATCTAAAAGCCGACCAAATTATAACGACCCCGCCCCTGACTTGGGACGGCGGTGCTCTTTCCCTGCATAACATGAGCCCAACAATATATATAGCGCAATTATAATTCGCCACAGGTGTAGGCTCGCACGGCCAAACACCCCGTGCACTCAGGGCACATTCATGGTGAACCCTGACCCATCAGTGCATTCACCACCACCCCCAGGATGGAAACAACATGTGAGCATTTAGCCTTTCTGACCACCGTCTAAGGCTCCGACTATGCCAACAGCCAGTCCCCGTCTTCGGGTCTCTCACACCGAACCACATAGCCTATGTCCAATTCCACTTGCCCGTTGCTCACGCTGCATGTCCAATTTAAGTCCTTTGCACGGGCCAAGCTTCTCTCGGATCCCAAATTTTCCAAAACAATCTCATAACCCAGTTATGATCAAGGCTGGTTCCCAGACCGCCAAGTTAGCAGAACACGTTTCTGCTCAATTTTCCGGGTGTGCCTTGAAGCTAACCTCCAAGGATCCCTGCTGCAATCTACCGCGTAGAAACCCGAAAAATCCAAAGCACGAAGTCTTCTCCGGAAAAACCACATCAAATGCAACATCACCGATCCAGACAAAACATGTCCGGGTAGGCTTCACACACAATGCCTATGCCCGTACTTACGATTCCGGGCTCTATATGCAACACAAGGGGGACTATTCCTGTCAACCCCAAGGAACACCACGCACTCACCGCATACTCGCGGGAGCGGGATTCCCTATGCAGAAAGAAAGATCTTCAAGCGCTCAAGTTGAGAATCGTTACCCTTGTAGTCCGTTTTGCCGCCATGGAAAAACTACGCGGTTAGAACTCTTCGCAATGACCTTCCCTCCACGGATCCGCTCTCCGATTTTGAAACGGTGCTCTGATGCTCCGCCGGCGGCCGGAAACCTCCTTCTTCTTCCTCTTCTCTCTCACTTTGGAAAAGGAGAACTTTGGAGAGAAAATGAGGAAATAACCCCCTATTCCCGGCCTTAACAGAGCAGAATTTAATCTGGGCCGTCGGATCTTAATTAAAGGAAATGAACGGCTCAGATCTGCACAAAATTCCCCAGACCTGGGCCGCACACGGCTTGGCACACGGCCGTGTCCATGGCCGTGTGCCTCGATCCAGGCACGATCGTCGAACTGAGAAACGCACACGGGCCAAGACACGCCCGTGTCTGACCTGACACGCCCGTGTCGGGTTCCTCGACACGCCCGTGTTCGTGGGCGTGTCACGCATAACCGCCACGGCAACGGACACGACCCATCAGGACACGGGTAGGGACACAGGTTGGCACACGCCCGTGTCGGATGACACGCCCGTGTCATCCGGCCGTGTTTCTGGCCGTGTCCTTCTCGGGTTGAAAACGGCCAAACAAAACACCAGCCAGACACGGCCTTGGACACGCCCGTGTCCTTGGCCGTGTACCCCTACAGGCACCAAAAACTCTTTTTTTTTTCGCGACCGACTCGCACACAACTTTCGGGGCGTTACAAATCTCCCCCACTTAAGGAATTTCGTCCCGAAATTAAGCAAAGGTACACAAAAGCTAAATGATACCTGAGTGGAATAACTCGGGGTATTACTCCAACATAGCTTGCTCTCGCTCCCAAGAAAGCTCCTCACGTCCGCAATTATCCCAACGGACTTTAACCATTCGAACCTCCTTGTTGCGGAGTCGTTTGACTGCAACATCTTCAATTCGCACTGGCTTGACCCTTGTTGTTAACTCATAATCAGCCGGTACCTGATTGTCCGTAACGATCTGCGAAGACTCTTGCACTGCCTTACGCAACACCGATACGTGGAATACGTCATGCAGCCCACTCAACTCCGTCGACAACTTTAATCTATACGCCGCCTCGCCAACACGCTCCAGGATTTCAAATGGTCCAAGGTATCTCGGACTCAGCTTCTTCAAGCGTCGAACCCGCGATACACCCTTGAACGACTTGATCTTCAAATATACCATGTCTCCAATGTTGAACTCCACATTTCTATGTTTGGCATTGTAATACTTTGACTGTCTATCCTGAGCAATCTTCAGCCTTTCCTGAATTGTCTATATCATTGAAGTGGCATCTTCCACCGCTTGACGTTTATACAACTTTGATTCGCCTGCCTCCAACCAAGACAACGGCGTACGACACTTCCTCCCGTACAAGGCTTCGAAAGGCGCCATTCCAATGCTTGTCTGAAAGCTGTTGTTGTAAGCAAACTCCACCATGTACAGGTGATCCTCCCAATTCTTCCCGAAATCTAGGACGCACATGCGAAGCATGTCCTCCATAGTCCTGTTGACTCTCTCGGTTTGGCCATCTGTCTGCGGGTGAAAGGCTGTGCTGAACTTTAGCTTAGTACCCAACAGACCATGCACCAACCTCCAGTCATTTGACGTGAAGCGTCCATCTCGATCACTAACAATACTTCTAGGCACACCATGCAATCGTACAATATTATCCACGTAGAGTTTGGCTAACTTTTCCACTAGATCCTCCTTTCTCACTGGGATAAAGTGCGACACTTTTGTCAATCTATCAACGACCACCCAAATGGCGTCGTTTCCCTTCTGCGACTTCGGCAAACCGTGCACAAAATCCATAGATATGTCGTCAAACTTCCATTCTGGGATAGGAAGGGGTTTCAAGAAACCTCCGGGCTTCTGGCATTCCGCCTTCACTAATGCACAAGTACGACACTTGGCCACATAAAGTGCCACATCCTTCTTCAAACCCGGCCACCAGAATAATTTCTTCATGTCTCTATACATCTTAGTGCTTCCCAGGTGGATTGAGTACTTAGTATGATGAGCCTCATACATCAACTCCTCCCGAATATTATCCGCACTAGGAACGCATAGACGACTGTCCTTCCTTAGCAACCCATCTTCAACCACAAACTGGGAATTTGACTCATCCAAAGCTTCATCCAAGATTTGCTTCATGCTGCTATCCTGAACCAAAGCCCGCCGAACTATATCCGCTAGGTCACACTGCACCTCTGTCCAAAACAGTTTCGCCTCGACACTTGACTGCTTGACAACGCAAGATATCTCCAATGCCTCAAACTCTTGGACCAATCTCTCATCATGTACTGATAACCAATTGGCTTGTGCGGGAATCTTACGACTCAACGCATCCGCCACTGCATTTCCCTTCCCAGGCACATAGTGTATCTTGAAGGTGTAGTCCCCTAAGAACTCCATCCAGCTCCTCTGCCTCATGTTCAAATCCTTTTGGTCCAATAGGTACTTCAAACTCTTATGATCGGTGTAAATATCGACCTTCACACCGTACAGATAGTGCCTCCAAAGCTTAAGAGCAAATATCACGGCCGCTAACTGTAAGTAGTGGACCGGATAATTCCTCTCATGAACCTTCAGTTGTCGTGAACCATAAGCTATCACTCTCCCATGCTGTAGCAGAACACAGCCCAAACCACTGCTCGAAGCATCACTATAGATCTCGAACCCTTCGGTTCCACTTGGCGAACATAAAATGGGCGTCGTGGTTAATCGCCTCTTCAATTCTTCAAAAGCCTGATCGCACTCCGGAGACCACACAAACTTCTGATCCTTTCTTGTCAACGTCGTGAGTGGTAGTGCTATCCGCGAGAAGTTCTCTACGAAGCGCCTGTAGTAGCCAGCAAGCCCCAGAAAACTCCGGACCTCTGCCACTGTAGTCAAAGTATGCCACTCCCGTATCGCCACTATCTTCGTCGAATCCACAGCTATTCCTTCTCCACTGACAACATGACCAAGGAACGCTATCGAGGACAACCAGAATTCACACTTGGAGAACTTTGCATACAACTGACTTTTCCTCAATGTCTCCAACACCATGTGTAAATGCTTGTAGTGATCCTGGTCGCACCCCGAATACACCAGAATATCATCGATAAATACTATCACAAACTGATCCAGGTATTCTCTAAACGTCCTATTCATCAGATCCATAAACACGGATGGCGCATTCGTCAACCCAAACGGCATAACCGTGAACTCGTAATGCCCAAACTGCGTACTGAATGCTGTCTTTGGGATGTCGCTCTCCCTTATCCTCAACTGATAGTAACCGGACTTCAAATCTAACTTCGAATATACAGTTGATCCAACCAGCTAATCAAATAGATCGTCAATCCTCGGGATCGGATATTTGTTCTTCTCCGTAAGTTTGTTCAATTCCCGATAATCGATACAAAGCCGCAAGCTCCCATCTTTCTTCTTAACAAAGAGAACTGGTGCGCTCCAAGGCGACGAACTTGGACGCACATAACCTTGCTCTAGCAACTCTTGCAGTTGCACCTTCAACTCTGTCATTTCTCTTGGGGCTGTCCGATAGGGAGAGCGTGACACCGGTTTGGCACCCGGTACCAGCTCTATAGTAAAGTCTATCTCCCGCTGAGGAGGGGCTCCTGGGAGATCATCTGGAAACACATCAGGATATTCGGACATAACTGGGATGATGTCCAAACTAGGCTTAGGCATCGAAGTCTGCAGTAGAGTGACATATAGTTCTGCCCCAGACCGAACTGCCTTAAACATCTGAAGGGCTGACACCAGAACTTTCCCTGACCCCTTCATGCCCGCAAAAGTAGTCTCCCGATCAGTGTCCAGACCCAACTTGACTTCTTTACGGTTGCAATCAATGCATGCACCCTGCTCCGAGAGCAAATCCATACCGAAGATTACGTCGAACTCCACCAATGGTAGAACCAACGCTCGCAAATCAAACTCCCGGTCTTCAATCCGAATCTTCACAACACAAACCCTATCCGCACGCATTGATCACCCATTAGGCAACAACACATCCAACTTGTTTTCTGCCATCGAGAACGGAACTCCGATGCGCGATATAAACTTTTCAGACAAGAAGGAATGTGATGCTCCCGTATCAAAAAGGGCTCTCGCCGGAAACCCAAAGATTAACACAAAGCCTAGCATTAACAAACGTAAGCTAACAAATACGAAGGTAACAACTATAAAAGTTAAACCACTGTAATTTAACTCATACCTGTCACCACATCCGCTTGCTTAATGGCCTCCTGCAGACCAAGGTTGTAGACTCTAGGCTGAGCTGGAGCATGATGGGATGCGGTTGACTCCACCGCCTTCCCTTTCTCCACATAAGTCGCTCCAGGCCTCCTCTCGGACTTTGAACGTCTGCTCCAACACTCCCGAGCAAAATGCCCCGTCTTCCCGCAGTTGTAGCAAGCTTCGGGGACTCGACTTGTAGTTGCCCCCGATGCATAAGCCGAAGGGGCTGAGTTCGAAGTCCTCCGCTTCTTGTTCCATCTGCGGAAACCTGTCTTGTTACTTGGCACCTTGAACTCGGTCTTCCTTTCTCCTGGGTCCTTCTTCTCTTGAACTTTCTTCGCAACCTTTTCCAACGATCTGGCTGAATTGACCAAGGCTAGGAAGCCCTGCACCTTAGGCCCAGCAAGGAGTAACTGTAAATCGCCGCGAAGACCCTCATAGAATCGGTTGGTCTTCCTCTCTTCTTCTGAAAACATAGCACCAGCATAACGACCCAACCGTGTGAACTCATGCAGATATTCGTCCACGCTTCTGGATCCCTGAGACAATCCAAGAAATTGATTCTCCATCTCCAACTTCTGAGAAGAAGGTACAAATCTGGCTAGGAACAATCTTGAAAATTCCTCCATCGGCACATCCGCAAGTTGCCTTCCCACTAGAAGATGAAACTCCATCTCGTCCCACCAAAGCCTCGCTTCACCCTCCAAAATAAAAGTCGCTATGGTGGTCTTTTGCCACTCCTCAGTCAATGTGGCCGTCAACACCCTCTTTATGGAAGAGAGCCAGTCCTCAGCTTGAGTTGGCATTCCAACCCCATTAAACCTCGGAGGATTAAAGCCCATCACATGCTTTAGCTGCCTCTCCATAGTTCTCCTCGGCTCTACTAACTCAACTGCTGCGCGTTCCACCACTCTCGGCTCTGTCGCCCTAACCGGTTCTTGCTCACTCGCAGGAGGTGCACGATGCATTTGCCCTGCAGGTTGGGCATTTATCATTGCGAACACGGCTTCAGCCACCATCCTGATGGTTTCTGCTGAAGGAGGTGTAGCAGGCACGTCCCTTGGTGCACTACTTTCCGCTGATTGCGGACGCTCTAACTGACCAGCACCGCTCCTAGCTGCCTAAATTAGCAAAGACACACGATTAGACAACAAACAAATTGCTAAAAGCAATCATTGGAACACTCAGGTTCCACCAAACAAGTGTATTTTTCATTCCTAAGTGGACATTCATGGGTTCTTTTTGATGTTATAACGGTGACGCACACATGTGCTCACCACCCCTTAAAAGAATTCGCCCACGAATTCATTTAAGCCTGATCGCAACCAGAAGTCTGATACCAAATTGTAACACCCCCATATGTCGCATGGCATATAACAGAAGGTCCAGCTGGAACCCGACGCCATATACCACAGACAGTCGGAAGGGATACTAAATGAATAATCGAACCAACCGAATAAGACTACTCGTCCTAATCACAGAGCATTCTAGCGGAAGATTTTAAAGTTGAAAGAACCCAAAATTAAATCCATCAATATGAATGTCCACAGCTACACCAAAAGGAATGAAACCCCAAATACACAAAAACGGGTACATGGCCTTATGGCCTTACAAATGTTCACTTAATAAAGAGTGTCTTACATACATCGGCTCGCAGGCCGGCCACACATGATAAATATAAAAACAGCTATTCTACGGCCTTCTAGGGCCAGCACAGCAACATGTGCTCCAGCCCGCTATTTGGCGCTCGGCTCCGCAGCACCTGCAAGCACATACCACCGCACGGTGGCAAATAAAGCAACGGTCAGCTAAAAGCCGACCAAATTATAACGACCCCGCCCCTGACTCGGTACTGCGGTGCTCTTTCCCTGCATAACATGAGCCCAACAATATATATAGCGCAATTATAATTCGCCACAGGTGTAGGCTCGCACGGCCAAACACCCCGTGCACTCAGGGCACATTCATGGTGAACCCTGACCCATCAGTGCATTCACCACCACCCCCAGGATGGCAACAACATGTGAGCATTTAGCCTTTCTGACCACCGTCTAAGGCTCCGACTATGCCAACGGCCAGTCCCCGTCTTCGGGTCTCTCGCACCGAACCACATAGCCTAGGTCCAATTCCACTTTCCCGTTGCTCACGCCGCATGTCCAATTTAAGTCCTTTGCGCGGGCCAAGCTTCTCTCGGATCCCAAATTTTCCAAAACAATCTCATAACCCAGTTATGATCAAGGCTGGTTCCCAGACCGCCAAGTTAGCAGAACACGTTTCCGCTCAATTTTCCGGGTGCGCCTTGAAGCTAAACTCCAAGGATCCCTGCTGCAATCTACCGCGTAGAAACCCAAAAAATCCAAAGCACGGAGTCTTCTCCGGCAAAACCACATCAAATGAAACATCACCGATCCAGACAAAACATGTCCGGGTAGGCTTCACACACAATGCCTATGCCCGTACTTACGATTTCGGGCTCTATATGCAACACAAGGGGGACTATTCCCGTCAACCCCAAGGAACACCACGCACTCACTGCATACTCGCGGGAGCAGGATTCCCTATGCAGAAAAAAAGAGCTTCAAGCGCTCAAGTTGAGAATCGTTACCCTTGTAGTCCGTTTTGGCGCCATGGAAAAACTACGCGGTTAGAACTCTTCGCAATGACCTTCCCTCCACGGATCCGCTCTCCGATTTCGAAATGGTGCTCCGATGCTCCGCCGGCGGCCGGAAACCTCCTTCTTCTTCCTCTTCTCTCTCACTTTGTAAAAGGAGAACTTTGGAGAGAAAATGAGGAAATAACCCCCTATTCCCGGCCTTAACAGAGCAGAATTTCATCTGGGCCGTCGGATCTTAATTAAAGGAAACGAACGGCTCGGATCTGCACAAAATTCCCCAGACCTGGGCCGCACACGGCTTGGCACATGGCCGTGTCCATGGCCGTGTGCCTCAATCCAGGCACGATTGTCGAACTGAGAAATGCACACGGGCCAAGACACGCCCGTGTCTGACATGACACGCCCGTGTCGGGTTCCTCGACACGCCCGTGTTCGTGGGCGTGTCACGCATAACCGCCACGGGAATGGACACGACCCATCAGGACACTGGTAGGGACACGGGTTGGCACACGCCCGTGTCGGATGACACGCCCGTGTCATCCGGCCGTGTTTCTGGCCGTGTCCTTCTCGGGTTGAAAACGGCCAAAAAAAACACCAGCCAGACACGGCCTTGGACACGCCCGTGTCCTAGGCCGTGTACCCCTACAGGCACCAAAAACTCTTTTTTTTTCGCGACCGACTCGCACACAACTTTCGGGGCGTTACAAAAGATACAATCTAGAAAAGGCATAGTCATCAAAGAACCAGAGCAGCCATATAATGTTCTTAGTTTTGGATTTCATAAAAAACTTGTTATGTAACTATTGTATAACAAAAACTCGTAGCTATAAACCTTGTGGTGAACTTCAATGAAAATTTTGGTTTACTCAACATTTCATGTGTTATTAATTAGGATTGTAATTGTTTGTCTTACTTTCTGTTCAGCATTATTCATTTTAAATGTGTTTTTATCTGTGGTATTTCATATATTGTACTGCACTGTACTTTTAAATGTTTTTATCATAATATATTTTTGGTATCATGTTGTATAACATTGAATTGGGGTTATGACTTCTCCAAATAGTGTGATATTATTGGGTATATTTGTCTCAATGTACTTGATTTCAAGAAGTCGTTCAGATCAATGATATACACATAGTTGTATTTGATGAATGTTAAGTTCATGTGTACAGGAAAATAAAGCTAAGTACAAAAGTGTCGACACACTAGATAAGTGTCGACACCTTTGTTAAGGATGAGCTGAGATAAGGAGAAAGTTGTGTCGACACCCAGGACTTGGGTCAACACTATGATACAAGAAAATAACTGTGTCAACACTTAGGACTAGTGTCGACACACACTACACAAGTTGTGTCGAGACAAAGAGAAGTTGTGTCGACACTAAGGAAAAGTGTCAACACACTCTATACAAGTAGTGTTGAGACAGAAGACAACTGTATCGACACTCAAGAGAAGTGTCAACACACTTCAAAAGCTTAGTCAAGAATGGAAGCAAGTAGTGTCAACACTCAGGACTAGTGTGACACATTCTACATCAGTTGTGTCGAGACAAGGTGAAGTTTGTGTCGGCACATTCAAAAGTATGTCGACACCACTATGAGAGAAGTGTCGACATGCAGGACTGGTGTCGACACATCTGTTGGGTATTTCATCAACAGTAACCCAGATTTATATGGAGTCACCCTTGAACTAAGATGAATTAAGTTTGTATTTGATGCTCTTTTTCGTTGAGTGTTTGCAGGATATAATTACCATGTGTAGACCAATTTCAGTCTACAATTTGTCACCAAACACAGGACCATACAAAGTAATACCTCATTGTGTGATCCATGTTGTTGACTCATGTGTAGCCTCTCTTTTGGGACACACTTCTTTTTCAAGCACTAAGGGCATGAGAGAAAAGTTGGATGCTGATTATAATCGAACTTAGGACAGATTTCGTCGAACTGAACTCCAAGTTCGTCGAGCTGAGAAATCTCCTTCATTGAGCTGAGCTCAGAGATAATTGATCTGGAAGATATCTGTCAATACTGAGTTCCAAGTTCGTCGACCAGAGAATCTGAGTAGAAGATGGAAGATCGTCGACCTGAGCTCATATTTCGTCGCGCTTAGCTCAGAGTTGACACACTGAGTTCGTCGATCTGCGATCGACGATTGTCAAGTTGAGTTCAAGGAACTTCAAACTAATTTTCTGAACCCTTTAAAACTGTATTTCTTTTAAGTCTGAATCTCTGAATACTTCTGAGGGCTGGATCAAAGATGTCTAACCTAGTCAGACTGACCTAGACTTTAGAACTAAGAAATTGACCCTAGGTTATACATGGTGGGTCAAAAACCTAATAGTGAACCTAACCCAAATCTAAACTAGGGATCCAACAATCTCAACCTATTTGGGTGAGGTCACTAAACAAAATAAAAAAGCATACAAACACAAAGCAATATAAATATCTGACACAATTTAAACTATTCAGTAGATATGATATGGCTAAATTCATTACACATATAAATCACAAAAACAAAATAACAAATCCAAAAAAATTCTTAAGATCTATCAGAGGGAGGAGCAGAAGATGACTTAGCAAAAGCGATTGTCCTGTTTGGATTTTTTGCTTCCTTTTGAGACATCTTCGGGTCTTGAACCCCAAGAAGTGTTACAGATACAACTCTGGGCACTATAGCTTCTGGATGGATCTGCATGTATTCATTAGCGTCAAATAGTTTTCTTTTTAACTAAAATTGATCAAACTCCTTCTGTCTATATGTAGACATGGTAGTGAATTTTGATGGATCTACTCCTTCTGCTCTGGCTTTGTTAATTTGAGATAACTCAATCAGTTCTTGGAATCTGTCCATCCTGAAATTAGGATCTAATTCAAGTTCATAGGTTGGAGAGAGAGGTCTCTCTAGATTAGATTTAAGAGCATCTAGAGAAGACATTTGAGGATTTCTGAAATGAAAGGATTTCTGTTGAAAGTTGGTTTGAGGGAAAGACTACTGAGGTTGTCCTGAATAATAAGACCATGGAGGAATGCATTGACTATACTTCCCAGCTGGTCTGAAAGACTGATGGGAGGCTGGCGTTGGAGACTGAGAACTACTTGAGGCTGGCTTCTGAGTCTTAACAATATTTCCTAATGCACCTGCAGGAGGAGGAGGAGGAGGAGGAGGTCCTCTCTGGTCTGCCTAGGTGGGGAACTGTATCTTTTCCTTTTCTTTCTTTCCTTGAGCTCATTCTTAGAGAATCACATCCAGTGAGCCATATCTGGAGTGAGAGGAATATTGTGCAGAATATAGTAAGGAGTATCAGCAGTGGGGTCAGACTTAAGAATAACCTTGGGAGGAGCCTTTCTCTTCTTAGACTTTACTTTCTTCGAACTTGAATCATTAGAATCCTCATCATCATCAGATGATTTAGGAGGATTATCATACAGATCATCCAATTGCTTTAGCCATTCAGCTGAGATTCCGGGAACCTGAGGCTATTTTTGAATAGCTGGTTCTACAGAAATTTCTATAATAATCTGGGAACTTTCTTCTTCAATGTCTTCAAACATAAATCATCACGATTGGGAAAGGGAGTTTCATTCCAAGGAAGAGTTGGAGGAGAGAAAGCCCTAGGCTCAGAAACAGGAACTGTCTCATAAGAATCTTCAACAACTAGGCTTTCTGAAATATCTGGGACAACAAAACTTGCCATTAGTTCCAGACTGGTTGGAGCATCTGGAATAACAACTATTCACAACTGCAGGACTTATTGGAACAGTATAACACACTATGGCCTTGGTGTGATGAACATCAAAACTTATTAAAAAATTTCTGTAAAATGAATTAAAAGAATTAAGTAAAGAAATTAAATCCACTGTGTGATTGATGCTGCAATCACCAATAGTTATAATCTCTAGAACTGCTTCTGTACAAACTAAATCTGCTACTATTGCTGCTGCTGGAGCTGGAGCTTCTTCTTGGAATACCTCCACCTGCCTTGATTCATAGGGTACTGAACCCATGTCCTGGAAAGAAGAAGGGATAGAGCAAGAGGAAGCAAGAAGAGTAGCAAGAGAGTTTTTGGAGGCAGTTAGAGGAGCAATTGCCTCTACTATGAGATGCTAGATAGTTGGAGAGACAAGATCCAAGATAGTGGAAATGGGGGCAAATTCCAGTTGCATATACTCAGGTGGTGTCTGAGTAGATTAAGATGGATGGATGGATGGAGGAAGAGGGAGGAATGAAATCTGGCATGACTTCATCCTGAGATGGAGATTGTTGATGTGTAGGAGATGGTGATGGAAATGGTAAAAGATAAAAAGTTGGAAATGACAGAGAAGATTGTAGTGGTATGTCATCTAAGTGAGTTGTATAGGAGATTGAGGAGGTGGGGATGGAGAATCCTTTGGTATGTAGATTGGAGATTGAGGAAGTGCGGAATGAGGTTGTGATGGTGAGGTAGTAGGAGTATGAGAGGAAGTTGATGGTTGTTGGAGGGGAGTTGATGAAGGAACTGTGGATTATGGTGGAGATGGAGGAAGAGCAGGAGCTTCTTCTTCAGGTGAAGGAGTGACTGTTACTGTCCTGGTGTTCTCTGAAGCTCTAGAAGAGGAGGAAGCCCTGGATGGCTTAGAGATGGTCCTCTCCCATCTACCAAATAATGCAGAAGTTAGCCTCTTTGAGGCATTGATGAACATTATCTGGGAGACCAAAATTTCAGGAGCCTTGGCCTGGAGGAAAATTACCAAAATCCTCCCAAAACATATTTCTTTGAGTTTGATTAATTGAAACAGCAATAAACCCCAATTTACTAATTTCTTATTAACCTGGGCACACATCACCTAGAATTGTTACCTGGTAATGTAATCATGGGCTGTGTGTTTTTCTAGTAACACTTTCCCTACTACATCAGCCAGAAACTTATATTTTACAGACAAGTTTTTCTTTAATAATTTATTTGGGTTTCCATCTGGGTGACCCATCTTGATCAGCATAGAATCATACTCAGAACTGTCTAATTCTATATCTTCTTCTCCATTAACCAAACCAAAAATCTCAGTTAAAATAGCAGTTGTTAGAGTAATCTGATGGTCTGCGAGGGTACTGATGAGTCTGATTTATATAGGGTTTTTCAGACTCATCTGGGCTAGTTTTCACGCGTTTGTACTTCACTTTTAGTTCTATATCGTTCATATTTCATCTTGTTTATATTTCCATAGGAAGTGCACACTTTGGCCCGTGGTTGTGTATTTTTGTACTTCTATTATTTGTACTCCTTATTGTAATCGTCTAGAATGTCTGTACATATCGGTGATTTGTTTTTTCCTATTGGTACAGGGGTCGTGTACGTGTTCCGGGAGTGTTTGGAAACAGGAATATTGCGCATGATCATCGGATCTACTGCGCACGACCACTAGTCGTGCGTCGATGATCGTGTGCACTTGCATTCCTTTTCCAAGTTCTGTCTGGGCATACACACGACCACTGGAGACAGTGCACATGACCACCAGTCGTGCGCCACTGATCGTGTGCATTGATTACTCTTTTCCTGGAGTTCTGTCTCGGGTAATCGCACGACCATTGACATAGTGCGTGTAACTTCCCGAATTGCTCTATGCCCCTCGTGTGTGTTTTTGAGTCAGGAGGGTTGACTCGAGTCCTGTGAAGTGCAAGGAATTGGACTGCACTTGTGGAGGAGTGGAGAAATCAGTGTATAGAAGGACACAGGTAGTGACACGAGCGTGTCACTACCCGTGTGAATGTGACACAGGTAGAGACACAGGCATGTCCCTACCCGTGTGCGTGTGTGTCGAGTTACACTCGACAGAGCATGTCGAGATCGACGAAGTGTATGACACGGGTAGAGACACGGGTGTGTCCCTACCCGTGTGTGTTGAGTTACACTCGACAGAGCGTGTCGAGATCGACGATCTGTATCGAGTGTATGATACGGGTAGAGACACGGGCGTGTCCCTACCCGTGTGTGTTGAGTTGGACTCGACGAGGCGTGTCGAGATCGACGAACTACGTGTCGAGATCGATGAATTGTATGACACGGGTAGAGACATGGGCGTGTCTCTACTCGTGTTCCGTGTGTGTCAAGTTGAGTTCGTCGAGATGTATCTAGAGAAGGACACGGCCAGGAACATGGCCGTGTCATGTGGACACGGGTCGGGACACGGGCGTGTCCCTACCCGTGTCAAGTATTGAACCGACACGGAAACCGTCGTTGCCGTTTCGCTCAAGCGGGACACGGGTAAGGACACGGGCGTGTCCCTACCCATGTCACTTTTCATATATAAGGGGAGAATAAAACCTTTGCCATTTTCACGCTAACTTAGTCCCTGTTTTCTGAGAAAACTTCTGTAGTAGCATGTTTTAGCTTCTCCTTTATTGATGTATTTGTAAATTATTACTTATTGTGGATTTTGACTTCTCTTGCTTCTTGTAATTGGTTGGGTTGGCATGTTCTATTGATATTGTTGTACCGGCAGAATAGGCGTCTTGTGGTACATGTTAGCCCGTGTGTTAATGCTACCACAAGGCGGCTGTTCCGGGCATAAGACTCCCCCTTCATGCCGTGTTTTGAGATCCGGGGGGGGGGGGGGGGGGGTCACACAAATGGTATCAGTTTGCCATGATCCTCAACTAAGGAAGTCATTCAACAATGGTGCCACCCCCGTTTGATTAGTCAGTTTGGGGACAAACTGACTTAGAGGAAGCAGTGGTGTGCCCATATGTAATTCACGCTAAGTATGTCCAACTTTGACCTTAAGATTAGCCAACCTGACCATACGTTTGCGTTTTATGTGTAGATTCCAGCTCTCGTTGAGCAGGTGGGAGGCACTCCTGCTCCCTCTTTACCCACTCCCACTCAGTTCCAACAATCTGAGTTGGGGCTGACGCTCACTGCCATCCTCGATGCTTTTAGGGCGAAGCAGCCCCCGGTGCAACAACAGGACCCGAGCTCCAACTGGCTGAGCACCTTCTGGGCTCTCTCCCCTCCCACCTACCTTGGGACGGAGTCAGCCGTACGTACAGAGGAATGGCTAGACACGGTACAGGAGTTGTTGGCTGGTATCCGTTGCCCGGCCAATATGGCAATGACATTGGCGGTGTCCGTCTTGGACTTACATGCTAAGAGGTGGTGGAAGTCCCTTATGGGCTCTACCTTTCATGGCCGAGTCTATACAGAGATAAGTTGGGGTGAATTCTCGGGTGCTTTCTTGGAGCACTTTATCCCTACATCTGTAAGACCCCCCCTTTTTTTCTTTTCAATACCGGGACCTTAGGCCCAAAACCGCCGTTTTGCGGTGACTCCTTCACGCCCTGAAGGGTCATCACCACAAAGTGCCGATTCTGCCGGCTGATTTCGATCACAGAAAAGTAGCATAAAGAAGTAATGGAAACTATCAGTCCACAGAAAATCACATATCATAGTAATAAATCTCCACGAAGGGAGTGTCCACAGAATAAAACATCAGAGTAGCAAAATACGAGCTTATGCCCGGTACATCATATCCTCGCTAAAAAATCACTCATGCGGAAACGAAAGCAGAAAACTACTCAAGGTCGAGACTCACGGTCCCGGCTGTATGAACTCCGGAGCTAGACTGCCCCACCTCCAAGCGCACCGGTCTCTGGGGCTGCTCCTCCATGTTGGGCTCCACGATCCCCTAAATGATGCAGTTCGAAAACCGTTAGTCTAAAAGACTAAGTCCTATCATCCCCCACCCCTTCCCCCATGGCTCCTAGGCACCGAGCGGAGAGGAAGCAAGGGGAGGACTTGAAGGTGGAGAATAATCAAAACAGGTGGCAGCGGACCTATACTAGAAATTCTATAATAGATATTGACAATAAGATGAAATATAAAAAGTAACCTTCACTTATGTGAGAACACATAAGCCAAGGGTTTTTCTGCAAGGCTCCCATCGTATAAAAAATCCCATACCAATTTATACGTTGGGGTGTCGGTTATCAAACAGTAGTATATGTATATATCAAAATTAACCTTAATTTATAAACTTGCCCACACAAGCTTATAGACCAAGGGGTCGTTTTGCAGGTCCTAATGTATAAGCATCCCATTCCACTTATACATTAGGTGTCAGGGGTTAAATGATTCGATTATGCTATGACATGCAAGTGGGTGTGATGGACATGCAAGTGCAACGCACACACCCGACTCTGTGCACACAGACCTTTAGTTCCCCCTTTCTGGAGCCGTAACCTCCCAGGATACCTCCGTAGTGGCAGACGGAAGTGGTGGGTTGGGCCTCGCCCACCTCTAAACCAGTAAAGCACTACCGGTTAGACCTATCGTACGCCTCAACGCTTGGTGCACGAAGCGGACTCCTGCGTACTCTTGCCGGCTGGCGCACCGGACTTCTGTTGGCGAAGTGCTAACCACACTTGCCGAGTCAACGTATTGGCGTCGGTGCATCGACCCTCCAATACCGAAGACCCACCACCTTAATTTCCTTTCCTTTTATGCACATGCAAATTTAGCGTAATCAAAAATCGACCCGAAGCTCCCCGGACCAACACGTCCGTCTCAAACAATCGAGTCGAAGCTCCCCGGACCCAAAGTCCGTCTTTTAACCATCCGAGCCGAAGCTCCCAGCTATCTTCCGGTGCTACCTGTGTTTGTGAAATGTGCAACCCTAATTACTAAGTTACTCTTTTCAGCTTGTTAAAACAGTTTACGTTAACCCAGGACTGCCCCTGGTATTCCCTGTGAAGGGCTCTCAAGGGGCACTAGGAACTATGTTGGGATTACGCCTAGCATTTCCTTTCACAAGGTACTTATTTTTGTTATTGGTTGATCCCCTTACCCATTACTTCCTCATGTTACGATAGGTTTACCCTAAGGTGATTTGACTCCACTCACCTCGGGGAGGACGATCTTTCGTCGCACCCGAGCGCCTCTAAACCCTAGCCAAAACGATACCCTACTCACTTATCTCTCAAGGATACACCTAATTCTTCTTATTCTTCCCAGTAACCCAACGACACCCAACACATGTGCTCTGGTTCATAACCCAAATGATTTCCCGCAGTTTTGCTAAATGCAGACCACTTAAGCTACATGACCCGTAAAAAGGGAAGTATGCAATATGATCATCCAATGCTCATATAATATTTATTAGAGGTCTATATTGGAATATGCAGACTGAATCCACAATTGCCTAATTTTCATAGTTTAAATGCTAATTTATTTATTTATTTTAAAAGCCAAAAGTTCCAAGGTTGAACAGGAAGTACAAGATTTAAGCAATATAAAGCTCCACTAAAATTATGATAAATGCAAGATGGGTAATCATCTACAAATCCAGAATCTCCAAATTTTCCAGCAAGATTTTAGCCCTTAAATTTTATTTCCAATTTATTCCAAAATAAATCATTAAAAGGGGATGTACAATACAAATACTTCCAAAAATTCAGAGAAAATTCCAGGATGATTGTAAGGGCATATAAAACCTTTAAGTAAACTTTCATAATTTGTTGGAAAGAATTATGCCCTAAATTAATCAATTATGATATTCTCAAAAATATGGCCTTGTAAAGAACGTTCTGTAAACAAACCTCTAAAAATTATAAATAAATTTCTACAAGTACATTTTGGCCTAAAAACATCAAAACCTAAGCCTCATGATTTTTCAACAGAAATATCATCAATAATGAATTTTCTTTACCAAATCCCCTTTCTGAAATTAATGAAGGAAGTACCAAATAAAATTAATTAAGAATTGTGATAAAATTCAGAGATGTTCAACTAGCCCTAGAGTATCCTCTGACCAAGTTTCATCATGTTTTAAAGCACATAATATCCATAATAAAATCAAACATCATTTTGGGCCTTTTGGTAATTAACAAATGAACTACCAAGAATAAAATCCATAAAATTCTACAAAAATTACCAGTGGTTCTAGGTGGCCTAAAACCTATTCTACCCAAGTTTCATAACATGTGGGGAAGGTTTAGTCTCTGATTCTGCAAATTTGTTCTCCTACCCTAAAACTAGGGTTAGGGTTTTGAGGTGTCTAACTTGCTCTAATTCTTCTAAAGTTCCTACCAGAGATCTTAGGTTACATTACCCTAAATTCTACTGGGTTTCCAAGGCCATGCAATGGTATTTGCCCCCATGTCCTTCACAACCCCCAAAAGTCCTTCCTTAGGGTTTGCGGTTGATCCCTAGGGTAAATCAAGCCTAATTCCTCCCATTTTCCCTAAGAGGGTGACATTGGCCATGCCAAGTCAGTTCCCAAAACCTCAGCCTCTGTTGAGGGGAGGTGGCCACCTTAAGTCCATAGTGCACTTCTAATCAAAAATACCTCCTTAAAGCCAAACTATGGTTTGGTGATTCTCTAACCAAATCCTATCCAAATGAGTTGGAATTTTGTACAGAGCTAGTTAGGGATGCCAGGGACTATTCACCAAAATTTGGGAGGGTTTGGAGATGTTAGGACACCTATTTAATTTATTTATGGATTATTAAATATTCGTAAACACTATAGAAATATTTTCTCCACAAATTCTCATTTTTGGACTGCCCCTAGGTATAGCGATGGTAGACTCCCTGCCAAAATCTCAGATCATTTGGACAAGGGATGAAGGGTGGGCATCCATTTGAATCTCAAGTTAGCCCTAGGTATAGGTCCCACCAAATGCGGTGCCCTGGTCCAACCAGAGGGCCAAATTGGTCCAAATCAATTTTGGATTAACGTAGACCCATAGGGCTACAACTTTCATATTGCACGTTTTCCCATCTGGTGAGCCTAAGTATTTTTAATATTTATTGTAAAACAGCCTAGTTTACAGGACAGAAATTCAGAAATCTAAACTTAATAAAATAAATGATCTGCATGGATCTTGAAGCAAATCGTGGGGCTCCTGGTCATCTTCTTCCTCCAGCCAAGGGCCATGATTGGCCGAACATGGAGCTTATTCCAAGAGCATTTCCCGGCCACACGGCCACCTCCCTGGCCGGCAACCACCGCCACCACCTTCGTTGAGGTGGGGGCTATCGCCGGGCGGCGGCACGGCCGCCGGAGGGGTGGTTTCCGGCGAACCCGACCACCATTTTTTTTTGGAAAAACCATGAAAATGAAAACTTGGATCGGCTCAATTGAGTCCGATTCTTGTCCTAAACGATTCCAAAGATCTACCCACGGAAGAAGGAGTAGAGGAGGACCTTTAACCGAGCTTGTCGTCGTGTGTAGTGGTGGTGCGCCATGGCCGATGGTGGAGCTTTCCGATGCTTGCAACTTCACTACCAAACCGCCCGGTTTCTTTAGGTGAAGGGTGGAAATGATATCTCTTGGCCCAGGTAAGCTTTTAAAAACATCAAATGGGGGAGAGGGAGGGTCATGGCTTCAAAGCCATTAATGTCCATGAAAGGGAATTTCGGTTTTGGAGAAAATCCATGTAAATTCACCTCCCCTTTGTCCCAATTCGTTTGGAAACTCCTCAAAACTGATAGGGGAGATGAATACTAATTAATTGGTGAAGAATGGAGGGGTGATTCACCTTCCCCACCATGAATGGCCTTCTCTTTCTTCTTTCTCTCTCTTCCCTATTGGAGGATTTGATTTCAGCCACCTTGAATGGCTGGCCATGGCTATTAAACTCCTCAAAACTGATGAGGGGGAATGTATTCAGCCTTTGAAATCAATTGGAGAGGCCCTTGATCTCCCTTGGCCATGAATGGCCTCTTTTCTCACTTTCTCTCTCCTCCATTAAAGAGAAAAATGGAGCTTTCTCTCTCCTACTCACCATGGCCGAATTTTGATCTCTCCTCCAGCCTATTGGCAGCCCAATAACTCATATTAATAATAAAAATGAGGTTAGCCCAAGTGGGGGAAATGGGTTTGAGCTTGGGTTAGCCCATTTAGGCTAATTTGACCTAACAGTAGAATAGAGTTGACCTTGGTCAACATGACCATTTGAGTTGACCCCAATGGGTACTTGGTGACCCATTGGACTCCATTAAGGTCTAGGAAGACTTGAGTAGGGTTGGTTGGGCATCTTGGGGGTCACATTCCCCTTGGTAAGGGCACTTTGACCATTTTAGGGCTAGAGTTGACTTGGGTCAACATGACCATTTGGGTTGACCCCATTGGGTCCTTGGTGACCCATTGGCTTCCCCCAAGGTCTAGGTAGGGTTATGTAGGGTTACCTTACACTTTGGAGGTCACCTACCCTTAGTAAAGGTACTTTGACCAGATTAGGGGCTTGAGTTGACTTGGGTCAACCTGGCCTCTAGGGCTGACCCCAATGTGTCCTTAGTGACCCATTGACCTCACTTTAGGATTAGGAGGGCATAGTTGGGGTCCTCTAGGGTAGGAGTAGGTCAATTGACCCTAAGTAGGCCAGTTTGACCCATTTAGGGCTAAGGTTGACCTTGGTCAACTGAGCCTCTTTGGTTGACCCCAATGGGTCCTTATGGCTCTAATGGGCCTTCCAAGGTATTAGGGGGTGTTGTGGTAGGGTCTTGGGGTCAAGGTGTAGCCCATGGTCATCCTTAACCATTGTTCAGAGTTCTACTATTTGCAGACCATGATGATTTTCCACACTTTGTCTCTTATCTCTTGGCCCATTCCTGGCTTCCTAGGGTTGTCATGACCTAGTCATAGACAAAACCACTCCTAGGGGTCTAGTTGGAAATGGGATGTTACAACATCGGCCCGAGATGAGCTTGAGTAGAGGTTTCTTCTACTAAAGCAGGGATCAAAGTCGGTTACGGAATACCAGCGGGAATTCCAGCATCTCGCAATATTTGCGGATTCTTACGAGTTGGATGACAGAGGTTATGCCAAGCGCTTCTACAAAGGGCTGTGAGATCCCCTAAGGCAGTCCCTTTTGTTTATAGCGGATGGTAGCTTAGCGGAGATCATTGATATGGCGAAAAGATTGGAGGCGGACCAGTTGGGATGCAGTAAGAGGCATGCGGAGGACGTGATGGAAGCCGGCCCATGGAATAGAAGGAGGCGAGACTTCAGAGGATGAAGAGGATATAAAAGAGGTGGAGGGCGTGTCCACCGGAATTATAAAGTGGAGCATCCGGTTCTACAGCCGCCTGCGTTGCCTCCACCACCACAGCCTCAGCAATTTCAACAACCTGAAGGGCGTCGTGGTCTGGTGTGCTTCGAATGCAACCAGCCGGGCCACATCCGACGTTTCTGCCCGCAGCTATTTGGGAACGTCCCTCCCGCTCTCCCTCCGGCAGCTCCTCGAGGGCGGGGTCACGTGCGTGGTCGAGGATAAGGACCGCGAGGAGGTAACACTTGCCCTGCTAGGGATCAGGTGTACGCGCTTGACATAGCGTAGGAACGGAAACCCCAAGATGTGATTGCAGGTTTGGTTTAATTAATTAACATATTTTCATGGTCTAACTTGAATTGATTAAGACTTACTAGACACCTAGCAATAAGTTTTGGTTGTTGGTACTTATGCACCGTGATTATTGGCGGGAAGACGGCCTACGCGCTGTTCGATACCGGTGCCTCACACTCCTTTGTGTCCGAGGATTTCATAAAAGACGTGGAGGGTGTACAGTACTTCACTGGAATAGCCCGACGTGTACGCCTTCCGGATGGCTCGGAGATGATCGCAACCGCCAAGTGCAAGTTGGAGTTATTTATTAATGGGAAGGCCTTTGATACGCCGTCCATGGTTCTGAGAATGCCGGAGTTTGACATCATTTTGGGCATGGCATGGATGGACTGGCACTTCGCGAGGATCGACTGCGCGGAGAAGCGGATCTATTTGAGACATGGAGACTCTGGCGTCATCTTCCAAGGTATTGGCTTCGTGCCTCGTAAGATGTTATCTTTCGTCCAGGTTGTAAAAGCTCATATGAAGGGGGACGAGGTCTTCATGATCTGGTTTGAGTTGAAAGAAGAAGCATTGGAATTAAAGGATGTACGGGTAGTGCGGGATTTTCCCGATGTATTTCCTGAGAAGCTACCAGGATTACCTCTGCATAGAGAGGTTGACTCGACACAGTGTACAGAGTGTGCGACTTCTAAGAAGGGAAGAGTTGCTCTATTCCTCTGGATATTGGTCTGAAGCTTCGATAAGATGAAGGAAGGAATCTTCCCGATCCCTTGGTGTTCAGAGCTCTAGTTGGGAGCATGATCTACCTGACGATTACAAGGACAGACATTGCTTACACTGTTGGCCGAGTAAGTCGTTTATGGCTGAACCAAGGAAGTCTCATCTGGTAGCGGCAAAGAACATTTTGAAATATGTCAAGGCGACTTCTGATATGGGACTCCTCTATACCAGGATTTACCCGTGTGTGTTGAGTTACACTCAACAGAGTGTGTCGAGATCGACGATCTGTGTCGAGTGTATGACACGAGTAGAGACACAGGCGTGTCCCTACCCGTGTGTGTTGAGTTGGACTCGACGAGGCGTGTCGAGATCGACGAACTACGTGTCGAGATCGACGAATTGTATGACACGGGTAGAGACACGGGCATGTCTCTACCCGTGTTTCATGTGTATCGAGTTGAGTTCATCGAGATGTATCCAGAGAAGGACACGGCCAGGAACACGGCCGTGTCATGTGGACACGGGTCGGGATACGGGCGTTTCCCTACCCGTGTCAAGTATTGAACCGACACGGAAATCGTCGTTGTCGTTTCGCTCAAGCGGGACACAGGTAAGGACACGGGCGTATCCCTACCCGTGTCACTTTTCATATATAAGCGGAGAAGAAAACCCTAGCTGTTTTCACGGTCACTTAGTCCCTGTTTTCTGAGAAAACTTCTGTAGAAGCATGTTTTAGCTTCTCCTTTATTGATGTATTTGGACATTATTACTTAGCGTGGATTTTGACTTCTCTTGCTTATTGTATTTGGTTGGGTTGGCATGTTCTATTGATATTGTTGTACCCGGCGGAATAGGCGTCTTGTGGTACAGGTTAGCCCGTGTGCTAATGCTACCGCAAGGCGGCTGTTCCGGGCATAAGACTCCCCTTTCGTGCCGTGTTTTGAGATCCGGGAGGGGGGGTCTTACAGTGCTCACGACCACCAGTCGTGCGCCATTGCTCGTGCGCAGTACCCCAGTTCTTCTTCCTAATCTGCCATGCCAGTGCGCACAATCATTGGACATAGTGCGCACGACCACTGGTCGTCCTCCCATGATTATGAGCATTTTTCAATTCTGCTTTCTATAAATATGCAGGTTCCACCCTAATTCGGGAATAGCTCATTTTTCCTCCGCCGTTTTGGTCTCCGAGGAGGGATTCCACCGTCCTCCTTCAATCTCCACCCTAGGGAGATACTCCGGGCAAGCTTTCACCGCCAAATCCAAGCCGGAGCTTCCTCTCGGACTCCTCCTTCATCCTTGAGCTTCAAGAAGAGCTATACCTAGCTATCTCCACCAAGCAAGGAGAAGTTGTGTCATCCTCCACCGTATTGTGACAAGAAGAAGACGGGCCATTGGAAGGTGGTGACAGGCCTTCTCTACCCCAGACGCAGTTGAGAACCGAGCTTGGACGCGGATTGACAACCCGATGATTCCAACCGTGAATCCTTAGCAAGACTTCGGATTCGGTCGATTTCACACACATTTCTTCTCTTGTTGTTGATGGTTTAGTTTAACTCTTTGTATTTAATGAAGTTATGCTTAGTGTAATATACGTTTATGTGTAATCATGTCTATGTGATTGGATGTTTTCGTTATTTACTTAAGGTGCACCTATTTGTCCATCCACCATCCATCCGTTCTTGCCGTTCTAGCAATTGCTTTAAGCGCGCGTAGCGAAGAGGTGCTCACGACCCTAATTCTGCCGTTGTCACCACCTCATCCGCAAGCTTACTCGCCCATCCGCCTAGTGATTCGGTGCATAGCGGCTTGACTAGTCTTCCATCCCGCCTAGCGAAGCATCGCATAGCGGCGTTACATAGGAGTAGTTGTTAGATTTTTACTTTATTTTTATCGCAAATATCAAAAACCCCATCATTTCCGCCGACCTTGAGGACTTCAATCTCAAGTCCTCCTCGACATTAACTCCACCTTACTATGTTCCTTAAGAGATCGATACTTGGGAAAACTCGCCCATTTTATATTACTTGTGCGACCGGTTCACTGCCATGATCTTTAGCATCAAGTTTTTTGCGCCGTTGCTGGGGAACACAGTCGTGTGAGTTTTTGGAGAGGGAGATAGGAGATAGAAGCCCTTTTCCATTTGTATATTTCATGTTTCTTCTTTGCTTTAGTTTTTAGAATCTGTTTCTTATTTTTATTTGTTCCTCTTCTAGTTTTAATTTTTCTGTAGCAGGTTTTCCTATTCTTTTATCTGTGCTGTGTAGCTAATGG
The DNA here is from genome assembly GCA_039583875.1 of Platanthera guangdongensis. Classification (NCBI taxonomy): domain Eukaryota; kingdom Viridiplantae; phylum Streptophyta; class Magnoliopsida; order Asparagales; family Orchidaceae; genus Platanthera; species Platanthera guangdongensis. The sequence continues at coordinate 139,513,322 of CM077158.1, read as the reverse complement.
TTGCTTAGAAAATTTTTGTTGGTGAATTCTTCTTGTTGCACCATGTATTCTTATACGAATATCCGTTGCTGATGGTGCGGGGATTATAGGCATGGTAGTGATGAGTGCCCCACTGATGATTGTGAGCATAATTCTCGAGGTTCTGTGTATGGAGCACTGTCTTCCTATGGTACTTCATACACCCAACCTAGGTCTTATGGTCACTCCTCTTCTACGCATTCATCTTTTTCTTATTCCTCTTCGGTCCCACCTGGACCGAGGAGTAACGGAAAACGGTGTTTGTGTTGTCGTAGCACCGAGCACGTGTTGAAAGATTGCGCAGAATTTCAGCGCCAGTTGGAGGAGGATGATGAACCGGGTAACCGATTCACTCTATCACCATCATAAATGGCCGCCCCTTCTGATTCTGATGATATATTCGCAGCACCACCTTGTCTATGGGGGACTGCAACGGATATACCCATCAGACTTTCTGCTGATCGGTGTGACAACATTGTGGTGTCGTCTCTCCCTATGCATTCATCCCCTCTTGTTGATTCACCCCCGGAGGAACCCGCACATATTTTCTCAGATGTTGTTGTTCCTCCGCCTTCTTTGCAAGAATTATCTATCCCTATTTTTAGTGAGTCGATTGATGATGTTAGGCTGGATTGTGATTCAGAGCCCGAGGTTGCAACGAAGTGGGATGAGGACTCTACTATCTCTGACGGAGAGTGTGGATCTTCAGAGCACTATGACGCACCCCGGTGGGATGAGGAATACCCTCTTTCTGATGTGGAGGGTTGAACCTCTTTATTGGACGAGGCCATTTCTCTTGCCACCGAGGACCTTGATCTCTCAGATTCCCCTCGCCATGACTCATATGACACCGACGATGAGCTATCTTTGGATCTTGCTGGGAGTGAGACCGGGACCACTCCCCCTATTTCTGATTCTTCTAGTTATTCATCTCCTTTATTTCTTGATCACATTTCTGTATCTGAGCCTGTGCGGGTTGAGTCTTCGGAGGTGCTTCAGGAGGACTTGGAGCTTTCAGCTCGAGTCATGGATGATAGTATCCTCTTTTGCGAGGAGGTTGATTCCTCCTCTATTAAGGAAGCTCCATTCATTGTTTTCTCCTCCTGCAGTCTCCCTGTAGATGATACCTTACTATGCAAGGATTTATTTTGTGATAAGATTAGCGAGGACCAGTGCTCCTCCTCTTCTTATTTCTTATTTTCTCTACCTGTGTTGGGTAGGTATTACTATTTAGATAGAGGGGTAACTCCTCTATCTCCGTATCGGTACTTGCTACCGCAACGGATATTAGGCCAGTTACCTGTGCATTTTTCTTTTCATAGGCCCATTAGCTAGAACTGTATAGAATTTAATAAGTCGTGTTGGAATGACAATAACCCCAGTACTTATCTTTCATTTCCTGTATTTTTATTTTTCAAGTCTAGCTTAGTTTTAGTATTTCTTTGTATTTTGTATATTTTTCTTTTGTTTTTGCGGAGCTCACCTCTGCAGGTAGTCATGGCAAATTCGTATTGGCGTGGTTGTGATTCTTCATATGGCGGGCCTGCTTTAGGTTTCCACGCGTCCTCTGGTATGCTGACTGTTGAGCATTGGGTAACCTCTTCCCTTAGCTCTTTATGATTTTAATTTCTCTATCATATGTTGTGTAGTTTAGTTTAAGTCTGGGGGAAAGCCAGTTTTGTTACCTTTTGCATGTGCACATCTCATGTGCATACTAGAAGCTTTTATAGTTTTATTTTGATTAGATCATTGCACTGCAAAGCACTGCACCCACTTGCGCGTGCTTAGTTGATTAGTGTATCGTGAGTTAAACTCATTTCTTCGTTAGATTTGAGAAAATTATGGTGCTGGCTTAGGATTGTGAGACAGAGTAAAATGTTGACCTTGTTGTGTTTCTAGTCAATTGCTTTCGCCTCGTGTAGAAATTTGAGTAGATTTAATTTTTTTGTATGCTTATGGTTTTATACTTTTCTATTTGCTTAAAGATCTTTTTATTCTACTCAAAAGTTGGTGAATCCGGTGTGAATCAAATGGTAGTATAGGAATGTGTGTAGTCATCCCTAGACTCGTTTTGCTCGAGTCGGGAGGAAGGATCATTTTTCTCGGTGGATAAGAACTTGCCCCAAGATACTCTCAAAGCATGGGTACTTGGTTAGTCTAGCGTAAGCGTGATGTAGGCCATCATTTTGGCCCGGTTGAGCTTTGTACCGTTCCTAACACCATATCCTCGCTAGCCCCGTTGTGCCTACCCTTCTTTTGATTCAGCTCCACCTTCATTCACCAAAGCCCATAGCCTATCATGGTCGTACACCCAAGTCAAGTTTAGTGTTTTATATTTTCATGTTGGGATGTGATGTGGTGTTATTATTTGTGAAAATGTGGAAGTGCTCCCAAGTTTATATCTGCTGAATTGTGAAAATAAAATGAAGAAAAGGAAAAAAAAGAAAAATATTTGTAAAGATAAAAAAAGTGAAAATAAAACGTTTAAATTGAAAATCTTTTTGGAAATGTGTTTATATTTGGAGTAGGCGGTGCACACACCCATATGTTAAAAGTTAAGTCTGGAGGTGTGGTGTACCTGCATATATTATGGTTAGCAGTTGGATTCGTTTTAGGCTAGCTCATTTGGGTTAGGTGCATAGCCTTTCTTTTTATCATTGTTTACCTCACCGTAACCCAAGACCCATGATTATCCTAAAGTCCTACGGATTTGCGCTTGAGTCTAACTAGTGCCGTGGAGAGAGTGTGAACGGGCAAGCGTATGGTCCCCGACATTGGTGGATTCCTTTGGAGGTGATCCTGAGCCCCGATCTTTGGCAAAGCTCACCTTAGTGGCCTACCTGCTTTCTTCCTATGCGTGACCGGTTGATTCACCGTTATTCTATTTTTGAGTAGTAATAAAATTTTGATACGTATTGTGAAAAATATAAACTATTCTGCATACTTAGAAATTTTCCCTATTGCATTTTTACGCACACGAGCATACGACTTCGCATGGTACTTTGTTTTTCAATTTCTTTATAAGCTAGTAATTTTCCCTATCTGCTTAGATTTTGTATGCTCGGGACGCGCAAATAGTTAAGTATGTGGGTGTGATGAGTTCGATTTATATAGGGTTTTTCGGACTCATCTGGGCTAGTTTTCACGCGTTTGCACTTAACCTTTAGTTCTATATCGTTCATATTTTATCTTATCTATATTTCCATAGGAAGTGCCCACTTTGGCCCGTGTTTGTGTATTTTTGTACTTTTATTGTTTGTACTCCTTATTGTGCTCGTCTGGAATGTCTGCACATATCAGTGATTTGTTTTTACTATTAGTATAGTGGTCGTGTACGTGTTCCGTGAGTGTTTGGAAACAGGAATACTGCGGACGATCATCGGATCTACTGCGCACGACCACTGGTCGTGTGTCGATGATCGTGCACACTTGCCTTCCTTTTCTAAGTTCTACCTGGGCATACACACGACCACTGGATACAGTACGCACGACCACCTGTCATGTGCCGCTGATCGTGTGCATTGCCTCCTCTTTTCCTGGAGTTCTGTCTGGGGTAATCGCACGACCATTGGACATAGTGCGCACGACCACCGGTCATGCGCCATTGCTCGTGCGTAGTACCCCAGTTCTTCTTCCTAATCTGCCATGCTAGTGCGCACGATCACTGGACATAGAGCGCACGACCACTGGTCGTGCACCCGTGATCGTGCGCATTGTTCAATTTTGCTTTCTATAAATATGCAGGTTCCTCCCTAATTCGGGAATAACTCATTTTTCCTCCGCCGTTTTCATCTCCGAGGAGGGATTCCGCCATCCTCCTTCATTCTCCTCCCTAGGGAGGTGCTCTGGGAAAGCTTTTACCGCCAAATCCAAGTCAGAGCTTCCTCTCGGCCTCCTCCTTCATCCTTGAGCTTTAAGAAGAGCTAGACCTAGCTATCTCCACCAATCTAGGAGAAGTTGTGTCATCCTCCAACAGATTGTGACATGAAGAAGACGGGCCTATTGGAAGGTGGTGACAGCCCTTCTCTACCCCAGACGCAGTTGAGGACCGAGCTTGGATGCGGATTGACAACCCAATGATTCCAACCATGAATCCTCAGCAAGACTTCGGATCCGGTCAATTTCGCACACTTTTATTCTCTTGTTGTTGATGGTTTAGTTGAACTCTTTGTATTTGATGAAGTTATGCTTAGTGTAATATACATTTATGTGTAATCATGTCTATGTGATTGGATGTTTTCGTTATTTACTTGAGGTGGGCCTATTTGTCCATCCACCATCCATCCGTTCTTGTCGTTCTAGCAATTGCTAGAAGTGTGCGTAGCGAAGAGGTGCTCATGACCCTCATTCCTCCGTTCTCACCACCTCATCTGCAAACCTACTCGCCCATCCTCTTAGTGATTCGGTGCATAGCAGCCCGACTAGTCTTCCATCCCGCCTGGCGAAGCATCGCATAGCGACGTTGCATAGGAGTAGTTGTTAGATTTTTACTTTATTTTTATCGCAACTATCAAAACCCCCATCGTTTTGGCCGACCTTGAGGACTTCAATCTCAAGTCCTCCTCGACATTATCTCCACCTTACTGTGTTCCTTGAGAGATCGATACTTGGGAAAACTTGCCCATTTTATATTACCTGTGCGACCGGTTCACTGCCGTGATCTTTAGCATCAGGTACCAATCATTGATTTTGCATCTGGGGAAGTTTAAGTATAGAGCCATTCTCTTATCTCGGTCGCTGTCAGTTTGATCCTGGTGGTCATAAGTTTCCTCAGTTGTTGTTCTTCAAACAGTTGCAGAATATCAGTGAATATCTGATTGGTATGGCTGAATGAATCGAAGTCGATGTCGAATCCAGTATCATATTTCATGCTGGAGAGAGAAATCGCCTGAATCGCCATTGTGTTCCTGCAAAAATAAGAGAGAGTAGATAAGTACAAGAGAACTAAAAAGCGTGGGATAGAGCTCGAAGAAAACCTAGTTATATTGTTTTCAGAATATGAAGCGGCAAACTCTGTCCTGTGAAAAAAAATCTTCATTCTCAGGTCGACGAAAAATTTCATGAAGAAATGATATTGTCGATCTCAGTTGGAAGAGGGGAAAAATTTTCGTCACTCTCAGGTTGAAAAAAACTTTTCTGAAGCAAGATCGTCGATCTCCGCTCGAAGAAAATAACTTCACACAGAGAGTTCATCGATCTCAGGTCGACAAAATTTCTCAAGAATAGTTCTCAAGCCGCCGATCTCCATTCGACGAACTGTGACCAAATCTTCGACCTCAGACAGAAATTAAATTAACCTTTTCCATTGATTATACCTAGCTGATTCAGAAAGAATAGATGTTTCTTCTCATCTAAAGGTTTAGTGAAGATGTCTGCTCTTTGGAAATCAGTAGAGATAAAGACAAGATCATTTTTTTGTCCGCACAATCTCTAATGAAATGATGTATAATTTCTATATGCTTGGTTCTACTATGATGCACTGGATTTTGTGAATGAAAATTGCACTGGTACTATCACAAAATATAGTTGAATTATTTAGATTGTAACCATAATCCAGGAGTTTATTTTGAATCCATAATATTTGTGAGCAACAACTACCAGCTGCAATGTATTCAGCTTCTGTAGTTGAAGTAGACACAGATGTTTGTTTCTGACAAAACCAGGACACAAGTCTATCACCAAGGAACTGGCATGTTGCTGATGTGCTTTTCCAGTCAACTCTACATCCAGCAAAGTCAGCATCTGAGAATCTAGTTAATTCAAATTCTAACTCAGTTGGATAACAGAGTCCTAGATTTGGGCAACCCTTTATATATCTCAAAATCCTTTTAAGTAAAATATAGTGAGATTCTTTAGAGTTCACCTGGAACCTAGCACAAAGATATGTAACAAATATTATATCTGGCCTACTAGCTATGAGATATAATAAGGACCCAACAATAACCCTATATTTTTTCTGATCAACTGGCTTGCCATGTTCATCAGAATTAATCACAACATTGGAAGCCATGGGTGTTTTCTTGGCTGAGGCATCAGTCATCCCAAATCTTTTAGCTAGCTCCTTAACATATTTTGACGGGGATATGAAAATGCCATAAGGGGATTGCTTCACTTGGAGAACAAGGAAGTAATAAAGATCACCCATGCTAATCATTTCAAACTTGGAATGCATCAGGTCAGAAAACCTTTTGTATAGTTTGGAATCAGTAGAGCCAAAAATGATGTCATCTACATATATTTGTACTAACAATATGTTATGTTTATGATGCCTAGTAAATAAGGTTCTATCTACAATGACCCTAGTGAACTTATGCTCTAAAAACATCTAGCTAGGGTCTCATACCAAGCTCTTGGATCTTACTTTAAACCATAAAGAGCTTTATGCAATTTGAAAACAAAGGAGAGATGAGTTGGAGAAATAAAACCTGGTGATTGTTCAACATATACAACCTCTTTGAGTTCACCATTCAAAAAGAACTCTTGACATCTATTTGGTAGACCTTGAACTTTTTGTAGGATGCATAGGCAAGCAAAATTCTAATAGCTTCCAGTATTGCAACATGTATAAGATTTGATAATTATCAATTCCTTATTCCTGTCTATATCCTTGTGCTACCAGCCTTGCTTTGTTCCTGATGATGGCTCCTTGTGCATTCAATTTATTTCTGAATACCCATTTAGTTCCAATGACTTCAAAATCTTTGGGTTTAGGAACTAAATCCCAAACTCTGCATCTCTCAAACTAATTGAGCTCTTCATGCATTGCAATAATCCAGTGGGGATCTTGCTCAGCATCTTTTATGGATTGGGGCTCAAGTTGAGATATGAAGTAAGCATGCATCAAGTTTTGGTTGAGTTGATGCCTTGTTTGCACACCAACTGATATGTCTCAAATCACTTAAGCTACATGGTGATCTCTAAGTGTGAAAAGATCAGTTTGAGGAGTTGGTTCAGCAATAGCATTGGGAATTAATTCCTCTTATGGAATTATGTTTGCTGTTGGTGGTTCAGCAGTTATTTCACTGGATTCTTCTTCCCTATCTTCTTCAATATGTGGAGAAGGATGTGATATAACCTCATTGGTGAGGTTTAAATCATCCAATTTCTCTCACAGTTTGGGTACTTGCAATAAATCTTTAGTAGAAGAATCCTTCTCCTTGTAAAACATGTTAGCTTCATCAAATGTTACATGTTATTATAATGAATATAACATCTACAACCAAAATTCTAAAGTAATATACTTTAGGTTACTTCCCTTTGAGTAATTCATAGGGAGTCTTGCCCTTAAGATTATGTATTAAACTCCTATTCAGGACATAGTTTGTTGTGCTTACAGCCTCTGCCCAAAAGGATTGGGGCAAATAAGCATCTGTAAGCAGTGTTCCTGCAGCTTTAATGAGGGTTTGTTTTTTTTTCCTTTCTACTACCCCATTTTGTTGAGGAGTTCTAGGAGCAGAGAAGAATGTCTGATACCTTCCATCTCACAGAATTCTTGTATAGGAAGAGATTAAAACTTAGTACCATGATCACTTCTAATCAATGCAACTGGAGTAGAATACTCAATCTTTATGCTCTTAAGAAAATCTGTAGGTCTTTAAAGTTATCTGACTTGTTTCTCAAGAAGAACACCCAAGTGAACCTAGAGAAGTCATCTTTAATAACTAAGGTATACGATTTCCCTTCGAAGCTCTGTACAATAATGGGTCCAAATAGATCCATTTGTAGCTGGTACATAATCCTAGGTCAATCACTCTTATTTATAGATTTAAAACTATTTTTTGTTTGCTTGCTTAATTGACAAGCCCTGTAGAGGATTTCCTTCTTGTAGGGGCAAGAAATAATCCTCTAACAAGGTTGTCCCTGGAGAGTTTAGCAATATTTTTAAGATTTACTTGCCCTAATCTTTATGCCATAATTCATTATTGGTGCTGATTTGATTAAATAGGCATATTTCTGACATAGCTGATTTGAAGTTTACTACATAAATATTTCCTTGCCTAAGGGCAGTTAAGACAGTTTTATTATCTACTGAAGAAATAATGCAAGAAGAATGGTTAAAGGATACCTGATAACCTTCATCACATAATTGACTTATGGATATCAGATTGTGTTTTAGACCACTCATATATGCTACTTTCCTGAAAGTGACAGCTCCAACCTTGAAAATCCCATAGCCTTCTGTTTGTCCATAGTTGGAGTCACCAAATATCACCTTTGGACAAAGCTTGGACTTGTAGTTTGTTAAGTTTTTCTTGCTTCCTGTCATGTGCTTTGAACATCGACTATCTAGGTACCACTGTTCCTCTGTGGTAGGATAGTCTTTCACATGCAGAATGAAATATTAGGTATTCTTGACCCAGGTAACCTTGGGTCCTTGATTCTTTTCAAACTTAATTCAAGAAATGTAAGAGCATTCAGGTTGGTACTTATATCCTAGAGGGTGAAATTTCCTAGGTGGAATTATCCATTGGGTAAATGGGTTAACAAATTCTTTTGGTTGATTTAATATTCTGGGATAATTAAAGTTTCTGTTAAGCTGAAGTGGGATCGACGAATTTTGATAAGTTCGTCGATTTGAGTTTGACGAATAGGGATGTGTTCGTTGAACTCCGCTTAGAGAATGGATGTATTCATTCTCTGTGCCGTGAAATCATCGATCTCGGCTCGATAAACCATATTGGTTTCTTCGATCGCTGTTCGAAGAATAATTAAAATAGAAATCTTCGTTCAAAGATCGTCGACTTGAGTTCGACGAACTGTATACATTTCGTCGATCTGAGTTCGACGAAATCTGTTGAACATTGTTATGATTAAGGTTTTTCTCGTTCTTTCTCTTTTTCTTGGGTTTCTGATTAAATTTAGTTGGTTTATTATTCTAATATGCCTTTTCTTTGCCCTTTTCTGATATTAATTTAATGGGGGTTGAGAGAATATTTTTCTAAATTAGATGAGGTTGGCTTGATGAAGCACCGAAGCCCAGCTTGCCATTAAGCCTGGCATTTACAGTACTTGTGATTTCCATCAATTTTATGCTTCTCCCATTTAGGGATTCTTCAAATTACTTTGCCTCGTTCAATTTAGATTTTAAAGAAGTAATTTGTTCTGAAGCTATAACTAGTTCATCTTTTAACTTATGTTTTCAGATAATAGATTATCATGTTTAGTTAGCTTATCTCTGAGAAGTTTGATTTCCTTCTAAGATTTGATTAGATCATTATATAATAATTTAAATTCAGTTTAAAATGGTCTGAATTAAAATTAAATGAGGATATTACATGATCCTCTTCTGATTCAGAATCTTTAATTTCTGAATTTTCAGGTTTTGAAAGGTTGCCTGATGCATTGATAGCCATCAAGCAAACTTCTTTTGCTTTAGCTTCTTCCTCATATTCATTAGAGCTGGAAGATGAAGATTCTTCTTCTGTCTCACTCCAAGTTTCTGGAACAAAGCCTTTCTCCTTCCTCTTATACTTGCTTGAGGAGGGCTTGCTGTACTGATTTCTGGAGTCCTTGTCTCTTCTTTTCTCCTTCTTCTAATTCTCTGGACACTCAGGAATAATGTGTCCAGATTTTCTACAATCAAAGCAGACAATCTCCTTGGTAGGAGTTTTGTCATATCTTGGTTTGTTATCTTGTCTCGATGACTTCCTTCTGAAATATTTTCTGACCATCTTGTAAAATCTTTTGGCCAGCAAGCTTAGCAGTTCTTCATTTGCTGATGGAGCTTCTGATTCTTTAGATTCCTTGAAAGCAATGTTTTGCTCTTTCCTTCCTGATGAGGAGTTCTTCTACTCAGCTACTTCTCTTGTCTTTATAAGCTGCTCATAAGATTTGAGCTTACCTAGTAGAGACACAGTGAATATTTCATTCAGGCTTCTGTCCTCCTTGATTGGCCAGATCCTGGAGTCCCATGTGCTTGGGAAGCACACAAGAATCTTGTCATTTATCTCAGTCAGTGAGATATTTTTATCTAGGTTCTTCAGCTCATTGACAATTAGGCTGAGTCTGTTGTACATGTCATCCACTGACTCTGACTCTTCTTTCTTGAAGTTCTCATATTGGGAAATGAGATGAGATCTTCTATCTTTTCTTTCATCAGCAGAGCCAGCAACCATTGCATTTAGGGAATCCCAGATCTCTTTGGTTGAAGAGCATTCAACAACTTTCTGGAAGATATCATCAGACATAGTCTAAGCTCGGATGTTCATAGCTTTTGCATAAGCCATCTTTAACTACTTCTGAGCCTCTGTTCACTCAGGTGGTGGAACTGCTGAGGTACTTGTTGATGTTGTTGTAGATGGAGTAGGGAGACTTGTCAAAATTGAATTATAGATGTCTTCATCAATTGAATTCATATATAATCTGATCCTTGCCTTCCAGAGAAGACACTAGACAAAAAGAGATCAATCAAAGATCTTTTGGTTCAGGTGTTAGCCTATGAAACAAAACAACCTTGCCCTCTGATACCAATTGAAAGTGAGGGGATAGATCTGTCTTAATTCTAGAGGGGGGTGAATAAAGTGTTTTAAAAAACTTTGATTAGTTTTTATAGCGTAATTAAAATAAGTGATATCTATATGTATAGAGAGAGAATAAAAACAAAGACAATCACAGTACAACAAATAAAAGAATAGAGCTTTCCAGACGACACAAAGATTTTATAGTGGTTCTGCAAAACTGGGTACATCCACTCTTCTACCACACTGGTAGGAATCCCCTAACAGGTTTTTGTTCAGTTGCCCTGCCACCACAGGTTTTTGCTCAGGTGCCATGTAACCACAAGATCTATTTCAAGGGAGATCTCACAACCCTTTGAGCTTTTGATCAGGTGCCCAAAAACTAATCCAAGTCTTTTAATAAGGATACTTGACAACCAGATGATAACTTTTGAAGGGAGTTAAAAATGTTTTTATAGTATGAAAAGAAAATGATGTTGTCTTATCTTTTTCAAACAACTGAGAAGACTTAGTGAATGTTGTTGTCAATGCTCCCCCTGAGATGAAGAAAGGTTCAGGAAGATGAGAGCATTGCACAGGGTGTAGGCCCTAAAGTTGGCTTACTGATCTTCAGGAACTTTCAGACAGATGTTGACTGTTGTCTCTAGAAAAATCCTGAAGTAGAAACTGAAGAAGACTAATGATCTGTGTGTTGATGTTCTTCTTAAATTTCTTGTAAGAACGATAGCAGTGCTTTTCTATGAAAAGTGTATCAATGGTTGTTGTTTTTCTGTTGAAGAGAGAAAAAATTGCTTTTTTATGAGGGGATAGATCTCTCTTAACTCTAGAGGGGGGGGGGTGAATAGAGAGTTTTAAAAAACTTTGATTAGTTTTAATAGCGGAATTAAAATAAGTGGTTTCTATATGTATAGAGAGAGAATAAAAACAAGGATAATCACAAAAAAATAAATAAAAGAATAGAGCATTCCAGATGACACAAAGATTTTATAGTGGTTCCACAAAACTGGGTACATCAACTCTTCTACCACCCTGGTAGAAATCCACTAAAAGGTTTTTGTTCAGGTGCCCTGCCACCACAAGATCTATTTCAAGGGAGATCTCACAACCCTTCGAGATTTTGATCAGGTGCCCAAAAACCAATCCAAGTCTTTTGATAAGGAGACTTGACAACCAGATGATAACTTTTGAATGGAGTTAAAAATCCTTTTTACAGTAGGAAAAGAAAATGACGTTGTCTTCTCTTAATCAAACAACTGAGCAGACTTAGTGGATGCTATTGTCAAATCTGCCCCTGAGATGAAGAAAGGTTCAGGAATATGAGAGCTTTGCACAGGGTGTAGGCTTTGAAGTTGGCTTGCTGATCTTCAGGAACTTTCAGACAGATGTTGACTGTTGACTCTAAAAAAATCCTGAAGTAGAAACTGAAGAAGACTAATGACCTATGTGTTGATGTTCTTCTTCAATTTCCTGTAAGAACGATATCAATGCTTTTCTCTGAGAAGTGTATCAGTGGTTGTTGTTGTTCTTCTGTTAAAGATAGAAAAAATTGATTTTTTATATCCTGAGAGACTTCAGCCTTTTGAAATTTGAATAATATCCTGAATTTTCTGCTGAGATTCTGAGAGTTGAACGGCTAGATTTTGGCTTTTAATGAGGTTCCTCAACTATCCCAAAAAATAAGTTAAGTAATTAACTCTATGAAAACCATAATTAATGCTGCCAAGAAAGGGCTATATTGTTAAGAATATGAGCATTATTTATCAGAGAATTACTGTCTTAGAACAATACAAATTGATGTCAAAATGATAGAGAATACATCAAACTAATACTGAAGGAAATTAATCAAACTCAGGATAGATTTCATCGAACTGAACTCCAAGTTCATCGAGCTGAGAAATCTCCTTTGTCGAGCTGAGCTCAGAGATAATTGATTTGGAAGATATCTGTCAATACTGAGTTCCATGTTCGTCCACCAGAGAATCTGAGTAGAAGAAGGAAGATCGTCGACCTGAGCTCGTATTTCGTCGAGCTCAGCTCAGAGTTGACACTCTGAGTTCGTCAATCTGCGATCGACGATCGTCGAGCTGAGTTCAAAGAACTTCGAACTGATTTTCTGAACTCTTTAAAACTGCATTTCTTCTAAGTCTGAATCTCTGAATACTTCTATGTGTTGGATCAAAGATGCATAACCTAGTCAGACTGACCTAGACATTAGAACTAACAAATAGACCCCGGGCTATACACGGTGGGCCAATAACCTAATAGTGAACCTAGCCGAAATCCAAACTAGGGATCCAACAGTCCTTATATTCCTATGCCGTCTCCACTATTGATCCTACCATGAAAGTTACTAAGAAGTTAATGGATCTTGATAAGTATGAGATTGCACTTGTCTCTTTATACAAGAAAGTCAAAAATATCATCGCAAGTGCAGTCGATGACTCTATGCTGCAGAACCTGATTCACTGCCAATCTGCCAAGGAAATGTGGCAGTCTCTTATCATTTTAATGTACGGTAATGAAGAAGTTAGGGATGATAGAAGATCCCTACTGAATCAAAAATATGAAGCATTCCGATAAGGTCCCAATGACTCCATTGCAAATCATTTTAATGTACGGTAATGAAGAAGTTAGTAATGGAGAGTTGAATGATAAGTTTCTGAGGCCCTTGACTAGGGAATGGTACAACAAAGTTTGTGTTATCTAGGAGTTTGGTAAGCTGGCTGAGACTGGCCCTCAGAATCTCTTCGAAAAGATAATGTCCTATGAACTGCAAATCAATTCACGAAAAGATGAAGAAGAGAAGAGCTGGTGGTCATCCAAGGAGAAGTCTATTGCACTGAAGGCAGACAGCTCAACGAAAGCCAATACTGCATCACCTGCTCCTACACAGGAAGATAGTGAAGATGAAGTTTCAGAGCCAAGCACTTAAGGCTCAGAGCTATCTGAAGGAGAGTTCTCTCTTCTTTTAAGGTAGTTCAAGAAATTCTTGAACAAGAAGAAACAATGGAAAGGAAAATATGTCTCATATAAAAGATCACTTCATGATGGTGATCAACACAATAAAGGATCAAGTAGCTAAGACAGGTATCATTCGAAATAGAATAAACACATTTCTTCTGAAATTGTTTGCTATTGTTGCAATAAGCCAGGACACGTCATTGCTGATTGCCCTCACAAGAAGAAGGATGGTGGAAAAAGAGATGAGAAGAAATCTTCTTATAACAAGAAGAGAACTGAAAGAAGCCTAGTAGACAAGATGGGCAAGACTCTCAGCGACTCTAACTCATCAGAGTCAAGTGAAGAAGTGGAAGCCTACTTTGAGCTAATAGCACAAACAGATGATGAATAAGAACCCCAGTACAATGGGAAGGTAAACTCTCATACTCCTCTTTCTGAATCAGATGCTTCTGATCATGATCATGAGGACTGCTCTTCTGATGATGAGTCTGAACTCATGGCTCAATATAAGGAGTTAATCATGGCTTACGACAAATGTCAAAAAGTTATGAAAACTCGGGCCAAGGAGATTAAATCTCTCAAGGCAGAAGAGAGCACTCTGAGAGAGGAAGTCGCCAAGACGGACTCAATTAGAGAGAATTTCTATAATACCCCAAATCCCAATTTGAGTTCAGATTGGGTGACACGGCCTGGGACACGGGCGTGCCCCAGGGCATGTCCTCTTCGAGTCGACGAACTGCGCTCGACGATCGTCGAGCAGCAACTTGTGTTGAGTACACGGCCTGTGACACGGGTGTAACACCCCCATCTGTCGCATGACATATAACAGAAGGTCCAGCTGGAACCCGACGCCATATACCACAGACAGTCGGAAGGGATACTAAATGAATAATCAAACCAACCGAATAAGACTACTCGTCCTAATCACAGAGCATTCTAGCGGAAGATTTTAAAGTTGAAAGAACCCAAAATTAAATCCATCAATATGAATGTCCACAGCTACAACAAAAGGAATGAAACCCCAAATACACAGAAACGGGTACATGGCCTTATGGCCTTACAAATGTTCACTTAATAAAGAGTGTTTTACATACATCGGCTCGCAGGCCGGCCACACATGATAAATATAAAAACAGCTATTCTGCGGCCTTCTAGGGCCAGCACAGCAAAATGGGCTCCAGCCCGCTATTTGGCGCTCGGCTCCGCAGCACCTGCAAGCACATACCACCGCACGGTGGCAAATAAAGCAACGGTCAGCTAAAAGCCGACCAAATTATAACGACCCCTCCCCTGACTCGGGACGGCGGTTCTCTTTCCCTGCATAACATTAGCCCAACAATATATATAGCGCAATTATAATTCTCCACAGGTGTAGGCTCGCACGGCCAAACACCCCGTGCACTCAGGGCACATTCATGGTGAACCCTGACCCATCAGTGCATTCACCACCACCCCCAGGATGGCAACAACATGTGAGCATTTAGCCTTTCTGACCACCGTCTAAGGCTCCGACTATGCCAACGGCCAGTCCCCGTCTTCGGGTCTCTCGCACCGAACCACATAGCCTAGGTCCAATTCCACTTGCCCGTTGCTCACGCCGCATGTCCAATTTAAGTCCTTTGCGCGGGCCAAGCTTCTCTCAGATCCCAAATTTTCCAAAACAATCTCATAACCAAGTTATGATCAAGGCTGGTTCCCAGACCGCCAAGTTAGCAGAACACGTTTCCGCTCAATTTTCCGGGTGCGCCTTGAAGCTAACCTCCAAGGATCCCTGCTACAATCTACCGCGTAGAAACCCGAAAAATCCAAAGCACGGAGTCTTCTCCGGCAAAACCACATCAAATGCAACATCACCGATCCAGACAAAAACATGTCCGGGTAGGCTTCACACACAATGCCTATGCCCGTACTTACGATTCCGGGCTCTATATGCAACACAAGGGGGACTATTCCCGTCAACCCCAAGGAACACCACGCACTCACCGCACACTCGCGGGAGCGGGATTCCCTATGCAGAAAGAAAGAGCTTCAAGCGCTCAAGTTGAGAATCGTTACCCTTGTAGTCCGTTTTGGCGCCATGGAAAAACTACGCGGTTAGAACTCTTCGCAATGACCTTCCCTCCACGGATCCGCTCTCCGATTTCGAAATGGTGCTCCGATGCTCTGCCGGCGGCCGGAAATCTCCTTCTTATTCCTCTTCTCTCTCACTTTGGAAAAGGAGAACTTTGGAGAGAAAATGAGGAAATAACCCCCTATTCCCGGCCTTAACAGAGCAGAATTTCATCTGGGCCGTCGGATCTTAATTAAAGGAAACGAACCGCTCGAATCTGCACAAAATTCCCCAGACCTGGGCCGCACACGGCTTGGCACATGGCCGTGTCCATGGCCGTGTGCCTCGATCCAGGCACGATCGTCGAACTGAGAAACGCACACGGGCCAAGACACGCCCGTGTCTGACCTGACACGCCCGTGTCGGGTTCCTCGACACGCCCGTGTTCGTGGGCGTGTCACGCATAACCGCCACAGCAACGGACATGACCCATCAGGACACGGGTAGGGACACGGGTTGGCACACGCCCGTGTCGGATGACACGCCCGTGTCATCCGGCTGTGTTTCTGGCCGTGTCCTTCTCGGGTTGAAACGGCCAAAAAAAATCACCAGCCAGACACGGCCTTGGACACGCCCGTGTCCTAGGCCGTGTACCCCTACAGGCAAAAAAACTATTTTTTTTTCGCGACCGACTCGCACACAACTTTCGGGGCGTTACAAATCTCCCCCACTTAAGGAATTTCGTCCCGAAATTAAGCAAAGCTACACGAAAGCTAAATGATACCTGAGTGGAATAACTCGGGGTATTCCTCCAACATAGCTTGCTCTCGCTCCCAAGAAAGCTCCTCACGTCCGCAATTATCCCAACGGACTTTAACCATTCGGACCTCCTTGTTGCGGAGTCGTTTGACTGCAACATCTTCAATTCGCACTGGCTTGACCCTTGTTGTTAACTCATAATCAACTGGTACCTGATTGTCCGTAACGATCTGCGAAGACTCTTGCACTGCCTTATGCAACACCGATACGTGGAATACGTCATGCAGCCCACTCAACTCCGTCGACAGCTTTAATCTATACGCCGCCTCGCCAACACGCTCCAGGATTTCAAATGGTCCAAGGTATCTCGGACTCAGCTTCTTCAAGCGTCGAACCCGCGATACACCCTTGAACGGCTTGATCTTCAAATATACCATGTCGCCAACGTTGAACTCCACATTTCTATGTTTGGCATTGTAATACTTTGACTGTCTATCCTGAGCAATCTTCAGCCTTTCCTAAATTGTTCGTATCATTGAAGTGACATCTTCCACCGCTTGACGTTTATACAACTTTGATTCGCCTACCTCCAACCAAGACAACGGCGTACGACACTTCCTCCCGTACAAGGCTTCGAAAGGCGCCATTCCAATGCTTGCCTGAAAGCTGTTGTTGTAAGCAAACTCCACCATGTACAGGTGATCCTCCCAATTCTTCCCAAAATCTAGGACGCACATGCGAAGCATGTCCTCCATAGTCCTGTTGACTCTCTCGGTTTGGCCATCTTTCTGCGGGTGAAAGGCTGTGCTGAACTTTAGCTTAGTACCCAATAGACCATGCACCAACCTCCAGTCATTTGACGTAAAGCGTCCATCTCGATCACTAACAATACTTCTAGGCACACCATGCAATCGTACAATATTATCCATGTAGAGTTTGGCTAACTTCTATACTGGATCCTCCTTTCTCACTGGGATAAAGTGCGACACTTTTGTCAATCTATCAACGACCGCCCAAATGGCGTCGTTTCCCTTCTGCGACTTCGGCAAACCGTGCACAAAATCCATAGATATGTCGTCAAACTTCCATTCTGGGATAGGAAGGGATTTCAAGAAACCTCCGGGCTTCTGGCATTCCGCCTTCACTAATGCACAAGTACGACACTTGGCCACATAAAGTGCCACATCCTTCTTCAAACCCGGCCACCAGAATAATTTCTTCATGTCTCTATACATCTTAGTGCATCCCGGGTGGATTGAGTACTTAGTATGATGAGCCTCATACATCAACTCCTCCCGAATATTATCCGCACTAGGAATGCATAGACGACTGTCCTTCCTTAGCAACCCATCTTCAACCACAAACTGGGAATTTGACCCATCCAAAGCTTCATCCAAGATTTGCTTCATGCTGCCATCCAGAACCAAAGCCCGCCGAACTCTATCCGCTAGACCACACTGCACCTCTGTCCAAAACAGTTTCGCCTCGGCACTAGACTGCTTATCGACGCAAGATATCTCCAATGCCTCCAACTCTTGGACCAATCTCTCATCATGTACTGATAACCAATTGGCTTGTGCGGGAATCTTACGACTCAACGCATCCGCCACTGCATTTCCCTTCCCAGGCACATAGTGTATCTTGAAGGTGTAGTCCCCTAAGAACTCCATCCACCTCCTCTGCCTCATGTTCAAATCCTTTTGGTCCAATAGGTACTTCAAACTCTTATGATCGGTGTAAATATCGACCTTCACACCGTACAGATAGTGCCTCCAAAGCTTAAGAGCAAATATCACGGCCGCTAACTCTAAGTCGTGGACCGGATAATTCCTCTCATGAACCTTCAGTTGTCGTGAACCATAAGCTATCACTCTCCCATGCTGTAGCAGAACACAACCCAAACCACTGCCTGAAGCATCACTATAGATATCGAACCCTTCGGTTCCACTTGGCGAACATAAAATGGGCACCGTGGTCAATCGCCTCTTCAATTCTTCAAAAGCCTGATCGCACTCCGGAGACCACACAAACTTCTGATCCTTTCTTGTCAACGTCGTGAGTGGTAGTGCTATCCGCGAGAAGTTCTCTACGAAGCGCCTGTAGTTGCCAGCAAGCCACAGAAAACTCCGGACCTCTGCCACTGTAGTCAAAGTAGGCCACTCCCGTATCGCCACTATCTTCGCCGGATCCACAGCTATTCCTTCTCCACTGACAACATGACCAAGGAACGCTATCGAGGACAACCAGAATTCACACTTGGAGAACTTTGCATACAACTGACTTTTCCTCAATGTCTCCAACACCATGTGTAAATGCTTGTAGTGATCCTGCTCGCACCGCGAATACACCAGAATATCATCGATAAATACTATCACAAACTGATCCAGGTATTCTCTGAACGTCCTATTCATCAGATCCATAAACACGGATGGCGCATTCGTCAACCCAAACGGCATAACCGTGAACTCGTAATGCCCAAACCGCGTATTGAATGCTGTCTTTGGGATGTCGCTCTCCCTTATCCTCAACTGATAGTAACCGGACTTCAAATCTAACTTCGAATATACAGTTGATCCAACCAGCTGATCAAATAGATCGTCAATCCTCGGGATCGGATATTTGTTCTTCTCCGTAAGTTTGTTCAATTCCCGATAATCGATACAAAGCTGCAAGCTCCCATCTTTCTTCTTAATAAAGAGAACTGGTGCGCTCCAAGGCGACGAACTTGGACGCACATAACCTTGCTCTAGCAACTCTTGTAGTTGCACCTTCAACTCTGCCATTTCTCTTGGGGCTATCGGATAGGGGGAGCGTGACACCGGTTTGGCACCTGGTACCAGCTCTATAGTAAAGTCTATCTCCCGCTGAGGAGGGGCTCCTGGGAGATCATCTGGAAACACATCAGGATATTCGGACACAACTGGGATGCTGTCCAAACTAGGCTTAGGCGTCGAAGTCTGCACTAGAGTGACATATAGTTCTGCCCCAGACCGAACTGCCTTGAACATCTGAAGGGCTGACACCAGAACTTTCCCTGACCCCTTCATGCCCGCAAAAGTAGTCTCCCGATCAGTGTCCAGACCCAACTTGACTTCTTTATGGTTGCAATCAATGCATGCACTCTGCTCCGAGAGCCAATCCATACCGAAGATTACGTCGAACTCCACCAATGGTAGAACCAACGCTCGCAAATCAAACTCCCAGTCTTCAATCCGAATCTTCACAACACAAACCCTATCCGCACGCATTGAGCACCCATTAGGCAACAACACATCCAACTTGTTTTCTGCCATCGAGAACGGAACTCCGATGCGCGATATAAACTTTTCAGACAAGAAGGAATGTGATGCTCCCGTATCAAAAAGGGCTCTCGCCGGAAACCCAAAGATTAACACAAAGCCTAGCATTAACAAACGTAAGCTAACAAATACGAAGGTAACAACTATAAAAGTTAAACAACTGTAATTTAACTCATACCTGTCACCACATCCGCTTGCTTAATGGCCTCCTGCAGACCAAGGTTGTATACTCTAGGCTGAGCTGGAGCATGATGGGATGCGGTTAACTCCACCGCCTTCCCTTTCTCCTCATAAGTCGCTCTAGGCCTCCTCTCGGACTTTGAACGTCTGCTCCAACACTCCCGAGCAAAATGCCCCGTCTTCCCGCAGTTGTAGCAAGCTCCGGGGACTCGACTTGTAGTTGCCCCCGATGCATCAGCCGAAGGGGCTGAGTTCGAAGTCCTCCGCTTCTTGTTCCATCTGCGGAAACCTGTCTTGTTACTTGGCACCTTGAACTCGGTCTTCCTTTCTCCTGGGTCCTTCTTCTCTTGAACTTTCTTCGCAACCTTTTCCAACGATCGGGCTGAATTGACCAAGGCTAGGAAGCCCTGCGCCTTAGGCCCAGCAAGGAGTAACTGTAAATTGCCGCGAAGACCCTCATAGAATCGGTTGGTCTTCCTCTCTTCTTCTGAAAACATAGCACCAGCATAACGACCCAACCGTGTGAACTCATGTAGATATTCGTCCACGCTTCTGGATCCCTGAGACAATCCAAGAAATTGATTCTCCATCTCCAACTTCTGAGCAGAAGGTACAAATCTGGCTAGGAACAATCTTGAAAATTCCTCCATCGGCACATCCGCAAGTTGCCTTCCCACTAGAAGATGAAACTCCATCTCGTCCCACCAAAGCCTCGCTTCACCCTCCAAAAGAAAAGTCGATATGGTGGTCTTCTGCAACTCCTCAGTCAATGTGGCCGTCAACACCCTCTTTATGGAAGAGAGCCAGTCCTCAGCTTGAGTTGGCGTTCCAACCCCATTAAACCTCGGAGGATTAAAGCCCATCACATACTTTAGCTGCCTCTCCGTAGTTCTCCTCGGCTCTACTAACTCAACTACTGCGCGTTCCACCACTCTCGGCTCTGCCACCCTAACCGGTTCTTGCTCACTCGCAGGAGGTGCGCGATGCATTTGCCCTGCAGGTTGGGCATTTATCATTGCGAACACGACTTCAGCCACCATCCTGATGGTTTCTGCTGAAGTAGGTGTAGCAGGCACGTCCCTTGGTGCACTACTTTCCGCTGATTGCGGATGCTCTGACTGACCAGCACCGCTCCCAGCTACCTAAATTAGCAAAGACACACGATTAGACAACAAACAAATTGTTAAAAGCAATCATTGGAACACTCAGGTTCCACCAAACAAGTGTATTTTTCATTCCTAAGTGGACATTCATGGGTTCTTTTTGATGTTATAACGATGACGCACACATGTGCTCACCACCCCTTAAAAGAATTCGCCCACGAATTCATTTAAGCCTTATCGTAACAAGAAGTCTGATACCAAATTGTAACACCCCCATCTGTCGCATGGCATATAACAGAAGGTCCAGCTGGAACCCGACGCCATATACCATAGACAGTCGGAAGGGATACTAAATGAATAATCAAACCAACCAAATAAGACTACTCGTCCTAATCACAGAGCATTCTAGCGGAAGATTTTAAAGTTGAAAGAACCCAAAATTAAATCCATCAATATGAATGTCCACAGCTACAACAAAAGGAATGAAACCCCAAATACACAGAAACGGGTACATGGCCTTATGGCCTTACAAATGTTCACTTAATAAAGAGTGTTTTACATACATCGGCTCGCAGGCCGGCCACACATGATAAATATAAAAACAGCTATTCTACGGCCTTCTAGGGCCAGCACAGCAACATGGGCTCCAGCCTGCTATTTGGCGCTCGGCTCCGCAGCACCTGCAAGCACATACCACCGCACGGTGTCAAATAAAGCAACGGTCAGCTAAAAGCCGACCAAATTATAACGACCCCGCCCCTGACTCGGGACGGCGGTGCTCTTTCCCGGCATAACATTATCCCAACAATATATATAGCACAATTATAATTCGCCACAGGTGTAGGCTCGCACGGCCAAACACCCCGTGCACTCAGGGCACATTCATGGTGAACCCTGACCCATCAGTGCATTCACCACCACCCCCAGGATGGCAACAACATGTGAGCATTTAGCCTTTCTGACCACCGTCTAAGGCTCCGACTATGCCAACGGCCAGTCCCCGTCTTCGGGTCTCTCGCACCGAACCACATAGCCTAGGTCCAATTCCACTTGCCCGTTGCTCACGCCGCATGTCCAATTTAAGTCCTTTGCGCGGGCCAAGCTTCTCTCGGATCCCAAAATTTCCAAAACAATCTCATAACCCAGTTATGATCAAGGCTGGTTCCCAGACCGCAAGTTAGCAGAACACGTTTCCGCTCAATTTTCCGGGTGCGCCTTGAAGCTAACCTCCAAGGATCCCTGCTGCAATCTACCGCATAGAAACCCGAAAAATCCAAAGCACGGAGTCTTCTCCGACAAAACCACATCAAATGCAACATCACCGATCCAGACAAAACATGTCCGGGTAGGCTTCACACACAATGCCTATGCCCGTACTTACGATTTCGGGCTCTATATGCAACACAAGGGGGACTATTCCCGTCAACCCCAAGGAACACCACGCACTCACCGCATACTCGCGGGAGCGGGATTCCCTATGTAGAAAGAAAGAGCTTCAAGCGCTCACGTTGAGAATCGTTACCCTTGTAGTCCGTTTTGGCGCCATGGAAAAACTACGCGGTTAGAACTCTTCGCAATGACCTTCCCTCCACAGATCCGCTCTCCGATTTCGAAATGGTGCTTCGATGCTCCGCCGGCGGCCGGAAACCTCCTTCTTCTTCCTCTTCTCTCTCACTTTGGAAAAGGAGAACTTTGGAGAGAAAATGAGGAAATAACCCCCTATTCCCGGCCTTAACAGAGCAGAATTTCATCTAGGCCGTCGGATCTTAATTAAAGGAAACGAACGGCTCGGATCTGCACAAAATTCCCCAGACCTGGGCCACACACGGCTTGGCACACGGCCGTGTCCATGGCCGTGTGCCTCGATCCAAGCACGATCGTCGAACTGAGAAACGCACACGGGCCAAGACACGCCCGTGTCTGACCTGACACGCCCGTGTCGGGTTCCTCGACACGCCCGTGTTCGTGGGCGTGTCACGCATAACCGCCACGGCAACGGACACGACCCATCAGGACACGGGTAGGGACATGGGTTGGCACACGCCCGTGTCGGATGACACGCCCGTGTCATCCGGCCGTGTTTCTGGCCGTGTCCTTCTCGGGTTGAAAACGGCCAAAAAAAATCACCAGCCAGACGCGGCCTTGGACACGCCCGTTTCCTAGGCCGTGTACCCCTACAGGCACCAAAAACTCTTTTTTTGTTTCTCGACCGACTCGCACCCAACTTTCGGGGCGTTACAAATCGAACTCCATAGTTAAGCGTGCTTGGGCGAGAGTAGTACTGGGATGGGTGACCTACTGGGAAGTCCCCGTACGACCCAGCTTAACTGTCGAGTTTGCTCATCAAAGGGAGGGTGTGGCCACCAACAACCCGCCTGTGGAGGGAGAGGGGTTGGGGTGCTTGGGCTGCAGCCCGGTAGCGTCGCCTAGAGCGGAGCTGTGACGCAGTCACGTTGGATCGGCTAGGGGCGTTACAATAAAAAGTGCAGCTCAATTGGTGATGAGAGTTGAAAGAACTCCATAGTTAAGCGTGCTCGGGCTGGAGTAGTACTGGGATGGGTGACCTCCTGGGAAGTCCCCGTAGTGCGGGCTTGACTATCGAGTTTACCTCATGAAAGGGAGGCTGTGGCCGCCAACAACCCGCCAGTGGGATGGAGAGGGGTTGGGGTGCTTGGGCTGCAGCCCGGTAACGTCGCCTAGAGCGGAGCCGTGACGCCGTCACATTGGATCGGCTAGGGTTGTTACAACGGGCGTGTCACCGGGCATGTCCTTCTCTGGATTAGCCAAGGATGTGTGTGCTGGTGTACATGGGTGTGTCTTGGGGTACACAGTCTGGGACATGAGCATGTCCCAAGGCCGTGTCCCGCTCGGGTTGGGTTTGTGGTGTGCTAGCTGATGAACACGCCATGCCACACGGGCATGTACTCTGTGATACAGGCGTGTCAGCCATATGACATGGGCATGTCACATGGCCGTGTTCTGTTCTGGATAAGTCATTGTGTGCCGCTTATGGTACACGACTTGTGACACGGGCATGTCCCAGGGTGTGTTAGGCCATGTTCAGCTTTTTTCTAGGCAAATCAAGGCCATTCATTTCCTTCTTCCTGGATCCAAGAGCCCATTCCCTTCCTTGCTCATTAAAAGGCTGAGAATGGATGGATCACTTTCATTCCATCTTAGCCATTCTCTTTCTAAAGAGAAGGAGAGAGAGAAAGAGAGAGAGAGAGAGAGAGAGAGAGAGAGAGAGAGAGAGAGAGAGAGAGAAAGAGAGAGAGTGAGAGAGAGAGCGAGGAAGGAAGGTGAGAAGGAGGTCGGCTGCCGGAGGAGCATCGAAGTGCTTAATCGTGAGCTGCGTGCAGATTCGTGGAGGCAAAGCCGTGGCAGTGATTTCCATCCGGCTAGTTCGTGGCTCCAAAGCGATCGTCAAGGGTAACGATCTCCTTCTTGGACAATCGAAGTCCTTTCTTTATGCATATGCATGGAATCGTACACGAAGAGGTGAAAAGCGTAAGTGATTCCCCGTTGAGTCTGCATCTAGAGCCGAAAATGTGTAGTACGTCATAGGCATGCTGTGTGAAGCCCATCCGGACGGCTAGTCTGGATTGGTGATGGTTATCTTGTGAACTAGAGAAGTCTCCGTGTAGTATGTGATGCCTATGAATTGTGGTGACTGTAGCTCTTTTGTTGTAAGCTCTGCGTGAACTATATGTTGATCTTGGATACTTTGGGTAAGCTCCTTGTGGTGTGAGCGCGGTGAGCGCTATTTACTCTGTGAGAGCAAAAGCTGTGGCTAATTAGGAGGGAAAGACTACCCGCATCCAGTGGTGCGTTGCTGACAGATTGAGCACGGGAAAGGCTGGCCTGCCCCTGGTTGTTTTGGGAGATCATTGGGTGGCAATGCTTGGAGGACGCGAGATAGACCCGGCTTGCTGCACAATAGTGGTGGGTCGATCTGAATAGGAAATGCTCAAGTTTACCGTGAGTTTCTCTCCTCTGAGTGGTTTGGGCGGAATGTCGCTAGCATGAGTGTTGGTGGACTAGGACCGGCCATCCGACAAGTTAATAATCTCTAATCGATGGTGTTGCCACTGAGTCCGGTACATCGTAAGGTGCCCTGAATGCACGAAGCGTCTGGCAGTGGCCGGCGTTTGTGATACTATTGTGCTACTTGTTGTGATAGTTAGATTTTGGAAATATATATAGGGAAGGAACCACTGCCTCGGGTAAGGGGTATGGTCGTTATAATTGGTCAGCTAATGCTGACCGTTGCTTTGTTTACCACTCTTGGGGTGGATGTCTAATTGCAGGTGCTGATGGGTTGGATTGAACTGAGCGGAATGAAGACTTGTTGCTTAAAGGCCTTTGAAGGCCGTGCGAAGAATTCTTGGATTTCATGTGTGGACGGCCTACGTGCCGATGTATAAAACTGTATATTGTGTAAATAACAACTTGTAAGGCCTTAAGGCCATGAGCGTGTGTATTGGTATACATTCCTACTGTTATATATAAATGTATGGTTTATATATTTAGTGGACATTTGTTGTGATGAGTTCTTACAACTTAAAATGCTGCGCTAGAATGCTCTAATTTAGGATATGAGTAGAACGTGATTTGATATTCACACGTAATTCCGCCGTTTCTCTGTGAAATATGGTGTGGGGCCCCGAACGGACCCACCATTATATTCCATATGACGAATGGGGGCGTTACAAAGTGGTATTAGAGCCAGGTTTGAGATTTTTGGGAGGGAGAACATAATTGAACTCATGAATGTCCACTAGGAATGTAATACATGCACGTGAGGAGCGTGAGCGTGTGGTCAATGTATGTTTGTCTTTATGGACTGGACGTAACTGGTGTTTTGTACATTGATAGGCGACGAGCAGTGGTGCTGGGCAGTCTGAGCCCTAGCATTCCGATGAGAGTGCGACACCAGTTGAAGTGCCAACACCTCACTTGGCGGAGACCATATGTGTGGTTACTGAGACGGTGCTCGCAGTGTTACATGCACAACCTACTGGGCAGGCAAGGCCTGCAGGGGTGCCAGTACGGTCGGGTTCAAGGAAAGAGCGTGTGGAAGCTATGGTGGATGAGCACGTCGCTGATGAGCAATTAAAGTGATTTATGGAGTTTCATCCACCTACGTTATGGCGGGACGGGTTCCCCAACGCATGTGGAAGATTGGCTTGCAAGAGTGAAGATGATCTTAGCAGCAATCCGGACTGTGGAGGCGCAGAAAGTTACTTTAGCCACCTTTCTATTGGAAGGAGATGTAAGGATTTGGTGGGACGAACTGGAATTGCACTAATTGGCAGGGCATGGGTTAGAGGAGACATCGATCGAAGAATTTTCTACGTATTTGCCAATGTCGCAGCGGATTGCCATAGAAAATGAGTTTCTACGTCTGGTGCAGGGTGAGAGTAATATTAATACTTACCTACATGAGTTTACTCGACTAGGGCACTATGCGGGGTCTACCTTCACTGAGGAAGTGCGAAAGTCGAATCGATTTTATGAGGGACTGCATGATGAGCTGAGGTTGGCACTCCCGAGTTCGGTGAACCAAGCCTTCCAAACATTAGTATATACAGCCCGAGCACTGGAGATAGATTTAAAATGGGTGCAAGATAAGAAGAGACTGGCGGTGGAGAAACCGGAATTCAAAGTTCCACAGTCGGAACAATCGGAGTTTAGGAGACGAGATTAGAAGAGGTTCAGGCCTGCTGAACCAACTCCTTCGACTGTTTCTTCCGGAGAAACTTATAGGCCAAGACGTGTTGAGACACGGACATGTTTTAAATGCAGGAACCAGGGACATATAGCCCATGATTGTTGGAGTGGCCCTACCAGAAATGAAAAGAAGACAGGTGTGTCCTATGAAGAAAAGGGTAAAGTAGTGGCCGAGTCATCTGCATCCCGAACACAACCTCGACTGTATATTCCTTAAGTGCAGGAGCCTCAAAGCTCGATCGGTGATGTATAGCCTCGAGTGTTTAGTTTGGAACTCCAAGAGGCTATCAAACGACTTATGAAAGATGATGCGGGTGAGCGGAAGTAAGGATTGAAGAGTGACCTGTGTTACTTTGGTGATGTGAATCGATGTTGTATATACAGAATGAATAATTCGACACCTTCTTGTATCCTGGCGATCAGTCAATCAAGGTGGAATAAAGGAATAGTTTTGTTGATATATGTATATCTGGGATAAAAGAAATGACTATGGTGGATATATGTCTGTTATGTTTGTTATGTATGTTTGGCTGTTATTGACTGTTTTGTGCGATGCCGTGGGGCGAGACAAGCTGCAGCCTCTGAGCCCTAACCCAGATCTTTTTATCTCGGTGATCGATGCCACGAGAAGTGGTTATGTGAATGTCTGTAACTGGGCTAAATTTCGGGACGAAATTTTTTTGAAGGAGGGGAGGGTTGTAACACCCCAAATCCCAATTTGGGTTCAGATTGGGTGACAAGGCCTGGGACATGGGCGTGTCCCAGGTCGTGTCCTACTCGAGTCGACGAACTGCGCTCAACGATCATCGAGCGCAAGTTGAGTTAACTACACGTCCTGTGACACGGGTGTGTCACAGGGCGTATCCTTCTCTGGGTTAGCCAAGGATGTGTGTGCTGGTGGATACGGGTATGTCTTGGGGTACATAGCCTGGGACACGGGCGTGTCCCAAGGCCGTGTCCCACTCGGGTTGGGTTTGTGGTGTGCTGGTTGAGGAACACGCCATGCCACACGGGCGTACACATTCTGACATGGGCGTGTCAGCCATGTGACACGGGCATATCACATGGCCGTTTTTTGTTCTGGATAAGTCGGTTGTGTGCCGCTTAAGGTACACGGCCTATGACACGGGCGTGTCACAGGGCGTGTCATGCCGTGTTCAGCTTATTTCTTGGAAAATCAAGGCCATTCATTTCCTTGTTCCTGGATCCAAGGGCCCAGGCCCTTCCGTGCTCATTAAAAGGCTGAGAATGGATGGATCACTTTCATTCCATCTTATCCATTCCCTTTCTAAAGAGAAGCAGAGAGAGAGAGAGAGATAGAGAGAGAGAGCAAGGAAGGAAGGGGAGAAGGAGGCCGGCTGCCGGAGGAGCTTCAAAGTGCTGAATCATGAGCCACGTGTGGATTCGTGGAGGTAAAGTCGTGGCGGTGATTTCCATCCGGCTAGTTCGTGGATCCAAAGAGATCGTCAAGGGTAACGATCTCCTTATTGGACAATCAAAGTCCTTTCTTTATGCATCTGCATGGAATCCTCCACCAAGAGGTTGAAAGCATAAGTGATTCACCTTTGAGTCTGCATCTAGAGTCGGAAATGTATAGTATGGCGTAGGCATGCTGTGTGAAGACCATCCGGACGGTTAGACTGGATTGGTGGTGGTTATCTTGTGAAGCGGAGAAGACTCTATGTAGTATGTGATGCCTATGAATTATGGTGACTGTAGCTATTTTGTTGTAAGCTCTCTGTGAACTGTATGTTGATCTTGGATGCTTTGGATAAGCTCCTTGTGGTGTGAGCATGGTGAGCGCTATTTGCTCTGTGAGTGAAAAAGCTGCGGCTAATCAGGAGGGAAAGCAGACCCGCGTCTAGTGGTGCGATGCTGACGGATTGAGCACGGGAAAGGCTGACCTGCCCCTGGTTATTTTGGGAGATCGATGGGTGGAAATGCTTGGGGGACACGAGATAGACCCGACTTGCTGCACCACAGTGGTGGGTCGATCTGAATAGGAAATTCTCAAGTTTGCAGTGAGGTTCTCTCCTTTGAGTGGTTTGGGCTGAATGTCGCTAGCATGCATGTTGGTAGACTAGGACCGGCCAGCTGACAAGTTAATAACCTCTAATCGGTGGTGTTGCCATGGAGTCTGGTACACCGTAAGGTGCCCTAAGCACACAGAGCATCTGACGGAGGCCGGCGTTTGTGATACTGTTGTGCTACTTGTTGTGATAGCTAGATTTTGGCAATGCATACAGGGAAGGAACCACTTCCTCGGGTAAGGGGTAGGGTCGTTATAATTGGTCATCTGACACTGACCATTGCTTTGTTTACCGCTCTTGTGGTGGATGTCTAATTACAGGTGTTGATGTGTTTGATTGAACTGAGCGGAATGAAGACCTGCTGCTTAAAGGCCCTTGAAGGTCGTGCGAAAAATTCTTGGATTTCATGTGTGGCCGGCCTGCGTGCCGATGTATGAAGCTGTATATTGTGTAAAGAGCAACTTGTAAGTCCTTAAGGCCATGAGCATGTGTATTGGTATACATTCCTGCTGTTATATATAAATGTACAGTTTATATATTTAGTGGACATTCGCTGTGATGAGTTCATACACCTTAAAATGCTGCTCTAGAATGCTCTGAGTTAGGATACGAGTAGAACGTGATTTGATATTCACACGTAATTCTGCCGTTTGTCTGTGAAATATAGCATGGGGCCCCGACCAGACCCACCGTTATATTCCATATGACGAATGGGGGAGTTACAATTTCAATGTTGCTATGGAAGTGTATAATAAGGCTCTCGAGCACCTAGATCTGAAGGAGATGATCATCAAAGAATTGGAAGAACAACTTGCTACGGAGAAGATACTTGTTGAAAGCTTGTCCAAGCCCAAGACTGTCCTTCCTTTTGTTACTGAATTTTCAGCTCAGGCCAAAGGTGCAGGCTTAGGACATGTTAATGCTCCTAGTAAATCCTCTAGGAGAAATAAGGCTCAAAGGGAGAATAAGGCGGACAAGAAGGCTTTGGCCAAGGAGAAAGGGAAAGCTCCTCAAGATCAGACGTCATTCAAAAAGGTCATCTTTGCAACGAACGAGTTTGATCTTGATTCGTCCTACAGTCACTTTGCTAGGCCTACTTATGTAGAGCCCAAGTCACGGTACAAAGGATGGACTTGTCCCCGAAACTTTGGCGAAAGTGTCTTCAAGGAACCTTATGAGGAGATCACTCTTCAGAGTTATGGCCCTTATAATCATGGTCATAACATCAAGAAAGCACCAAAAGTAAAACTTGTTGTGGAAAAGCCTCTTAAGGGAAAGAAGCCATGTGAATGTCATCACCATGAAGATTCTACCTCCAAGACTGCTGCCCCTGCTAGACCACACTATCAAAAGGTCAAGCAGGAGAAATTCAGGCAAAGATACAATAGATTTGACTGTTGGTGCTGCGACAAAGTTGGTCACTTTGCCATTGATTGCTAGTTTAACCAAAGAAATTATGATACTCCTCAAGTTAACAATGTGAGAAAGACCACTCATAATGTTAATACATGTAGGGGGAGTAAGCTAACTAGAGACCAAGGACCCAAATGAGTTTGGGTTTCCTAATACAAACTGATTTGTGATTGCAGTTATGTCCAAAGGCCAACAAAACTCCTATGTGGTACTTGGACAGTGGATACTCTCGCATATGACCGGGACTAGAAGCCTACTCCATAATTATTCTCCAGTCATGAACGGGCCAAAAGTCATCTTTGGAGGTTCTGACCGAGGAATTACTAAAGGATACTGTACAACCCCGTAGCCGGGTGGGTGGGACCCTCCCCAAATATCAGCCTAGGGGCATGTTATGGGCGACGAGTTGGTGCGACCCCGTTCGAAGACGTGTGGGTCCTCGTGCGTGCGTGCGGAGGTCTTATGTTCCGAGACTTAGAATTTATATATATATATATATATATATATTATATAATATATATATATATATTATATTATATATATATATATATATATATATATATATATATATATATATATATTATATGTATATGATAGGGGGGATTAAAGAGGGGGAGGGGGGAATATAGGAGGGGCGGGGTACATCTGGAAAGGGGGGGAAGAGAAATGAGATGGAAAAAAAGAAAGAAGATAAAAACGGGTGGGGCTCGGGTACAGCAGGAGGAGGGCAGAAGGAAAATAGGAGCAGGGGAGAAATCGGGGGCGGGAACCCTAGCCCGGCCAATCCGGAGCCCAGCCGCCGCCGCCCGCCCCCACTCTCTCTCCGGCCACCGCCCAGGCTAGGGCACGGCCAGCTTCCCCGCTCTCTCCCGTCACCGGCAAAGAAGCGCAGCCGCCGCCCCCTCTCTCTCTCTCTCTCGGCCAACAACAGAGCCCTGCCCCCTCCCTCTCTCTCTCTCGGCCAACAACAGAACCCCGCCCCTCTCCCTCTTTTTCCCGACCTGGAGCAGCAACCACAACCCCGACCTCCCTCTTTTTCCAGCCGCCTGGAGGAACCCGGCCCCCTCCCTTTTTCCCGGCCTGGAGCAGCACACCTCGAACTCCCCCTCTCCCTGCAGCAAGCTCGGCCTGGATCGAGACTCGGCCTGGAGAGAGGCTCGGCCTGGAGCGAGGCTCGGCCTGGAGCGAGGCTCGTCCTGGAGCGAGGCTCGTCCTGGAGCGAGGCTCGGCCTGGAGCGAGGCTCGGCCTGGAGCGAGTCTCGGCCTGGAGCGAGGCTCGGCCTGAAGTAAGGCACGGCCTGAAGCAAGGCTCGGCCTAGAGTGGAGATCGACCGCCGACGCGGCCGCATGCAGTAGGATCGACTCGGAGCTCCTCTCCCATCCCCGCCGCCAAGCACGCGACAAGGGTAACGATGTTTCTACTTGGGCAGGTGAAGCCCTCAGTTTACATACTTGCATGGAAGCCCCTCTCCACCAACGGGTGGGGGAATGGAGCTTTCCGATGGGTTGACGTGTACATCCCCGCAGTTAATTGCATTAGTACCCGGAAGCGTGAGTACGGGTTTAGGCATGCTGTGTGAAGCCCATCCCGAATTGTGAGCCGGATTGGTTATGTTCTGCGGTTCCCAGAGAAGACTCCGAGGAAGTTATTTATTGGCCGTTTGCAGGGAATGCGCGCCACAAGCCCCACAAAAGGGGGTGTGCGCAATATTTTTGGCCCGCTTTTGTTAGCCGACCGATGCCTAGTTGGCCGCCGCGCGTCGAGACGTTGGCGTACAAGTATTGCAGTACCAGGCGGGGAGTAGCGGGCTTAAGCCCAAACTTGTGCCGGCCCTCGAAGGCCTTTTTGTTTATATTGCCGGCATGCGCGCTGAGTATGGAATTCATATTCCTGTAATATTCTTTCATATCTGTGATGCTCTATGAATTTGTAGTTTACTCCTGTCTTGGGCGAGCGGCGTGTTCGTGAACCGCTCCCCCCGTGTGGGCCCCGAGGAATAGATACTGGGAAGCCCCTGATGGCCTGTTGTCATCCTTTCAGAATAGCGGAGTTCCGCTGTTAGCGTCCCAATTGGGGCTGCGTAGAGTAGGGCTGCTGGGCGGTTTTGTGCCAATAGTAAGATGGGCGGGGAACATTTCACATAGACCCGAGGTGGCACCTTTAGTTAAGGAGTGGATCTTGAGATCCTCCTCAGATGTCCCGGTCGGCCAAGAGAGCCCTCCGAAGGTGCCTTAGCTCAGCCCTTGGCTTGGGAGGGGAAGAGTTTGTTAGTCTTCCGGGTATGCGGCGGGTCCTCCACGCTGAGACCTTGGGTCTGTCCCTTGAGTTCCTATTCTTGTGCCTAGATCGTTCGCTTGAGGGTAGTAGGTGTGCGGTCACCCCTTCCCCAAGGGTCGAATTCCATAGGAGACCGATTTTTTGGTTTTAACATTTTGGTGCGGTGAGCGTGGAGAGTGACCAGCACAGAAGAACTCAGGAGAACGTCATGGCTGTAGAAGTGGAACCAGGTGACGACCATGGTCATGCATTGATACTTTGTATGTAAGGTCCTCATACTCAGAGTTGTCCCCTCCCATAGCTGTTGTTTGAATCCCATAGCATTTGGAGTAGGATTTGCACCTATTTGAAGCGCTTCTACCTATGAAAACCCGTGTATCCCCACTTATTACATCAACGAGAAGCCTAGATGGTATTGTCTTCAAGATCAAGTAAGAGAGCAGCTGAGAGGTATTGTGAGCCGGGGTGACCTGAAAGGGTTCCCTCCCTAGCGGTAATATGTTATCTCTTACTTGTAATTCAGTAGCGGTCAAGTTTTCTCTTTATTACCAATTCGCCTCGAGCTTCTGAGGGCTTCAAGGGTTAGCCTCGTGATCGACTCCGGAAGCCAAACGTCCAACCCGTTCCTTTTAAATAGCCTAGTTCGGACGATGGGACGGTGCCGCGGGACTTTAAGCGCTATTGTAAAACCGAGCCTCTGCACTGACGACCGAGATCAGCTCCCCCCTTACACGTCGGCCTATGTCCTCCCGATCGCACCTCTCCTCCGACTAGGGGAATTATCACGAACGTGCCTAGACGCTAACCTCCCAGATTTCATAAAGGGCCGATCGCTCCAAGCAATCACAAGTGACATTGCGAAAAGTGATCTTTGTCATTAGATCAGGATACGAGCCGCCGACCTGTTCCTTCTAAATAGCCCAGTTCGGATGATGGGACGATGCCTCGGGACTCTAAGCGCTATTGTAAGACCGAGCCTCTGCACTGACGGCCGATATCAACTCCCACCTTTCATGCCGGCCTATGTCCCCCCGATTGCATCTCTCTTCCGATTGGAGGAATTAGTAGGAACAGGCTCGGACGCCAGCTTCCCGATTTGACGGCTTCTAGATCGTCTCTCCTAGGAATAGAATGCGTCCTCCATTTGTAAAAGCATCGGTGCAATTAGCTCTCCGACACCTCTTAAGTAAACAGGATGTCTCCACCTCGAGCAAAGCCAAGTCCTCGAGTCGTAGCGGGCCTCGAGCAGATCCCACTGTCAGGCTCTCACCTAGCTGACAGGGCCGGAAGTCACTCGATGGCGGTAGTTATGGACCCCGAGCAGATCCTGCTGTCAGGCTCTCACCTAGCTGGCAGGGCTGGAAGTCACTCGGTGTCATCCTTGGCCTCGAGCAGATCCCGCTGTCAGGCTCTCACCTAGCTGACAGGGCCGGAAGTCACTCGATGGCAGTAGTAGCGGACCCCGAGCAGATCCCGCTGTCAGGCTCTCACCTAGCTGGCAGGGCCCGAAGTCACTCGGTGTCATCCTTGGCCTCGAGCAGATCCCGCTGTCAGACTCTCACCTAGCTGACAGGGTCGAAAGTCACTCGATGGCGGTAGTTGTGGACCCCGAGCAAATCCCGTTGTCAGGCTCTCACCTAGCTGGCAGGGCCGGAAGTCACTCGGTGTCATCCTTGGCCTCGAGTAGATCCCGCTATCAGGCTCTCACCTAGCTGGCAGGGCCGGAAGTCACTCGATGGAGGTAGTTGTGGACCCCGAGCAGATCCCGCTGTCAGGCTCTCACCTAGCTGGCAGGGCCGGAAGTCACTCGGTGTCATCCTTAGCCTCGAGCAGATCCCGCTGTTAGGCTCTCACCTAGCTGACAGGGTCGGAAGTCACTCGATGACGGTAGTTGTGGACCCCGAGCAGATCCCGCTGTCAGGATCTCACCTAGCTGGCAGGGTCGGAAGTCACTCGGTGTCATCCTTGGCCTCGAGCAGATCCCGCTGTCAGGCTCTCACCTAGCTGACAGGGCCGAAAGTCACTCGATGGCGGTAGTTGTGGACCCCGAGCAGATCCCGCTGTCAGGCTCTCACCTAGCTGGCAGGGCCGGAAGTCACTAGGTGTCATCCTTGGCCTCGAGCAGATCCCGCTATCAGGCTCTCACCTAGCTGACAGGGCCGGAGGTCACTAGATGGAGGTAGTTGTGGACCCCGAGCAGATCCCGCTGTCAGGCTCTCACCTAGCTGGCAGGGCCGGAAGTCACTCGGTGTTATCCTTGGTCTCGAGCAGATCCTGTAGGATCTTGTGGCGCCCTTAGAGGGGGGGGGGTGAATAAGGGCTCTTTAAACCTTTTTTGAACTTTTTATAAAATATGAAACTAGATATTGTGTTTGAGACAGATCAATGAAATGAAAAACAAGATTTTATTTCTCCAAAATTTATATGTAAAATGATTCCAATAAAGCTTGAAATCAAGGCTTACAACGATAATAGTTTTTAGCTTTTTCACCGATCCTTCTCCCAAGAACCGGTAGGCTATAGTCAATATCTCCCTAGAGATAGCTACTAGCCTCCCCCTAAATCAAACCTATGATCTAGATGCTGCACAAAATGCTGCGATTTACTCCTAAGCCACACACGGACCTAGACACCACACACAAGGTGGTGATTTGCCCCTAAGCCACACACGGACTTAGACACCACACACAAGGTGGTGATTTTCCCTTCCCAATTACAAAGATAAAGAGTGAAAATGAAAGTACAATAGTAAAACTTAAAAACTCCCTCAAAATCACGAGCTCTGAAGATGATGGTGGACCAACGAGAAGATCTCCAATCTTGAACACACAGTCGTATCTCCTTCGCTCTTGAGATTTCAACGGACCAAGGGAGTTTGTCTGGAAACGGAGATGAAGGCTCTGAAAATTCTCTGGGAAAACAAAGCTCTGCACGATCCAACTCTTCCCTGAAATATTTGGCCGTATATATCACTTCATGCTATCGCCGGCGATAGCGTTAATGCCCCGCGATAGTGATAACTCTCCGTTGCTTGACACGTGGCACACGTCGCGCTGATTTTCAGATCTGA
This sequence comes from Platanthera guangdongensis, assembly GCA_039583875.1. Classification (NCBI taxonomy): domain Eukaryota; kingdom Viridiplantae; phylum Streptophyta; class Magnoliopsida; order Asparagales; family Orchidaceae; genus Platanthera; species Platanthera guangdongensis. The sequence continues at coordinate 139,477,974 of CM077158.1, read as the reverse complement.
GCGAAGAACGTGACGATCGTGGGATATCGCTCGACGACATCGGTATCGCCCCGCGATATCGCTGAACCGTGACTTCGTGCGCGACAACGTGCGGATTAAGGCTGACATCGGCAGGAACTGATTATGCTATCGCCCGCGGTAGCGTTATCTCCAGTGATAGCTCGGTTTTCCTTTTCATCAATGCCATGCTCAGACTTTCTTTTGTACATAAAAATGTTGTTATCCCTGCACATTTAAAACACATACCAAGATCAAATACATCCGGGATTTGTTATTCTCAAACTAAGAAGCGCGGAACGCATGCTCCAACAATCTCCCCCTTTTGATAATAACAAATCCACTAAGAAAGAAATTGCGTGAGATCAGGAGAATGTGAAACAATTCAAATAATCATTATGAATTAAAGTGCATAAATAGTTATAATAAACTCCTCATATAATAAAGACTAGTTGCTCCCCCTATATTTTCCCCCCATGTAAAAGAAGAAATAGTTACTCCCCCTAAATGTACTAATCAATTTATTTCATATTTATTTCGTACTTAATCTCCCCCTTTTGTTATTAGCAAAAGACGGTGGGAAAAAATGTAGCGAGGTGGAAATGCGGAAGCTGAAAGAAGCTGAGAGAGTATTAATAGAATGGAGAAGCACGAGGAGTAGGATATAAACAGTAAAAACCATGGAATAGTGTTACCTTAAGATTTGGAAGTTTATCAAAAAAAATGTATGCTATGGAAAAATTAATTTAAGAGTTGAATGTAAACATTGAAAATTGTCAGGCAAGATATCGAAAACAGGAAAATCGATGAAATGGAAGAGAAGAACTATGACCTTTCCAATTCTCATGAGAAGAAATTTTATAAATGATAATGATGTGTACATGTGAAGAGTGATTTATTATACATATTCCTTAAGAAATAGTTGTTACATGAAGGTTTGCAATATATGGATACAAGAAGCTAACATCTTTGCATAGATAATGTTGATGCGCGAAAACGGCACCGGGGGCACAGCTATCACCGAGGAGGATGTTTGGCCTCACAGGCTAGGTGAGGAGGAAGGAGAAGGTTGCGGGAGGAAGGGGAGAGGCTTGAGAGAAGAGGCGAGCCTTGATCAACAGAGAGGGTTGATCAAGAGAGTAGGAGGAGGGAGACCAGGAGCGGTCGAGCAGACAGTAATCACAACTGTTGCACTTGCAGGTTGGATGTCGAGGAGAGCAGAGCTGAGTTGAGGGCAAGGCTTGTTGAGCAGAGGAGCAAGGCTTGCTCAGCAGAGGGGCAAGGCTTACTGAGCAGAGGAGCAAGGCTTGCTGAGCAGAGGAGCAAGGCTTGCTGAGCAGAGGAGCAAGGCTTGCTGAGCAGAGGAGCAAGGCTTGCTGAGCAAGGAGCAAGGCTTGCTGAGCAGAGGAGCAAGGCTTGCTGAGCAGAGGAGCAAGGCTTGCTGAGCAGAGGAGAAAGGCTTGCTGAGCAGAGAAGAGAAGAGGGGGGCCGCTAGCAGCGGTAACAACACACTTCGCCTATCGCGGCCTAAAAGCCACTCTTGCGACGAGCTTTCCTTTGATTAAAAGCTAGAGATTACAAGCTTACAAGTACACCTTCACAACAAAATCATTAAAGGGTACAAGGAGAAGCTGGAGGCTAAGGGAGAAGAAAGTGCCAGAAAGCAGAAAAGAGGAGCTTCCAGAGACTAAGTAAAAGAGTCTGTCAGCTGCTGGAGGACTGGAAAACTGAGTCTGCAGATTCTGCTGACAAGCTGCTGGAGAGCTGTGGAGGACTGCGCGGACAGGAAACTGAGTCCGCAGAGCTTGCTGGGAAGGTGATGACGGACTGCGCGGACTGGAAAACGGAGTCCGCAGGGGCTGCTGGCAAGACTTGTCTCCACCTCCAGGATCCCTGAATGAGAGGCTTCAAGGGGTATTAATAGGCCCAGGGAAGTTCTTGAAGAAGCGGGGCCCAATGACATCAGCATGATGACCTGCACGGACTCCACGGACTGCGAATTTGCGTCCGCCATTGTCGAGCGAAGCAAGCTGCAGGAGGCCCTGGAGAGGACAGGAGGCCACCCCCTAGCGGGCGGCCTAGGCGGACTCCGGGTGGAGTCTGCCCGGCAGGCCGGAGGCTGCCCCCTAGCGGGCGGCCTGGGTGGACTCTGGGTGGAGTCCGCCCGGCTGGCCGGAGGCCTCCCCCTAGCGGGCGGCCTGGGCGGACTACGGGAGGAGTCCGCCCGGCGGATGCCGGGGCCGCCCCCTAGCGGGCGGCCTGGGAGGACTCCGGGCGGACTCCGCCCGGCGGAAGCCGGGGCCGCCCCCTAACGGGCGGCCTGGGCGGACTCCGGGTGGAGTCCGCCCGGCGGAAGCCGGGGCCGCCCCCTAGCGGGCGGCCTTGGCGGACTCCGGGCGGAGTCCGCCCGGCGGATGCCGGGGCCGCCCCCTAGCGGGCGGCCTGGGCGGACTCCGGGTGGAGTTCGCCTGGCGGAAGTCGGGGCCGCCCCCTAGCGGGCGGCCTGGGCGGACTCCGGGTGGAGTCTTCCCGGCGGAAGCTGGTGCCGCCCCCTAGCGGGCGGCCTAGGCGGACTCCGGGTGGAGTCTGCCCGGCGGAAGCCGGGGCCGCCCCCTAGCGGGCAGCCTGGGCGGACTCTGGCTGGAGTCCACCCGGCGGATGCCGGGGCTGCCCCCTAGCGGGAGGCCTAGGCGGACTCCGGGTGGAGTCCGCCCGGCGGAAGCTGGGGCCGCCCCCTAGCGGGCGGCCTGGGAGGACTCCGGGTGGAGTCCGCCCGGCGGAAGCCGGGGCGGCCCCCTAGCGGGCGGCCTGGGCGGATTCCGGGTGGAGTCCGCCCGGCTGGCGGGCAGAGGCCTCCCCGGGTGGGCGGCCTCGACGGACGGCGGCAGGAGGTTACCTCCTCTTAGGCAGCAGGGAGGTCGCCCCTGTTGCGCGGCCTCGGCGGACGGCGGCAGGAGACGCCGCCCCTTGGGCTGACTAGGAGGTCGCTCCTGGTGGTGCTGTTGGCCGACTCCTGCAAGGAAAAGCACTACATGATTAGCGGACCTAACCGCATGTCCCGCGAGGGTGAGCCATGGGAATAGCCCGCCGTCCCGCAGGACATGCGGTTGCTAGGAAACCAAGGCGGATTGGGAAAATTGTCCGCCTACGCTGGGACTTGTTGCGATGAAAGGGAGAATCCAAGGGTCGCGACTAGCCAGCTGGCCACCTTGGGAAGGATCGCCGATTTCTGGGTTAACATAATCCCCGTACTTTTTTAAGTCCCGAAGGGGACTTCGAAAAAGTTGGAGACCCACGAAAATCGTGATCCACCCCAAAGGAAAGGGAAAGAGAGGTAAGGTGAGACAGAACCTGAAGACTCTCCTTACAAGCTTGGTGTTTCCTGTCTATTTTCCTGCAAGAGGAAAATTAAGGGTAAGCACGTATGGGTGGTACATCGAGTGTGTACCTGAGTTTGCTTTTGCAAAACAAATAAGGCGTGTCTTCCGTTAAGTTCTACAAAACTAAAGTGAGGGAAAATAGAAAGGCATAATAATCTTGCAAGTATTTGATAGAGGCTTGCAAGCACCTGTTATTCTCTGCAAAAAGAGAAGGGAAAAGAGTATACAAGGACAAAAAAAATGAGTTACAAGTACCTGGAAGGAACTTGCAAATCTTTGGTGGTCTCTGCAAGAGAAGAATTAAGAGTACGCATAGTGCATGAAAGTAACTTGCAAGTACCTGAATGGAGCTTGCAAGTGTTGGTGACCTCTGCAAGAAGAGAGTTAGAGGCAGATATTGTATATAGAGATAAGCTGCAAGTACCTGAATATGACTTGCAGATGTCTGCTAACCACTGCAAAGTGAAGAGTGAGCAGCAGAGATAAAATAATGATTTAAACTGCATGTACCTGAATGAGGTTTGCAGGTGTTTGTTGTTCTCTACAAAGAGAAAAGTTAGAAGCAGACAATTTGCATACGAAAGGAGCTTGCAAGTACCTGTACAGAAGGCTTGCAAGGGTTTGATAACCTCTGTGAGAGAGATTGGAAGCAAACAAGACGCGAGGATAACCGCACCAGAATCATACCAAAAATGTTGATATGATTCGATTAATGTTTGACGCCATTAGACTTTGGCAAGAATAATGAGTAGCTCTGTGAATCTCCATATGATAGAGCTTGAGCCGGCAAAGTATATGAGATGAGCATAAGCAAAGTGATTGCCGAAAATCTTTTTGAGATAACCCATGAAGGCTGATGAGATAGGATCGATATGACTAAGTAGCAAGAGAAATGCCCGATGAACATTATCACGAAGTCCAGATTAATGAATCGAGCACTAGCTGTTGACATGGCTGGATGGACATGATCAAAATGGATGCCTAGAATCCTTTTAGTAGGTTGGATTAACCTGTTCACCTGTGAAAGGAGGGAAGAGAGAAAAGGAGGTCTACAGCCGGAATGATTAAAGTGGGTTGAATGCTACCACAGGTGTTCCCCGTGGGCCTTATGCATCACTTGCCCGAAAAATCATCCCGAGTATAGTCCTACTCAAAGTGGGCTGGCCGCGCATCCTCAAGGAGGAAAAAAGAAAAAGAGGTCCATATTCGGAATGACTAAAGAAGGTTGAATGCTGCCACAGGTGTTCCCCGTGGGCCTTATGCATCACTGGCCTGAGAAAATCATTCCGAGTATGGTCCTGCTCAAAGCGTGCTGGCCGCGCATCCTCAAGGAGGGCACAAAAAGAGAAAAGCGAGGGAAAGGTCCTGAGAAGGACCGCTAGAAGGAACGCTCTCTCGCCTTGGGTACAAGCATCACTGATCAACGAGACGGGTTGCGCCAAGAGGCCTATCTTGTCTGTATATTGATCAGTGAAGTTGCGAACCCGAGAAGGCACAGATCGAGGATACCGGAGAGTGCTTCGGCCACCACAGTTGAAGGATGAGCAAAGAGACAAGGCTACGCTTGATCGTCATTGCTTGTCCAGTGAAGATCATCCTAACCTTAATGTATCCTATAAGACGCACAGCAGAGCTAACACATGGGGCTCCCCTAGCACACACTCTGTGTCAGATGCCAGCTAGGATCCTAAGTCTGAAGCCCATTCCTGCGATTGAACTGCTCCCACTGCACACATGGGTATACTCCCACCATGTGTGGTCGTAGCGGTTGTGCGAGAACAAACTACGGAGGGAACGTTTCAGACTCGACGAAAACTCGTTGGCGTAACGATCCTAAGAGAGGGAGAAGAGAGGAAGGAGCAACACAAGAAGGGAACTGTGTCAGTACGGGATCCCTGAATAAAAGCTTTTCTGGAAAGCAAGTAAAGAACACTGAGAAGTGTTGTAATGAAAATGTTTGAAAAGGAGAGAGAGTAGGGGTTGAGATAACCCCTAGAGGTTGCAAGGAGCTCTGGAGGACTGTGAAGTCCATCGCTAGCATTGAATCCTCCCCAGCACACCCTCGTCGTTGGCATCGAAGCATTCGACTTCTTTGTTAACAACGAGGAGAGCAAATTCTTCGACTTGGCTCACCCCTCTTGAGGAGCGAGGAGCGTCTGCAAGTTCTTTGCCCCTTCAAGTTGCTTGATCAGGGCATTCTTCTTTAGGAAGCAGGTTATGCATCTTTCCCTGCCGGAGCATCTTTTGCACAAGCTGGCGGAATGCTCGGCAGTCTTCCGTTCGATGGCCTGATTCTTTGTGAAATTCGCAGTAGGGCTCTGAGTTTCTAGACCTCTGATCGGTCGGCCGATAGGGCTTCTTGTAGCTTGCCCTATCTTTCATGATCTGGATTACTTCTTGCACGACGTCGTCGAGATCAGACTCATGCAAGTCATCGTCCTGCTGCTGTTGAACAGTAGCTGTTTCCAAAGACGGAGCTAGCGGCAGCAATGGGTCTTGAGCATCGCGGCTCGGGAAGGAGTATCGCTGGCGATGAAGCCTTCTCTCCTTCCTTGAGTGAGTTGGGACGTGGTTGCGAGGAGACCTTGGAGGATGCTTGCGAGAGGGATCCTCCTCCGAAAGAAGCTTGGAGACGAAGCCTGGATTGCTCTTTTCGCCTCGGATATATGAGTTGGCTAGAGCAATAAACTCTTGATATGTCCTTGGAGCACGGACGTTGGCTTCAAATTTGAGAGGCCCTTCACGGAGACCGTGGATAAGAGCCACTCGGTACATCTCTTGATCAGTAACTTCGATGTCCAAAATCTCTCTTTGGAATCGATCCACAAACTGAGACCAAGTCTCATTTCCGCGCTGCTTGATCTGGACAAGCTTGAGAATAAGCTTGCTGATGCTCTGCTGTTGGTGTTGGGTTGATTGGAGCAGCTGGAGCAGCTGCTGGATGAGCGTCCAATCGCTGTGTTATAGCAGCAAGAACTTTGTTGATAGCCTGGAATTGTTGAGCATTCTCTCGGCGCGACTGCTCAAAGGCTTCCCAGAGAGGATCTTCACTGGGACTTGGAGCATGGTTCTCGGCTGATTGGTGGTCTGACATGGTTAACTGTTGCTTTCACTGCCTGTTCAGATCTAAAGGTTTTGCGCGTGAGCTGAACGTCCACGCTCACCGCACCAAATGTTGATGTGCGGAAATGGCACCGGGGGCACAGCTATCACCGAGGAGGATGTTTGGCCTCATAGGCTAGGTGAGGAGGAAGGAGAAGGTTGCGGGAGGAAGGGGAGAGGCTTGAGAGAAGAGGCGAGCCTTTATCAACAGAGAGGGTTGATCAAGAGAGAAGGAGGAGGGAGACCAGGAGTGGTCGAGCAGATAGTAATCGCAACTGTTGCACTTACAAGTTGGATGCCGAGGAGAGCAGAGCTGAGCTGAGGGCAAGGCTTGCTGAGCAGAGGAGCAAGGCTTGCTGAGCAGAGGGGCAAGGCTTGCTGAGTAGAAGAGCAAGACTTGCTGAGCAGAGGAGCAAGGCTTGCTGAGCAGAGGAGCAAGGCTTGCTGAGCAGAGGAGCAAGGGTTGCTGAGCAGAGGAGCAAGGCTTGCTGAGCAGAGGAGCAAGGCTTGCTGAGCAGAGGAGCAAGGCTTGCTGAGCAGAGAAGAGAAGAGGGGGGCCGCTAGCAGCGGCAACAACACACTTCGCCCGTCGCGGCCTAAAAGCCACTCCTGCGACGGGCTTTCCTTTGATTAAAAGCTAGAGATTAAAAGCTTACAAGTACACCTTCACAACAAAATCATTAAAGGGTACAAGGAGAAGCTGGCGGCTAAGGGAGAAGAAAGTGCCAGAAAGCAGAAAAGAGGAGCTGCCAGAGACTAAGTAAAAGAGTCTGCCAACTGCTGGAGGACTGGAAAACTGAGTCTGCAGATTCTGCTGACAAGCTGCTGGATAGCTGTGGAGGACTGCGCAGACAAGAAACTGAGTCCACAGAGCTTGCTGGGAAGGTGATGACGGAATGCGCGGACTGGAAAGTGGAGTCTACAGGGGCTACTGGCAAGACTTGTCTCAACCTCCAGGATCCCTGAATGAGAGGCTTCAGGGGGTATTTATAGGCCCAGGGAAGTTCCTGAAGAAGCGGGGCCCAATGACAGCAGCATGACGACCTGCGCGGACTCCGCGGACTGGGAATTTGCGTCCGCCACTGTCGAGCGAAGCAAGCTGCAGGAGGCCCTGGAGAGGACCGGAGGCCGCCCCCTAGCGGGCGGCCTGGGCGACTCCGGGTGGAGTCCGCCCGGCGGGCCGGAGGCCGGCCCCTAGCGGGTGGCCTGGGCGGACTCCGGGAGGAGTCCTCCATGCGGATGCCGGGGCCGCCCCCTAGCGGGCGGCCGGGGCGGACTCCGGGTGGAGTCCGCCCGGCGGAAGCCGGGGCCGCCCCCTAGAGGGAGGCCTGGGCGGACTCCGGGTGGAGTCTGCCCGGCGGAAGCCGGGGCCGCCCCCTAGCGGGCAGCCTAGGCGGACTCCGGGTGGAGTCCGCCCGGCGGATGCCGGGGCAGCCCCCTAGCGGGCGGCCTGGGCGGACTCCGGGTGGAGTCCGCCCGGCGGATGCTGGGGCCGCCCCCTAGCGGGCGGCCAGGGCGGACTCCGGGTGGAGTCCGCCCGGCGGAAGCCGGGGCCGCCCCTAGCGGGAGGCCTGGGCGGACTCCGGGTGGAGTCCGCCCGGCGGAAGCCGGGGCCGCCCCCTAGCGGGCGGCCTGGGCGGACTCCGGGTGGATTCCGCCCGGCGGATGCCAGGGCCGCCCCCTAGCGGGCGGCCTGGGCGGACTCCGGGTGGAGTCCGCCCGGCGGATGCCGGGGCCGCCCCCTAGCGGGCGGCCTTGGCGGACTCCGGGTGGAGTCCGCCCGGCGGAAGCCGGGGCCGCCCCCTACCGGGCGGCCTGGGCGGATTCCGGGTGGAGTCCGCCCGGCTGGCGGGCAGAGGCCGCCCTGGGTGGGCGGCCTCGACGGACGGCGGCAGGAGGCCGCCGCCTCTCGGGCAGCAGGGAGGTCGCCCCTGTTGGGCGGCCTCGGCGGACGGCGGCAGGAGACCGCCGCCCCTTGGGCTGACTAGGAGGTCGCTCCTGGTGGTGCTGTTGGCCGACTCCTGCAAGGAAAAGCACTGCATGATTAGCGGACCTAACCGCATGTCCCGCGAGGGTGAGCCATGGGAATAGCCCGCCGTCCCGCAGGGCATGCGGTTGCTAGGAAACCTAGGCGGATTGGGAAAACTGTCCGCCTACGCTGGGACTTGTTGCGATCGAAAGGGAGAATCCAAGTGTCGCGACTAGCCAGCTGGCCACCTTGGGAAGGATCACTGATTTCTGGGTTAACAGATAACCTCATGGCATAAAGATTTTTCTTTTAAAAAAATGTCCAAGTTTGTTTGCACAAGACACTTTACAATCCTTGTCAAGGTGCTCAACCTCACAATGCTCATTAAGACTTATCAGGAGGGTGAGTAGAGCTTGATTGGAGTATCCTAGTCATATGTATATTTTTTTTTGTTTTTGTTTTTCATTCATTTTTATTTGTGTAGAAAGTTTGACTTAGGACTCCGAATTCACTTGTATTGCAAACCATAAAATTTTTTTTTTCAGAATGGCCATCAGTTTTGAAAATCAATTTGAATGAGGCATAAATGAAAATGTTAGCGATGTATTCGAATCTTTGAAACAAACCAATAGCATGTAAGAAGAAACTTATGGATGTGTAAATATCAACTCGTGTCAGTGTGAGCACATTATCAAGCATAAAATGTTACTCATACTTAGAGGCATGCGGAAACAAGTCTATTCAAGTTCCAGTCATCAACGATACAGGTAGATATCAAGAGCACGACAAGTTAAAAACAATGTTCAAACAACTGATAAACTAATAATCACACAGGTACTTGGTATCGTATCCTGATAAGCATCCAAAACTTTACTGTAACACTAGAACCATGTTGTGGAAAAAACATTTTCAGAATATTTGGAAATTGTGGCTGAAAAAGCACTATCGCCCGCGGTAGCGATACCGCGCGGCGATAGAGGTTTTTGATATTAAAGGCGAAAAACCGAAGGGGGCTGACACATTTCCTGCTTTGACCGACCCTGGGCTGTTTGGCATCGTCTTCTTCAGCGGAAACCCTTAAGAACTCCAAAAGGTAAGGTTAGATACATCTTTATGGTGGTGTTTTACTTCAAAAAATATAGATCTGCACTCTAGAGTATGAAAGGAGATAGATCTAGGAAAATTTTTTGATTTTGGTCATAGATTTTGTTAAGAAATAATTTTTGAAGAACATATGTCATTTTGATGCAAAAGCCTTACAAAAAATGAGTTATAGGTGGCAGATCTTTCTGAATTTACTAGAGGATTTAATTTTAGTAGCTTTTCTGAATGTACTAGAGAAGATCTACATGAAAATTGCAAAATAGGGGATGTTTTTACACTATCGCCCGGCGATAGTACTGTTGCCAGTGATAGCGCGGTTTTCCTTTTCATCAATGTCATGCTCAGCCTTTCTTTTGTACATAAAAATGTTGTTATCCCTGCACATTTAAAACACATACCAAGATCAAATACATCCGGGATTTGTTATTATCAAACTAAGAAGCGCGGAACGCATGCTCCAACAGATCCCGCTGTCAGGCTCTCACCTAGCTGACAGGGTCGGAAGTCACTCGATGGTGGTAGTAGTGTACCCCGGGTAGACTCGCTGCTCAGGCTCTCATTAGATGGGCAGGGCTGTAGGCACACCTGGGGGGAAAGGGTTGGTTCTTGGAGAGTTTTTGCAGGACCCCGAGTGCTGCTTGGCCCCGGTTAGACTCGCTGTCAGGCTCTCACTAGCTGGCAGTGCTGTAGGCACACCTGGGGGGAAAGGACTAGCTCCGCGTCTGCAAGAGGATACAAAATATATGGCTTTGTTGTTTCACGATATCACGAGAAATTGTATACTTGTTGTAAGTAATGGTATAAGGGAAACACAATAGCAGAGAGCATTATAGGTATCAAGTGGTCCAAAAAGATCAAAAGGGCATGGGGAGATTGATGTTCCAAGTGCATATTTCAGTTTCACTCAAAATATTTTTGGGTCGGCTCTGTAAGACCCCCTTTTTTTTTGAACACCGGGGTCTTAGGCCCAGAACCGCCGTTTTGCGGTGACTCCTTCACGCCCTGAAGAGTCATCACCACAAAGCGCCGATTCTGCCGGCCATCTCGATCACATAAAAGTAGCAAAATAATGAAGGAAATGGAAGCTATCTGTCCACAGAGAATCACATGACATAATAAATATAACTCCATGAAGGGAGTGTCCACAGAAAATAACATCAGAGTAGCAAAACGGGCTTATGCCCGGTACATCAAATCCTCACTACAAGATCTCTCATGCAGAAACAAAAGTAGAAAACTGCTCAGGGTCGAGACTCACGGTCCCGGCAGTGTGAACTCCGGAGCTAGACTGCCCCACCTCCAAGCGCACCGGTCTCTGGGGCTGCTCCTCCATGCTGGTCTCCGCGATCCCCTAAATGATGCGGTTCGAAAACCGTTAGTCTAAAAGACTAAGTCCTATCATCCCCCACCCCTTCCCCCACGGCTCCTAGGCACCGAGCGGAGAGGAAGAAAGGGGAGGACTTGAAGGTGGAGAATATCAAAACAGATGGCAGCGGTCCTATTCTAGCAAGTTCTATAGTATATAAAGACAATAAGCTGTAATATGAAATGTAACCTTCACTTATGTGAAAAACACATAAGCCAAGGGGTCTTTTGCAAGGCTCCCATCGTATAAAGAGTCCCATACCGATTTATACGCTGGGGTGTCGGTGGTCAAACAGCAGTAACTAAATATATCAAAATTAACCTTAATTTATAAACTTGCCCACACAAGCTTATAGACTAAGGGGTCGTTTTGCAGGTCCTAAGGTATAAGCGTCCCATTCCACTTATACTTTAGGTGTCAAGGTTAAAGGTAACGATTATGCCATGACATGCAAGTGGGTATGATGGACATGCAAGTGCAACACACACACCCGACTCTGTGCACACAGACCTTTAGTTCCCCCTTTCTGGAGCCGTAACCTCCCAGGATACCTCCGTAGTGGCAGACGGAAGCGGTGGGTTGGGCCTCGCCCACCTCTAAACCAGTAAAGCACTACCGGTCAGACCTATCGTACGCCTCAACGCTTGGTGCACGAAGCGGACTCCTGCGTACTCTTGCCGGCTGGCGCACCGGACTTCTGTTGGCGAAGTGCTAACCACACTTGCCGAGTCAACGTAATGGCGTCGGTGCATCGACCCTCCAATACCGAAGACCCACCACCTTAATTTCCTTTCCTGTTATGCACATGCAAATTAGCGTAATCAAGAATCGAGCCGAAGCTCCCCGGACCAACACGTCCGACTCAAGCAATCGAGCCGAAGCTCCCCGGACCCAAAGTCCGCCTTTTTAACCATCCGAGCCGAAGCTCCTATCCAACCTCTGGTGCCATTAGTGTTGTGGAATGTGCAACCCTAATTACTAAGTTACTCTTTCAGCTTGTTAAACAGTTTACGTTAACCCAGGACTGCCCCCAGTATTCCCTGTGAAGGGCTCTCAAGGGGCACTAGGAACTATGTTGGGATTACGCCCATCGTTCCCTTTCGCAAGGTACTTATTTTATTATTGGTTGATTACCTTACCCTTTATTTTCTCATATTTCGATATGCTAATCCTAGGGTAGTTTGACTCCACTCTCCTTGGGTAGGACGATCTTTCGTCGGACCCAAACGTCTATAACCCTAGACAGATCCACACCTTACTCACTCATCTTCCCAAGACGCAGCCCATTCCACTTGTCCTTACAACAACCACCATGACTCATCATACTTGCCCTAGTTCACATCCAAATGAGATCCTGCAGTTTTACTATATGCAGACCACTTAAGCTACATGACCCGTAAAAAGGGAAGTACATGAAATACTCATCCAGTACCCTTATGATAATTATTAGAGGTCTATTATGATAAATATAGTCTAAATTCAGAAAATCATATTTTTCCCAATTAATCTACTATTTATTGAATTTTCCTCAAAAACTAGGCCATAGTCAATTTGAACATGAACCATAAGATTTTCTCAGGTAATGGCCTCTAAAATTTGTATTCACTAAATAACAGAGAAATATTATTGGTTGCCCATTTTCATAATTTTCCAGATAGTTCTTGACCTCTAAAGGATTTATTAAAAATAATTCCTAAAATCAAATATAATGAAGGAAGTGCCACAAATATGTCTCCAATAATTATGTAAAAATTACTAGGGCTTCATAAGGATCTAGAAACATCATGATGAAGAAATTAAAATTTTTCAGACAATCTAAATGTCATTATTAAATTTACCAAAGTTCCATAGAATTAAATAATTAAAGAAGCAACTACTAAATATCATTCTTCAAAAATTTCATAAAAATTTACAGAGATGGGTACCATGATTACAAGCCCTTTTGCTAAGTTTCATCAGGTTTAATCAAGTATATTTTTCTCCAAAAATTCCTAAGTGAAAATTGTAAAACATGACTTGTGATCAAAGTACCAAAAGTATTCATCCAAAATTTATTATAAAATTTCCAGAGATATATATACCCTAAGCAACTACCCATTCAAAGACTTAGGCCTTTTCAGAAAGTTTTGGTATTAGATCTTATGGTTTCAAGCTAGTGCCCTAAACTAGGGTTATGGATTTAAGGGGTTTTAAGTCTTCCAATTGCCCTAAAATTTTAACCATAGGACCATAGTAACCCTATGGACATCATTCCCAAGTTTCAAGTCCATCCAAGGTCTTTTGACCCCAATTTCTTCAAACCCTAGAAATTTACCCTAAAGGGCCTACCCTAAAATTCTAGGGCTACCCTAGTCCAATCCACTCCAAACTCCATAAGTGAGTGTAAAAAGTCAAGTTATATCAGTGGCCAAAATTTCAGCCTCTGATGAGGGAATTTGGCCACTCAACCATCAAATAGTGGCTTTTGACCAAAATACCCTTATAAGGTCATATATAGGGTGGGTAAATTACCTATCCTAAACATCTCCAAATGAGCTAAAGTTTTAACCCTATACCTACCATGACATCTAAGACCGCCCACCAAAATTTGGGGGAGTTTTAAATTAATTAGGTCACATAATTAAATTAATCATGATTTATTAAATTTTCCTAAAAACTATAGAAAAATGTTCTCCAAAAATTCTAAATTTTGGACAGGTTTTAGGTATTGCTAAGACTTTCTCACTGCCCAAATTTCAACTTGTTTGGACAAGGAATGAAGTGTGGGCACCAAAAATAATCTCTGTTTAGGCCTAGGTATAGGTCCTCCCAAAAAGGGTACCCTGGTCTAACCATTGGCCCAAAAGGGTCCAAGCAATTTTTGCTACAAACTAGACACCCTAAGCTACAATTTTCATGTTGGGCAGATTTCCATTCAGGGTCCCTAAGTATTTTTAAAAATTAAACACATTAAATACATCTAGTGTGACAGAAATGAAATGATTTTTATTTAAATCCTAAAGTATTTGATTTGATGCCGCGCGAATCTTGGCGCAGATCGACGGCGCTGGGTTATCGTCCCCGATGAGCCAACGGCCAGGATCGCTTCTTCCTGTGCCGACTTCAAGCGTCTGCCGCCGGCCACCCAGTCCCTTCCCCGGCCGGCCACCGCCACCATCACCTCCGTTGAGGTGGTGGCTATCGCCAGACGGCGGCACAGCCGCCGGAGGGGCGGATTCCGGCGATCCAACCAAATAAATTCTCGGCCGAAAGCCATGAATTTTGCGAGTTGGATCGGGCTCAATTGTGCCCGAACCTTGGCCCTAATGAAACCTAAGATCTACCCATGAGAAAAGAGAAGGAGGAGGACCTTCCTAGCGGCCTGGATGCGAGAGGAGCGGCGGGATGCCATTGACGACGGCGGCGACGCTCGGCTTCTGCAACTACACAGTGGAATGGCTCGTCTCCTCCAGGTAAACGCTCCAAAATGATCCCCTCGGCTCCGTGAAGGTGTTTAAATGGCAAATGGGGGAGAGGAGAGGCTGGTTCTTCAATAGCCATTAACACCATTAAAGGTGTGGCTCGGGTTGTGTGGAGGGGGGCTGAACCCACCCCTTGGTGGCCGGGAAACGGCTGGAATCAACTCCTCTCCCCTAGAGGAGTTGATTACAGCCATAACTGGTGGCTGTTGGCCTTCCTTGGCCGGCTTCTCTCTTCCCTTTCCTCTTCCCCATTTTCTCTCTCCTCCATTATCATGGAGAGGAGCTCTTTTCTCTCTCCTAGTCACCTCTGGTTGACTAGTCAACCTCACAAGCTAAAGGCAGCCCACTGGATTATGATGGTCATGGGAATGGGTTTAGCCTAAGGGAGAAGTGGCTTGAGCTTGGGTTAGCCCTTTTTGGGCTAAGTTGACTTGACCCTCAATGAGGGTTGACTTGGTCAGTTTGACCATCTAGGTTGACCCCATTGGGTCCTGGGTGATTCATTGGCCTCCCCTAAGGTCTATGTAGGGTTGGGTAGGGTTGACTTGGCACCTTAAAGGTCACTTGACCCTTGGTAAGGTCACTTTGACCATTTTAGGGCTAGAGTTGACTTGGGTCAACATGACCATTAGGGTTCACCCCTATGGATCCTTGGTGACCCATTGACTTCCCTTAGGGTCTAGGTAGGGCATAGGTGGGGTCCTCTAAACTAGGAGTGGGTCAATTGGCCCTAAGTAGGCTAGGTTGACCCATTCAGGGCTAGGGTTGACCTTGGTCAACTGTGCCTCTTGGGTTGGCCCTAATGGGTCCTTTTGGCTCTAATGGGTCTCCCAAAATGTTTGGGAGTGTTGTGGTAGGGTCTTGGGGCCATGGTGAAGCCCCATTGTCATTCTAAACCATTGTTCAAAATTCTACTATTTGCAGACCAGCAGGGCCTCCCTACCTTGGCCTCCTATCTCTTGGCCCATTTCTGGCTTCCTAGGGTTTTGTCATGACCCAGTCATGGCCAAAACCACTCTTAGGGGTCTAGTTGGAAATGGGATGTTACAAATCCGAATAAACAAAACAAAGATTTCGTCCCCGAAATCAAGGTTGGACCTACGGGTCTTATTACCGAAGGAAAGAGTCTTGTAACATCCCATTATGACGCCTTGTTTGTTAAATTTTGATTTTATGGGAAAACTTAGATCTAAGACCCCTTTTGCCCAAACGGCGAACCAAAATCCCAATAAACAAGGTTAAGCCCCCAATAAACAAAAGATAAGCCCCTATCTACCTAGAGCAGCCCTTAGTATACCTAAAGCAGGAAAAATAAATTAACATCTTAAGGGGTCTGAGAGGTATACCTGACTGAATAGCTCGGGGTATCTTTGTCGCATCAGGTCCTGTGGCTCCCAGGTATGCTCCTCCTGGCCGTGGTTCCTCCACAGGACCTTGACTAGTGGGACCTTCTTGCGTCGCAAGACCCGCACTCCTCGGTCGTCGATCCTCACAGGCTCCAAATGAACCGACCGGTCTGAAGCTACCGGCCCTTCGGTAGTCAGAATCTGCTGCTCCGGGTGTAGTAGAGCCCTCCTCAAAGAAGAAATGTGGAAGACGTCGTGCAGCGCTTCCAGCTCTGGTGGTAACTCCAGCCGGTAGGCTAGGGGTCCGATCCGCTCCAGGATCCTGTAAGGGCCCATGTACCTAGGGCTGAGCTTCTTCCTCCGACCACGCACCCGTGAAACTCCATGCATGGGCCGGATCTTCAGAAACACCCGGTCCCACACCTGGAACTCCACCTGCCGATGCCGGGCGTCATAATACTTAGCCTGTCTACTCTGTGCCTCGAGCATCCTGTCCCTGATCAGCCTCACCTGTGCCTCGGTGTCTTCAACAAACTCTGGCCCCAACACTTCCGGATCCTCGTTCTGCACCCAAGAAAGCGGGGTCCGGCATCTCCTCCCGTACAAGGCTTCGTAAGGCGCCATCCTGATGCTGGACTGGTGGCTGTTGTTATAGGAGAACTCGACAAGGGGCAAGAGTTTCTCCCACGGTTCCCCGCGGTCCAAGATGCATAGCCTCAAAAGGTCCTCCAGCGTCCGGTTGGTGCGTTCTGTCTGCCCGTCTGTCTGGGGGTGGAATGTAGTGCTGAAAGTCAATCGCGTGCCTAAGTAAGCTTGCACGGATCTCCACTCCCTGGAGGTGAACCTGCCATCCCGATCCGACACTATCGTCCTGGGCACGCCATGATAACGAATGAACTGCTCCACAAACTTCCGCACCAGTACTCCTACTGAATCATCCTTCCTGATCGGTATAAATCGAGCCACCTTGGTCAACCGATCGACAATTACCCAGATCGAGTCATTCCCTGTCCGAGACCGGGGAAGCCCATGTATGAAGTCCATGGCTATGTCATCAAACTTCCACTCCGGCACCGGGAGTGGCTGCAATAATCCCGCGGGGTTCCTGCACTCTGCCTTCACTAGCTGACATGCCTCACAATGGGTCACGAAGTGTGAGACATCCTTCTTCATGCCCGGCCAGTACATCGTCTTCTTCAAATCAGCCGTCATCTTTGTGATCCCCGGGTGTACAGAATACCGGCTGCAGTGCGCCTCCATCATAATATCCTCCTGGATCTGGCCTCCCTCCGGTATATACACCCGTCCTCTGAAGCACACCAGGTCGTCCCTCAGTGTGTAGTCTCCTGCAGTGCCTGCCTCCAGAGCTTGGAAGATGGGGTCTAACTTGGCATCCTGCCTCTGCCCTTCTCTGACTCGGTCTCTGATGTCATCGGTAACGCCTATCGCGGCCAAGTACTCCTCATAGAGCTCAGGATCATCGGACGATACCAGGGTAATGTGCATGTCCTCTAGTCTCTCTAGTCTCTGCTCCTGCTGTGGCAGCTCTCCTACTCAGTGCGTCCGCTACCACGTTCGCCTTCCCCGGGTGGTAATGCATCTCATACTGATAGTCAGAAAGGAACTCCACCCACCGCCTCTGCCTGATGTTTAGTTCCTTCTGCGTGTCCACGTACTTAAGGTTCTTATGATCGGAGTATATGTCACAGTGGACTCCATATAGTTAATGCCGCCATATTTTTAGTGCGAATACAACTGCTCCCATCTCCAGGTCGTGCACTGGGTAGTTCTTCTCATGGGTCTTCAGCTGGCGGGAAGCATAAGCTATGACGTGTCCGTTCTGCATCAGTACTGCTCCCATCCCCTGATATGATGCGTCGGTGTAGACCTGGAATCCCTCCCTCCCCGAGGGGAGAGTAAGAATGGGAGCCGAGGTCAGCCGATCCTTCAGCTCCTGGAAAGCTGTCTGGCACTGCGGGGTCCACACGAACGGTACCTCCTTCTTTGTCAAGGATGTGAGCGGGAGGGCGATTCGAGAGAATCCCTCCACGAACTTCCGATAGTAACCGGCAAGTCCTAGAAAACTCCGTACGTCAGTGGCTGTTTTCAGCTGCGGCCACTCCGAAATAGCTCGAATCTTTGCCGGGTCCACTGCCAGCCCGGCTCCGCTGATAATGTGACCTAAGAAAGCCACCTCCTTCAGCCAGAACTGACACTTACTGAACTTCGCATAAAGACGATGCTCCCGCAGTCTCTCCAGGGTCAATGCTAGATGTCGCGTGTGCTCCTCCTCCGTCTTAGAATAGATAAGGATGTCGTCTATGAACACTATGACGAACACATCCAAATAAGCCTCGAAGACCCGGTTCATGAGGCTCATAAATGCTGACGGAGCATTCGTGAGCCCGAAGGGCATCACGATGAACTCATACAATCCATATCGGCTACTAAAGGCCGTTTTCGGAATGTCCTCCTCCTGGATCCGCAGCTGGTAGTAGCCTGATCTCAAGTCCAGCTTCGAAAAGTAATGGGCTCCCTCCAGCTGATCGAACAACTCGTCTATCCTGGGGAGCGGATAGGTATTTCGGACGGTCAGCCTGTTTAGTGCTCGATAGTCGATGCACAGGCGTAAAGTGCCGTCCTTCTTCTTTACGAATAGGACAGGAGCTCCCCATGATGAGGAACTCGGCCTAACAAATCCTGCTTCCACCAGCTCCTGCAACTGTGTCCGAAACTCCGCCAACTCCTTCGGGGCCATCCGATAAGGGGCCTTGGATACCGGCTTAGCCCCTGGTACCAACTGAATCTGGAAGTCCTTTTCCCTATGCGGAGGTAGTCCTGGCAGCTTATCCGGAAAAATGTCGGCGTAGTCACGAACCACCGGAATGTTAGCAATCAGGTCCTTCTCCTCAGTCATCTCGAACAATACTTGATATACCTCGTCCCCTTGCATATGAGCCTTAATGGCCTGAATAGATGAAAGCGGGCGACGGGAGACCGGTGTAGTACCTTCGAATGTCGCATAAGTACCGCCGTGGCTGAGCACGACCCTCCTTGCCGGCAATCAATCTGGGCATGGTTCCAGACAAGCCATGTCATGCCCAAGACGAGGTCGAAGTCCGGCATCCTCAGGATCGTCGCCGGGGCCTCGAGTGTCAACCCGTCTATGGTAACCTCCAGGAGGCACTTTTCTGTGGACTGGATCTCCATCCCATTGGGGAGGCGCACCCTCCTGGGTAGTCCCGTATAACATCGAATCTGATCCAGGTCCTTGACAAAATCCTCCGACACAAAGTTGTGCGATGCCCCCGTGTCGAACAGGGTATGGGCAGGCTTGCCGCACACCATCACCATTCCTAAATCAGTTTGAAAGAAACTCCGGTGTAAGGTTTTCTAACCTAGGTCGTTTAGTAGTTCTATTAACACTTAATATGAGTCATGAATGAATCCAAAATTAAGATTACTCTCATACCTGCAATAACCCTGTCCGGGTTCCGGGGCTGTGCTAAGTCCAAAGCGTAAATCTGCTCCCCATTCTGCCTGCGGTCGCCTCCCTGGTAACCACGTCCTCGGCCGCGTCCTCGGCCTCCGAAATGCTGGGCCGGTGGGCCACCCCGTGGTGCTGGAGGTGGTGCCCCCCTCATAGGGCAGTTTCTCCGGAGGTGTCCCACCTGGTGACAGTGGAAGCACTCCGGCGGGGGATACGCCATACCCCGGGGTCTCTGCATCTCCTGGATCCGGAGAGGTTGAGGGGCCAAGACCACCTGCTCTCTCGGCTCCTGCCTCAACTCCTGACGAGGCTGCTCCTCTGCCCTTCTTCCATCTGGTACGGTGCCTCGCCGCTGATCATTTCGGGCCCTCCGGCCCTGGTCCTCCGCTTGCCGTTTCCGGCCCCGAGTGGTGTGCCAGTCGGCCTCAATCCTCTTCGCCATCTCCAAAATCCGGGAGATGGGCCCGTCAGAGACAAAAAGCAGGGCCTCCCTCAACTCCTCTTTTAGGCCCTTATAAAACCTCTTGACGTAACCTGCTTCATCCAGCTGATATGAGCCCGCATATCGGGCCAAATGATCGAACTCTCGGTGGTACTCCACCACTGTCCTGGTGCCCTACCTCAGCTGCAAGAACCGCTCCTCCAACTCGTCCCTGGCTGACTGAGGAACAAAGTGCTCCAGCAGCGTGGCCCTGAACTCTTCACAAGTGATTTCTGCAATCTCTCTATCAGCAAAAGTCGTGTCCAACAGTGTCTTCCACCACCGCTTGGCATGTGACTCCAAGCAAGATACCACCAGGGCCACCCTCTCCTCCCAAGGGCATCGTATCCCAGTCAACATCTCGTACATCACATCCAGCCACTCCTCTGTCCGTACTGCCGACTCTGTCCCTAAGTAAGATGGGGGAGAGAGTCCTCGGAAGGTGCTCATCCAGTTGGCCCCTGGGTTTGGCTGCTGGGCTGGGGCTTGCTGAGCCCGGAAGGCCTCAAGGATAGCTGTAAGGGTCTGCCCCATGTCTGACTGGAGGAAAGGTGTGGGGGCCATGGGAGGTGGTGCAATGTCTGGAGTCTGCTGAGCTCCACCTTGTGGGGTGGGCTGAGCTGAGGGCTGCAAAACGAACTACATCAGTAGGTAATCGACTCAATGCCTAATGATAGTGGACAATTTACATGTGATTCCCCCCAGATGGGCACACCACTGCTTCCGCTGCTTAGTTTGTCCCCAAACTAAACCCGCGCGGGGGTGACCCAGGGTTGTGGACGGCTACTTTTCGATCGAGGTCTCCTTTGATACCACTTGTAAGACCCCCTTTTTTTTTGAACACCGGGGTCTTAGGCCCAGAACCGCCGTTTTGCGGTGACTCCTTCACGCCCTGAAGAGTCATCACCACAAAGCGCCGATTCTGCCGGCCATCTCGATCACATAAAAGTAGCAAAATAATGAAGGAAATGGAAGCTATCTGTCCACAGAGAATCACATGACATAATAAATATAACTCCACGAAGGGAGTGTCCACAGAAAATAACATCAGAGTAGCAAAACGGGCTTATGCCCGGTACATCAAATCCTCACTACAAGATCTCTCATGCAGAAACAAAAGTAGAAAACTGCTCAGGGTCGAGACTCACGGTCCCGGCAGTGTGAACTCCGGAGCTAGACTGCCCCACCTCCAAGCGCACCGGTCTCTGGGGCTGCTCCTCCATGCTGGTCTCCTCGATCCCCTAAATGATGCGGTTCGAAAACCGTTAGTCTAAAAGACTAAGTCCTATCATCCCCCACCCCTTCCCCCACCCCTTCCCCCACGGCTCCTAGGCACCGAGCGGAGAGGAAGAAAGGGGAGGACTTGAAGGTGGAGAATATCAAAACAGATGGCAGCGGTCCTATTCTAGCAAGTTCTATAGTATATAAAGACAATAAGATGTAATATGAAATGTAACCTTCACTTATGTGAAAAACACATAAGCCAAGGGGTCTTTTGCAAGGCTCCCATCGTATAAAGAGTCCCATACCGATTTATACGCTGGGGTGTTGGTGGTCAAACAGCAGTAACTAAATATATCAAAATTAACCTTAATTTATAAACTTGCCCACACAAGCTTATAGACTAAGGGGTCGTTTTGCAGGTCCTAAGGTATAAGCGTCCCATTCCACTTATACTTTAGGTGTCAAGGTTAAAGGTAACGATTATGCCATGACATGCAAGTGGGTATGATGGACATGCAAGTGCAACACACACACCCGACTCTGTGCACACAGACCTTTAGTTCCCCCTTTCTGGAGCCGTAACCTCCCAGGATACCTCCGTAGTGGCAGACGGAAGCGGTGGGTTGGGCCTCGCCCACCTCTAAACCAGTAAAGCACTACCGGTCAGACCTATTGTACGCCTCAACGCTTGGTGCATGAAGCGGACTCCTGCGTACTCTTGCCGGCTGGCGCACCGGACTTCTGTTGGCGAAGTGCTAACCACACTTGCCGAGTCAACGTAATGGCGTCGGTGCATCGACCCTCCAATACCGAAGACCCACCACCTTAATTTCCTTTCCTGTTATGCACATGCAAATTAGCGTAATCAAGAATCGAGCCGAAGCTCCCCGGACCAACACGTCCGACTCAAGCAATCGAGCCGAAGCTCCCCGGACCCAAAGTCCGCCTTTTTAACCATCCGAGCCGAAGCTCCTATCCAATCTCTGGTGCCATTAGTGTTGTGGAATGTGCAACCCTAATTACTAAGTTACTCTTTCAGCTTGTTAAACAGTTTACGTTAACCCAGGACTGCCCCCGGTATTCCCTGTGAAGGGCTCTCAAGGGGCACTAGGAACTATGTTGGGATTATGCCCAGCGTTCCCTTTCGCAAGGTACTTATTTTATTATTGGTTGATTCCCTTACCCTTTATTTTCTCATATTTCGATATGCTAATCCTAGGGTAGTTTGACTCCACTCTCCTTGGGTAGGACGATCTTTCGTCGGACCCAAACGTCTATAACCCTAGACAGATCCACACCTTACTCACTCATCTTCCCAAGACGCAGCCCATTCCACTTGTCCTTACAACAACCACCATGACTCATCATACTTGCCCTAGTTCACATCCAAATGAGATCCTGCAGTTTTACTATATGCAGACCACTTAAGCTACATGACCCGTAAAAAGGGAAGTACATGAAATACTCATCCAGTACCCTTATGATAATTATTAGAGGTCTATTATGATAAATATAGTCTAAATTCAGAAAATCATATTTTTCCCAATTAATCTACTATTTATTGAATTTTCCTCAAAAACTAGGCCATAGTCAATTTGAACATGAACCATAAGATTTTCTCAGGTAATGGCCTTTAAAATTTGTATTCACTAAATAACAGAGAAATATTATTGGTTGCCCATTTTCATAATTTTCCAGATAGTTCTTGACCTCTAAAGGATTTATTAAAAATAATTCCTAAAATCAAATATAATGAAGGAAGTGCCACAAATATGTCTCCAATAATTATGTAAAAATTACTAGGGCTTCATAAGGATCTAGAAACATCATGATGAAGAAATTAAAATTTTTCAGACAATCTAAATGTCATTATTAAATTTACCAAAGTTCCATAGAATTAAATAATTAAAGAAGCAACTACTAAATATCTTTCTTCAAAAATTTCATAAAAATTTACAGAGATGGGTACCATGATTACAAGCCCCTTTGCTAAGTTTCATCAGGTTTAATCAAGTATATTTTTCTCCAAAAAGTCCTAAGTGAAAATTGTAAAACATGACTTGTGATCAAAGTACCAAAAGTATTCAGCCAAAATTTATTATAAAATTTCCAGAGATATATATACCCTAAGAAACTACCCATTCAAAGACTTAGGCCTTTTCAGAAAGTTTTGGTATTAGATCTTATGGTTTCAAGCTAGTGCCCTAAACTAGGGTTATGGATTTAAGGGGTTTTAAGTCTTCCAATTGCCCTAAAATTTTAACCACAGGACCATAGTAACCCTATGGACATCATTCCCAAGTTTCAAGTCCATCCAAGGTCTTTTGACCCCAATTTCTTCAAACCCTAGAAATTTACCCTAAAGGGCCTACCCTAAAATTCTAGGGCTACCCTAGTCCAATCCACTCAAAACTCCATAAGTGAGTGTAAAAAGTCAAGTTATATCAGTGGCCAAAATTTCAGCCTCTGATGAGGGAATTTGGCCACTCAACCATCAAATAGTGTCTTTTGACCAAAATACCCTTATAAGGTCATATATAGGGTGGGTAAATTACCTGTCCTAAACATATCCAAATGAGCTAAAGTTTTAACCCTATATCTATCATGACATCTAAGACCACCCACCAAAATTTGGGGGAAGTTTTAAATTAATTAGGTCACATAATTAAATTAATCATGATTTATTAAATTTTCCTAAAAACTATAGAAAAATATTCTCCAAAACTTCTAAATTTTGGACAGGTTTTAGGTATGGCTAAGACTTTCTCACTGCCCAAATTTCAACTTGTTTGGACAAGGAATGAAGTGTGGGCACCAAAAATAATCTCTGTTTAGGCCTAGGTATAGGTCCTCCCAAAAAGGGTACCCTGGTCTAACCATTGGCCCAAAAGGGTCCAAGCAATTTTTGCTACAAACTAGACACCCTAAGCTACAATTTTCATGTTGGGCAGATTTCCATTCAGGGTCCCTAAGTATTTTTAAAAATTAAACACATTAAATACATCTAGTGTGACAGAAATGAAATGATTTTTATTTAAATCCTAAAGTATTTGATTTGATGCCGCACGAATCTTGGCGCAGATCGACGGCGCTGGGTTATCGTCCCCGATGAGCCAACGGCCAGGATCGCTTCTTCCTGTGCCGACTTCAAGCGTCTGCCGCCGGCCACCCAGTCCCTTCCCCGGCCGGCCACCGCCACCATCACCTCCGTTGAGGTGGTGGCTATCGCCAGACGGCGGCACAGCCGCCGGAGGGGCGGATTCCGGTGATCCAACCAAATAAATTCTCGGCCGAAAGCCATGAATTTTGCGAGTTGGATCGGGCTCAATTGTGCCCGAACCTTGGCCCTAATGAAACCTAAGATCTACCCATGAGAAAAGAGGAGGAGGACCTTCCTGGCGGCCTGGATGCGAGAGGAGCGGCGGGATGCCATTGACGACGGCAGCGGCGCTCGGCTTCTGCAACTGCACAGTGGAATGGCTCGTCTCCTCCAGGTAAACGCTCCAAAATGATCCCCTCGGCTCCCTGAAGGTGTTTAAATGACAAATGGGGGAGAGGAGAGGCTGGTTCTTCAATAGCCATTAACACCATTAAAGGTGTGGCTCGGGTTGTGTGGAGGGGGGCTGAACCCACCCCTTGGTGGCCGGGAAATGGCTGGAATCAACTCCTCTCCCCTAGAGGAGTTGATTACAGCCATAACTGGTGGCTGTTGGCCTTCCTTGGCCGGCTTCTCTCTTCCCTTTCCTCTTCCCCATTTTCTCTCTCCTCCATTATCATGGAGAGGAGCTCTTTTCTCTCTCCTAGTCACCTCTGGTTGACTAGTCAACCTCACAAGCTAAAGGCAGCCCACTGGATTATGATGGTCATGGGAATGGGTTTAGCCTAAGGGAGAAGTGGCTTGAGCTTGGGTTAGCCCTTTTTGGGCTAAGTTGACTTGACCCTCAATGAGGGTTGACTTGGTCAGTTTGACCATCTAGGTTGACCCCATTGGGTCCTGGGTGATTCATTGGCCTCCCCTAAGGTCTATGTAGGGTTGGGTAGGGTTGACTTGGCACCTTAAAGGTCACTTGACCCTTGGTAAGGTCACTTTGACCATTTTAGGGCTAGAGTTGACTTGGGTCAACATGACCATTAGGGTTCACCCCTATGGCTCCTTGGTGACCCATTGACTTCCCTTAGGGTCTAGGTAGGGCATAGGTGGGGTCCTCTAGACTAGGAGTGGGTCAATTGGCCCTAAGTAGGCTAGGTTGACCCATTCAGGGCTAGGGTTGACCTTGGTCAACTGGGCCTCTTGGGTTGGCCCTAATGGGTCCTTTTGGCTCTAATGGGTCTCCCAAAATGTTTGGGAGTGTTGTGGTAGGGTCTTGGGGCCATGGTGAAGCCCCATTGTCATTCTAAACCATTGTTCAAAATTCTACTATTTGCAGACCAGCAGGGCCTCCCTACCTTGGCCTCCTATCTCTTGGCCCATTTCTGGCTTCCTAGGGTTTTGTCATGACCCAGTCATGGCCAAAACCACTCTTAGGGGTCTAGTTGGAAATGGGATGTTACAGGCTCACACTCGCCGGATACCAAGCTCGAAAAGAGCGGAGATTGTGTACAACCCCGTAGCCGGGCGAGTGGGACCATCCCCAAATATCAGCCTAGGGGCGTGTTATGGGCGACGAGTTGGTGTGACCCCATTAGAAGACATGTGGGTCCTCGTGCGTGCGTGCGGAGGTCTTATGTTCCTAGACTTAGAATTTATATATATATATTATATAATATATATTATATGTATATGATAGGGGGGATTAAAGAGGGGGAGTGGGGAATATAGGAGGGGCGGGGTACAGCTGGAAAGGGGGGAAGAGAAATGAGATGGAAAAAAAAGAAAGAAGAAAAAAACGGGTGGGGCTCGGGTACAGCAGGAGGAGGGCAGAAGGAAAATAGGAGCAGGGGAGAAATCAGGGGCGGGAACCCTAGCCCAGCCGATTCGGAGCCCAGCCGCCGCCGCCCGCCCCCACTCTCTCTCCAGCCACCGCCCAGGCTAGGGCACGGCCTCCTTCCCCGCTCTCTCCCGTCGCCGGCAAAGCAGCGCAGCAGCCGCCCCTCTCTCTCTCTCTCTCTCGGCCAACAACAGAGCCCCTCCCCTCGCACTCTCTCTCTCGGCCCACAACAGAACCCCGCCCCTCTCCCTCTTTTTCCCGACCTGGAGCCGCAAGCACAACCCCGACCTCCCTCTTTTTCTAGCCGCCTGGAGCAACCCGGCCCCCCTCCCTTTTTCCTGGCCTGGAGCAGCACACCTCGACCTCCCCCTCTCCCGGCAGGAAGCTCGGCCTGGAGCGAGGCTCGGCCGGGAGCGAGGCTCGGCCTGGAGCGAGGCTCGGCCTGGAGCGAGGCTCGGCCTGGAGCGAGGCTCGACCTAGAGCGAGGCCCGGCCTGGAGCGAGGCTCGGCCTGAAGCAAGGCTCAGCCTAGAGTGGAGATCGACCGCCGACGCGGCCGCATGCAGTAGGATTGACTCGGAGCTCCTCTCCCATCCCCTCCGCCAAGCACGCGACAAGGGTAACAATGTTTCTACTTGGGTAGGTGAAGCCCTCAGTTTACATACTTGCATGGAAGCCCCTCTCCACCAACCGGTGGGGGGAATGGAGCTTTCCAACGGGTTGACATGTACGTCCCTGCAGTTAATTGCATTAGTACCCGGAAGCATGAGTACGGGTTTAGGCATGATGTGTGAAGCCCATCCGGAAGTGTGAGCCGGATTGGTGATGTTCTGGGGTTCCCGGAGAAGACTTCGAGGAAGTTGTTTATTGGCCGTTTGCAGGGAATGCGCGCCACAAGCCCCAAAAAAGGGGGTGTGCGCAATATGTTTGGCCCGCTTTTATTAGCCGACCAATGCTTAGTTGGCCGCCGCTCGTCGAGACGCTGGCGTACAGATGTTGCAGTACCAGGCGGGGAGTAGCGGGCTTAAGCCCAAACTTGTGCCGGCCCTCGAAGGCCTTTTTGTTTATATTGCCGGCCTGCGTGCTGAGTATGGAATTCATATTCCTGTAATATTCTTTCATATATGTGATGCTCTGTGAATATGTAGTTTACTCCTGTCTTGGGCGAGCGGCGTGTTCGTGAACCGCTCCCCCCATGTGGGCCCCGAGGAATAGATGTCGGGAAGCCCCTGATGGCCTGTTGTCATCCTTTCAGAATAGCGGAGTTCCGCTGTTAGCGGCCCAATTGGGGCTGCGTAGAGTAGGGCTGCTGGGCGGTTTTGTTCCAATAGTAAGACGGGCGGGGAACATTTCACATAGACCCGAGGTGGCACCTTTAGTTAAGGAGTGGATCTTGAGATCCTCCTCAGATGTCCCGGTCGGCCAAGAGAGCCCTCCGAAGGTAGCTCAGCCCTTGGCTTGGGAGGGGAAGAGTTTGTTAGTCTTCCGGGTATGCGGCGGGTCCTCCACGCTGAGACCTTGGGTTTGTCCCTTATGTTCCTAGTCTTGTGCCTAGATCATTCACTTGAGGGTAGTAGGTGCGCGGTCACCCATTCCCCAAGGGTCGAACTCCACAGGAGACCGATTTTTCGGTTTCAACAGCTACGGTATGATTACGAATGGTATTTTATCCTCCTCAGATGTGTCTTATGTTGAAGGATTGGAACACATTCTGATAAACATAAGCCAGCTCTGGGATAAAGGATATATAGAAGAATTTCATGCAGACAAGTGCTTGATAAAATCTTTAGACAATTTGGAAATGATTCTATCTGGCACTCTGTTGGATCCCTAGTTAGATTTGGGCTAGGTTCACTAAACTAGGATTATTGACCCAACATGTATAGACAGGGTCATGTCTGTATCCTAGAGTTTAGGTCATGTCCTTAGAGTCAACATTGCTTGGACCAACCAACAATAGACTGCTGAAGACTCCAGACTTGGAGAAATTTTCCAAAACTCAGGAAAGTGAGTTCGACGTTTGTCGAACTCAGCTCGATGAAAGTCATTCTCAGCTCGATGAACTCAGAGAAAAATCTCTGAGTTGAGCTCGACGATCTTGGATCTCAGGTCGACGAATAACAATTATCTGGTCGATGAACATGATTTTTCATCTCGACGAACTCTAGACTCAGGTCGACAAAATCTGTTCTTTGCTCAAAGATTTCTGTGCAGATCCAGATTTGGATTTTTCCTTCCTTATGTCCTTATTTTATTAAAGTAATTCCTGAATAATCAATGCATAATATTCTCTGAATATTACCGTTAGAAGCAGCATTGATTATGACATTCATCAAGATTAGTACTTGTCGTTTTTCAATAGTACAGTTGGGGAAATGCAATTAATGCAGATATTCTCTCCAGCCGTATTACATTCTCTATGCCGACAACATTCAATGCAGGAAGGAATTCGAAATTCAAAGAAGAAATTCCATTGATAATATAAAAGTGATTTTCTTCCTTCCTCTTGACATGAAGATACAACAAGAGAGTAATACAGTACTGACCAGAAAAATAGTACAAGGCACACCGAGAAGATATACAACAACCACATTCAAATTCTTCTCTGTGTAGTAATATAATCTGGTCTTCACCTTTACACTGCTGAAGAAGAAGAAGAATATTCATCCAAATCAAGAGTCTTCTTCATTCTTCACTCCAGGATTCTTAAAGGACAACAAATCTTCATCAGTCAAGGAGTTCCTGGATCACTTCTATTCAAGGCGGAAGATAGAAGACCTACTCAACCTGAAGCAAAGCTACAATCTTCCTGAACAACTCAATAACTCAGGGGGAGCTTTGATAACATCAAAGATCCACTAGTCTTCTCAGTTGTATCTGAGAAAGAGATGACACCATAACTTTCTCCTCCCTCACTGTACAAAGGGTTCTTTAACTCCCTTCAAAAGTTATTCCTTGGTTGCAAGTCACCTGATCAAAAGACTTGGGTTGGTTTTTGAGCACATGATCAAAAGCTCATTGGTGGCAGTCACCTGATCAAAACCTGTTAGTGGATTCCTAGCAGGGTGGTAGAAGAGTGGATGTACCTAGGTTGGGGAACCACTATAAAAGTTCTTGTGTTGCGTGTTTGCCCTCTTTCCTTTTTGTTCTTGCTGTGCC
Source organism: Platanthera guangdongensis (assembly GCA_039583875.1). Lineage (NCBI taxonomy): Eukaryota > Viridiplantae > Streptophyta > Magnoliopsida > Asparagales > Orchidaceae > Platanthera > Platanthera guangdongensis. The sequence continues at coordinate 139,448,968 of CM077158.1, read as the reverse complement.
TGTGTTAGTTTAATTTTGTGGTGCCTCTGGTAGATTAGTTTATCTTAGGATTGCTCTTTTTCTTACAACAAATTTTGGTATCTGTATAGCTGCTCTACTCTGTAGATTTTATCAACAGCAAAAAAGGCTTTAAAGTTACTCTATTCACCCCCCCCCCCCCCCCGCTAGAGTATATCAGGTCTAACCCTCACTTTCAATTGGTATCAAGGCAGTGTTTCTTTGGTTGTACAAGTTAACCCTTGAACCAAAAGATGCTGTGTTAGATCTGATCTTTTATTTCTCTTAGGATTATATTCACAGGATGGCACAAAATAAGGATTATGCAAGCATCAGACCTCCAGTGTGCAACTTAAATAAGTTTGCCATCTAGAAGGCAAGAATAAAACTTTATATGAATTCCATCGATGAGGACATCTATAATTCTATTTTGACAGGTCCTCCTAAACCATCTACATCTACTTCAACATCAAGCACACATGCTGTTACACCACCTGAGTGGACATATGCACAGAAGAAGGCCAAGATTGCTGATGCGAAGGCCATGAGAATTCTGGCTCAGACTATGTCTGATGACATTTTCCAGAAGGTGGATGAATGCACATCAGCCAAGTCTATTAGGAACTCTCTTAACCAAATGGTGGCTGGCTCTACTGATGAGAGAAAGATAGAAGATCAAATCTCATATCCTAGTATGAGAATTTTAAGAAGGATGAGTCAGAATCTGTTGCTGACATGTACAACAGATTGAGCTCAATAATCAATGAGCTGAAAACTTTGGATAAGGACATCACCCTTATTGAAGGATAAAATACTCATGTTCTTCCCAAGCTCATGGGATTCCAGTATATGGACAATCAAGGAGGCCAGGAGCTTAAATGAGATTTCCGCAGAATCTCTATTGGGAAAGCTCAAGTCTTATGAGCATCTGATAAAGTCCAGAGAAGCTGCAGAATAAAGGACTCCTCCACCAACAGAAAGGAGAACAACATAGCATTCAAGGCTGCTGAAGAGACAGAAGCTTCAACAATCAATGAGGAACTAATGAGTCTCTTTGCCAAGAGATTTTACAAAATGACAAGAAAGGACTTCAGAAGAAAATCATCTAGGCAGGATGATAAGCCCTGGTATGATAAAACTCATACTAAGGAAGTAGTATGTTTTGGGTGCAGGAAACCTGGACACTTTATCTCAGAGTGTGCAAAGAATCAGAAGAAAGAAAGAAGAAGAGAGAAGGACTCCAGAAGACAACAAAGTAGCAGGCCTTTCTCCAGCAAATACCAAAAGAAGGAGAAGGGATTTGTTGCTGAAACCTGGAGTGACACTGAAGATGAATCCACATCTTCCAGTTCTAGTGAAGAGGAAGAAGATGCAAAGGCCAAGGAAGTCTGCCTCATGGCCATCAATGCCTCCAGCAGTCAATCAGATGACGAAGAATCTGATAATGAAGGAGCTTCAGAATCAGAAGCTGATCAGGTACTTTCATCTTTTGATTATAATTCTGATAGTTTCAAAACTGAATTTAAAACCATGTGTATTGACCTAATAAACTATGAAAAGGAAATTAAAATACTTAGGGAAAGACTAACCAATCAAGAAAATCTGATTTCTGAAAACACTAAGTTAAAAGATGAACTAACTCTAGCTAATGAACAAATCATTTCTTTAAAAACAGAGCTATGTGAGGATAAACAACTTGAGGAATCTCTCAATGGGATAAGCCTTAAGCTGATGGACATCACAAGCACAGTCAATGCCAGACTGAATGACAAACTGGGCTTGGGTGCATCATCAAGTTTACGCCCCATACTTAAGACGAACATATTATCAACCCCCATTAGATTTGTTTCAGATAAGGATAAATAGGTAATGAACAACAAACAAAGCACAGAAGAATTACCTAACTCTAAAAATCAAAATAACAGAAACCAGAAAACTTTAAGTAAAAATAAATTTCAACAGATTTCGTCGAACTCAGGTCGATGAAATGTGGCTAGTTCGTCGAACTCCGATCGACGATCTATGAACGTTAATATTAGCCATAATAATTCATCTTACTATGATCGATGAACTGTGTATGGTTCGTCGAGCAGAGATCGATGAACTTTGGGCACAGAAAATGAATATGTTCATTCTCTGAGCAGAGATCGACGATCTCATCCCACTTCATCGGACTCTGGTCGACGAACTTACAATTTTTCGTCGAACCCAGTCAGACTTAATAAAAACCATAATTTTGACAAAACACTAATCAATCTAGAAAACCTTTTAATCCACTTGCTGATTGGATAATTCCTCCTAGAATATTTCACCCCTTAGGTTATAAAAGCCAACCTGAATGTTCATATATTCTAGCTTTTCTTATGAAAAGAAACAAGGACCCAAGGTAACCTGGGTCAAGAACATCTAACATATTTCCTTGCAGGTGAAGAACTATCCTATCACTCAAAATAAGTGGTATCTGGATAGTAGGTGCTCCAAGCACATGACTGGATGCAAGGATAGCCTAATCAACTTCAAGGCAAAGCTGGGTCCAAAAGTGATCTTTGGAGATTCCAGCTTTGGACAAACTGAAGGCTATGGAGACTTCAACAGTTGAGTTGTCACCTTCATAAAAGTGGCCTATGTCAATGGTCTCAAAAATAACCTAATATCCATAAGTCAATTATGTGATGCAGGTTATCAGGTTTGCTTTACCAATTCTAAATGCATTATTTCTTCAAATAATCAAACTGTTTTAAGAGGGTGTAGACAAGGGAATATATACTTAGTAAATTATATTTCTGCTAACTCAGAAATATGTTTATTCAACTAGTTAGTAATAACAATATTCTTTGGCATAAAAGACTAGTTCATGTGAACCTTAAAAATATCACTAAGCTATCTGGAGAAAACCTTGTCAGAGGATTGCCTTCTGGTCCCTACAAAAAGGAAAGCCTATGTAAGGCTTGTCAAGAAGGCAAGCAAATTAAAAATAGCTTTAAGTCAAATAATAAGAGTGATTCACCTAAGATTTTGTACTAAATACTTATGGACCTTTTTAGACCCATTGCTGTACAAAGCTTAGGAGGTAATTCTTACACCTTGGTTATTATAGATGACTTCTCCAGATTCTCTTGTGTTTTCTTCTTGAGAAACAAGTCAGATAACTTTAAAGTCCTTACAGATTTTCTTAAGGGCATAAGGATTGAGTTTAGGGTATAATCATTGATCAGAAGTGATTATGGTACTGAGTTTGAATCTCTTCCCATGCAAAGATTCTGTGAGGAGGAAGGTATCAGACATTGTTTTTCTACTCCTAGAACTCCTCAACAAAATGAGGTAGCAGAGAGAAAAAATAGAACACTCATTGAATCTGCAGGAACATTGCTTGCAGTTGCACACATTCCCCTATCCTTTTGGGTAGAGGCTGTGAGCACAACAAACTATGTGCTGAATAGAAGTTTGATACACAAACTGAAGGGTAAGACCCCCTATGAATTACTCAAAGGGAAGCAACCTAAAATTGATTACTTTAGAATTTTTGGGTGTAGGTGTTTCATTCATAACAATAACAAGAAACACATCAGAAAATTTGAAGCTAAAGCTACAGAGGGAATGTTTCTGGGATATTCCCAAGTTAGCAAAGCTTGTAGGGTATTTAATAAATCATCCTTAAAAATAGAAGAATATGTACATATTTCTTTTGATGAAGTTAACATGTACTATAAGGAGAAGGACTCTTCTACCTCGGATATTTTGCAGGTACCTCACTTGCGTGAGAAATTGGATGAGCTAAACCTTCCACAAGAGGTTATATCACTTCCTCCTCCACAAGCTGATGAAGATAGTGAAGATGAATTTTTGGAAGTGGTTGAACCTACTCCAACAGCAGACATTATTCCACAAGAGGAATTAATTACAAATGTTGTTGCTGAACCAACTCCACCCACTAACTTTATCACACTAAGGGATCACCCTAGATCTCAAGTGATTGGAGACATGTCATTAGGTGTACAGACAAGGCATCAACTCAACCAAGATGTGATGCATGCATGTTTTCTCTCTCATGTTGAGCCTCAATCCATAAATGATGTTGAGAAAGATCCCCATTGGATCATTGCAATGCTAGAGGAGCTCAACTAATTTGAGAGATGCAGAGTTTGGGACTTGGTTACAAGGCCCAAATGCTGTACTATAATTGGAACCAAGTGGGTATTCAGAAACAAACTTGATTCCCATGGTGTAACTGTGAGAAACAAGGCTAGGCTTGTTGCTCAAGGTTATAGGCAAGAGGAAGGAACTGACTATGACCAAACTTTTGCACCAGTTGCAAGGTTAGAGACAATCAGAATTTTCCTTGCATATGTTGCCTACAAGAAGTTTAAAGTCTTTCAAATGGATGTCAAGAGTGCCTTTCTGAATGGATTACTTAAAGAAGATGTTTATGTTGAACAACCTCCAGGTTTTATCTCTCCAACTTATCCTTCAGATGTCTTTAGATTGCATAAAGCTCTTTATGGTTTAAAGCAAGCTCCAAGAGCTTGGTATGATACCTTAACTAGCTTCCTGATAGAGCATAAATTCACTAGAGACGTTGTAGATAGAACATTATTCACTAGGCACCATAAGGATCAAATATTATTAGTACAAATTTATGTAGATGACATTATATTTGGGTCTACAGATTCCAAATTATGCAAGAGGTTTGTTGACCTCATGCATTCAATGTTTGAAATGAGTAGCATAGGTGAGCTCTCATACTTCCTTGGTCTCCAAGTGAAGCAGCTACCTGATGGCATCTTTATATCCCAGGCTAAGTATGTTAAAGAGCTTATTAAGAAGTTTGGGATGGTTGATGACTCAGCAAAGAAAACACCCATAGCCACTAATGCTGTAATAAATTTTGATGGACACGGGAAACCTGTTGATCAAAAATTATATAGGGCATTGTTGGGTCCCTACTATACCTTAAATCTAGCAGACATAACATAATGTTTGCAACATGCCTTTGTACTAGGTTCCAAGTGAACCACAAAGAATCTCACCTAGCTTTCCTAAAAAGAATTTTGAGATATATAAAGAGTTGTCCAAGTCTAGGACTCTGGTATCCTATTGAGTCAGAATTTGAGTTAACTGGATACTCAGATGCTGACTTTGCTGGATGCAGGGTTGACAGAAAATGTATCTCAGGGACATGCCAGTTCCTTGGTATGACATTAGTGTCTTGGTTTTGCAAGAAACAGTCATCTGTGTCTACATCAACTACTGAAGCAGAATATATTGCAGCTGACAGTTGGATTTGGGCTAGGTTAACTAAACAAGGATTATTGACCCAACATGTATAGCTAGGGTCATGTCTATGTCCTAGAGTTTAGGCAATGTCCTTAGAGTCAACATTGCTTGGACCAACCAACAACAGACTGCAGAAGACTCCAGACTTAGAGAAATTTCAGAAACTCAGGAAAGTGAGTTCGACGTTCGTCGAACTCAGCTCGATAAAAGTCGTGCTCAGCTCTATGAACTCAGAGAAAAATCTCTGAGTTGAGCTCGATGATCTTGGATCTCAGGTCGACGAATAATAATTATCGGGTCGACGAACATGATTTCTCAGCTCGACGAACTCTGGACACATGTCGACGAAATCTGTTCTTTGCTCGACGATTTTTGTGTAGAATCAGACTTGGATTTTCCCTTCCTTATGTCCTTATTTTATTGCAGTAATTCATGAATAATCAATGCTTAATATTCTCTGAATATTATGGTTAGAAGCAACATTGACTATGACATTCATCAGGATTATTACTTGCCATTTTTCAATAGGACAGTTGGGGAATTCCAATTAATGCAGATATTCTCTTCAGCCGTATTATATTCTCCAGGCCGACAACAATCAATGCAGGAAGGAATTTGAAATTCAAAGAAGAAATTCCATTGAGAATATAAAAGTGATTTTCTTCCTTCCTCTCGACATGAAGATACAACAAGAGAATAATACAGTACTGACTAGAAAAACAGTACAAGGCATACAGAGAAGATACACAACAACCACATTCAAATTCTTCTCTGTGCAGTAATATAATCTGGTCTTCACCTTGACACTGCTCAAGAAGAAGAAGAACATTCATCCAAATCAAGAGTCTTCTTTATTCTTCACTCCAGGATTTTTAAAGGACAACAAATCTTCATCATTCAAGGAGTTCCTGGATGACTTATTTTCAAGGCTGAAGATAGAAGACCTACTCACCCTGAAGCAAAGTTCCAATCTTCCTGAACAACTCAATAACTCAGGGGGAGCTTTGATAATATCAAAGATCCACTAGTCTTCTCAGTTGTATTTGAGAAAGAGAAGACTCCATAACTCTCTCCCCCCTCACTGTACAAAGGGTTCTTTAACTCACTTCAAAAGTTATTCCTTGGTTGCAAGTCACCTGATCAAAAGACTTGGTTTGGTTTTTGAGCACCTGATCAAAATCTCATTGGTGGCAGTCACCTGATCAAAATCTGTTAGTGGATTCCTACGAGGGTGGTAGAAGAGTGGATGTACACAGGTTGGGGAACCACTATAAAAGTTCTTGTGTTGTCTGGTTTCCCTCTTTCCTTTTTGTTCTTGCTGTGCCTGTATTAGTTTAATTTTGTTGTGCCTCTGGTAGATTAGTTTATCTTAGGATTGCTCTTTTTCTTACAGCAAATTTTGGTATCTGTATAGCTGCTCTACTCTGTAGATTTTATCAACAGCAAAAAGGCTTTAAAGTTTTAAAGATACTCTATTCACCCCCCCCCCCCCTCTAGAGTATATCAGGTCTAACCCTCACTTTCACACTCGTAGTATAAATATATTTTGTTTGAATTTTATTTTCATAGACTCTTCTACGCCAGTGTGCGTTTTGGCTAAAGATAATGCGTCTCTTAGTGACCAATGGAAGAAGAGACTAGCACAAATTAATTTCAAAACGATTAATAAATTATTTTCACTTAGTTTAGTACGTGATGCCCCAAATGTCAAGTGCGCTAAAAATAGACCATGTCACATATGTGTAAAAGGCAAGCAAACAAGGGATACCTTTAAAAGCATTATTTTCAAAAACTGTAATAGTTGCTTACATCTACTTCATATGGACTTGTTCGGTCCACTGCAAGTTAGAAGTTTGGGAGGTAAGGATTATACATTGGTTATTGTTGATGATTACCCGCGCTTTGCGTTGGTGTTCTTTCTAAAACACAAGTCAGATACTTTTGATTTATTTACTAATTTTTTCAGGCAGATCCATAATGAACACAACTGTTCTGTAGTCAAAATTAGAAGTGACAATGGAACAGAGTTCAAGTTTGGATGAATGAATTCTGTGAAAGCCTAGGTATCTTTCATGAGTTTTCCTCTCCTCGTACTCCTCAACAGAATGGGGTAGCTGAGAGAAGGAGTAGAACACTCATAGAGGCCTGCAGGACCATGTTGAGTGATGCCTCACTACTGGAATATTTCTTGCTAAAACTGTCAACACTGCAAGACACGTGCAAAATCGAGCACTCATAAACAAAAACCATAATAAGACACCTTACGAAGTACTATACGGCAGGAAGCCGACTATTTCATACTTTAGAATCTTTGGTTGTAAGTTCTTCGACCTTAACAAAAGCAAGTATCACACTACTAAATTTAGTGAAAATAGCTTTGAAGGTTTTTTTGTAGGGAATAGTAGCCATAGTAAGGCATATATGATTTTTAATAAGAAAACCCTGGTCATAGAATAATCTATTCATGTTGTATTTGATGAGACGAGCTTGCTGCAAGGCAGGTTGTAACGCCTCCATCTGTCATATGAAATATAACGGTGGGTCCGGCCAGGGCCCCACACCAATTTCACGGACAAACAGCAGAGTCATGTGTGGGAATCAAACTCTACTTGTATCCTAACTCAAAACATTCTAGCGCAACATTTGATGTTAGATGAACTCAGCTCAGTGAATGTCCACTAATATACAAACTCCACATTTATATATATCAAAATCAGGAATGTATACAACATACACACCCATGGCCTTATGGCCTTACAGGTTGCTTTTTACAAAATTTACACTTTCATACATCGGCACACAGGCCGGCCACAAATAAAATCCAAACATGCTTCATGCGGCCTTCAAGGGCCTTTAGTAGCAAGCCTCCATTACGCTCAAGTCATTTCAATTCAACAGCACCTGCAATTAGCCATCCACCCAAAAGCGGTAAACAATGTAACGGTCTGCATTAGCTAGCCAATTATAACGACCCTACCCCTTACCCGGGGCAGTGGTTCCTTCCCTGTATGCATTTGCAATTATTCTATCTATCAAACACAACAAGTGCGCTCAGGCACTACAAAGTCACAAATGACGGTCTCCACCAGACGCTTCGTGCACTCAGGGCACATTACGGTGTACCGGTCTCCGAGGTAACAACACCGATTAGAGAATTAATCACTTGTTGGCTGTCCGGTCCTAGTCACCCCAACCCGCAGATTGGTTGCATTCCGCTCAAACCACTCAAAGGTGATAACCTCACGACAAACTTGAACATTACGATTGACCCACCAAAGTGGTGCAGCAAGTAGGGTCTACCACGCGTCCTCCCAAACATTGCCACTAACCGATCACCCAAAACAATCAGGATCAGGTTAGCCTTTCCCGTGCTCAATCCGTCAGTAGCGCACCACTAGACGCGGGTCGGCCTTCCCTCCTGATTAGCCGTAGTTTTTCGCTCTCCCAGAGCAAATAGCGCTCACAGCGCTCACACCACAAGGAGCTTACGCAAAGTATCCAAGATCCATTCATCCACACATCCATACATCCAAACACAACATCCATACGTACACAGTTATCAAATCCACGGAGTTTTCTCCAGTTTATCCATAATAATCCCCAATCCAGGCTATCCATCATGATGAGCTTCACATAGTATGCATATGCCATACTGCAGACTTCTAGTTCTATATGCAGACTCAACCAAGGAATCACTTTCGATATCCACCTCTTGGTGGAGGATTCCATGCATATGCATAAAGAAAGGACTTTTATGTCCAAGAAGGAGATCGTTACCCTCGAAGATCGCTTCGGCGCCATGAAGTAGCCAGATGGAAATCACTGCCTCAGCTTTACCTTCACGAATCCGATCTCGGATCTTCGCTCCGCACTTCGCAGCTCCTCCAGCAGCTGGCTTTCCCCTTCCTCCTTCCTTCCCTTGACCTCTCTCTCTCCTTCTCTCTCTCTTTTTTGAGCATGAGAAGAAGGAGAAGTGAAATGAAGGGCTCTTATCCTCATTTCTCGGCCTGTATCCACATGGAAGGGGTCTAGACTAGTGGATCTAGAACAGGGAAACAAACGACTCAGATCTGCCCCAAAATAGGCTGAACACGGCCTGACACACCCTGTGACACGCCCGTGTCACAGGCCGTGTCACTTAAGCAGCAGGAAACCGACTCAAATCCAACCAGTACACCACCGTATGACACGCCCATGTCACACCCTACATGCCCGACACACCCGTGTCATGTAGCTGTGTACTTCACATAGCACAATTCCACTTTATCCGAGCTGGACACGGCCATGGGACACGCCCGTGTCCCAGGCCGTGTTCGCCAGGACACACCCGTGTCTAGCAACACACGCATTCCTTACCGAAACCGGCAAAGGAGATGCCCTGTGACACGCCCGTATCACAGTCCGTGTACTCTGCGACAATCATCGACCGAAATTCGTCGACCACATATGCCACTACTCAACCCGAGCATGACACGCCCTGGGACACGCCCGTGTCCCAGGCCGTGTAACCCAACCTGAAACCCAAAGTGGGCTTTTGGGTATTACAATCCTCCCTCCTTCAAAAAAATTTCGTCCCGAAATTTGGCTCGACCACAACCAGCAACATAACCACTCTACGTCGCACCATCAGCAACCGATCACTCACATAAAGCGAGCTTACTGAGAGCTCAGAGGCCGCACCTTGTCTCGCCACAAGGCATCGCACAAACCAAACAACACATGCAACACATACACACATACTGATTTCTACCATATGTCCATTCCTTATATATCCATGCAGCATCATCATTGTACACCTGTATATCCAAACATCATATGTTATACACATTGATCAAGAGATCACTGAAATAGAAGAAGGTGTACGCAAACATCTCATTCTTCATTTGATCACCAGACAACACAAAATGGACACCAACAACACATTAGTTATTTTTCCCAACATACATCAACATCTATGTACATGCCCAAAGTCACAGTGTTCACTCGTTCACGCTTATTTTTGCTCACCGGTATCATTTTGCAAATACCGCTTCATAGCTTCTTGGAGTGCCAAATTAAACACACGAGGCTAAACCTCACCAATTGAGCTTTGAGGCTCCTGCACTTCCAAATATGCAGTCGAGGTTGCGTCCGGGATGTAGATGACTCAGCCACTGCTTTACCCTTTTCTTCATACGACGCACTGACCTTTTTATCACCCTTGGAGCGTCACTCCTACAATTGTTGGCTAAATGTCCTTGCTTGCCACATCGAAAACATGTATGTGTCTCCACACGTCCTTGTCCATAAGTTGCTCCCGAACAAATAGTAGACGGAGTTAGTTCAGCAGGCCTGAACTCTTTCTTATCACGTTTCCTAAACTCCGACTGTTCTGACTACGGAACTTTGAATTCTGGCTTTTCCACCACCAGGTTCTTCTTCTATTATACCCGCTTTAAATCCTTCTCCAGCGCCCGGGCTGTATCTACCAACACTTGAAAGCCTTGGTTCACCGAACTCGGGAGTGCCAACCTCAACTCGTCACGCAATACCTCGTAAAAGAGATTCGTCTTTCATGCTTCCTCAGTGAAGGTAGACCCTGCATAGCACCCTAGTGTTAAACTCATACAGGTAAGTATCGATATCATGCTCACCCTATACCAGATGAAAAAACTCATTCTCCATGGCAATCCGCTGCGACACTGGCACATACTTGGCCAGAAATAACCGTGAGAATTCTTCAATCAATATTTCTTCCATCCCTCGCCCTACCAAATGATGCACTTCCACTTCATCCCACCAAAGCAGCACATCGCCTTCCAACAGAAATGTTGCTAACGTCACCTTCTATGCCTCCACAGTCCGGATTGCTATCAAGAGTCTTTTGACTCTTGCAAGCCAATCTTTCGCCTGCATTGGGGAAGTCGCCCCAGCAAACGTAGGTGGATGAAATTCCATAAACCGCTTCAACTGCTCATCCGCTCCGTGCTCTGCCATCACAAATTCAGCGGACCCTTGCCTTGCACCAGGCCATACTGGAACCCCTGCAGGCCTTGCCTTCCTAGTAGGCTATGCCTGTAACACTACGAGCACCGTCTCAGTCACCACATGCATGGTCTCCGCCGAGGGAGGTGTAGGCGCTTCAACTAGTGCCGCACTCTCATCGGACCGCTGGGGCTCAGACTGCCCCGCATCACTCCTCACTACCTATCAATGTACAAAACACCATTAAGCATCCATTTCATAATGGTAATTATACATTGAATACACGCTCACACAACTTACGTGCATGGATTACATTCCTAGTGGACATTCGTGAGTTCCATTCTATTCTTCCCTCCCAAAAAATCTCAACCTGGCTCTGATACCACTTTGTAACGCCTCCATCTGTCATATGGAATATAATGGTGGGTCCGGCCAGGGCCCCACACCATATTTCATGGACAAATGGCAGAGTCACGTGTGGGAATCAAACTCTACTCGTATCCTAACTCAAAATATTCTAGCGCAGTATTTGATGTTAGATGAACTCAGCTCAGTGAATGTCCACTAATATACAAACTCCACATTTATATATATCAAAATCAGGAATGTATACAACACACACACCCATGGCCTTATGGCCTTACAGGTTGCTCTTTACAAAATTTACACTTTCATACATCGGCACACAGGCCGGCCACACAGGAAATCCAAACACGCTTCACACGGCCTTCAAGGGCCTTTAGTAGCAAGCCTCCATTCCACTGAAGTCACTTCAATTCAACAGCACCTGCAATTAGCCATCCACCCAAGAGCGATAAACAAAGTAACGGTAAGCATTAGCTCACCAATTATAACGACCCCACCCCTTACCCGGGGCAGTGGTTCCTTCCCTATATGCATTTTCAATTATTCTAGCTATCAAACACAATAAGTGCACTCAGGAACTACAAAGTCACAAACGCCGATCTCCACTAGATGCCTCGTGCACTCAGGGCACCTTACGGTGTACCGGTCTCCGAGGTAACACCATCGATTAGAGAATTAATCACATGTTGGCTGGCCGGTCCTAGTGACCCCAACCCGCAGATTGGTTTCATTCTGCCCTAACCACTTAGAGGTGATAACGTCATGGCAAACTTGAGCATTACGATCAACCCACCAAATTGGTGCAGCAAGTAGGGTCTGCCATGCGTCCTCCCAAACATTGCCACTAACCGACCTCCCAAAACAATTAGGGTCAGGTTAGCCTTTCCCGTGCTCAATCCGTCAGCAGCGCACCACTAGATGCGGGTCAGCCTTCCCTCCTGATTAGCAATTAGCGCTCACAGAGCTCACACCACAAGGAGCTTACACAAAGCATTCAAGATCCATCCATCCACACATCCATACATGCAAACACAACATCCATACGTACATAGTTATCAAATCCACGGAGTTTTCTCCGGTTACCCATAATTATCACCAATCCAGGCTATCCGTCCAGATGGGCTACACACAACATGCCTATGCCGTACTGCACAATTCCGGCTCTAGATGCAGACTCAACCAAGGAATCACTTTCGATATCCACCTCATGGTGGAGGATTCCATGCATATGAATAAAGAAAGGACTTCGATGTCCAAGAACGAGATTGTTACCCTTGAAGATTGCTTCGGCGCCATGAAGTAGCCTGATGGAAATCACCGCCTCAGCTTTATCTTCACGAATCCGATCTCGGATCTTCGCTCCGCGCTCCGCAGCTCCTCCAGTAGCTGGCTTTCCCTTTCCTCCTTCCTTCCCTTGACCTCTTTCTCTCTTTCTCTCTCTCTTTTTTGAGCATGAGAAGAAGGAGAAGTGAAATGAAGGGCTCTTATCCTCATTTCTCGGCCTTTATCCACATGGAAGGGGTCTGTACCAGTGGATCCAGAACAGGGAAACGAATGGCTCAGATATGCCCCAAATTAGGCTGAACAAGGCCTGACACGCCCTGTGACACACCCGTATCACAGGCCGTGTCACTGAAGCGGCAGGCAACCGACTCAAATCCAACCAGTACTCGGTCGTGTGACACACCCGTGTCACACCATACATGCCCGTGTCATGCCCGACACACCCGTGTCATGTAGCCGTGTACTTCACACAGCACAATTCCACTTTACCCGAGCGGGACATGGCCATGTGACACGGCCATGGGACACGCCCGTGTCCCAGGCCGTGTTCGCCAGGACACACCCGTGTCCAGCAACACACGCATTCCTTACCGCAACCCGCAAAGTACACGCCCTGTGACACGCCCGTCTCACAGGCCGTGTACTCTGCGACAATCATCGACCGAAATTCATCGACCACACACGCCACTACTCAACCCGAGCATGACACGCCCTGGGACACGGTCGTGTCCCAGGCCGTGTCACCCAACCTGAAACCCAAAGTGGGCTTTGGGGTGTTACACAGCTCTTCTAGTGTGTTTATTTAAGATGTAGGTTCAAAGATAAAAGAATTAAAACTGGATGGGCCAACCGAAGAGAAAGATCAAAAGTTCATCAAAATCACCACTCCAACCCCTATTGGTGAGGTTGATGACCATGAGGAAGATACCATTCAAGTTAAAGAAGTCACTCCTGTGGTTGAAGAAGCTCCAAATACAGGGACTCTAGAGCTCAGACATTTGAAGGATCACCCAATGGACCAAATCATAGGAGATCCCCTGGATGGTGTCAGAACTCATAGAGGTACAACTAATGAAAATTTATATTTTAGTTTCCTCTCACAGGATGACCCGAAGAAGTTTGAGGAAGCAAACTCACACGCATCATGGATAATGGCAATGGAAGAAGAGTTGAATCAATTCAAGCGTTGCCAAGTTTGGAAGCTTGTTCCAAAACCCAAAGGCAAGAACGTCATCAGAACAAAGTGGTTCTACAGGAACAAGAATGATGAGGATGGTACAATCATAAAGAATAAGGCCAGACTCATCATAAAAGGATACAGACAAGAAGAAGCAATTGACTTTGATCAGACGTATGCACCAATGGCAAGGTTGGAGGCAATCAGGTTGTTCCTAGCATATGCAGCACTTAAGGGCTTCACTGTCTATCAGATGGACGTGAAGTCAGCCTTCCTTAATGGTGACATAAAGGAAGAGGTTTATGTGGAACAACCTCCAGGTTTCATTGATTCTAACTTTCATGATCATGTCTATTTTTTATTTAAAGCTTTATATGGTATGAAACAAGCTCCTCGAGCTTGGTACGAGATGTTGCCTAAATTTCTTCTTGAGAACAAGTTCACAAGCGGAAATATAGATAAGACATTATTTCTTAGGGAAATAAAAGGCAAGATTTTACTAGTACAAATTTATCTCGGTGACATCATATTTGGCTCTAATGATGATAACCTGTGCAAGAAGTTTTCCAAACTTATGTAAGGGAAGTTCGAAATGATCATTATGGGAGAGCTGAAGTATTTCTTAGGACTTCAGGTGAACTAATCTGAAGATGGAATTTTCATCTCTCAGATGAAGTTCACCAAGGAGTTAATTAAGAAATTCGGAATGAAGAACGCAACCTCTATGAGGACTTCATTGGGTTCAAGTATGTCTCAAAATATGGATGATAAAGGGAACCCTTTTGATGAAACCAAGTACAGAAGCATAATTGGATCCTTGCTCTATCTTACTACTAGTAGACTGGATATGATGTTTTCAACATGCGTGTGTTCTAGATTTCAAGTGAACTCTAAGAAATCTCACTACGTTGCTGTAAAGAGGATTTTTGAGATACCTTAAAGGTACACCAAATCTTGGCATATGGTAGCCAAGAAGTAATGACAGCGAACTAATTAGTTTTTCACGAGCAGATTTTGCAGGAAGCAAAGATGATTGAAAGAGAACTTCCTGGACTTGCCAATTCCTTGGAAGGAGGCTCATTTCATGGAGCAGCTAAAAGTAAAATTGTGTCTCAATCTCAACGGCTGAGTCAGAATATATTTCTGCCGGCAGTTATTGTGCACAATTGTTTTGGATAAAGAACCAACTTAATGACTACAACTTGAAGGTCAAGGACATTCCCTTATTTTGCGAATCCTCTAGTGCCACTGCCATAGCCCACAATCTAATCTCTCACAGCCATACAAAGCACATAAAGCTGCGATACCACTTCATCAGGGAGTATGTGGAGCATGGTGACATAAATCTCCAATATGTCCCAACTGACATGTAGATTGCAGATATATTCACAAAGCCGTTGTACGAGGCCAAGTTCTCGTTCTTCAAAATAGAACTTGACATGCTCAACAAGGATGAAGAAGACTGAAGCAGAAGGTGACAGCAGGTTCAAGTTCTGGCTACATTTCCAAATCCAAGAAATTTCCAAGTATGGACTTGATTTCTCGAGTACAACACTTATACTCGAGAATAACAGATTTACTTCTCGATAACAATAATTACTTCTCGAGAACAAAAAACCACTCTCTAGAACAAGAAATTACTTCTCGAGAACAACAGTTATATTCTAGTATGGTGGTATCATATCTCGAGAAGAAGTTCAAATTCATCGATCTGAGTTCGACGATCGTCGATCTGAGTTCGACGATCGTCGATCAGTTTTTCATCTATCCAATTTTCTCGATCGGAGTTCGACGTTCGTCGATTGATTTTCCTCTATTAGAATTCAATTTTTGTCGATCGAAATTCGAGGTTCGTCGATCGGTTTTCGCAGTATTCCAGGTATTATTTTTTTAATGTTATTTTTGTCATCAAAATTAAAGGTAAATATAAATAGACTTAGGTCTAAGAAATTTTATTCCCGATTTCAAATCCCTCTCTTGAGAAAAGACTCTTCACCTTCTCCATCTCCGCCTACTATCGCACTCAAGGTTAATTCTCCCTTCGCTGGCCCGTTAACAGTTCTTTCTCCTCAATGGAATCATCGTCTAAACTTGGAATCAGCAGCGAATTAATCTCCATAGGGATTCCAGAACTTTCTGATGACTTCCGAAATGCTCTTATCTTGCTCGACACCATCAGTTTGTCATTTGTTCTGGAACATCCTTGTCGTATTCTCACCTCTGATGTCAAAGAGTTCTTCCAAAATGCGAAGATCAAGCGCAATGGCAAGGTGCTCAAATAAAAAGTTAGAGACATCAAGGTAAAGATGACTTCACTCCCTGTCTCCAAATTTCTACAACTTCCCGTGATAGATCAAGAAGATGATCTGGTAGGCACGGACTATGAATGTGAATATAGTTTCTGTGGGATTCCCCAATCATCTCACACAGTTAGAAGACAGTTCATGAATGCTGAAAGCAAGCTTTTGGCAGATATTCTGGGCAGAGTTCTTCTCTACAATACAAGCTCCATCAGCTATATAACCCCTGAATTCTTCGATATGATGACTGCAATGATTTGTAGAAAAATGTATCAATGGTGTAAGATGCTTTTGAAAAAATTAAGGGATGTATTAAAAGCCCCTAACTATTGTAGGATTATCTCACTTTACCTCAATCAGATGGACCCTGAAGTTTTCTCCATGAAAAAGGGCATGGACCTATATCACATGAAGAATGTTTCTATTACCTCCATCCAGAGATGGGACGTTAAATTATAGAAGTATGACAAAGCTTCCAAGGAAATTGAAGATGTGGACAGGACCCCATCTCCTCCTTCTCATCAGATAACTGACCTAGTTATTGAGGGGGAGCCTGCCCCATCTGTTCCAAATTAGCAAACTCCTGCTCCAGCTTCAATAGAAATCCCTCCTCCAGTCACTACATCTGCTATTTCAGCAACTCCACCCCAAGTTATTTCTTCTCCTGCTGCTATTACTTCCCCTCTTCTGCATACAGAATGTTCAGATTTTCCTACTACTAAAGATATCAACCAGATGATAGAGGAGCTCACCTCCCAAGAGCCTCTTTTCTCTACTCCTGCAGATCATCCTTCCTCTCCAGTAAATCTCCTGAACAACTAGCACAGTCACCAGACCATCATCTAGAACCATCTCCTCAAAGAAAATCTCCTGTACAAGAAGAACTAGCCCCATCTCCATCTGAAGATATACCTGATGCTGAAGTTGTTTCCATACATGATTCTAAAGATGAAATTGAAGCTGCTGAACCAAGGCATCCTAGTCTTCACTTTAAGATTCCATCCATGCTGCCCATAGATGCTGAGAATTAAGACAACACTATCGACAGGAAACTTGCTTCAACATTCATTGTTATAATTGTAGAAATAGCTCCATGGAGAGACCCAGTTCAACCTCAACCATCAGTTCCATCTGAAGCACTTCCCGATGGTAATATATTGAGCAAAATTGAGGCTATTGTAAATGTTTACTGTACGATTGAAAATGACATAGAGGGGGGTGAATAGGTCCAATTTAAATATGGTCCCCCTTTTTTAATCAGAGTACAACTTTAATTGAAATGATTAACTAAGATATGATAATCAACAGAAACTAAATAGCAACCAACAGTATTGTTGGAACACCCTATTACAGATTTGGGTCAGGATCACTATGTCTCTAGGAAACCAATGTTTGACCTCCTGTATAGCTCTAAAGGTCAATTAGAATTAAGTTTAAGGGTTAGAAGTCTAGGTTTGGAAGCTGCCCTCAAGACCAAGAATTTTTTTCAGTTTGAGACTAAGTCATATCGTCGAGCTCAGCACGACGATTCGTCGAACTCCAATCGACGATCGTCTAGCTCAACTTCGACAGATCATCGAACTCCATTTGACGATCGCTGAGCTCAACTTCAACATATCGTCGAACTCCATTCGACGATCTGCGAGCTCAGTTCGACGATTCTTGACTCAGTATTGGATCTCTATCTCTGAGCTCAGTTCGACGATAATTTATTGCTGTATAAGTCCATATCGCTGAGCTCAGTTCAACGATAGCAGAGCTCAGTTCGACGTTTTCTGATGACTTCAAGGATTTTTCAAGATTCAAATTCAGATCAGTTAAGGAGTTATTCAGCAATTAATTCAGAAGATTTTCTAGCCGTTTTCATTTATTTCTGGACCAAGTTTTAAGGGATTTTCAAGGAATATTTCTGTGGTCTTTCCTCTAGAAGACATTTTGCAATTAAGGATGCAATTAATGCAGGCCAACGGCTATTCTTGACAGACGATGTTTTTCTATTCAGTACCAGAGAATAAAAGACAAGATTTTTTTTTGAATCTCTCAATTACTGAGAACTCAGATCACAGACTAGAACAAGCTCAAAATATTCTCTGTCTCAAAGAATTCTCTCAAGAACACACATCCAAGGAGATCAACTTTTCTGAAATCTTTTGATCTCTCTTGTCTCAAGTGTTCAAGGCCAACATCTTTCAAGACTCCAGATACCTAACATTTCAGCTGTTGCTGAAATCATCTTTTGCTGGAGATCAACTTCTGAAGGCCTATCACCCTACAGCAAAGCTTCCACTCCTGAACTATTCTACATCTCAGGGGGAGCTTTGACACCATCAAATCCACATAGTCTTCTCAGCTGATTTGAGAAAGAGAAGACTTCCATCACTCTCTCATCCCCATCTCTGTAAAGGGTTTCTCAAACTCCCTTCAAAAGTTTGACCTTGGTTTTTGAGCACCTTGTCAAAAGCTCATTGGTGGCAAGACACCTGATCAAAAAATCTGATTTGTTTTTTGAGCACCTTATCAAAAGCTCATTGGTGCCCAGGACACCTGATCAACTCATCCTGCAGTGGATTCCTACCTAGGGTGGTAGAAGAGTGGATGTACCCAAGTTTAGGGGAACCACTATAGTTCCTTGTGTCATCTGGATTGCTTGTCTTTATTTTTGTTTCTGGCTGTGATTGTTCTGTGATTATTTTGTGATTAGTTTAGTTCTGTGATTAGATTTAATAATTGCTTCCCTGCTCACTCAGATTACAACAATTGTTGTAAAAAGTTTTCAAGCACCATATACTCTATTCACCCCCCTTTAGAGTATATCAGATCTAGCTGCACTTTCAATTGGTATCAGAGGCAGGTTTGTTAAACATACCACACCTTGGTGGTTGCACAGGCTAACACCTGAACCCAAAGATCCCTAGTTAGATTTATTTTCTTTTGAGTTTATTATTAGATTTTGTTTTCACAAATCATGGCCCAAAACAAAGATTATGCTAGCACCAGACCTTCAGTGTGCAATCTATCCAAGTTTGCACTTTGGAAAACAAGGATCAGATTATACATGAATTCTATTGACGAGGATATTTTTAACTCTGTTTTGACAGTCTGTCCAAGACCTCCAGAGAACTCAAGTATAAATGTTGTTCCACCTCCATCAGGAACAGATGCTGACATCAAGAAATGGAAGGTAGCTGATGCCAAGGCTATGAACATCTTAGCCCAAACAATGTCTGATGACATCTTTCAAAAGATGGCTGAATGCAATTCAGCAAAGGAAATCTGGGATAAACTCTCTCAAATAGTCTCAGGCTCAGCTGATGAGAGAAAGGACAGGAGATCCCACCTCATATCTCAATATGAGAATTTCAAGAAAGGAGAAACTGAGTCAGTTGGAGATATGTACAATAGGCTCAGTGTAATAGTCAGTGAACTCAGGACCTTGGACAAAGAGATCTCACTAACTGAACTCAATGACAAAATTCTAATGTGCTTCCCTAGCACTTGGGATTCAAGAATCTGGCCAATCAAGGATGCCAGAAGTTTGAATGAGATCACCACTAAAGCTCTATTGGGTAAGCTCAAATCTTATGAGCTACTCATCAAGAATAGAGAAGAAGAACAGAAGGCTGCCTCACCAGGCACAAGAAAAGAGAAAACAATAGCCTTCAAGGCAACTGAAGATCAGCCTGAAGACAAAGTCACAGGCAATGATGAACTGCTCAGTCTGTTGGCCAAAAGATTTTACAAGATGGCCAGAAAAGACTTCAGAAGGAGATCATACAAGGAGCATGATAAGCCAAGGTATGATAAGTCAATTAATAATAAAGAAATTGTTTGCTTTGGTTGCAGGAAACCAGGGCACATTGTTCCTGACTGTCCAGAAAACAAAAACAAGGACAGAAGGGACAAGAAAGAAAGAAGAAAGGAGAAAGACTCCAAGAGGAATGGCAATGGCAAACCCTCCTCAAGCAAAAACAAACACACAAGAATGGGGTTTGTTGCTGAATCCTGGAGTGAGACTGAAGAGGAGTCAGAAGCCTCATCCAGCTCCAGTGATGATGAAGATGATGCAGAAGAGAAAGAGTTCTGCATGATGGCAATCAATGCCTCACAACATAATTCAGATGAAGAAGAGTCAGAGTCAGATTCATAGACTCAACCTGAACAAGATCAAGTAATTAGTTCATTTGATTTTAATTCAGAGGACTTTAAATCTGAGTTTAAAGCATTATGTTTAGACCTGCTAAAATCTGAGGAAGAAATTATCTCTCTCAGAAATCATTTATCTGAACATAATACCTTAAAGTCAGAAAACCTCAAACTCTCTCAGGAGTTGGAGTGTTGTAGGGAGCAGATAGCTTCACTGAAAAGTGATCTATCTGAGGCCAAGAAGCTTGAAGAATCCCTTAATGGGAGAAGTATCAAGCTGATGGACATCACAAGCACAGTGAACTCCAGATTTAATAGTACACTGGGCTTGGGTGCTTCATCCAGCCAACCCATAGTTCTAACAACTCCAATCAAGTTCATTTCTGACAAAGGAAAGGGAGTTGTAGAGGTAGATAGGAAAAATTCTGATCTGCCCAAGAAAACTAAGTCCCAGCAGAAATCCTCGAACGGAGATCGACGATCGCCGAACGCAGATCGACGATCTCAGGCAAAATCGTCGAACTCAGGTCGACGATCTCAAGTTCCTGAACTCTGCCATAGTCGACCGTCGAACAGAGCTCGATGATCTGACCCAAGATCGTCGAACGCATCTCTACGATCGTCGAACAGAGGTCAGAGCTCTGGAAATTCTTTCAAGGGCAAATCAAAATCCAATCCTAAGGGTCCTTCATCCCAAATCTTTAACCCTTATACTTAATGGATTATACCTCCAAGGAGATATCATCCTGAAGGTTATAAGAGTCAACCTGGGATGTCTTTTATTTCAGAGTTCAAAGGTTATCAACCTAGGCCCAAGGTAAACTGGGTCAAAAACAAATGAATTGTCTTATGTGCAGGTGAAGACCTATCCAACATCTAACCAGCAATGATACTTGGATAGTGGGTGCTCTAAGCACATGACAGGAAACAAGGACAACCTCACATCCTTTAGAGCCAAGCTTGGACCCAAAGTTATCTTTGGTGATTCAAACTTTGGACAAACTAAAGGATATGGTGCAGTCCAGATTGGATTAGTAACATTCAAGAAGGTAGCTTATGTGGAAGGACTGAAGCACAACTTAATAAGCATCAGTCAACTGTGTGATGAAGGCTACCAGGTGACCTTCAGCAAAGTATTATGCAAAATCAAGTCAGAGGACAACACAACTGTGTTGACAGGTAAAAGGAAAGGTAACATCTATCTAGTAGATTTTCTTTCAACAGATGTAGATATTTTCCTGTTCAATTCTATTTGTAGACCAAATATTTTATGGCATAAGAGACTAGGACACCTAAACCTTAGAACTATTGCTAGACTATCCAAGGACAACCTTGTTAGAGGACTACCTTCTGGCCCCTACAAGAAGGAAGGACTCTACAGGGCTTGTCAATTAGGCAAGCAAACTAAAAATAGTTTTAAGTCACTTAATAAGAGTGATTCACCTAGGATATTGTATCTATTACACATGGATCTCTTTGGACCCATCACAGTACAAAGACTAGGAGGGAAATCTTACACTTTAGTAGTTGTAGATGACTTCTCTAGATTCACTTGGGTGTTCTTTCTAAGGAAGAAGTCTGATAACTTTAAGTGTCTGACAGAGTTTCTCAAATGTATACAGATTGAGTTCAATACTAACATTGCCCTGATCAAAAGTGATAATGGGACAGAGTTTGATTCTCTTCTTATGCAAGAGTTCTGTCAGAGTGAAGTGATCAGGCATACTTTCTCAGCTCCTAGAACTCCTCAACAAAAAGGGGTAGCTGAAAGGAAAAATAGAACCCTTATTGAATCTGCCACTACATTGTTGTCAGATGCTCACATTCCCCTATCCTTTTGGGCAGAGGCAGTGAACACCTCCAACTATGTGCTGAATAGAAGTTTGATACATAAACTAAAGGGAAAGACTCCCTATGAATTACTCAAAGGGAAGAAACCTAAAGTTGATTATTTTAGAGTTTTTGGTTGTACTTGCTACATACATAATAATGACAAAAAATATTTAGCAAAATTTCAAGCTAAAGCTGATGAAGGAGTGTTTCTGGGATACTCTATGATCAGCAAGGCTTATAGGGTTTATAATAAATCATCTCAAAAAATTGAGGAATCTGTTCATATATCATTTGATGAATCTAACATGTCTTTCAAGGAGAAGATCCCTTCTACCATTGAACCTTTGCAGGAACATTCTCTTGTTGAAGACTTGAACAAGTTACAGGTTACTCAAAAGGATGAAAGCAGTGAAGATGAAGAAAGTATTCAACATATTGAAGAACAACTTGAAGAGCCAGTTGTTGTACCACAAGAGGAAACAACAACACAGGTTGGTGAACAATCAACACCCCCTGTTGATTTAGTAACATCAAGAGACCATCCAATTTCCCAAATAATTGGAGACATCTCAGCTGGTGTGCAAACCAGAAATCAGGTCAACCAAAACCTATTGCACACCTGCTTCCTATCTCAAATTGAACCTCAGTCCATTCAAGATGCAGAGCAAGATCCACACTGGATCATTGCAATGCAAGAAGAATTGCATCAATTTGAAAGAAACAAAGTGTGGGAACTAGTGCCAAAGCCTAAGGATCACTCCATTGTTGGAACAAAGTAGGTGTTCAGAAACAAACTGGATGATCAAGGAGTAATTGTGAGGAACAAGGCAAGGCTAGTTGCTCAGGGATATTCTCAAGAAGAAGGAATAGACTATGACCAGACTTTTGCACCAGTTGCAAGATTGGAAGCCATCAGAATCTTTTTAGCTTATGCAGCACACAAAGGATTCAAGGTATATCAGATGGATGTCAAAAGTGCATTTCTAAATGGAGACATCAAAGATGAAGTATATGTCAGACAACCTCCAGGTTTTATCTCTCCAACTTATCCTGATTATGTTTTTAAGTTGAACAAAGCATTATATTGTCTCAAGCAAGCTCCTAGAGCATGGTATGATACCCTAGCAGGCTTTCTTTCGGAAAATGGATTTTTGAGGGGTAGAGTAGACCAAACTCTTTTCATTAGAACCCATAAGTCCCTTACCCTACTAGTACAGATTTATGTAGACGATATTATTTTTGGTTCTACTGACTCAAAATTGTGCAGAAGGTTTTCCAACCTAATGCATTTCAAATTTGAAATAAGTAGCATGGGTGAGCTATCCTTCTTCCTGGGATTGTAAGTCAAGCAACATGCTGAAGGCATCTTTATTTCTCAAACCAAGTATGCAAATGAATTGGTTAAGAAATTTGGCATGTCTGAAGCATCTTGTATGAAAACACCTATGCCTACTAATGCTGTATTGGATGCTGATGAACATGGGAAACCTGTTGATCAGATAACATATAGAGCAATGATTGGCTCTTTACTGTACCTTACAGCTAGTAGACCAGATATAATGTTTGCTACATGTATATGTGCTAGGTTCCAAGTAAGCCCTAGAGAGTCACACCTAACACTAGTAAAGAGGATTCTCAGGTATGTCAAAAGTTGTCCAAATCTAGGTCTCTGGTATCCAAAAGATTCAGCATTTGATTTAACTGGATTTTCTGATGCTGATTATGCTGGATGCAGAATTGACAGGAAAAGCACCAGTGGAACTTGTCAGTTCCTTGGTGACAGACTTGTCTCTTGGTTTTGTAAGAAACAAACTTCTATGTCAACTTCAACTGCTGAAGCTGAATATATGGCTGCAGGCAGTTGTTGTTCACAAATCTTGTGGATTCAAAACCAACTACTAGACTATGGCTAAAACTTAGAGAAGTCTAAAATCTTTTGTGATAACACCAGTGCTATTTCTATAGCTCAAAATCCAGTCCACCATAGTTGGACAAAACATATAGAGATTAGGAATCACTTCTTAAGGGAAAATGTTGAAAAGAATAAAATTGAACTGCAATATATCCCAACTGATTTACAAAGAGGAAATATTTTCACCAAGCCCTTGGATGAAAAGAAACACACCTTCTTCCTAAATCAGTTAGGAATGTTAGATGGAGAAGTCTAAAATAATATCCAAGATTTTAAAAGTTTAAAAATTGACCAAGACTAGGCAAACATCTTGATTTTTCTTAGTGTCTAGAGTTTTTCTGGTCTCTGAACTACGCTCGACGATTTTCCCCCAGATCGTCGAACGGAGATCGACGATTTCTGAAAT
Organism: Platanthera guangdongensis; assembly: GCA_039583875.1. Classification (NCBI taxonomy): domain Eukaryota; kingdom Viridiplantae; phylum Streptophyta; class Magnoliopsida; order Asparagales; family Orchidaceae; genus Platanthera; species Platanthera guangdongensis. The sequence continues at coordinate 139,424,312 of CM077158.1, read as the reverse complement.
CGTCGACCTGAGTTCAGCATTTCTCAGATAGTATGAACTATCTCTTCTGGTCAGCGATCGTCGAATGACGCTCGACGATTTTGTTCTCTGAACGATCGTCGAACAGAGCTCGACGCTCTCCACTATCGTCGAACGGAGATCGACGATGTTGAAAACTCTTCAGTTTCCTTTAGAAGCCCCAATCGTCGAACTGAGTTCAACGATCTTTCTATTTCTGCGTCGAACCCTAATATAAAATTCATTTTTAGCCGTCGTTCTCCTTTGTGCTTTCGATTTCTCTGCAAAAACTTTCTTTCCCTCCCAACATTTCTGCACTTGGTCGTTTTGTTTGTTGAATCTTTGCAGGTAACTATGGTTGTTTCTGTTGCTGTTCTCACCGCCATGAAATTTGATGCCGGCTTTGACATAGACATGGAATCCTTCAGCATGACAGATCAGGTTTTCCAGGATATCTTAGAGCTATTCAAAGAGCAGAAACTTGTTGCAATCATGACTACAAGGATTAAGCTTGCTTCTGATGAAATTAAAGAATGGGTCTACACTGCCCACAATCAGGATCAAAACAGCATTGTTGGATCAATCTCTGGCACACAGGTACCCTTGACCCCAGCAATTCTGACAGAGGTTTTTGAGTTAAGTACTGGTGGAGATTCTGCTGACTTATCTGGAGAAGAATATGCTGACTTGCTTGCAAGAATGGGTCATTCTGAGGCTAACCCTAGCAAGCTGTTGAAAAAGAATCTGTCTGTGGAATACAGATTCCTGGCTGATGTAGTTCGGAAAGTCCTATTCGCTAAGCACTTTGCCCATGATACTATTTCCAGGTATCAGCTCTGCTTAATGGGAGCCATAGTGGACAGGAAGAATCTGAACTGGGGAGAGGTCTTCTTTGACCTAATTAAGAAGAAAATTAACAAGAGTTTTGTGAATTTTGGGAGAATCTTAGGCATCTTTCTATAGAATAGATGCCCTGCATTGCTAGTATCCTCTGGAATACACATAAATGCTTCCAAGAGACTGTCATGTGCCCTGTTTGGCAAATGGGACAGACAGATCATCAAGCCTAGCAGGCCCTCTTCCGGCACACCTTCAGGCACCAGGACTGTCAGAGTCACTTCCCCTCAGGTCTCTGCCCCTGCAGATGACCTGCCTGCTGCTGCCTCTCCTCCTCCTCCTCCAATTCCATCTCTTCCAATTCCATCCACCATTCAAACTCCATCCACCATCATCATCTCCAGCCCCTCTCCAACCTCTACACCATCTCCAATCCCTACTCTACCAACAACAGAAGAACAATTCCATCCCTTATACTCCTACCGTCAACCAGATATTACCACTTCATCACCCTCCATTCCATCCTTCAACCTCATTGATGATTCCTTCATGGATGACTCACCATCCTCTCCTCCTGAGTTGCCCTCATCATCAACATCCTACCAAGACCTTCTGCAAGAGATCATTGATCAACCCACCTTCACACCATCTATCTCCATCACACTATCCTCCATATCCACCTTACCCACACCTCAACCATCTCTTCCCCAATACACTAGCTCTCGACTACCATCATCAACAGCTACACCTCCATCCTCTACCTCTGCTCCAGTTACTCCTGAGCAAGTAGATATTTCAGCCCTTGCTGACAGGCTTTATGAATTGCTAGCCCCCAGGCTATCTCTTCTTTTGGAGACCTCCTTGGCTCCATTAATCCAATCAGTGGCAGCTCTTTCTGCCAGGCTCTCCTCTTTATTCCCTCAGGCAGTCCTTTCAGCAGTGTGCCTTGATCCAGCTCTGTCTGAATCTAGGCAGGGGGAGATGCCCTATGAAGTGAGCCTGCCTGCTGTATCTGCTTCTTCTTCTTCTTTTGCTGCTGCTGCTGGTGTTCTTGCTGTTTCTTCAGCTCCTGATACTGCTGCTGCTGCTGTATTTCAAGTGCCAGTTCCACCTCCTGTTGCAGTCTTTTCAATAGACCTCAGGTCCTTGCTCTCAAAATTTGATTCAATGTATTTCAGTTGTCTGCTAGAGAAAGCTTGTCTTCCAGAGACAGTTACTATCTAGCCCCCAGAGGATTTGTTCAAGGCCCTTGTGCCCTTCTCTTGTTCTGACCCCAGCATCATCACTTCCTTTGTTAACTCAGTTTATGCTGCTGCTACTCCTGCTGAAAGCAGTGTTGTTGTTTCTGATGTTGCTGCCCTTTCTGCTGAAAATTTTGTTGATACTATTGCTGATACTGCTGATGAGTCAACTTCTAAGGAGATCCTTATGATAGAGGCACATGAGTTTGAGCCCTCTGTATTTTCTGATGATATTTCTGCTGCTGATATTGCTGTTTCTGTTAGTGAAACTGCTGCTTCCCCAACTGTTGTTATTACTGCTTCAACCTCTGCTTCTGCCTCAACTTCAACTGCCACACCTTCAGTATCTGCTGCTATTACTGCTGCTTCAACTTCTGTTACAAGTGTTGTATCTGCTGCTGCTCCAACCTCTGCTGCCTCATCTGCTTCAATCCAGCTCAAGCAAGATTTGATGAAAAAGATTGATTCTCTTTATGATAATCAAAGTTCTGAAAGTGATGAGTTCAAGACAGATTCTGATGGTTCTTCTGCTATCATTGCCAGAAAGAGAAAGGCAAGGAGCAAAGCCATGAAGAGAGTACCTCCAGCCAAGGTCAAGGACAACAATGACATACCATATTATATTCTTCATGATTGCCCCATAACTGAGCACTGGATGCAATACTCAAAGAATCAACTCAAAGCAATGAAGAAGAAAAGGAAATATGAAAAGGGCTCATCTCAATTCCAACATCCTCATCCTCCTCCACCACCTCCTCCTGATGCAGGTACAGGTGGAAGTTCAGCTGCTCAACCCTATACTAGAAGCCAAACCCCCTATCAGCCACATGCAAGATCCTATCGTAGGGGAAGCCAGTCTAGGGGTTCTCAATCCAGAAGAGGAGGCTATAGAGGCAATCAAAGAGAATTCTAGGTTTATTCTAAAGGATATTCAAGGCAACATCCCTATTTGAGGGAAGGACAAACATCATCTGACACCACCTCTGGTCCTTTTCCCTATAAATTGAAGGAAACAGTTTCATCCAGGCCTCCTCAAGATAATCCATCTAATAGATATGAGCCACTAGTGCCATTTGAAGACCCTGAAAACAATCCAGCTGCTTGGACTGCAAGGATGAAAGAGCTTGCTGCACTGGACCAGATCAAGAAAGCTAAAGAGCAAGGCAGAGACTCCTCCAACATTACTACAATGTCTGATCAGCGAAAGAAAGAGTTGGAAAGATATGGGTCAAGCAAATTCTTTGATTCTGAAAGATACATGGAGCTGCATCCTGAAGCTGTAGTTCACAGGCCCAAACAGCAAACCTCTTTAGGTGCAGAAGATGATACAAGATCAAAGAAGTAAGCTCTCAACCCCAACAGAGAAATCAAACTCATTAAGAGCAAGGAAAAGAAATGATTATGTAAGGTGACAATCACTCTGATTTTTGATTATTATCTGGGATGATATATATCTGCGGTTCTGCTATGTCCAGCTTTTTGCTTTTCTATATTGTTGCTTGTATGTGTTATTTTAATTTTTTTCCAAATTCTGTAAATAGTAATCCTAAACCAAATAGGGGGAGATTGTTGGAACACCCTATTACTGATTTGGGTCAGGATCACTATGTCTCTAGGAAAATAATGTTTGACCTCCTGTATAGCTCTAAAGGTCAATTAGAATTGAGTCTAAGGGTTAGAAGTCTAGGTTTGGAAGCTGCCCTCAAGACCAAGAATTTTTTTCAGTTTAAGACTAAGTCATATCGTCGAGCTCAGCATGACAATTCGTCGAACTCCGATCGACGATCGTCTAGCTCAACTTCGACAGATCATCGAACTCCATTCGACGATCGCTGAGCTCAACTTCAACATATCGTCGAACTCCATTCAATGATCTGCGAGCTCAGTTCGATGATTCTTGACTCAGTATTGGATCTCTATCTCTGAGCTCAGTTCGACGATCTTTGAGCTCAGATCGACGATATTTTGTTGTTGTATAAGTCCATATCGTTGAGCTCAGTTCAACTATAGCAGAGCTCAGTTCGATGTTTTCTGATGACTTCAAGGATTTTTCAAGATTCAAATTCAGATCAGTTAAGGAGTTATTCAGCAATTAATTCAGAAGATTTTCTAGGCGTTTTCATTTATTTCTGGACCAAGTTTCAAGGGATTTTAAAGGAATATTTCTATGGTCTTTCCTCCAGAAGACATTTTTCAATTAAGGACGCAATTAATGCAGGCCAACGGCTATTCTTGACAGAGGATGTTTTTCTATTCAGTACTAGAGAATAAAAGACAAGATTTTTTTTTGAATCTCTCAATCACTGAGAACTCAGATCACAGACTAGAACAAGCTCAAAATATTCTCTGTCTCAAAGAATTCTCTCAAGAACACACATCCAAGGAGATCAACTTTTCTGAAATCTTTTGATCTCTCTTGTCTCAAGTGGTTAAGGCCAACATCTTTCAAGACTCCAGACACCTAACATTTCAGCTGTTGCTGAAATCATCTTTTGCTGGAGATCAACTTCTGAAGGCCTATCACCCTACAGCAAAGCTTCCACTCCTGAACTATTCTACATCTCAGGGGGAGCTTTGGCACCATCAAATCCATCTAGTCTTCTCAGCTGCTTTGAGAAAGAGAGGACTTCCATCACTCTCTCATCCCCATCTCTGTAAAGGGTTTCTCAAACTCCCTTCAAAAGTTTGAGCTTGGTTTTTGAGCACCTTGTCAAAAGCTCATTGGTGGCAAGACACCTGATCAAAAAATCTGATTTGGTTTTTGAGCACCTTATCAAAAGCTCATTGGTGCCCAGGACACCTGATCAACTCATCCTGTAGTGGATTCCTACCTAAGGTGGTAGAAGAGTGTATGTACCCAAGTTTAGGGGAACCACTATAGTTCCTTGTGTCATCTTGATTGCTTGTCTTTATTTTGTTTCTGGCTGTGATTGTTCTGTGATTATTTTGTGATTAGTTTAGTTCTGTGATTAGATTTAATAATTACTTCCCTGCTCACTCAGATTACAACAATTGTTGTAAAAGGTTTTCAAGCACCATATACTCTATTCACCCCTCCTTTAGAGTATATCAGATCTAGCTGCACTTTCAAGTATTAACACAGCATAGCACATCAACACACACAACACATTGCACACAGATTTATAGTGGTTCCCCATTTTATCTGTACATCCACTTTCCCCCTTCGCCTATCTAGCAATGAACTAGATTTGACAAAACTCCTCGTCTTTCCATTACTCAGATCTTTAGATCTTACAACTCAGAGCCCACCCGGCTCCTACTATTCAGACTTCACAAGTCTTACCACTCAGATCACCAAGATCCTACACCTCAAGTTCTTCCCAAGAACTCCACCTCAGAATGAATTCTCACTCCTACTTCTCGGGCAACAAATGCCCTACAACTCATAGAATTTTCAACTTCTCCTACTTTAGGCAATCCTAGCCTTAACTCAGCCTTTGTAACATAGGATTACAACAACAAGAGAATAAATCTCCTCCACTCAAATCTACAGACATATCTTACAAACTGTATATAACAGAGAAATGAAATCAGAAAATGTCATCCAGAATGAGATTTGAGTAACTGCTTCTTGATCTGATCTTGATGATTGTGCTTTCTTTGATTCTGACAAGACAGATCTGATCAAACCCTTCTTAGCTTTTCAAAGCTTCTTAAAGTAGAAATTAGGGTTGATCTAGGCTAGAGATATGTTGTAGATGATTCTTGATAAAACCTCTCTCCACCTCCTTAATTATAGCTGGAGCTTCAAAGTTGTGTTGCTTCTTCTTTAATTACAGTTCTTCCCTTTTTTCTCTCTCTGTGTATATTTTTTTCTTCTGAAGACTGCATCCCTTTAAATTGGTTATAATAGTAGTTACCTGCTAATCTGGTTAATAACTGATAGTTCTGATAGCTGTCAGTACCTCAGTCTTAATATATGTACTTAGGAAATAAGTCTGCTGAAGTGTTGAGACTTGTCTATGAAATGTGTCGACACAAGTCCTGGGTATCAACACAGCTCCTATAGTGTTGTCGACATACTTCTGAATGAGACAACAAAGCTCTTTAATATGTCTCGACATAACTTCTGTGGAATGTGTCTCACAAGTCCTGTGTATCGACAAAGTTGTCCTCAGTCTTGTTATAGCTTGATTATAGTGTGTCGACACTAGTCCTGAGTGTCGACACAGATGTTTTTAATCTTGACACAGCTAGAATAGAGTGTGTTGACACTAGCCCTTAGAGTCGACATAGTTGTCTTTAGTCTCTACACAGCTTGAATAGAGTGTGTCGACACTAGTCCTGAGTGTCGACACAGTTGTCTTTAGTCTCGACTCCGCGTGTCGACATAATTGTCCTAAGTATCGACACAACTTTTCCTTGTCTTGACATAACTTGTTCAGTGTGTGTCAACACTAGTCGTAAGTGTCGACACATTGTACTTAGCTTTATTAACCTGCACGAATAAACTTAACATCCATCAAATACAATAATGTGTATATCATTGAGTTGAGAATACTTCTTCAAATCAAGTACATTGAGACCAATGTACTCAACAATCTCCCCCTATTTGGAGAAGTCATAACCCCAATACAATGATATACAACAAGATACCATAATAAAAAGATAAAGACATATAGACATCTAGTGCAGTTCAGTAAGTGAATTATAACAAATAAACAGACAAACTTAATAATGATGCAGAGTAGAAAATAAGGCAAATAAATTCAGCGTTAATTAATCAACACATGAAATGTAGAATAAGACATAATTTCCATTAATTGTTTATTTTATTGATACAAGTTTTTTTGTTTCAGAAAAGTTACAGATCAAAATGTTCATACGAAATATAAAACTTAGAAAATCCTAAGGTAGCTCTGGTTCTTTAATAACTATGTCTATCCGTGATTGTATCTTGGCTTTAATTTCAGGCTCCTTGTCCTCAGCAACTACCTTATCTTTGGCTTCTTTAGCTTTGGCTTTTGTTATTGCTTCTTTCTTCAGCCTTTGCCTCTAAAAATTAAGATGTCTTTGGGAAATACTTGCTGGACTCTATGGATTTAGCAGTAAGCTTCACTCTCTTCAAATCTTGCCTGAATTTCTGAATCACATCTTACTGTTTCAAGTATTTAGACCATTCCAGTTCAGAATACTATTTTCCTCTGTTAGTAATATTAGCATTCACAGCTTTCCATGCAATAAGAATGATTGATCTAGAAGTTGGAATCCATTGCTCAAAATCAGGTTTAGTCTCACCCTATTCTCTAAACCTTTTCTTTAATAACTATCCTCAGTTTCTGGAGCAGTAGCAGGCCTGTCCTCTTTCTCTAACATTACATTCTTATTTATGCTTTGAGGAGGACTATACATATGGCGAACATCTTCTTGAACAGACTCAAAAGTGACTGGGGCTGTAGGAGGATTCCATTCAGCAGGAGGTGCTTGAAGTAGAGGTGGTTGTTGACAACCAGATTCACCTGTTTGATCACCCTCATACCATAGGGGAGGAAGCCTAAAGTATCTCTGATATTATTTTCAATCCAGGTAGCTTGTTCAGCACTTGCCTGAATCATGACTCTCTCCCCCTTTATGACTTCTCGCTCAATATGAGCTTTGAGATCATTCTTTTGAAATCTGACCTGCCCATCAACATAATTGATACATGTAGTCACTGTATTCTTAACCCTCAGTAAATTGTATTCCAAAGTTTTGTAGGAATCTTTAATATCCTTAAGGAGAGATTCAGAATGACTTTGGTGTTTGGTATTAATATCTAGGCCAGTAGAATCAATTTTGCTGTCCAAAGTAGTAGTTTGAGTCTTAATTTCTCCCAAGGTAGTTTCATGCATTACTATCAGATTCTCATTCAGTGTATTCTGATTTTCAAGGACACAACCTTGCTTGATAGCCACATCATCTTGTATTTGTATGGCATCTTGTTGTTGCTTTGCCAGGTAAACAACTGCATGAGCCCCTTTCTCAAAGAATGAAGTCATTTCAGTTTTCAAATGATTTACTTCAAATCTTATTGACTTGATCTTTTGGGCTAGCTAAAATTGCAATGCCTTGTTGCTTTCATTCTCATATTTCTCTAATTCTTGCCTATGCTTATCAAGCATTAGCTGTAGTTGCACTAACAAAGAGCAGTGATCTATTGTAAGAGCAGATGGTTGTATAGACTGAAGATATTGCATGTAGCTCTTGCTTTTCTTCTTTATTGCAGAAAATTTTCTTTTCTTCTGTAGATAAGCATCGGCATCCTCAAATTCATAAGAACTAACCTCTTGAACTTGAGGTGCCTCTTTAGATTTCTCAGTAACAGGGGCCAACTCCCCCTCAATCACTGTACCTTCTTGATTATTAGGGATCTTATCCACAGTAATATTTGCAAGCAGATTTTCAGCATCAGGTATCTCAATCTGAGAATCTGCAATGCTCTATTCCTGAATATTTGTATCCTTTGTCATTCGAACTTCTTCTTCAGTCTCTTGTAGAGTTGTTTCTTCAATTACTTGATCAGATATTTCATGAGCAGTAGCTTGTGTCTTTTCTAGGTCTTGTACTACATCTATTATAATTGTTGTTGCTGTATCCATTGGCAATTCTGTGAGGTTCTCCCCCTCAGCTAATTCCTTTTCTGGGATGTTGCCCCCCTGCAATTGTGCACTGGTCTCAGGGAATTGCCTAGGAGACCTACCTTGGGCTTCCTTTAGAAGTTCATCTGAACTGAAGTTCACCTCTTCTTCAGAATCACTAGAAGATACTACTTCCTCTACCACTGATTTCTTACCTTTTATTTCCTTTTTCTACTTAGGTGCAGAAGTTTCCTTAATCAAGACTCTATCCCACCTAGACAGGATTCTTAGGTCCATTCTCCTCATATGATTGATCTTAGTGCCATGTTTCTGATTAATGCAATCTAGAATGACCTTTACCAGAAAAAACTTATTATTCTGCCCATATTGGGCTTCTGAATTCATTCTACAATCTTATCAAACAACATTCTATTCCAGTCAGTATTGATTTTGAAGATAATTCTAGTCATCAGATTAAACATGACATTAGAAATCCTGTCATGTGCTCCAGTCTTGCAGAGGAGGACCTTGCCTACTATTTCTCATAGGAAGTTTCCTTGGGAATTCATTCCCTTCCTGTTGAAAGAATGTCCAATATTAGTGGTTATAGGTAGACCACAACAAAAAAGTGCCTTAGCTGTCTTGGTTGAATCCAGTTCATTATCCTGTGAAATTCTTGGAATTTGAAAGACTTTAGCCAGTCTTTTGGTAGTGACTTTATCCTTTCTCCATTAACAGTGGATCTTATCTTGTCAGACTTAGAGTTTAAGGAGGCATTAGAGAAAAATTCAGATACCTCTCTCTTCCAGATCTTGGTTGGTTCTGAAAGAAGATACTCCAACCCTGCCTCATTCACAAGTACAATCACTTTCCTTATCTCTTCGGTAGCGGTGTCGAATGCATTGCGCACCATTACATATCTCTCGTTGATGTGATTGTCCATCTTTAGTGCCCTTCTTGTTGAAAGATCTTGAGTTTGAAGGGTGTCGACTATGGATTTCTAGGTCTCGACACACAACGATTAGTCTTTCAAGATTACTGGCGAGTGAAGTCGACAAAACCTAACATCTACTATTTATTGCATCCGTCTTTTGAAGGTGAAAAGGCGCGCTGCATTTAGTGATTTTCTCAATATTGGGAAATTTCTGGAGTCAACAAAGAAAACCTAAGCTGTCAAGATGTATCGACATGTGTCGACACAAGGTTTATGGTTCTCGACACAGACCTAAAGGTCTCGACACAAACTTGTAATGTCTTGACACACATCCTTTTTTGATTGTCGACACACATCCGCTAATCAGTGTCGAAATACAGTCACGTGTCTCGACACACCTTTTTTACTAGTGTCGACAGACGCTGTGGTGTCTCGACACACCTGTACTAGTAGTGTCGACACACACCCTGGTGTCTTGACACAATTCTGTGACTTAGACAAATTTTGTGTTCTGACTTATATGTCCTGACTAATTAAAATAAATTTATTTTAAAATATTTGCATTCCTAATTAGTCATCCTTTTATGTGTAATTATTTATTCAATATCCAACATGCATAGTTAAAACTTAAAATAATTGAACTTACTTTCATCTAGGAGTTTTGTAAAGATATCTGTAACTTGTCTTTCAGTTGGAATATGTTGTAAACTAATATTTTCTTTTTCTACATTCTCTCTGATAAAGTTATATATAATTTCTATATGTTTAGTTCTACTATGAGAAACAAGATTATTGGCAATAGAAATTGCACTAGTAGAGTCACAGAACATAATAGATTTACTTAGCTGAATACTGTAGTCTAGTAGTTGATGTTGAATCCACAACAACTGTGCACAGCAACTACCAGCAGATATGTACTCTGATTCTACTGTAGAGATAACAACACTTGTTTGCTTCTTGCTACTCCAACTGATGAGTCTTTTCCCTAGAAACTGGCAAGTTCTAGAAGTGCTTCTTATGTCTTCTTTACACCATGCGAAATCTACATTTGTATACCGAATAAGTTCAAAATCATTATCCCTAGGATACCAAAGCCCAAGGTTCGGTGTGCCCTTATGATATCTCAGATTTCTATTAACAACAGTATAATGAGTCGCTTTGGGGCATGCTTGGTACCTAGCACAGACACTTGTAGAGAACATAATATCTGGCCTACTAGCAGTTAAATACAGGAGTGATCCAATTATGCCTCTATACAAGGTTTCATCAAATGGTTTTCCAGATTCATCCTTGTGTAGTGACACTGTAGAACCTATTGAAGTTCTCATTGTAGAAGAATTCTCCATACCATATCTCTTAATCAACTCCTTAGTGAACTTATATTGAGAGATGGATATTCCATCCTCAAATTGTCTAACTAGGAATCTCAAGTAGAACTTTAGCTCACCCATGCTGCTCATCTCAAACTTTCCTTTTATAAGCCTTGCAAATTTGCAACACAACATCTCATTTGTAGACCCAAACATTATGTCATCTACATAGATCTGGACTAAAATGCTTGAACCTTTGATGTTTCTAATGAATAGTATCTTGTCTATCTTTCCTCTAGAGAACTTGTTCTCTATAAGAAAGGTTGAAAGGTTTTCATACCAGGCTCTAAGTGCCTGTTTTAACCCATACAAAGCCTCATGTAATCCGAAAACATAGTTTTTGTGTTTAGGGTCACCAAAACCTGGTGGCTGCTCTACATAGACTTCTTCCTTCAGTGTACTGTTTAGGAATGCTGACTTTACATCCATTTGGTAGACTTTATATCATTTGAATGCTGCATGGGCTAAAAACAATCTGATGTCTTCTAGCTTAGCTACAGGTGCAAAGGTTTGGTCATAATCTAATCTTTCCTCTTGTCTATAACATTTAGCCACTAATCTAGCTTTATTCTTGACTATAACCCCATACTCATCTAATTTATTTCTATATATCCACTTAGTGGCTATGATATTGTGATAACTAGGTCTAGGAACTAGACACCAGACTTTGCATCTCTCAAATTGATTTAACTCTTCTTGCATAGCCATAATCCAGTTGGGATCTGAATTGTCATCTTCAAACCTTTTAGGTTCTACCTGTGAGAGAAAATTGGAGTATAAAACCTCATTGTGATGTCTACTTCTAGTAGTCACACCTAATCTGGCATCACCTAGTATTAGATCTACAAGATGATCTCTAAGGTGTCAAATAGCTACAGGAAGGTGTCTATTATCACCTAGTACTGCATGAGGATTAGGGTGATTCTCTTCCTTCCCCTAAGTAGATGCAGTATCTTCTAAAAGAACTTCTATACTGTCCCTAATGTCTAACTCTATGTTAGGTGAGTCACTAATATTTAGGTTTTTCCATTCTAGACTTTACACCACCTAGACTAGAATTATTAGAGATATCATTACATAAAACAGATGATTCATCAATACTACATTAATAGATTCTTCAACAACTTGATGTTTCAAGTTGTAGATCTTGTATGCTTTGCTATGAATACTATACCTTATAAAGATTCCTTCATAGGATTTCTCTGAGAACTTTTTTAGATAAGTTTTCCCATTATCCAAGATGTAGCACTTTCTTCCAAAAATTTTAATGTAGGACAGATTTGGTTTTCTGCCTTTCATTAGTTCATAGGGAGTCTTATTGTGATACTTGTTGATCAATGCTCTATTTTGAACATGACATGCTGTGTTTATAGCCTCAGCCCATAAATATTCTAGGAGAAATGTATCACTCAACATTGTTCTAGCTGCCTCAATAAGAGTTCTATTTTTCCTCTCAATAACTCCATTTTCCTGTGGTGTTCTCAGAGAGGAGAACTCCTGAAAGATTCCTAGTTCCTTACAGAAATTTGTCATCCTTTCAGATTGAAATTCTGTACCATGGTCACTTAGTTTGACCACAGTACATCTCATCTCATTCTTAATTTGTTTGACAAAATCAGCAAGGATGCCTAGTGTTTCAGACTTTTTCCTTAAGAAGAACACCCAAGCAAACCTAGAGTGATCATCCACAATTATATAGGTATAAGATTTCCTTCCCAAACTAAGAACTTGCATAGGACTAAATAAATTCATATGAAGTAAGTACAGACACCCCTAAGTGTCTTTGTACTGAATACTCTTAACAGAGACTTTTGTTTGTTTGTATTTTTGACAAGCAGGACATATGCCTTCTTTGGAGCATTTTAGTTGTGGGCTATTTCGAACTAAGTCCAAAGAAAATAGTTTACTCATAGATTTGTAGTTTAAGTGAGCCAGCCTATTGTGCCATTGTACACACAAAGTGTCTTTCTCACTAGCTACAAGACATAGTGGAGATTGTTCATTTATACTAAGGAAATTTAGAAAATAAATGTTCCCACTCCTAGTGCCTGACAAGATGATCTCTTGATCACGTGAATTCCTTATCAGACATTTGTCATTGTGGAACACAATTTCATATCCTATATCACAAAACTGACTTAAGCTTATCAGATTGTGGTTCAATTCTTCCACATAAGCAACTTTAGCGATGGTAACTAGGCTATTAGAAATGTTACCATATCTCTTGGTGAGTCCTTTCTCTGACCCTCCAAAAATGACTTTTGGTCCATTCTTAACTAAAATGTAGTCTCTTAGTAAACTCTTCGATCCAATCATATGCCTGGAACATACACTATCCAAGTACCATATTGGCCTTTTAGTGGTACTTGGCTCCACCTGTAAACAAAATTTAGTTCACCTTAGGCACCCAATAAGTTTTGGGGCTTTGGTTCCTGTTAGGCTTTGTTGTGTGAAACACAGTAGACTTTATAAATAAAGGTGGTTGAAATCTATATGAAGGACCTATTGGACTATACCAACAATCTAGGGCAAAATGCCCAACCTTCCTACAACACCAACACCCAAATATGTTGTATCTTCTCTTTGGTTGCACATTTGAAGTGGTTTTCTTGTGCAACACAGAATTCTCTTCCAATTTCCAAGGTAGAGGTGCATAATTAACACCCTTACCTTTCAGATTTGAGTGAGCTACACTGGGATCAGCCCCAAGAATTCCTTGTCTCTTGGATTGATCACTTTCTATGGTGGTTCCTGGCCTATATTGCCTTATGACATCTGATCATTCCAGCAAGGCTCTTTATGACCTTGCTGGTAGAGCACTCAGACATCATGTGTCCAGGAACACATGATCTCAAGCATCTATTAGAAGGCAGATACTTGATAGGCTGCCTATCTAGACCACTTGGAATTTTATCTTTGTATACCAACTTCTTTTTAAATTTTTTATTCTTACCAAACTGTACACTGAAAGTGAGGGTTAGGTCTACAATACTCTAGAGGGGGGCGGGTGAATAGAGTATATTTAAAATTTGTTAGGTCCCTATAATAGTGCTGTTACAGCTTTTGCTGTAAACTAAAAATGTGCAGTGATTAAGAAACTGGAAAATAGAAAATTATAATCCTAATCACAGCAACACATCAAGATCAAAAAGAAAAAGATAGGCAACCAGACGACACCAGAAATTTATAGTGGTTCCCCAAATCTGGGTAGTCCACTCTTCTACCACCCTTGGTAGGAATCTACTCAGGTTTTTGATCAGGTGCCTGACACCCATGGGTTTTGATCAGCTCCCCAAAAACCAACTCAAGTCTTTTGGTTAGGAGACTTGCAACCAGGAATCACTTTTGAAGGGAGATGACAACCCTTTATACAGGAGGGGGTGAGAGAGTGATTTTGTCTTCTCTTTCTCAATAAACTGAGAAGACTTATGTGGATTGATGTTTAGCAAAAGCTCCCCCTGAATTATTGAATGGTTCAGGAAGATTTGGAAGCTTTGTTGTAGGGTGGTAGGTCTTCAATCAGAGTTCTTGACAAGCAATGTTGCAGGAGCTTCTTGACTGATTTGATATTTGTTGTCCTTGGAAGTCCTGGAGAGAATATTGAAGAAGAAGACTCTTGATATTTTATGATTGTTCTTCTTCTTCTGAATGAAGATCACTGCCCGTCACTGTAAGCTTCAGTATAATTTTCTTGTGTGAAGCTTTTCTGCTGCTGTATGAATTCTTGCAGTCAGTCTATGTGTGTCTCTATTTTTCTGACTATTAGACTGAGTATCGATCTGTGATCACTTAATTCTTGGTGTTCTTTTCTTCTGTCACCTTTCAAAAATTTTTATCCTCTGTAATTAATGCTGATGGCCTGAGAATAATCGGCATTAATGTATTTCCTCAACTGTCCCGTGGAAAATCAGCAAGTAATATTCCTGAGGAAGACTGTAATTAATGCTCTCTCTAACGGATACATTTAGAGAATGTTAGAGCATTAATTTATCAGAAATTATTCGCATTTGAGTGAGAACAGAATGTCGTAAATGGTTAAGTCTAGAATCGTCAAACAGTTGACAGAATTTGTCGAACTGAACTACCAATTCGTCGAGCTGAGATATTGAATTCGTCGACCAGACAGCTTCTGTTCATCGAGCTGAGTTCCAAGTTCGTCAAGCTGATAACAGTACTTGCATGCTTCAGAACCTTTGCCTTTTCTGTCTGAAGTTCGTCGAGCTGACAATTGCATTCATCGACTGGAGTTCAGCAACAATTCTGGACTTAGTCAAGTATTTTGTGTTGACTGATATTCTGTGTGTCGACATGAATCTTCTGGTGTCGACACAGGTGGATGTCGACTAATTAGTCTTGGTGTCGACACAAGTTTTCTGGTGTCGACATAGTTGGTGTCGACACATGCCCTAAGTGTCGACATAAATCTTCTGGTTCTAGAATTCGTCGAGTAGAGTACTGAGTTCGTCGACCTGAGAAGTTGACTTCGTCGACCTGAGAAGTTGTGAACTTGAGGTCCAAGTTCGTCGAGCTCAGAATTTTGTTCGTCGGTCAAAGTCTGAAGTCGGACTTACAATAATCTGGAGTTATCCTCACTTTAGTTTGTTGAAGTATCCCAGTTTTCTTCGACCAGAGAATGAAGATCGTCGAGCTCAGCTCAGTGAAATATCTCAAGATCGTCGAGCTGAGATGTCTTTCGTCGACCTGAGTTTGACGAACGTCGAACTCATTTTACTTAGTCTTGAAATCATCTAAGTCTTGAGTCTCTGGTAGTCTTGTTGATAGCTGGTCCATCTGATGTTGACTCTAAGGACTTGGCCTAGACTCTAGGACACAACTATGACCCTGGCTATACATGTTGGGTCACATCCTATGTTAGTGAACCTTGCCCAAATCAACTAGGGATACAACAATCTCCCCCTATTTGGGTGAGGTCACTAATAGACTCAAAACAATAACACAAGAATAAACAAAGCAATAAAAAAAGTATATCTGGCAGAGATTTACTAACACATACAGCAGATATATATATACATGAGCTTTGTTTTAAACAGACAGATCAGTTTTAAAACTAATGCAGAGAAAAGAAATTAAAGCACTGTAAAGATTATTTCTTCTACTTATCTGTGGGCTTGTCTACTTTTGTCTTTTCTTCTGGCTTTGTAAAGATAATTTCTCTATTTGGATTCAAAGCCTGTGCCTGTGTCATTGTCATGTCAGCTGCCCCAATAATCTTCAGGGATGTAGTTCTGGGGACAATTGCTTTAGCATGTAGCTTCATTTAATCATCAATATTGAACAGTTTATTTGCTTTATCAAATCTTTTGAGTTCTTCCTTCCTGTATTTGGACATAGTGGAATATCCTGATATATCTTGGCCTTTAGCTTTTGCTTTATTAATCAAAGACAGAACAACATGTTCCTGGAACCTGGCCATTTTAGCAATGTTTGCTGTTTCAGGATCCTCAAAAGGAACAGGTGGTGAATATGGTCTTTCAGGACTATTAGCTTTCTGGTCTGCAGAGATGCTTTGTTGTTGCTGCTGATGTTGTTGATGTTAACTTCCTAAAGAGTGATGCCTTTGCTGACTGCTTCTAGAAGGTCTCCCTTGATGTCTCTGATAGGTTTGTATAGGGGCAGATCTCTGAGAGCTAGAGCCAGTGGCACCAGTTGATGGAGGAGGTGGAGGAGGTGGATCTCTTCTGTACTTATGAACTGGTGGAGGAGAGTATTTTATACTTCTTTTCTTCTCCTTTTGCTGATTTTTAGACAGCCACATCCATGCTGGCATTCCTTTGTAAGGAGTAATATTTTGAAGAATGTAGTATGGAGTGTCATTCTTTGAGCTTGGCTTAGCAGCAGCAGGAGGAGGGGCTTTCCTTTTCTTTGACAACAGTTTCTTCTTTTTCTTAGCAGCTTCTTCATCTGAATCTTCATCATCATCATCATCATCTGAATCCTGAGGATTATCATATAAAGCATCTATATCTCTCAAGATGTCCTCAGATACAATAGGTTTTTCAGTTGGAACCTGAACTGAGCTTCCAGTTGCTTTTGTTTCTTCTACAGGAACCTGAACTGAGCTTTCAGCTGCTTTTGTTTCTTCTGCAATGTCAGCCAAGATCAACTCATCTAGATCTGGCATAGGGGAGTCATCCATTACAAAAGATGGTGTAGAGATAGCTTCTGGAGGGGATGGAATGACTGCAGAGGGTGGTGCAGATACTGGAGTTACAAAGCAGTCACATAGTTACTTAGCAACTGTTGGACTGACAGGAGAAGTATAAGGCACAACAGCTAAATGTGGCTTAGTGAATTTTGCTGGAAGAGGATGCATATATACAGTATCAAAAGTTTGCAACAACTCTTCTAAGTTAACTATGGGATTTAGGATAAAATCACCAACAGTCTCATCAATGTCCATATCAGTATCAATAAACTCACTAAAATCTTTATCTATACAGTCTGTATATTCTGATGTGATTACTGGAGTATCTGCTGGTGCTGGAGCTGAAGACTCTGAAGCTGTAGCTGCTGCTTCATCATCAGGCATCTCCCCCTGCCTGGTTTCAATAGGAACTGAGGCCAGGCCCCTGACTGAGGAGGGGGCAGCAGTGAGAGTAGATATTTGGGCAGATAAAGAGCTAATGGTAGTAGCAAGAGGTGTAATGGCCTCTGCTATGAGGGATTTAAGAAGGGGAGTGATGATGGTGATAATAGATGAGATGGTAGAGGGGTCCAATGAGAAAGTGGGAGTTGGTGTTGTAGTTGGTGTGGAAGAGGTGGCAGATATTGATGGAATAGGGGGTGGAACATCAAGTATGTGAAGGTTAGATGTTGATGTGGATGGAAGGGTGGCATCTTGCATCATGTTGTCTGATGGTAGGATGTAAGATGGTATGGAAGATTGATGTGGGGGAAGTGGAGACTGTGGTGGTGTAGAGATATATGTGTCATGAGGGGATTCAGGAGGTGTGGGTGGTTGATTTTCCTGAAGGCATGAAGAGGTAATGTCAGTGATGGTGATTGGTAAAGATGTAGGGACTGGAGATTGTGTTGTTGTTGGAAGGGGTGCTGGAAGAGAAGATGTGGAAGGAATGTTCTCTTCAGCAGGACGGGGAGTGGCTTTGATAGCCCTTGTACCTTCAGAAGCTTTGGTGGAAGAGGGCTTAGTGATGGTCCTCTCCCATCTGCCAAATAAGGCACATGTCAGCCTTTTACTAGCATTTATGAATATGGTCTGGGAGACCAGGGATTCAACAGCCTTTTCCTCTAGGAAGATTCCTAGAATTCTTCCAAAACATACTTCCTTCTTGGTGTTTTTTCTTCTGGATCAGATGAAACAGAAGTTGTGCCCAGTTTATTGGCTTCTTGTTGATGCTTGCACACATAACCAGAAACTGGTGTTTGGTGATATAATCATGTGCAGTGTGTTTTCCAAGTAACACTTAGCCAACCGAGTCTGCTAAAAATTTATAGGGAGCAGACAAGTGTTTCTTCAATAGTTTATTGGGATTGTCTCCAGCATAATCCATGAGGCTCAACATCATATCATACTCCTCTGGTTCAATTTCGAGGTCCTCTTCTCCATTTCTCAATCCAAAAATCTCAGTCAAGATAGCGGGGGTTAAGGAGATAGAGTTGCCGCGATGGTGCCCGTCATGATGTTCTCTTCTATGGACGACAATGTGTATACCCATTTCCTGATTTCCATGCTGTGCAGTTTGATCCTTCTCGTCATCAGGGTTTTTAGTTCCTGTTCTTCAAGAAGTTCCAGGATGTACAAGAAGATTGGATTGGAATGCTGAAACGAATCGAAATCCACGTCAAAACCTGTATTAAACTTAATTCCTGTGAGATTGCTTGCCAGAGCCGCCATTGAAATCACCTGCAAGAAAGACACAGAAACGACGATCAAGTGCTAGGGAATAAAAAGCGCAGGATGGAGGTCGAAGAAAACCTAGATATAAGGTTTTCCAGAATATGAATCAACAAACTCCGTTCCACGAAAATGAAGTGAATTCTTCGAACTGAGGCCGACGAAGTAATTTAGAGTGAAATAATTCGTCGAGCTCATTAAAAGAATTGAAGACGGTTCGTAGAACTTAGGTCGATGAATATCTTCTGAAGCACGTTCGTCGAACTCCGTTCGACGAAACTTATTTCACTCACAGAGAGTTCGTCGATCTCCATTCGACGAGTATCTCTCAAACTTTCCCTGGTTCGTCGAACTCCGTTCGAAGAACTCTGGAAAATTCGTCGAATGCAGACAGAACTTAAACTATGTCTTCTCCATTGATCATTCGCAGTTGATTTAGAAAGAAAGCATGATTTTTCTCATCCAGAGGTTTGGTGAATATATCAGCTTTTTGTAAATCAGTGTAGATATAGACAAGCTTAATATTATTTCTGTCTACACACTCCCTAATGAAATGATGCCTTATGTCAATATGTTTTGTCCTACTATAGTGAACTGGATTTTGTGCTATGGCTATAACACTAGTATTATCACAGAATAAGGTTGAATTATTTAAGTTGAACCCATAATCTAGAAGATGATTCTGTATCCAGAGCATCTGTGAACAATAACTGCCTGCTGCAATATATTCTACTTCAGCAGTTGAAGTTGACACTGATGTTTGCTTTTTACAGAACCATGATATTAATCTCATACCCAGGAACTGGCAAGTTCCTGAAGTACTTTTTCTATCAACCCTGCATCCAGGAAAATCAGCATCAGAGTATCCAGTTAACTTAAATTCTGATTCAGCAGGATACCATAGGCCTAGATTAGGACAACTCATTATATATCTTAAAATCCTTTTTAAGAAAATTAGATGAGATTCTTTAGGGTTCACTTGGAACCTAGCACAAAGGCATGTAGCAAACATAATATCTGGCCTACTTGCTGTGAGGTATAATAGGGACCCAACAATGCCCCTATAAAGTTTCTGATCTACAAGTTTTCTTGGTATATCAGAGTCCACAACAACATTGGTGGCCAAGGGAGTTTTCTTAGCTGAGGCATCAGCCATCCCAAACTTCTTTAGAAGTTCTTTAGCATACTTTGCTTGAGAGATGAAAATGCCATCAGGGAGTATTTCACTTGGAGACCAAGGAAATATGAAAGCTCTCACATGCTACTCATTTCAAATTTAGAATGCATGAGGTCAGAAAACCTCTTGCACAATTTTGAATCTGTAGAGCCAAATATAATGTCATCTACATAGATTTGCACTAACAAGATTTGGTCCTTATGATGTCTAGTGAAAAGGGTTTTATCTACAGTTCCGCTTGTAAATTTATGCTCTAATAAGAAACTTGCTAAGGTCTCATACCAAGCTCTTGGAGCTTGCTTTAGACCATAAAGAGCCTTATTTAATTTAAAAACATAAGAAGGATAAGTTCGAGAAACAAAACCTGGAGGTTGTTCTACATAAACCTCTTCTTGTAACACTCCATTTAAGAAAGCACTTTTCAAATCAATTTGGAAAACTTTGAACCTTTTGAATGCTACATAGGCAAGGAAGATCCTTATAGCTTCCAACCTTACAACAAGTGCAAAGGTCTGATCATAGTCAATTCCTTCCTCTTGCCTATATCCTAGAGTAACAAGCCTAGCCTTGTTCCTCACAATGACTCCTTGGGCATCAAGCTTATTCCTGAAAACCCATTTGGTTCCAATAACTGGGTAGTTTTGAGGTCTTGGAACCAAATCACAAACTCTACATCTCTCAAATTAGTTTAGTTCCTCTTGCATTACAAGGATCCAATGGGGATCTTGCTCAGCATCATGAATGGTTAGAGGTTCAACCTGAGAGAGAAAACATGCATGCATCAAGTCTTGGTTGAGTTGATGCATTGTCTGTACACCTGCTGATATGTCTCCAATTACTTGAGATCTGGGGTGATCCCTAAGTGTGACAAAATCAGTGGGTGAAGTTGGTTGTGCAACAGAATTTTGAATAAATTCCTCTTGTGGAATTATATTTGCTGTTGGTTGAGGCTCATGTTCTTTTGCTTCATCTTCTTCACCATCTTCAATGACTTGTGGAGAGGGATGAGTGGGAACCTCTTGGGTGAGGTTTAGTCCATCCAATGTCTCACCCAAATGGGGTACCTCCAAGTTGCTACTGGTAGAAACTTCTTTCTCCTTGCAGTACATGTTAGTTTCATCAAAAGAAACAAGAATTGACTCTTCTACTTTTAATGTTGATTTATTAAATACCCTATAAGACTTGCTTACTTGGAGTATCCTAAAAAAACTCCCACTTCAGCCTTAGCTTCAAACTTTCTAATATATTTATTGTTGTTATTATGTATATAACATGGACAACCAAAAACTTCAAAATAGTTTATTTTAGGTTTCTTCCCTTTGAGCAATTCATAGGGAGTCTTGTTCTTTAGTTTGTGAATTAAACTCCTATTCAGGACATAGTTTGCAGTGCTTACAGCCTCTGCCCAAAAGGTTAGTGGCATGTATGCATCAGCAAGCAATGTACATGCATCTTCAATGAGTGTCCTATTTTTCCTTTCAGCTACCCCATTTTGTTGGGGAGTTCTAGGAACTGAGAAGCAATGCCTGATACCTTCCTTCTCACAGAACTCATGCATAAGAAGAGACTCAAACTCTGTGTCATGATCACTTATGATCAATGTAACATGAGTAGAGAACTCAATCTGTATGGTTCTGAGAAAATCTGTAAGAACCTTGAATGTATCTGACTTTATTCTCAGAAAGAATACACAACTGAACCTGGAGAAGTCATCCACTATAACTAAAGTGTAAGATTTCCCTCCTAGGCTTTGTACAGCAATGGGTCCAAAAAGATCCAAGGGCAGCAAGTACAAGATCCTAGGTGAATCACTCTTATTAATTGATTTGAAACTAGTTTTAGTTTGCTTGCCTAGTTGACAAGCCCTGCAGAGACCTTCCTTCTTGTAGGGAGCAGAAGGTAGACCTCTAACAAGGTTATGCTTAGATAACCTAGTAAGGTTTTTCAGGTTTACATGTCATAGTCTTTTGTGACATAAGTCATTCTGATTACTAGTTAGATTTAGTAAACAGATATCAGTTGTGCCAGAAAGAAAGTTTACTAAATAAATGTTTCCTTGTTTACTCCCAGTTAAAACAGTTTGGTTATTTTTATCAATGATAGAGCAAGTAGAAAGGTTAAAATATACCTGATAACCATCATCACATAATTGACTTATGGAGATGAGGTTATGCTTCAGTCCACTTACATATGTCACCTTTCTGAATGTGACAGCTCCTATTCTTACTTCTCTCACTCCTTCTGACTATCCACATTTTGAGTCACCAAAAATAACTTTTGACCCCAGCTTGGACTTATAGTTGAGTAGGATCTCCTTGCTGCCAGTCATATGCTTGGAGTAGCCACAGTCCAGGTAGCAAGTTTGATTTTCCCTTGGACAATTTCTCACCTGCAATACAAACGGTTAATGATTTTTGACCGAGGTTACCTTGGTCCCTTTGTATGGCTGATAAGAAAAACTAGAAATAACAGAAAATTCTGGCTGGGATTTATATCCTAGGGGGTGATATCTCCTAGGTGGAATTGTCCAGTCAGCCAATGGATTAAATTATTTACTAGAAGTATTTAAGTTTCTGTTGGAATTATAGTTCTGGTAAAATCTTCCTGGGTTCGACGAATTTATGTAAGTTCGTCGACCAGAGTTCGACGAATTGGGTTGAGATCGTCGATCTCTGCCTAGATAATGAACATGTTCATTCTCTGTGCCCCACGTTCGTCGAGCACTGCTCGATGAACCATACAAAGTTCGTCGATCACAGTTAGATGAATAATGATAACTATAGTTACCATTCAGAGTTCGTCGATCGGGGTTCGACGAACTGGCCCCTTTTCGTTGATCTGAGGTCGACGAAAATTATTGAACTTTGTTTTTATTGGGTGTTTTCTATTTTTCAATTTTGTCCTTAGTTTGAATTTGTTCAAGAATTTTATTTACCTTATATACTTGCTCAGTATTCTTCTTTCCTTTCTCAGAAATAAAATTTATGGGTTGTAACAGGTAGTTTATCTGAATAATCAGTGGTTCACTAGATGATGCACCTAATCCTAACTTACTTCCATTAAATATAGCATTAGATATGTTAGTGATTACTGCTAGTTGTTTGCTTCTTCCATTTAGTGATTCTTCTAGCTGTTTTGCTTTACTTAATTCATCTTTCAGAAGAGTGATTTGTTCACTAAACATGTCTATTTCATTTTTTAATTTAGTATTTTCTAAAACTAAGCTATCATAGTTAACTTGTTTATCTCTGAGAAGTTTGAATTCCTTCTAAGAGTTAATTAAATCTAAATACATGATTTTAAAATCTGATTTAAAAGATTCTGAATTATAATTAAACCATCATAATACCTGATCAGCTTCTGATTCAGAAGCTTCCTCATTGTTTGAATCTCATTCTTCTGAGTTGCTTCTTGAGGCATCAATTGTCATGAGGCAAACCTCCTTTGCTCTCTCTTCTTCCTCATCTTCACTGGAGCTTGTGGATGTTGACTCTTCTTCAGTCTCACTCCAGGACTAAGCCACAAATCCCTTCTCCTTCCTCTTGTGTTTGCTGGAGGAGGGTTTGCTGGTGTACTGTCTCCTGGAATCCTTTTCCTTTTATCTTCTCTTCTCTTTCTTCTGGTTATCTGGGAACTCAGAGAGAAAGTGCCCAGGCTTCCTGCATCCATAGCACACCACTTCCTTTGTTGGTTTCTTATCATACTTTGGCCTGTCATCTTTTCTTGATGAATTTCTTCTGGAGTCCTTTCTAGTCATCTTGAAAAATCTCTTAGCCAAGAGACTTATAAGTCCTTCATTTGATGTTGAAGATTTTGATTCTTTTGAGGCTTTGAAGGCTATGCTCTGTTCTTTTCTAGTTGCTGGAGGTGTTCTTTGTTCAGCAGCCTCCCATGTCTTTACTAACTGCTCATAAGACTTTATTTTACCTAATAAAGATTCAGTTGAAATCTCATTTAGGCATCTGGCCTCCTTGATGGGCCAAAATTCTTGTGTCCCATGATATTGGAAAGCACATTAGAATTTTGTCATTCACTTCAGTGAGAGTGATGACCTTGTCCAGAGTTTTTAGCTTATTAATAATTGAACTTAATATGTTATACATCTCTAACACTGTCTCAGCTTCCTGTTTCTTGAAATTCTCATATTGGGATATGAGATTTGATCTCCTATCCTTCCTTTCATCAGCTGATCCATCAACCATTTGGTTTAAGGAATCCCAAATGACTTTTGCTGATGTGCACTCAGCAACCTTCTGGAAAATGTCATCAGACATTGTTTGTGTCAGGATGTTCATGGCCTTTGCATCAGCCATCTTGGCTTTCCTGTAAGCATCATTATAATCTGGAGGAGGTACTGCAGTCATATTTGTAGAAGTTCTTGGAGGAGCTGTAGGTGGTTGAGGTACTCCTGTTAAGATATAACCAAAAATATCTTCATCAATAGAATTCATATATAGCATGATTCTTGCCTTCCAGATTACAAACTTTTGCAAGTTACAAACTGGAGGTCTGGTGCTTGCATAATCTTTATTCTGTGCCATGGCTGTGTTCCTAAGTTAAATGTGAAGAAAGTGATGTGTAGATCTAACATAGGATCTTTCGTTCAAGGGTTAACTTGTCCAACCAAAGGAACCTTCCTCTGATACCAATTGAAAGTGAGGGTTAGGTCTACAATACTCTAGAGGTGGGGGGGGTGAATAGAGTATATTTAAAATTTGTTAGGTCCCTATAATAGTGCTGTTACAGCTTTTGCTGTAAACTAAAAATGTGCAGTAATTAAGAAACTGGAAAATAGAAAATTATAATCCTAATCACAGCAACACATCAAGATCAAAAAGAAAAAGATAGGCAACCAGACGACACAAGAAATTTATAGTGGTTCCCCAAATCTGGGTAGCCCACTCTTCTACCACCCTTGGTAGGAATCCACTCAGGTTTTTGATCAGGTGCCTGACACCAATGGGTTTTGATCAGGTCCCCAAAAACCAACTCAAGTCTTTTAGTTAGGAGACTTGCAACCAGGAATCACTTTTGAAGGGAGATGACAACCCTTTATACAGGAGGGGGTGAGAGAGTGATTTTGTCTTCTCTTTCTCAATAAACTGAGAAGACTTATGTGGATTGATGTTTAGCAAAAGCTCCCCCTGAATTATTGAATGTTTCAGGAAGATTTGGAAGCTTTATTGTAGGGTGATAGGTCTTCAATCAGAGTTTTTGACAAGCAGTGATGCAGGAGCTTCTTGACTGATTTGATATATGTTGTCCTTGGAAGTCCTGGAGAGAATATTGAAGAAGAAGACTCTTGATATTTTATGATTGTTCTTCTTCTTCTGAATGAAGATCACTGCCTGTCACTGTAATTTTCAGTATAATTTTCTTGTGTGAATCTTTTTTGCTGCTATATGAATTCTTACAGTCAGTCTATATGTGTCTCTATTTTTCTGACGGTTAGACTGAGTATCGATCTATGGTCACTTGATTCTTGGTGTTCTTTTCTTCTGTCACCTTTCAAAAATTTGAATCCTCTGTAATTAATGCTGACGGCCTGAGAATAATCGGCATTAATGTATTTCCCCAACTGTCCCGTGGAAAATCAACAAGTAATATTCCTGAGGAAGACTGTAATTAATGCTCCCTCTAACGGATACATTCAAAGAATGTTAGAGCATTAATTTTTCAGGAATTATTCGCATTTGAGTGAGGACAGAATGCCGGAAATGGCCAAGTTTGGAATCGTCAAACAGTTGGCAGAATTCGTCGAACTAAATTACCAATTCGTCGAGCTGAGATATTGAATTCGTCGACCAGACAGCTTCTATTCGTCAAGCTGAGTTCCAAGTTCGTCAAGCTGATAACAGTACTTGCATGCTTCAGAACCTTTGCCTTTTCTGTCTGAAGTTTGTCGAGCTGACAATTGCATTCGTCGACTGGAGTTCAGCAACAATTCTGGACTTAGTCAAGTATTTTGTGTTGACTGATATTTTGTGTGTCGAGATGAATCTTCTGGTGTCGACACAGGTGGGTGTCGACTGATTAGTCTTGGTGTCGACATAAGTTTTCTGGTGTCGACATAGTTGGTGTCGACACATGCCCTAAGTGTCGACACAAATCTTCTGGTTCGAGAATTCGTCGAGTAGAGTACTGAGTTCGTCGACCTGAGAAGTTGACTTCGTCGACCTGAGAAGTTGTGAACTTGAGGTCCAAGTTCGTTGAGCTCAGAATCTTGTTCATCGACCAAAGTCTGAAGTTGGACTTAGAATAATCTGGAGTTATCCTGACTTTAGTTTGTTGAAGTATCCCAGTTTTCGTCGACCAGAGAATGAAGATCGTCAAGCTCAGCTAAAATAAATATCTCAAGATTGTCGAGCTGAGAACGTCTTTCATCGAAATGAGTTCGACGAACGTCGAACTCATTTTACTTAGTCTTGAAATCTTCTAAGTGTTGAGTCTCTGATAGTCTTGTTGATAGCTGGTCCATCTGATGTTGACTCTAAGGACTTGGCCTAGACTCTAGGACACAACTATGACCCTGGTTATATATGTTGGGTCACATCCTAAGTTAGTGAACCTAGCCCAAATCAACTAGGGATCCAACATACACCACTTCTAAATGGTGCAGAGAAGGTATATATGATAGGTAGCACTGACTAAGGCTTTGAGAACTGAGTCAGGAGCTACCTTTCCTGAGCAAGCTTTGCTTCCAGGTCTTTGACAATCTTGACCTATTAAATAATCATCTCTGCCTGGCTATCTATCTTGTTGGTTAATTCAATTAGTTTCAGTTTTTGTAAATCCAACTTTATGTTGGCACTTATCAACTGAGAAGATACTCCTCTCAAGGAATCTAACTCTTTGTCCTGATACTTAGCAATCTGTTTTCTTACAATTAAGGCCTTTAGTACCTTCCCACATATATTGAAAAGGGAGTTAAAATCTGCTTCAATGTCTGAATCATGTTTTTTATTATGTGAACAAGATTCATTTTCTGATGAATAAATAGAATCTGAGGAAAAACTATTAGAGATTGATTTTATCTTAGCAGGATCTGAACAATCCTGATCTTCTTCTCCTGGTTGAGTTTCCTCAATGACCATCAGGCCCATAAGAGCCTCCTCTTCTTCTGATTCAGATGAATCAGACTCACTGTCAGACAGTGTTAACTGTCTTTTTGATAATAGGCTTTTGTCAGCCTTCTTGTGTTGTCCATCCTTCATGTACTCAGAATCTTTCTCCTTCCTTTTTGTTGGGCAATCAACTATGACATGCCCTTTTCTATTGCAACAATAGCACATTATATTAGTTTTAATATATTTATTCTGAGAGGAGTCATACCTGTCCGCAGAATACTTCTTCCTGAGTTTCTCTGGATGATTGATCTTTTTGTGAGAAGAGACTCCTACTGAACCCTTCCATCTTCCTTGTATTCTTCTCCTTAACATCTTCTTGAACTATCTTGAGAAGAGTGACAGTTCCTCCTCAGTTATTTCTCCTTCTGTTAAGGTTGATTCTGAGCACTCTGAGGCAGTTTCCAGTTTTTCTGTGAGTATTGACTTCTCTCTGACTTTTCTAGATGACTCAGCCTTTAGAGCTAAGGTATTTTCTCTATTGAGTGCTCTGGCTAATTCTCCTTCAGACTTTCTGATATTAAGTTGTAACTCATGAGACAACTGTTTTCCAAATAGCGTTTGGGGGTCTATGTTGGCTAAGTTTCTCATTTCTCTTATGACATAGATCTTGATGTCCATTCCTTATTCAGGGACCTCAAGAACTTATCATTAAGTTCATAATTATTAAAACTTCTGCAATAAGTCCTCAGGTTGTTAACATTTCTGAAGAATTTCTCAAAACACTCAGCAACATAATTCTTTTTATCTTGTCTGAAGACTTCATACTGTTGATTTAGCAGAGATTTTCTATCATCTCTGAATTCTTGAGTACCTTTCATATAAACTATCAAAAACTCCCACATTTCTTTTGTTATTCTGCAATGAATCAGATTCTGAAAAGTTGAATCATCAATTGCACTGACAATAATATTCTGAGCCCTTTTATACTTTGAGGCCAGTATGATTTCATTCTTATCCATTTCCATGTAAGTCGTTGGTCTCTTGATGTTTGTATCAAGAACTGACACTTTCATGGGTATGAATGATCCTTCAACCACAGTAATGTATATTCTTGGATCTACTGCCTCCATGAATAATCTGACTCTTTCTTTCCAAATTCTAAAGTTTTCATTGGAGCAGACAGGAACTTAATGGAATTATTTTCCCTGTAGGCCATGATATTTCTTTCTTTGCAATCCTTTTGGATTCTCACTAGGCTGTTATGCCTTTTTCAGTGAACCTCCCTCTGATACCAATTGTAAATATTAACTTTAGGATTCAAAATGACCTAGAGGGGGTTGAATAGGTCCAATTTAAATATGGTCCCAATTTTTTAATCAGAGTACTAATTTAATTGAAATGATAACTAAGATCTGATAATCAATAGAAAGTAAATAGCAACCAACAGTATTAACATAGCACATCAGCACACAAAGCACAATACACACAGATTTATAGTGGTTCCCTAATTTATGGGTACATCCACATTCCCCCTTCGCCTATCTAGCAATGAACTAGATTCGGCCAAACTCATCCTCTTTCCATTACTTAGATCTTTAGATCTTATACCTCAGAGTCCACCCGGCTCCTACTACTCAGACTTCACAAGTCTTACCACTAAGATCACCAAGATCCTATACTTCAAGTTCTTCCAAAGAATTCTACCTCAGAATGAATCCTCACTCCTACTTCTCAAGCAACAAATGCCCTACAACTCAAAGAATTTTCAACTTCTCCTACCTCAGGAAATCCTAGCCCTACCTCAGCCTTTATAACACAGGCTTACAACAACAATAGAATAAATCTCCTCCACACAGATCTACAGATATATCTTACAAATTGAACCTAATAGAGAAATGAAAACAGAAAATGTCACCCAGAATGAGATTTGAGTAACTGCTTCTTGATCTGATCTTAATGATTGTGCTTTCTTTGATTCTGACAAGACAGATATGATCAAACCCTTCTTAGCTTTTTAAAGCTTCTTGAAGTAGAAATTAGGGTTGATCTAGGCTAGAGAGATATTGTAGATGATTTTTGATCAGACCTATCTCCACCACCTTAATTGTAGCTAGAGCTTCAAAGTTATGTTGTTTCTTCTTTAATTATAGTTTTTCCCTTTTTTTTCTCTCTCTGTGTATATTTTTTTCTTCTGAAGACTGCATCCCTTTAAATAGGCTCTAACAGGAGTAACCTTCTGATTCGGTTAATAACTGATAGTTCTGACAGCTGTCAGTACCTCAATCTTGATATCTGTACTTAGGAAATAAGTCTACTGAAGTGTTGAGACTTGGCGGTGAAATGTGTTGACACAAACAGATGATGATCAAGAGCCCCAGTTCACTGGGAAGGTAAACTCTCATACCCCACTTTCAGATTTTGAAGTCTCTGAACATGATTGTGAGGATAGCTCCTCTGACGATGAGTCAGAACTAATGGCCCAGTACAAGGAGTTAATCATGACTTACGATAAATGTCGTCGAGTCGTGAAGACTCAGGCTAAAGAGATCAAATCTCTGAAAGCCGAAGAGAGCATCTTGAGAGAGAAAGTCGCAAAGACTGAATCCCTCAAAGAAAACTTCCATAATGCTATTGAAGAATATAATAAGGCTCTTGAGCACCTTGACCTCAAAGAGAAAATCATCACGGAATTGGAAGCCCAACTTGCAGCTGAAAAGAAACTAGTTGAAAGTTTCTCGAAGCCCAAGACGATTCTTCCATTTGTTACTGAATTCTCAGCCAAGGCCAAGGGTGCCGGATTAGGCCATGAAGAAGCTCCTAGTAAATACTCTAGGAGAAATAAGGCTCAACGGAAGAATAAGGCCGCCAAAAAGGCCTTAGCCAAAGAGAAGGGGAAAGCCCCTCAAGATCAGACCACGTTCAAGAAGGTTATATTCCCTTCAAATGAGTTTGATTTTGACTCTTCTTACAGGCACTTTGCTAGGCCTACCTATGTAGAGCCAAATTCCCACTATCAAGGGTGGACTCGCCCCAGAAACTTTGGCGAAAGTGTCTTTAAGGCACCTTATAAAGAAGTTATTCTTCAGAGCTATGACCCTTTCAATCATGGACATAACTTCAAGAAGGCACCAAAGCCAAAGCCCGTTGTGGAAAGGCCTCCTAAGGAGAAGAAGACATGTGATTGTCATTATCACGAAGCTTCTACCTCCAAGAATGCTGACCCTGCTAGACCAAAACTCCAAAAGTTCAAGCTGGAGATCATGAGGCAAAGGTACAATAGATTTGACTATTGGTGATGTGGCAAGGTTGGTCACTTCGCCACTGATTGCTGGTTCAATCCCAAAAACGCTGCAACTCCTCATGTCAGCAATATGAGAAAGACCGCTCACAATGCTAACACTCGTAGGGGGAGTACTCTAACCCGAGACCAAGGACCGAAACATGTTTGGGTTCCTAAGGCAAATTGATTATGATTGCAGGTATTTCCAAAGGCCATCAAAATGCTAATCTGGTATTTGGACAGCGGATGCTCTCGGCATATGACCGGGACTAGAAGCCTTATTCAGAACTTTACACTAGTTGTGAACGGACCAAAGGTCATCTTTGGAGGTTCAGACCGTGGAATTACAAGAGGCTATGGTATGATTACTAACGACAATCTATCCTTCTCGGATGTGGCTTATGTCGAAGGATTGGAACACAATCTCATAAGCATAAGCCAACTCTGCGATAAAGGATACATAGTTGAATTCCATGCTGATAAGTGCTTGATAAAATTCGTTGACAATATGGAAACGATTCTATCCGGCACTCGAAGTAGGAATATTTTCTGTTTAAATTTCATTTGTATAGATTCCTCTACACTAGTGTGCTTTTTAGCAAAAGATTGTGCGTCTCTTGGTGACCAATGGCACAAGAGACTAGCACATATTAATTTCAAAACTATAAACAAATTATTTTCAATGAACTTAGTTCATTATGCCCCAAATGTCAAGTACGTCAAAGATAGACCTTGTCATGCATGTGTAAAAGGCAAGCAAACAAGGGCTACCTTTAAAAGCATTATTGTCAAAGATTCTAATAGATATCTTCATCTATTGCACATGGACTTGTTTGGTCCACTGCAAATTAGAAGTTTGGGAGGTAAGGATTATACGCTGGTAATTGTTGATGATTACTCACGCTTTGCGTCGGTGTTCTTTCTGAAACACAAGTCAGATACCTTCGACATCTTTACTAATTTTGTCAGGCAAATCCAGAATGAGTACAACTGCTCCATAGTCAAAATCAGAAGCGACAATGGAACAGAGTTCAAGTCTGGGGCCATGACAGAATTTTGTGAAAGCTTAGGTATCTTTCATTAGTTTTCCTCTCCTCTCACTCCTCAACAAAACGGAGTGGCCGAGAGAAGGAATAGAATGCTCATAGAGGCCTGTAGGACCATGTTGAGTGATGCTTCACTTCCGGAATATTTCTGGGCTGAAGCCGTCAACACTGCATGCCACGCGCAAAATCGAGCCCTAATAAACAAAAACCACGATAAGACACCTTACGAACTTCTGAAAGGCAGGGAGCCAACCATCTCATACTTTAAAATCTTTGGCTGTAAATGCTTCGTACTTAACAATGGTAAGTATCATACCACCAAGTTCAGCGAAAAGAGTTTTGAAGGTATTTTTGTAGGTTATAGTAGCCATAGTAAGACATATAGAATATTTAATAGAAAAACCCTGGTGGTAGAAGAATCGATAAATGTTGTATTTGATGAGACGAGCTTGCTGCAAAGCAATCCGTCTAGTGTGCTCATTGACGATGAGGGTGCAAAGCTAGATGAAATCAACCTAAAAGAGCCCAAAGAGGAAAAAGACAAAAAATTTTTCAAGATCACCACTCCAAACACTATTGGGGAGGTAGATGATCAAAATAAAGAGATCGTCCAAGTTAAAGAAGTCACTCTGGTGATTGAAGATAATGCAGATGCAAGAAATTTAGAGCTCAGACATCTAAAGGATCACCCCATGGACCAGATCATAGGAGATCCTCGGGACGGTGTCAGAACTCGAAGAGGTACAACTAATGAGAATTTATACTTAAGTTTTCTCTCACAGGTTGAACCGAAGAAGTTTGAGGAAGCAAACTCGGACGCATCGTGGATACTGGCTATGGAAGAAGAACTAAATCAGTTCAAGCGCTGCAATGTATGGAAACTTGTTCCAAGACCCAAAGGAAAGAATGTCATTGGAACAAAATGGGTCTATAGGAACAAGATTGACGAAGACGGAACGATCATAAAGAATAAGGCCAGACTTGTCGCTAAAGGCTATCGTCAAGAAGAAGGAATCGACTTCAACCAGACATATGCTCCAGTGGCAAGGCTGGAGGCTATAAGGTTGTTCCTAGCATATGCTGCATTCAATGGCTTCACTGTCTATCAGATGGACGTGAAGTCTGCCTTCCTAAATGGTAACATAAAGGAGGAAGTGTATGTGAAACAACCTCCAGGTTTCGTTGATCCTAACTTTTCTGATTATGTCTATTTCCTGCACAAGACCCTATATAATCTGAAACAAGCTCCTAGAGCTTGGTATGAGACGCTGTCTAGCTTTCTACTTGACAACAAGTTCACAAGGTGAAAGATAGACAAGACATTATTTCTTAGGGAAATAAAAGGCAAGATTTTGCTAGTGCAAATCTATGTCGACGACATTATTTTTGGCTCTACAGACGACAACCTCTGCAAAAAGTTCTCAAAACTTATGCAAGGGAAGTTTGAAATGAGCAGTATGGGCAAGCTGAAGTATTTCTTAGGGCTTCAGGTGAAACAATCTAAAGATGGAATTTTCATCTCGCAGACCAAGTTCACCAAAGAGCTGATTAAGAAATTTAGAATGGAGAACACAACCTCTATGAGGACTCCAATGGGCTCAACTATGTCTCTGGACAAGGATGAAAAAGGGAAACCTTTTGATGAAACCTAGTACAGAAGCATAATTGGATCCTTGCTCTACCTTACTGCCAGTAGACCCGACATAATGTTTTCAACATGTGTCTGTGCTAGATTTCAGGTGAACTCTAAGGAATCTCACTACGCTGCTGCAAAGCGGATTTTGAGATACCTTAAAGGTACACCAAATCTTGGCTTATGGTACCCAAGAAGTAATGACAGCAAACTAATTGGTTTTTTAGATGCAGATTTTGCAGGAAGCAAAGATGACAGGAAAAATACATCCGGGACTTGCCAATTCTTTGGAAGAAGGCCAATCTCCTGGAGTAGTAAGAAGCAGAAATGTGTCGCAATCTCAAAGGCCGAGTCAGAGTACATCTCTGCAGGTAGTTGTTGTGTACAGTTACTCTGGATAAAGAATCAAATTGAGGATTACAACATGAAGTTCAAGAATGTCCCATTGTTTTGCGACTCTTCCAGCGTAATTGCAATAGCCAACAATCCAGTCTCGCACAGCCGGACAAAGCATATTGAGCTAAGGTATCATTTCATCCGGGAGCATGTAGAGCATGGGGACATAGATCTCCAATATGTCTCCACAGACAGGCAAGTTGCAGATATTTTCACAAAGCCGCTGGACGAGACAAAGTTCTCATTCTTCAAAACGGAACTTGGGATGCTCAACAAAGAAGATTAGCGAAGTTTGGATTTCAAGAAAGCAAAGTAAATTAAAGGGTTAGTCAAAATTTGGCATTTCAAAAAATGTTTTTCTCTTTCTGACTCGAGATAGACTTGACCTACTCGAGTAATCAAAGGACCTACTCTAGTACATCTTCTATCTCTCGTGTATGTACATTTGATTTTCAAATTTTCTTATGCCGCCTTTTCAATGGTTTAAGTTATTTCCTTTTAGATTAACTAGACCTAAACCTAGGGTTTATAAATACGAATTTCCGAAAATCTCTCTACACGAAATCATTTCACTCTCTCGTATACCCGGCTGCCGTTTCGTCTCCCTTCAAGAAGTTGCAGAGCCGCATCATCTTCCTCTCTTCCCGTCAAGCAAGAATGATGGTTGCCTCCTCCAAGATCGGCGTGGGATCAGAACTAGTTGCCACAGGGATTGCAGAACTTTCGGATGATTTCCACAATTTGTTGATTCTACTAGACACCGCAGGGCTATCTTTCATCCTGCAAGAACCGTGTCAAATCCTTTTCCCTGAAGTAGCAGAATTCTTCAAGAACCTCAAGGTCAAACAGAATGGACAAATTCTAAAATCCAAAGTGAATGGTATGACAATAAAACTCACCAAGACTATCGTCTCTCAACTTCTCAGATTAGCTATAGTGGACGAAGTAGACGACCTAGATGCAGATGATTCTGACAGAACATGCCTATTCTGTGATATTCTGGCTGAAACTCAGTACATCAAACATTCAGACATGAATGCGAGGGAAAATTTCTTGTTGATGTTATCGGGAAAATCTTGCTCTGCAAGACTAATTCTATCTGAGATATTCCTCTATACTTCTTTGATATTATGCAGGCAATAGTCTGCCGCAAACAGTTCCAATTTGGGATGCTGATTCTTGACAAAATCAAGGACAGTATCAAGGCCCCCAATTTTGCCAGGATCATCTCTCTCCTCCTCCATGAGTTAAGTCCTCAGCTGTTCAACATCTCCATAGGGACCCCTCTTCACCACATGAAGAAGGTCTCAATTCAGTCCATTCAAAGATGGGAGTTAAAACTGAATAATGTTGCCCAAGCCGCTAAGGTTCCGGAAGTTCTAGCATTAGAGGACAGGACTCCTTCTCCCTCTCCTCATTCTGTGGCCAGCTCCTCTTGTGCACTAAGTGATGGGGAGCCTGCTCCTTCTCCCAGATTACCTTCATCTCAACAAGAATTCACCTCTTCTCTTGCTCCAGCTACCTCTCCCCTACCTAAAACTCCAGCGACCCCACCATCAGATCAGTAACCTCAAGAAGATATGCTCTCCTCTAAGGCTGCAGTTAATGACATGATAGCTGAGCTGACCTCAGAAGCACTTCCCTTTCAACCATCAGCACAATCTCCAGTACCATCTCCTCTACAATCTCCTGTTGCTCCTCAAGAACAGGTAGAAACAATTCTCCTCTCTGAACACTCTCCAGAACCTGCTGAGGCCCCACTCAGGAATCTGAATTTCTCCATCCCCACTGTACTTGATGAAGGGGCTGGTCTGATTCCTACCTCCAGAGCCCAAAACTCAGTCCTCATTGCAGAGATATACCTCTAGATTGCTCCTCCTCTTCCGACCCCATCTACTACTCCTTCAACTACTGCTACTGCTACTGCCTCACCAAATTTGCTATCTCAGATATCCATCCTGCTGCAAGACCAAAAGAATTACTTTGACACTTCTCTAGCTGCTTTCACTGCCAATATCACTGCTTTGGAAGCTGAAATAAGCAGGGGATTTGCAGAGATCCAAAATAATACAGATCAGCTGTGAAGCCTCTTTCAGATTGGTGGTAAAGCATTAGATCACACTATCACAAGTATTGGTCAGGTAATGGACCAAAGTGTGACTCTTGCCAACAATCAAATGGAACTGGACAAAATGGCTGAGGCAACTAAGATGAAGATATGTGAGGAAGTTGGTTTATTCAAATAAACTGCCATAGAGAAATTATCTGTTGAAATCAGAAAGGGGGAGGAATTAGTCAAAGGACATCTAGAAAAATCTGCTGCTTTGAAGAAGGATATTTTGGAAGCTCATGTGCAAAAGATTCATGCTGATGTGCTAGCTCAGATCCAGAGTGTCAAGTTCCATACTTATGATACTGCTGTCTGGATGCATAATCAAATCCTACCTGAATTTGCTGCAGATCCAAATATCATTCCCCATCACTTAAATCCTCTAGCTGCTGCAGCCTATGCTCAAACTGCACCTTCACCAACCTTCTCTCCCAGGCCTGGAGATAACGTGGCTCCTCCAGAATCCTATACTCAAAGCTGGGAAGAAGATCCTGCTGATATTTTCCTTCATGCTCCTCCAGAGATCCAAACCTCCAAAAAGAAGAGAAATTATGGTGAAGCTCCTTCTACTAGTAGATCAATTCCTGTTCCTGCTGCTGTAAAACGATCTGCTGCTGTTTATGCTGAAGTCTGGTCTCCCACTTCCAAATCCTTGATTCTGGATACTCTAAAACTGGTAATGGATTTTGATGAGAACTGGAACCTGCACTATAGCTCCCAGGAATGGGAATTATATGAGAAATCCATTACCAAGAGAAGAATTTATGATAGAGAGTATGGAAGGAATAATCCTGCTGCTCCTCCTAGGACTCCCAGATATTATCCTAAGCCATTCAACTACCAAAGGAGACAACAAGAAAAGTTGGACAAGCAACAGAACCTAGGCTGAATTTCAAGGACTTTTGAGAGTGTGAAATGAATGACTGTAGAATTGATAATTTTGGATATTCTTATTCATATAATTCTAAGTTTTTGCTCTCATTATCTTGTTCATAGGTTCTTGCTTACTTGCACACATTTTTCTACTTAGCACTTTTTATGTCTATAATTCACCTTAGTGTAAAGGGTTCTGACTTCAAAAAATAGGGGGAGATTGTTGGGAACTATGTCCACATTAACCCAGATTTGATGAAGTCATCCTGGAACTAAGATGAATTAGTTTGTATTTGATGCTTTGCTTGAGTTATGTGGTTGCAAGATTCCAATGAGAAGTGTAGAACAATGTAAGTCTACAATGGGTCACCAAACACAGGACCATATAATGTAATCCCTCATTGTATGACCCAAGGTGTTGACTCATGTGTAGCCTCTCTAGTGGGATACACTTCATATTCAAGCACTTGGATTATGTGAATAGAGTTGGATGCTGATTTCACAAAAGAAGAAAGAATTTCCACCTTGAAAATTTTTCTAAGTATTCTACTCGTGTAGTTCATTAACTACTCGAGTAGATTACTTGCTTTTTACTCGAGTCAGAATTCTTATACTCGAGTAGATCATTCTTCTTACTCGAGTAGTACAGATTTCACTCTCCAAGTTTTTCTAAGTAAACCACTCGAGTAAGTATATATATATATACTTGAGTAGTTATAGTTTCTGACTCGTGTAACCGTTTTCTTCACAAGAGTAAATTTTCTATATACTGGGGTAGTATAAGTTATATACTCGAGTAGTTCACTTACTACTCGAGTAGTTCAAGCCTCATACTCGAGTAAACTAAATTTCTCTTCTCCTAAATATATTCCAAGTCATTTACTCGAGTAAGTCTTTTCCATATACTCGAGTAGATTTTATCCTCTCGAGTTGTTCAGTCTGACTACTCGAGTAGCTCATCTTCCAGTGTTCAGAAATTTTTCCAAGTCCTTTCACTCGAGTAGTTTGCCAAACCACTCGAGTAGTTTTTCTCCCCTACTCAAGTAGTATAACCTGTACTTGAGTAATTCAACTCCACTTCACGTGAAACCTTTGGTATACTCGAGTAGATCTTCTAAGTACTCGAGTAGTTGATTACCTGTACTGGAGTAAGTCCTTCTACCTACTCGAGTAGTTCTAGTTACATACTCGAGTAGTTGTCATCAACCTACTTGAGTAGTCATGAATTATATACCCGAGTAACATTCCTTTACTTACTCGAGTAGTCCTTTACCTACTCGAGTAGTCTTTTTGTCCGAAATTTCTCTAAGTCCATAATTGATGGATTTTCAAATCTCGTGACATGATTGGTCCACGTGTATATTATTAAGACTGATTATGGCCGTTATTCAAAATCTTATATAAGGTCCTGTCTAATCTACAAACCCTAACAACAACAAAAAGCTTTCAAGATCAAAAATTATTAAAACATTTCTGCAGCCGTTTCTCTCTCTCCAAGTCGTTGTTTCCTCTTTCTCTCTTCACGGAACGAAAGCCGCCGCCGCCGCTGTTCTTCTCCGGCAAGGGTTTCGATTTTTAGAGGAATCAGAGTGAAGAAGTTTTACAGATCGAGATCGTTTCTTAAATGCTCATCCTCTTCCCGATCGTGTAAGATAAAGAAGAATCCAGATCTTTTGCAGCAATTTTCTTCATCTTTCTGAAAGTGCCGCAAAGCTTACACGAAGAAGATGCTGGTTGCTTACCTGCAGATCTGATAGAGAAATCATTGTTTGTATTTTCTAAAACAATTTTCATTCCTGTAGGAGAAGTTTTCTCCGAGTGTAGGAGTTTTCATCTCCGAGTTTGTAGGAAGTTTTGGCTTCCGAGTAGTAGATCTAGTTGGTTGGATTGAGATTGTAGGAACTTTGTTCCGAGGGTAGGATTGATTTTCATTCCGGGATAGTGGAGTAGCCGAGCCAAGTATATTGCTAGATCAGTGAGGGAAAGTGGATGTACCCAAGATCGGGGAACCACTATAAATCTTGCCTTGTGTGTGATAATTTGATAGATTTATCTGTACTTTGTTCTGAGTTTTTTATATTCCGCAATAGACACACAACTCACCTATTCACCCCCCTCTAGGTGATTTAGGTAGGCAACTATTATCTTTCAGTCCTGTTGACCCTCTCGGTCTAACCATCCGTCTACTGATGAAAGGCCGTGCTGAAACTCAGCTTGGTTCCCAACATTTGTTGCACCAACCTCCAATCATTGGACATGAAGTGCCCATCTCGAGCACTCACTATGCTACGGGGCACACCGTGCAGTCGAACAATGTTATCTACATTGAGTTTTGCTAGCTTTTACACAGAATCATCCTTCCTATTCGGAATGAAGTGCGACACTTTCATCAATCGATCTACGATCACTCAGATGGCGTCGTTTCCTTTCTGCGACTTTGGCAACCCATGCAAAAAATCCATTGAAATATCATCGAACTTCCACTCCGGGACAGGTAAGGACTTCAAGAATCCTTCGGGCTTCTGGCACTCCACCTTCACCAAGGCGCATGTTTGACACTTCGCCACATAAAGTGCCACTTCCTTCTTAAGTCCTAGCCACCATAATAACTTTTTCATATAACAATACATTTTCGTGCTCCCTGGGTGAATCGAGTACTTGGTATGATGAGCCTCGTATATAAATTCCTCCTGCAGTTTACCTATATTTGGGACTCACAGACGACTGTCCCACCACAACAGTCCATCACTAAATTTGGAATTTGACCCATCCAAAGCCTCATCTAAGATCTGCTTTATGCTGTCATCCCCAACCAGAGCTTGTCGAATCCTATCAGCAATGTCATATTGTACCTCTATCCAGTTCAATTATGCTTCGACACTCGTCTTCTTGTCAACACAAGAGATCTCTAATTCCTCCATATCCTGAATCAAACGCTCGTCATGAACTGACAATAGTTGGCTTGCGCGGGGGTCCTGCGACTCAACGCATCCTCCACCGCATTGCCTTTCCCAGGCACATAATGTATCTTGAAGGTGTAGTCACCCAGGAACTCCATACACCTCCGCTGCCACATGTTTACGTCCTTTTGATCTAACAAGTACTTCAGGCTCTTGTGATCTGTATAGATATCGACCTTCACACCGTACAGGTAATGCCTCCACAGCTTCAGGGCAAATATGACGGCCGCTAACTCCAAGTCATGGACCGGATAATTCCTCTTGTGTACCTTCAGCTGTCGCGAGCCATAAGCTATTACACTCCCATGCTACAGTAGAACACAACCTAACCCACTGACTAAAGCATCACTGTAAATCTCAATCCCTTCGATCCCACTCGTCGAACATAGAATAGGCCCCATGGTCAACCAACTTTTCAGTTCTTTGAAAGCTTGCGCGCACTCCAACGACCACATAAACTTTTGATCTTTCCTCGTCAAAGTCGTGAGGGGTAACACTATCCGCGATAAGTTCTTTACGAAGCGCCTGTAGTAGCCCGCAAGTCCAAGGAAACTTTATACTTCTGCAACTGAAGATAACACAGGCAACACCCGTATCGCAACTATCTTCACCGGATCTACTGCAATCCCTTCTCCACTAACTATATGAACAAGGAATGCTACCGAGGATAACCAGAATTCACATTTTGAGAATTTGACATAAAGTTGATTCATTTTTAATGTCTCCAACACCATATGCAGATTCTTGAAATGATCCTCCTCGCACTGCGAGTACACCAATATATCATCGATAAAGACTATCACGAAGTGGTCCAGGTACTCTCTGAATGTTCTATTCATCAAATCCATAAACACGGATGGTGCATTAGTCAGCCCAAACGGCATGACGGTGAACTCATAATGCCCATACCGCATGCTGAAAGCTGTCTTGGGGATATCACTTTCCCTTATCCGCATCTGATAGTATCTGGATTTCAAATCCAACTTCGAGTACACCGTTGACCCAACTAACTGATCGAACAGATCATCAATCCTTGGGATCAGATACTTATTATTCTTCGTTAGCTTATTCAACTCTCGGTAATCAATACAGAGCCGTAAGCTTCCGTCCTGTTTCTTAACAAAGAGGACTGGTGCTCTCCAAGGCGACAAACTTGGGCGTGCATACCCCTGTTCTAACAGCTCTAGAAGTTGAACTTTCAGTTCTGAAATCTCCTTAGGTACTAACCGATATGGAGAGAGTGACATATGCTTATCACATAGTACTAGCTCAGAGGTGAAGTCGATCTCTCACTGAGGCAGGCCCTCTGGGAGATCTTCAGGGGATGCGTCAGGAAACTCAGAAAACGACCCACCTTATGGTTGCAATCGATGTACGCACGTTACTCCGAGAGTCAGACCATACCAAAGATCACATCGAACTCCACTATCGTCAGTAGCGACGCTTGCAAGTCAAATTCTTGACTCCCAATCCGTATCTTTACGCAACACACTCTATCCGCGCACAGTGAACACCCAATAGGCAACAACACATCCAATTTGTCCCTTGCCATCGAAGAAGGTACTCCGATGCGCGATACAGATCCTTCGGACAAAAAGGAATGTGAAGCTCCCGTATCGAACAGTGCTCTCGTCAGATAATCGAAAATCAAAACAAAGCCTAGCACAAGCAGTCATAAGCTAACGCGCAAGAGGTAACAAATATAAAAAGCTTATCTGCTTGTAATTAACTCATACCTGTCACCACGTTGGACTGCTTTATGGCCTCCTAAAGGCTAAGATTGTACACTCCTGGGCTGGAGCATAGTTGGATGCGGTTAACTCTTCTGCCTTCCCCTTTTCCTCATATGATGCTCCAGGCTTCCTCTCAGACTTCGGACGTCCGCTCCAACACTCTCGGGAAATGTGCCACGACTT
Organism: Platanthera guangdongensis; assembly: GCA_039583875.1. Taxonomy (NCBI): domain Eukaryota; kingdom Viridiplantae; phylum Streptophyta; class Magnoliopsida; order Asparagales; family Orchidaceae; genus Platanthera; species Platanthera guangdongensis. Next base: position 139,383,021 of record CM077158.1, on the reverse strand, counting down.
CCCACATTTAAAGCATGTGCCCGGGGTTTGGGCTGTAGTTGCCCCCGATGCACCAGAAGAAGGGACTCGACCTGAAGTCCTAGCCTTCTTATTCCACCTACGAAAAATAGACTTTAAGGAGGTCGGTACCTTGAACTCCGTCTTATGCATACCCAAGTCTTTGCTTCCTTGAATTCGATTTAGATCTCTGGCACTCTCTCCTATAGCTTCTCCTGACATACCTTTCTTTATCTTCTGTGCACCATCCCGGCAATCTCGGGCAAAGTGCCCTTCCTTACCACAAGTATGACAAGCGTAAGTAGCTTTGCTAGTAGATGTTCTAGCCCTCTTTTTCAGCGTTCTGTGGTATGCAACCTTTGAAAGGCCTGCAGGGTTCGTTACCCTACACACTGGCACCTGTTGGGATTTCCCTAAATCTACTTCCAAAGATCTAGCCGACTCCACCAAAGCTCGGAATCCCAATAATTTTGGTCCCAGCAGTAGGACTTGTAACTCGCCGCCCAGACCATTATAAAATCTATCTACTATAGACTACTCGTTCTCCAACTCAAAGCCTAGGTATTGCCTTATCATAAGAAATGCCTGTAAATATTCATCAACTGAGTGTGCTTCCTGCACTAAAAGCATGTTCAACTGCTAACCAGATGGTCTTCTAAATGCCATTTGCACCAACACACCACCCGACGTTGAAGCCACCTCAGGGACAAAGGGTTGTACATTCCTTCCATGTTGTGCATTAGTCACAGCGAACACCGCTTCAACTATGCTTCTAATGGTTTCAACAAAAGGAGGGGTCTCAGGCACGTCGTTAGGTGCACTACTCTCCATGAAATGTTGCCATTGCGACTGCTGCGCACCGCTCCGAGTCACCTATAGTTGTAAAAATGCTCAATTAGGCGACACACAAATTGCAAAAAGGCATACATTGGAACGCTCAGGTTCCTCAAACAAGTGTATTTTCATTCCTAAGTGGACATTCATGGGTTCTTTTTATGTTATAACGATGACGCACATACATGTGCTCACCACCCCTTAAAATAATTCGCCCACGAATTCAAATAAGCAAGACCGAAACCGGTAGTCTGATACCAAATTGTAACACCCCCATCCGTCATATGAGATATAAAAGAAGGTCTGGCCAGGGCCCGACGCCATATACCATGGACAGCTAGTGGAGTTACGTATTAATACCAAAATACTGCCAAAGGAACACACATCCTAACTCAGAGCATTCTAGCGGAAGATTTTTAGAAAAGTTATAAGAACCCAAGCCACAACATGAATGTCCACAAAAAACCCACAGTAGGAATGAGCGTACAAATACACAAAGTACTTGGCCTTATGGCCTTACAAGAGTTTATTTAAACCAAAAATGTCTTCCATACATCGGCACACAGGCCGGTAATACATGAGCATAAAAAGTAAACATTCGACTTGGCCTTCAAGGACCGACTCAGCAACATGGGCGACAGCGTACTACTTACAATTTGGATCCGCAGCACCAGCAATCAACATTCCACCACAATGGTGGCAAACAAAAGCAATGGTCAGCTAAAGCTGACCAAATTATAACGACTCCACCCCTAAATCGAGGCGGTGGTGCTCATTCCCTGCATTTTATTAGTATAACCAAACAAGATAGTGAAAGTACAAGTTAAGCACACTTCACCACAGGCGAGGGCTCAAACGGCCACACACCCCGTGCTCTCAGGGCACATTCTCAGTGAACCCGGTACACCACCGCCACTAGGATGGCAAACATCATGAGCATTGTAGTCTTTATGGTCGAAGCCTAAGACTCGTCCTTTATGCCATCAGTAAGTGCCAATTACCTTAGGTATCTTTAACCGAACCACATAGATCAGGTACGGTTCAACTCAACCCATTGCTCACATAGCAACAACAATTTAAGTCATCGGCGCTAGTCAAGCTTCCCCAAGTCCCGAAGTATCGATCACATAATTTTACATAACCCAGTTATGTACAAGTTGGCTCCCAGGCCACCAAGATGGCAGAACCACGCATCTTCCCAGTTTTCCGGGTGCACCTTGGGGTTAGTCCCCATGGCTCCCTATTGAAATCTACCACGTAAAAAACTCGAAAACAACCATCGGCACAGAGTCTTCTCCGGCTATTCATGCATAAAGAAACATCACTGATCCAGACCAACTTGTCCGGGTAGGCTTCACACACCATGCTTATCTCCGTACTTCGATTCCAGACTCTACATGCAAAATTAGGTGGACTATTCATATCCACCCGAAGGAACACATCACACTCACCGCATAATCGTGAAAGCGGGTTTCCTATGCAGAAAGGAAGAGGACTTCGCATGTCCAAGAAGAGAACCGTTACCCTAGAGGTTCGCCTTGGCACCATAGAAAACTAGCGGGATGGAAAGCACCACAATGGCCTCGCCTCCACGGATCTGGACTTGGCATGTGATTTGGGGCTCTGAAGCTCCACCGGCGGCGGGATCTCTCCCTCTCCTTTTTCCTTGCTCTCCCCTCTCTCTAACCCTTAGAAAGAGGAAACCTCAGGGAAAATGAGGGTTTAACCGTCAACTCTCGGCCTTATAACAGCAGGGAGATATTTGGGCTATTGGATCCCATTTGAAGGAAATGAACGGCCACGATTCGCACTTAAAACACTTTCCTAGGCCGAACACGGCTTGTCACATGCCCGTGTCACAGGCAGTGTCTCACGATCTGAACACGATCGTCGAATTCAGAATAGGACACGGGCTCAGACATGCCCGTGTACTGCTTGACACGCTGGTGTTAAATTATGACATGCCTGTGTCACGGGGCGTGCCCCTCAAGTGACACAGGAAACCGTCACGTCCTGACCAGGACACGGGGTTAGACATGCATATGTCAACATTTGACATGCCCGTGTCGATCACTACATGCCCATGTTTCAGGCCGTCTTCCTCACCAAGCATAGCCCGTCTAACACATAGAAGGACCCGGCCCTGGACATCCCTATGTCCGCACTGGACATGCCGTTGTCCGATCTGGACATGCCCGTGTCCCGGGCCATGTTCCTCACTCGACACCACCCTGCCAATATAGAGCACTACACGGCCCTAGACACGCCCGTATCTCAGGCTGTGTGACCGACCTCCAAGGAACGTCGAATGCATTTAGTCGACCAAACGGAAAATCATCAAACTCATAGCAGGACACTGCCATGGACATGCCTGTGTCCCAGGCCGTGTGATCCTTATCAGGCCTCAGATTGGCCTTAATACGCTACCAGATCATTTCTGAGTTTTGGAGCGTTACATCTCCACTCAACGCTCAAGCAGCCTTTGGCTTTGAGTGACGCTTCTCCTCTCAACACTCCAGTCATCCTTTGGTGTTGAGTAAGGCTTCTCCACTCAACGCTCCAGCAGCCTTTGGCGTTGAATGATGATTCTCCACTTAACACTCCCCTCAGCCTTTGGTTCCCGCCCGGGGTAGGCGTGAAGGCTTGTGCTTGGGGCAGGACGGGTTCCCGCAGAGCTCAGCAGGAAGAGCTTCCGCCAGGTGGGACCCAGACCTGAAATTACCTAAATACCCCTGGGCTGCATTCAGCTCCTTAGAACAACGAATTTTGGTTATTGGCAGACCAGTATAGGGGCATTTTAGTAATTTTACGCCAGCAAAAGTACGTTTTTTGCAGACCTGCTATGGAAAATCTATAAATAGACCCCCAGGATACCTCAGAAGGCTGACTCTCTCACACTCTCAATTTGCCTTCTAGAGCTTTCTAAGGTACTCCTAGCCCAGCAATTGGCTTTGGAGGGGAAGAGCTCAAAGAACTTCCGGTTTAGTGGAGGGACCGCCCAGCTGAGGCTTAGGGTCAGTTTCCAGTTTTTTGTGGCTAGTCTTGGGTCATGGTTTGGGAGAAGTTGTTGTCGGCCACACCCCAAGGTCCTAACTCTCATTGAGGCCAGTTTTTGGCTTCAACAACTATCATAACCTTGCTAGTTGATGAGTCGACCTTCGCATTGGAGTATAATTCCAGTACTTCTCGCTACCAGAGCAGGCAGTGCTCCGATAGAACAAACTCTAGGTCATCGACTGGAGCAAATGGAGGACGAATTGAACCTCTTTAGGCATATCTTTAAAGCCATTGTGAACCAGCTCTGACCCTTCGAATAGGAAATCTGAACCTCTTGGCGCCATTTATCTTACGAATTGCGAAAAAGTTTCCACACCTTTCGTCGATTCATCATAGTCGGGCAACGAGGGGTAAGGAATAGTGTATTTTGTCTAGTGCACACATCCTTCTATTTATAGTTATTTTTATTTTGGCAGTGGACGAGGCGCGTACCTGTTCCTGATCAAGAATTGATCAATGGCTGGGATTTAATCCTGTCACTTAGTCACAAAATCAATTTTATGGGGGCATGCGTTGAGTGAGTTGACTTCACTCAAAGCTCTAAACGCATAGGTCCATTCAACACATTCGATGCTTTTACACTAATTCGAATCCATCTCTACTGCCCTGTAGGGATTAGATCTACCTACAACATAACAAGCAAATAAATTGTAGAGAGCTACTAAAGCTGGACAAAATTCAACATTCCCAATTTAATTTTGAAGGTTTTAAATTTAGCTACATCTAGTGGTTTAGTGAAGATTTCTGTAACTTATTTATCTATATGGACAAATTTAAGACAGGTTTCTTCCTTCTCCACTTGCTCTCTAAAAAAATGATACCTAATCTCAATATGCATAGTCCCGCTGTGCGAGACAGGATTCCTAGCAATAGAAATTGCAGTAGTATAATTATAGTACATCAGTGTGTTACATATATTTATGTTATAGTCCTAGAGCTGATGATGAATCCACAGCAAGTGAGCATAACAAGTTGCAGTGTTTCTGGGATTGAACCAGCAATCAATGGCGAAGTGACCAACCTTGCCACAGCACCAACAAACAAATCTGTTGTACCTTTGCCTCATGATCTCCTGCTTGACCTTTTGGAATTGAGGTCTAGCAGGGGCAGCATTCTTGGAGGAAGATGCCTCATGATGATGGCAATCACATGGCTTCTTCTCCTTTATAGGCTTTTCTACAACAGGCCTTGTCTTTGGTGCCTTCTTGAAGTTATGACCATGATTGAAAGGGCCATATCTCTTAAGAACAACTTCTTCATAAGGTGCCTTAAAGACACTTTCACCGAAGTTTCTGCGGCGAGTCCACCCTTGATAGCGGGACTTTAGCTCTACATATGTAGGCCTAGCAAAGTGCCCGTAGGATGAGTCAAGATCAAACTCATTTAATGGAAAGATGACTTTCTTGAATGTAGTCTGATCTTGAGTGGCTTTCCCCTTCTCTTTGGCTAAGGCCTTTTTGGCGGCCTTATTCTTCCGTTGAGAGTTATTTATCCTAGAGGATTTACTAGGAGCTTCTTCATGGCCTAGCCCAGCTCCCTTGACCTTTGCTGAGAATTCAGCAACAAATGGAAGAACTGTTTTGGGCTTCGAGAAACTTTCATCAAGTTTCTTTTCAGTGGCAAGTTGTCCCTCCAATTCCTTGATGATTTTCTCTTTGAGGTAAAGGTGCTCAAGAGCCTTGTTATATTCTTCAATAGCATTATTGAAGTTTTCTTCGAGGGAGTCAGTCCTTGCGACTTTCTCTCTCAAGATGCTCTCTTCGGCTTTTAGAGAGTTGATCTCTTTAGCCTGAGTCTTCACGACTCGACGACATTAATCGTAAGGCATGATTAACTCCTTGTACTGCGCCATTAGTTCTGACTCATCGTCAGAGGAGCTATCCTCACAATCATGTTCAGAGACTTCAGAATCTGAAAGAGGGGTATGAGAGTTTACCTTCCCAGTGAACTGGGGCTCTTGATCATCATTTGTTTGAGACATAAGCCCATAATAAGCTTCTTATTCTTCGCTCGACTTAGATGAGTCGGAGTCACTAAGAGTCTTGCTCTTTTTGGCTATCACGCTCTTTTCTTTAGTCTTTTTGTTGTATGAGGATTTATTTTCTTCTCTTCTACCACCCTCCTTCTTCTTATGAGGGTAGTCGGTGATGACGTGACCTGGCTTATTACAACAATAGCAAATGATGTCAGTCGAAACATATTTGCCCTGTTTAGAGGAATACCTGTCATGGGTACTTCAGCCTTTTCTTTGTCGAACACCATCGTGTCGTGATCTTCTATAGGAGGCATCCTTGCCTTTCCATTGCTTCTTCTTGTTCAAGAATTTCTTGAACTGACGTGAGAGCAGTGAGAACTCTCCTTCTGATAGCTCAAAGCCTGAGGCACTAAGCTTAGATGTTTCTTCTTCTTCACTACTTTCTGGAGCTGGAGCAGGGGAGGCAGCCTTTGTCTTTCTAGAGGTGTCTGCTTTTAGAGCAACAGACTTTTCTTTGAGAGTAGACTTACTCTTCTATTCTTCAGCTTTCCTGGTGTTGAGTTGAAGCTCATATGACATAAGCTTCCCGAAGAGATTTTGTGGGTCTGTCTCAGCCAGCTTCCCAAACTCCCTGGTGGCATAGACCTTGTTGTCCCATTCTTTGGTCAGGGATCTCAGGAACATGTCATTCAGTTATCCATTAGTGAATACTCTGCCATAGACTCGTAGGTCATTCACTATCTTGAAAAAGTTCTCAAATGTGTCAGCAATGGTCTCTTTGCTTCCCTGTCGCAAGGCTTCATACTTCTGATTGAGGAGGGATCTCTGATCATCCCTTACTTCTTCTATACCTTCCATCAAGGTAACCAAGGACTGCCACATCTCCTGTGCAGATTGGCAGTGGATTAAGTTCTGCAGCATTGAGTCATCAATTGCACTTGCTATAATGTTTTTAGCTTTCTTGTCTTGTGAGACAAGTGCAATCTCGTCCTTATCTAAATCCATTAGCTTCTTTGGAACCTTCTTGGTATGGTCTATAGTGGAGACAGTCATTGGGATATAAGGACCTTCTTCAACTATCATGAAGATCCTCGGATCCACAGCTTCCATAAAGAATCTGATCCTTTCTTTCCACATGGGAAAGTTGTTCTTGTTGCAAAGGGGAAGCTTTGCAAAATCCTTTGCCTTGTCCATGATAGGTAGATCTCAAATAACAACTATTGCAGGAACTGATCAAGGTGTTAACCTTTTAATGATCAACCTCCCTCTGATACCAATTGAAAGACAATAGTTGTCAACCTTAATCACCTAAGGGGGGGGGGTGAATAGGTGATTTGTGCGTCTTTTGCGGAATTAAAAAAAATCTCAGAACAAAGCACAGATCTATCTACCAAATTATCACATACGAGACAAGATTTATAGTGGTGCCCTGATCTTGGGTACATCCACTTTCCCTCACCGATCTAGTAACACAGTAGACTCAGCTACTCCACTATCTCGGATTGAAAATCAATCCTACCCACGGAACAAAGTTCCTACAATCTCAATCCAACCAACTGGATCTACAATTCGGAAGGCAAAACTTCCTACAAACTCGGAGTTGAAAACTCCTACACTCGGAGAAGACTTCTCCTACAAGAATGAAAAATTGTTTAAGAAAATACAAACAATAATTTCTCTATCAGATCTATAAGCAAGCAACCAGGATCTTCTTCTTGTAAGCTTTGCGACACTTTCAGAAAGGTGAAGAAAATCTCGGCAACAGATCTGGAATCTTCTTTGTCTTACACGATCGGGAAGAGGATGAGCAGTTGAGAAACGATCTCGATCTGTAAAACTTCTTCAGTCTATTTCCTCTGAAAATCAAAACCCTTGCTGGAGAAGAGCAACGGCGGTGGCGACTTTCTTTCCGTAAACAGAGAGAGAGGAAACAGCGACTTGGAGAGAGAAACGGCTGCAGAAATTTTTCCAATAATATTTGATCTTGAAAGCTTATATTCTTGTTAGGGTTTGTCGATTAGACAGGACTTTATATAAGAATACTAATAACGGTCATAATTGGATTTAATGACGTACACGTGGACCAATCATGTCACGGAATTTGAAAATCTGTCAAATCTGGACTTAGGGAAATTTCAGAGAAAAGGAAGTGATATACACGAGTGAGAAAACGACTACTCGAGTAGGTATAAAACTACTCGAGTGGATAGAGGAAACTAACTCGAGTATATAACCCAGGACTACTCGAGTAGCTAGAAAACAACTGCTCGAGTAAATATAATCAACTTACTCGAGTACTTAGACGATCTACTCGAGTATACAGAAAGGTTTCACGGGAAGTGGAGTTGAACTACTCGAGTACCAGTTGTACTACTCGAGTAGGTGAGAAAAACTACTCGAGTGGTTTGACGAACTACTCGAGTGATAGGACTTAGAAAAATTTCTGAACTCTGGAAAATGAGCTACTCGAGTAATCAGACTGAACTACTCGAGAGAATAAAATCTACTCGAGTATATGGAAAAGACTTACTCGAGTAAATGACTTGGAATAACTTCAGGAGAAGAGAAATTTAGCTTACTCGAGTATGAAGCTTGAAGTACTCGAGTAGTAAGTGAACTACTCGAGTGAATAACTTATACTACTCGAGTATAAAAAATTTACTCTTGAGATAGAAAATAGTTACACTAGTCAGAATCTGTAACCACTCGAGTATATATATATACTTACTCGAGTGTTTTACTTAGAAGAATTTGGAGAGCAAAATTTGTGCAACTCGAGTAAGAAGAAGTATCTACTCGAGTAGTTAAGTAAGCTACTCGAGTAAGTGACAGTCTACTCGAGTATGTGGACTTAACTTCACGAGAGGGAGATATGCTTACTCGAGTATAAGAATTTTGACTCGAGTAAAAAGCAAGTATTTCACTCGAGTAGTTAATGACCTACACGAGTAGAATACTTAGAAATATTTTAAAGGTGGAAATTCTTTCTTCTTTGGGGAAATCAGCATCCAACTTTATTCACATAGTCCAAGTGCTTGAGAATGAAGTGTATCCCAATAGAGAGGCTACACATGAGTCAACACCTTGGGTCATACAATGATGGATTACATTGTATGGTCTTGCGTTTGGTGACCCATTGTAGACTGACATTGGTCTACACTTCCCATTGGAATCCTGCAACCACATAACTCAAACAAAGCATCAAATACAACCTAATTCATCTTAGTTCCAGGATGACTTCATCAAATCTGGGTTAATGTGGACATAGGTCCCAACATATATCCTTTAAGCATTATTATGATTGTTGTACCAAACAAATGTCCCATCATAAGATTTGGAAGCAAATGTAGTCAAATAAGACTTCTCATTATTAAGCATATAGCATTTGATACGAAAGATCCTGAAATAGGCCAGGTTGGTTTTCTGTCCTTGAAGATCTCACAGGGAGTTTTCTTGTGACTCTTGGTGATGGAAGACCTATTTAGGACATGACATGCAGTATTTACGGCCTCAGCCCAAAAATATACTGGGAGAGATATGTCACTTAGCAGTGTCTTCCCAACTTCAATAAGAGTTCTATGTTTCCACTCCATTATCTGATTTTGTTGGGGTTTTCCTGTAGAAGAAAATTTTTGATGAATCAATTGCTCTTCAAAGAATATTCTCATGCCTTCAGACTAGAATTCAGTTCCATGTTCACTTTTGATTTTGACCACAGTACTGTCCAATTCATTCTGAACTTGCTTGATAAAGGTCCTGAGGATATCAAGGGTTTCAGACTTTTCTTAAGAAAGAAAACCCTGTAAAACTTAGAGAACTCATCAACAACCACATGGGTGTATAATTTCCTACCTATACTATTAGCAGGCATAGGACCAAACAAGTCCATATGCAGGAGGTATAAACACCTCATTGAGTATTTGGCCCCAATGCTTTTGAAGGAAGCTTTGTTCTATTTGCCATTTTGGCATGTAGAACAAATACCCTCCTTAGTGCATTTCATCTTAGGACCATTTCTTACTAACTCTTCACTAAAGAGCTTACCAATGGTCTTATAGTTCAAATGAGGTAGCAACTTGTGACATTGTACACAGTATGAAGCTTTATCATTTGCATTTAGACAAATAGGAGAGTCTTGACTTAAATGTAGAAAGTCTAGATAATAAACATTTCAACTCCTAGTGCCTGTCAAGATGACCTCTTTGTCACTTGACCTCTTAATTTGGCACTCATCCTTGTGGAATACAATGACATAGCTAAGATCACAGAGGTGGCTTATGCTTATTAGGTTGTGTTGCAATCCTTTAACATAAGCCACTTTTGAGATGGTGACTGTGCCATTAGTGATCTTACCATAACCTTTGGTGACTCCTCTGTCTGAACCACAAAAGATTACTTTGGGTCCATCCTTCACTAGAGTGTACTCCATCAAGTAGCTCCTTGTTCTAGTCATATGCCCAGAACATACACTATCAAAGTACCATATGGGGTATGGGCACTTGGACTCTCCTGCAAAACGAAATTTAATTTACATTGGACATCAATTTTCATTGTGTCCTAGGTTCTGGTTAGCGTGAAATAGACCATGTCTTCCTGCAGATTTTATGACAAAAAAAGTACAACTAGCTCTGGGCATAGTAGGATTGTGCCAGCAATCTAAGGCAAAATGACCCACTTTACCACAACACCAACACTTATGAATATTATATCTTCTTTTTTGAGCATGCCTGGTAGTAGTTAACTATTCAGAAGGAAGAGCAGCTTCATTTTTCTTATTTCTCTCAGCTACAACCTGCCTGGAGGCGAGTCTGCCAGTAGAAGAACTTAGTTTTTCTTGAGATCTATAAATAGTGGTCTTCTTTGAAGAATACTGTTGGGTATTGTATCCACAACGTACCTGATTTGAAGAAGCCCCTGAACAAGCTAAGGTAAATAGACAATGTATTTGATGAAATCTTTTAAATTGTGCTTGCAGTTATTCCACGCTAAGTACACACCAATGTCAGGGTGCAGTAGGTCAATATACACGGGTCTGCGCGACGTAATCCCTCATTGAGCAGATCAGTGTGTTGGCCTACGTGTACTCTATCTATTGGAGTGTACTTATTTTCAAGTACAGGGCTGTGATAATGCAAGAGCAGACAAGGAGCAAGGATGGGTCAAAGATCAGCTCATGGGTGGAAAGACGAAAAATCGTCTAAGTAATAATCGACGAGAATCACCAAGTGATTCTCGCCGATTCGGTGAGAATCACTAGTCATTCTCGCCGAATCGTCGAGAATCACTGGCTGATTCCCGCCGATTCTCTCCGGCTAAATCTGAGCGTGCAAATCTGCTGCTAAGTCAAAATCGTCGAGAATCACTGGCTGATTCTCGCCGAATCGACGAGAATCACCTTCGATTCTCGCTGATTTTGACTTCGGCGAATTTCTGAAGCACGCTGGACTGGATCAAATGTTAAGGCACTATTTTGAACCGGTTTTAGGGTTTCTTCTGGTGGGACCCACAACGGTCATAAAGAAGTATTCTACTGTATAAATACTCGCGTATTTTTGAACAGTCGATTAAGAAAATAGAAAAACGAATACACCGAGCTGCCGACGAGACCTAGATCGGAAATCCTTCTACGCCGCCGTCGTCGCCACTCGTGCAGTTGATCGCCGGTGGTTTCTTCCAGATCTCCCGGCGACAGAAGCTCAGCCTAGCACAGCGTCTCACGCGTCTAAACAGAGATCCTTTGTCTCTTGATTCGTTGATCGGGAAAACCTTCCCCTTCCGAATCGATCGATCCTAGTGTGACCGTTAGAAGACCGTGCTAGCTTTGCTACGAAAGTTGAATCTCCAAAGTACAGCAGCAGCACTCTGTTGTCGCCGCCGATCCCGAGAACCAAGCCGCCGCCCTTCTTGCTGCCGCCGGTTTTGGGGAGATTCTCTCTAAGTGAGATTTAGGGTTGTGGACTCTTCGTTGACTTCAAGAACACGTCGTCGAACGAAGAGGGACACTTTATTCTCCATAAGTAGTTTGTATTTCTAATACACTCCAATTTCTATTTTGTTGTAAAGGAACGTTGGTTCCTAGTTGTAAGGGTTGGGTGCAACCCGTGTTGTTGGAGTGGTGACTCCTACGTGTAGAAGGGTTCCTTCCGTTAGTGCAAGGATTGGATTTCAATCCTGTTGGTGAAGTGACTGAGTCGTCCCTGGTTGGGAGATAGGTCGAAGGGGGAAAGTGGACGTACCCAAATCGGGGAACCACTATAATTTGCTTGTGTCCTTTCTGTGATGTGTTGTTTTGTTATCTTGTGCAGGTACGACTTTAATTCCGCAAAAACGCTGCAAGACACCTATTCCCCCCCCCCCCATAGGTGAAGGTAGTTGACACTAAGTGGACTTTCAAGTGGTATCAGAGCGAGGTTACTCAACAAAGAGGTTAACACCTTGAGTATGGTCCTGCCACTAGTGTCAAGAAGAAGGCAGACATCTAATATGGACGGACTCAAGTACACAGGCAAGATCCCAGTGTGCACCAGGCTAAACTTTCCTATCTGGAAGAAAAGGATTAGGTTCTACATGGAAGCGGTCGATCCCCGAATCTTCATGATCGTGGAGGAGGGACCTTATGTCCCCACTAAGGCCTCCACCATTGATCCTACCAAGAAAGTGCCAAAGAAAATTTCTGAAATGGACAAGGACGAGATGGTGCTGGTGGCACTTGACAAGAAGGCGCAGAACATTCTGGTCAGCGCAGTCGATGACTCAATGATGCAGAACTTCTGCAACTGCAGGACAGCAAAGGAGATCTGGCACTGCCTGATTATCCTAATGGAGGGAACTGATGAAGTGAGGGATGATTGGATATCCCTCCTGAACCAGAAATATAAGGCCTTCAGACAAGGGCCTAAGGAAGAGATCGGAGTCACCTTCGAGAACTTCCTCAAGATTGTTAATGCCCTCAAAGGATATGGAAGAGTGTTCACTGATGGTGAACTTAATGATAAATTCCTTAGGTCCCTTACTAAGGAATGGGACACAAAGATCTGCGCCATCCGAGAGTTTGGCAAACTTGCTGAAACAGACCCGCAAATTCTATTTGGGAAGCTGATGTCCTATGAGCTTCAACTGAACACCAGGAAAGCAGAAGAAGAAGCAAAGAAGGCAGCAGCCAAGGAAAAGACTGTGGCCCTAAAAGCCATCCACTCCAGGAAGGGCAAGGGTGCGGTTTCATACCGTGCCGGGAAAAAGGATGAGGAGGAGGACTCCGAGCCATGCTCCTCCAGCTCAGAGTTGTCTGAGGAAGATTTCTCCCTCATCACCCGAGAATTCAAGAAGCTCCTCAAGATGAGGAATCAAAGAAAGAGAGATGGCTCCTACTCCAGGCATCAGAAGAAAAATTATTCTTCTGACAGGTATGCTTCTAAACCGAACAAACATCGCTCCTCTGACATTATTTGTTTTGGATGCAATAAGCCAGGACACGTCGTGGCCGACTGCCACCAAGGCAAGAGAGAAAAGGGGAAGGGAGAGGAGCACAAGTCCTCCAGAGATAAGAAGAAAGAGAGGAGTTACATCGCCAAAAAGCCAAAGACACTGAGTGAGTCTAATTCCTTAGACTCCGGTGATGATGAGGAAGCCTACTTCGGGATGGTGGGTCGCTCCGACTCAGAAGGAGATTGTCCCCCATTTACTGGGAAGGTAAAAGCTCACACCTCTCTCTCCGACTCTAAATCTGATCCTGAGTCTCAGGATGATGACCCTGAGGATAGCCCTTCGGCCCGTGAAGCGGAGCTCCTCGAGAAGTATGAGCTTCTGCTCAACACTTTCGAGGAGTGCCGTAAGAGATTGAAGGCTGAGAAAAAGGAAGTGAAATTCATTAAGGGTGAGAGTGTCTCCCTAAGGGAAGAGATCACCAGTTTGATCTCTCTCCGACAGGAGCACCTAGACCTGACTTCAAAGCATTCAGAGTCTCTTAAGCTCCTTGATCTTAAGCAGGAGGAAGTCGACAAGTTGGAAGAACAACTTACGGCAGAAAGGAAGATCGTCAAGAGCTTCTCTATGCCAAAAACAGTTCTTCCATTAGTTGATACCTTCTCTGCTCAGGCCAAAGGAGCTGGCATGGGGCATGTAGGGGTATCTGGTTCCTCATCCAGGAGAAACAGGAACCAGAGAAAGAATAAGGCCGCCAAGAAGGCCTCTGCTGCTGAAAAGGGAAAGGCCCCACTCAGTCCTGTTGCGTTCAAAAAGCCTAGCTTTCCCTGCAACCAACATGACTTTGAGTCAACCTTTGGTCATCATTTCCGGCCTTCGGTTGCAAAGCCAAAGAGCCGATATGATGGTTGGACTTTTCCCCGCAACTTCGGTGAGAGTGTCTTCAAGGCACCTTATGAGGAAATCCACATGGGAAATTATGGTCAATTCTCTAGCGGTCATAATAGAAAGCAGACACCAAAAGCCAAGCTTGTTATACTAAAGGAACAGAAGGTGAAGAAGTCATGCGACTGCAATCACTATGATGCCTCCACCTCCAGATCCAAGGCCCCGACTGTACCCACCATTCCCAGGGTAAAGCAGGAGCCTAGGAAGAGGTACAACAGATTTGACTTTTGGTGTTGTGGTAAAGTTGGTCACTTTGCCGTGGATTGTTGGTTTAATCCGAGGTATAACGAGACTCCTTATGTTAGCATTGCGAGGCCGACCACTCGTAGGGTTAACCACCCGAGGGGGAGTATGCTAACCAAGAATCTAGGACCCAAGTTCGATTGGGTTCCTTAGGGAAATTAATCTTGTTTTGCAGGAATGTCCAAAGGCCACCAAAACTCCAATATGGTACTTGGACAGTGGATGCTCCCGGCATATGACTGGGACAAGAAGCCTGCTGCGTGACTACACTCCAGTCGAGAATGGACCCAAAGTCATCTTTGAGGGGTCAGATCGAGGAGTCACCAAAGGTTACGGTATGATTTCCAACGGTATAATCTCTATCACCTACGTGGCATATGTTGAAGGGTAAAACCATAACTTGATCAGTATAAGTCAGTTATGTGATAAAGGTTATGACGTTAAGTTCTGCAAGGATAAATGCCTGATAATATCATGTGCCTCTTCTGAGACGGTATTAACAGGCATTTGGAGCAGAAATATCTTCTGCTTAAATTTTCTTAGTTTAGATTCATCTACCCCCATATGCCTAGTGGCAACAGGCATTGCATCTCTTTGTGAACAATTGCACAAGAGATTGGCACATATTAATTTCAAAATAATTAATATGTTGTTTTCTAAAAACTTAGTAAGGGATGCTCCCATTATCAAGTGCATCAAAGATAGCCCCTGTCTTGCATGCCAGATGGGCAAACAGACTCCGGCTACCTTTAAGAGCATTGCAGACAAAGACTCTTCCCGATGTCTTTATCTTCTGCATATGGACTTGTTTGGTCCAATGCAAGTTCATAGCTTGGGAGGCAAGTCCTATACGCTAGTGATAGTTGATGATCACTCTCGGTTTACATGGGTGTTCTTTTTAAAACCCAAGTCTGATACGTTTGACATCTTCACCAGCTTTGTCAAGCAGATGCAGAACGAACTTAACTGCTCAGTGGTCAAAATCAGAAGTGACCATGGAACAGAGTTCGAGTCTGGTGCTATGACAGAGTTTTGTGAAGAACTTGGTATCTTTCATGAGTTTTCCTCCCCGCGCACTCCTCAACAAAACGGAGTCGCGTAGAGGAGAAATAGAACACTCATTGAAGCCTGCACGACAATGTTGAATGCCGCTTCTCTCCCAGAATACTTCTGGGCAGAGGCGGTCAATACGGCTTGTCATGTACAAAACTGAGCATTGATCAACAAGAATCATCGTAAGACGCCTTATGAGCTACTGAGAGGCAGGAAGCCAACCATGTCCTACTTAAGGATCTTTGGTTGCAAATGCTACGTACTCAATAACGGGAAGTACCCGCGTACTAAATTTGGTGAAAAATGCTTCGAAGGCATATTCATGGGCTATAGTACCCACAGTCGGGCATATATGGTCTTCAATAAGAAACCCTAGTGGTAGAAGAAACAATTAATGTTGTATTTGATGAAGGAAGCTTGCTTAACAACAATTCTTCCAGCGGTATTCTTGAAGATGCAGGTGCACAACTTGAACAGCTGAGTCTCGATGAGACCGCTAAAGATGAAACTCCTAAGTACGTCAAAGTTTCCACCTCAACGTCAACTTGGAATGTTGAAGATCAAAATGGAGAAAATCTCTTAGAAGAAGGAGAAGCCCAAGAATTAGTCGAAGCTCCAAACGCCAGACTTCTAGAGCTCTGGCACGTGAGGGTTCATCCTAGAGATCAAATCATCGGAGATCCTCGTGACGGTGTCAGAACTCGAAGAGGTACTATTAATGAGATTTTGCATCTTAGCTTCCTATCACAGGTTGAGCCAAAGAAGTTCGATGAGGCGAACAAAGATGCGGCATGGATTTTGGCCATGCAAGATGAACTGTATCAATTCGAACGATGCAATGTTTGGACGCTGGTTCCCAGACCACAAAAACAGAATGTAATTGGCACCAAGTAGATCTTCAGAAACAAACTAGATGAACATGGTGTCATCATAAAGAACAAGGCCAGGCTGGTGGCTCAAGGTTACAGACAGGAGGAGGGGATTGACTTCGACCAGACCTTTGCACCAGTGGCAAGGCTCGAGGCAATCAGATTGTTCCTGGCGTATGCTTCGCACAAAGGATTCACAGTCTATCAAATGGATGTGAAATCAGCATTCTTGAACGGAGACCTGAAAGAGGAAGTATACGTCGCTCAACCCCCAGGTTTTTCCCATCCTACTTATCCCAATCATGTATATTTTCTTAATAAAGCTCTATATGGTTTAAAATAAGCTCCACGAGCTTGGTATGAGACTTTATCTAGTTTTCTTCTTGAGAACAAGTTCTATAGAGGTAAAATAGATAAGACATTATTTCTCAGGGAAGTCAAAGGCAAGATTTTGCTGGTGCAAATCTATGTCGATGACATTATATTCGGCTCAACGGACAACATTCTTTGCAAAAAGTTTTCTAAACTTATGCAAGGAAAGTTTGAAATGAGCAATATGGGAGAGCTAAAGTATTTCTTGGGACTTCAAGCGAAACAGTCTGAGGATGGAATCTTCATCTCTCAGACGAAGTTCACAAATGAACTCCTCAAGAAATTTGGTATGGATAATGCAACCTCTATGAGGACTCCAATGGGATCCACTATGTCTCTGGATAAGGATGAGAAAGGTAAACCTTTCGATGAAACCAAATACAGAAGCATCATTGGATCCCTGCTCTACCTTACTGCCAGTAGACCGGATATCATGTTCTCCACATGTATCTATGTCAGATATCAGGGGAACACTAAGGAATCTCACTATGTCGCTGCAAAGTGAATTCTAAGATACCTTAAAGGTACTCCCAATCTTGGCTTGTGGTACCCGAGAAACAATGATGTCGAGTTAATAGGTTTTTCAGATGCTGATTTTGCAGGGAGTAGGGATGACAGGAAAAGCACTTCCGGGATGTGTCAATTCCTCGGAAGAAGGCTTATCTCATGGAACAGCAAGAAGCAGAATTATGTAGCAACTTCCACAGCAGAGTCTGAGTACATCTCGGCAGGCAGCTGTTGCGCACAACTCCTATGGATCAGAAACCAGTTAGCCGACTACGACCTTCAGTTCAAGGAAGTACCAATGTACTGCGACTCCTCCAGTGCAATTACAATTGCCAACAATCCGGTATCGCACAACAGAATGAAGCATATTGAAGTGCGCTACCACTTCATTCGGGAGCACGTGGAGAACAAGGACATCTCTCTCTGTTATGTCCCCACGGACAAGTAGATTGCAGATATTTTCACAAAGCCCTTAGACGAAGCCAAGTTCAGTCTTTTCAAAACTGAATTGGGGATGCTAAACTATGAGGAATGAAGACTACAGAAGCTCCAGGCTCATGCATCTAGGGGGAGCCTCTGCCAGGAACTCAAGTGTGAGCACAAGTGCAAGAACTGAGGGGGAGCAAGGGGTCAAATGCAACAGACCCAGATTTGCAGAAGCTGAAAAGGGGGAGAATTACCCTCTCGGCTAAGGCTAAGGTGGCTCCAAGTTTGCTCTCAAGAAATTGGTAATGAATATCTCTCTCAACTCAATTTTAAGTTTATGATTTTCATTCCCATACGCCCTATTCACCTTAGCTTGTAGGGTTTAGGCTTCTTCAAATAGGGGGAGATTGTTGGGTATTGTATCCACAACGTACCTGATTTGAAGAAGCCCCTGAACAAGCTAAGGTAAATAGACAATATATTTGATGAAATCTTTTAAGTTGTGCTTGCAGTTATTCCACGCTAAGTACACACCAATGTCAGGGTGCAGTAGGTCAATATACACGGGTCTGCACGACGTAATCCCTCATTGAGCAGATCAGTGTGTTGGCCTACGTGTAATCTCTCTATTGGAGTGTACTTATTTTCAAGTACAGGGCTGTGATAATGCAAGAGCAGACAAGGAGCAAGGATGGGTCAAAGAGCAGCTCATGGGTGGAAAGACAAAAAATCGTCTAAGTAATAATCGACGAGAATCACCAAGTGATTCTCGCCGAATCGTCGAGAATCACTGGCTGATTCCCGCCGATTCTCTCCGGCTAAATCTGAGCGTGCAAATCTGCTGCTAAGTCAAAATCGTCGAGAATCACTGGCTGATTCTCGCCGAATCGACGAGAATCACCTTCGATTCTCGCCGATTTTGACTTCGGCGAATTTCTGAAGCACGCTGGACTGGATCAAATGTTAAGGCGCTGTTTTGAACCGGTTTTAGGGTTTCTTCTGGTGGGACCCACAACGGTCATAAAGAAGTATTCTACTGTATAAATACTCGCATATTTTTGAACAGTCGATTAAGAAGATAGAAAAACGAATGCACCGAGCCGCCGACAAGACCTAGATCGGAAATCCTTCTCCGCTGCCATCGTCGCCGCTCGTGTAGTTGATCGTCGGTGGTTTCTTCCAGATCTCCCGGCGATAGAAGCTCAGCCTAGCACAGCGTCTCACGCGTCTAACCAGAGATCATTTGTCTTTTGATTCGTTGATCGGGAAAACCTTCCCCTTCCAAATCGATCGAGACGATCGATCCTAGTGTGACCATTAGAAGACCGTGCTAGCTTTGCTACGAAAGTTGAATCTCCAAAGTACAGCAACAGCACTCTGTTGTCGCCGCCGATCCCGAGAACCAAGCCGCCGCCCTTCTTGCCGCCGCCGGTTTTGGGGAGATTCTCTCTAAGTGAGATTTAGGGTTGTGGACTCTTCGTTGACTTCAAGAACACGTCGTCGAACGAAGAGGGACACCTTATTCTCCATAAGTAGTTTGTATTTCTAATACACTCCAATTTCTATTTTGTTGTAAAGGAACGTTGGTTCCTAGTTGTAAGGGTTGGGTGCAACCCGTGTTGTGGGAGTGGTGACTCCTACGTGTGGAAGGGTTCCTTCCGTTAGTGCAAGGATTGGATTTCAATCCTGTTGGTGAAGTGACCGAGTCGTCCCTGGTTGGGAGATAGGTCGAAGGGGGAAAGTGGACGTACCCAAATCGGGGAACCACTATAATTTGCTTGTGTCCTTTCTGTGCTGTGTTGTTTTGTTATCTTGTGCAGGTACGACTTTAATTCCGCAAAAACGCTGCAAGACACCTATTCCCCCCCCCCCATAGGTGAAGGTAGTTGACACTAAGTGGACTTTCAAATACATACTATTGATGGCCTTAGAAATGCCCAAGTCTAACTTGCTGATATACTTTCCCTTTTTCTAAGTGTGTGCTGAGAGATCCTGAGAAAAGGCTACCGTCTTATTCTTGAGAGTGGGAACTGGTGCACCAAATGGAAATGGTTCATAATGGGCCACTTGAATTTCCTTATGATGAGCCTTAAAGGCACTCATACCCTTGTTATATCTTCCACCATATTTGTGAACATTTTTGTTCATACTTATGGATCTACCATTCATCCAGTGACCATAGATGCTTTCTTGGTTATAAATGTTTGAAGTTATCATCACTTTCTAAAAAGAGATGGGAGGCAGTGATGCCAAGGGCTGAACTGGAGCTTCACCTTTCCCTTTGGGACGGGAAACCCTAGTGTTCTCCTTGAATCCCAACCCCCTCTTGCCCTTTTGAGAGGAGAAGGAGTTTATCAAGGGTAACACTGACTTAGGCTTAGAGAAACTAGCCACAATTCTTTTCTCCCTTCGGAGCCATTCCTCAAGATCCATAATGATCCTGTTCTTATTATTGATGGTCCTACTCTGGATGATTGATATAGCCTTCAGTTGGCTCACTTCCCTCATTTTTTGATCCAACAAGAATGCTTACTCAAACTACTTGGAAGCAGCAAGCTGTACGGAGATAATCTTCTCAACCTGCTTCTTGGCCAACTTCTTGCTTCTTTTTAAAGCATCTAGAAGGGCATCACACTTATCAATCAATTGATTGACATCTTCCTCAGCTTTTGAGTCATCTTCATCACTGGACGAGAGTGAAAAATGAGAAGGAAAATGGACAAGAGGTAAATAACCGAAAATTTTATTGCTCCAAAAAAGTAAGTAATATATATGTATGCCCCATTACTTATAGAAAACGAGGGAGGTGGGAGAGTACAATACACGATGTCGGACAAAACATAAGACGGGCGGCTTGTGCGTTGAAATACACAAACCGCACACGACATAAAATACAATAATACATCATGCTAATAATAGAGGAGACCGCCATAATCTATGATAGACCACGAGACAAGACTCTAGGCTGCACCTGCGGGTTGCCACCAGACTGCAGTGAAGTTATCCATCAAACCGAAGCTTCTACAATGCTAACCCCAAAATCGGCGATCCTTCCCAAGGTAGTCAGCTCGCTCGTCATGTCCTGCCCCCGGTTAATCCTGGAGGTCGCGACGCCTTAGCGTGGGCGAACAGAATTTTCTGTCCGCTCAGGCCGCACGGCTTGGGCGGTCTCAGTGGTCTGACCGCCTAGGCCACGCATGTTGCCTTGGTCGGCAGGGGTCGCGGACTGCTTCCGCAGTCCGCCTCTACAGTCCACGCCCTTTTTCAGCTTAACCGCAAGCATGTTTCCGTAGGTCTCCCCTTGCCGGACTCGGTTCCTTGTCTGCCCAGGCCGGCAATAGATCGCGTCCCTTGCAGGAACTAGCCGCTTCTTTCAGCCCGCTCCTGTAGGTCGCTCTTCAAGAAGGACAGACCACTCAAACCACCAAAACAACAGCGGCGACCTGCCCGCAGGCCTCCAGCCAGCGACCTCAAGTTCATCTTGCCGACACGCGCGGCCTGCCCCGTTAGTTCGGCAGGTCGCCCATTCCTTGTCCTCCAGCAGCATGGGAAGCCGTCTTCATTTGCTCCCCTACAGAGCGCAGACACTCACTACCGGCTACCCGTGAAGATTGGCAGCAATACCCAGTTCCTCGCGAGCTTGGAAGACTCGAAATGTGATCAAGATTTCCAGTCCGCCCTCATTGGTGAACCCCAACAACTTCAACAGCCAGGCTCTCCATTCCAGCATAAGCAGACTCAGCTTAGCAGCAGGCGCAGACTCAGCGGACTCCGCGGACTCGCTGTGCAACAGGGTTAACTTCTCCTCAGCCCGTAGGCTTGGCGCGGGCTCGATCAGTAGATGCGGACTCCACGGATTCTCTCCGCAGTCCGCCAGGCAGCAGAACTTTCTCAAGACAGTCCCAGACCGCATAGCCTCGTGCATATACAGCGGACTCAGCGGACTCAGCGGGCACTCCTCAGCTTGTACCTCCTTAGATCATGCCCAGTTCAGCAGCGGCGGACTCCACGGATTCCCTTCGCAGTCCACCACTTAGCCTCCAGCATGCACCTCCCCAGCAGCTTGCGAACAATCTCAGCTCAGCAGCGGCGGACTCTGCGGACTCCCGTAGCAGTCCGCCACTTAGTATCCCAGTTCGACATCAGCAGCACCAGCTCCAGAAGCAAGCCCCAGTCCGCGGGGCCTGTTGCGGACTCAGCGGACTCCGTCTTCATCTCGCTCAAGTTACCATCTCACCGTGGGTAACATCACCGCAAGTCGTTACCTCCTCGAGCCTATAAATAGACCCCCATACCTCTCATGGAGGGGGGCTGGAAGGTCAGCATCAGCTTCAGCTTCGGATCATCACCAAGGTGCTCATGCTCGAAGTCAGCCCTCAGCAAGCTCAATTCTTGTGGACTCCGTTTTCTAGTTCGCACCCTTCTCTCTGCCTTTAGTCGTGCGGCCTGCCGGCCTCTGTTCCCAGTCCGCGCGGTCTCCAATTTCCCTTAACCGCGTGGTCTGTCGACCTGGCTCTTCAGTCTGCGCGACCACTTCTGGAACTCTTTCCTTAGCCGCCAGCTTCCTTCTTGTACCCCTTTATTGCCTTCTTGTAAAGGTGTATTGTAAGCTGTAACTCTCACTATAAATCAAAGGAAAGCCCGTCGCAAGAATGACATTTAAGCTGCGGCGGGCAAAGTTTGATGTTGTCGCTGCTAGCGGCCCTCTCTCTTCTTCTTCTTAGCACCGCTCAGCTCCCTCTCGGCATCAACCTGCAAGCACAACCATCCAAGTACTCGTTTGTTCGACAGCTCCTGATCAACCTCTCTCTTGCTCATCAGCCTTCCTGGATGCTCTCAGCAAATCTCTCCTCTATCCATGCAACCCCTTTGATAAGCGCTTGCTCCACTCTCGAGCACTCAAAAGCTTCCTCTTTCCCCGTAACCTTCATCCTCTTCCTCTCCTAGCCTGTGAGATCAAACATTTCCTCCGTGTTAACTAGGCGGTGCCGATTTCGCGCATCAACATGCAATCCTCCTAACTACAAACTGTGGGCTGACGCCTGACTGTAGTTGCAGCAAACCATTACGCATGGTAGTGGATACAATCAGATTGCTGCGACTTCACAAGACTGTTGCGACTAACACTTAAACCATAGATGCAATCACTGGAAGATCACTGCTGCGACAATATATATACTGTTGCGGTTTCACCAGACCGCTGCAACTTATCACCTAGACCACTGCGAGTAATCAAACAAGGAGTAACTCCGGTCTCAAACTATTCTGCTTTATATCCATCCCAACAACTCGTTGTGCTAAACCGCTATAAGGCCGACTAGACAGACCGTTGCGGCTAGAACTATTAACCGCCCAAACTGAGTTCCAACACTCCCCCTCAAGATGGAGCATATATATCAACCATGCACAGCTTGCTACAAACTTCTGTGTATGAAGTAACCAGTTTCGTGAAGAAATCTGCTAGCTCTTAATCAGAAGTAACGAATGAAGTACATATCTGATTCTGCAGAATCTCTTCTCTAATAAAGTGGAAATCAACCTCGATATGCTTCGTTCTCTCATGAAAGACCGGATTTTTTGAAATGTATATAGCTTCTTTATTGTCACAGAACATTATTAGGGGTGAACATAAAACTCTCCCAGATCCAGTAAGATAGTCTGAAGCCACTTTAGCTCACAAGCAGTCAGAGCCATGCTTTTATACTTTGCTTCTGCATTCGATCTGACAACTACAGCCTGCTTCTTGCTCTTCCAACTGACTAGATTTCCTCCAATGAAGGTGCAAAAACTAAATGTTGACTTCCTGTCGCCCTAATCATCTGCATAGCTTGCGTCAGAATAAGCCTCTACTTTTAAATGTCCCCTTTTCAGGAATAAGAACCCTTTTGCTGGTGTACCTTTCACAAACTCGAGAATCTTTAGATCTAGTCTACACATGACACTCTATGGGAGCTTGCATAAACTGACTTACTTTCCGAACTGCGCAGCAAATGTCTTGTCTTGTAATAGTTAGATAGATTAGTTTACCAGCAAGATGTCTGTACTTGGTGATATATTCAAGGAGAGGAGGGGACTCACTCCAGCATTTGTCATCTCCAACATCCATTAGAGACCGTACAGGCTTAGCTCCAAGTAGACCTATCTCTTGCAAAAGATCCAGAGCATACTTCCTCCATGAAAGAATGATAGAACCAAGTTTTCGAGATATCTTAATCCCTAGAAAGTACTTATGAGACCCCATATCCTTTATAACAAAATGTCGGAGCAGATGCTGCTTTGTCATATCAATACCTTTCCAATCATCCCCAGTGAGAAGGATATCATCCACATACATCGCAAGAATTAGCAACCCAGACGAGGTCTTTTGAATAAACAAAGAGTGATCTACAACGCTTTGAACAAATCCAGCAACAGAAATAACCTCATTAATCTTTTCAATCTAGGCCCTTGGACGCTGCTTAAGAGCATAGATGGCTTTCTTCATCTTACACACCTAAGACTCCCCCTGAGCAATATACCCAGGAGGTTGCTCCATATAAACTGTCACGTTCAAATCCCTATAAAGAAAAGCATTCTTGACATCCAACAGATACATTTCCCAACCCCTTTTCACAGCCACAGAAAAGAGAACACAGATCGTAGTAATCCGGGAAACATGAGATAATGTATCAAATAAATTCACACCATAAGTTTGCGTAAATCCTTTGGCCACAAGATGGGCTTTGTAACAGTCAACAGTACCGTCAGGAAGATACTTGATAACAAAGACCCAACGATAGCCAACCACATCAGCACCAGGAGGAGTGGGAACAATAGACAAGTACCCCGTTCAGTTAGAGTTTTCATCTCATCATCCATAGTAGCTTTCCAATATGGAATAATCAGAGCATCATGATAAGACATAGGAAGAGCATTGGCCGAGAGTCCAAAAGCAAAACTCTGTGCCTGAGGAGATAGTCTGGTGTAAGATACCACAGCAGCAAGAGGATGCTGAGTGGACGAACAAATACCTTTCCTCTGAGTAATTGGAAGATCAAGATCAGTCCTATCTACTTGCTTAGTTCCATCTAAAGGAGAGGCAAGAAAACTAGGAAACATGGGCAGCGGCTCAACAGAGGAATCAAGAAGAACAGGAGAGGCATAAGAAAAAGAAGAAATAGTAGGCTCAGGAGACAAAAATAAGAGGAAAAGGAACTGAATCATCAGAAGAAGGAAGAATAGAGGAAGGGGAAAAGAATGGAACATTCTCAAAGAAAGTGACATCGGCAGAAACATACTGTCGGCAGATAATAGGATCATAACACCTGTATAAATTCTGAGTCGGACAATAGCCCAGAAAGATACATTTAATCGAGCGTTGTGACAGTTTGTCACGAGCAGTAGAAGGAGAATGAACAAATGCAGTACACCCAAAGACACGTGGAGACAAAGGAAAAGGGTTCGCATCAGGATGCATGATAGAAAAGGGAGTCTTCCCACCGATAACAGAGGATGGAACATGATTAATAAGAAAACAGAAGAGAAGAATTGTATGCTCCCAATAAGACTTGGGAACTTGCATATGAGTAAGAAGACTCCGTGCCACATCTAACAGATGACAATTCTTTTGTTCAACAACACCATTTTGTTGCGATGTATAAGGTCAAGTGGTTTGAAGAACAATACCATGGTCCATACAAAATGATGTAAATTAATGACTAAGATATTCCTTAGCATTATCAGATCTAAGGATTTTATTAGAAGTATCAAAGTGTGTATGAATCTCATTGTAAAAAGCATTGAAAATAGAATAAAGTTCAGAACGTTCGCACATTAAATATAACCATGACAACGGGAAAAATCATCAATAAATGTCACAAAATATAAGCTACCCCTACCAACAGTTTGAGTAGGAGCAGGGCCCCATATATCAGAATCTAAAATATCAAACGGACGAGAAGAACAACGTCTATTGTGTGCAGGAAAAGTAGAACGATGATGTTTTCCAAACTCACAAGCTTCACAATGAAGAGAAGAAACTCCTCGAGGTAAATCAGGCAGAAGCTCATAAAGGATGCGAGGAGGAGGATGTCCAAGCCGAAGATGCCACTAAAGCAATAGAGAGGAGGCAGTAAAAATCGCTTCACAGCCCATCTGCTTACAAAGAGCAGTAACAGAAAGAAGATTGCATGGAAACTTGGGGACATAGAGAGTGTCCTGAAGTTGAAGAGAAGGAGTAACATGCACAGTGCCAGACCCGTGAACCGAGGACGGAGAACCATCAGCAATAGGAACATGAGGTAATTGAGTACTCTTAGTAAGAGAGGAAAAAAGCTGAGAATTCCCTGTCATATGATTGGTAACACCGGAGTCAATAAGCCACCTACCCGTGATAGCTAACTGAGCAGCACTAGAAGTTGCAAGAGAAGTAGTAGACTGATTGGCAGAATCAGGAGAAGCGGGATGAAGATGAGGGTGTTTGACCCAACAATGATCAATCAAGTGACCAGTCTTGCCAAAATGAGAACAAAGAAGTTTCGAAGAACCACGGCCGCCAGTACAGCCACCCCGAGCACCATAATTATCATGACGTGCAAGATGAGAAACAATATCAGGAGAGGGAGAGGGAAGCAAATGATGCTGAAGTAGAGTAGTAACAACATAAATACGGGCAGCAGTAGCATTGAGAGTCGGAGCATCCGCCTCTCCGAGAATCTACTGACGAATCTTGTCATAGGAGTCAGGAAGATGAAGTAAGTAGCAAAACACATGAAGCTCCTAAAAATGTTTCTGGTTCTCAACAAGATCAGCAAAAAAGGGACGGTGTTGAAGAAGTTTAGCCCCAAGACTCTGGACCTCCTGATAAGCAGCATGATGCAGGACTATACGTTTGACAATGAATATATCGACGGACTAGCACATATACCTCTCTTCGATCCAAATCTTATACTCGCATAATGATTCTATGCACCACCACGTTAATTAATTCTATCAATTATATGCTAGCGCACGGGTAATCAAACCGATTAGGATTGAATAGAGGCGATAGGACAATATTCTTTCCAGCTAAAAGGACCAACCCGATCCGATCGAGCGAAGGCTGTACCAAAAGAGATCTACCAAAAATAACGATTCGGAAATGGTAGATCTCTCCCAACAAAAGAAATTGAAGGTTCACCAAACCTATCGAACTTAAATGAAAATTAGAATATCCACAAAATTCAATCGAGAGAAAACCAAGAAAATTCAATGCTTCCAAAATTACGATAAAGTAAACCACCACAGGAATTAATCAAAGAGAAGAACACACAAGAAGGTGGAAAATTATCGTTACCCAACCGAAATGGATGATTCCGGTTTCTCTATTTGGATCAGCCTTCAACGGCTCCGCCAGAGTCATGCCGATAGGAAAGAAAAATTGTCTGCCTTCGTCTCTTCACACCGGAGTTGGATTCCACAAGGAGGCAACCTTATATGTCTTGGCCGATTTCACCACAAGGACACGAGGTGGTCGGGTTTGTAGAATGATGGGGGTCATTTTTCTTGAGATGGAGGTGGTTCTTTTTTGGTGAGGTGGTGGCCGAATTTTGAAGAGGAAGGTGGGAGGGTGGCGGCTAGGTTTTATTTTGGGTAGGGTGGAAGGACTCAGTTTGGGGGTGGGAATAAGGCTTTGGCCGAAAATTGCCAAGTAGTGGTGGAGGAGGAGAGGGTGGCCGGAATTTGAGAGGGTGAGGG
Organism: Platanthera guangdongensis; assembly: GCA_039583875.1. Lineage (NCBI taxonomy): Eukaryota > Viridiplantae > Streptophyta > Magnoliopsida > Asparagales > Orchidaceae > Platanthera > Platanthera guangdongensis. The sequence goes on along the minus strand of CM077158.1, from coordinate 139,355,604 downwards.
GAGTGGCCGGCGGCCAAGAGAGAAGAGAAAGGGGGAGGGCTGAATTTCTCAAAAAGGAAGGAGAAAGAGGTGGAAAATTCAAAACTTGAATTCTTAGGATTTCTTTTTTTTTCATTCTCTCCAACAATATGACAAATATCATGTCCTATATATATGCTTACACCACTCAATCAACCCTTCATTCAAAATTCAAAATTCAAAATTGAAAATATGATGGTTATATGCACCCATCATAGCACATGAAATGAAATAATTAAAACAACACATGATGGTTATAAGCACTCATCATTACTCATGAAATGAAAATTTAAACATGAAATAAATACTTAAAATAAATTGCTAAAATAATAAAATTATTAAAAATATATAATTATAATTATTTAATATATAATTATATATTTTTATATAATGGCTGCGGACGTCGATTCCATCCTAGATCTTGCGGCAGCGATCGTCCCAATCGACGAACTCTCTCAGACGGGGATCAATGACGGTCGTGTTAGCAGCATCTCCATCAATCCTCCCCCGCTCATAACTACTCATCACCGATGAGTTGGTCTGAAAGTACCGGTGCAGGAGAGCCTCATCCAAAAGAACCATATAGCAGCAAGCAAAACCACTTGGCGAGGAGAGCACTTCATCTTCGAGTATCCTGTCATGCAAAAATGTAGTCCTAGAGAACCTTTGAAAAGCATTAGGCAATAAAGGAAAACATGTTTCTATAACAACAACCAACGTACCTCCAGTGAAGACCGATGAAGAGAGCGATCCAGGCACAAGCACAGTGCCCAAACCATAAGAAAACAAAGTGGACCCAAACGAACAGACAGATAATTCATGTGGTGGAGAAACATATGGCGTTAAATTAGAAACATGAAAAATAGGGGTAATACCCCAATCAGTGGAAAACTTCAAATGATATGCGTATTCTCCTAATTTCTTTAATATCTGAAAAAGGTCCAACTCGACAACTTTCTATAGTGCACAAAGGCAACCGTTCAGTGACGAGACGCACCAAAAATAATTCACTGACAATATAGTGAGATGCCTTTTTATGTAAGCTAGCATGAAGTTGATAAAATGTAATTGGTATGGTGAGCGCTTAACTAATGTGCTTATATAATTTTTGAGCATGAGAGGCATAAACTAGTTCGAGTTGACTTGTCTTATAAGACAGTGGTAACGAAATCAAGTCAAAAGGCACTTGTGGTTTAAATCCGTGCACGATCTCATTCGGCGGGCAACAAGCATATAAATAATAATAAGACGCAACTTGATTGAATAACTTTGTAAAAGTGTGCCTAAGTATCTTACTACCATGTGGTGTGAACCCATGTGCTATGTGTCCCAACTCGAATATAGAGGCTATAGGGGTAAAGTCAGGTGGCACGGGTGTAACACCCCCTATCCGTCACATAGCATATAGCAGTAGGTCCGGCCGGGGCCCGATGCCATATACCACAGACAGATCGGAAGGATACTCAATGAAAACCATCCAACTAAGAATCAACGTCCTACACAGAGTACATTCTAGCGGAAGCAATTTAAAAGTTGCAATTATCAAAACCAACCAATAGCATGAATGTCCACTACAAAACCCAACAGGAATGACGTACAATACACAAGTACATGGCCTTAAGGCCTTACAATAGTTTACTCAAATTACAGTGTTTTCCAAACCTCGGCACGTAGGCCGGTCACACATGAATAATATAAGTAAACATTCAAATTAGGCCTTCGAGGGCCAGCTCATCAACAAGGCTTTTTGCCCGACATTTCCCACTTGGCTCTGCAGCACCTGCAAGCACAATCCCCTGCGACAGTGGCAAACAAAAGAAACAGTCAGCTATTCTGACCAAATTAAAACGACCCCGCCTCCAAACTTGGGGTGGCGATGCTCCTTCCCTGCACTTTGTTAGAATAACCAAGTAGTATAGTGTAAAAACACTTCATCACAGGCGTGGGCACGCACGGCCACACACCCCGTGCTCTCAGGGCACATTCACGGTGAACACGGTCAAAGTCCGCTGACTCACCACCACCCCCTGGGCGGCAATATCTCATGAGCATTATGGTCTTTCTGGCAAATTCCTAAGACCCTCTATCTATGCCAACGGCGAGTACCACGTACCTTAGGTCTCACTAACCGAACCACATAGAGCGGGTACGGTTCCGCCTAACCCGTTGCTCACACGGCAACGTCAACTTAAGCCGTCTGCGTGGGTCAAGCTTCCCCGAGTCTCAAATCGATCACACAGTTTACATAACCCAATTATGTACAAGTTGGCTCCCAGGCCACCAAGTTCGTAGAATCACGCATCTGCCCAGTTTTCCGGGTGCACCTTGGAATTAGTCCCCAAGGCTGCCTGTTGCAATCTACCACATAGAAAACCCGAAAAACAAACAATTGTACGGAGTCTTCTCCAGCCATTCATGCAATGCAATATCACCGATCCAGACCAACTTGTCCGGGTAGGCTTCACACATCATGCTTATGTTCGTTTCTTGATTACGGACTCTACATGCTAAACAATGGGGACTATTCATGTCTACCCGAAGGAACCCCTCAAACTCACTAAAAACTCGTGAGAGCGGGCTTCCTATGCAAAGAAAAGAGGACTTCACATGCCCTAGGATGAGAATAATTACCCTAGCATTTCTCTTTGGTGCCATGGAAATCTATGCTGATGAAAAGCACCACAAAGTCCTCGCCTCCATAAATCCGAAGTCGTCTCGCGATTTGGGGATCCAAAGCTCCGCCGGCGGCCGGATCTTCCTTCCTTCTTCTTCCTTGCTCTCCCCACTCTCTAGAAGTTTAGAAAGAGAGTATTTGAATGAAATGAAGGATTCAAAACCCTATACCCGGGTATAACTTAGCAGGAATAGCCCCAAGCCGTTAGATCCCAAAATAAGGAAACAGACGGACACGATTCAGGCTTAAAATCCAAAACCTAGGCCGAACATGCCTTGCAACACACCCGTGTCCAAGGCCGTGTGCCCATTTGACGCCGAAATCATCGCATCCCGAAAAGTACACGGGCTCTCGACACACCCATGACCGACCTGACATGCCCGTGTCATCCAATACACGGCCGTATAGCTGGCCGTGTTCCTCTATCGACACATGACCAACATCAACTCGTGAAGGACACGGCTATTGGACACGCCCATGTGACAAATTACACGCCCATGTCATTCTCGATCACGCCTGGGCTCCAGGCCATGTTTCTCCCCCAACTAACCTCGGCCAACTACCCGAGTAGGACACGGACTCGGACATGCCCGTGTCTCAAACCGTGTTCGCTGCTCGACGATCGTCGACTGAAATTCGTCGACCTCTCAGCCAGATCGTCGACCCGAGCATGACGCACGCCTGGGACACACCCGTGTCCCAGGCCGTGTGACCCCTACCAAGTTCCAAACTTGGCTCAAAATGCCTCCCGTCGCTCTTTTGAGTTTCGGGGCGTTACAACTCTTTCCCTCTTAAAAGAATTTCGTCCCGAAATTACAAAGGAAAGATAAAATAAAACTTAAACGGTACCTGAGTAGAATAACTCCGGGTACTCCTCAAGCATGGTCTTCTCTCGCTCCCAGGAGAGCTCCTCCCGACTGCAATTGTCCCAATGAACTTTGACCATTCTGATCTCTTTGTTGCGTAGCCGCTTGACTTCCAAGTCCTCAATGCGAAGGGGCTTGACCTTCGTCGTCAGCCCATTATCGACTGGCACTTGATCAACCTCAATCACTTGCGTAGGCTCTTACACCACCTTCCGCAACACCGATATATGTAATACATCATGTAGACCACTTAGCTCCACTGATAGCCTCAATCGATAAGACGCTTTGCCAATCCTCTCAAGAACCTCAAACGGTCGAAGGTACCATGGGCTTAGCTTCTTCAAGCGCCGCACCCGCGAGACACCCTTGAACGGCTTGATCTTCAAGTACACCCAGTCACTGACAGCAAACTCCATGTTCCTATGCTTGGCGTTATAGTACTTAGCTTGGCGGTCCTGAGCGATTAGCAATCTCTCTCGAATTGTTTGAACCAATGACGTTGCATCTTCCACCTGTTGGCACTTGTACAACTTTGACTCACCCGTTTCCAACCAAGACAAAGGCGTGCGACATCTTCTACCATAAAGGGCCTCTTCTACCCACTGCTTCCTGAAGTCTAGAACGCACATGTGAAGCATATCTTCCATTATCCTATTGACTCTCTCGGTCTGCCCATCCGTCTGCGGATGAAAGGCTATGCTGAAACTCAACTTTGTTCCCAACATCTGCTACAACCTCCTCCAATCATTGGATGTGAACTACCCATCACGGTCACTCACGAAGCTGCGGGGCACACCGTGAAGCCGCACAATATTATCCACGTATAACTTTGTCAATTTCTCCACAGAATCATCCTTCATATGCGGGATGAAGTGCGACACTTTCGGCAGACGATCTATGATCACCTAGATGGCGTCGTTTCCCTTCTGCGACCTTGGCAAACCATGCACAAAGTCTATAGTAATGTTGTCGAACTTCCACTCCAGAATAGTCAAGGACTTCAAGAATCCTCCCTGCTTTTGGCATTCCAACTTCACCAAGGCACATGTTTGACACTTCACCACGTACAATATCACATCCTTCTTAAGTCCTGGCCACCAGAATAATTTATTCAAATCACGGTACATCTTCGTGCTCCCCGGGTGAATTGAGTACTTGGTATGATGCGCCTCGTATAATAATTCCACCCGCAATTTGCCCACATTCGGGACGCACAAATGATCGTCCTTCCATAGCAATCCATCCTCAACAACAAATTGGGAATTTGACTCATCCAAAGCATCAACCATGATTTGCTTCATGCGGTCATCCATATCCAAAGTCTGCCGAATCCGATCAGCCAGGTTACACTGAACTTCTGTCCAGTTTAATAGCGCTTCGGCACTTGTTTGCTTATCTATGCATGAGATCTCCAACGCCCCCAACTCCCGAACCAATCGCTCGTCATGGACCGACAACAAATTGGCTTGAGCAGGGGCCCTGCGACTCAACGCATCTGCAACTGCATTGCCTTTCCCAGGCACATAATGAATTTTTAACGTGTATTCCCCCAGGAACTCCATCCATCTCCGATGTCGCATATTTAGATCTTTCTGATCCAACAAGTATTTCTAGCTCTTGTGGTCGGTATAGATATCGACCTTCACCCCGCACAAGTAGTGCCTCCATAGCTTCAAGGCAAAAATCACGGCCGCTAACTCCAAGTCATGGACCAGATAATTCCTCTCATGCACTTCCAGCTGTCGCGAGACATACTCTATCACACTTCCATGCTGCAGTAGCACACAACCCAATCCACTGCCCGAAGCATCGCTATAAATCTCAAAACCTTTGGTCCCACTCAGTGAACTCTGCATAGGCGTCGTGGTCAACCGACTCTTCAGCTCCTCAAAAGCTCACGCGCACTTCGACGTCCAATCAAACTTCTGCTTCTTCCTCGTCAGAGTCGTGAGGGGTAACGCTATCCGCGAGAAGTTCTCGACAAAGTTCCTGTAATAGCCAGCAAGCCCCAGAAAACTCTGGACTTCCGATAATTGTGGCAAGCCACTCTCGTATCGCAACAACCTTCGCCGGATCCACCGCAATTCCCTCTCCACTAACTATGTGACCAAGGAACACTACTGAGGACAACCAAAACTCGCATTTGTAGAACTTAGCGTACAATTGATTCCTCCTCAGCTTCTCCAACACCATATGTAGATGCTAGAAGTGATCCTCCTCACTCTGCGAGTACAACAATATGTCGTCGATGAAGACGATCACAAAGTGATCTAGGTACTCCCTGAAAGTCCTATTCATCAGATCCATAAACACTGACGGCGCATTCGTCAGCCCAAATGGCATGACCGTAAACTCGTAATGCTCGTATCTCATACTAAAAGCTGTCTTGGGGATATCACTCTCCCTTATCCGCAACTGATAATAACCGGACTTGAGATCCAATTTCGAGTACACTGTTGACCCGACCAACTGATCAATGAGATCATCAATCCTTGGGATCGGGTACTTGTTCTTCTCCGTCAACTTGTTCAGTTCTCGGTAATCAATATAAAGTCTCAAGCTTCCATACTTCTTCTTAACAAAAAGGACCAGTGCGCTCCAAGGCGACAAACTTGGATGCACGTACCCCTCCTCCAACAAATCCTGAAGTTGCACCTTCAGCTCTGCCATCTCCTTAGGCGCTAGCCGATACGGTGAGCGTGACACAGGTTTCGCACCTGGCACTAGCTCGATGGTGAAATCTATCTCCCGTTGAGGTGGGGCTCCAGAAAGATTGCCAGGGAACACATCAGGGTACTCGGATAGCACTGAAATACTGTCCAATGTAGGCTTAGGATTTGCAACTTCCACTAGCATGAAGAATAGCTCTACTCCAGCACGAACCGCCTTCACCACCTGAATAGCAGACATCAAAGTCTTGCTCGACCCTTTTAAGCCCGTAAAGGTTGTCTCACGACCTATCCCCAACTTAACCTCCTTGCAACTGCAATCAATATAAGCTTGTTGCTCCGAGAACCAGTCCATGCCAAATATCACGTCGAATTCCACTAGCGGCAATAACGACGCTTGCAAATGGAACTCCTGACTCCCAATACGAATCTTTACGCCACAGATTCTATCTGCACGCATCGAACACCCATTCGGCAACAACACAACTAGTTTGTCCTTCCCCATCGAAGAAGGTACTCCAATGTGTGATATGAATCCTTCGGACAAAAAGGAGTGTGAAGCCCCTGTATCAAAGAGTGCTCTTGCCGGATTCTCACAAAACAAAACAAAGCCTATACAAGCATTGGTAAGGTAACACGCGCATAACAAGTATTTAAAAATTAACTTGCTATAAATTTAAACCGTAGCAGTCACCACATCCGCTTGCTTGATGGGTTCCAGCTCGCCAAGATTGTAGACTCTAGGTTGAGCCGGAGCATAATGGGATGCGGTCGACTCCACCGCCTTGCCCTTTTTCTCATATGTTGCTCCCGGCTTCCTCTCGGACTTGGGACGTCCGCTCCAGCAGTCCTGGGCAAAGTGTCCCGGCATCCCACAATTGTAGCATGCGCCCGAGGTTCGACTTGTAGTTTCCCCCGAAGCACCGGAAGAAGGGGTTGGACCCGAAGTCCTAGCATTCTTATTGAACTTGCGATACACAGACTTCGCATTAGTTGGCACTTTGAACTATGTCCTCTAATTACCATAGTTTTTCTTTGCTTGTACATTCTTCAAATCCTTTTCCAACGACTGATTCGTATTGACCTGGGTCAAGAATCCCTGCGTCATAGGCCCCGAGAGCAGTAGCCTTAAGTCATCTCTCAAACCTTCATAGAATCGGTTTGTCTTACGCTCCTCGTCCGCGAACGTAGAGCTAGCGTACCGACCCAAACGAGTAAATTCATGGAGATACTCATCCATGATACTCTCTCCTTGTGTCAGCTTCTAGAACTCATTCTCCAATGCTATCCTCTGAGCCGAGGGAAGGTACCATTCCAAGAATAGTCTTGAAAACTCCTCCATCAAGACGTCCGTAAGTTGCCTTCCCCTCAAGTGATGTAGCTCCAAACCGTCCCACCACAGCCTAGCATCTCCGTCCAACATGAATGTAGCTATAGTGGTCATCTGCCACTCTTCCGTTTCAGTAGCTTTCAGTACTCTCTTCACTCGGGAGAGCCAATCCTCTTCATGGGTTGGGGTTCCCGTCCCTGAGAACACCGGAGGATTGAAGCCCATAACATGTTTGAGCTGCCTTTCAGTTGCTCTCCTAGGCACCAAAGGTTCCACCACCGCCTGTTCCACCATTCTCGGTTCATCCGTTTGAGGAGGTACCTGCTCCATCGTAGGAGCGGGCTGCTGCATTTACCTTGCAGGCTGCGCGTTGATCATAGAAAACACCGCTTTGGCCACCAATTGTATGGTTTCTGCCGAGGGAGGTGTTGCAGGCGCATCATTCGGTGCTCTACTAGCCTCAGAAACCGGGCGTTTTGACGACCCAGCACCACTTCTGGTCACCTATAGTTGTACAAAACACCATTAAGCGACCAAACAAAATTGCAAAAAGCAATTATAGGAACACGCAGGTTCCTCAAACACGTGTATTTTCATTCCTAAGTGGACATTCATGGGTTCTTTTGATGTTATAACGATGACGCACACATATGTGCTCACCACCCCTTAAAAGAATTCGTCCACGAATTCATTTAAGTTGACCGAAACTAGTAGTCTGATATCAAATTGTAACACCCTATATCCTTCGCATAGCATATAGCAGTAGGTCCGGTCGGAGCCCGACGCAATATACCACAGACATACCAGAAGGTTACTCAATGGAAACCATCCAACTAAGAATCAACGTCCTATACAGAGTACATTGTAGCGGAAGCAATTTAAAAGTTGCAATTATCAGAAACCAGCCAACAGCATGAATGTCCACTACAAAACCCAACATGAATGACATACAATACACAAGTACATGGTCTTAAGGCCTTACAATAGTTTACTCAAATTACAGTGTTTTCCAAACCTCGGCACGCAGGCCAGTCACACATGGATAATACAAGTAAACATTCAAATTAGGCCTTCGAGGGCCGGCTCAGCAACAAGGGCTTTTTGCCCGCTATTTACCACTTGGCTCCGCAGCCCCTGCAAGCACAATCCACCACGACGGTGGCAAACAAAAGCAATGGTCAGCTATGCTGACCAAATTATAATGACCCCGCCCCCAAACTTGGGGCGGCGATGCTCCTTCCCTGCACTTTGTTAGCATAACCAAGCAGTATAATATAAAAACACTTCATCACGGGCGTGGGCACATACGACCACACACCCAGTGATCTCAGGTCACATTCACGGTTAACATGGTCAAAGTTCGCTGACTCACCACCACCACCTGGGCGGCAATATCTCGTGAGCATTATGGTCTTTCTGGCCAATGCCTAAGACCCTTTATCTATGCCAATGGCAAGTACCACGTACCTTAGGTCTCTCTAGCCGAACCACATAGAGCCGGTACGGTTCCGCCTAACCCATTGCTCACACCGCAACGTCAACTTAAGCCGTCTGTACAGGTCAAGCTTCCCCGAGTCCCAAATCGATCACACACTTTATATAACCCAGTTATGTACAAGTTGGCTCCCAGGACACCAACTTGGCAGAATCACGCATCTGCACAGTTTTCCGAGTGCACCGTGGAGTTAGTCCCCAAGGCTCCCAGTTGCAATCTACCACGTAGAAAACCCGAAAGACAAACAATTGCACGGAGTCTTCTCAGTCCATTCATGCAATGCAACATCACCGATCAAGACCAACTTGTCTACGTAGGCTTCACACATCAAGCCTATGTCTGTTTCTCGATTACGGACTCTACATGCTAAATAACGGGGACTATTCATGTCTACCCAAAGGAACGCCTCAAACTCACTGCAAACTCGCGAGAGTGGGCTTCCTATGCAAAGAAAAGAGGACTTCACATCTCCTAGGATGAGAATCGTTACCCTAGCATTTCTATTTGGTGCCATGGAAATCTATGCAGATGAAAAGCACCGCAAAGTCCTCGCCTCCGTAGATCCGAAGTCGGCTCGAGATTTGGGGCTCCGAAGCTCCACCGACGGCCGGATCTTCCTTCCTTCTGCTTCCTTGCTCTCCCCTCTCTCTAGAAGTTTAGAAAGAGTGTATTTAGGTGAAATGCAGGATTCAAAACCCTATACCCGGGTATAACCTAGCAGGAACAACCCCAAGCAGTTAGATCCCAAAATAAGGAAACGGACGGCCACGATTCGGGCATAAAATCCAAAAACTGGGCCAAACACGGTATGCGACATGCACATGTCCAAGGCCGTGTGCCCCATTCGATGCTGAAACTGTCGCATCCCGAAAAGTACACGGGCTCTCGACATGCTTGTGTCCGACCTGACACGCCCGTGTCATCCAGTACACGGCCATGTAGCTGGCCGTGTTCCTCCATCGACACAGGACCAACATCAACCTGTGAAGGACACGGGTATTGGACAAGCTCGTGTCCAAATGACACGCCCGTGTCATTCCCGAACACACCTGGGCTCTAGGCTGTGTTTCTCCCCCAACTCAACTAGGCCAACTACCCGAGTAGGACACGGCCTGGGACACGCCCGTGTCTCAGACCGTGTTCGCTGCTCAACGATTGTCGACTGAAATTCGTCGACATCTCGACCAGATCGTCGACCCAAGCATGACACGCCCCTTGGACACGCCCGTGTCCCAGGATGTGTGAGCCCTACCAAGTTCTAAACTTGGCTCAAAACGCCTCCCATTGCTCTTTTGAGTTTCGGGGCGTTACAACGGGAGCCTTAACATCAAAGATGACTTTCAATGGCTCCAAAGTAACAGTTCTAATTTGATATTCGTCATTTTCACACTTGGCATGAAGATATTCTAAGGCGAACTGCTCATCATGAATAACAGAGTTGGACGCTCTCGGGTGTGAAAATATGTGCGAGCGATATAACTCATGGGGCCTAACCGTGGTCACTAACGTGTGGAAATGAGGGTCATCATAAGGCGGTGGGTAAATACGTGCGACCGTGTGTGGGATATGGGTATATGAAAGAGACACCACATCCAGAGGTACAATAGCCAAAGAGTCAGAAACGAACGAGGATAGAATCGTAGCTATACATGCAGAGAAATTAATAGCCAAATGTGTCGTGTAGTCAGATCTACGCGGTGCGGTGAACAGATCAAAAACTATCACACTCAACGTACTAATATCTAAGTGCTGAGATAATGCCAAGGTAGGAACTAAAAGAGTGGGCATGTCACAACAACTCAGTCGAGAACTATCGATGCCACGTCCTAAATCGTCAACTAATGTGGGTTCATATATAGGTGGGAGGGTTAGTAAAATCAAACCCAGGATAAAATCCAAATCGGAATAACTTTCACTAATTGGTGATAACTTCAATGAACTCTCATCCTAGGGTAAAACCAAAGAATCGTTCAAAAATACCACTTCCTCGCTTGCAATTTCTTCCAACACACTAGACAAGTTGTTTAATTCAGAATCAGTAAAGGTCTAAAAAATGGGCAAAATCGAACCCGACGAAAAATTTAATTCAGTTGGAACTTCAGACAATGGTGATATCATCAAATAACTATTATTCGGGTTCGCAGCTCTAAAATAATCCAAACATAACCTTCTCATATAAGGTGGGTCTTCCCAATCAATTGTAACATCCATTAAGTCAGGGTCATCAATGACAATAGAGAAATCCTCATTCGCAGGGTCCTCAGGTAAGTCAGATCAAGTTTTAGTGGGTGTAATCATAGGCTCTAACGCGATGGGGTTTGTATCCTAGAGAGGGCAATCAATACTAGGATGAACAGACACAATGCTAGTAGTGTAAGTAATAGGCAATGGAATACTCTCACAGATCGGGATGTAATCTTCCCATACATCGTCTTCTAAATCACTAGGGATTCCCTCACTTTCAGAATCTTCAGACTCATCGGGCACTATCGTACGTGATGGAATACTGTCTCCTAGCTTATCATCTTCAGAATCAAGAGATAATATATCAACATCGGCATCCTCAGGATCAAAAGATACCACATCTACATCCACATCCCTATGGGTATCATTCACTATATCAGGGGGCTTAGATGACGAGGCTAAAGGAGCAGACACCCTAGTAGTAACCTCTTTCGAGGTCAAATTTTGGGGTCTAAATTGCTTAAGTTCCCTAGAGGTGGGAATAGGCACACTTTGGGTATTACTACTTCTATGGGGATAGGATCTATCCTGAGGCGTAGGTTTACTCCTATTAGAAGATACAGGTCTAGTGATGAAACTATTATTTCGAACGGGTGTGGTGCTATTAGTATGTAGGTAGGATGGATCAAAGTGATCCGATAGTAGGGTACGCATGTACGGCCAAAAAATCTTATAGCTACTAACATGACGTTCTTCATTTAACCAAAACATGCGGGCTCGACCTATTAACCGCTCTCGAACGATGTTAACCTTTTGGTGGCCATCCCATTCGTGATAATCAAAATAGTTTTCTAACCACTTAAGCCACTCTCTAAAAAATTTGGGATCCCATAACCATCATATGTGAATATCTCACTCTTAGTGTGAAGAGAAGTCTGGGGAAGATTAGAATTCTTAGGGTATAATGGCAAGGCTGGGGTGTGTTTAGACATGGCTTTATCATACCAATAGTCTAAAAGGGAAACATTAACATCAAATGCCATGTTCAGTGAGAACCGGAGAGAAAACTCAACCGAAACTGGTGCACATGCAATGAATGAATAACCTAGCCCTATTTAATTTTCAAAGATGTAATTGTTCCCGCTAATTATTTGAGGTAATAGATATATATTTTTTATTTTCTTATTGTAAATAATACGAAGATTATTAAAAAAAATTTGATTTTTTTGCTGAAATAATAAAAATATAGGCCGTTATTGGCAGACCAGGCAAAAATTGTTTTTGTTAATTTTGACAAATTGACGTGTATACAAGTGCGTGACGGCATTCTAAGTAATATTTTTTTTCTAGGATGGTACTGAAAGATATTGTACCTAATCACCTAGAGGGGGGTGAATAGGTGACCTTAATCTTTTTAAACTTTTAGGCAGAATCACAGAATTATAAACAATTCTTCACAGCAATACAGCACAGGAATCACAGAATAAAGCACACACAGAGAACACACAGATTTTATAGTAGTTCCCCAAGGTCTGGGTACATCCACTTTCCCCCTTCGCCTATCTAGTAGTGTGCTAGATTCGGCCCAACTTCTTCACTATTCCTCAGATCCTAAGATCTTACACTAAGAACCCCAAATAGGTTCCTATAGCTCAGAGTGATCCCACTCCTACAACTCAGGCACACAGCCCTACTACTCAGTCTTCACAAAGACCTACACTCAGCTTCAACAAGGCCTACACTCAGAGAAAAGTATCTCCTACACTCACGCACACAGACCCTACCACTCAGCCTTTATAATTTCAGGCTTACAACTCAGATCCCTTAGGATCTTACAAGAAATTAAAATTACAATGTATATACCCACAACTCAGAATAAGAGAGAAGAGTTGACAGGTTTCTTGATGAGTTCTTGGAAGAACTTTGCTGAGATCAACCTCCCTTGGCTTCCTTCAAAGCTTCTTGAATTTAGAACACAATAGGGTTGAGTCTCTATGCAGCTGATCTTCAATCACTGCTAACTTAAGAATCAGATCTCAATCTGAAACTTTTCTTCACAGCCTGGTTCAACAGCTGTCTTCTTAGAAGGAGCTCTCTCTCTCCAACTTCTTAGATCTTCACTTGAAGGTCTTCTTCTTCTTGTGTTGTTAGATCTTCGATGAATTGCTTAATCTTCTTCTGTTGAAGTAACAGGCCTTTATATAGGCTTCCTTCATGGTGACCGGCTGATCCGGTTTCTAACAACTTTCTGACAGCTCTGACAGTTGTAGTAGACCGGTTGGAATGGCAGCTGTCAAGTCATCCAGTCACTTCTTGAATTTTCTGTAACTGTCTGAAAGTGTCGAGACAGTCAGTTTTTAAGTGTCGATATTGATAGACCAAGTGTTGACACAAGTAGACTAAGTGTCGACACTAGCCTTCGTGGTGTCAACACAACTCCTTGTGTTATAGAAATTACTTCTGGACACTGCTTCTTCAACATGTGTCGACACTGATCCTGTGTGTCGACACAAGTCCTTCTTAGTTGATTTCTTGTAAGTGTCGAGACAACTCCTTTGTGTCGACACATCTTCTTGTGTTGATACTTGCTAAGTGTCGACACATCTTCTTTGTGTCGACACATGCCTTCTATGTTGATACTTTTGCTGAGTGTCGACACATCTCCTTTATGTCGAAACTTGTACTTGGACCTTGAAATTTGCTGAGTGTCGACACAGCCTCCTAGTGTCGACACTTTCTTCATGTGTTGAGACTTTGTCTAAGTGTCAACACATCTCCTTTGTGTCGACACTTGTACTTAGAATTTGTTGAAATTTGCTGAGTGTCGACACAGCCTCCTAGTGTCGACACTTGTACTTGAACTTTGTTGAAGTTTTGCTGAGTGTCAACACAGCCTCCAAGTATCGACACTTTTGATGTCGACAAAGTTCCTCTGGGTGTCGACACTGCTTATAAGTGTCGACACAGCTTCTCTGGACGTTTCTTCATTGTGTGTCGACACAGCCTGTATGTGTCGACACTTTCCTTCTGGTGTCGACTCTGCATTCCTGGTGTCGACACAATTACTCCAAGTGTCGACACTGCTTCTCTAGGTGTCGACACAAGTCTTATCAAGTGTCGACACTTTTCTTCTGGGTGTCGACACATGAACTTAGAAACTTTTCAGCTTTCCCTGCAAATACTTAACCTGCACAACTAAACTCAAAACACATCAAATACATTTTGATGTATATCATTGCGTAGGGTGAGGCTTATTCAAATCAGATACATGTATTCCAATGTACCCAACAATCTCCCCCTATTTGGAGAAGTCATAACCCTTAGTCAATGATATACACCATACATAACAAATTCACAGTATGATGTAAAACAATATTAAATGACAGGGTAAGTACATAAACATGTATAAGCAAAACATGTATACACAAATATCTCAGAACAGTAATGTAATAGATTTAACACATATCACATTGTTCTAATAACTTCAACATTTTCATTATTCAAAAGTTTACAGAGAGTTTTAATACATATGATTACAATTGTAAACTTAACAAAATTGCTATCCTATTGCTGCTCAGGCTCCTTGATTACAATGCCCTTTCCTGATTGTATCTTTGCTTGGACTGGGGCTTCAGCATCTTCAGCAGCAGCAAGCTTCTTTCCTTTAAGATCCTTCTTTTTCAATTCTTCAGCCTTGATCTTTTGCCTTTCAAAGTAATGATAAGGCTTTGTAAAGTACTTACTAGGCTCCTGTGCAGTAGGAGGTAGCTTTCCCATCTTAGCCTTTCTTCTATATTGCACAATGGCCTCTTGCCTGTTCTCATGTTTCCTCCACTCCAGATCAGAATACCATTTTCCACTATCCAGAATATTGTCTTTAGCAGCCTTCCATGCAGTCAAAATGATATTCCTGCAAGTGGGGCTCCATTGTTCAAAGTCAGGCCTAAGTTCAGCTTGCTCTCTGAATCTTTTCTTAGACAATTGAGTCTCTTGTTCTTTTAATAAGGCCTCTTGTTCTTTCAGTATTGCCTCTGGCACAGGCTGAACTACTTTCTCTATGATGACATTTTGCTTTCCTTCAGGAGGACTATACATTGAATGTATCTCTTGATGTATCATATCAAAGTCTGGTGGAGGGTATATCACTTGAGCTACTTCAGCTTGCTCTCCTCCAAGATATGCAGGATTAATTCCAGACTCTGCAACATTGTCATCATCACATAATGGAGGATATCCAAGGGTGGCTCTGATGGAATTTTAAATAAACTTTGCATGATTAGAGCCTGCTTTGACTAACACCCTCTCCTCCTTTATGACTTCTCTTTCAATGTGATCCCTCAGATCATCTTTCTGAAACCTTATCTGTGCATTCAAATAGTTTACTCCATCCTTATAGAAGGGTTTAAACTTCTGAAGCTGTTGAGCTATAGCCTTCTGGGAATCTTCAAGCATAGTTTTAAAAGCAGTAAGGCTCTCTTGTAACTTCTTATCAAAAACTTCTTTGGCATTTGCACTTTCTGTAGTTTGACTAGAAGCTATATTCTTCAGTTCTGTTACTATTGCATTATGTGAAGCAGTGAGATTATCATTCATCTTTATCTAATTTTCCAGAACATATCCTTGCTTCACTTCTAGCTCATCAAGTTTTGTCTTTATTTTCTCCTGATGTGTTGCCAGATAGACAACAGCATTCCCTCCTTTATGGAAGCAGTCAGTCATCTCTTTCTTGTTCAGATTCATTTCAAATCTGATTGACTCGATGTCTTGGGCCAGATCAAATTGCAGTGACTTATGCCCTTCATCTATATACTTTTCCAGAGCTTTTCTTTGCTCATCCATCTTTATCTGCAATGCCACCATTAGTGAACTGTAGTCAGTAGATGGGGCAGTCTGTGGTGCAATTGTTTGCAGTGCCTTTTTATATGTCTGGCTCCTCCTCTTGAAGACTTGAAATTTTCTCTTCTTGGCTCTTGCAGCCTCTTCATCTTCAAAAGCAGATGTGCTAGCTATATCTACTCTGTCTTTAGGACTAGGATGTGAATCCTTCTCAGTCCTTGGTGGTTGCTCAGCATCCTTTGGCTTCTCAGTTTCTTTGCCTGCAGTTTCTTCTTCAATCTCCACATGCTCCCCTTCAATAATTACTTTCTCCCCCTCAGCAGCAGCTTTTTCTCTCTCAAAGTCAGTTTGTAGAAGGTCAGGGAACAGTTCTTCTAAAGTAAATTCCTGTTGAGGATGGGGTGGAGAATCTCTTATATAATCAATCACTTGATCAGCAACAGATGTGTCTTCCATGATAACATCCTGAGGTTCACTAAGAATCTGAGGTTGCTGATTAACATCAGATAATGTGTCAGTCATAACTTCATTTTCAATATGGAAATTTAATTGGTTGATTTCAGTTATTACCTCAAGTATAGTTTGGGTAGCCTGTTCACTCTCTAGTGGAGTTGGCTCATCAACCAGTAGAGGCTCCCCCTGGAATGGATCCAGGTGAATTGGGCTAGCTTATGGTAGCTCCCCCTGCCTTTCTGCATCCTCTTGTCTAGCTGGAGACTGTCCAGCATTCCTTCCCTCTTCATCAGAACTAAATTCTACATGTTCTTCTGAGCTACTTGATGATTCAGGAGCCAATATGGCTTTCTTCTTCTGCTTTCTCTGAGATGTGTCCTTTTCTGGAGTTGGCAGCTCCTTGGTCAGTACTCTTTCCCACCTAGAGAAGATTCTCATATCCATCTTCCTCATGTGGTTGATCTTTGAACCTGCAGCTTGGTTCATTACCTCAGGTATGCTCCCAGATAGGTAAAGACTTAGAATTCTACCCATATTGGGTTTCTTCAGGCTCTCTTAAATCTTATCAAACAATACTGCAGACCAATCAATATTAAGTTGGAAGATAATTCTTGTCATTAGACTGAACATATAAGCAGATATTCTATCATGTCCTCCAGGTTTGCTCAGGATAACCTTGCCAACAATTTCAGATAAAAATTTGCCTTGCATGTTCATTCCCTTTCTATTGAACACAGATCCTATCTTCATTTTGGAGTCCAGTCCACACCATGTTAGTGCTTCTCTAGTCTTAGAAGCAGAAACATCTTCTTCTTCCTTAGTTCTTGGTAGTTGAAGAACTTTTCTCAGACTCTTAGGAGAGACCTTCACCTTGGCCCCATGAACTCTTGACTTAATCTTGAGTCATGATTCATCTAGTGTTGCTGCATTCAGAAACTCAAGGACTTCCTTCTTCCAGATCTTAATTGGTTCTGAAACAAGAAATTCTAACCCAGTCTCTGCTATTAGGGTTATCACGCCTTTGATCACGGGTTCCGCGTCGTCAAATGCGTGTCGCACGAGTTCGTATCCTTCAATCACATTCTCTTCCAGCTTGGGCGCCATTAGGCTTTGAAGAAATTTGAATTTAGAGAAGAGAGATGTCGACACACAAGTTTGGTCTCGAAACTTTGGTGAGCTTGTCGACAGACAATGGCGAAAACCTATTTATACCTTTCTAGAGTTGAAGATGAAAGGGCGCGTCAAAATACTTAAGTTGTGTCGACACTATTGAAAAGAGTCGACACTTACTTATAATGTCTCGACAACTATGTGTCGACACAAGTATAGTCGACAGAATATTTGTGTCGACACTTGTATATGTGTCGACACCACTTAGCTCGACACTTAGTCGAGACTTTACTAGACTAATTCTGTGTAAAGTCTAAGTGTCGACACCACCTTGGATGTGTCGACACCTATATTGCATGTGTCGACACTAATTCTCTGAAGTGTCGACACAGACTTCCTAGATGTGTCGACACCATTTCTCTGAAATGTCGACACCACTTCTATGTGTCGACACAGACAACTCTGTGTGTCAACACCTTTTTACTTAGTCAATTTTTGTAAACTATTCTAAGTTTATCATCCCTAATTCAATTTTGAATTTATTGAATTTGGTTTCATCTAAGGGCTTAGTATACATGTCAGCTAGCTGATTATCTGTACTAATATACTCTAGTGAAATATCTCTTTTTTCCACATGTTCTCTTAGAAAATGGTATTTTATTTCTATGTGCTTAGTCCTAATATGGGAGACAGGATTGTTTGCAATAGAAATAGCACTAGTAGAATCACAAAATAGAGGTGTTCTACTTACTTGAATACCATAATCTTCTAACTGATGTTGAATCCATAGAAGTTGGGCACAGCAACTTCCTGCAGCAACATACTCTGATTCTGCTGTGGAGATAGCCACACTTGTTTGTTTCTTGCTACTCCAAGATATCAGTCTTCCTCCTAGGAATTGACAGGTACCAGTTGTACTTTTCCTATCTTCCTTGCAGCCTGCAAAATCTGCATCTGAATAACTTGTCAGTTAAAACTCTCCATTCCTAGGGTACCAAAGGCCTAGATAAGGAGTGCCCTTAAGATATCTCAGAATTCTTTTGACTGCTGTCAAATGAGATTCTTTAGGGCAAGCTTGGTACCTAGCATAAACACATATAGCATACATGATATCTGGTCTACTAGCAGTCAAATACAATAGGGAGCCAACTATCCCTCTATACAAAGTCTCATCTACAGGTTTCCCTGCATCATCTTTGCTAAGAGACATACTTGACCCCATAGGAGTTTTCATGGTACTGGATGATTCCATACCATACTTTCTTATCAATTCTAGGGTGAACTTAGACTGTCATATGGATAAACCATCCTCAGTCTGTCTAACTTGGAGACCCAAGAAGAACTTAAGTTCCCCCATACTGCTCATTTCAAATTATCCTTGCATAAGTTTTGCAAACTTTTTGCAAAGACTACTTTCTGTAGACCCAAATATGATGTCATCTACATATATTTGGACTAAGATTATCTTGCCTATGGATTCCCTAAGGAATAGAGTCTTGTCTATTTTCCCCCTTGTGAATTTATTCTCAATGAGGAAACTAGACAGGGTTTCATACCAAGCCCTAGGGGCTTGTTTTAACCCATACAAAGCCTTCCTAAGTCTATAAACATAATTAGGTTTAGTAGAATCAACAAAACCTGATGGTTGTTCTACATAGACTTCTTCCTTCAGATTTCCATTCAGAAAGGCTGACTTAACATCCATTTGGTATACTTTAAACCCTTGATAGGTTGCATAAGCCAGGAACATCCTTATAGCTTCCAGTCTGGCTACTGGAGCAAAGGTTTGATCAAAGTCAATACCTTCTTCCTGCCTATAACCTTTTGCAACCAGTCTAGCTTTGTTTTTCACAATGACTCCATGTTCATCCATCTTGTTCCTAAAGATCCACTGAGTCCCAATAATGTTGTGGTCTTTTAGTTTAGGAACTAGCTCCCAGACATTGCATCTTTTTAACTGGTTCAGCTCCTCTTGCATAGACTCAATCCAATGAGGGTCTAGAATGGCTTCTTCAAATTTCTTTGGCTCTACTTGGGATAGAAAGCTAGAGTAGAGTACTGAACTTAGATTTCTGCTCCTTGTTTGTACCCCTTGTCTGAGATCACCAATAATTTGATTGGCTGGATGATCTTTTAGATGTCTATTTGCTGGAGGCAGCCTGTCTTCAGGTTGTACTCCTTCAGCTTCTTCAACTTGCTGCACTCCTTGGTCTTCTTCTACATCAGGTGAATCTACTACTCCCCCTAGACAACAACCACTATCATCCACTTGCTGACTTGTAGTTGAACCTTCTTCAATAGTGAGCTTGTCCATCTTCTCAGTCACACTTGTATAGCTGCAAACACTTCTAGATAATTCATTGTTAATGAGTCTAGCTTCATCAAACACTACATGTACTGACTCTTCTACAACTTGAGTAGTCAAGTTGTAGACCCTATAAGCCTTACTATTGTTGTTGTACCCAATAAAGATCCCCTCTTGGGATTTGGCAGCAAACTTGGTTAAGTAAGACTTACCATTGTTATGTATATAGCATTTACAACCAAAGATCCTGAAATAGGATAGATTTGGTTTTCTGCAATTCACAATCTCATAGGGGGTCTTATTATGGCTCTTGGTATTGGTAGCCCTATTAATCACATGACATACAGTATTAACTGCCTCAGCCCATAAATATTCAGGGAGAGATGTGTCACTTAATAGGGTTCTACCAGCTTCTATAAAGGTTCTATTTTTCCTTTCAGCAATACCATTTTGCTGAGTTGTTCTTGGTGAGGAAAATTCCTGAAATATCCCAAACTCTTCACATAGCTTTGTCATACTATCAGACTGGAATTTAGTACCATAGTCACTTCTTATTTTGACCACTGTACTGTTTACCTCATTCTGAATTTGTTTGACAAAACTATAGAAGATACTAGGTGTTTTAGATTTTTTCCTTAGGAAGAATACCCAGGAAAACCTTGAATAATCATCTACAACAACAAATGTATAGACCTTCCTACCTAGGCTGTGAACTGGCATAAGACCAAAAAGATCCATATGCAAGAGGTATAGACACCTCACAACATCTTTGTTCTCAATGCTGTTAAAGGTGGATTTGGTCTGCTTGCCCTTTTGACAAGCTGAACATATCCCAACCTTTTTACACTTAACCTGAGGACCATTCCTCACTAACTCTTTACTATAGAGTTGACCAATTATCATATAGTTAAGATGGGCTAGCCTCTTGTGCCATTTGACACAATGAGAGACTTTCTCATCAGCTACAAGACACACAGGAGAAACATTATTCTCACACATAATGTCTAGACAATAGACATTTCTCTTCCTATAACCTGTCAGAATGATCTTTTGATCATTTGACCTCCTGATATGACAACCATCTTTGACAAATGAGATGTCATATCCTAAATCACTCAGCTGACTTATACTAATGAGGTTGTGTTTCAAACCTTTAACATAAGCCACTTGAGTAATTGTAATAAGGTTGCTAGAAATGTTACCAAAGCCTTTGATGATTCCTTTTTCAGAACCACCAAAGGTGACTTTAGGACCATCCTTGATTGGTGTATAGTCCTTTAGCAATCCCCTAGTTCCAGTCATGTGCCTGAAACATCCACTATCCAAGTACCATATTGGGGCATGGCCACTTGGACTTACATGCAAAACAGATTAGTTAACCTTAGAACCCAAAGAATTCTTGGGTCCTTGGTGCTGGTTAGTTTGCCTCTTAACAAAACTACCTGTAGCTTTTCTAGCAGGCAGATTGCTACTCACCTTGGCACTTGAATTGTGCCAACAGTCTATGGCAAAGTGGCCTATCTTGCCACAACACCAGCACTCAAATCTGTTGTACCTTTGTTTAGGTATAACCCTGGCTATTTTGTCTACATCAGGTTTCTTGTTGAGTACTGGGGCTTTGCCCTTAGACTTGGACTGTACAGTCCTGGCAGGTTTAGTAAACCCCAATCCAATTTTTCCCTTTTGAGAAATGAACTCATCTATCAAAGGTAGAACAGACTTTGGTTTAGAAAACCTTGCTACTATATCTCTCTCCTTCTGAAGACTAATCTCCAGATTTCTGATTTGATCATTCTTGAATGTAATAGTTCCCATCTGAATAACAGTAATGTTCTTCAGCCTGGCTATTTCATTTAATTTCTGATCAACTAACTTATCAAAATCTGTTGCAGCAACTTTAAGACTGGCAATCTCCTTAGCCTGACTCTTGGCCAAGGATTTGCTTTTCTTCAAAGCTTGCAACACTACTCTATATTCATCAATTAATTGATGAATATCTCCTTCAGATTTAGATCCACTCTCATCACTTGATGCTGATGAATCTGATTCTGATCCAGTACTAGAAATTGAACTAACAGAACAATTTTGTACCTGACTTGGTCCAGGCTGATCCTGGATTTTGTCTCCTTCTGATAAGTCCATCAGTCCCTAGCACTGATTGTCCTCATGCTCATATATAGAGTTCATTAACTGGATGAACTCATCTTCCTCTTCTTCAGCAAACAGTCCAATGTAAGCTTCAGCTTCTGAATCAGTTTCTGAAGAAGACATATCAGACAGACTTTTGTCCTTCTTAGCAACAAAGGACCTTTCCTTTTTGCCCTTGATCTGAGTCTTCTTCTTATCAGTTGACTCTTTCCTTTTCACTGGATAGTCAGCAACAACATGTCCATGTCTGTTACAACAATAGCAAACTATCTTTGAAGATGTAGTTTTACTTGACTTGGGCTTTCTCCTGTCATACTTTGATGACTTCTGTGAAGTGGATGGCTTAGACCTCCACTGTTTCTTCTTTAGAAACTTCTGAAAATGTCTAGTGAAAGCTGTAAAATCTTCATCACTCTCACTGCTTTCAGAATTCTTACTTTCTGACTCATCTGTCTCAGTCTCAGCAACTTTTGGAGGTGGAGATGGAGACTTACTTTTATATTTCCTAGTGGCTTCTGTCTTGAAAGCCACAGCTCTTTCTTTGTGCTCAACTCTGGAAGTCTTCTCTTCCTCCTTCCTTACCATTAACTTCATCTCATATGATAACAGTTTTCCAAAGAATGTTGGAGGAGGAATGTCTGCTAATTTGGCCATTTCCCTTATGGCACAAATCTTAGTATCCCAGTTTTTAGTTAGGGATCTCAAGAACTTATCATTCAGCTCATAATTGCTGAATTCTCTTCCATAGGACATTAACTCATTAACTATCCTATAGAATTTCTTATAGCACTCAGTTATGCTATCAGACCTTCCTTGTCTGAAGCTCTCATACTCTTGGTTTAATAAAGACTTTCTGTCCTGTCTAACTTCTTCAGAGCCCTCCATGTACACTATCACTGTGTCCCACATTTCCTTTGATGTTTTATAGTGAATTAAATTCTGGAATGTGGCATCATCTATTGTACTTACTATAATATTCTGGGCCCTCTTGTCCATAGTGGCCAGAATAATCTCATCCTTGGTCATTTCAGAATAGTCTTTTGGAGTTCTCTGATTTGCATCTAACACAGATACTTTCATTAGCACATATGGCCCTTCTTTCACTGTGATATAGATTCTAGGGTCAGAGGATTCCATAAATAGTCTAACCCTTTCTTTTCAAATGCCAAAAATCTCCTTTCTGCAGATTG
Source organism: Platanthera guangdongensis (assembly GCA_039583875.1). Classification (NCBI taxonomy): domain Eukaryota; kingdom Viridiplantae; phylum Streptophyta; class Magnoliopsida; order Asparagales; family Orchidaceae; genus Platanthera; species Platanthera guangdongensis. Next base: position 139,332,326 of record CM077158.1, on the reverse strand, counting down.
GCAACGTCATGGATCATAGTTCTTTGTGATTCTCTGTTGAACCCATTTTCTTGATTCTCTTGATTATGCAGAGTCTGCCTACAGGACCTTTTACTCAGACTGTTATGTCCTTTTTGAGTAACCTGGCTCTGATACCACTTGAAAGATAATGTACCTAATCACCTAGAGGGGGGGTGAATAGGTGACCTTAATCTTTTTAAACTTTTAGGCAGAATCATAGAATTATAAACAATTCTTCACAGCAATACAGCACAGCAATCACAGAATAAAGCACACACAGAGAACACACAGATTTTATAGTGGTTCCCCAAGGTCTGGTACATCCACTTTCCCCCTTCGCCTATCTAGTAGTGTACTAGATTCAGCCCAACTTCTTCACTATTCCTCAGATCCTCAGATCTTACACTCAGAACCCCAAATAGGTTCCTACAGCTCAGAGTGATCCCACTCCTACAACTCAGGCACACAGCCCTACCACTCAGTCTTCACAAAGACCTACACTCAGCCTTCAACAAGGCCTACACTCAGAGAAAAGTATCTCCTACACTCAGGCACACAGGCCCTACCACTCAGCCTTTATAATTTCAGGCTTACAACTCAGATCCCTTAGCATCTTACAAGAAATTAAAATTACAATGTATATACCCACAACTCAGAATAAGAGAGAAGAGTTGACAGGTTTCTTGATGAGTTCTTGGAAGAACTTTGCTGAGATCAACCTCCCATGGCTTCCTTCAAAGCTTCTTGAATTTAGAATACAATAGGGTTGAGTCTCTATGCAGCTGATCTTCAATCACTGCTAACTTAAGAATCAGATCTCAATCTGAAACTTTTCTTCACAGCCTGGTTCAACAGTTGTCTTCTTAGAAGGAGCTCTCTCTCTCCAACTTCTTAGATCTTCACTTGAAGGTCTTCTTCTTCTTGTGTTGTTAGATCTTCAATGAATTGCTTAATCTTCTTCTGTTGAAGTAACAGGCCTTTATATAGGCTTCCTTCATGGTGACTGGCTGATACGGTTTCTAACAACTTTCTGACATCTCTGACAGTTGCAGTAGACCGGTTGGAATGACAGCTGTCAAGTCATCCAGTCACTTCTTGAATTTTCTGTAACTGTCTGAAAGTGTCGAGACAGTCAGTCTTTAAGTGTCGACACTGATAGACCAAGTGTCGACACAAGTAGACTAAGTGTCGACACTAGCTTCATGGTGTCGACACAACTCCTTGTGTTGTAGAAATTACTTCTCGACACTGCTTCTTCAACATGTGTCGACACTGATCCTGTGTGTCGACACAAGTCCTTCTTAGTTGATTTCTTGTAAGTGTCGACACAACTCCTTTATGTCGACACATCTTCTTGGTGTCGACACATGCCTTCTGTGTTGATACTTTTGCTGAGTGACGACACATCTCCTTTGTGTCGACACTTGTACTTGGACCTTGAAATTTGCTGAGTGTCGACACAGCCTCCTGGTGTCGACACTTTCTTCATGTGTTGAGACTTTGGCTGAGTGTCGACGCATCTCCTTTGTGTCGACACTTGTACTTAGAATTTGTTGAAATTTGCTGAGTGTCGATACAGCCTCCTAGTGTCGACACTTGTACTTGAACTTTGTTGAAGTTTTGCTGAGTGTCGACACAGCCTCCAAGTGTCGACACTTTTGATGTCGACAAAGTTCCTCTGGGTGTCGACACTGCTTCTAAGTGTCGACACAGCTTCTCTGGACGTTTCTTCATTGTGTGTTGACACAGCCTGTATGTGTCGACACTTTCCTTCTAGTGTCGACTCTGCATTCCTGGTGTCGACACAATTACTCCAAGTGTCGACACTGCTTCTCTAGGTGTCGACACAAGTCTTCTCAAGTGTCGACACTTTTCTTCTGGGTGTCGACACATGGACTTAGAAACTTTTCAGCTTTCCCTGCAAATACTTAACCTGCACAACTAAACTCAAAACAAATCAAATACATTTTGATGTATATCATTGAGTAGGGTGAGGCTTCTTCAAATCAGGTACATGTATTCCAATGTACCCAACAGGTACTAATTAAGAAATTAGCACAACATGGCTTTGATACCAAATTGATGCAGGCTTACACGTTAGACAATAAATAATTCCACGGACTAGCACGTATACCTCTCTTCGATCTAAATCCTATACTTGCACAATCATTCTACGCAGCACCACGTTAATTAATTCTATCAATTATATGTTAGCGTACGGGTAGTCAAACCGATTAGGATCGAATCGAGGCGATAAGCCAATATTCTTTCTTGCTAAAAGGACCAACCCAGTCCGACCGAACAAAGGCTGTACTAAAAGAGATCTACCAAAAATAACGATTCGGAAACGGTAGATCTCTTCCAACAAAAGAAAACGAAGGTTCGCCAAACCTCTCGAACTTAAATGAAAATTAGAATATCCACAAAATTCAATCGAGAGAAAACCACGAAAATTCAATACTTCCAAAATTACGCTAAAGTAAACCACCATAGGAATTGATCAAAGAGAAAACACACAAGAAGGTAGAAAATTATCGTTACAAACCGGAATGGATGATTCCAGTTTCTCTACTTAGATAACCCTTCAACGGCTCCGCCGGAGTCATGCCGATAGGAAAGAAAACTTGTCTGCTTTCGTCGCTTCACGCCGGAGTTGGATTCCACAAGGAGGCAACCTTATATGTCTTGGCCGGTTTCACCACAAGGACACAGGTGGTCGGATTTGTATAATGATGGGGGTCATTTTTCTTGAGATGGAGGTGGTTGGTTTTTGGTGAGGTGGTGGCCGACTTTTGAAGAGGAAGGTGGGAAGGTGGCGGGTAGGTTTTATTTTGGGTAGGGGGAAAGGGCTCGGTTTGGGGGAGGCAATAAGACTATGGCCAAATATTATCAGGTAGTGGTGGAGGAGGAGAGGGTGGCCGGAATTTGAGAGGGAGAGGGGAGTGGCCGGTGGCCAAGAGAGAAGAGAAAGGGGGAGGGCCGAATTTCTCAAAGAGGAAGGAGAAAGGAGGGGGAAAATTCAAAACTTGAATTCTTAGGATTCCTTTTTTTTCATTCTCTCCAACAATATGACAAATATCATGGCCTATATATAGGCTTACACAACTCAATCAACCCTTCATTCTAAATTGAAAATTCAAAATTCAAAATTGAAAATATGATGGTTATATGCACCCATCATAGAACATGAAATGAAATAATTAAAACAACACATGATGGTTATAAGCACCCATCATTACTCATGAAATGAAAATTAAAACATGAAATAAATACTTAAAATAAAAATGCTAAAATAATAAAATTATTAAAAATATACAATTATAATTATTTAATTTATAATTATATATTTTATATAATGGCGGCGGACGTCGATCCCATCCTCGAGCTTGCGGCAGCGATCGTCCCAATCGACGAACTCTCTCAGACGGGGATCAATGGCGGCCGTGTCAGCAACATCTCCATCACAGCAGCAGGGGTAATAACAGGACGAGCAAAGAGATCATCATACAGAGTATAGATGCGTGAAGTATGAGCCCCATTAGAATATAAAGCATCCAGATGATTCCATGCAGCTTTAACTGTCTGATCATGTCGGATGACTGGAAGACACTCATCAGATAATTTGTTGGCCAACCAAGTGCGGACCAAGGCATCATAAGCATCCTCGTAAGCAGTAGAGCCAATATGAGGATGGACATCAGTCAAGTGAGAGCGTTTACGCTGAGAATGTAAAAGGAAGACAAAATACACACTCCATTCAGGATAACCCGGGCCAGTAAGCTTAGACACAGTATCCAAATTACCCGAAGTAGATACAGAAGTAGAAGAATGAGAGAGAGGGATAGAGGAAGTTGCAGAGGATGACAAAGTGTCCATGACAAAGGAAAACAAGCCGAACGGTAAGACGAAAACCATACGGACAGATAACAAGAGAAGAATCTGTGCAAACAGAAAGAACAAGCCGCCCGGTCTTGGTGTGAACACACCAATAGCAGAAAACAAAAGCTACGACCCAAAGGTGGAGAAGTCGCACGAAAGGAAAGAAGAGCAAGAGAGCATGCGAACAAGGCGTAAACCACGCGAGCAGAAATAAAGAAAGGGAGGGAAGAAGCCGAATGAAGCCGGAATAAGGGAGGGCAAAAACCAACCTGCGCGGTCCCAAAGGACAAACCACAAAGAACACAGAGCAACAATTTTGGAGCAAAGGACCGATTTTCCTCTGATTCCAAGTGAAACATGAGAAGGAAAACAGACAAGAGGTAAATAACCGAAAATTTTATTACTCAAAAAAGTAAGTAAAACATAGGTCTGCCCGCTTATTTATAGAAAATGGGGAGGTGAGAGAGTACAATACACGATGTGGGACTAAACTTAAGTCTCGAGGCTTGTGCAGTTTGACCTACACAAACCTCACAATACATAAAATACAATAATACATCCCGCGACTACTAGAGGAGACCGACATAATCTATGATAGACCGTAAGACAAGACGCTCGGCCGCACCTGCGGGTTTCTACGAGACCGCAGTGCGGCTATCCATCAAACTGAAGCTTCTACAATCCTCCTAACTACAAACTGTGGGCTGCCACCTGACCGCAATTGCGGCAAACCTTTATGCATAGTAGCGGCTATAATCAGACTACTGCGACTTCACAAGACTACTGCGGCTAACACTTAAATCATAGGTACAACCACTGTCAGATCACCGCTGCGGCTACATATATGTTGTTGTGGTTTCACCGGACTGTCGCGACTTATCACCCAGAACATTGCGAGTAATCAACCAAGGAGTAACTTCAGTCTCAAACTATTTCGCTGGACATCCATCCCAACAGCTCGTTGTGCCAAACCGCCATAAGGCCGATCAGACAGACCGCAACAGCTAGAACTGCTAACTGCTCGAACTGAGTTCCAACAATGAGGATGTATTTGAATCTGGACTAGTCTCATAATATGAATTAGAAGAGGAGCTAGATAGAGAGTATACCAGATTTGGACCATGCTGATCCTAGCTGGATTCATAATCTGATAAGGCCATTAGACCATAATAGTTGTTGGTATCTTCTTGTTCATCACCATCCTCCTCTGAGTCACTATATGATTGTGATAGAGGGGAACTGATACCTATCCTAGTATAAGGATAGTCTTCAGCTTCCTCAGCAGCAAATAACCCTATGTAGGTTTCTTCTTCTTCAAACTCAGAAGATGATATGTCAGATTGACTCCAGCGCTTCTCATTCTTTTCAATGAAGGTCTTTTCCTTCTTGCCCTTGAGACGGTGATGCTTCTTCTCACCAGACTATTTTTTTCTTGAATGAGTAGTCAGCAATTACGTGCACAAGTTTGCTACAATGATAATAAACAACTTTAAAGGAAACATGTTTATTAGGTTTACATTCATTTTTGTCTCCCTTGGAGTATTTCTTCTCAGCCTGATATTGGTCCTTCCTGTTATGAGAGGAGGAGGAAGGTCTACTCCTCCACTGATTCCTCTTTATCATCTTCTAAAATTGCATAGAGAAGGCAGCAAATTCCCCATCAGACATGTTGCTGTCTGATGTGCTTGGCTCCATGCTATCTGATTTAGCATGCCTCCTTGGAGGACAGGCAATCCTCTCCTTACTCTTCATGGTGCTCTCAGCTTTGAAGGCCACAGTCCTTTCTATGGACTGAGATCTGCTGATAGTCTCCTCCTCCTTCCTAGTAGATAGCTGCATCTTATCGGAGAGCATCATCCCAAATAGTGTGTGAAGTGGAGTATCAGTCAACTTTGTAACTTCTCTGATGGAACAGATCTTTATGTCCCAGTCTCTATTTATAGACCTGAGGAACTTGTCATTGAGCTCATAATGGATGAACACCCTCCCATAGGTCCTCAGTTCATTCACAATTCTAAAAGGTTTTCATAGCATTTTGTAATGTTATCCTTCTTGTTCTGTCTGAAGGCCTCATACTCTTGATTGAGTATGGATTTCTTGTCATCCCTGACCTCCTCAGTCCCTTCCATGTAGACAACCAAGGTGTCTCATATCTCCTTGGAAGTCTTGTAGTGAACAAGATTCTGAAAAGTAGAATCATCAATAGCACTGACTTTGATGTTCTGAGCTCACTTATTCATGGTGGCTAAAATGACTTCATCCTTGGTCATCTCTGAATACTTCCTGTGGGTTTTAACTATTGCATCCAGTGCTGAGATCTTCATAGGGATGAAGGGTTTCTCTTGAACAGTTATAAAAATCCTTAGGTCAGATTCTTTCATGAAAAGCCTGACCCTCTCCTTCAAGATCCCAAAGCTTTCCTTCCTGCATATTGGAAGCTTCATGGAACCCAACTCCTTATGGTTATCTCCTGAACCCATAAGTATAATTCTTTTAGATACCTTTAGAGATCAACTTAGACTGTTAAGTCTTTTTTGAGCAACCTCCCTTTGATACTACTTGAAATTCTTTAGCTTCAAGGATTGCTAACACCTAGAGGGGACGGGGTGAATAGGTTTTAGGCATTTTTATATTTTTCCTTTTTAGGTGTGTTGTGATTTAGTTATACTTTGCTTTCAAGACAATCAACAATAGCACACATAAGATTTATAGTGGTTCCAATATTATGGGTACATCTATTGTCAATCCCACCTTTCTAACAGTTTGTTAGACAAGGCAACTTCTCCAAACACGGCTCCAAAGAGCTTATAACACAGATCCCTCAGGATCTCTCAGTCTCCTCCATATCCTATAGCTCAGGCACAAAACCATACCACTTAGAGATGTTATCTCCTATAACTCAGGCACACGGGCCCTACCTTAGACTTGAGCACAAGTCCTATAATTCAGGCTAGGAGGAAAGACCAATAACTCTGAGATGTAATCTCCTACCTCAGATCTAAACCAGATCCTACCTCAGGCAAACTGACCTAAAACTCAGATCCAATCCAAGATCCTACCTCAAATTCGCCTTTGAATCCTACCACTCATTTATACGGAAGATCCTACACTCAGCCTATATAATATTAAGCTTACACTCAGATCCAAAAGATACTACAAGAAGAGTAAAGTGTGTTGATGATGACTAGCCACTAGAGAGATTTCTCTATGTCTACCTTCTTCTGAACTAAAGTGGCTCAATCCAGTCTTCTTCTTCACAGCTGCAGAAAAATGATCTTAAGGAAAAATCTGTTAGAACTATGAAGTAGCTGCAGCTAGGGTTAGCCCTTGCTACCCATACTTTCTCAAAGAACGTCTTTGTGCTTGCTGTTGAAGGTGAGAATGACAACATCTATCTTTTTTGCTTGAACATTCAGATCAGATGTTTGAACAACCTTTCCTACCTCTACAACAATGCCAAGAGGAGGAAGAAGAATTCTAGTGCTATTTTAAAAATCATTCGAAAAGTTATCTTCTTCCTTCTTATCGGAATTCTTTTATTATCTTATGTCATCCAATGGATCTTTGAGCCATGGTCCCACTTGGATTTGGTAGTTGCAATTTTGCTTTTGCATTAAATGCAGTATAGGAGCCATGCGACTCCATTTGTTGCATACTATAGACTTCCCGCAATGACTTTGAATTTTGTTGAGGTCAACATCCGTGGACTTAGCCAAATTCAAACAATTTATTATAGGCGTTGAGTGAAGGTATGTTACTCTTTGCTAAAACACTTAGCCAAATATTTTGTTGAGGAAGCATTGAGTGAATGGCCTTCACACAATGCTTTTGTCCTTAGACAAACTTTCTGTTGATAGGCATTGAGTTTGTTGAGCGAGTCTTCATCACTCAACACATAGTTGAATTTTCTGTCATCTTGACGAGGAATTGAGTGAATAGCCTTCACTCAACGCTATTGTACTTAGTTAATTTACATTTGTATGAAGTCGTTGAGTGAGATGTCTTCACTCAACGCTTTTTGCCTTCGCATGTCTTCTCGATGAGGTTTTGAGTGAACTGCCTTCTCTCAATGCTTCTCTACTTAGCGTATTTCATTGTTGAGTTGGAGTTGAGGGAACTATCCTTAGTCAATGAATTTTGACTTAGATAGATTTTCTATCTACATCTTCGAAGACTTTGACTGAAGCTTGTTCTGTCGATGCTTTTTGAGCTTGGCGTTGAGTGAACTAGCTTCACTCAATGCTTCTGGACATAGCCAGATTTCTTCCATGCTAATGCTGAAGCTTTGACTATATGAGCTTTACTCGATTCCTGTCGTTATATGGTGTTGAGTGAACTTCCTTCAGTCAATGCTTTTGGACTTAACCAAAATTCTGCCTTGGAAATAGTTAGGTTTTGTCTGTCCATGCTTTACTCTAAGATTTTGGCTTTCTGGCTTTGAGTGAACCGCCTTCACTCAGTGCTTGTGAACTTAACAAGATTTCTGTTTTTCCAATATCCTGCCTTGAGTCCACCTATCACAGTCACTTAGACAACCCGTCCAAATATTGTTCAAAGAACATCCTGGACATATAGAACTTGTGGCAACTATTAGATTACACATATGTATACTATTGTCATGTAAGCCTTCTTCAAATCTTGGACATTGGGATCAATGGACCCAACACCGCACCGTGGTGAAAACCAGACTGCACTAGTTAATACCACATTATATAGGTGAAAACCAGAACACGCGAATTAATTCCCCAGGACATATAGGATGAAAATAATCCCAAAATTTACAAGTATTAGAGGCCGCTCAACTTAACTTGCCAGGCCGCAAGAATTATTGAAATCAATCAGACAACATAATTTCCTTATAATATCAGCTCGCGAACCAATTGTACAGAGAATCCCGACTATTAATTGATACCACAGGTCATATAGTGATGATAATTTTATTATTCATGAGCTGAGAAAAAGGCTTTGTAGATCGCACAAGTTGATTGTCTAGGCCACAAGAATCAGTAAGCTTAATAACTGAGATTGCATAATATAGTGAAATCATGTGCAGGATTACCTTATAACCTTATCTTCCAAACATAAGATGCTGATAAGGATACCTGTGCAGACTCAAAGAACTATCCACGTGCGAGGGATACAACATAAGAATATCAATTGGGCAGGTGTGCATAAAGCTACATTGCTCTCCACAGAGAGATCAATATAAATGTATATCTCGAGCGACTACTATGACCTGTAAAATCAATGTTAGCGGACTGGAAAGAGAGTTTATAGACATAGGTGACCAAGCATGTAGCTGTGTATGGGGCTGCATTGCTTTCCTCAAGTGGTCACAAAAGCTGTAAAAACTTCAGCAGATCTACTGCACTATTTCCTAGGGATAAAAGCTAAACTGATCAATTGGGGAGGTGTGCGCGAGGCAACATTTCTTTCCTTAGAGAGATGAACTTGGTTGTGGGTCCCAATAGGCACTTCTTGAGACTACCTTAGAGTATTTGATAGTCACAGTCAAAGATGATTAGTTGGGCAGGTGCGCGTAGGGCACCATTACTTTTCTCAGAAAGATCATCAAAGTTGTAACAATATCCCTTATAGAGCACGACAATGCTAACAATCACCCAGTCCTCCCTTGATGTAGAGGTGTGTTAGATGTTAGTTGGGATTCAAAATCCTGAAGGCCTTCGCACGAGAATTGGTAAGGTTCAACTATTCGTATGCGAAAACTCCCAGCTACACGTGGTCCTCGTGGTTTTACGCTAATGACTATAATTTATAGGGGTTCAAGCAGGACCCGACGATGTCTCCTTGATTCAACGATCTGTCTACTTAGGGATAAAATAAAATAGGACCACTAGAGAATAAACTTTGTCAGTATAAGGACCTTCACTTAAATCATCACCAAAACGTAAACAGATGAAGAAAAATACATTACTTCAAGAATAAAACTATTTCAAATCTTCTCCACTCCAGGTATGGGAGATGTATTCTCCGTCATATGTCTAAAGGCAATGGGCTCCATTTTTAAATATCTCCTTGATGTTGAAGGGACCTGCATAGTTGGGATTTAATTTTCTGACAACACTAACTCTGGTAGCCATATCCACCTTCTTCAGCACCAGATCCTAGACTAAGAATTACTTGATTCTGACATTTTTATCAAGTATATGGCCATCGTCCTCTTCACTTCTTCCTATTTGATAATTGCCTCGTATCGAAGCTCTTCTATTAAGTCTAAGGTGCATTTCATCTATTCATCATTTATTTCAATCCAGTCTTCCCCTCCTTGTTTTGCAAACATAAATCTTGGACTAGGCACCTCAAATTCTATCGGAATGAGCGCCTCCGAACCATGATAAATATTGAATGGTTTTTCTCCTGTGGCTGAGGATGGTGTAGTTCAAAGAGTCCAATGGACAAAAGGAATCTATTCTGCACAATTTCCTTTGTGATTCAGAATCTTATTCTTCAAGAGATTTAAAATTTGTTTGTTTGCAGTCTCAACTTGACCGTTACTTCTTGGATGATGTACTAAAGCAAACCATAGCTCAGTCCCAATTTGTCTTCAAAAGCAATAATAACTGCATTATTTAATTTAGGAGTATTATCGGTGATTATAACCAACGTGATTCCGTACCGAAAGAGACTCTCACCCTAGACGAACATCCCGACGATCTGTGTTGTGGTCTTGGCCAATGCTTTTGCCTAAATCCACTTGCTAAAATAATAGATCATGATAATTATGAAGCGATATTGACCACTAGTGATCAGGAAGGGTCCAAGGAGGTCCATTCCCCAAACTGCGAATGGTGAGGGCATTGCTATTGATCTAAGTGTATGGGCCGACAGAAGCTGAAGAGGAGCAAACTTCCGGCATTGAAACCACTTCTCGGCATATTCTTCCACATCATTTCTCATTGTTGGCCAAAAATATCCCAGCCTGAGGACTCTTTTTTCCAAGGTCCTAGCTCCTGAGTGGCTGCCACACTCTTCTAAATGAACTTCATTAACCACAACGTCAATTTATTCTTCCGAGATGCTTCTTTCCAATGGAGAAAGAAAGGCTCTTCTATAGAGAATTCCTTTCATCAAGTAATAATAGGCTTCTTTCCTTCTGAAACTCGTACTATCTTTCACTAACAAATGAAAATTTCTTGTGGATATATAGAGTACAAATGGATCCATCCAATAGGGGCTTTGATCAATCTGCATTAACTCCCCTTCCTCTATTGCTGGATGAAAGAGTTCCCAGGTCATCCTTCCTGAAGGGAGAACAAACTTTGATTGTACATCTACTTCCATATTCTGTGTCCTTGGAATATGTTCAATGGTAAAGTTTTCGAATTTTTTGATCTCTTTCTTGACTAGCAATATGTATCTTTTTATGATCAGCTCCCTTATCTCAAATTTCCCATTACCTGTGAAGCCATCTGTTGTGTATTGTATCAACAATAACCTTGATTTGAAGAAATGTCCCTTGAACTAAGATGAATTGAGTTTGCATTTGATGTTGTTTCTTTAGTCATTTACTTATAGTGCTTTATTGTTAAGTACAAACCAATGTCAGGTTATAGTGGGTCATGAATCAAAGTACTATACAATGTAATCCCTCATTGTGTAGGCCAAAGTGTTAACTCATGTGCAATCTCTCTATTGTATTTTACTTCAAATACAAGTTCATTAGAAGGATCAAGGGAGGACTAGTTGTTGCATTCAGAAGAAACGTAATTTTTTTCCAAGTAAAATTCGTCTAGTATAGTAGTGGATACTCGTCGAATTCGTCGGGTATACTCATGAATACTTGTCTAATTCGTCTTATATACCTAATGATACTCGTCGAATTCATCATGTTTATTTGGAGAATTCTTTCCATGATCTCGGGAATCAGTAGAGTAAGATTCATCGAGCATCCTTTAGTATACTCATCAAATTCGTTGAGGGTACCTATTGACACTCGTCGAATTCGTCAGATATACCAGTCGATACTCGTCGAATTCGTCGAATCTCACTAGAAAAGCATATGAGTTCTCGAATCTATTTTTATGGTTTGTCCAAGTAGAATTCATCAGGTATCGAAGCAGTGCGTCAAGTACACTCTTGATTATTCAATGATACTCGATGAATGGACTTTGTGTGATTTTCTTTCCTGAATTTCTTTCTATTGGGTCTTTGGTTCAACTCAATGGCCATGTACAGTATACGCGGACGGTTCCTTTAGGAAGGACTTTTCTAGCCATTTGAAGAAGGAATACTATAAATACCAAGGGTTAATTTTGTTCAACCCTAATCTCTCTTTCGCCATTGAAATCATGAACAGGGCGCACATCTCTATCATACTTACAGCTACGGAATTCAAAGATCTCTCGACCTAGCTTCTCACGATCAATGATGCCTTCAAGAAGTGATTCGACAGATCTTATTTCAAGTTTTTCTGAAGCTTTAGATCTTGTCAGATCAATGTTTTTAGATCTAGCTTTCAAGATTACTTTTAAGTCTTCTCCTTTTACAAAAGCTTTAAGTTTTTCATTCAAGGTAAAAAAGAAGATTGAATATTTTCAGATCTGAAGAAGTAGATTGGTTTTCAATCTAAAATTTGTATAAAACTCTTTTATAATTTTGTACGAAGTTTTCACTTCTGAGGTGTAGGTCATAGTGCAAGCATCGAGTTGTAGGAGAGTTTGTTCTTCGAGTGTATGAGAGGTTGTTCTCCGGAAAGTAGGTGACTCCGAGTTGTAAGATTTGTTTAAATATGAGAAAGGTGAAGTAACCAAATCTATCCCTTTGCGATAGAAAGGCGAGGCGGGACAATGGACGTACCCAAATCGGCGAACCGATATAAATTCCTGTGTTGTGTTGTGTTTGTTCTGTGTGCTCTTTTGTAATAATTTTTAAATATGAGAAAGGTGACACAGAACTCACCTATTCACCCCCTTTAGGTGATTTAGGTAGGCAACTAGATACTTTAAATTGGTATCAAAGACAGGTTGTTTGTTATATGGTTAACACCTTGAACAAGATCTCCATCTATTATCAGAGCACAAGATTTCTTCAATAGACAGATGCAAGGATATGTCCTAAATGAAGCTTCCAGTGTACATAAAGGAGAACTTTTGTATGTTGAAGGAAAGAGTCATATTCTTTATGGAAGTGGCTGATCCCAGAATCTTTCAGATTCAAGAAGAAGGACCTCATGTTCCTACTCAACCATCTGCTTTGAATCCAAACATGTTGGTTCCTATAAATATGATGGACTTAAAGAAATATGAGATTGCTTTCGTATCTTTGGACAAGAAGGCCAAAAATATAATTGCAAGTGCAGGGGATGACACAATGTTGCAAAACCTTTTCCACTACAAATCTGCCAAGGTGATGTGAGATTCTCAAGTTGTTCTGATGGAAGGTACTAATGAAGTGAGAGATGATCAAAGATCTCTACTCAATAAGGACTACGAGGCCTTCAAACAAGACCCGAAGGATACCATTGCTGATAATTATGAAAAGTTTTTCAAGATTGTCAATGGTCTGACAAACTATGATCGGGCACTCAGTAATGATGAATTTAACGATAAGTTCTTAAGATCCATGACAAAAGAATGAGACAATAAGGTCGTGGCCATTAGAAAATTTAGAAATTTGCCCAACACTGATCCTCAAAATATATTCGGGAAGCTCCTATCTTTTGAACTGCAAATGAATACAAGGAAGAAAGAGGAACAAAACAGTAAGACTTCAAGAAAGAGAAGTCTATAGCACTAAAGGCCGAAGGGTCAAAGAAATCTAAAGTCGTGTCACCAGTAAGGACATATGCTTCTGATGCTTAAGAAGATTCTAAGCCAAGCACCTCAGTCTCTGAACTATTTGATGGAGAGTTCTCACTGATCTTCAAGTAATTCAAAAGAATGCTTAGCAAAATGAGGCAAGGGAAAACTAGTCATCCTCCTCTGACTATAGAAGGTCACATTGTGATGGTGATCATTCTAAGAAAAGCCACAATAGAGATGACAAGTACAAATCTAAACCTAACAAACATTCTCCTTCTGACATCATTTATTATTGTTGCAATAAGCCAGGACACAAGATCGCAGAGTGTCCTTACAAAAAGAAGGAAGGATCCAAGAAAGAAGAGAAGAGATCCTTCAAGGGTAAGATGAAGGAGGAAAATAAATTTTTCGTGAAGAAGTTAAAGACTTTTAGCAATAGTGACTCAAGTTAGTAAAGCTTATATGATTAATAAGCCTACTTCGGGCTCATGGCTCACTCAGATGTGGAAGTAAGCGACTCCCAATACAACGGCAAGGTAAACTCGTACACCATACTATAAGAATCAGAAACATCATCAAATGGCCATGAATACTATTATTCTAAGGAGGCTGATTCTGACTTGATGGCTTAACATCAAGTACTTTTGAAAGCATTCGACAAATGCCATAAGGTGGCGAAAAATTAATCAAAAGAGATTGCTTCTCTCAAGACAATGGAATCAAGTCCGAGGGAGGAAATTGTAGAATTGACCCTTCTCAGAGTTGAATTTCACTCCTTGAAAGAGGAATTAAAATGCTCGACTGAGCTACTAAGTTAAAATGCTTTTGGTTGTGAGAAAACTTGTTGAAATCTACTCCAAGGCAAAGACAATTCTTCCACTCATTGATGAATTTTATGCCCCTAAGAAAGGTAGCAATCTAGGCCACGTAGCTGAGAAATATAAGGCGACTAAGAGAGCAATGACCATAGGCAAAGGGAAGGCAACTCAAAGTCATCCATCTTTTAAGAAGGTAACATTTCCCACAAATCAATATGACTTTGATACGTCTTATGGTCACTTTGCTAGGCCAACTTATATGAAGCCTAAAAAGAACTACCAAGGATGGACCATCCCCGAGACTTTGGTATGAGTGCCTTCAAGATAACTTATGAAGATATAACTCTTAAATACTATGGTCCCTACGTTCATGGACCAAGTATCTAGAAGGCACCCAAAGCCAAAACTGTTGTTCCTAAGGCTTAGGAGACAATGAAGCCATGTGTTTGCTGCCCTCATAAGGCTTCCACCTCCAAGTCTATGGCCACTTCTAGATCTCCCATTCAGAAGGTAAAGCGGGAATATAAAAGAAGATACAACAGGTTTGACTATTGGTGTTGCGCCAAGATTGGTCACTTTTTCGTAGATTGTTATTGGTATTATCAAGTTAAATATGAAACTCCATGAGTTAACGTTGCGTAACCGACCACCCGAAATGTCAATATTCCTAGTGGTGTTCAGCTAACCAGGAACCAAAGACCCAAATCTATTTGGGTTACTAAGGGTAAGTGATTTATGAATGCAGGTATGTCCAAAGGATAACAAAATGCCCATATGGTATTTAGACAATGGATGCTCTCGGCATATGACCGGGACAAGAAGCCTACTTCTAGAATATACTCCAGTTGAGGACGGCCCATAAGTCATTTTTTGCGGTTCAGACAGGGGAGCCACAAAAGGTTATGTTATGATCTCCAGTGGTGTCATCTCCTTCAAAGACGTGGTTTATGTTAAAGGATTAAAATACAATCTCATTTGCATAAGCCAATTATGTGATAATGGTTATATCGTTGAGTTCTACAAGGACAAATGTCTGATAAAATCATCTATAAATTTGGAGACAGTCTTAACATGCACACGGAGTAGAAATATTTTCTGTTTAAATTTTCTGTGTAAACACTTCTACACCATGGATGCTTTTTATCAAAAGATAGTGTATCTCTCTGTGATCAATGGCACAAGAGATTAACACATATTAATTTCAAAACTATAAGTTTTGTATTTTCTCACAACTTAGTACGTGATGCTCCCAGCATTAAGTTCCTTAAAGAGAATCCATGTCACACATGCCAAATGGGTATGCAGACAAGGACTACCTTTAAGAGAATTGTTGAAAAATATTCTTCTAGATGTTTATATCTACTTCATATGGACTTATTTGGTCTTTTGTCAATTCGTAGTTTAGGATGTAAAGCCTATACGTTAGTTATTATTGATGAGCACTCTTGTTTTACTTGGGTGTTCTTGCTGAATGGAAGTTAGAAACCTATGAAGCTTTCATAATTTTTTTTGGCAAATTTGTGCAAGTCAAGTTATCTTTCAAGAGTTTTCCTCCCCGCGTACTCAATGACAAAATGGAGTTGTCGAGAGAAGGAATAGAACACTCATTGAAGCACTTACAACTATGTTGAATGACTCTTCACTACCAGAGTACTTCTGGGCTGAAGCAGTCAACATAGCTTACCACATGCAAAACAGAGTGTTAATCAATAAAAGCCATCGTAAGACACCTTATGAACTATTGAATTGCAAAAAACTGACTGTGTCCTACTTTAGGATCTTTGGAAGCAAATGCTTTATACTTAACAATGGGAATTATTATCATACGAAGTTAAGATAAAAATGTTTTGAATGTATTTTCGTAGGCTATAGTATCCATAGTAAGGCATATAGGATATTCAATAAGAAAACCTTAGTTGTAGAAGAATCTATTAATGTTGTATTTGATAAGACTAGTATGCTTCATAACACTCCTTTAGTGTTTTTGGTGAAGATGTAGGTTCTAGGATAAAAGAGCTAAACTTGGAAGAAGCACTCAAGGAAGATCCTTCAAACTCAATCAAAGTCATTAATCCCAGCATGGTTGAAGAGGAATTTTAAGATGATGTTCTCCATCCACATGCTGAAGTTGCACCACGGGATATGAAGGAATCTAGTGATCAGACACTCAAGAGATAACCATGTTGATTTGATCAATGGAGATCCAAGAGGCAGAATTATAACTAGAAGAGGTACAGCTAACAAAGTTTTGCATCTTAGTTTTCTTTCTCATGTTAAGCTGAAGAAATTTGAACAAGCAAACAAGGATGCTTCTTGGATAATGGCTATGTAGAGGATCTCAACCAATTTGAAAGGAGCAAAGTTTGGGAGCTTGTGTTAAGGCTTAAGGGATAGAACGTGATTGGAACGAAATTGATATTCAAAAACAAGTTGGACAAAAAATAGAGTGATTATATAAAATAAAACACGGCTTGTAGCACATGGATACAAACAAGAAGAAGGGAAAGACTTTGATCAAACTTTTGTTCTAGTGGAAAGACTCGAAGCAATTAGGTTGTTTCTAGCGTATGCTGCTTATAAAAGTTTCAAAGTGTATCAAACGGACGTGAAGTCAGCAATCCTCAACGGTTATCTAAAAGAGGAAGTATACGTAGCTCAACACTCAGGTTATGTCAACTCAACTCTCCCTGAACATGTTTATTTTCTAAATAAAGCATTGTATGGTCTATAACAACTCCCCGAGCTTGGTATGAGATGATATCTAACTTTCTTCTTGAGATCAAGTGCACAAGTGGAAAGATAGATAAAAAATTATTTCTTAGGGAAGTTAAAGGCAAGAGTTTGCTAGTGCAAATCAATGTCGATGATAATATCTTTGGACTTACGAATGACCACCTTTGTAAGAAGCTTTCTAAACTTATACAGGGGAAGTTTGAAATGAGTAGTATGGGTGAGCTAAAGTATTTCTTAGGACTTCTGGTGAAATAATCTGACGATAGAATTTTCATCTCTCAGACAAAGTTTACCAATGAATTAATTATGAAATTCAAAATGGACAGTGCAACCTCTATGAGAACTCCAATGGGTTCAGTTATGTCTCTGGACAAGGATGAGAAAGGGAAACCTTTTGATGAAACTAAGTACAAAAGTATAATTGGATCCTTGCTCTACCTTACTGTAAGTAGGCCAGACATAATGTTTTCAACATGCGTATGTGCTAGATTTTAGGTGAACGCTAAGAAATCTCATTATGCCATTGCAAAGAGGATTTTGAGATAATTTAAGGATACACTAAATCTTAGCTTATGGTACCCAAGAAGTAATGATTGCGAGCTAATTAGATTTTCAGATGCTGATTTTGCAGGCAGCAGGGATGATAGGAAAAGCACTTCCATAACCTGTCAGTTTCTTGGATGGAGGTTAATCTCTTGGATCAGCAAGAAACAGAACTGTGTGGCAATCACAATTGTTGAGTCAGAGTACATCTCTACAAGTAGTTATTGTGCACAACTTCTTTGGATAAGGAATCAACTTGAGGATTAAAACATGAAGCTAAAGGAGATTCTAAGGTTTTGTGACTCCTCTAGTGTGATTGCTATTGCTAATAATCCAGTCTCTCACATCCAGACAAAGCACATCGAATTAAGGTATAATTTCATCAGGGAGCATGTGGAGAATGGGGATGTCAACTCAGTTATGTCCCGACGGATAAGCAAGTTGCAAATATTTTCATGAAGTTGTTGGATGAGGCCAAGTTCTCTTTCTTCAAGTTGGAACTTGGTATGCTCAACAAGGAATCATGAAAATGGTCAAGGACTCAGACTAAAGTTAGATTGGTTAAGTAATACTCGCAGATCACAGGAATTCTTCATCTCAGAAATTTCAGAAATCTCCATGGAAATTTCATTAAGTATTACTCGTGGGATCTCAACAAATTCATCGAGATTGGTTAAGTAATTTCGACAATTTTGACGAATTGCACTTTTCACCCGTGTTATTTTGACAAACTTATCAGGCTTACTTAAGTAATTTCGATAATTAATTCTTGACTCAAGGTCTATTTTTATTTCTCTTTATTGGATCTGAAGAG
The DNA here is from genome assembly GCA_039583875.1 of Platanthera guangdongensis. Lineage (NCBI taxonomy): Eukaryota > Viridiplantae > Streptophyta > Magnoliopsida > Asparagales > Orchidaceae > Platanthera > Platanthera guangdongensis. The sequence goes on along the minus strand of CM077158.1, from coordinate 139,313,778 downwards.
TCACTTCTGGCAAAGGTATACGCGCTTCTCTCTCTTTAAAATATTAATTTTGTATAAATAGACACAAATTGGGAAAATGGGCATCACACATCGAGAACATTTTGGCAATCCATCGAGAGCTTTTCAGCACTGTTCATCTTCCACGAACTATCTATTTCGTCGATTCATCATCACGGTTTCTCAATCGTTCTCCATGGCTCAGAGAGAAAATTAAACTTTCATGTCAGTGGAGAGCTTCTTCACACTGGGTTTGACACAGCCACAGATGAATTTCAGAATGTTATTATTATGCTTGAGATTGCCGGATTGTCATTCATCCTGGAACATCCGTGCAAAGTGTTGGATCGAGATGTTTTGGAATTCTTTCAAAATGCTAAACTCCGCCATGAAGTTACAGTAATTAAAAGCAAGGTCAGAAACTTCTCCATCAAAGTCAAGGCTTCCCTCCTTACCTGATTCCTGTAGATTCTAGAAATTGAAGAGGTCGACCTCCTTCAAGATTGATATTTCATAAGAGCACTACTGTTCTGTAGTCTGCCTAAAGTAACTTCTACCATTAAAAGAGAAGTCATGAATGATGAAGGAAAGCTTCTCTCTGATGTTATCGGGAAAGTCCTATTGTGCAAATTTGGCTCCCACGACTACCTTTCAAATGATATGTTCAAGCTCCTTGCCGTAAAATTTCCAAAAAAGGTTAAATTGGGGAGTAGTTTTGTTTGGAAGGATCAAAGATAGTCTGCGTGCGCCAAACTTTGGAAGGATTCTTAGTCTCTATCTGAACCAGTTGGACATAAATTCTTTCGTCATGACGTCAGATATACCCATCCATAACATGAGGAGGATTAACTCTTCCATTTTCTCCAAATGGGAAAGAAGAATCCCCAAGAAGGGTGAACTCAAGGTGTTGGTTGAGGAAGAGAAAGAAATTGTTCCAGATTTTAGGACTACTACTCCTACCCCCATGAAGCTTCTGAGAGCTCTGGTGTTGGAGTTAAGGGGGAGTCAGTCTCACTCGTGTGGTTGTTGACATTGAAGTACCTTTGATTATTCCCACTTCTTCTGAGCTTGTTCTAGTGGCCACAGAGATCGCAGAGATAGCCAATACATAGACAGTTGTTCTAGATATATTTGTTGGTGAGACAGTGGTTACTGATGTTGAGGATGTGGTTGTTGATTTTAGTGCTGAGTTTGATGGTGTTGCTGAAGAATTTGCTGATGATGCTATTGATGATGATATTGAGGCTGTTGATAAGGAATTTGAAGATATTGATGTTGATTACAATGGTATTACGAATGATGAAGTTGTTAGCACTGCCAACGTGATAATAAGTCTCCGAGAAGTTCTACCAGTTATGGCTGAGGGGGAGTAAAATTAGCCATTTGTCTATATTCAGACGCAAATTGATAGGTTCATATGTAATATCCAGAAAAGGATTGCTCGGATTATAGGTGGGCCTCCAGTTGATTGGGAGGACATCATTGAGTTTTTTGATGAGGAAGGAGAAACAGAGGTGCTTCCTCCGGTCCTAGAGGCTAAAGATCCCTCTTTACTACATAAAGCCCATGTATCTCCCATGGAACATTATTTTAGTGACTTTGAGGATGCTACTGAACTTCCCTCTCCTCCTAGACTTCAAATAGAATACATTCCAGGCACCAGTTCAGATAATTCCTTGCTGAAATCTATAGAAGCCTTGTTGTCCAAACAACAAGCTCATTTTGATCACTCAATAAATAAAGTACTCAACAAAGTAAAAGAGGTTAAACTAGATGTGAACAACTTACTTGCTGAAGACAAGCTTCATTTTGATAAGTTAGAATCCAATCTGAACAACTGGATAGTTCAAGGAGTGAATGCAATTATTTATACTTTGACTGGGCTTAAGAGCAATCTTGAAGTGACTAAGAATTTTGATGAAAATGTAAAGACTATTATTGCAGACCAAAACATTCGGATGCACCACTTTGATGATCAAATGGTGTATTACAGTAATGAAATAGCTAAGATCGTGATTGCAGAAGTCAGAAAGGGGGAGGAAGAACTTAAAGGTAAGGTGAATGCACTTGGAGCTACCATGAATCAACAGTTTCAAAGTGTCAACACATATAGTTATGATTGTAACATCCCTCAAACAACTAGACCCCTAAGAGTGGTTTTGTCATGACTAGGTCCTGACAAAACCCTAGGAAGCTCCGAAGACGAAGTGAACTAAGGCATGAAGGAGGAAATCACATTGGTCTACAAATAGAACAATCCAAGTACCAACCCTAGGGTTTGACTTTAGGGCTTCAACTTGACTCCAGGACCCCACCTAGACTCTCCTAACACCCAAGGGAGGTCAATGAGTCACCAAGGACCCATTGGGGTCAACTAAAGAGGTCAAGTTGATCAAAAGTCAACCCAAACCCTTTAGTGGTCAAAGTGCACTATTAAGGGTCAAGTGGCCTCCAAGGTGACAACCAACCCTACCCAACCCATCCTAGACCTTAGGGGAGGCTAATGGTCCCCCAAGGACCCATTGGGGTAAACCCAAAAGGTCAATTTGACTAAAGTCAACTCAACCCTAAAATTAAGTCAAATTAGCCTAAGTGGACCCAACCAAGCCCAATCTACTTGGGCTAAGCCCAATTTGAGTGGCACATTAACCATATAACGCTAAAAATTATCTAAAATGCCATTCATTTTCTGAAAATAGTGACTAGGAGAGAGAAATCTATATTTCCTCTTTAATGGAGGAGACAAAAAGTGAGGAGTGAAGGCCATTCATGTCCAAGGGAGGCTAAGGGACTCTCTATTCATTTTCATTGCTGGATTCACCTCCCTTGATTAATTGTGAGAAGATTGAGGGTATTCCTGACCATGGCAGTGGCTAGGGGAGGAGAATTTACCATGGCTGAAAATCTCCTTCATGGCCATTAATGGTGCCATTGAAGAATGACCCCTCTTCTCCCCCATCTGTCATTTTAAAACCTTTCCCAGACCCAGAGCAATCATTTCCACCTTCCATTTGAAGAAGCTAAACCCTCAGTCAGTGTGGTTGTAGAGCACCGAACACCTCCACCACCGAAAATGGCAACCCGATGATTGGCTAGGCTCCAGCCCTCCCAGAAGGTCCCGTCTCTCTCTCTTTCTGTAGTGGATAGATCCAATTCTGTTGGATGCAAGATTCTGGTCCAATTGTCCCCAGATCAAGCTGGCCGTGGGCTTGATTTTCAAGCTTCTTCCACTATGCACATTTCACTGTTCCGTCCACCTCCGGCCAGCCAACCACCACGAATGGCCAGCACCACCTCAACGAAGGTTGTGGTCATGGTGGCCGAATAGGAGGAGGTATGGGTGGCCGGGAATTCGCCAGCAAAAACTGCCCAGGATGGGTGAATCGTGGTCGTTAGCGCGCTGGGGATGATGATGGGATGTCATCGGATGCGCGTCAAGATTCGTGCAGATCGTTTTATTATTATTTCATTTTAAATATTATTTTGTCACATATAATGTTGTAGATAGTTTTAATTGTTTAAAATACTTAGATGACAAATCCGAGAAAATGTTCTATATGAAAGTTATAGTTTTTGAGTCTAGTTAATTTTAAAATTGGTCCCAACCAATTTTGGTCACTGGTTTGACCGTAGCACACCAAATGATGCAAGTTGCATCTTTGTTTAACCCGACACAAATTTGTGTGCCCCCAATAATCAACTAATCCAAATACTTTCAAATTTGGATCATAGGTTAGTCTAATCTATATCTCAAACATATGCAAAAATGTGAATTTTTGGAATAAATTTTTCTATAATTTTAGAAAACATTTGATAAATCTTGTATGATTTAATTAAGGGGTCTAATGACCTTAAAACCATCCAATATGTTGGTGGTTGACAATTACGGTCAAGACATGACTCTGGAAAAAATCGCAGCCCATTTGTGGTTGATTTGAGTAGGCAATGGTGTGACCAAAGTTTGGTCACCTAAGGGAAAATTAGGGCAAGGCGAAATTGGTGGGTTGAGTGGCCAATCCTCATCCAAAAGGGATGGAACTTTGGCCACTGCCTCAAAGTCATCTAAAAACCCACTCAAGAGAATTTGAGTTGTTTGCTGTGGAGATGCCCTAAGACCCTAGTGTAGGTCATAGAGTTGAGGTTTGAGGCCTAGTGAAGGACATGGGACTATATGTGCTTGGATGGTCTTGGAACTTGGTTGGTGAGTTCCTAGTGTAAAAATAGGCTCCAGAAAGTGGTTTTTGGATTGTTAGGAACATATACCCTATTTATAATGGTTATGGATAGATTATGACACTTTGGTCCAATATTTAATTACATACTCAAATTAATTTGGATATTCATGAAACATATGTAGTGATCTTAATTAGATGATATTGTTCCCTAGAAATTTTATTGACAATTTTGGGTTGGTAATAATAGTATTTCAGTCATAAACCCAAATTTTGATTTATTCACAAGTTAATTGTTTTAGGGTTATTTCCTTCCTGAAAATTGATGAAACTTGGTTAGGAAAAATTTTAGGACAAAATAATGCTTTGTGCATTTTATAAAAATTTTGGAATACCTTTCATATAGGCTCCTTCATAAGTGCACATTTGTTGAATATTTTAATATAATTCATTTATGTGATCAATTGAAGTTTGAAAATCATAATTACTGGTCAGTAGCATTTCCTGGTCATATTCATCATCTCGTAATTTTTACATAATTTTTGGATGGTTGTTTCTAATTTTCCCCTAATTAAATTAATATTGTGCTTGTTTGTCCCATAACTGTTTGAAGGTCAAATCCACCTTGGAAAATTGGTATTTTTGGAATTTACTGTTATTTTTATGTTATTAGTTTATCATAATTTTGTAAGGCCATACTTAGTCACAAAAGTGCATTTGGTGTTCAAAGGTTCTTGAGGCCTGATTTTGTAGAAATTAAAACAAATACCAAATGAAGTAGGAAAATTATAATCTTTTGTATTTGTTCCTAAACAATCATGATAGATCCCCAATAATTATCTTAGGACATTTGGATGAATATTTGAAGTGGTCACCAATCATACACATCATGTAGGTTAATTGGTCTGCACATAGTAGAAATTGTAAAACAATGGAAGTATGTGAAACTGGCTATGAGAAGGGATAGTTGGTGTACCTGGTCTTGTTAGAATGAATGTGGTCACCAAAGGAAGGAAGGTTTTTTAATGGCCCAGGTTTAGAGTTCATAGGCCCACAGAAATGTGCAGCTTGTCTCGCCCCCGACCGTTACATAAAAAGTGCACTTTTTATGTAACGGCCCCAGTTTAGAGCTCAGAGGCACATAGAAATGTGCAGCTTGAATCGCCCCTGGCACCGCTACAGGGCAGCAGCCCAGCCACCCAAACCCCTCTCCGGCATGTTTCCCAGCACGGTAGGTTTTTGAGCATGTGAGGTTTCGAACTCAACACCTCCTTAATAAGGCACCTTCAACAGCCCTCATCACCAACTGAGCTGCCAACTGTCCTCACCAACCCGCATTTTTCACCACCAATAAAGGTATATCAGGGTAGGGGAAAAATGCACGTCATGATGCCACGCCAGCAAGGGATAACTGCGGACGCTCAGGCAAATCTCCAACTTAACCATGAGGAAAGGTTCTTTAAATTATTTAGAGTTAAAATCAATTTCTGTATAATATTTAGTTGTAACCCTCGGCTTAGGGGCTCATCTAGTCCACGAAGAAAGTAGTTATATGCTGTAGAAAATACTTCTTTTATGAGATTAAACTTCCTACATGAGCTTAAAGGTTCCCAGAGGACACCTCAAGGTATGCAAGTTCTAAATTGATAATAACAATAAAAGTAGATTTTTACGGTCGTTAAATATAGTGATTTAACATTTTGAAAATGTGCAATGCATGAGGTAATAGTGGTAGTTTATATGCTTGAAAATAACTACCATGCAATCTTAACATAAAACATCCCAGAGAGCAAGTAATCCACATCCACAGAAAGAAAACTAAGCATCTATCAAGTATCCAAAAAGAACAACAGTCTTGTGGGCGTCAACAAACTGACACAAACCCATATAAATCGAAGTATATCTGAACCAGTAAAGCAAAGTAATCAACAATCTACCTTGATATGGCGAGGCAACAACCACGGCTAACACAGCTGCTTAAGCACTCCAAAACCAGCACCGAACTTAGCTACATCTCTGAACCTGAGACATTCCAAAGACAAAACACCTCAACAAGAAGGTACAAGTGATGGCAGAAAGTAAGCCAAAAGTAATCAAAGTCAAGGGGTACCAACCCAAGACCAAAAAAATACTTATTTAAGGTACAACATTAAGGTGCAAAAGTAAAAAAAGGAAACACATACGTGAAATGTCACGTAAAACAACAGCACCCAAAATGCACAAAACCATAAGTGGAAAAGGGTCAAGATTAAGTCATAAGGAAGAGGAACAAACCCCTACTAGCCACCTGTTGTCAACTCCTCCAAAAAAAACAAAAATGGTCGGGGTGGCCAACCCCAAAGATAATTCATCCGTCTAAACGCGGGGGAGACTGGATACTCCACCATATACCGAAAATGCCCAAAAACCCGGTAGAGCCCCACAAAGTGCTAATAGGGAGATGAAACATTGCGGCGGTGGATTAACCCGCTAATAACACCAGCAACAAAGAAAAACCCAGAAGAAAAACCCCATAACGATTCGGGTTTAGAGCTCAAAGGCACACCACAACCCAATCGATGCCTGGCGGGTTAATCTTGATAGAAATCTCAAGTCGACAATGCCACATCGGATTCTACTAGACAATTCTAGAATGAAACGGTTGATCAACCTTTAGAAAAAATGCGAGAAACGAAGTGTTCAAAAAATTAAAATAACTATATTTCTACCGTTAGAACTTGATAGAAATGCATAAAAAGAGGAAATAAAAATTAAAGGAACAAAAGTTTTGAAAATTAAAAGCAAAATGAAAGTGTTCGAAAAATCAAAATAATAACTTATCCATTCTTATAACTTTATAAAAATGCTTAAAAAGTGGATGAAAGAGTAAAAGAATGAAAAGTTTTATGAAAATAAAAAGACTAAGTAAAAAGAAAACAAAGCCACTTTCAAACCATTTTTATAAATCTATAAGGATGAACATAAAAAGTGCGAAAAAATCCTAAGTCTAAACAAAGTTAATTAAAGAAAATAACAAAAACATAAAAGCAAGAAATCTAATCTCAAACACACACACACCCATCTTAAAGAAGAGAAAAACAAATATAAACAAATAAAAAATAAGATTGCTTAAGGTGTGGCACATAGATAAAGTCCATAACAATATAAAAAGGAAAAAGCTACAAATTTTATTAAGACTAAAAGACGATTACAAAGCTTAAATAAAAGAGAGGGGGAGAAAATCCCCTTACAAAGCCTGAAAATCAACTATGCAGCACCTCCCTAGGCAAAATTGTCCAAAAAAACAGAACAAGTGACCTTACAACAAACTTTTATTTATAGGCAAAAAATCAGGTTGCAAGCCCTAGGTCACTAGCATGTAGGGGGCGTGTAGCTACAGTTGCTGATGTGATCCAGCACATTTAATGCCGGTTTTACTTGCGACTGTACACGTGGAAGTCACGGGCGTGACCATATTGTCACGGGTGTGTAGGGGGTGTGTCGGGGAGGTTCATATAGGGAAGGCGTTGTGTCAATAAGTCGCCAGCGCTGTCTTGACTGGGACACGTGGACGTCACGGGCATGTCGCTAACTTAACACGGGCGAGACATATGGCATTAAGTTTTTGGCTGGCGTTGAGTGGTGATGGCATTGAGTGGTTGGCATCGAGTTGCAATGGCGTTGAGTGGCGATGGCATCGAATGTATGCCGTTGAGTGGAGATGGCGTTGAGTGGTGGATGGATGAATCGGATTGAACACGGGCGTGTCGGGCATGTCACGGGCGTGTTTGGCAATCGTCGAACACAGTTCGACGAATTAGTTCGACGATCGTAGATCGTAGAGGGCGTGATACGAGCGTGTCAGCAGTTCGACGAACGTCGAACGCCAATCCTCGAGCTAGCGATAACATCTTGTCGGGATCAAAGCAACTCGCCCAGGTCACGGGCGTGAATGATAAGTACACGGGCGTGTACTATGAATTTTTTATTTTTCCTGAAAAATTCAGAAAAATAAAATAAAATAAGTTAGAAAATATTTACAAAAAAGGAAGCATTTTATTGAAAAAAATTAATTAAAAATGACAAAAATAAATTAAAACGACTTAATTAATGTACGTAAGAATACATATATTTATAATTTATCAAATACCCTCATACTTAAGCTTTTCCTATTCCAGAGCAAAAGTTGGAGATATACTTATAATGGATTAAAGAAATCCTAAGTTTAGCTACCGCTTGAATTAATTGAAAGAAAGATCAAAATAAACATCCGGGGCATAAGAGTTAAGTCCTAAATTATGTCAAAAATTTAATTAAAGAAAGAGTTTCAGCTAAAAACTTATCGATATAATCAAATAGAAAGCAATAATTGTATTTGTTAGGTTAACAAAAGTATATTAGAATTATAGAAACTTTAGCTTAAAAGAATTAAAGTAAATAATTCAATTTAAGAATTATGCTCTCAAAAAGATTTTAAATTAATTCTAGAATTATTTGAAATTGGTGGAGGGGGATGTTGTGGTTTATGAAGAGGGCTTGGACTTAGAGGTGATGTATTTTTTTTCGCTCAAATCTCTAATGAAATTTTTGGTTTGAATGTGGATGTTTAGGAAAACGAAATCTAATTTTTCATAACCTATAATATTTTTTAACAACTTCATAAAACCCAATGTATATGTATAGGAGTAATGAATTTTATCCACTTATTCCGTAACATATAATTTTTTAAAAATATTGGATGCATATGTTTGGGGAACGAAATCTTATTCCCACTGACATAGGATCTTTTAAGGATCAAAATCATGTCAAGTATGACATGAAAAAAAGGAGATAGGTTTTTTTCAAAAAGTAAAATAGGTTTAATAAAAAAATTTTGAGAGCAACCTTTATAAATTGAACGTTCCTATATTTTTAAAAAAATGCATTGAGTAAACATAATTGAAATCTAAGGTTGTTATTTGCTAAAAAAAATAAATGTGCAACTATTTAGAAAAATTAGAAGTGGTGCTGAAAACAAGTCCTTATCTAAAATAAAAGGTATACAAAATTCTTTAAAACTTAACCCCAGTATTTAAATCTATCGATCTCCAATTAATAAACGAATAGTAAACAAAGAATTAATGAAATTCGTTTATAAACAAACTCGCAACAATATTTTTGGAGAGCGAAAAGGGGTTAAGAATGAGATATTCGATTTATTTTTTCATAATAAACAAAATTGTTTTGGGATTTTTTAAGTTTTCATCATTTTGTTGTGTTTTTGATTATTATCTTTTTTTTCAATTGTTATAGTTATTGTCTTTTTTTTTTGGATTTTGGATTTTCTAAATTTTTTTATTTTTTAAGTTTTATCAAATTATTTACAAAAAAGGGAAGAGAAAGATGTGTTATTTACTTAGAAGAGAGGGGGGAAAGAGAATTTTGTCTACAAAAAGTTTTATAAAGTAAAAAAACATTTTTTTTGAATTGTTGTTTTATATTTTTTTTTGAAATTTTTGTGTTTTATGAATTTTTTTGAGTTTTTGATTATAAAAACACAAATATTTTTTTTCATTGAAGTTTTAAATTTTTTTTTGCATTTTTTTATTTTTGATTGGGCGCAGAAAATATAAGTCTGATAAAAAAATAAAAATGCGAGGAAAGGAAACACCCCCACACTTAGTTCCAACATTACCCCCAATATTGCAAGATAAGCATGATGAACAAAATAGATAAAATACAGTATTGACAAAAAAGAAAGTGGGAGGGTCGAAACTTCCCTGAGAGGAGATCGGGGAGGCACAGATGAAACCCTGCATTATTTAGAACAAATAACAAAAAGATAATAGAAAAACAAAAAAGATTAACTCAGCCAAAAGTTGCGGGTGATACGGGGCAAGTGTGTGTGTAACTCCGTATTGAACTAACAGCTTAGTCAATTGGGCGTTACAAGTATGCGTTCCCCTATCGCTCACAAAAGCGTAAAGCGCGCCGAAATGAGAAAATAGATATATTATGTTTTATTTCTATATATATATATATATTTTTTTTTAGTTTATTTTTTTTTGTAAACATTTTTTGGGTTTTTGAAAAAATTAAACATATATAGGAGAAAATAGACATATTTTTTTGTTATTTATTTATATAATTTTTTGAAGGGTTTTTTTTTGTTTTTTAGATTTTAGGAGTTTTACATTTTTTTGGGTTTTTATTTTTTTAGATTTTTTAGTTTTTTTGTTTTTAGAGTTTTTTTGTGGTTTTTAGTTTTTTAAATTTTTTAGGAAATGACGCCATTTCATTTTTTGGTTTTTTATTTATATATATATAAATATATATGAAATAAGAATCATAAAATAAACTCTTTTTTAAGTTTGTTTTTAAGTAGTTTTATTATTATTATTATTATGAGTAATTTTTTTGGTTGGCCATTTTTTTGTTATATAGATAAATAGAAATAGGTAAAAGTAATAATTTTCCAAATTTTGAAATAACAACACAAAAATTTCCACGGCAACGACGCCAAAAACTTGATGGTTAAAACTCACGGCGCCCCGCAGGTTTATTTAAGAAAGGCGGTTGATTTTATTTTGGAAGGATGGGGAGCGCAGATTTATTATCAATAAAAAGTTGAAACCATGTTTTAACGAAATGAGGTAAGTGCACCTATCGCATGTAGTACAGGATATTCCGGTGAGGAATATTGGGGTCGTATTGTTCTTGGGGACGGGTTGATTATTTCTATTCTTCCCTGGAGGGGACTATTATTTTACCGATTATAACTTGTCTGGTTATTATTTTATATATCTAAAAATAGAAAATAAACATTAAAAAGGACCGATAAAAAAAAGCTCAACTGTATCAAATTGAATTTGAACTAAAATAAACTTTGATTAAATAGAGATCCTAAATTTCAAGTTAATTAAGGCGGAGACTTGACCGTAGAGGTTCCACAAAAATGAGCTCACATATCTCTAGGACTATCGCTCACCTGAACATTAAAACTATTCGACTGGGCACTCGTCCGACAAATGATTCCTCTTAAAGCCCGCATTATGCTAAGAACCCCACTATTGGGTGGGGAACCCAATCCGGTAGAATTCCGCGCCTCCTCTCTCGAGGGTTAGTGTGGAACTCCCTTTACCCAGTGGTGATCAGTCCATACGCACGGCCTCTCGGCTAGCTAGCGTATGCACTACGAAAATAGGGCCTACAGATCGATATGTGGTTCTACGCGTCGTAAACCCGGAGTAAACATTAAGTAATTTTAATTAACGAGAAAAAGAGGACCTTTAATTATTTAAAGAGATTTTATCTGTCCCAATGCTCTTTGATACTAAGGGCTAAGAGCAGTTAGCCACTCATCGGAATGAGGACGACTTGCGAAAAGAAAATTCCAGAATTGAAAATGAAAGTCCTACTCAAACGAGTTGGCGGGAAATGAAAGCAAAAAAATGAAAGCAATAAAAGAAAACTGAAAATGAAAATCGTAAAGGAAAGCAGAAAAGTGCAAGTCCAACTCAAACGAGTAGGCGGAAAATGAAAGCACTAAAAGTGTGAGTCCTACTTAAACGAGTAGACAGGAAATGACAAGTCATACTCAAATGAGTAGGCGGGAAATGACAAGTCCTACTCAAACAAGTAGGTGGGAAATTAAAGCGAGTCCTACTCAAATGAGTAAAAGGAAATAAATGTACACAGACACTCTACAGAAATAAAATCACGCACACTCTATAGAAATAAAACACACTCAGACACATAAAATAAAAACACACCCACTCTACTTGAATAAAACACACACACACACACACACACACACACACACTCTACATAAAATAAAACCACACCCACTCTACTTGAATAAAAACACACCCACACACTCTATAAAAATAATGAAAGCGATAAAAAGCTAACTCATACACTCACCCACACAAGCAAAAATGCGAGAAACGAAGTGTTCGAAAAATTAAAATAACTATATTTCTAACGTTAGAACTTGATAGAAATGCATAAAAGGAGGAAATAAAAATTAAAGGAACATAAGTTTTGAAAATTAAAAGCAAAAAGAAAGTGTTCGAAAAATCAAAATAATAACTTATCCATTCTTATAAGTTTATAAAAATGCTTTAAAATTTGATGAAATAGTAAAAGACGAAATTTTTTACGAAAATAAAAAGACTAAGTAAAAAAAGAAAACAAAGCCACTTTCAAACCATTCTTTTAAATCTATAAGGATGAACATAAAAAGTGCAGAAAAATCCTAAGTCTAAACAAAGTTAAGTAAAGAAAATAACAAAAACATAAAAGCATGGAATCTAATCTCATACACACACACCCATCTTAAAGGAGAGAAAAACAAATATAGAACAAATAAAAAATAAGATTGTTTAAGGTGGGGCACATAGATAAAGTCCAAAATAATATAACGAGGAAAAAGATACAGTTTTTATTAAGACTAAAAGATGATTACAAAGCTTAAATAAAAGAGAGGGGGAGAAAATCCCCTTACAAAGCTTGGAAATCAACTATACATGACCTCCCTAAGCAAAATGGTCCAAAAAATAGAACAAGTGACCTAGGTCAAAAAAATCAGGTTACACGCCCTAGGTCACGGGAGTGTAGGGGGGCGTGTAGCTAATGTTGCTGATGTGATCCAACACATTTATTGCTGGTTTGACTTTTGCAGCTATACACGGGGAAGTTACAGGCGTGACCCTACAGTCACGGACATGTAGTGGGGGTGTGCCGGGGAGGTATATCTGGGGAAGGTGTCGTGTCAATAAGTCACCAGCGCTGTGTTGTCTTGGACACGTGGACGTCACGGGCATGTTGCTGACTTGACACGGGCATGACATATGGCATCGAGTGGTTGACTGGTGTTGAGTAGTTATGGTGTTGAGTGGTTGGCATCGTGTGTCGATGGCTTTGAGAGGCAATGGCATTGAGTGGCTTGCGTTGAGTGGAGATGGAGTTGAGTGGCGTTTGGATGAATTAGATTTAACACGTGCGTGTCGGGCGTGTCACGGGTGTGTTCGACAATCATTGAACGTAGTTCGATGATCGTACATCGTCGAGGGCGTGGCACGGGCGTGTTAGCAGTTTGACGAACGTCGAACGTTGATCGTCGAGCTGGCGACAACATGTAGTCAGGGTCAAAGCAACATGCCCAGGTCACGGCCGTGATCGATAAGTACACGGGCATGTACTTTGAATTTTTTAAATTTTTCCTGAAAAAATTCAGGAAAAACAAAATAAGGTAGAAAATATTTATAAAAAAGGAAACATGTTTATTAGGTTTACATTCATTTTTGTCTCCCTTGAAGTATTTCTTCTCAGCCTGATATTGGTCCTTCCTGTTATGAGAGGAGGAGGAAGGTCTACTCCTCCACTGATTCCTCTTCATCATCTTCTGAAATTGTATAGAGAAGGCAGCAAATTCCCCATCAGACATGTTGCTGTCTGATGTGCTTGGCTCCGTGCTATCTGATTCAGCATGCCTCCTTGGAGGATAGGAAATCCTCTCCTTACTCTTCTTGGTGCTCTCAGCTTTGAAGGCCACAATCCTTTCTATGGACTGAGATCTGCTGATAGTCTCCTCCTCCTTCCTAGCAGATAGCTGCATCTTATCAGAGAGCATCATCCCAAATAGTGTGTGAAGTGGAGTATCAGTCAACTTTGTAACTTCTCTAATGGAACAGATCTTTATGTCCCAGTCTCTAGTTATAGACCTGAGGAACTTTTCATTGAGCTCATAATGGATTAACACCCTCCCATAGGTCCTCAGTTCATTCACAATTCTGAAAGGTTTTCATAGCATTCTGTAATGTTATCCTTCTTGTTCTGTCTGAAGGCCTCATACTCTTGATTGAGTACGGATTTCTTGTCATCCCTGACCTCCTCAGTCCCTTCCATGTAGACAACCAAGGTGTCTCATATCTCCTTGGAAGTCTTGTAGTGAACAAGATTCTGAAAAGTAGAATCATCAATAGCACTGACTTTGATGTTCTGAGCTCACTTATTCATGGTGGCTAAAATGACTTCATCCTTGGTCATCTCTGAATACTTCCTGGGGGTTTTAACTATTGCATCCAGTGCTGAGATCTTCATAGGGATGAAGGGTTTCTCTTGAACAGTTATAAAAATCCTTAGGTCAGATTCTTTCATGAAAAGCCTGACCCTCTCCTTCAAGATCCCAAAGCTTTCCTTCTTGCAGATTGGAAGCTTCATGGAACCCAACTCCTTATGGTTCTCTCCTGAACCCATAAGTATAATTCTTTTAGATACCTTTAGAGATCAACTCAGACTATTAAGTCTTTTTTGAGCAACCTCCCTTTGATACTACTTGAAATTCTTTAGCTTCAAGGATTGCTAACACCTAGAAGGGACGGGGTGAATAGGTTTTAGGCATTTTTATATTTTTCCTTTTTAGGTGTGTTGTGATTTAGTTATACTTTGCTTTCAAGACAATCAACAATAGCACACATAAGATTTATAGTGGTTCCAATATTATGGGTACATCTATTGTCAATCCCACCTTTCTAACAGTTTGTAAGACAAGGCAACTTAACCAAACACGGCTCCAAAGAGCTTATAACACAGATCCCTCAGGATCTCTCAGTCTCCTCCATATCCTATAGCTCACTCACAAAACCATACCACTTAGAGATGTTATCTCCTATAACTCAAGCACACAGGCCCTACCTTAGACTTGAGCACAAGTCCTATAATTCAGGCTAGGAGGAAAGACCAATAACTCTGAGATGTAATCTCCTACCTCAGATCTAAACCAGATCCTACCTCAGGCAAACTGACCTAAAACTCATATCCAATCCAAGATGCTACCTCAAATTCGCCTTTGAATCCTACCACTCATTTATACAGAAGATCCTACACTCAGCCTATATAATATTAGGCTTACACTCAGATCCAAAAGATACTACAAGAAGAGTAAAGTGTGTTGATGATGACTAGCCACCAGAGAGATTTTCTCTATGTCTACCTTCTTCTGAACTAAAGTGGCTCAATCCAGTTGAAAGAAAACTGTTGTCGACCTAAATCACCTAGAGGGGGGTGAATAGGTGGTTTGTGCGTCTTTTGCGGAATAAAAATTAATTAGAGCACTGCACAGAAATATCTACCAATATCACAGACGACACAAGATGTATAGTGGTTCCCCAACCTTGGGTACATCCACTTTCCCTCACTGATCTAGCAATCAACTAGACCCGGCTACTCCACTATCTCGGATCAAAAATCGATCCTACCCTCGGAACAAAGTTCCTACAAACTAGATCCAAACAAAAAGGATCTACACCTCGGAAGATAGCACTTCCTACAAACTCGGAGTGAAAAACTCCTACACTCGGAGAAGATTTCTCCTACAAAATTAATAAAGTGTTTACAAGAATACAAACAGTAAATCACTCAGATCTGAAGGAAATGGCCAGGATCTTCTTCTTTTCAACTTTGCAGCTTTTTCAGAAATCGGTGAAGAATGTCTCGGCCTCGATCTGGATCTACTTCCTTTTACAGAAATCGAGAGAGAGAATGATCAGTGAAGTCGATCTCGATCTGTAACTTTTCTTCAGAATAAACCTCTGAAAGTAGAAGCTTTTGCCGAAGAAGAAGATGGCGGCGGTGGCTTCCGTTTCGCGAGAGTCAGAGAGGCGGCTGAAGAATATTTCTCGAAAAAGAGATTACAAGAAAGCTTTGAGAAAAACTTAGGGTTTGTCATTTTCTGATAAGACCTTATATAGGAGAGACTAACGGTCATAATCGGTCTTAATGATGTACACGTGGACCAATCATGTCGCGTGATTTAAAAAATTCCGTCAGAAAAATGACTTACAAAATTTTCGGAAATAAATGGCCAACTACACGAGTAAGTCAATAACTACTCGAGTAGTTGAATAGCTACTCGAGTATATGATGGGAAACATACTCGGGTAAGTATAAACAGACTACTCGAGTGTATAGAGATCAACTACTCGAGTATATAGACAGAACTACTCAAGTATATTAAGAGACCCACTCGAGTATATAGAGGAACTACTCGAGTACTGGAAGAGCTACTCGAGTATATTACATAACCTACTCGAGTACATGAAGAACTACTCGAGTGGAATACTTAGAAAAAAAAATCTGAAGAGGTCTGCTGGCAACTACTCGAGTAGTTGAACTAAACTACTCGAGAGGAAGTAACCTACTCGAGTAGGTTAAGGTTCTACTCGAGTAAAAGACTTAGAAAAATTCTGGAGAAGAGAAATTGCAAGGTACACAGGTGACAAAGGAACCACTCGAGTAGGTAAAATGAACTACTCGAGTATGTTTCTATCTACTCGAGTATGTGAGTAAACTTACTCGAGTATATGACTTAGAGAAATTTAGATGAGAAAACTCTTATGGCACTCGGGTATAAAGAGTGACCTACTCGAGTATATAAGCATGCTACTCGAGTATATGACTTGGTCTACTCGAGTAGGTGACTTAGCTACTCGAGTATATGACTATATCTACTCGAGTATATAGACAAAACTTACTCGAGTAACTTATACCCAGATTACTCGAGTAGGTGAAAGCACTACTCGAGTAAAACACTTAGAATTTTTTTCTGATGTTGGAAAAACTGATTCTTATAGAGTAGCCAACTTCCAATGCCTTTCCCATAGTCCAATAGATTGAATATGAAGTGTATCCCAATAGACAGACCACACATGAGTCAACACCTTGGAATATGCAATGAGGGATTACATTGCACAGTTCCTGTGTTTGGTGACCCACTGTGGGCTGACATTGGCCTACACTTCTCAGTGAAACTCCTGCAAACATATAGCTCAAACCAAGCATCAAATACAACTTAATTCATCTTAGTTCCAGGGTGACTTCATCAAATCTGGGTTCATGTGGATGAAATACCCAACAATCTCCCCCTATTTGTTGAAGTCAGAACCCTTTACACTAAGGTGAATTATGGACATAAAAGAAACTAAGTAGAAAAAATATGAGCAGGTAAGCAAAGGATAATGAAAAAGATAATTAGACAGAATGAAGAATTGTATATATATATAAGTTTCCAAAGATATCAAGTCTACAATTGTCATTTCAATTTCTCATCATATTTTAGGTTTGGGCTTGGGATTGTTGCTTATCCATCTTCTCTTGTTGTCTCCTTAGGTAGCTGAAAGGCTTAGGAAAGTACTTAGGAGGCCTTGGAGGAGCAGCAGGGTTGTTTCTCCCAAATTCTCTATCATGGATCTTCCTTTTCAGCATAGACTTCTCATATAACTCCCATTCTTGGGAACTGTAGTGCATGTTCCTGTTCTCATTGTGATCCATGACCAACCTGAGTGTGTCCAAGATGAGAGACTTTGAAGTTGGAGACCAGGCTTCAGCATGTTCAGGGGCCTTAGAAGGAGCTGTCCTGCTGGCAGAGGGGCCTTCACCATATTTCCTTTTCTTCTTGGTTCTGATCTTTGGAGGAGCTTGAAGGAATATATCAGCAAGATCGTCTTCCCAGCCTGGAACATAAGTATCTGGTGGAGCAACTGAGTCTCCAGGCCTGGGAGAGAAGATGGGTTGTTGAGGAATAGCTGGAGCAGTAACATCTGTGGCCAGATGGTTAAGATGATGGGGAATGATGTTTGGATCAACTGCAAGATCTGGCAAGATTTGGTTGTGCATCCAGACAGCAGTGTCATATGTGTGAAATTTGACACTCTGTATCTGGGCAAGCACATCATCATGAATGGTCTTTATATGAGCTTCCCATTCAACTGTCTTCTGAGCATTAGATTTTTCTACCTGTTCTTTGAGTTCTTTTATCAAACCCTCCCCCTTTCTGATTTCAACAGATACTTTCTCTATGGTGTCATCTTTGAAGGTCCCAACTTCTTCACAGATTGTCATCTTGTTGGCTTCAGTCCTCTTGTCTAGCTCAATCTGATTGTTTGTCAAGGTTACACCTTATTCCATGACATTGCCAATACTAGTGATAGTATGGTCAAGAGCTTTACCACCAAGTTGGAACAGGTACTTTAGCTTGTCAGTGTTATGCTGAATTTCAGCAAAACCTCTGCTCATCTCAGTTTCAAGAGCAGTGACCTTGTCAGTGACCACCTTTAGAGAGGTGTCAAAATAATGTCTTTGTTCTTGAAGAAGAATGGTAATACTTTGCAGCAAGTCTGAGGAGGAGGGAACTGTAGCAACAGCAGAGGGAGCAGCAGTAGGGATAGGAGGAGTTACCCAGGGAGTTATTTCTTCAATGATCACTTAGCTGAGAGCTCTGGTGGTATGGGTAACAGCATCCAGTTCTTCTGTATCATGGGGAATGGAGAAATCAAGGTTTCTAAGAGGGGTGTCAGCTGGCTTAGGAGAAGGCTCATCAGAAATGAATATGGTGTCTAGCTTATCTGCTGGAGGAGGAGGAGAAGGTTTTGGAGTTCTGGCTGGAGAATGGGCAGGGGACTGTGCTGGAGACAAGTCTTTGTGAAGTTCAGTGGTTGGAGCTGGAGGAGAGGGAAGCACATCTTCAGTGAGCTCTGCAATCATGGCATCTATGGAAGCAGCTGTGGACAGAAGAGTTTCTTGAGGTACTTGATCTGAGGAAGTGGCTGGACTCTTTGGAGTATGAGGTAGGGATGGAATCTCTGGCTGAGGAGAGGGTTGCCTGACTGGAGTAGAAGGAGCAGGCTCCCCCTCACTTAGTGCACCAGAGGAGCTGGCCACATGATGAGGAGAGGGAGATGGAGTCCTGTCCTTTGCAGCTGGAACTTCTGGAATTTCTGAACCCTTTGCAGCTTGGGCAGAGTTCTTGAGCTTGAGATCCCATCTCTGAATTGAAGAGATGGAGACCTTCTTCATGTGGTAAAGTGGAGTCCCTTTTGAGAAGTTGAAAACTTCAGGATTGGTTTCATGAAGGAGCAGAGATATAATTCTTGCGTAGTTGGGGGATTTTATGTTATCCTTTATCTTGTCCAGGATCAACATACCAAATTGGTACTTCTTGCGGCATACAATGGCTTGCATTATATCGAAGAAGTATGAGGGAATTTCTCTGATGGAGTGAGTCTTGCACAGTAGGATTTTTCCAATGACATCAACCAAGAATTTGCCTTCGGCATTCATATCTGACCTTTTGAAATATTGAGCATCAGTGGAAAAGCCACAGAAAAGCGCGGTTCTGTCGGAATCCTCAGCAACAAGGTGATCCTCTTCATCAACAAGCGGCAAACGGAGAAGTTGAGAGACAGAGGTCTTGGTGAACTTGAGTTTCAAACCTTTGAATGTAGATTTGAGGACTTTGCCATTCCGTCGAACCTTGAGATTGGTGAAGAATTCTGCAACAGCGGGGAAGAGGACGCGACAGGGTTCTTGGAGTATGAAAGAGAGGCTGGCGGTGTCGAGGAGGATGAGGAGGTTGTGGAATGTAACGGTCCAGGCCCATCAACATGGGACCCAGCTGGAACCGCCGGCCTACCAGGGTCCAGACCCGGGCCCACCACTGGTAGTCAGCCTTTCACATTCAAGCCTGCAGGCCATGCACCCCAACCCCTCTCCAGCCCACCGGCGGGTTGTTGGTGGCCGCAGCCTCCCTTTGATGAGGTAAACTCGATAGTCAAGCCTGCACTACGGGACTTCCCAGGAGGTCACCCATCCCAGAATTTCTCCAGCCCGAGCACGCTTAACTATGGAGTTCTTTCAACTCTCATCACCAATTGAGCTGATGGGTGACCTCCTGGGAAGTCCCCGTAGTGCAGGCTTGACTATCGAGTTTACCTCATCAAAGGGAGGCTGCGGCCACCAACAACCCGCCGGTGGGCTGGAGAGGGGTTGGGGTGCATGGCCTGCAGGCTTGAATGTGAAAGGCTGACTACCAGTGGTGGGCCCGGGTCTGGACCCTGGTAGGCCGGCGGTTCCAGCTGGGTCCCATGTTGATGGGCCTGGACCGTTACAAAAAGTGCACTTTTATTGTAACGACCCTAGGCGATACAACATGACAGCGTCACGGCTCCGCTCTAGGCGACGCTACCGGGCTGCAGCCCAAGCACTCCAACCCCTCTCCAGCCCGCAGGCGGGTTGTTGGTGGCCACAGCCTCCCATTGATGAGCGAACTCGACAGTTAAACTGGGCCGTACGGGGACTTCCCAGGAGGTCACCCATCCCAGTACTACTCTCGCCCAAGCACGCTTAACTATGGAGTTACTTCACTTCTCATCACCAGTTGAGCTATAAAAGTGCACTTTTTGTAACGGTCCAGGCCCATCAACATGGGACCCAGCTGGAACCGCCGGCCTACCAGGGTCTAGACCCGGGCCCACCACTGGTAGTCAGCCTTTCACATTCAAGCCTGCAGCCCAAGCACCCCAACCCCTCTCCAGCCCACTGGCGGGTTGTTGGTGGCCACAGCCTCCCTTTGATGAGGTAACCTCGATAGTCAAGCCCGCACTACGGGGACTTCCCAGGAGGTCACCCATCCCAGTACTACTCCAGCCCGAGCACGCTTAACTATGGAGTTCTTTCAACTCTCATCACCAATTGAGCTGCATCTCAATTGGTGATGAGAGTTGAAAGAACTCCATAGTTAAGCGTGCTCGGGCTGGAGTAGTACTGGGATGGGTGACCTCCTGGGAAGTCCCCGTAGTGCGGGCCAGCTTAACTGTCGAGTTCGCTCATCAAAGGGAGGCTGTGGCCACCAACAACCCGCCCGTGGAGGGAGAGGGGTTGGGGTGCTTGGGCTGCAGCCCGGTAGCGTCGCCTAGAGCGGAGCCGTGATGCTGTCACGTTGGATCGGCTAGGGACGTTACAATAAAAAGTGCACTTTTTATTGTAAGGCCCCTAGCCGATCCAACGTGACAGCGTCACGGCTCCGCTCTAGGCGACCCTACCGGGCTGCAGCCCAAGCACCCCAACCCCTCTCCAGCCCTAGCGGGTTGTTGGTGGCCACAGCCTCCCTTTGATGAGGTAACCTCGATAGTCAAGCCCGCACTAGCGGGTCACCCATCCCAGTACTACTCCAGCCCGAGCACGCTTAACTATGGAGTTCTTTCAACTCTCATCACCAATTGAGCTGCAGCTCAATTGGTGATGAGAGTTGAAAGAACTCCATAGTTAAGCGTGCTCGGGCTGGAGTAGTACTGGGATGGGTGACCTCCTGGGAAGTCCCCGTAGTGCGGGCTTGACTATCGAGGTTACCTCATCAAAGGGAGGCTGTGGCCACCAACAACCCGCCTGTGGAGGGAGAGGGGTTGGGGTGCCTGCAGCCCGGTAGCGTCGCCTAAGCGGAGCCGTGACGCTGTCACGTTGGATCGGATAGGGGCGTTACATGGAAATCGTCGGAAAGTTCTGCAATACCGTCGGTGACGAGTTCGGAGCCGACGCCAATCTTGTGAGAAGTCGCCATGGATGCAACTGTCTGGAGGAAATTAGAGAGAGAGAAAGCTCTGCAGCTTCGGCGGAGGCGAGACGGCAGGGTAGGCGAAGAGACAGGGTACTCGAGAGATAGAAATGAAGTCGTGTAGGTTTGATGTTTCAGAATTTCATATATATATAACTCTTAATTTCCGCTAATTAATTTAAATAAAGAGGCGGCATATAACCTTGGTGGGCGAATAGAACAAATTTTGAAAAACTGGAAATCAGGACACGAGAGAGAGACAGGCTACTCGAGTAGATAAAGGAGCTACTCGAGTAGGTTGACTGGAGCTACTCGAGTATGTAAGAAGAACTACCCGAGTAGAAAAGGACTTACTCGAGTAGGTGAGAAACTTACTCGAGTAGGTATTGACTTACTCGAGTAGGTCAGAAACTTACTCGAGTAGATCTTGACATACTCGAGTAGGTCAGAAACGCGCTCGAGTAGATCTTTAGGTACTCGAGTAGGTCAGTACGCATACTCGAGTAGGTTCTTTCATATACTCGAGTAGGTCTTTAGTTACTCGAGTATGTCTCATACTTCTCGAGTGGAATTTTGAAAAAAAAGTTGAGAAAGAGTGGATTTTGTGACTAACCCTTTGCAATTACTTGCTTCTTAGTCATTCAGCCTTCTTTAGTCCTCCTTGTTGAGCATCCCAAGCTCTGTCTTGAAGAACGAGAACTTGGTCTCGTCCAGCGGCTTGGTGAAGATATCTGCAACTTACCGATCTGTAGGCACATATTGGAGATCTATGTCTCCGTGCTCCACATGTTCCCGTATGAAGTGGTACCTTAGCTCAATGTGCTTTGTCCGGCTGTGAGAGACTGGATTGTTGGCTATTGCAATTGCGCTGGAGGAGTCACAGTACAAGGGTATATCCTTGAACTGCAGGTTGTAGTCCTCGAACTGATTATTTATACATAGCAACTGTGCGCAACAACTGCATGCATAGATGTACTCTGACTCGGCCGTTGAGATTGCGACACAGTTCTGCTTCTTGCTGCTCCAGGAAATTAGCCTTCTTCCGAAGAATTGGCAAGTCCCTGAGGTGCTTTTCCGGTCAACTTTGCTACCTGCAAAATCTGCATCTGAGAATCCAATTAGTTCGCTGTCATTACTTCTTGGGTACCATAAGCCAAGATTTGGTGTGCCTTTAAGGTATCTCAGGATCCGCTTTACAGCAGCGTAATGAGATTCCTTAGAGTTCACCTGAAATCTAGCACAAACACATGTTGAGAACATTATGTTAGGCCTACTGGCAGTGAGGTAGAGCAAGGATCCAATTATGCTTCTGTACTTGGTTTCATCAAAAGGTTTCCCTTTTTCAACTTTGTCCAGAGACATAGTTGAACCCATTAGAGTCCTCATAGAGGTTGCGTTCTCCATTCCGAATTTCTTAATTAGCTCTTGGTGAATTTGGTCTGTGAGATGAAAATTCCATCTTCAGATTGTCTCACTTGAAGCCCTAAGAAATACTTCAGCTCGCCCATACTACTCATTTCAAACTTCCCTTGCATAAGTTTTGAGAACGTTTTGCAGAGGTTGTTGTCTGTAGAGCCAAAGATAATGTCGTCGACATAGATTTGCACTAGCAAAATCTTGCCTTGTGCAGAAAATAGACATGATCGGGAAAGTTAGGATCAACGAAACCTGGAGGTTGTTCCACATACACTTCCTCCTTTAAGTTACCATTCAGGAAGGCCGACTTCACGTTCATCTGATAGACGGTGAAGCCGTTGAAGGCAGCATATGCTAGGAACAACCTTATTGCCTCCAGCCTGGCCACTGGAGCATAGGTCTGGTTGAAGTCGATTCCTTCTTCTTGACGATATCCTATAGCGACGAGTCTGGCCTTGTTCTTTATGATAGTCCTGTCTTCATCCATCTTGTTCCTGAAGACCCATTTTATTCCAATGATGTTCTTTCCCTTGGGTCTTGGAACCAGTATCCACACATTGCAGAGCTTGAACTGATTTAGCTCTTCTTCCATTGTCATTATCCACGATGCGTCTGAGTTTGCTTCCTCAAATTTCTTTGGTTCAACCTGTGAGAGAAAACTCAAATGAAGATTCTCATTAGTTGTACCTCTCCGAGTTCTGACACCGTCCCGGGGATCTCCTATGATCTGGTCCATGGGGTGATCCTTCAGATGTCTGAGCTCTAGAGTCCTTGCATCTGGATTATCTCCAAGCACCGGAGTGATTTATTCATCCTGGATGACTTCTTCATTTTGATCATCAGCCTCTCCAATAGGAGTGGGAGTGGTGATCTTAATGAACTTCTTGCCTTCTTCTTCGGACGGATCATCTAAGTTGGTTTCTTTCAGCTTTTCACCTGCATCTTCAATGAGCATACTAGACGGATTGCTTTGGAGCAAGCTCGTCTCATCAAATACAACATGTATCGATTCTTCCACCACCAGGGTTTTTCTATTAAAAATCCTATATGCCTTACTATGGCTACTATATCCTACAAAAGTACCTTCAAAGCTCTTTTCGCTGAACTTGGTGGTATGATACTTGCCATTGTTAAGTACGAAGCATTTGCAGCCAAAGATTCTAAAGTAAGCGACTGTTGGTTTTCTGCCTTTCAGAAGTTCGTAAGGAGTCTTATTGTGGTCTTTGTTTATGAGTGCTCGATTTTGCACGTGGCATGCAGTGTTGACGGCCTCAGCCCAGAAGTACTCTGGTAGTGAAGCATCACTCAACATGGTCCTGCAGGCCTCTATGAGTGTTCTGTTCCTTCTCTCAGCCACTCCATTTTGTTGTGGAGTACGAGGAGAGGAAAACTCATGAAAGATACCTAAGCTTTCACAGAATTCTGTCATGGCCCCAGATTTGAACTCTGTTCCGTTGTCGCTTCTGATTTTGACTATGGAGCAGTTGTATTCATTCTGGACTTGCCTGACAAAATTGGTAAAGATATCGAAGGTATCTGACTTGTGTTTCAGAAAGAATACCCACGCAAAGCGCGAGTAGTCATCAACAATTACCAATGTATATTCCTTGCCTCCCAAACTTCTAATCTGCAGTGGACCAAACAAGTCCATGTGCAATAGATGGAGACATCTATTAGAGTCTTTGCCAATAATGCTTTTAAAGGTAGCCCTTGTTTGCTTGCCTTTTACGCATGCATGACAAGGTCTGTCTTTGACGCATTTGACATTTGGGGCATCACGTACCAAGTTCATTGAAAATAGTTTATTAATTGTTTTGAAATTAATATGTGCTAGTCTCTTGTGCCATTGGTCACCTAGAGATGCACTATCTTTTGCCAAAAGACACACTGGTGTGGAGGAATCTATACAGATGAAATTTAAACAGAAAATATTCCTGCTTCGAGTGCCGGATAGAATCGTTTCCATATTGTCAACGGATTTTATCAAGCACTTATCAGCATGGAACTCAACTATGTATCCTTTATCGTAGAGTTGGCTTATGCTAATAAGATTGTGTTCCAATCCTTCAACATAGGCCACATCCGAGAAGGATACGTTGCTGTTAGTAATCATACCATAGCCTCTAGTAATTCCACGGTCTGAACCTCCAAAGATGACCTTTGGTCCGTTCACGATTGGAGTAAAGTTCTGAATGAGGCTTCTCGTCCCAGTCATATGCCGAGAGCATCCGCTGTCCAAATACCAGATAGGCATTTTGTTGGCCTTTGGACATCCCTGCAATCACAATCAATTCGCCTTATGAACCCAAACACGTTTGGGTCCTTGGTCTCGGGTTAGAGTGCTCCCCCTACGAGTGTTGGCATTATGAGTGGTCTTTCTCATATTTCTGACACGAGGGGTTGCAACGTTTCTGGAATTGAACCAGCAATCTATGGCGAAGTGACCAATCTTGCCACAGCACCAACAGTCAAATCTGTTGTACCTTTGCCTCAAAATCTCCTGCTTGACCTTTTGGAACTTTGGTCTAGCAGGGGTAGCATTCTTGGAGGAAGATGCCTCATGGTGATGGCAATCACATGGCTTCTTCTCCTTTATAGGCTTTTCTACAGCAGGCTTTATCTTTGGTGCGTTCTTGAAGTTATGCCCATGATTGAATGGGCCATAGCTCTGAAGAACAACTTCTTCATAAGGTGCCTTAAAGACACTTTCGCCAAAGTTTCGGGGTCGAGCCCATCCTTGATAGCGGGACTTTGGCTCTACATGAGTAGGCCTAGCAAAGTGCCCGTATGATGAGTCAAAATCAAACTCATTTGTTGGAAAGATGACCTTTCTGAATGTGGTTTGATTTTGAGGGGCTTTTCCCTTTTCTTCGGCTGAGGCCTTTTTGGCGGCCTTATTTTTCCGTTGATTCTTGTTTCTCCTAGAGGATTTACTAGGAGCTTCTTCATGGCCTAGTCCAGCTCCCTTGGCCTTTGCTGAGAATTCAGCAACGAATGGAAGAACCGTCTTGGGCTTAGAGAAACTCTCAACAAGTTTCCTTTCAGCCGCAAGTTCGGCTTCTAAACCTTTGATGATCTTCTCCTTCAGGTCAAGGTGCTCGAGAGCCTTGTTGTATTCTTCAATATCATTATTGAAGTTTTTTTTCGAGAGAGTCAGTCTTTGCGACTTTCTCTCTCAAGTTGCTCTCTTCGGCTTTTAGAGATTTGATCTCTTTAGCCTGAGTCTTCACGACTCGACGACATTTGTCGTAAGCCATGATTAACTCCTTATACTGGGCCATCAATTCTGACTCATCGTCAGAGGAGCTACTCTCGCAATCATGCTCAGAGACTTCAGACTCTGAGAGAGGGGTGTGAGAGTTTACCTTTCCAGTGAACTGGGGCTCTTGTTCATCATCTGTTTGAGCCATTAGCCCAAAGTAAGCTTCTTCTTCTTCGCTTGACTCTGAGGAGTCGGAGTCGCTAAGAGTCTTGCTCCTTTTGGCTATGAGGCTCTTCTCTTTCCTCTTTCTGTTGTGTGTGGATTTCTTATCTTCCCTTCTGCCACCCTCCTTCTTCTTGTGGGGGCAGTCAGCAATGACGTGACCTGGCTTATTGCAACAGTAGCAAATGATGTCAGTTGAAACGTATTTGTTCTGTTTAGTGTTATACCTGTCGTGGCTGCTTGAGCCTTTTCTTTGTCGATCGTCATCGCGCCGCGATCTTCTGTGTGAGGCATCCTTGCCTTTCCATTGTTTCTTTTTATTAAGAAACTTCTTGAATTGCCTTGAGAGCAGGGAGAACTCTCCTTCAGATAGTTCAGAGCCTGAGGTGCTGGGCTCTGATGTTTCTTCTTCTTCATCAACTTCTGGAGCTGGAGCGGGGGAGGCAGCCTTAGTCTTTCTGGAGGTTTCTGCCTTCAGAGCGACAAATTTCTCCTTTAGAGCAGACCTGCCCTTCTCTTCTTCAGCTTTTCTTGTGTTGATTTGGAGTTCATAGGACATAAGCTTTCCAAAGAGATTTTGCGGGTCCGTTTCAGCTAGCTTCCCGAACTCCCTGATGACACATACCTTGTTATCCCATTGCTTGGTTAGGGATCTCAAGAATTTGTCATTCAGTTCTCTGTCTGTGAAGACACGGCCATAAACCCTTAGGCCATTTACAATCTTGAAGAAGTTCTCAAAGGTGTCGGCAATTGTTTCCTTGTTCCCTTGTCGGAACGCTTCATATTTTTGATTGAGGAGGGATCTCCGATCATCCCTCACTTCTTCAGTCCCTTCCATCAAAGTGACTAAGGAGTGCCACATCTCCTTAGCTGATTGATAGTGAATCAAATTCTGCAGCATCGAGTCATCGACTGCACTTGCTATTATGTTTTTAGCTTTCTTGTCGAGAGAGACAAGTGCAATCTCATCTTTATCGCGATCCATTAGCTTCTTGGGAACTCTCTTGGTAGGGTCGATAGTGGACATAGTCATGGGAACGTAAGGACCTTCTTCAACGATCATGAAGATCCTTGGATCCACAGCTTCCATGAAAAATTTTATCCTTTCTTTCCACATGGGAAAGTTGTTTTTGTTGCACAGAGGAAGCTTGGCAAAATCTTTGCCCTTATCCATTTTATGGTAGAATCTTTCAGATAACAGATCTGGATCTGATCAAGGTGTTAACCTTTTAATGATCAACCTCGCTCTGATACCAATTGAAAGAAAACTGTTGTCGACCTAAATCACCTAGAGGGGGTGAATAGGTGGTTTGTGCGTCTTTTGCGGAATAAAAATTAATTAGAGCACTGCACAGAAATATCTACCAATATCACAGACGACACAAGATGTATAGTGGTTCCCCAACCTTGGGTACATCCACTTTCCCTCACCGATCTAGCAATCAACTAGACTCGGCTACTCCACTATCTCGGATCAAAAATCGATCCTACCCTCGGAACAAAGTTCCTACAAACTCGATCCAAACAAAAAGGATCTACACCTCGGAAGATAGCACTTCCTACAAACTCAGAGTGAAAAACTCCTACACTCGGAGAAGATTTCTCCTACAAAATTAATAAAGTGTTTACAAGAATACAAACAGTAAATCACTCAGATCTGAAGGAAATGGCCAGGATCTTCTTCTTTTCAACTTTGCAGCTTTTTCAGAAATCGGTGAAGAAGGTCTCGGCCTCGATCTGGATCTACTTCCTTTTACAGAAATCGAGAGAGAGAATGATTAGTGAAGTCGATCTCGATCTGTAACTTTTCTTCAGAATAAACCTCTGAAGGTAGAAGCTTTGGCCGGAGAAGAAGACGGCGGCGGTGGCTTCCGTTTCGCGAGAGTCAGAGAGGCGGCTGAAGAATCTTTCTCGAAAAAGAGATTACAAGAAAGCTTTGAGAAAAACTTAGGGTTTGTCATTTTCTGATAAAACCTTATATAGGAGAGACTAACGGTCATAATCGGTCTTAATGATGTACACGTGGACCAATCATGTCGCGTGATTTGAAAAATTCCGTCAGAAAAATGACTTACAAAATTTTCGGAAATAAATGGCCAACTACACGAGTAAGTCAATAACTACTCAAGTAGTTGAATAGCTACTCGAGTATATGATGGGAAACATACTCGGGTAAGTATAGACAGACTACTCGAGTGTATAGAGATCAACTACTCGAGTATATAGACAGAACTACTCGAGTATATTAAGAGACCCACTCGAGTATATAGAGGAACTACTCGAGTACTGGAAGAGCTACTCGAGTATATTACATAACCTACTCGAGTACATGAAGAACTACTCGAGTGGAATACTTAGAAAAAAAAATCTGAAGAGGTCTGCTGGTAACTACTCGAGTAGTTGAACTAAACTACTCGAGAGGAAGTAACCTACTCGAGTAGGTGAAGGTTCTACTCGAGTAAAAGACTTAGAAAAATTCTGGGGAAGAGAAATTGCAAGGTACACAGGTGACAAAGGAACTACTCGAGTAGGTAAAATGAACTACTCGAGTATGTTTCTATCTACTCGAGTATGTGAGTAAACTTACTCGAGTATATGACTTAGAGAAATTTAGATGAGAAAACTCTTATGGCACTCGGGTATAAAGAGTGACCCACTCAAGTATATAAGCATGCTACTCGAGTATATGACTTGGTCTACTCGAGTAGGTGACTTAGCTACTCGAGTATATGACTATGTCTACTTGAGTATATAGACAGAACTTACTCGAGTAACTTATACCCAGATTACTCGACTAGGTGAAAGCACTACTCGAGTAAAACACTTAGAATTTTTTTCTGATGTTGGAAAAACTGATTCTTCTAGAGTAGCCAACTTCCAATGCATTTCCCATAGTCCAATAGCTTGAATATGAAGTGTATCCCAATAGAGAGACCACACATGAGTCAACACCTTGGAATATGCAATGAGGGATTACATTGCACAGTTCCTGTGTTTGGTGACCCACTGTGGGCTGACATTGGCCTACACTTCTCAGTGAAACTCCTGCAAACATATAGCTCAAACCAAGCATCAAATACAACTTAATTCATCTTAGTTCCAGGGTGACTTCATCAAATCTGGGTTCATGTGGATGAAATACCCAACACCAGTCTTCTTCTTCACAGCTGCAGAAAAATGATCTTAAGGAAAAATCTGTTAGAACTATGAAGTAGCTGTAGCTAGGGTTAGCCCTTGCTACCCATAATTTCTCAAAGAACATCTTTGTGCTTGCTATTGAAGGTGAGAATGACAACATCTATCTTTTTTGCTTGAACATTCAGATCAGATGTTTGAACAACCTTTCCTTCCTCTACAACAATGCCAAGAGGAGGAAGAAGAATTCTAGTGCTATTTTAAAAATCATTCGAAAATTTATCTTCTTCTTTCTTATCGGAATTCTTTTATTATCTTACGTCGTCCAATGGATCTTTGAGCCATGGTCCCACTTGGATTTGGTAGTTGCAATTTTGCTTTTGCATTAAATGCAGTATAGGAGGCATGCGACTCCATTTGTTGCATACTATAGACTTCCCGCAATGATTTTGAATTTTGTTGAGGTCAACATCCGTGGACTTAGCCAAATTCAAACAATTTATTATAGGCGTTGAGTGAAGGTATGTTACTCTTTGCTAAAACACTTAGCCAAATATTTTGTTGAGGAAGCATTGAGTGAATGGCCTTCACACAATGCTTTTGTCCTTAGACAAACTTTCTGTTGATAGGCATTGAGTTTGTTGAGCGTGTCTTCATCACTCAACACATAGTTGAATTTTTTGTCATCTTGACGAGGAATTGAGTGAATAGCCTTCACTGAACGCTATTGTACTTAGTTAATTTACATCTGTATGAAGTTGTTGAGTGAGATGTCTTCACTCAACGCTTTTTGCCTTCGCATGTCTTCTCGATGAGGTTTTGAGTGAACTGCCTTCTCTCAATGCTTCTCTACTTAGCGTATTTCATTGTTGAGTTGGAGTTGAGGGAACTGTCCTTAGTCAATGAATTTTGACTTAGACAGATTTTCTATCTACATCTTCGAAGACTTTGACTGAAGCTTGTTCTGTCGATGCTTTTTGAGCTTGGCATTGAGTGAACTAGCTTCACTCAATGCTTCTGGACATAGCCAGATTTCTTCCATGCTAATGCTGAAGCTTTAACTATATGAGCTTTACTCGATGCCTATTGTTATATGGTGTTGAGTGAACTTCCTTCAGTCAATGCTTTTGGACTTAACCAAAATTCTGCCTTGGAAAAAGTTAGGCTTTGTCTGTCCATGCTTTACTCTAAGATTTTGGCTTTCTGGCTTTGAGTGAACCGCCTTCACTCAGTGCTTGTGAACTTAACAAGATTTTTGTTTTTCCAATATCCTGCCTTGAGTCCACCTATCACAGTCACTTAGACAACCCGTCCAAATATTGTTCAAAGAACATCCTGGACATATAGAACTTGTGGCAACTGTTAGATTACACATATGTATACTATTGTCATGTAAGCCTTCTTCAAATCTTGGACATTGGTATCAATGCACCCAACACCGCACCGTGGTGAAAACCAGACTGCACTAGTTAATACCACATTATATAGGTGAAAACCAGAACACGCGAGTTAATTCCCCGGGAGATATAGGATGAAAATAATCCCAAAATTTACAAGTATTAGAGGCTGCTCAACTTAACTTGCCAGGTCGCAAGAATTATTGAAATCAATCAGACAACATAATTTCCTTATAATATCATCTCGCGAACCAATTGTACAGAGAATCCCGACTATTAATTGATATCACAGGTCATATAGTGATGATAATTTTATTATTCATGAGCTGAGAAAAAGGCTTTGGAGATCGCACAAGTTGATTGTCCAGGCCACAAGAATCAGTAAGCTTAATAACTGAGATTGCATAATATAGTGACATCATGTGCAGGATTACCTTATAACCTTATCTTCCAAACATAAGATGCTGATAAGGATACCTGTGCAGACTCAAAGAGCTATCCATGTGCGAGGGATACAACATAAGAATATCAATTGGGCAGGTGTGCATAAAGCTGCATTGCTCTCCACAGAGAGATCAATATAAATGTATATCTCGAGCGACTACTATGACCTGTAAAATCAATGTTAGCGGACTGGAAAGAGAGTTTATAGACATAGGTGACCAAGCATGTAGCTGTGTATGGGGCTGCATTGCTTTCCTCAAGTGGTCACAAAAGCTGTAAAAACTTCAGCGGATCTACTGCACTCTTTCCTAGGGATAAAAGCTAAACTGATCAATTGGGGAGGTGTGCGTGAGGAAACATTTCTTTCCTTAGAGAGATGAACTTGGTTGTGTGTCCCAATAGGCACTTCTTGATACTACCTTAGAGTATTCGATAGTCACAGTCAAAGATGATTAGTTGGGCAGGTGCGCGTAGGGCAACATTACTTTCCTCAGAAATATCATCAAAGTTGTAACAATATCCCTTATAGAGCATGACAATGCTAACAATCACCTAGTCCTCCCTTGATGTAGAGGTGTGTTAGATGTCAGTTGGGATTCAAAATCCTGAAGGCCTTCGCACGAGAATTGGTAAGGTTCAACTATTCGTATGCGAAAACTCCCAGCTACACGTGGTCCTCGTGGTTTTACGCTAATGACTATAATTCATAGGGGTTCAAGCAGGACCCGACGATGTCTCCTTGATTCAACGATCTGTCTACTTAGGGATAAAATAAAATAGGACCACTAGAGAATAAACTTTGTCAGTATAAGGACCTTCACTTAAATCATCACCAAAACGTAAACAGATGAAGAAAAATACATTACTTCAAGAATAAAACTATTTCAAATCTTCTCCACTCCAGGTATGGGAGATGTATTCTCCGTCATATATCTAAAGGCGATGGGCACCATTTTTAAATATCTCCTTGATGTTGAAGGGACCTGCATAGTTGGGATTTAATTTTCTGACAACACTAACTCTGGCAGCCATATCCACCTTCTTCAGCACCAGATCCTAGACTAAGAATTGCTTGATTCTGACATTTTTATCAAGTATATGGCCATCGTCCTCTTCACTTCTTCCTATTTGATAATTGCCTCGTATCGAAGCTCTTTTATTAAGTCTAAGGTGCATTTCATCTATTCATCATTTATTTCAATCCAGTCTTCCCCTCCTTGTTTTGCAAGCATAACTCTTGGACTAGGCACCTCAAATTCTATCGGAATGAGCGCCTCCGAACCATGATAAATATTGAATGGTTTTTATCCTGTGGCTGAGGATGGTGTAGTTCAAAGAGTCCACTGGACAAAAGGATTCTATTCTGCACAATTTCCTTTGTGATTCAGAATCTTATTCTTCAAGAGATTTAAAATTTTTTTGTTTGCAGTCTCAACTTGACCGTTACTTCTTGGATGATGTACTGAAGCAAACCATAGCTTAGTCCCAATTTGTCTTCAAAAGCAATAATAACTGCATTATTTAATTGAGGAGTATTATCGGTGGTTATAACCAACGTGATTCCGTACCGAAAGGGACTCTCACCCTAGACGAACATCCTGACGATCTGTGTTGTGGTCTTGGCCAATGCTTTTGCCTAAATCCACTTTCTAAAATAATAGATCATGACAATTATGAAGCGATATTGACCACTAGTGATCAGGAAGGGTCCAAGGAGGTCCATTCCCCAAACTGCGAATGGTGAGGGCATTGCTATTGATCTAAGTGTATGGGCCGACAGAAGCTGAAGAGGAGCAAACTTCTGGCACTGAAACCACTTCTCGGCATATTCTTCCACATCATTTCTCATTGTTGGCCAAAAAAATCCCAGCCTGAGGACTCTTTTTTCCAAGGTCCTAGCTCCTGAGTGGCTGCCACACTCTTCTAAATGAACTTCATTAAGCACAACGTCAATTTATTCTTCCGAGACGCTTCTTTCCAATGGAGAAAGAAAGGCTCTTCTATAGAGAATTCCTTTCATCAACTAATAATAGGCTTCTTTCCTTCTGAAACTCGTATTATCTTTCACTAACAAATGAAAATTTCTTGTGGATATATAGAGTACAAATGGATCCATCCAATAGGGGCTTTGATCAATCTGCATTAACTCCCCTTCCTCTATTGCTGGATGAAAGAGTTCCCAGGTCGTCCTTCCTGAAGGGAGAACAAACTTTGATTGTACATCTACTTCCATATTCTGTGTCCTTGGAATATGTTCAATGGTAAAGTTTTTGAATTTTTTGATCTCTTTCTTGACTAGCAATATGTATCTTTTTTATGATCAGCTCCCTTATCTCAAATTTCCCATTACCTGTGAAGCCATCTATTGTGTATTGTATCAACAATAACCTTGATTTGAAGAAGTGTCCCTTGAACTAAGATGAATTGAGTTTGCATTTGATGTTGTTTCTTTAGTCATGTACTTATAGTGCTTTATTGTTAAGTACAAACCAATGTCAGGTTATAGTGGGTCATGAATCAAAGTACTATACAATGTAATCCCTCATTGTGTAGGCCAAAGTGTTAACTCATGTGCAATCTCTCTATTGTATTTTACTTCAAATACAAGTTTATTAGAAGGATCAAGGGAGGACTAGTTGTTGCATTCAGAAGAAACGTAATTTTTTTCCAAGTAAAATTCATCTAGTATAGTAGTGGATACTCGTCGAATTCTTCGGGTATACTCATGAATACTTGTCTAATTCGTCTTATATACCTAATGATACTCGTCGAATTCATCATGTTTATTTGGAGAATTCTTTCTATGATCTCGGGAATCAGTCAAGTAAGATTCGTCGAGCATCCTTTAGTATACTCGTCAAATTCATTGAGGGTACCTATTGACACTCGTCGAATTCGTCAGATATACCAGTCGATACTCGTCGAATTCGTCGAATCTCACTAGAAAAGCATATGAGTTCTCGAATCTATTTTTATGGTTTGTCCAAGTAGAATTCATCAGGTATCGAAGCGGTGCGTCAAGTATACTCTTGATTATTCAATGATACTCGATGAATGGACTTTGTGTGATTTTCTTTCCTTAATTTCTTTCTATTGGGTCTTTGGTTCAACTCAATGGCCATGTACAGTATACGCGGACGGTTACTTTAGGAAGGACTTTTCTAGCCATTTGAAGAAGGAATACTATAAATACCAAGGGTTAATTTTGTTCAACCCTAATCTCTCTTTCGCCATTGAAATCATGAACAGGGTGCACATCTCTATCAGACTTATAGCTACGGAATTCAAAGATCTCTCGACCTAGCTTCTCACGATCAATGATTCCTTCAAGAAGTGATTCGACAGATCTTATTTCAAGTTTTTCTGAAGCTTTAGATCTTGTCAGATCAATGTTTTTAGATCTAGCTTTCAAGATTACTTTTAAGTCTTCTCCTTTTAGAAAAGCTTTAAGTTTTTCATTCAAGGTAAAAAGAAGATTGAATATTTTCAGATCTGAAGAAGTAGATTGGTTTTCAATCTAAAATTTGTATAAAACTCTTTTATAATTTTGTACGAAGTTTTCACTTCTGAGGTGTAGATCATAGTGCAAGCATCGAGTTGTAGGAGAGTTTGTTCTTCGAGTGTATGAGAGGTTGTTCTCCGGAAAGTAGGTGACTCCGAGTTGTAAGATTTGTTTAAATATGAGAAAGGTTAAGTAACCAAATCTATCCCTTTGTGATAGAAAGGCGAGGCGGGATAATGGACGTACCCAAATCGGCAAACCGATATAAATTCCTGTGTTGTGTTGTGTTTGTTCTGTGTGCTCTTTTTTAATAATTTTTAAATATGAGAAATGTGACACAGAACTCACCTATTCACCCCCTTTAGGTGATTTAGGTAGGCAACTAGATACTTTAAATTGGTATCAGAGACAAGTTGTTCGTTATATGGTTAACACCTTGAACAAGATCTCCATCTATTATCAGAGCACAAGATTTCTTCAATAGACAGATGCAAGGATATGTCCTAAATGAAGCTTCCAGTGTACATAAAGGAGAACTTGTGTATGTTGAAGGAAAGAGTCATATTCTTTATGGAAGTGGCTGATCCCAGAATCTTTCAAATTCAAGAAGAAGGACTTCATGCTCCTACTCAACCATCTACTTTGAATCCAAACATGTTGGTTCCTATAAAGATGATGGACTTGAAGAAATATGAGATTGCTTTCGTATCTTTGGACAAGAAGGCCAAAAATATAATTGCAAGTGCAGGGTATGACACAATGTTGCAAAACCTTTTCCACTACAAATCTGCCAAGGTGATGTGAGATTCTCAAGTTGTCCTGATGGAAGGTATTGATGAAGTGAGAGATGATCAAAGATCTCTACTCAATAAGGACTACGAGGCCTTCAAACAAGACCTGAAGGATACCATTGCTGATAATTATGAAAAGTTTTTCAAGATTGTCAATGGTCTGAAAAACTATGATCGGGCACTCAGTAATGATGAATTTAACGATAAGTTCTTAAGATCCATGACAAAAGAATGAGACAATAAGGTCGTGGCCATTAGAGAATTTAGAAATTTGCCCAACACTGATCCTCAAAATATATTCGGGAAGCTCCTATCTTTTGAACTGCAAATGAATACAAGGAAGAAAGAGGAGCAAAACAGTAAGACTTCAAGAAAAGAGAAGTCTATAGCACTGAAGGCCGAAGTGTCAAAGAAATCTAAAGTCATGTCACCAGTAAGGACATATGCTTCTGATTCTTAAGAAGATTCTAAGCCAAGCACCTCAGTCTCTGAACTATTTGATGGAGAGTTCTCACTGATCTTCAAGTAATTCAAAAGAATGCTTATCAAAATGAGGCAAGGGAAAACTAGTCATCCTCCTCTGATTATAGAAGGTCACATTGTGATGGTGATCATTCTAAGAAAAGCCACAATAGAGATGACAAGTACAAATCTAAACCTAACAAACATTCTCCTTCTGACATCATTTATTATTATTGCAATAAGCCAGGACACATGATCGCAGAGTGTCTTTACAAAAAGAAGGAAGGATCCAAGAAAGAAGAGAAGAGATACTTCAAGGGTAAGATGAAGGAGGAAAAGAGATTTGTCGCGAAGAAGTTAAAGACTTTTAGCAATAGTGACTCAAGTGAGTAAAGCTTAGATGATTAAGAAGCCTACTTCGGGCTCATGGCTCACTCAGATGAGGAAGTAAGCGACTCCCAATACAACGGCAAGGTAAACTCGTACACCATACTATAAGAATCAGAAACATCATCAAATGGCCATGAAGACTATTCTTCTAAGGAGGCTGATTCTGACTTGATGGCTTAACATCAAGTACTTTTGAAAGCATTCGACAAATTCCATAAGGTGGTGAAAAATTAATCAAAAGAGATTGCTTCTCTCAAGACAATGGAATCAAGTTCGAGGGAGGAAATTGTAGAATTGACCCTTCTCAGAGTTGAATTTCACTCCTTGAAAGAGGAATTAAAATGCTCGACTGAGCTACTAAGTTAAAATGATTTTGGTTGTGAGAAAACTTATTGAAAGCTACTCCAAGGCAAAGACAATTCTTCCACTCATTGATGAATTTTCTGCCCCTAAGAAAGGTAGCAATCTAGGCCATGTAGCTGAGAAATATAAGGCGACTAAGAGAGCAATGACCATAGGCAAAGGGAAGGCACCTCAAAGTCATCCATCTTTTAAGAAGGTAATATTTCCCACAAATCAATATGACTTTGGGACGTCTTATGGTCACTTTGCTAGGCCAACTTATATGAAGCCTAAAAAGAACTACCAAGGATGGACCATCCCCGAGACTTTGGTATGAGTGCCTTCAAGACAACTTATGAAGATATAACTCTTAAATACTATGGTCCCTACGTTCATGGACCAAGTATCCAGAAGGCACCCAAAGCCAAAACTGTTGTTCCTAAGGCTTAGGAGACAATGAAGCCATGTGTGTGCTGCCCTCATAAGGCTTCCACCTCCAAGTCTATAGCCACTTCTAGATCTCCCATTCAGAAGGTAAAGCAGGAATATAAAAGAAGATACAACAGGTTTGACTATTAGTGTTGCGCCAACATTGGTCACTTTTTCGTAGATTGTTGGTTTTATCAAGTTAAATATGAAACTCCATGAGTTAACGTTGCGTAACCGACCACCCGAAATGTTAATATTCCTAGTGGTGTTCAGCTGACCAGGAACCAAAGACCCAAATCTATTTGGGTTACTAAGGGTAAGTGATTTATGAATGCAGGTATGTCCAAAGGCTAACAAAATGCCCATATGGTATTTAGACAATGGATGCTCTCGGCATATGACCGGGACAAGAATCCTACTTCTAGAATATACGCCGGTTGAGGACGGCCCATAAGTCATTTTTGGTGGTTCAGATAGGGGAGCCATAAAAGGTGATCTCCAGTGGTGTCATCTCCTTCAAAGACGTGGTTTATGTTAAAGGATTACAATACAATCTCATTTGCATAAGCCAATTATGTGATAGTGGTTATATCGTTGAGTTCTACAAGGACAAATGTCTGATAAAATCATCTACAAATTTGGAGACAGTCTTAACAGGCACACGGAGTAGAAATATTTTCTGTTTAAATTTTCTTTGTGTAGACACTTCTACACCATGGATGCTTTTTATCAAAAGATAGTGTATCTCTTTGTGATCAATGGCACAAGAGATTAACACATATTAATTTCAAAACTATAAGTTTTGTATTTTCTCACAACTTAGTACGTGATGCTCCCAGCATTAAGTTCCTTAAAGAGAATCCATGTCACACATGCCAAATGGGTATGCAGACAAGGGCTACCTTTAAGAGAATTGTTGAAAAATATTCTTCTAGATGTTTATATCTACTTCATATGGACTTATTTGGTCTTATGTCAATTCGTAGTTTAGGAGGTAAAGCATATACATTAGTTATTATTGATGAGCACTCTTGTTTTACTTGTGTGTTCTTGCTGAATGGAAGTTAGACACCTATGAAGCTTTCACAATTTTGTTTTTGGCAAATTCAGAATGAATTGAACTCCTCAGTGGAAAAAATAAGAAGTGACATGGGGAAAAGTTTACGTCTATGTCCATGAAAAAATTTTGTGCAAGTCAAGTTATCTTTCAAGAGTTTTCCTCCCCGCGTACTCCATGACAAAATGGAGTTGTCAAGAGAAGGAACAGAACACTCATTGAAGCACTTACAACTATGTTGAATGACTCTTCACTACCAGAGTACTTCTGGGCTGAAGCAGTCAACATAGCTTACCACATGCAAAACAGAGTGTTAATCAACAAAAGCCATCGTAAGACACCTTATGAACTATTGAAGTGCAAAAAACTGACTGTGTCCTACTTTAGGATCTTTGGAAGCAAATGCTTTATACTTAACAATGGGAATTATTATCATACGAGGTTAAGATAAAAATGTTTTGAATGTATTTTCGTAGGCTATAGTATCCATAGTAAGGCATATAGGATATTCAATAAGAAAACCTTAGTTGTAGAAGAATCTATTAATGTTGTATTTGATAAGACTTGTATGCTTCATAACACTCCTTTAGTGTTTTTGGTGAAGATGTAGGTGCTAGGATAAAAGAGCTAAACTTGGAAGAAGCACTCAAGGAAGATGCTTCAAACTCAATCAAAGTAGTTAATCCCAGCATGGTTGAAGAGGAATTTTAAGATGATGTTCTCCATCCACATGCTGAAGTTGCACCACGGGATATGAAGGAATCTAGTGATCAGACACTCAAGAGATAACCATGTTGATCTGATCAATGGAGATCCAAGAGGCAGAATTATAACTAGAAGAGGTACAGCTAACAAAGTTTTGCATCTTAGTTTTCTTTCTCATGTTAAGCTGAAGAAATTTGAACAAGCAAACAAGGATGCTTCTTGGATAATGGCTATGTAGAGGATCTCAACCAATTTGAAAGGAGCAAAGTTTGGGAGCTTTTGTTAAGGCTTAAGGGATAGAACGTGATTGGAACGAAATTGATATTCAGAAACAAGTTGGACAAAAAATAGAGTGATTATATAAAATAAAACACGGCTTGTAGCACATGGATACAAACAAGAAGAAGGGATTGACTTTGATCAAACTTTTGTTCTAGTGGAAAGACTCGAAGCAATTAGGTTGTTTCTAGCGTATGCTGCTTATAAAAGTTTCAAAGTGTATCAAATGGACGTGAAGTCAGCAATCCTCAATGGTTATCTAAAAGAGGAAGCATACGTAGCTCAACACTCAGGTTATGTCAACTCAACTCTCCCTGAACATGTTTATTTTCTAAATAAAGCGTTGTATGGTCTATAACAACTCCCCGAGCTTGGTATGAGATGATATCTAACTTTCTTCTTGAGATCAAGTGCACAAGTGGAAAGATAGATAAAAAATTATTTCTTAGGGAAGTTAAAGGCAAGAGTTTGCTAGTGCAAATCAATGTCGATGATAATATCTTTGGACTTACGAATGACCACCTTTGTAAGAAGTTTTCTAAACTTATACAGGGGAAGTTTGAAATGAGTGGTATGGGTGAGCTAAAGTATTTCTTAGGACTTCTGGTGAAATAATCTGACGATAGAATTTTCATCTCTCAGACAAAGTTTACCAATGAGTTAATTATGAAATTCAAAATGGAGAGTGCAACCTCTATGAGAACTCCAATGGGTTCAGTTATGTCTCTGGAAAAGGATGAGAAAGGGAAATCTTTTGATGAAACTAAGTACAAAAGTATAATTGGATCCATGCTCTACCTTACTGCAAGTAGGCCAAACATAATGTTTTCAACATGCGTATGTGCTAGATTTCAGGTGAACACTAAGGAATCTCATTATGCCACTGCAAAGAGGATTTTGAGATAATTTAAGGATACACCAAATCTTAGCTTATGGTACCCAAGAAGTAATGATTGCGAGCTAATTAGATTTTCAGATGCTGATTTTACAGGC
Source organism: Platanthera guangdongensis (assembly GCA_039583875.1). NCBI lineage: Eukaryota > Viridiplantae > Streptophyta > Magnoliopsida > Asparagales > Orchidaceae > Platanthera > Platanthera guangdongensis. The sequence goes on along the minus strand of CM077158.1, from coordinate 139,273,496 downwards.
AGCAGGGATGATAGGAAAAGCACTTCCATAACCTGTCAGTTTCTTGGATGGAGGTTAATCTCTTGGATCAGCAAGAAATAGAACTGTATGGCAATCACAATTGTTGAGTCAGAGTACATCTCTACAAGAAGTTATTGTGCACAACTTCTATGGATAAGGAATCAACTTGAGGATTAAAACATGAAGCTAAAGGAGATTCTAAGGTTTTGTGACTCCTCTAGTGTGATTGCTATTGCTAATAATCCAGTCTCTCACATCCAGACAAAGCACATCGAATTAAGGTACAATTTCATCAGGGAGCATGTGGAGAATGGGGACATCAACTCAGTTATGTCCCGACGGATAAGCAAGTTGCAAATATTTTCATGAAGCTGTTGGATGAGGCCAAGTTCTCTTCCTTCAAGTTGGAACTTGGTGTGCTCAACAAGGAATCATGAAAATGGTCAAGGACTCAGACTAAAGTTAGATTGGTTAAGTAATACTCGCAGATCACAGGAACTCTTCATCTCAGAAATTTCAGAAATCTCCATGGAAATTTCATTAAGTATTACTCGTGGGATCTCAACGAATTCATCGAGATTGGTTAAGTAATTTCGACAATTTTGACGAATTGCACTTTTCACCCGTGTTATTTTGACAAACTTATCAGTCTTACTAAAGTAATTTCGATAATTAATTCTTGACTCAAGGTCTATTTTTATTTCTCTTTATTGGATCTGAAGAGTCACTTCTGGCAAAGGTATACGCGCTTCTCTCTCTTCAAAATATTAATTTTGTATAAATAGACATAAATTGGGAAAATGGCTTCACACTCGTCGAGAACATTTCGACAATCCATCGAGAGCTTTTCAGCACTGTTCATCTTCCACGAACTATCTATTTCGTCAATTCATCATCACGGTTTCTCAATCGTTCTCCATGGCTCAAAGAGAAACATTAAACTTTCATGTCAGTGGAGAGCTTCTTCACACTGGGTTTGACACAGCCACAGATGAATTTCAGAATGTTATTGTTATGCTTGAGATTGTCGGATTGTCATTCATCCTGGAACATCCGTACAAAGTGTTGGATCGAGATGTTTTGGAATTCTTTCAAAATGCTAAACTCTGCCATGAAGTTACAGTAATTAAAAGCAAGGTCAGAAACTTCTCCATCAAAGTCAAGGCTTCCCTCCTTACCTGATTCCTGTAGATTCTAGAAATTGAAGAGGTCGACCTCCTTGAAGATTGATATTTCATAAGAGCACTACTGTTTTGTAGTCTGCCTAAAGTAACTTCTGCCATTAAAAGAAAAGCCATGAATGATGAAGGAAAGCTTCTCTCTGATGTTATCGGGAAAGTCCTATTGTGCAAAGTTGGCTCGCACGACTACCTTTCAAATGACATGTTCAAGCTCCTTGCCGCAAAATTTCCAAAAAAAAGGTTAAATTGGGGAGTAGTTTTGTTTGGAAGGATCAAAGATAGTCTGCGTGCGCCAAACTTTGGAAGGATTCTTAGTCTCTATCTGAACCAGTTGGACATAAATTCTTTCGACATGATGTCAGATATACCCATCCATAACATGAGGAGGATTAACTCTTCCATTTTCTCCAAATGGGAAAGAAGAATCCCCAAGAAGGGTGAACTCAAGGTGTTGGTTAAGGAAGAGGAAGAAATTGTTCCAGATTTTAGGACTACTACTCCTACCCCCATGAAGCTTCTGAGAGCTCTGGTGTTGGAGTTAAGGGGGAGTCAGTCTCACTCATGTGGTTGTTGACGTTGAAGTACCTTTGATTATTCCCACTTCTTCTGAGCTTGTTCTAGTGGCCACAAAGATCGCAGAGATAGCCAATACATAGACAGTTGTTCTAGATATATTTGTTGGTGAGACAGTGGTTACTGATGTTGTTCCTACTACTGCTGTTGAGGATGTGGTTGTTGATTTTAGTGCTGAGTTTGATGGTGTTGCTGAAGAATTTGCTGATGATGCTATTGATGATGATATTGAGGCTGTTGATAAGGAATTTGAAGATATTGATGTTGATTACAATGGTATTACGAATGATGAAGTTGTTATCACTGCCAACGTGATAATAAGTCTCCGAGAAGTTCTACCAGTTATGGCTGAGGGGGAGTAAAATTAGCCATCTGTCTATATTCAGACGCAAATTGATAGGTTCATATGTAATATCCAGAAAAGGATTGCTCGGATTATAGGTGGGCCTCCAGTTGATTGGGAGGACATCATTGAGATTTTTGATGAGGAAGGAGAAATAGAGGTGCTTCCTCCGGTCCTAGAGGCTAAAGATCCCTCTTTACTACATAAATCCCATGTATCTCCCATGGAACATTATTTTAGTGACTTTAAGGATGCTACTGAACTTCCCTCTCCTCCTAGACTTCAAATAGAATACATTCCAGGCAACAGTTCAGATAATTCCTTGCTGAAATCTATAGAAGCCATGTTGTCCAAACAAAAAGCTCATTTTGATCACTCACTAAATAAAGTACTCAACAAAGTAAAAGAGGTTAAACTAGATGTGAATAACTTACTTGCTGAAGACAAGCTTCATTTTGATAAGTTAGAATCCAATCTGAACAACTGGATAGTTCAAGGAGTGAATGCAATTATTTTTACTTTGACTAGGCTTAAGAGCAATCTTGAAGTGACTAAGAATTTTGATGAAAATGTAAAGACTATTAGTGCAGACCAAAACATTCGGATGCACCACTTTGATGATCAAATGGTGCATTACAGTAATGAAATAGCTAAGGTTGTGATTGCAGAAGTCCGAAAGGGGGAGGAAGAACTTAAAGGTAAGGTGAATGCACTTGGAGCTACCATGAATCAACAGTTTCAAAGTGTCAACACATATAGTTATGACAGTAACATCCCTCAAACAACTAGACCCCTAAGAGTGGTTTTTTCATGACTAGGTCGTTACAAAACCCTAGGAAGCTCAGAAGACGAAGTGAACTAAGGCATGAAGGAGGAAATTACATTGGTCTACAAATAGAACAATCCAAGTACCAACCCTAGGGTTTGACTTTAGGGCTTCAACTTGACTCCAGGACCCCACCTAGACTCTCCTAACACCTAAGGGAGGTCAATGAGTCACCAAGGACCCATTGGGGTCAACTAAAGAGGTCAAGTTGATCAAAAGTCAACCCAAACCCTTTAGTGGTCAAAGTGCACTATTAAGGGTCAAGTGGCCTCCAAGGTGCCAACCAACCCTACCCAACCCATCCTAGACCTTAGGGGAGGCTAATGGGCCCCCAAGGACCCATTGGGGTAAACCCAAAAGGTCAATTTGACTAAAGTCAACTAAACCCTAAAATTAAGTCAAATTAGCCTAAGTGGACCCAACCAAGCCCAATCTACTTGGGCTAAGCCCAATTTGAGTGGCACATTAACCTTATAACGCTAAAAATTATCTAAAATGCCATTCATTTTCTGGAAATAGTGACTACGAGAGAGAAATCTCTATTTCCTCTTTAATGGAGGAGACAAAAAGTGAGGAGTGAAGGTCATTCATGTCCAAGGGAGGCTAAGGGACTCTCTATTCATTTTCATTGCTGGATTCACCTCCCTTGATTAATTGTGAGAAGATTGAGGGTATTCCCGACCATGGCAGTGGCTAGGGGAGGAGAATTTACCATGGTTGAAAATCTCCTTCATGGCCATTAATGGTGCCATTGAAGAATGACCCCTCTTCTCCCCCATCTGTCATTTTAAAACCTTTCCCAGACCCAGAGCAATCATTTCCACCTTCCATTTGAAAGAAGCTGGACCCTCAGGCAATGTGGTTGTAGAGCACCGAACACCTCCACCACCGAAAATGGCAACCCGATGATTGGCTAGGCTCCAGCCCTCCCAGAAGGTCCCGTCTCTCTCTCTTTCTGTAGTGGATAGATCCAATTCGGTTGGATGCAAGATTTTGGTCCAAATGTCCCCAGATCAAGCTGGTCGAGGGCTTGATTTTCAAGCATCTTCCACTACGCACATTTCACTGTTCCGGCCACCTCCGGCCAGCCAACCACCGCGAATGGCCAGCACCACCTCAATGAAGGTTGTGGACACGGTGGCCGGATAGGAGGAGGTATGGGTGGCCGGGAATTCGCCAGCAAAAACTGCCCAGGATGGGTGAATCGTGGTCGTTAGCGCGCTGGGGATGATGACGGGATGTCATCGGATGCTCGTCAAGATTCATGCAGATCGTTTTATTATTATTTCATTTTAAATATTATTTTGTCACATATAATGTTGTAGATAGTTTTAATTGTTACAAATACTTAGATGACAAATCCGAGAAAATGTTCTATATGAAAGTTATAGTTTTTGAGTCTAGTTAATTTTAAAATTGGTCCCAACTAATTTGGGTCACTGGTTTGACCGCAGCACACCAAATGATGCAAGTTGCATCTTTGTTTAACCCGACACAAATTTTTGTGCCCCCAATAATCAACTAAACCAAATACTTTCAAATTTGGATCATAGGTTAGTCTAATCTATATCTCAAACATATGCAAAAATGTGAATTTTTGGAATAAATTTTTCAATAGTTTTAGAAAACATTTGATAAATCTTGTATGATTTAATTAAGGGGTCTAATGACCTTAAAACCATCCAATATTTTGGTGGTTGACAATTACGGTCAAGACATGACTCTGGAAAAAATCACAGCCCAATTGTGGTTGATTTGAGTAGGCAATGGTGTGACCAAAGTTTGGTCACCTAAGGGAAAATTAGGGCAAGGCAAAATTGGTGGGTTGAGTGGCCAATCCTCATCCAAAAGGGATGGAACTTTGGCCACTGCCTCAAAGTCATCTAAAACACCCACTCAAGAGAATTTGAGTTGTTTGCGATGGAGATGGCCTAAGACCCTAGTGTAGGTCATAGAGTTGAGGTTTGAGGCCTAGTGAAGGACATGGGACTATATGTCCTTGGATGGTCTTGGAACTTGGTTTGTGAGTTCCTAGAGTAAAAATAGGCTCCAGAAAGTGGTTTTTGGATTGTTAGGAACATATACCCTATTTATAATGGTTATGGATAGATTATGACACTTTGGTCCAATATTTAATTACATACTCAAATTAATTTGGATATTCATGAAACATATGTAGTGATCTTAATTAGATGATATTGTTCCCTAGAAATTTTATTGACAATTTTGGGTTGGTAGTAATAGTATTTCATTCATAAACCCAAATTTTGATTTATTCACAAGTTAATTGTTTTAGGGTTATTTCCTTCCTGAAAATTGATGAAACTTGGTTAGGAAACTTTTAGGACAAAATAATGCTTTGTGAATTTTTATAAAAATTTTGGAATACCTTTCATATAGGCTCCTTCATAAGTGCCCATTTGTTGAATATTTTAATATAATTCATTTATGTGATCAATTGAAGTTTGAAAATCATAATTATTGGTCAGTAGCATTTCCTGGTCATATTCATCATCTCGTAATTTTTACATAATTTTTGGATGGTTGTTTCTAATTTTCCCCTAATTAAATTAATATTGTGCTTGTTTGTCCCATAACTGTTTGAAGTTCAAATCCACCTTGGAAAATTGGTATTTTTGGAATTTACTGTTATTTTTATGTTATTAGTTTATCAAGATTTTGTAAGGTCATACTTAGTCACAAAAGTGCATTTGGTGTTCAAATGTTCTTGAGGCCTGATTTTGTAGAAATTAAAACAAATACCAAATGAAGTAGGAAAATTATACTCTTTTGGATTTGTTCCTAAACAATCATGATAGATCCCCAATAATTATCTTAGGACATTTGGATGAATATTTGAAGTGGTCACCAATCATACACATCATGTAGGTTAATTGGTCTGCACATAGTAGAAATTGTAAAACCAGGGAAGTATGTGAAACTGGCTATGAGAAGGGATAGTTGGTGTACCTGGTCTGGTTAGAATGAACATGGTCACCAAAGGAAGAAAGGTTGTGTAACGACCCAGGTTTAGAGTTCATAGGCCCACAGAAATGTGCAGCTTGTCTCGCCCCCGACCGTTACATAAAAAGTGCACTTTTATGTAACGGCCCCGGTTTAGAGCTCAGAGGCACATAGAAATGTGCAGCTTGTATCGCCCCTAGCACCGCTACAGGGCTGCAGCCCAGCCACCCAAAGCCCTCTCCGGCATGTTTCCCAGCACGGTAGGTTTTTGAGCATGTGAGGTTTCGAACTCAACACCTCCTTAATAAGGCACCTTCAACAGCCCTCATCACCAACTGAGCTGCCAACTGTCCTCACCAACCCGCATTTTTCACCGCCAATAAAGGTATATCATGGTAGGGGAAAAATGCACGTCATGATGCCACGCCAGCAGGGGATAACTGCAGACGCTCAGGCAAATCTCCAACTTAACCATGACGAAAGGTTCTTTAAATTATTTAGAGTTAAAATCAATTTCTATATAATAGTTAGCTGTAACCCTCGGCTTAGGGGCTCATCTAGTCCACGAAGAAAGTAGTTATATGCTGTAGAAAATACTTCTTTTATGAGATTAAACTTCCTGCATGAGCTTAAAGGTTCCCAGAGGATACCTCAAGGTATGCAAGTTCTAAATTGATAATAACAATAAAAGTAGATTTTTATAGTCGTTAAATATAGTGATTTAACATTTTGAAAATGTGCAATGCATGAGGTAATAGTGGTAGTTTATATGCTTGAAAATAACTACCATGCAATCCTAACATAAAACGTCCCAGAGAGCAAGTAATCCACATCCACAGAAAGAAAACTAAGCATCTATCAAGTATCCAAAAAGAACAACAGTCTTGTGGGTGTCAACAAACTGACACAAACCCATATAAATCGAAGTATATCTGAACCAGTAAAGCAAAGTAATCAACAATCTACCTTGCTATGGAGAGGCAACAACCACGGCTAACACTGCCGCTTAAGCACTCCTAAACCGACACTGAACTTAGCTACATCTCTGAACCTGAGGCATTCCAAAGACAAAACACCTCAAAAAGAAGGTACAAGTGATGGCAGAAAGTAAGCCAAAAGTAATCAAAGTCAAGGGGTACCAACGCAAGACCAAAAAAATACTTATTTAAGGTACAACATTAAGGTGCAAAAGTAAAAAAGGAAACACATACGTGAAGTGTCACGTAAAACAACAGCACCCAAAATGCACAAAACCATAAGTGGAAAAGGGTCAAGATTAAGTCATCAGGAAGAGGAACAAACCCCTACTAGCCACGTGTTGTCAACTCCTCCGAAAAAAACAAAAATGGTCGGGGTGGCCAACCCCAAAGACAATTCATCCGTCTAAACGCGGGGGAGACTGGATACTCCACCATACACCAAAAATGCCCAAAAACCTGGTAGAGCCCCACAAAGTGCTAATAGGGAGATCAAACATTGCGGCAGTGGATTAACCCGCTAATAACACCAGCAACAAAGAAAAACCCAGAAGAAAAACCCCATAACGATCTGGGTTTAGAGCTCAGAGGCACACCACAACCCAATCAATGCCTGGCGGCGTGTCTTTCCCCACGGCATCGCCATGAAGAAAAATCATGATAGAAATCTCAAGTCGACAATGCCGCATCGGATTCTACTAGATAATTCTAGAATGAAACAATTGATCAACCTTTAGAAAAAATGCGAGAAATGAAGTGTTCAAAAAATTAAAATAACTATATTTCTACCGTTAGAACTTGATAGAAATGCATAAAAAGAGGAAATAAAAATTAAAGGAACAAAAGTTTTGAAAATTAAAAGCAAAATGAAAGTGTTCGAAAAATCAAAATAATAACTTATCCATTCTTATAACTTTATAGAAATGCTTAAAAAGTGGATGAAAGAGTAAAAGAATGAAAAGTTTTATGAAAATAAAAAGACTAAGTAAAAAGAAAACAAAGCCACTTTCAAACCATTTTTATAAATCTATAAGGATGAACATAAAAAGTGCAAAAAAATCCTAAGTCTAAACAAAGTTAATTAAAGAAAATAACAAAAACATAAAAGCATGAAATCTAATCTCAAACACACACACACCCATCTTAAAGAAGAGAAAAACAAATATAAACAAATAAAAAATAATATTGCTTAAGGTGTGGCACATAGATAAAGTCCATAACAATATAAAAAGGAAAAAAGCTACAAATTTTATTAAGACTAAAAGACGATTACAAAGCTTAAATAAAAGAGAGGGGGAGAAAATCCCCTTACAAAGCCTGGAAATCAACTATGCAGCACCTCCCTAGGCAAAATGGTCCAAAAAACAGAACAAGTGACCTTCAACAAACTTTTATTTATAGGCAAAAAAATCGGGTTGCAAGCCCTAGGTCACTAGCATGTAGGGGGGCGTGTAGCTATAGTTGCTGATGTGATCCAGCACATTTAATGCTGGTTTTACTTGCGACTGTACACGTGGAAGTCACGGGCGTGACCATGTTGTCACGGGTGTGTAGGGGGTGTGTCGGGGAGGTTCATCTAGGGAAGGCGTTGTGTCAATAAGTCGCCAGCGATGTCTTGACTGGGACACGTGGACGTCACGGGCATGTCGCTAACTTAACACGGGTGAGACATGTGGCATTAAGTTTTTGGCTGGCGTTGAGTGGTGATGGCATTGAGTGGTTGGCATCGAGTTGCAATGGCGTTGAGTGGCGATGGCATCGAGTGTATGGCGTTGAGTGGAGATGGCGTTGAGTGGTGGATGGATGAATCGGATTGAACATGGGCGTGTCGGGCATGTCACGGGCGTGTTTGGCAATCGTCGAACACAGTTCGACGAATTAGTTCGACGATCGTAGATCGTAGAGGGCGTGATACGAGCGTGTCAGCAGTTCGACGAACGTCGAATGCCGATCCTCTAGCTAGCAATAACATCTTGTCGGGATCAAAGCAACTCGCCCAGGTCACGGGCGTGAATGATAAGTACACAGGCGTGAATGATAAGTACACGGGCGTGTACTATGAATTTTTGATTTTTCCTGAAAAAATTCAAAAAAATAAAATAAAATAAGTTAGAAAATATTTACAAAAAAGGAAGCATTTTATTGAACAAAATTAATTAAAAATGACAAAAATAAATTAAAACGACTTAATTAATGTACGTAAGAATACATATATTTATAACTTATCAAATACCCTCATACTTAAGCTTTTCCTATTCCAGAGCAAAAGTTGGAGATATACTTATAATGGATTAAAGAAATCCTAAGTTTAGCTACCGCTTGAATTAATTGAAAGAAAGATCAAAATAAACATCCGGGGCATAAGAGTTAAGTCCTAAATTATGTCAAAAATTTAATTAAAGAAAGAGTTTCAGCTAAAAACTTATCGATATAGTCAAAAAGAAAGCAATAATTCTATTTGTTAGGTTAACAAAAGTATATTAGAATTATAGAAACTTTAGCTTATAAAAATTAAAGTAAATAATTCAATTTAAGAATTATGCTCTCAAAAAGATTTTAAATTAATTCTAGAATTATTTGAAATTGGTGGAGGGGGATGTTGTGGTTTATGAAGAGGGCTTGGACTTAGAGGTGATGTATTTTTTTTCGCTCAAACCTCTAATGAAATTTTTGGTTTGAATGTGGATATTTAGGAAAACGAAATCTAATTTTTCATAACCTATAATATTTTTTAACAACTTTATAAAACTCAATGTATATGTATAGGAGTAATGAATTTTATCCCCTTATTCCGTAACATATAATTTTTTTAAAATATTAGATGTATATGTTTGGGGAACGAAATCTTATTCCCACTAACATAGGATCTTTTAAGGATCAAAATCATGCCAAGTATGACATGAAAAAAAGGAGATAGGTTTTTTTTCAGAAAGTAAAATAGGTTTAATAAAAAAATTTTGAGAGCAACCTTTATAAATTGAACGTTCCTATATTTTTTTAAAAAAAAGCATTGAGTACTCATAATTGAAATCTAAGGTTGTTATTTGCTAAAAAAATAAATGTGCAACTATTTAGAAAAATTAGAAGTGGTGCTGAAAACAAGTCCTTATCTAAAATAAAAGGCATACAAAATTCTTTAAAACTTAACCCCAGTATTTAAATCTATCGATCTCCAATTAATAAACGAATAGTAAACAAAAAATTAATGAAATTCGCTTATAAATAAACTCGCAACAATATTTTTGGAGAGCGAAAAGGAGTTAAGAATGAGATATTCGATTTATTTTTTTCATAATAAACAAAATTGTTTTGGGATTTTTTAAGTTTTCATCATTTTGTTGTGTTTTTGATTATTATTACTTTTTTTTTGAATTGTTATAGTTATTGTCTTTTTTTTGGATTTTGGATTTTCTAAATTTTTTTATTTTTTAAGTTTTATCAAATTATTTACAAAAAAGGGGAGAGAAAGATGTGTTATTTACTTATAAGAGAGGGGGTAAAGAGAATTTTGTCTACAAAAAGATTTATAAAGTAAAAAAAACATTTTTTTTGAATTGTTGTTTTATATTTTTTTTGAAATTTTTGTGTTTTATGAATTTTTTTGAGTTTTTGATTATAAAAACACAAATGTTTTTTTTTCATTGAAGTTTTAAATTTTTTTGCATTTTTTTATTTTTGATTGGGCGCAGAAAATATAAGTCCGATAAAAAAATAAAAATGCGAGGAAAGGAAACAACCCCACACTTAGTTCCAACATTATCCCCAATGTTGCAAGATAAGCATGATGAACAAAATAGATAAAATACAGTATTGACAAAAAAGAATGTGGGAGGGTCGAAACTTCCCTGAGAGGAGATCAGGGAGGCACAGATGAAACCCTGCATTATTTAGAACAAATAACAAAAAGATAATAGAAAAGCAAAAAAGATTAACTCAGCCAAAAGTTGCGGGTGGTACGGGGCAAGTGTGTGTGTAACTCCGTATTGAACTAATAGCTTAGTCAATTGGGCGTTACAAGTATGCGTTCCCCTATCGCTCACAAAAGCGTAAAGCGCGCCGAAACGAGAAAATAGATATATTATGTTTTATTTTTATATATATATATATTTTAGTTTATTTTTTTGGTAAACATTTTTTGGGTTTTTGAAAAAATAAAACATATATAGGAGAAAATAGACATATTGTTTTGTTATTTATTTATATAATTTTTAAGGGTTTTTTTTGTTTTTTAGATTTTAGGAGTTTTACATTTTTTTGGGTTTTTATTTTTTTAGATTTTTTAGTTTTTTTGTTTTTAGAGTTTTTTTGTGGTTTTTAGTTTTTTAAATTTTTTAGGAAATGACGCCATTTCATTTTTTGGTTTTTTGTTTATATATATATAAATATATATGAAATAAGAATCATAAAATAAACTCTTTTTTAAGTTTGTTTTTAAGTAGTTTTATTATTATTATTATTATTATTATTATTATGAGTAATTTTTTTGGTTGGCCATTTTTTTGTTATATAGATAAATAAAAATAGGTAAAAGTAATAATTTTCCAAATTTTGAAATAACAACACGAAAATTTCCACGGCAACGGCGCCAAAAACTTGATGGTTAAAACTCACGGCGCCCCGTAGGTTTATTTAAGAAAGGCAGTTGATTTTATTTTGGAAGGATGGGGAGCGCAGATTTATTATCAATAAAAAAGTTGAAACCATGTTTTAACGAAAGTAGCCAAGTGCACCTATCGCATGTAGTACAGGATATTCCGGTGAGGAATATTGGGGTCGTATTGTTCTCGGGGAAGGGTTGATTATTTCTACTCTTCCCTGGAGGGGACTATTATTTTACCGATTATAACTTGTCTCGTTATTATTTTATATATCTAAAAATAGAAAATAAACATTAAAAAGGACCGATAAAGAAAAGCTCAACTGTATCAAATTGAATTTGAACTAAAATAAACTTTGATTAAATAGAGATCCTAAATTTCAAGTTAATTAAGGCGGAGACTTGACCGTGGAGGTTCCACAAAAATGAGCTCACATATCTCTAGGACTATCGCTCACCTGAACATTAAAACTATTCGACTGGGCACTCATCCGACAAATGATTCATCTTAATGCCCGCATTATGCTAAGAACCCCACTATTGGGTGGGGAACCCAATCCGGTAGAATTCCGCGCCTCCTCTCTCGAGGGTTAGTGTGAAACTCCCTTTACCCAGTGGTGATCAGTCCATACGCACGGCCTCTCGGCTAGCAAGCGTATGCACTAAGAAAATAGGTCCTACAGATCGATATGTGGTTCTACGCGTCGTAAACCCGGAGTAAACATTAAGTAATTTTAATTAACGAGAAAAAGAGGACCTTTAATTATTTAAAGAGATTTTATCTGTCTCAATGCTCTTTGATACTAAGGGCTAAGAGCGGTTAGCCACTCATCGGAATGAGGACGACTTGCGAAAAGAAAATTGCAGAATTGAAAATGAAAGTCCTACTCAAACGAGTAGGCGGGAAATGAAAGCAAAAAAATGAAAGCAATAAAAGAAAACTGAAAATGAAAACCGTAAAGGAAAGCAGAAAAGTGCAAGTCCAACTCAAACGACTAGGCGGAAAATGAAAGCACTAAAAGTGTGAGTCCTACTTAAACGAGTAGACGGGAAATGACAAGTCCTACTCAAACGAGTAGGCGGGAAATGACAAGTCCTACTCAAACGAGTAGGTGGGAAATTAAAGCGAGTCCTACTCAAATGAGTAAAAGGAAATAAATGTACACAGACACTCTACAGAAATAAAATCACGCACACTCTACAGAAATAAAACACACTCAGACACATAAAATAAAAACACACCCACTCTACTTGAATAAAACACACACACACACACACACACACACACACACACTCTACATAAAATAAAAACACACCCACTCTACTTGAATAAAAACACACCCACACACTCTATAAAAATAATGAAAGCGATAAAAAGCTAACTCATACACTCACCCACACAAGCAAAAATGCGAGAAACGAAGTGTTCGAAAAATTAAAATAACTATATTTCTAATGTTAGAACTTGATAGAAATGCATAAAAGGAGGAAATAAAAATTAAAGGAACATAAGTTTTGAAAATTAAAAGCAAAAAGAAAGTGTTCGAAAAATCAAAATAATAACTTATCCATTCTTATAACTTTATAAAAATGCTTTAAAATTTGATGAAATAGTAAAAGACGAACTTTTTTACGAAAATAAAAAGACTAAGTAAAAAAGAAAACAAAGCCACTTTCAAACCATTCTTTTAAATCTATAAGGATGAACATAAAAAGTGCAGAAAAATGCTAAGTCTAAACAAAGTTAAGTAAAGAAAATAACAAAAACATAAAAGCATGGAATCTAATCTCATACACACACACCCATCTTAAAGGAGAGAAAAACAAATATAGAACAAATAAAAAATAAGATTGTTTAAGGTGGGGCACATAGATGAAGTCCAAAACAATATAACGAGGAAAAAGATACAGTTTTTATTAAGACTAAAAGATGATTACAAAGCTTAAATAAAAGAGAGGGGGAGAAAATCCCCTTACAAAGCTTGGAAATCAACTATACATGACCTCCCTAAGCAAAATGGTCCAAAAAATAGAACAAGTGACCTTACATCAATCTTCTATTTATAGGCAAAAAAATCAGCTTACACGCCCTAGGTCACGGGAGTGTAGAGGGGCGTGTAGCAAATGTTGTTGATGTGATCCAACACATTTATTGCTGGTTTGACTTTTGCGGCTATACACGGGGAAGTTACAGGTGTGACCCTACAGTCACGAGCATGTAGTGGGGGTGTGCCGGGGAGGTATATCTAGGGAAGGTGTCGTGTCAATAAGTCACCAGCGCTGTCTTGTCTTGGACACGTGGACATCACGGGCGTGTTGCTGACTTGACACGGGCATGACATGTGGCATCGAGTGGTTGACTGGTGTTGAGTAGTGATGGTGTTGAGTGGTTGGCATCGTGTAGCGATGGCATTGAGTGGCAATGGCATTGAGTGGCTTGCGTTGAGTGGAGATGGAGTTGAGTGGCGTTTGGATGAATTAGATTTAACACGTGCGTGTCGAGCGTGTCATGGGCGTGTTCGACAATCATTGAACGTAGTTCGATGATCGTACATCGTCGAGGGCGTCACACGAGCGTGTCAGCAGTTTGACGAACGTCGAACGTTGATCGTCGAGCTGGCGATAACATCTAGTCAGGGTCAAAGCAACATGCCCAGGTCACGGGCGTGATCGATAAGTACACGGGCATGTACTTTGAATTTTTTAAATTTTTGCCTGAAAAAATTCAGAAAAATAAAATAAAATAAGGTAGAAAATATGTACAAAAAAGGAATCATTTCATTGAACAAAATTAAGTAAAATGACATAAATAAACTAAAACGACTTAATTAACGTACGTAAAAATACATATATTTACAACTTATCAACAGCCCTACCTTAGATCCACACTTGGATCCTGCCTCAAAGAGCAGCACTCTACTACCTCAGGAAATTAAGCCCTACATCTCAGATCCACACTTGGATCCTAACTTAGTACCCCAATAGGGCACATATCTCAGTGACTAATTAGTCACCTACCTCAAGCACAAAGTGCCCTACACTCAGATTCAGATAAACTGAATCCTACAAGAAAAGAATACAGAATAGTTTAAGAAAAATAAAAAACTGACTTAGATATTAATCTCTGAGTCTACCTTGCTAGACTGAGTAGATTTCAGTCCAGCACACTTGTTGTAGAAGGAATTAGTCATCTTCTACAACTATCTCTTTTCTGCTGCACAGAAGAGTAGCAACCAGCTTGCTGAATGGTAGAATCAGCTTCTCTGTTCTTGAAAGAAATATCTTGTTGAGCTTGATGAGCTTTGCTAACTTTGCCTTGGCAGCTATCCCTGCTGGACTTTAGCTTTCAAGCATGGTGGAGAAGATGATGTCCGGCCGCCTGTTATTTTCTTTTTCCGTTCGATCACTTTTTCCTTCTATTCATTGCCTTAATCCCTTTTCATTTTCCTTTTTATATACGTTGATTTGAATCAACGACACACTTGTATGTGGGCCCCAGCTAAGGTTTGGTGAGCCCCACCTTCTTCAGAAAAGGACAAGGCAGCTTTCGGCGCCACTACAGTTTTCCCACAATGGCTACATGTAAGTTGACATTGATGACATCAGTAATGGTCATCACCATCTGGACTTAGAAAATAATCCAAAAATCCATGAATTGTTGAGTGAGGTTTAGTTACTCAATGCCATCTATCTTGGCTCTCAACTCTTCTGGACTTGTGAGTTTTCCCTGGATTTGTCTCAGCGGTTCTGTCTCAGTGGTCTTAGCGGTTTCTTCTTAATAGCTGTGACAGGCCTTTGTCTCAACGCTTTGTTCTTCTCAGCTGAGACAAGTTTCTGTCTCAGCCGTATCTTTACAGCGGTCTCAATGGTTTTTGCTTCACAACTGAGTCTATCTTCTATTTCAGCCGATTTCCACTTAACTATCTCAGCGCTTCCTTCTTCATTTAGAAGCGTTGAGTGAATCTACTTCACTCAACGCTCCTAGACCTAGAGAAATTCAGCCAGTTTTGTCTCAGCGTTTCCTTCTTCATTAGAAGTTCTGAGTGAACCTGCTTCACTCAACGCATCTAGAGTTAGAGAAATTCAGCCATTTTTGTCTCAACTGTCTCAGCGATCTCAACGCCTTCTTCTCAGCTATCTCAACGGTCTCAGTGCTTTTTGTCTTAATTAGTTTCTCTGGCTTTAGCTGCGTTCGATGATCTATGGGCTGAGCTCGATGAATTCTGAAAGTGATGTGTTAGATTTGAAATATTCTAGAGGGGGGGTGAATAGAGTATTCTAAAATCCTTTTGAAAACTTTACAGCTTTTGCTGTAAATAAAAACTACAGAATAATAAATAAATAACCACAAACAACAACAGACCTAGCTAGCACAAACACAGTAAGAATAAAAGAAAGGGAAACCAGACAACATAAGAAATTATAGTGGTTCCCCAACCTGGGTACATCCACTCTTCTACCACCCTGGTAGGAATCCACTCAGATTTTTGATCAGGTGCCTGACACCAATGAGCTTTTGATCAGGTGCTCAAAAACCAAACCTTAAGTCTTTTGGTCAGGTGACTTGCAACTAGGAGTAACTTTTAAAGGGAGTTATAACCCTTTATACAGTGGGGGGATGAGAGATGATATTGTCTTCTCTTTCTCAATATAAAACTGAGAAGACTTAAGTGGAAATGATATTAGAAAAGAGCTCCCCCTGAGATGTAGAATGGTTCATGGAAAAACTGGAGCTTTGCTTCAGGGTGATAGGTCTTCAATCTTTAAGCCTTGACCAGAAATGATCTTCAGGAACTTCTTGACAGATGGAATTGATGTTGTCGTTTGAAGTGTCCTGGAGAGTTGAAGAATGAAGACTCTTGATTTTTTATTGATTGTTCTTCTTCATATAGCAGATGTTCTTCTAGTCTAGGGCTTCTTCTCTATACCAGAGATTTGTGAAAGAAAGAGTAGAGAATTCCTTGATTCATACTGACTAACTGTGTATCTGTTGTCTGTGTATCTTTGTATGTTTGTGTGTCTTATCTGTGTGTGTATATCTTCTGTCTAGGAAGGAAGAGGAAATTTCTTTTATATTTCCTGTCGAGAAGTTCTCTTTCGAAATTTGAATTTCTCTGCATTAATTGCTGACGGCCTTGAAAATAAACTGCATTGATTTATATCCCCAACTGTCCCATGGAAAAATGGCAAGCAATAATCCTGGAGAAGAGCATAATCAATGCTCTTTTTAATAGTTATATTAAGAGAATATTTGAGCATTAATGACACAGGAATTATTGCAGTAAGAAGGGGCATAAGGAAGGAAATAACTAAGTCTCGATTCATCGAATAGATAATAGAAATCGTCGAGCTGAGTTCATAGTTCGTCGAGCTGAGTTGTTGTGTTCGTCGACCAGATGACTTCTATTCATCGAGCTGAGTTCCAAGATCGTCAAGCAAAAACAGAATTGCATTCTCTAGAAACTTTGCCTTCTCTGTGTATGGAGTTCGTCAAGCTTAGAATCTTGAATTCGTCGACTGAAGATGATTCTGGACTTAAAAAAATTGAGAAACTTCTGGAATCAAGAAGTTGAAGTAGAGAACCCAGAAATCATCGACCAGAGAACTAAGTTCGTCGACTGGAGTCTAAAGAACAAAGTCTGGACTTGGAATGCTGAAGGTAGAGTCCAAAGATCGTCGACCTGAGAATCAAGTTCGTCGAGCTCAGCTAAGAGAATTTTCCCTGAGATCGTCGAGCTGAGCACGACAATCATCGACCTGAGTTCGACGAACGTCGAACTCATTTTACTGAGTCTTTGGAAAATCGCTAAGTCTTGAGTCTCTGGCAGTTTGATGATGGTTGGTCCATGCAGTGTTGAAACTAAGGACTTGGCCTAGACTCTAGGACACAACTATGACCCTAGCTATACATGATGGGTCACAAGATCCTAACTTAGTGAACCTAGCCCAAATCAAACTAGGGATCCAACAATCTCCCCCTATTTGGGTTTGGTTACTAATTACAGACTCAGACTAAACTGAAAATAAACAAAGCAGTAAAAACATATATCTGGCAGAGAAAAATGAACACATGCAGCAGATATATATATATATATACAGATAAGCTTTGTTCAGAAATAAGAAAGCAGTTATAAATATAACAGAAATTAACCAGTTCAGAACTCATTTCTTTTGCTTCTTCTCTTTGGGCTTTTCTTCTTTGCTCTTGTCTCCTGGCTTAGTAAAAATAATTTCTCTATTTGGATTTGAAGCTTGCACTTTGGTCATGGTCATTTCAACAACCCCTATAATATTCAAAGATGTGGCTCTGGGGACTACTGCTTTTGGGTGCAATTTCATATAATCATCAACATTGAAAAACTTGTTAGCTTTCTCAAACCTCTTGAGCTCTTCTTTCTTGTACTTTAACATTGTTGTATATTCTGAGGGATCCTTTCCTTCAGCTCTGGATTTGTTGATCATAGAAAGGCCAACAAGTTCTTGGAACCTGGACATCCTAGCTGAAGTACCTATTTTTGGATCTTCAAAGGGTACAGGAGGAGAAGGAGGTCTGTTGGATCTTTCAGCTTATTGATGTTCAGGGAATTATTGTTGTTTTTATTGTTGATGTTGCTGTTGTTGTTGAGATTGGTATTGCTTGCCAGAAGGATATTGTCTTTGCTGGCTGCTTCCTGAAAATGAGGACCTACCCTGTTGTCTTTGATAAGTTTGAAATTGGGTAGTCCTTTGAGAAGTTGTGCCTGACGCACCAGCGGCTAGAGGAGGAGGTGGAGGAGGGTCCTTTCTATATATGTGAGTTGGTGGAGGGGAATATCTTCTACTTCTTTTTCTCTCTTTCTGTTCATTCTTGGATAACCACATTCAAGCTGGCATCCCTTTATATGGAGTTATCTTCTGAAGGATATAGTAGGGAGTGTCATTGGCTGGATTTGGTTTAGGAGCTTGAGGAGGTGGAGCTTTCCTTTTCTTAGATGCTTTCTTCTTATTTGGATCCTCATCAGAATCCTCATCCTCATCATCATCATCAGATCCCTGAGGATTATCAAATAGATCATTTAAAGCCTTCAGGGCCTCAGCAGAAATAATAGGTTTCTCAGTCTGAGATGTAGCTGGAGGAGAAACTGCAATAGGATCTGGAGCTGGAGAGTTGTCTATGGCAGTGCTTTCAGCAGCTGCCCTATTCTCTTCTTCAATATCAGCCAATATCAAAGCATCCAGATCTGGCATAGGAGAGTCATCCATTACAAAGCTTGGTGAAAAAATGGTGGCGTGCCCCCTCCTCCACCATTTGAAGACGATGCTGACGATGCTGCTGATGATCCGGTTGATAAGGCCATATGACTCAAGGACGTGAGGCGGCACGATGACGCTAACGGAAGGCTACGCTACAACCTCCGCCCGCGACGTGCTACCGCCACAGCAACGCATTAGCTTTATTTATTTCTGTTTCTTGCACTTTATTTTATATTTGGAATATAAAATTATCCTATGCTTATGTGATAATTTTATATTCATTGCATGTGTTGTTATTTTTTCATTTTGAACTATTTTTAGTACTGGTGTGCAATTAGCCGTTTGGATGGATGAGATTAAATCTCCATCATGAAGGGCTAAGACTTGTTTGTAACTCCTACATAAGGAGGCTTTGTTATGAGATTATTAGACAAGAAATTAACCCTAAATCTCCCATTGTGGAATTCGGCCAAGAGGAGGAATCTCCAAGCCGCCGCCCCCCCTTGGTTGTGGTGTGAAACCGCCGCCCCCTTGCTCCCTCCATCCGTTCGGTGCGACTCCGGCGCGGCTTCCTTCGGTGTGACTCCTTGGAAAAGGTTGCAAACCATTCGGTGTGACGCCGGTGGATCCGTGGAGAGAGTGATTCTCCCACAGTTATCTCGTGTGAAAGCTTTCCGGTTGGGTAATCCCTTTCCTCTTCCTTGTGTGATTCTTCTCCTTAGTTGTGGCGGATTTTCGCAAATCATTTTCTCCGGATCTTTAATCTAATCGCTACAAGTTTTGAATCGAAATCACCGTTGCAAGGCTTTTTAATTCCGGATCGGGTGGATCCTGTTTGCCTGAGCGGATCTTGGCCTATAGCCTTGGTCTTGCTCTCAAAAAGGAGTGGCAACCTTTGTGTTTTCTTGGGGAATATTCCGACTCAAATTTCCGATCGTTGTTTTCGAGTCGACCATTCCTCCTTCGTTGTTTGTGCTGCGTTTTGTGACGAGGACTATTGTGTGCGATAGGTGCTGTGTAGGTGTGGTAGATCTACGACGTGTTGTGCGTAGGGAGAGCATTAGCTTTGCGGAGATCACCGATCCGACATCCCTACATCAATTTGGTATCAGAGGTGGTCGTTTCAACTTTCACGTTGCAAACATCCTCTCTGCGTTCCTTGTTGGAGATCGGATTGTTAGAAAATCAAAAAAAATATTTTCTGTGGTCTGCCAATAGCGGGCTGAAATCTTTATTTTTCAGCAAAATTTCAAAAACAAATTTAACGATCTACGTGTTATTCACATTGGGAATATATAAAAATATCTTATTTTCAATGTAGCTATAGCCCTAGGAAAATTCATCTTGCCCGGGGCCTCCCAAACCTGAATGCGCACTAGGCTAGGAACGGAGTACGCAACCCCGTCAACGTCTAGTATGGCTGCGAACGAGCATGGTGATCCCAACACCGCGGCTAAAGCGGGTCTTCGTGCTGAAATGGCTGAGCTTAGGAACGTCTTAGCCCAGATTCTACAAAACCAAGCTAGGCCACCCCCGCCACCCGTTAATGTTGACCGGCCCAACCGGCACCAACATAACTCTGATTCGGATTCTGATGGGGACTCTCCGCGGGTGCCCCCTAGAGGACACCACCCCGAGCGAGACTTTGACATTACTAGGGCCATTAAGATAAATGCCCCCATGTATGATTTCATGGGAGACCCCCAAATCTTCCTTAACTGGACTGTGGATATGGAGTGTTACTTCGAGTGGCACAACCTGACGGATCCCCAAAAGGTCCAAGTTGCCCGGATGAAGTTAACAGGTCGTGCAAAGACGTTCTGATTAGGAACCGGACACGGAGCCCCACTTATAGGTTGGCCAGTAATGAAGAACCTATTGACCGATCAGTACGTTCCTGCGTACCATCGGACACAGATGTTCGATGAGCTTGCCACTCTGCGGCAGGGCTCAAGCTCGGTAGCTGAATATATGGGTGAACTTAAGGACCGAATGGTGCGATGTGACCTTAGGGAGATCCCCGAAGTCACTTTATCTAGATTTTGAAAGGGCCTTAACCCCGATATCCAAAGGAAGCTCTTGCGATATGGGCATACGGACTTGAACACGACTTTCAATGCCGCCTTGGACATTGAAAAACACCTAGCCTCTAAGGCTCACTCTTGTTACGCTCATGCAAAGAAAAGTCCACCACTGGGGCATCTTCTTCCACATATCCTGATAAGGGAAAGTTTAAATCTACCGAGTCGAAGTCAATCGTGATCACCGCTAGGAACTCCAAGAACCCTGCGAGTGAGCGTGTCCCTATCGGGAAGGTTAGCAAGGCTAACACCACTTGTTACTCTTGCGGCATTCAAGGCCACTATGCCTACGAATGCCCAACAAAGACAAAGACACTAGCCTTATTAGAGCCAACTACCGACCCTGATGATTACGTATATGAGGCCGCAGAGGAGAGTTACCCCGAAGGAGTCCCTAGTGACTTAGAGGACGATCACCCCCTTATGGTGATGCGTTGTATTTTGACCACTCCTCGTCCATTAGATGATTGGAAGAGGACGAGCATATTTTCTCTGATTTTTAAGAGTGGCAAGAAGCTTTGCAAGCTGATTATTGATAGTGGTAGCTGCGTGAATGTCATATCTGAGAACGCCGTAGCACGTATGTCCTTGGTCACGGAACCACACCCGACCCCCTATCAGGTCGCTTGGATCAACAAGCTCTCTGTACCCGTTACCAAGCGATGCCTGGTCCCACTCTCATTCAAATCCTACATTGATGAGGTGTGGTGTCATGTCCTTCCAATGGACGCTTGTCATATGTTGTTAGGCCGCCCTTGGCTATACGACCGTTATGTTACACATTTTGGTAGAGCCAACACTTATGAATTCAAATTCAATGGCATAACCATCACTTTGAGGCCGACCATCCCAAAGGATCCCGTAGTCTTGGCTAAGGACACCACTATTCTGATAGAACGAAAAACGTTGAATCTAGTTGGTAGGAAAGAGTTTGAGAGGGATTCGTTCTTTGATGGAATCATGTATGCGCTAGTCCTCTTAAGTGCGAAGCCCAATTCTAGCATTTTGGATGAGTTACCTAGTGAGTTACGGGTACTGTTGGAGGAGTATAGGGACGTGTACCCGGATGAGTTGCCGTCCACGTTACCCCCGCTTAGGAATATCCAGCATACGATAGATCTCATCCCGGGGTCTTCCTTGCCAAATCAGCCCCATTACTGACTCCACCCCGCAGCCCACCTGGAGTTGCAGTCTCAGATAGAGGGCTTGCTAGCGAAAGGTTTTATTAGGACTAGTATGAGTCCATGTGCTGTACCAGCCCTACATGCCCCCAAGAAGGATGGTACATGGAGGATGTGCGTTGATAGTCGGGCTATCAACAAAATCACCATCAAATATAGGTTCCCCATTCCCCGCCTAGATGACTTGTTGGATGTCTTGTCTGGAGCCACCGTATTCTCCAAATTAGATCTTCGGAGTGGCTATCACCAGATTAGGATACGAGAGGGCGATGAGTGGAAGACGGCGTTTAAATCGAAGGATGGTCTGTACGAATGGCTTGTGATGCCCTTTGGGTTGTCCAATGCCCCTAGTACCTTCTCCCGGATGATGACACATGTCTTTCAGCCGTTCATGGGAAAGTTCGTTGTCGTCTACTTTGACGATATTCTGATTTATAGCACCTCTACTACCGAGCACATCTCCCACATGAGAGTGATCCTTTCCACCCTGCGGAAGGAGACGTTATTTCTCAACCTTAAGAAATGCACTTTCTATGTCTCGGAGGTAGAGTTCTTAGGCTATATAGTCGGCTCCGAGGGTATCCGAGTCGATCCGGGCAAGGTTCAGGTCATTAAGGACTGGCCCGTGCCAACCACCCTACGTGAGGTGCGTAGTTTTCATGGGTTAGCCACGTTTTTTCGTCGTTTCATACGAGACTTCAGTAGTATTATGGCGCCTATCACGGACTGTATGAAAAGGGGAGAGTTTACGTGGACGAAGTCCGCCACCCATTCTTTTGAGCGAATCAAGGAGCTTATGACTGAGGCACCTGTCTTACGTCTACCTGACTTTGCTAAAGTCTTTGAGCTCACATGCGATGCGTCTGGGGTAGGGATTGGAGGTGTCTTGAGCCAGGAGGGCCATCCCGTTAGTTATTTTAGCGAGAAGTTGTCCGGCCCTAAGCTGAACTACTCAAATTACGATAGGGAGTTTTATGTTGTAGTCCGATGTCTACACCATTGGAGGCACTATCTCCTCTCCAAGGAGTTTGTGATCCTCTCCGATCATGAGGCTTTATGTTTCATCAACGGCCAGCATAAGATCAGCCCACGTCACGCTAAGTGGGTCGCTTTCTTACAAGGTTACACGTTTAATCTCAAGCACCTTAAGGGAGCTGTTAACCGAGTCGCGGACGCCCTTAGTCATCTTACTCTTTTACTCACCTCTATGGAAGTACATGTTGTAGGGTTTGAGCGGATTAAGGATGAGTACGCCACGTATCCTGACTTCCAGGACTTCTATTTATCTGCCCAGGATAGCTCCCCCACGACGATATCTGCATACGTCATCAAGGATGGTTACCTGTTTAGGAACGGGAAACTATGTATTCCACAGTCATCGTTATGACTACATATCATATGGGAGTTGCATAGCGGAGGGTTGAGTGGCCACTTCGGTAGAGATAAGACCATTACGTTAGTCGAGGACAAATTCTATTGGCCAAAACTTAAGGTTATGGTGGGACAGGTAGTGAGTAGCTGCCGCACATGCCAGGTGTCTAAGG
Source organism: Platanthera guangdongensis (assembly GCA_039583875.1). NCBI lineage: Eukaryota > Viridiplantae > Streptophyta > Magnoliopsida > Asparagales > Orchidaceae > Platanthera > Platanthera guangdongensis. The sequence goes on along the minus strand of CM077158.1, from coordinate 139,249,996 downwards.
GTAGTAAAACCAACGTAGGATTATATACACCCTTGCCTATTCCTTCCATGCCTTGGGTCGACGTTAGTATGGATTTTGTGTTAGGCCTCCCCATTACCCTATGCCGTCATGACTCAATTTTTGTAGTTGTGGATAGGTTTTCAAAGATGGCTTATTTCATCCCGTGCAGTAGGACAAATGATGCGTCTCACGTCGCTAAATTTTATTTTAAAAAAGTCGTTAGTCACCGTGGAGTGCCAAAGACCATAGTATCGGATAGGGACGTAAAATTCACTAGTTATTTTTGGAAGACTCTTTGGATATTAATGGGAACGAGATTATTGTTTTCCTCTGCCTATCATCCCCAAACTGATGGGCAGACGGAAGTGGTTAATCGGAGCTTAGGAAATTTATTACGATGCCTTGTGAGTGATCACAAGAGAACGTGGGATCTTCTCCTTCCCCATGCCCAGTTAGCCTACAATAATTCCAAGAATAGGTCTACGGGTCTGTCCCCGAATGAGGTTGTCCACGGGTATAAGGCTCCTGTGCCGCTTGACTGGTGTCGTTGCCCCCAACGTACAAGGCAAGTCAGTTTGCACAATCCTTCGCCCAGCACATCCATAATTTACACGCACGTATACGGGCCACCTTGACTACGCAATACGACTCTTATCAAGCGCACGCTAATTTACATAGGAGAGTATCAGACTTCAAAATTGGCAATCTAGTTTTAGTCCGGTTGGTTCCCGAACGCTTGCCAACTGGCACCGTTAAAAGGTTAGCACCAAAGCGCGTCGGCCCCTTTCGGATTATTAAGAAGTTAGGTGACAACGCTTTCATTTTGGACTTGCCTGCTGATTGGGGTATCTCCCCCATTTTTAATGTTTCGGATTTAACGATGTTTGTGTCGCCACCACAAGAGTTGAATTCTTTATCGTCTTCTTCTCCCACTAAAAATTCTCATGGTTTGGGGAGTGGTAGTACGGATGATCTCTCTCTTTCGGTCCCCACAGGTATATCATCGGATGGTAAGTTGCCTTCTTTCCTGCCTACTGCTAATATGTTCCCCAGGTTTCCACGGACGTTTTCCACTCCAGAGATGATACTTTATGCTGAGCCTGTTACCACTGCTGATGGCGACACCCACCGCTTTCTCATCCGTTGGCGTGATCGGCCCCCTTCGGATGACTCTTGGGTACTCGAGACGGAGCTGCAGAGTTTGGATGCCGCTCTCCTTCACCGCTATCGCTTGGACCACGCAACGGAGATGCGTGTATTTGAGCGGGGGAGGATTGATGACGTGCCCCCCTCCTCCATCATTTGAAGACGATGCTGACGATGCTGCTGATGATCCGGTTGATAAGGCCATACGACTCAAGGACGTGAGGCGGCACGATGACGCTAACGGAAGGCTACGCTACAACCTCCGCCCGCGACATGCTACCGCCACGGCAATGCATTAGCTTTATTTATTTCTGTTTCTTGCACTTTATTTTATATTTGGAATATAAAATTATTCTATGCTTATGTGATAATTTTATATTCATTGCATGTGTTGTTATTTTTTCATTTTGAACTATTTTTAGTACTGGTGTGTAATTAGCCGTTCGGATGGATGAGATTAAATCTCCATCATGAAGGGCTAAGACTTGTTTGTAACTCCTATATAAGGAGGCTTTGTTATGAGATTATTAGACAAGAAATTAACCCTAAAGCTCCCATTGTGGAATTCGGCCAAGAGGAGGAATCTCCAAGCCGCCGCCCCCCTTGGTTGTGGTGTGAAACCGCCGCCCCCCTTGCTCCCTCCATCCGTTCGGTGCGACTCCGGCGCGGCTTCCTTCGGTGCGAATCCTTGGAAGAAGGTTGCAAACCATTCGGTGTGACGCCGGTGGATTCGTGGAGAGAGTGATTCTCCCACAGTTATCTCGTGTGAAAGCTTTCCGGTTGGGTAATCCCTTTCCTCTTCCTTGTGTGATTCTTCTCCTTAGTTGTGGTGGATTTTCGCAAATCGTTTTCTCCGGATCTTTAATCTAATCGCTGCAAGTTTTGAATCGAAATCGTTGTTGCAAGGCTTTTTAATTCCGGATCGGGTGGATCCTATTTGCCTGAGCGGATCTTGGCCTATAGCCTTGGTCTTGCTCTCAAAAAGGAGTGGCAACCTTTGTGCTTTCTTGGGGAATATTCCGACTCAAATTTCCGATCGTCGTTTTCGAGTCGACCATTCCTCCTTCGTTGTTTGTGCTGCGTTTTGTGACGAGGACTATTGTGGGCGATAGGTGCTGTGTAGGTGCGGTAGATCTACAATGTGTTGTGCGTAGGGAGAGCGTTAGCTTCGCGGAGATCTCCGATCCGACATCCCTACATCAAAAAAATGTTTCTGGAGGGGATGGAATGACTGTAAGCTCTGGAGCAGCAAAACTGTCTCTGAGTTACTTGGCAACTGTAGGACTTATTGGAGAATAATATGGGATAATAGCCAAAGATAGCTTAGTATAATCTGCTGGAAGGAAGCTCAAAAATGCAGTATCAAAAATTTTCAGCAAATGTGCTAAATCTACTGTGGGATTTAAAATAAAAGCACCAGCAGTAAGAATCTCTTCAGTAACTGACTCATCTAAATCCATGTCAGTCTCAATAAAATGAATGAAATCAATAAATTCTGGCTCTCCAACACTGATGAGTCCACTTTATATACCTATTTTCGGACTCATCTGGCCTAGTTTTCACGTGTTTGCACTTCACTTTTGGTTCTTTATCGTTCCTATTTCATCTAATCATTATTTCCATAGGAAGTGCACATTTATGCCCGTGGTTGTGTATTGTGTTATTCTTATAGTCTGCACTCCTTTTTGTTATTTCCTGGAATGTCTGCACATATTAGTGATTGGTTTTTCCTTTCGGTACAGGGGTCGTGTGCGTGTTCCGGGATGGTTATGAAACAGGAATATTGCGCACGATCATGGGATCTAATGCGCACGACCACTGGTCGTGCGCCCCTGATCGTGCGCACTACTCTATGTTTTCCAGAATCATCCTGGGGTAAGTGCACGACCACTGGACATATTGTGCACGACCACCGGTCGTGCACCACTGATCGTGTGCATTGATTTCTCTTTTCTGGAGTCCTGTCTGGGGTAATCGCACGACCATTGGACTTAGTGCGCACGACCACTGGTCGTGCGCCACTGCTCGTGCGTGTTATCCCAGTTCTTCTTCCTGATCTTCCATGCCAGTGCGCACGATCACCGGACATAGTGCGCACGACCACTGGTCGTGCGCTTGTGATCGTGCGCATTGTTCATTTCTGCTATGTATAAATAGTGCAGGTCTCGCCCTAATTCGGAGGAGGATCCGGAGCTCGACATTTCTCCGCCATTTTCCGCCTTCTCCGCCGTTCCCCTTCATCTTCCACCATAGGGAGGTGCTCCGGGCAAGCTTTCACTGCCAAATCCAAGCCGGAGCTTCCTCTCGGCCTTCTCCTTCATCCGTGAGCTTCAAGTAGGGTTTGACGCCATAGCCATCAAGCAAAGGAAAGCTAGCAAACTTCGTCCGCTATCGTGAGACTAAAAAGACGGGCCATTGGAAGGTGGTGACAGCCCTTCTCTACCCCGGATGCAATTGAGGACCGAGCTTGGACGTGGAATGACAACCCGACGATTCCAACCGTGAATCCTCAGCAAGACTTCGGATTCGGTCGATCTCTTGACTTGTTCTTGCTTTATTGTTGAATATTGGTGTTTTAAATCTATTTATATTGATAAAGTGCGCTATGGTTGTATATGTTATGTGTTTCATTTATATGTGATTCTTATTTCATTTTACTGCCTAAGTTGCTTGAGTTGCGCCATATTCCATCCACCACCATCCACCCTTGCCGTTCTAGCAATTGCTAGAAGCGTGCGTAGCGAAGAGGTGCTCACGACCCTCATTCCGCCATTCTAACCACCTCATCCGCTAGCCTTCTCGTCCATCCGCCTAGTGATTCGGTGCATAGCGGCCCGACTAGTCTTCCATCCCACCTGGCGAAGCATCACATAGCGGTGTTGCATAGGAGTAGTTGTTAGCCTTTTATTTTCTGTTTCCGCAAACATCAAACCCCCCCCCCTAGTTAGCTTTGACCTAAGGACTTCAATCTCAAGTCCTCCTCAAAATTAACTCCAACTAATTGTGTTCCTTGAGAGATCGATACTTGGTAAAGCCCCCATTTTATATTACTTGTGCGACCGGTTCACTGTCGTGATCTTACGCATCAAGTTTTTGGCGTCATTGCCGGGGAACACAGTCGTGTGAGTTTTTGTAGAGGAAGATAAGAGATAGAAGCCCTTTTTCATTTGTTCATATCACTTTCTTCTTTGTTTTAGTTTTTAGCATTTGTGTTTGTTTTTATTTGTTCCTATTCTAGTTTTAATTTTTCTGTAACAGGTTTTCCTATTCTTTTATTTGTGGTGTGTAGTTAATTGTTGCTTAGAAACTTTCTGTTGGTGAATTATTCTTGTTGCACCATGTATTCTTATATGAATATTCGTTGCCGATGGTGCGGGGATTATAGGCATGGTAGTGATGAGTGCCCCACTGAAGAATGGGAGCATAATTCTCGTGGTTCTGTGTATGGAGCACCGTCTTCTTATGGTACTTCATACACCCAACCCAGGTCTTATGGTCACTCCTCTTCTACGCCTTCATCTTTTTCTTATTCCTCTCCGGTCCCACCTAGACCAAGGAGTAATGGAAAATGGTGTTTTTGTCGCCGTAGCACCGACCACGTGTTGAAAGATTGCGCAGAATTTCAACGCCAGTTTGAGGAGGATGATGAACCGGGTATCCGATTCATTCCATCCACCTCTCAATCGGCTGACCCTTCTGATTCTGATGATATGTTCGCAGCACCACCTTATCTATAGGGGACTGCTGCGAATATACCCATCAGACTTTCTGCTGATCGGTGTGACGACATTGTGGCACCGTCTGTCCCCTTGTACTCTTCCCCTCTTGTTGATTCACCCCCGGAGGAACCTGCACATATTTTCTCTGATGCTGTTGTTCCTCCGCCTTCTTTGCAAGAATTATTTATCCCTATTTTTAGTGAGTCAGTTGATGATGTTCGGCCGGATTGTGATTCTAAGCCTGAGGATGTGCCCATGTTTGACGAGGATATTATTTTCATTAATGGACACTATTACGTCTTGGAACATGTGGACGCACCGAGGTGTGTTGATGAGGAGATCCTCTTTGTTGAGGAAGTTTCCACTTACTTGATGGATGAGGAGGTCCAAACCACCACCGAGGAGCTCGAGCTCGTGGATTCCCCTCGCTATGACTCATATGATGTCGTCGATGATCTATGTTTGGATCCTGCTGGGAGTGAGACCGGGACCACTCCCCCTATTTCTGATTCTTTTAGTTATTCATCTCCTTTATTTCTTGATCCCATTTCTGTATCTGAGCCTGTGCGGGTTGAGTCTTTGCAGGTTATTCAGGAGGACTTGGAGCTTTCAGCTCGAGTCATGGATGATAGCATCCTCTTTTGCGAGGAGGTTGATTCCTCCTCTGTTGAGGAAGCTCCATTCATCGCTTTCTCCTCCTGCAGACTCCCTGTAGACGATACCTTGCTAGGCAAGGATTTCTTTTGTGATAAGATGAGCGAGGACCAGTGCTCCTCCTCTTCTTATTTCTTATTTCCTCTACCTGTGTTGGGCAGGTATTACTATTTAGGTAGAGGGGTAACTATTCTATCGCCGTATCGGTACCCATTACCGAAACGGATATTGGAACAGTTACCTGTGCATTTTTCTTTTCATAGACCCATTAGCTAGAAACTTTTCATAGCCGAATAAGTCATGTTGGGATGACAATAACCCCAGTACTTATCTTTTATTTTCTGCAATTTTTATTTTTCATGTCTATTTTAGTTTTAGTATTTATTTGTATTTTGTATAGTTTCTTTTGTTTTTACGGAGCTCACCCCTGCAGGTATTCTTGGCAAATTGCATTGGCAGGGTTGTGATTCGTCGTGTGTCGGGCCTGCTTCAGGTTTCCACGCGTCTTCTGGTATGCTCACTAGCTGAGCATTGGGTAACCTCTTCCCTTAGCTCTTTATGATTTTTAATTTCTCCATCATATGATGTGTCGTTTAGTTTAAGTCTGGGGGAGAGTCAGTTTTGTTACCTTTTGCACGTGCACATCTCATGTGCATACTAGAAGCTTTTATAATTTTATTTTGATTAGTTTGTTGCATCACACACCACTGCACCCACATGAGCGCGTGCTTAGCTGTTAGTGTGTCGCGAGTTAAACTCATTTCTTCGTTAGATTTGGGAAAATTATGGTGCTGACATAGGATTATGAGACGGAGAAAAATGTTGACCTTGCTGTGCTCCTAGTCAACTGCTCTCGTCTCGTGTAGAAATTCGAGTAGATTTAATTTTTTTGTATGCTTATAGTTTTATATCTTTCTATTTGCGTAAAGACTTTTTATTCTACTCAAAAGTTGGTGAATCTGGTATGAATCAAACGGTAGCTTAGGGATGTGTCTAGACGGACGTTAGGTTCGTATTGCTCGAGTCGGGAGGATGGATAGTCTTTCTCGTTGGCTAAGAACTTGCCCCAAGCTATTCTTGAAGCATGGGTATAGGTTAGTTCACTCGCATGAGTGTGATGTAGGCCATCATTTTGGCCCGGTTGAGATTTGTACCATTCCTAACGTCTTGTCCTCGCTAGCGTCGTTGTGCCTATCCCTCCTTTTGATTCAGCTCCACCATGATTTCACCAAAGCCTCATATCCAATCCTAGTCGCACACCCAAGTTGAGCTTCAGAGTTTTACATTTTAATGTTGGAATGTGATGTGGTGATTTTATTTGTGAAAATGTGGAAGTGCTCCTAAGTTTATATCTGCTGAATTGTGAAAATAAAATGAAGAAAAAGAAAAAATATATATATATTTGTAAAGAAAAAAATAATGAATGAAAAGAAAAAGTTTTAATTGAAAATCATTTTGGAAATGTGATTATATTTGGAGTAGGCGGTGCACACACCCATATTTTAAAAGTTAAGTTTGGGGTGTGGTTTACCCGCGCGTATTTTGCTTAGTAGAGGGCTTCCTTTCATACTAGCTCATTTGGGTTAGGTGCATAGCCATTCTTATTTATCATTGTTTACCTCACCGAAACCCAAGCCCCATCTCTTCACCTAAAGTCCTACTGATTCGTGTGTGAACCAAACCAGTGTCGTGGAGAGAATGCGAAAGGGCAAGCATATGGTCACCGACATTGGTGGATTCCTTTGGAGGTTATCCCGAACCCCGATATTTGGCAATGCTCGTCTCGCGATTAGTCTACTTTCTCCCTACGCATGACCGGATGATTCACCGTGATTCTATTTTTGAGTAATAATAAAATGTTGATACGCATTGTGAAAAGTATAAACTATTTTGTATACTTAGAAATTTCTTCTATTATATTTTTATGCGCGCGAGCATGCGACTTCGCATGGTACTTTGTATCGCAATTTCTTTGTTAACTAGTATTTTTCCCTATCTGCTTAGATTTTGTTTGCTCGGGACGCGCAAACAGTTAAGTCTAGGGGTGTGATGAGTCCACTTTATATACCTATTTTCGGACTCATCTGGGCTAGTTTTCACGTGTTTGCACTTCACTTTTAGTTCTCTATCGTTCCTATTTCATCTAATCATTATTTCTATAGGAAGTGCACATTTATGCCCGTGGTTGTGTATTGTGTTATTCTTATAGTCTGCACTCCTTTTTGTTATTGCCTGGAATGTCTGCACATATCAGTGATTGGTTTTTCCTTTCGGTACAGGGGTCGTGTACGTGTTTCGGGATGGTTGTGAAACAAGAATACTGCGCACGATCATGGGATCTAATGCGCACAACCACTGGTCGTGCACCCCTGATCGTGCGCACTACTATACGTTTTCCAGAATCAGCCTGGGGTAAGCGCACGACCACTGGACATATTGCGCACGACCACCGGTCATGCACCACTTATCGTGTGCATTGATTCCTCTTTTCTGGAGTCCTGTCTGTGGTAATCGCACGACCATTGGACTTAGTGCGCACGAACACTGGTCGTGCGCCACTGTTCGTGCGTGTTATCCCAGTTCTTCTTCCTGATCTTCCATGCCAGTGCGCACGATCACCAGACATAGTGCGCACGACCACTGGTCGTGCGCATGTGATCGTGCGCATTGTTCATTTCTGCTATGTATAAATAGTGCAGGTCTCGCCCTAATTCGGAGGAGGATCCGGAGCTCGACATTTCTCCGCCGTTTTCCACCTTCTTCGTCGTTCCCCTTCATCTTCCACCCTAGGGAGGTGCTCCGGGCAAGCTTTCACCGCCAAATCCAAGCTGGAGCTTCCTCTCGGCCTTCTCCTTCATCCGTGAGCTTCAAGTAGGGTTTGATGCCATAGCCATCAAGCAAAGGAAAGCTAGCAAACTTTGTCTGCTATCGTAAGACGAAGAAGACGGGCCATTGGAAGGTGGTGACAACGCTTCTCTACCCCGGACGCAGTTGAGGACCGAGCTTGGACGCGGAATGACAACCCGACGATTCCAACCGTGAATCCTCAGCAAGACTTCGGATTCGGTCGATCTCTTGACTTGTTCTTGCTTTATTGTTGAATATTGGTGTTTTAAATCTATTTATATTAATGAAGTGCACTGTGGTTGTATATGTTATGTGTTTCATGTCTATGTGATTCCTATTTCATTTTACTGCCTAAGTTGCTTGAGTTGCGCCATATTCCATCCACCACCATCCACCCTTGTCGTTCTAGAAATTGCTAGAAGCGTGCGTAGCAAAGAGGTGCTCACGACCCTCATTCCGCCATTCTAACCACCTCATCTGCTAGCCTTCTCATCCATCTGCCTAGTGATTCGGTGCATAGCGGCCCGACTAGTCTTCCATCCCGCCTGGCGAAGCATCGCATAGCGGCGTTGCATAGGAGTAGTTGTTAGCCTTTTATTTTTTGTTTCCGCAAACATCAAACCCCCCCATTAGTTAGCTTCGGCCTAAGGACTTCAATCTCAAGTCCTCCTCGAAATTAACTCCACCTTACTGTGTTCCTTGAGAGATCGATACTTGGGAAATCCCCCATTTTATATTACTTGTGCGACTGGTTCACTGCCGTGATCTTACGCATCAAACACCTGCACAGTGGCAGGCCACCCAAGGGTGGCAAAAGAGGCAACGGTTAGCATTCCGCTGGCCAAATTATAATGACCCTACCCCTTCTCTCGGGGCAGCGGTATTCTTCCCTGCAAAGCATAGCATGTACAAGCATATATATATCTATAGCTCATTCAATGTGCACTCACACACATCCATTCCATCACAATCGTCAGCCACGCGGCCTAACGATCCGTGCACTCAGGGCACATTCTTGGTTTACCGGCGAACCAGTTTCCCACCACTGTATCAGGGTCACAACCCAATGGCAAATCACTTGAGCATTTAATCCATGGCGTGCAGCCGAAGTTCTAGTATTAACGCACCGGGATGGCCCGTAGCCCCCCATTGTGATATGGCTCAAAGGCCTAAGACTCTCACTATGCGCTCCAACAGACCACACTTTCAGGTCTCCCGTTAGACGGACATAGTGCAGGTCGGATCCTCCACCCCCCGTTGCTCAAATCACCTTTACCATCACCGAGTACCACGTACTCGCGACACATAAAAGGCGCGGGTTGCTCTCACCGATCCTGTTTGGCATTACAGCCTGGGTATCCTCTGATACCCATTTCTAGCACAATATTGACGAGTTTGTCCTGGGCACAACAGTACTTCCTGCCTTAACAGGTACCACACCACAAAGATCACAGCGTCGGCGGGACTTTCCTGGGCACACCAGGACTTCCTGCTTCTGCAGGTACCACACCACGCATATCACAAATGTCAGTGGTCTTTCCTGGCTTATCATGTCAGTACTTCCTGTAACTCTCTTCATAGGTACCACCTAAACATTCAGCATCACAATAGGCCTTTCCCGAACTTCCATCCGGTACTTCCTGCTATTATTTTCACAGGCATGACCCAACAGCACAAGCATGATACGGATATTTTCCTGGACTACCACTCCAGCACTTCCTACTACTTCCTTCACAGGTCCAATCTGTCAACTTCTAAACTACACATTTATCACGGAGTCTTCTCCGGTTTGTATGCAACATCACCAATCCAGACCAACATGTCCAAATGGGCTTCACACAGCATGCCAATTCCGTACTTTCCTTTCCGGATCTATATACTAACCACTTGGGGATTTCATGAATCAACCCAATGATTCCCATAACCGACCACCCGCTGGTGGGGGAATCATGTGCATATGCAAAAAGGGAGCCTTCACATGGCTATGAAGAAAAGTCGTTACCCTCGAAGACCGCTTCGGTGCCATGAGCTCCAAGATGGCTCAAACGACTCATAAGAGCTTTTCATCTACAACGCCGGCCTCGGATCTCTCGTCGGCAAACCGCAGCACCACCGGTGATCAGCTCCCTCTCCTCCTCCTCCTTCTTCCTCTCTCATTCTCTCTCTAGAAATGTAGTAAGAGAAAGTCAAAAGCCAAATGAGTTTCCCCAACCCATTCTCAGCCTTAATAAGACAGGGAGGCCTCTCAGCCCTTAGATCCAGGCTGAAGGAATGGATGGCCATGATTTCACCAAAAAAATCATAAATTTTGCCTGACACGGCCTGTGACACGCCTGTATCCATGGTCGTGTTCCCTAAGCGGTGCTCAACCGACTCATCAATTCCAGTACACGCCCAGGTGACATGCCTGTGTCATGGGCCGTATCACCCGACACGCCTACCAACACGTCCGTGTCCGTGGCTGTGTTCCTCAGGCTGCAAAAACTCGAAATCACCCGAGACTCACACGGCCTTGTGACACGCCCGTGTCTCAGGCCGTGTGCCAATACACGGCACCAGACACGTCCGAGGTAAAATGTTGAGTTTGTCGACCGTTCACCCAGGAAGGACACGCCCTGGGACACACCCGTGTCCCAGGCCGTGTCACTCACATTTTCGAACTTCTGAATTTTGGGGTGTTACAACCCTCCCCTCCTTACAAAAATTTCGTCCCCAAAATTTGCACCAAGTAAGGACTCAACCAAAATGATTTTCATTCCACAATCGGTTTAATATCAGTCGATACACAGTGTATGACCATTACACAAAAATTTCGGGAAACTCAGCTCGCATGGTCTGCTCTCGCTCCCATATAAACTCTTCACGGCCGCAATTGTCCCACTGGACTTTCACCATCCCGACCGTCTTGTTCCGCAACTGTTTCTCGGCTCGATCCTCGATCTGAATGGGCCTAATCTTTGTCATTAGCCCAAAATCCACCGGCACTTGACCATCCCAGATCACCTGAGCTGGATCTTTTACGGCATTTCGCAACACCGAGATATGAAATACATCATGCAATCCACCCAAGTCTGCCGAAAGAGCTAGCCGATACGCAGCTTCCCCAACTCGCTCGACCACTTCAAATGGACCAAGATATCTTGGACTCAACTTTTTCAAACGTCGAATCCGGGATACGCCTTTGAAGGGATTGATCTTCAAGTTGACCCAATCGCCTACCGCGAACTCCACGTTCCGGTGCTTGGCGTTGTAGTACTTCGCTTGACGATCTTGGGCTATCAGTAACCTCTCTCGAATAGCACGAATGGTTGAGTTTGCTTCATCGATTTCATTTCTGTTATACACTCTGGCTTCGCCTGCCTCTATCCAAGCTAAAGGCGTACGATAATTCCGTCCACACAGAGCCTCATATGGTGCCATACCGATGCTCGCCTGGTAGCTGTTATTGTAGGCGAACTCCACAATGTAGAGATGATCTTCCCATCTCTTTCCGAAGTCTAGGGCGCACATCCTGAGCATGTCCTCTAAGGTTCTGTTGGTCCGTTCAGTTTGGCCATCCGTTTGGGGATGAAAGGTCGTACTGAATGTCAACTTCGTGCTCAACAGCTGGTGAACTAGCCTCCAATCATTGGACGTGAACTGCCCATCTCGATCACTGACGATGCTCCAAGGAACACCGTGAAGCCGCACAATCTGGTCAACATATAATTTTGCCAAACTTTCAACCGAATCATCCCGCCTATTTGGGAGAAAATGTGCTACTTTCGTTAGCCGATCGACAATCACCCAAATGGAATCATTCCCTCGCTGAGATCTTGGCAACCCGTGCACGAAATCCGTGGAAATATCATCAAACTTCTACTCTGGAATCGACAGCGACTTCAAATACCCGCCCGGCTTCTGGCATTCTGCCGTAACCATCGCACATGTTTGGCATTTGGCCACATAAAGAGCCACATCTCTCTTTAGCCCTGGCCATCAGAATAGCTTTTTCATATCATTGAACATCTTCGTGCTCCCGGGGTGAATGGAATATTTTGTATAATGCGCTTCATACATCAGTTCTTCCCGTAATTTACCCATATTCGGGACGCACAAACGGCCCTCTTTCCACAAAAGACCGTCATTCCAGGAGAATATGCCCTCTGGCCCCTCTTTAACATCGCGGAAGAGATCTTCCTCTAACCCCGTTGCTCGTCGAATCCGGTCTGCAAGGTCACATTGCACCTCCGTCCAGTTCAGACATGCATTGGCGGTGGAATTCTTGTCAACACAAGAAATCTCTAATGCTTCTAGCTCCTGGATGAGACGTTCATCATGCCTTTGCAACCAAGCTGCTCTTGCCGGAGTCCGCCGACTCAAGGCATCCGCGACAACATTCCCCTTCCCGGGAGTATAGTGAATCTCAAAGGTGTAGTCCCCGGGGAACTCCAACCACCTTCGTTGTCGCATGTTTAAGTCCTTCTGTTCCAATAGGTACTTTAGGCTCTTGTGATCTGTATAGATCTCCACCTTCACGCCATAAAGATAGTGTCGCCACAGCTTTAGTGAAAAAATTACCGCTGCCAATTCTAAGTCATGGACGGGATAATTTCGCTCATGCACCTTCAGCTGGCGTGAGCCATAAGCAATCACCTTTCCATTCTGTAGAAGAACGCAGCCGAAGCCGCTCCCTGAGGCATCACTATAGATTACAAATCCATCGGTCCCACATGGCGAAGACAACACCGGCGTCGTGGTCAACCGAACCTTCAACTCTTCAAAAGCTCATGTGCACTCTGGTGTCTAGACGAACTTCTGATCTTTTCTCGTCAGCGTGGTTAACGGCAAAGCGATCCGCGAGAAATTCTCAACAAATCTTCGATCGTAGCCCGCAAGTCCAAGGAAGCTTCTGACCTCGGCCACTGAAGACAACACCGACCACTCCTCTATGGCCCTTATCTTTGCAGGATCCACTGTTATGCCCGCTCCACTCACCACATGGCCTAGAAAAGCCACTGACGATGGCCAAAACTTGCACTTCGAGAATTTGGCATAAAGCTTGTTATGCCTCAACGTGTTCAACACCAACCGCAAGTGGGTTTCATGCTCAGCTTTCGACTTCGAGTACACCAGGATGTCATCAATGAACACTATCACTAACAAATCCAGGTACTCGTGGAACGTATGGTGCATCAAATCCATAAACATCGAGGGCACATTACACAGTCCAAATGGCATCACCGTGAATTCGTAGTGCCCGTAACGCGTTCCAAATGCGGTTTTGGGATGTCACCTTCCCGGATTCTCAATTGGTAATAACTAGATTTCAAATCTAACTTAGAATAGACGGTCGATCCCACTAGCTGATCAAACAGCTCATCAATCCGCAGAATCGGATATTTGTTCTTCTCAGTCAGCTTGTTCAGCTCACGGTAATCAATACACAACCGCAAACTCATGTCTTTCTTTTTCACAAAAAGCACAGGGGCGCTCCAAGGTGACATGCTTGGGCGTATATAACCCTGCTCTAGCAATTCTTGCAGTTGGATTTTCAACTCCGCCATCTCCTTTGGCGCAATGCGATATGGAGAGCGGGCCACAGGTTTCGCACCTGGCACAAGCTCTATCGTGAAGTCAATCTCTCGCAGGGGTGGTAGCCCAGGGAGATCCTTGGGAAACACATCTGTAAACTCAGACACAATCGGAACATCACTCACACTGGCCTTAGGCTCCACCGCCTGAATTAGCGTGATGTATACCTCCGCGCCCTTCTGAACAGCTTTGACAGCTTAGAGTGCAGACATCAAAGTCCCTCCAACTCCTCGCATACCCGCGAACTTCGTCTCCTGCACGGTATTTCGGCCCAACGTGACCTCTTTGGACTGGAAATCAATCAAGGCATGTTGCTCCGCAAGCCAATCCATCTCAAATATCACGTCAAATTCCGATATCGGTAATACAGATGCCGTCAAACAGAAATCCCGACTTTCTATATGCACTGCCACATCGCAAGCTTGATCCGCAAGCATCATACAACCATTCGGCAACACCACTATGACATTATCTGCCTTTACATGACTGGGTATCCCAAGCAGCGCTATAAACTCTCGAGACAGAAAAGAATGCGACGCACCCGTATCAAACAGTGCCCGCGCCAGCGTGTTCCGAATCAGTACAAAGCCTGTGGTAATCGCATTACACCCAAACCACATACACATATGCAATAAACAAAACATACAAACAAAATAATACTCAAAACTAAACTCGTACCTGTGACGACGTCACTTTGTTTAATGGCCTCCTGCAGGCCAAGATTGTAGACCCGGGGCTGCGCCTGAGATGCAGAGGATTCCACCACTGCTTTGCCCTTCTCAACATATGACGTTACCGCCTTCTTTTCATTCTTTGGCGGCACCCGACAGTCATGGGCGATGTGCCCCACCCGTCCACACGTAAAACTCGTACGAGTCTCCGGCTTTGAGGTGGCCCCCGACGTTGCTCCCGAGGCAACTAAAGAAGGAGCTTGTCCAACCGTCTTGGGCCTCTTGCCCCACTTCTTCTTATAGAATGACTTTGCCGGTCGGGGCATCTTGAACTCTGGCTGTGTCACAGCCAAGGCCCTCTTCCCATGCACCCTCTTCATGTCTTTCTCCAGCGCGCACGCAGTGTCTACTAATGCTCGGAAGCCCTGGTTCATCGAACTCGAAAGCAGGAACCTCAGATCTTCCCGCAATCCTTCGTAGAACCGATTTGTCTTCCTCTGCTCATCAGTAAATATTCAACCCGCATGCCGTCCCAAGCGAGTAAACTCATGCAGGTACGCTTCAACACTGTCGTCTCCTTGCGTTAATCTCTGGAATTCATTCTCCATGGAAATCCGTTGCGCCGCAGGAAGGTGCTTCACCAGGAAGAGTCGAGAGAATTCCTCCATGGTCACTTGTGTCAACGGTCTCCCCGCCAAGTGATGCAACTCCATCTTGTCCCACTATAATCTCGCTTCTCCTTCAAGTAGGAAGGTAGCTAAGGTAACTTTCTGATGTTCCTCCGACCCGATCGCCGTCATAATCCTCTTGACGCGCGATAGCCAATCCTCAGTCTGTGTAGGAGATCCTACTCCTGAAAACATAGGCGGATGAAAACTCATAAACCGTGTCAACCATCGTTTAGTCGCTCTAGGATCTACAGCTGCAACAGGTTCTGGCCTTGCCGCCGCCTATTCTGGTCTCAAAACCGGTTGTGCCTGCCCAACTGGCTGGCCTTGCATCATGGCAAATACAGCCTCAGCAACTAATCGAACGGTTTCAGTAGATGGTGGAGGTGTAGGCACCTCGGCTGGTGCCGTACTTTCTTCAGAACGCTGGGGCTCCGACGGCCCAGCTCCACTTCGTGTCACCTAAAGGTGGGCAAGACACACACATTAGCGACCGCACACAAGCAATCATAAAAAAATAGGAACATGCAGGTTCCTCAAACACATGTATTTGCATTCCTATTATGGACATTCAGGAGTTCAATCGTGTTAATTTGGTGTGCACAGACACGTGCTCGCCACCCCACAAAAGAAGTCGACCACGACTTCGAAAGGGAAAGACCAAGACAGCTGATGCCAAAAATATAACAACCCCATCCATTCATATCATATATACTAGAAGGTCTGGCCGGGGCCCCACAGCATATATCACAAAACGAGCGGTGAAGTCACCGTACGACACCAGAGTAGCGCAGCGCACCCTAACCTATTGTATTCTACGGAATCCTGTACAGCACATGAACTCCACACCTGAATGTCCGACATATAAAACCCCATATTTTATATATTCATAGGAATGTCTTACAACACATACAAGACAAAACGTTAGCCTTAAGGCATTATAGGGCTTTCATATAAGTGGCCATAAACAATGGCGCGCAGGCCGGCCACATCAAAAGAAGACATCACATTTTCCATTTATCCTAGCCTTCAAGGGAAAGCGGCGGCAGCAACAGCAACAACAGGGACTTCAGCCCTTATGCGTCCCGCATGGCTCTCCAACACCTGCACAGGGGCAGGCCACCCAAGGGTGGCAAAAGAGGCAACGGTCAGCATTCCGCTGACCAAATTATAACAATCCTACCCCTTCTCTCTAGGCAGCGGTATTCTTCCCTGCAAAGCATAGCATGTACAAGCATATATATCTATAGCTCATTCAATGTACACTCACGCACATCCATTCCATCACAATCGTCAGTCATGCGGCCTAACGATCCGTGCACTCAGGGCACATACTTGGTGTACCGGCGAACCAGTTGCACACCACTGTATCAGGGTCGCAACCCAATGGCAAATCACTTGAGCATTTACTCCATGGCGTGCATCCGGAGTTCTAGTCTTAACGCACTGGGATGGCCCGTAGCCCCCCATTGTGACGTGGCTCAAAGGCCTAAGACTCTCACTATGCGCTCCAACATACCACACTTTCAGGTCTCCCGTCAGACGAACATAGCGCAGGTCGGATCCTCCACCCCCCGTTACTCAAATATCCAGCGCCATCACCAAGTACCACGTACTCGCGGCACATAAAATCTGCAGGTTGGTCTCACCGATCCTGTTTGGCATTACAGCCTGGGTATCCTCTGAAACCCATTTCTATCACAACATTGGCTGGTCTTTCCTAGGCACACCAGTACTTCCTGCCTTAATAGGTACCACACCACAAAGATCACAGTGTCAGCGGGTCTTTCCTGGGCACACTAGTACTTCCTGCTTCTACAGGTACCACACCACGCATATCACAAATGTCAGGGGTATTTCCTGGCTTATCATGGCATTACTTCCTGTTACTCTCTTCACAGGTACCACCTAAACATTCAGCATCACAATAGGCCTTTCCCGGACTTTCATCCGGTACTTCCTGCTATTATCTTCACAGGCATGACCCAACAGCACAAGCATTACACAGATATTTTCCTGGACTACCACTCCAGTACTTCCTGCTACTTCCTTCACAGGTCCAATCCGTCGACTCCTAAACTACACGTTTATCATGGAGTCTTCTCCGGTTCGTATGCAACATCACCAATCCAGACCAACCTATCCAGATGGGCTTCACACAGCATGCCTATTCCGTACTTTCCTTTACGGATCTATATGCTAACCACTTGGGGATTTCATGAATCAACCCAATGATTCCCATAACTGACCACCCGCTGGTGGGGGAATCATGTGCATATGCAAAAAGGGAGCCTTCACATGGCTATGAAGAAATTCGTTACCCTCGAAGACCTCTTCGATGCCATGAGCTCCAAGCTGGCTCGAACGACTCACAAGAGCTTTTCCTCTACAACGCCGGCCTCGGATCTCTCTTCGTCAAACCGCAGCACCACCGGTGATCAGCCCCCTCTCCTCCTCCTCCTTCTTCCTCTCTCTTTCTCTATATAAAAATGTAGTAAGAGAAAGTCAAAAGCCAAATGAGTTTCCCCAACGCATTCTCGGCCTTAAGAAGACAGGGAGGCCTCTCAGCCCTTGGATCCAGGCTGAAGGAATGGATGGCCACGATTTCACCAAAAAATCATAAATTTTGCCTGACACGGCCTGTGACACGCTCGGGTCCATGGACGTGTTCCCTAAGCGGTGCTCTACCGACTAATCAATTCCATTACACGCCTAGGTGACACGCCCGTGTTATGAGCCATGTCACTCGACACGCCTACCAACACGGTCGTGTCTGTGGTCGTGTTCCTCAGGCTGCAAAAACTCGAAATCACCCGAGACTCACACGACCTTGTGACACTCCCGTGTCTCAGGTCGTGGGCCCATACATGGCACCAGACACACCCGAGGTCAAATGTTGAGTTCGTCGACCGTTCAACCAGGAAGGACACGCCCTAGGACACGCCCGTGTCCCAGGCCGTGTCACTCACATTTTTTCGAACTTCTGAATTTTGGGGTGTTACACAAGGCTGGGAAAATACCTGCTACAGCTGTAGAGCCCAGTAAATATTTTCCCAAGCCTTGTCACTATTTTGAAAGGCAAAAAGTTAAGGCTGAAGAACTTAAGAAGAAGGATCTCAAAGGCAAGAAGCCAGCTGAAGATGCTGAAGCACCAGTACAAGCAAGTGTCCAGTCTGGCAAAGGCATAGTGATCAAGGAGCCTGATCAGCCTTAGGATAGATTGACTAGATCTTATATCATTGTAATCTTCGGTTTTAAAACCTATATAATCTGTTGTCAACAAACTTTTGTGAAGTTTAAACAAAACAATGATTCATGCTTGTTATTATTGTATCATATTCTGTGATGATATTATTTACTTGTTTTGTT
Source organism: Platanthera guangdongensis (assembly GCA_039583875.1). Classification (NCBI taxonomy): domain Eukaryota; kingdom Viridiplantae; phylum Streptophyta; class Magnoliopsida; order Asparagales; family Orchidaceae; genus Platanthera; species Platanthera guangdongensis. The sequence goes on along the minus strand of CM077158.1, from coordinate 139,231,348 downwards.
TATATGTTTCCCTGTCATTGAATGTTTTTATACATCATATTGTTAATTTTATTATAAGTGATGTATATCATTGACTAAGGGTTATGACTTCTCATAATAGGGGGAGATTGTTGGGTACATTGGAAAATGTGTACCAGATTTGGAGAAGCCTCACCTAACTTAATGATATGCATCAAGTTGTATTTTATGCATATACCGTACTCCACACTTCCGACTCTAGGCGCAAAATAAAACAAGGAATCACTTCCGCGATCCACCTCTTGGTAGAGGATTCCACGCACATGCATAAAGAGAGGACTTCGATGTCCGAGAAGGAGATCGTTAAACTTGAAGATCACTTCGGAGCCATGAATCCGCCGGATGGAAATCACCGTCGTAACGTTGCCTCCACGAATCCAAACTCAGATTTTCAATCCGCACTCCACAGCTTCTCCAGCAGCTGGTTTCCTCCTTCCTCCTTTCCTTCCCTTGCCCTCTCTCTCTTTCTCTCTCTTGGAATGAGAAGATGAAGAAGAAGAAGAAAATGAAGAGATAATCCTCATTTCTCGGCCATATAACAACAAGGAACAATCTGCGCCATCAAATCCCATAGGCAGAAAAGGAACGGTCAGAGAATTTCTTGAAAATAGCTCTCTCGGGTCTGACACGCCCGGTGATACGCCCGTGTCACAGGTCGTGTCCTCTAAGCGGTGAATGAACCGCCTTATCCAACCTTATCCACACCAAAGTGACTCGCCCATATCACGCCCGTGTCAGCCTAGTCACGCCCGTGACACGGGGCGTGTAATCCACTCGAGACCTACTCGAGAGGACTTACTCGAGAGAAAACCAACTACTCAAGTACACAGATAGGATACGCCCGTGTCATAGATGACACGCCTGTGTCACCCCTTCTTACTCGAGTACTTTTCAACCTACTCGAGTACATTTCGACGTACACGAGAGCTACTCGAGTCTGAGTGGGACACGCCCTGTGACACGCCCGTGTCATAGGCCGTGTACCCTCTACCCGACGATCGTCGAGCGTAGTTCGTCGACCTAGAGAGAGTCGTCGACCAGGGGAGGACATGCCCTGGGTCACGCCCCCGACACGCCCGTGTCACAGGGCGTGTACCTCCCAAAGTATTTGTCGACCGAAATTCATCGACCACGCGCTCGACCACTCAATCCAAGCAGGACACGCCGTGGGACAAGCCCGTGTCCCAGGCCGTGTCAACCAATATTTTCCCGTTTCTCGAATTTGGGTAGTTACAGGGACACGCCCGTGTCCCGACTCGTGTCCACATGACACGGCCGTGTTCCATGGCCGTGTCCTTCTCTGGATGCATCTTGACAAACTCAACTCGACACACCGACACACGGGTAGGGACACGCCAGTGTCGCTACCCGTGTCATACAATTCGTCGATCTCGACACATAGTTCGTCGATCTCGACACACTCTGTCGAGTTCAACTCGACACACACACACACACACACATAGGTAGGGACACGCCCGTGTCTCTACCCGTGTCAAACACCATTGTGTCGACAATAATATGTCGACACACTACACCAGTGTGTCGACAAACTATACCAGTGTGTCGACACCAGTGTGTCGACACACCGTGTCGACACTAGTGTGTCGACACCAGTGTGTCGACACCAGTGTGTCGACACACTACACGAGTGTGTCGACACACTACACCATTGTGTCAACACACTACACCAGTGTGTCGACACCAATATTTCGACACTAGTGTGTCGACACCATTGTGTTGACACCATTATGTCGACACCATTCTGTCGACACCATTGTGTCGACACCATTGTGTCGAGACCATTGTGTTGACACCATTGTGTCGACCAAAGACTTTGGTGTTACAAATCCTATTCACATGTGCTACCCAGTTGTCAGCACTCCCCTGAACCCCAGTCAGCTCTCCTGACTCTAAGAAACACGCGCGAGGGGCCTAGTGCGATTTGGGATGTTACAAAGAGTGTCCCTTTGGTAAAGGTGCTGGGGTCTAATCATGGGAAGGAGGAGTATACATTGGAGCCGGTGGACTTCATTCAAAAGCGCTATCTGGAGTTGTTCGCTGATGGTAATTTTTTAAAAAGCATATTTTATTTTATCTTATGCTTTTCTCTCCCCATAGCCTTAGCCTGATTTCGGGGACGAAATCTTTTATTTTGTTTATAGGATTTGTAACGTCCCGATTCGCGCTACGCCCCTCGTGCGCGCTTTTGAGTCAGAAGAGGTTATTTGGGCTCAGGGAAGTGCTGGTAGCTAGGCTTACACTAGTATAGGGGAGGTAAAGTCAGCCTAGAGAATTACACAGGTAGAGACACGGGAGTGTCCCTACCTGTGTGTGTTCACCCAGTACTCGAGTCGACGACTCGAGTTATTCCCGAGAAGGACACGAGTAGTGACATGGGCGTGTCACTACCCTTGTGTATGAGGACACGATAGGGACACGGCGTGTCCCTATCCAGATGCGTCGAGTAGAGGTCGATGAAGAGTGTCGTGAGAAGTACACGGGTAGAGACACGGGCGTGTCCCTACCCATGTGTCTCCAGCCATCACTCGAGTCGATTACTCGACTAGTTCCAGAGAAGGACACAGGCATGTCCTGACCCGTGTGTGTGAGGACACAGGTAGAGACATGGGTGTGTCCCTACCCGTGTACGTCAAGTGGAACTTGACAAAGCAAGACCCGAGCAGGACACGACAAGCCACATGGCCGTGTCACTTGGACAAGGGTAGTGACACAGGCGTGTCCCTACCCGTGTTTTTGTATCGAAACGGCAGTCGAACCGTCGACGACGCTTCGCCCGAGCTGGACACGGGTAAGGACACGGGCGTGTCCCTACTTGTGTCATTTTCACATATAAGGGGGAAGAGAAACCCTAGCCATTTTTCATTCCTCTTCCAACCATTTCTGAGGGACAAAATTGCTGGAGAAGAGGAAGGAGGTGTTGGAGCCATTCTACACCCCACGAAGGACCGCCGCCGCCGAGGAGAAGAAGATGCCACCGAGGAGAGTGACAAGATGCTTGGCCAGAAATGGTGGAAACGTCAGAAATGAGGTGAGCTTCCTCCCCTCTCCCTTGGTGCTAGATCTTTAGTTATTTCTTAGGTGAGACGTCGACTCAAGAGAGTCTTGATTTAAGAGGAGTTTTCTAGGAATGACCATGCTAGGACTTGTGTCCTAGGGTTTAGATGTCTTCAACCTCTCCCTCCTTCTATGGGATGATGGAAGATGGTTTCGTGAAAAAAGTGGCCTTTTGAGGGTGAATAAGGGAGGAGGAATTCTGGATGTGTTTTGGGGAAAATCGACTTGAGGAGGAAGATGAACCATGTCGTTCATTTCGCCTTAAGATGCGTGCAGAATCTGTATTTTGCACGCAGCGATCTCCTTGGCCATTTAAGTGTGATATGTCCAGAACTGGGCTTTCGACTAAACACGAAAGTTGACGTACTTGAAAATTCCTTTCCAACGAGTGGTTGCACGACTTCAGGCGAAGTCTGTAGCCACAGAAAAGTTTGAATGCAATTGATGGCTGACAAACCAAGCATGCAAAAATTGTGTTCTGTACGCAGCGGATTTAAAGCCGATTTCAAGTGTGTTACTTTCCGATCTGGGTTATCGTATGAACATGAAAATTGTAACCAATGGAAAGACCTTTCCAACGAGTGGTTACACGCCTTCACTATATTCCTGTAGCTTCGGGAATCTCCAGCCCAAGTCACTGTCCTGAAGGTGTCCTGCACCTAAAATTCTGAGCTTAGTGTTGAATCGAGTTTGAATCGAGTGTATTACTTTCCGATCTGTGTCACTACCCTTGTCCAATGCTTACAGTGGCGTCTCCCTACGGGTAGCATTATGAAAAGATGTAGATGCGAGTGTTTGACCGCACTGATTAGGATAGTGTTGAGATGGGTCGTAAATGGACGGTTGGGCTTGGTCCTCGGTGTTCATTCCTGAGGCTCCTTCCATGCCACAGTGATGTGGAATTGCATGCAGTGTGAGTCGACACACAGTGTCAAAATCCTGGGTTAAGGATAGTGTGGCAGGTCTACGGGCTTGGCAGTCGTCACACAGACGTGAGTTGACAGTTAGACTTTGGGTGGTTGGGCTTGGTCCTCGGTGCTCATTTCCCTGGGCTCCTTCCACAACAAGTGAACGGTTGGGCTTGGTCCTCGTGCTTTTTCTAAGGCTCCTTCCGGGTCACACAAGGCCAGTTCGGGGCTTGGTTCTCGGTGCACATCTACCCGAGACTCCCGCTTGGCCGTAGTATGAATGGGGCTCCGCTGTTGTGTTCTTAGAGTTGAGGTGTATGGAGGACTAAGCGAAGTAGTGTGGATGCCTGCTTAGTAGTAGAGAAGCCCGCTCTACTGTCACCGCCTAGCCACGACGGTTGACGCCTGAGAGGTTAGCTACCTACTCGAAAAGTAGGAACTCAAGTGTGTGTCGACATAGCAATTGCATGTGTGTATTCATGGGTGAGTCATTACATTGCATACATACCATGACAATACATTGCATATCAAGATTCTCATTGTATAAGTTTGTATGGGCACTCCTATATGATGAGTTACTTTATGTTGAAACTGATCCTTAACATATAAGCTTGTATGAGCATCCTTATAAGTTAAGTTACTTTCCTATTGTAGAACTTTATACTAGATGGATGGTTATAGATTGTGTAGAATTGCCAGAGTAGACTACTATTAATCACGTTATACATTTCTTCTATTACTGCTCACGATATTTGTACTTATTTCACCTGCTTGTACCTGCTTATATTACTTATTATATATTGTACCCTGATTCCTTTCTCTGTCAGGTGCAGAGGAGTCGCCGGGGGAGCGGATGTGAAAGCCACTTTGTCTTTTCGACTAACAGTTGCTACGACTTCCTTTTTAGGAGGAAACCCTGCCGGTAGAGTTGTCGTAGACTACACAGCAGGACAGCCAGGACAGGACGATAGGGCCTGAAGGGATGGTGTCGTCGTTACCGTCAGTCACCGATGTGAGTTTTGAGTGGTTTTGATGTAGCCCCTTTGGGCCTGATTTGCTGTACTCTGATACTTTAGAAGCATATTGTAGCTTCTTTTATTGATGTACTTTGGACTTATATTGCTTATGTGTGGATTGGCTTCTATATTATACTTTGGTTGGGTTGGTATTGATTGATATTGGTTGTAGCCGACAGAATAGGCGTCTTGTGGTACAGGATAGCCTGAGTGCTAAAGCTACCGCAAGGCGGCTGTTCTGGGCATAAGACCCCCTTCGTGCCGTGATTTATGTTCCGGGAGGTGGGTCTTACAGCCTTGATATTGGAAGTGATTGATATCTCTCAAGGTGTTTAGAGGAAGATAAAGCAACTATTAGCCTCAGGGAATGGACTGAGTGGAGCGGTTAGCTAGTTGATTGGTGACAAACCTTTTATTTCTTTAAATGTGGTGTGAGACTTGGGCCATGAAAAATTTATTATAAGATTGTGAGTGATTAAAACAAAGACATTGTAAATTATTAACTGAATAAAAGATGTAGTTTTTATTTTACTCAATATGCTTTTAGCATGACTTTAAATTTTTTTTATAATCATTACAATTTGTAATGGTTTTAAATTAGCAAGTTTTAAAAGCATTTTTTGTTGGAAAATTGTCATCAATTTGTTGTACAATAAGGAGGACTTATTGAATCACATATAAGGAATGCATCCACACTCCTAAAATAATGCGGCATAGGCGCATTTTATTAAAAAAATGCCTTAATTTTTTGGCAACATTTTTGAAGTGTTTCCCTTGAACTTCTTGACAACATTTTGTAACTGTATCTCTACAAGAAACATTTCTAAATTGTTACAATAGGTCCAATGAAAAACTATTACCTATTCTAAGGGTATAAGCAACAGTTTTTGTATAATGTTGCCTAAAGGTATGAAAATTGTTGCCTTTGACCTTTGGTAACATGCGTATAGGCAAACACCCCTATGACAACAGTTTTCAATATTTTGGCAATAGTTTGTAGTTTTAGACAACATTTATGAAGTGTTGCTAAAGAGCAAAAATGTTGTAGTGAAGGTGAAGATAGCAGTCTTGAGTTTGTCCGTACAGACAAGCAAGTGGTTGACATTTTTACTAAGCCACTAGATGAAGCAAAGTTCAACACATTCAAGTTTGAGTTGGGTATGTTGAACTTGATATAGATTCTGTTGTTCCTTATGTTATTTTTGTTGTAGGTCGTACTACTTCTTGAAGGTTGAAGATACATTCATTGGTATCAAGATTGTCAAATGGTTCAGGTGCTATCAAAACTAGAATAGACTATAGTGTTTATTCAAGAAAGGATGATTGAAGATGGTCCAGTTTAGGGGGAGCAAGTCCGGCACTTGCAGGGAGATTTTTTGCTTCCTGTAGAGAAGGTGCAATAAGATGCAATAGATAATTATCTAAACTAAAAAGGGGGAGAAGATAATCAGAGGTCAGCACATCCCTGACTATTTACAGAAGTAAAAAAGGGGGAGAGGAAATGATCAAGGCCAGACAGCAGCAAAATAGGGGGAGATGGCAACAAAATAGGGGGAGTCGGTAGTGATGATGATTACCTTACATGCAAGGAAAGTGTGGTAACCTATAACTCGTTACTCTTGTTCTCTTGTTATAAGTTTTCCAATTTAATGTTTTATTGTTGCATATGTTAGTGTATATCATCGACTCAGAATTTTGTTTGAGAGTTTTGACTTCTTTAAATAGGGGGAGATTGTTGGGTCCATTGCTCACAATGTCCCAAATTTATAGAAGTCAAACAAGTCAATGGTCTACACATAGTTGTATTTGACGTATGTTCAATTTCATGCATGCAGGTTGGTCCTTGTCACATTGATGAGACAGGTATTCTAAGTGGTTATGACAGGTGGTCATAAGGTAGAGATGTGGAGAGATAAAAATCTGTCTAAGTCCACAAGTTTTGAGTGAAGTCAGTTCACTCAATGCCAGATATCAAAGAAGGATGCTGGAAAGACTAAAAAACTGTCCAAGTCCACAGGCGTTGAGTGAAGCCAGATCATTCAACGCCAGATGCCAAAAAGCACAGAGTCAGGTGTGGATAGTCAAAGCCCAGCAGTCTGCAAATAAATTTTGTGACTTAGTCGATAGGCATTGAGTGAAGGAAGTTCACACAACGCCATATAACAAGAAGCGTCATGTAAAAATCGGCTAAAATTGGCATGCAGAAAAATCGGCTATGTCCAGAATCGGTGTGTGAGGCCGACTCAATCAATGCCTGAAGGAAGGAAGCATTGAGTCAAGCTCACGCAGTCAAAGCTTTTGAAGATTCTGTCAAAGAATTCTAGCTAAGTCCAGAAGTGTCGAGTGAATACAACTCACTCAACGACAAAGAGGAAAGCGTCGTGTGATGTTAAAGCACAAGAAGAGATAGATAGAAAAATTTGTCTAAGTGTAGAAGCGTTGAGTGAGGATAGCTCACTCAACTCACTCAACGCCCCTACAAGCTGGCGGACTTCAGGGAAGCGGCTATGGACAAAAGCATTGAGTGATGAAGGCTCACTCAACGCTCTCAATGCCTAGTAGATAAAGAAAGTTGTTGCTAAGTCCGGGGATGATGAGTGATGAAGATTCACTCAAGGCACTCAACGTCTGATGGTGTAGAGAATTTGAATAAGTCTAGATTCATTGTGTGAAGCCAGTTCACCCAATGCACTCAGCACATGGATTGAATCTGAGAATTTGGCCAACTCCACAGATACTGACGTCAGCAAAAGTCAACAGAGTTTAAATTCATCTCGGGAAAGCTACCGAATATGACAAATAGCGCTGGAAGCCAATTGTATGTCTTCTTTTGTCAAAGCAAGTTGTTGTCAACTACTATAGGTGGTCCGCACTAGTCAAATAGTGGTTAATCAGTGAAAGATTAAAGGGATATGATCGAGAGCTGAGAACTCAACTTTTAGGGTTTTATTCATTTCAAAGAGAGGCAGCTGAGCTTCATCTTCCTCGTCATTGTTGCTAAGATTGAGAACCAAAAGTTCAATCAGCTGCTATAAAAGTTACAGCAAGTTAGCTGTAGCTAATTTCTTCTGCAACAACAAGTTTAGATAAGGTTCTGATAAATAAGAAGGAGCAGAGCCATATGTTTTATGCATTCCAAGTTAGTTGTTTGAAGTGCAAATCAACAGCAAGATCGGAAACTTGTTTCTGAGTTATTTCCAGCACAAGTCGCAGTTTGATGAAGATTATTTATCTTATTGCTGAGAAGAAGATAGGGCTGAGGTAAACTCATCTCAAGAAGAAGGAGGCGCAGTGAAAATTTTCTCTAGTGTCATATCAACCACATCAACAAAACACCTTCTCTTTTGTAGGATCTTAACAGATCTGAGTGTAGGCCTAGTTTATAAAGGCTGAGGTAGGATCCAAGTATGGATCTAAGTGTAGGGCTTGTGTGCCTGAGGTAGGGCCTTTTTATCTGAGGTAGGAGTGTGTTACTCTCTAAGTTGTAAGGATAACCTCCATAGCCTGAGCTGTAGGACTTGGGTTCAAGTCTGAGGTAGGTGATCCTTTGATCACTGAGTTGTATGAGCAAGCTTACTCTGAGTTAGGGCTTTGTGCCCGAGATGTAGGTCTTGGAGGAGACTTTGAGATCCTGCTGGAGCCGTGTTGTAAGATTTAAGGAGTAGAATTTTGGAGAAGAACCTTGTCTAACACACTGTTAGAAGGGCGAGAGGGAAAGTGGATGTACCCATAATTTGGGGAACCACTATAAAACTACTATGTGCTTTTGGGTTGTGCCTTGGAAGCTAAAAGTAACTAACTCACACAAAAGAAACTAAATCACAACACACTAAGTAGAGGGAAATTCTTAAAAGACTAGAAAACCTATTCACCCCCTCTAGGTGTTTAGCTACCTTGGAATTGAAGACTTTCACTAAGTCTTTTGATAAGGAGAATCTTAAAACAAACAGCTTAATCTTTTGATAAGGAGATCTTGAACCAACACAAACTGAGTTTTTTGATAAAGAGACTTTAAAAACCAATAACTGAATCCTTTGAGGAGGGATTCTCAAATCTTTTTACTCAATAATATAGAGGAGAAAGTTAAGGAAAAGAGAAGGAAAAATTATAAGAGAATGTATTCTAGATGAGTCCTCTCAACAGGAATATAAGGATTATTTAGCACTAAGTGTATTTAATCCCTTTGATTAAATGAACCATTACTGGTGAAGAATTTACAGGGGTTATAAGATTTGGATTCAATGATCTTCTCCGATTATCCTTTTTGAATTTCTATTCTAGCACTAGCAAAGAAGATTAAAGAAGATGAAGATTGTTAAGAGTTATCGGCTCTCTATATTTCTCTTGATATTTTTGTATGTTGTATATTCTTACTGATGTCGACTTCTTCTATCATTCAAGTATATTATTCCTAAATGATTTGGAATTGTTCTCTTCATAGAATATTTTCTTCAGAAGGAATAATGTTATCTTCGTCCAAATTTTCTTCAACAGATCTCAACATTTTATACAAATTCTTTCTATATGAAGTATTCTACATTTGGTTGTGTTGGGTACATTGGTTTAAATGTACCTGATTTGAAGAAGCCTCACACTACTCAATGATATACATCAAAATGCATTTGATGTGTTTTGAGTTTAGTTGTGCAGGTCAAGTATTTGCAGGGAAAGCAGAAAAGATTCTAAGTCCATGTGTCGACACCCAGAGGGAAAGTGTCGACACTTAAGAAGACTTGTGTCGACACCCAGGCAAGCAGTGTAGACACTTGGAGTACTTGTGTTGACACCAGGGATGTGGAGTCGACACCAGACAGAAAGTGTCGACACAAGGAGCTGTGTCAACACTCAATGAAGAAAAGTGCAGTGAAGCAGTGTCGACACTTAGCAGTTGTGTCGACACCCAGAGGAACTGTGTCTACGTCAGAAAGTGTCGACACTCAGCAAAAGTCAGAAGAGTCTAAGTACAAGTGTCGACATTATAAAGAATGTGTCGACACTCAGCAGAAGAGTTAACACTTGAAGAAAGTGTCGACACAAGAAAGAATGTGTCGACACTCAGTAGAAGACTCAACACTTGAAGAAAGTGTCGACACAAGGAGCTGTGTCGACACTTAGCAAAGTTCAACAATATTCTAAGTACAAGTGTCGACACAAAGGAGATGTGTCGACACTCAGCTAAAGTCTCAACACAAGAGGATGTGTCGACACAAGGAGCTGTGTCGACACTTAGCAAAGTTCAACAATATTCTAAGTACAAGTGTCGACACAAAGGAGATGTGTTGACACTCAGCTAAAGTCTCAACACAAGAGGATGTGTCGACACTAAGGAGCTGTGTCAACACTCAGCAAGTATCAACACTGAAGGCATGTGTCGACACCAAGAAGAAGTGTCGACACTGAACAGGTTCAACACATGAAGATGTGTCGACATAAAGGAGTTGTGTCGACAATTACAAGAAGTCAACAAAGTACTGAAGAACAAGGTCTTGTGTCGACACACATTAGCAGTGTCGACACATGATGAAGAAGCTGTGTCGAGAAGTGAATTCTACAACACAAGGAGTTGTGTCGACGCCTTGTAGGCTAATGTCGACACTTAGTCAACTTGTGTCGACACTTGGTCTATAAGTGTCGACACTTAAAGACAGACAGTCTCGACACTTTCAGACAGTTATAGATTTTTCAAGAACTGACTGGATGACTTGATAGCTGCCATTCCAGCCGGTCTACTGCACCTGTCAGAGTTGTCAGAAATCAGTTAGGAACCGGACCAGCCGGTTACCATGAAGAAGGCCTATATATAGGCTTATAGTGTCTACAGAAAAAGATGATCAAAAGTTGTTGGAAAACAATTGATTGAAGACTTTCAAGTAAAGTTCTAAGTAGTTGGAGAGAGAGAGCTCCATCTAAGAAGACAGCCGTTGGAACCAGGCTGAGAAGAAGGGTTCAGATTTTGTTCTGAATCTTAAGTAGCAGAGATCAAGGATCAACTGCAGAGGAGATCAATCCTATTGTGTTCTACATTCAAGAAGCTTTGAAGAAAGCCAAGTCAGATTGATCTCAGCAGAGTTCATCCAAGAACTCATCAAGAACCTTTCAACTCATCTCTCTATTCTTAGTTGTAGGTAGATACACTTTGTATTTTATATTTCCTGTAGGATCCTTAGGGATCTGAGTTTGTAAGCCTGCAATTATAAAGGCTGAGTGTAGGGCATGTGTGCCTGAGTGTAGGAGATTTGTTTCTCTAAGTGTAGGCCTGTTGTGGCTGAGTGTAGGCCTTATGGCTGAGTGTAGGCTTTGTGAAGAAGCTGAGTGTAGGTCTTTGGAGAAGACTGAGTTATAGGGCCTTGGGCCTGAGCTGTAGGAATCTGGTTGGGGTTCTGAGTGTAAGATCTGAGTATCTGAGATAGTGGAGGAGTTTAGCTGAATCTAGTACACTACTAGATAGGCGAAGGGGGAAAGTGGATGTACCCAAACCTTGGGGAACCACTATAAATCTGTGTGTCTACTGTGTGCTTGTGTGATTCTGTGATTGCTGATTGTTTGATGTGTTAAAGTAACTATAACTCTGTGATATAATCTGAATTCTGCCTAAAAAGTTAAAAAGATTTAAGTCACCTATTCACCCCCCCCCCCTCTCGGTGAGTAGGTACAATATCTTTCAAGTGGTATTAGAGCCAGGTTACTCAAAAAGGACTTAACAGTTTGAGTAGTTCCTGTTGGCAGATTCAGTCTAAGTAAATTACAGAATCAAGAAAATCAAGAAACATGGGTTGTACTGAGAGTCATAAGGAATTGGGATCCATGAAGCTACCCATTTGCAGAAAACAAATATTTGGCATCTGGAAGGAAAGGGTGAGACTATTTATGGAAGCCTCAGACCCTAGGATATACATCACAGTTAAAGAAGGGCCATATGTGCCCATAAAGGTTTCAGTCCTGGATGCAAATCAGAGAACACCTAAGGATTTCTCTGAAATGACAAAGGATGAGATAGTTCTAGCCACAATGGACAAGAGGGCTCAGAATATCATTGTGAGTGCTATAGATGATGCTACCTTTCAGAATTTGATACACTGTAAGACATCTAAGGAGATGTGGGATACTCTTATTGTGTACATGGAAGGTTCTGAAGAAGTGAGGCAAGACAGAAAGTCTTTATTAAACCAAGAATATGAAAGCTTCAGGCAAGGTAGGACTGATAGCATAACAGAATGCTATAAGAAGTTCTATAGAATTGTCAATGAGCTACTGTCCTATGGCAGGGAATTCAGTAATTATGAGTTAAATGATAAGTTTCTAAGGTCCCTAACAAAGGACTGGGACACCAAGATCTGTGCCATTAGGGAAATGGCAAAGTTAGCAGATATCCCTCCACCAACACTGTTTGGAAAACTGCTATCCTATGAGATGCATTTGATGGTGAGGAAAGAAGAGGAGAAGTCTACCAGAATTGAGAATAAAGAAAGAACAGTGGCTTTCAAAACAGAAGCCCCCAGAAAATACAGAAGTAAGTCAACATCTCCACCTCCAAAGGCAGCTGAGACTGAATCAGATGAGTCAGCAAGTAGAAATTCTGAGAGCAGTGAAAGTGATGAGGACTTTGCAGCTTTCACAAGACACTTTCAGAAGTTCTTAAAGAAGAAACAGTGGAGGACAAAGCCATCTATTTCACAGGGTAAAGAAGACTATTATCAGAACAAAAAGTCATCAAAGAAAGACAGGAAAAAGACCAAGTCAAGCAAAGCAACTCTATCAAAAATTGTTTGTTATTGTTGTAACAAACAAGGACATGTTATTGCAGACTGTCCTGAGAAAAGGAAAGAGTCTAATGATAAGAAAAAGACTCAATTCAAGGGCAAGAAGGAAAGGTCTTTTGTTGCCAAAAAGGATAAGAGCCTGTCAGACATATCTTCATCAGAAACTGAGTCAGATGCTGAACCATACATAGGACTGTTTGCTGAGGAAGAGGAACAAGAGTTCATCCAGATTATGAACTCTATATATGAACAAGAGGACAGTCAGTGCCAAGGACTGATGGCATTGACAGAAGGTGACAAAATCCAGGAGCAGCCTGGACCTAGTAAGGTACAAAATTGTTCTTTAAGTTCAACTTCATGTGCTTGTTCAGAAACAGATTCATCATCATCAAGTGATGAGAGTGCATCTGAGTCTGAAGAGGATATTCATCAATTGATAGATTAATATAAAGTTCTGTTGTAAGCTTTTAAGAAGAGCAAGTCCCTAGCCAAGAGTCAGGCAAAGGAAATTGCTAGTCTCAAAGTTGCTGCAACTGATTTTGAGAAGATGATTGATCAAAAGCTAAATGAAATAGCCAGACTGAAGCACATAACTGTGATTCAGATGGGGACTATAACTTTTAAGAATGATCAAATCAAAAGTTTGGAGATTAGTCTTCAGAAGGAGAGAGATTTAGTTGCTAGGTTTTCTAAACCAAAGTCTGTTCTACCCTTAATTGATGAATTTGTTCATCAAAAAGGTAAAGCTGGACTAGGGTTTACTAAACTAGCTAGGACTGTTCAGTTCATGTCCAAGGGCAAATCCCCAGCTCTCAACAAGCCAGCTGTAGATAAAACAGCTAAGAATGTACCTAAGCAAAGGTACAATAGGTTTGAGTGTTGGTGTTGTGGCAAGGTAGGCCACTATGCCATGGACTGTTGGCACAATGCTAGTGCCAAAGTGAGTAGCAAACTGCCTGTTGGAAAACCTGCAGGTAGCTTTGTTAGGAAGCAAACTAACCAGTACCAAGGACCCAAGAATTCTTTGGGTTCTAAGGTTCACTAATCTGTTTTGCAGGTGAGTCCAAGTGGCCATGCCCCAATATGGTACTTGGACAGTGGATGTTCTAGACACATGACTGGAACAAGGGGATTGCTAAAGGACTACACACCTATTAAGGATGGTACTAAAGTCACCTTTGGTGGTTCTGAAAAAGGAATCATCAAGGGTTTTGGTAACATTTCTAGCTCCCATATAACTATTACTCAAGTGGCTTATGTTAAAGGTTTGAAACATAACCTTATTAGTATAAGTCAATTGAGTGATGTAGGATATGACATCTCATTTGTCAAAGATGGTTGTCATATCAGGAGGTCAAATGATCAAGATATCATTTTGACTGGTTATAGAAAAAGAAATGTTTATTGCCTAGACATTATGTGTGAGACCAATGGTTCTCCAGTGTGTCTTGTAGCTGATGAGAAAGTCTCTCATTGTGTCAAATGGCCCAAGAGGCTAGCCCATCTTAACTACAAGACAATTGGCAAACTCTATAGCAAAGAGTTAGTGAGGAATGGTCCTCAAGTTAAGTGTATTAAAGATGGAATATGCTCAGCTTGTCAAAAAGGCAAGCAGACTAGATCCACCTTTAGTAGCATTGAAAACAAAGACGATGTGAGGTGTTTATACCTCTTGCATATGGATCTCTTTGGTCCTATGCCAGTTCACAGCCTAGGTAGGAAGGTCTATACCTTTGTAGTTGCAGATTACTACTCAAGGTTTTCCTGGGTGTTCTTCCTTAGACAGAAATCTAAAACACCTAGTATCTTTCATAGCTTTGTCAAACAAATTCAGAATGAACTAGACAGTACTGTGGTCAAGATAAGAAGTGACCATGGTACTGAATTTCATTCTGATAGTATGCCAAAACTATGTGAAGAATTTGGGATATTTCAAGAGTTTTCTTCACCAAGAACACCTCAGCAAAATGGCATTGCTGAGAGGAAAAATAGAACCTTGATTGAGGCTGGTAGAACCCTATTAAGTGATACATCTCTACCAGAATATTTTTGGGCTGAGGCAGTTAATACTGCATGCCATGTAATTAATAGGGCTACCATTACTAAAAGCCACAACAAGACCCCCTATGAGATTGTGAAAGGCAGAAAACCAAACCTATCCTATTTTAGGATCTTTGGTTGTAAGTGTTTTATACTTAACAATGGAAAGTTTTACTTGACTAAGTTTGTTGTCAAGTCCCAAGAGGGGATCTTTGTTGGGTACAGCAACAATAGTAAGGCTTATAGAGTCTACAACTTGTCTACTCAAGTTGTAGAAGGGTCTGTACATGTAGTATTTGATGAAACTAGACTTATTAACAATGAGTTGTCTAGTAGTATATGCAGCTCCACAGGTATGACTAAGAAGTTGGACAAGCTCACTATAGAAGAAGAACCTACTGCAAGACAGCAAGTAGTAGATATTGGCTGTTGTCCAGGGGGAGTACTACATGTACCTAATGAAGAAGAAGTCCAAGGAGTGCAGCAAGATGAACAAGTTGAAGGAATTCAACCTAAAGCCAGGATGCCTCCAGCTAATAGGCATCTAAGAGATCATCCAGCAGAGCAAATCATTGGTGATCTAAGACAAGGGGTACAAACAAGGAGCAAAAATCAGAGTGCAGCACTCTTCTCCAGTTGTCTATCCCAAGTAGAGCCAAAGTAGTTTGAAGAAGCCATCCTAGACCCTCATTGGATTGAGTCAATGCAAGAAGAGCTGAATCAGTTCAAGAGATGCAAAGTCTGGGAGCTTGTTCCTAAACCAAAAGACCACAACATAATTGGGACCAAGTGGATCTTTAGGAACAAGATGGATGAACATAGAGTAATTGTCAAGAACAAAGCAAGATTGGTTGCTAAAGGATATAGGCAGGAAGAAGGTATTGACTTTGATCAAACCTTTGCTCCAGTAGCCAGACTGGAAGCCATTAGGATGTTCCTGGCCTATGCAACCTATCAAGGATTTAAAGTTTACCAAATGGATGTTAAGTAAGCCTTTTTGAATGGTAATCGGAAAGAAGAGGTCTATGTGGAACAGCCATCAGGTTTTGTTGATTCAACTCAACCTAATCATGTTTATAGACTTAGGAAAGCTTTGTATGGGTTAAAACAAGACCCTAGGGCTTGGTATGAAACCCTGTCTAGTTTCCTCATTGAGAATAAATTCACTAGGGGGAAAATAGACAAGACTCTATTTCTTAGGGAATCCAGAGGCAAAATAATACTAGTCCAAATATATGTAGATGACATCATATTTGGGTCTACTGAAAGTAGTCTTTGCAAAAAGTTTGCAAAACTAATGCAAGAACAATTTGAGATGAGTAGTATGGGGGAACTTAAGTTCTTCTTGGGTCTCCAAGTTAGACAGACTGAGAATGGTTTATCCATATGCCAGTCTAAGTTCACCCTAGAACTCATAAGGAAGTATGGTATGGATTCATCCAGTACCATGAAAACTCCTATGGGGTCAAGTATGTCTCTTAGCAAAGATGATGCAGGGAAACCTGTAAATGAGACTTTGTATAGAGGGATAGTTGGCTCCCTACTCTATTTGACTGCAAGTAGACCAGATATCATGTATGCTACATGTGTTTGTGCTAGGTACCAAGCCTGCCCTAAAGAGTCTCATTTGACAGCAGTCAAAAGGATACTGAGATATCTAAAGGGCACTCCTTATCTAGGCCTTTGGTACCCTAGGAATGGAGATTTTGAACTAACAGGTTATTCAGATGCAGACTTTGCAGGCTGCAAAGAAGACAGAAAAAGTACAACTGGAACCTGTCAATTCCTAGGTGGAAGACTGATTTCTTGGAGTAGCAAGAAGCAAACAAGTGTGGTTATCTCCACAGCAGAATCAGAATATGTGGCTGCAGGAAGTTGCTGTGCTCAACTTCTATGGATACAACATCAGCTTGAGGATTATGGTATTCAAGTAAGTAGAACACCACTGTTTTATGATTCTACTAGTGCTATATCAATTGCTAACAATCCTGTTTCCCATAGTAGAACTAAACATATTGAGATAAAATATCATTTTCTAAGGGAACATCTAGAAAAAGAAGATATATCACTAATGTATGTAAATACAGATAATCAACTAGCTGACATGTATACTAAGCCCCTAGAAGAAACCAAGTTCAATAGGTTCAAAATTGAATTAGGTATGATAAACTTAGAATAAGTTTACAGAAATGGCTAAGTAAAAAGGTGTCGACACACAGAGTTATCTGTGTCGACACAGAAAAGTGGTGTCGACACTTCAGGGAAAAGGTGTCGACACATCTAGGAAGTTGGTGTCGACACTTCAGAATATTAGTGTAGACACATGACAAGTAGGTGTCGACACATCCAAGGTGATGTCGACACTTAGAGTTTACTCAGAATTATCTAAGTAAAGTCTCGACTAAATGTCGAGTTGAGTGATGTCGACACATAATCAAGTGTCGACACATATATATGTGGACTAAACTTGTGTCGACACATAGGTGTCGAGACATTATAAGTCTGTGTCGACACTTTTCAGCAGTGTCGACACAATTTCAGTTAGTTAACCCTCCCTTTCATCTTCAATCCTAGAAAGGTATAAATAGGATTTTGCCTTTGTCTGTCGACACGCTCACCAAAGTTTCGAGACCAAACTTGTGTGTCGACACCTCTCTTCTCTCAATTCAAATTCTTCAAACCCTAATGGCGCCAAAGCTCGAGGAGAACGTGAACGAAGGCTATGAACTGGTGCGACATGCATTTGACGATGCAGAACAAGAGAACAGGGATGTCGTAACCCTAGTTGCAGACTCGGGGTTGGATTTTCTTATTTCAGAGCCCACAAAGATCTGGAAGAAAGAAGTATTGGAATTCCTGAATGGAGCTAAAGTAGATGAATCTGGACTCAAGATAAAGTCTAGGGTTCATGGTGAAAAGGTGAAGGTATCACCTAAAAGTTTGAGAAAGGTCCTAAATCTACCAAGGACAAAAGAAGAGGATGAAGTTACTGCTTCTAAAACCAGAGATGCATTAACATGGTGTGGACTAGATTCCAAGATGAAAATTGGATTTGTATTCAATAGGAAAGGCATGAACAGCCAGGGGAAATTTCTTTCTGAAATTGTTGGAAAAGTGATCTTAAGTAAGCCTGGAGGGCATGATAGGGTATCAGCCCATATGTTCAATCTTATGACAAGGATAATCTTCACAGTGAAAACGGATTGGTATGTTGTTGTCTTTGAAAATATTAAGGAGAGCCTAAAGAAACCTAATTTGGGTAGGATTCTTAGTCTGTACCTTGCTGGTAATATACCAGAGGTTATGAGTCAAGCTGCTGGAACTAAGATCAACCATATGAGAAAGATGGACATGAGGATCTTCTCAAGATGGGACAGAGTTTTAACTAAGGAGATGTCTACTCCTGAGAAAATAACTCCTCAAAAGAAGAAGAAGAAGCTAGGTCCAGTAGCTCAAGAATCATCTAGCAGTTCAGAGGAACAAGTTGTCTTTACTCCTGATGAGGATGTAGAAGGAAATGCTGGGAAATCTCCTACTCAACAAGATGCTGCAGAGAGGCAGCGGGAGCTACCTCAAGCTAGCCCCACACACCAGGATACTGTCCAGGGGGAGACTCTAGTGGTGGAAGCGCCAACTCCTCTTGAAAGTGAAAGAGCCACCCACATCATCCTTGAGGTAATCACTGAGCTTAATGCTTTAGATTTCCCTATAGAGGATAATGTTTTGTCTGATTCCTTAAATAATGTTAATCAGCAAACTCAGATTGATTGTCAAGTCCCAGATGTTGTCATGGAGGACACATCTGTTACAGTTCAAGTAGTATCTGATCTAGTGGTAGATGAGCCAAGAGTTTCTCCAGCCAATTCTCCACAAGAATATACAATGGAAGATCTTTTCCTTAATCTGGATCAAGCAGACCTTGAGAAGGATAGTGCTGCTGCTGAGGGGGAGACTGCTCCTGTTGAGGGGGAGCAAGGAGTTCATGTTGAGGAAACAACAAGGAAGGCACCAGAAGTGCAGAAGGAGTTACCTCCAAGCCCTAAGGAGAGGGTAGAAATTGCTAGCACATCAGCATCTAAAGATGAGGAAACTGCTAGAGCTAAGAAAAGGAAATTTCAAGTCTTTAAGAGATGAAGTTAGACTTATAAGAAGGCATTGCAAACTATTACACCACAGCCTATATCACAGCCAGCACCCTCTGTAGATTACAGTGCTTTGATGGTTGCTATGCAAATCAAGCTTGATGAGCAGAGACAAGCACTGGAACAGTATGTAGATGAAGGATAGAAATCTCTTCAGTTTGATCTGGCACAGGACATTAAGTCCATAAGATTTGAGATAAATCAAAATAAAAAAGAAATGACTGACTGCTTCCACAAGGGAGGGAATGCAGTGGTTTACTTGGCTACACATCAAGAGAAAATCAAAGCTCAAGTGGATGACATTATACTAAAGCAAGGGTATGTTCTTGAGAACCAAATCAGAATGAATGACAACTTAACAGCTTCACACAATGCCATTGTCATAGAGATGAAGAACATAGTTACTGGACTGTCTACTTCTATTGCTACGTCTAAAGCAGAGTTTGATAAAGCATTGCAAAAGAGTTTAACTGATGTTACTTCTGTAATTCAAGACTCTCAGAAGTTGATAACTGAAAAACTCCAAAGGTTGAAACCTTTCTTTAAAGATGGAGTCAACTATTTGGATAACCAGGTCAGATTTCAAAAAGATGATGTAAGAGATCATATAGAAAGAGAAGTCATAAAGGGGGAGAGGGTGTTAGTCAAAGCCAGCTCTGATCATGCTAAGTGGATTTCTAATTCTATCAGAGCTACTCTTGGTTATCCTCCTTTATGTGATGATGATAATGTAGCAGAATCTGGAGTTAATCCTGCCTATCTTGGAGGTGAGTAAGCTGAAGTAGCTCAGGTGATCTATCCTCCTCCAGATTTTGATCTGGTACAAGCTGAGATCCAGACTATGTATAGCCCATCTGAGGGTAAGCAAAATGTTATTCTAGAGAAGGTGGTTCAGCCAGTATCTGAGGCTTTACAGGAAGCTATATTGAAATACCAAGCTGAACAAGAAGCTAGGTTGTCTAAGAAGAGGTTCAGAGAGCAAGCTGAACAAAGGCCTGACTTTGAGCAGTGGAGCCCCACTTCAAGGAATATCATTCTAACTGCATCGAAGGCTGCGAAAGATAATGTTCAAGATAGAAACAAATGGTTTTCTGAACTTGAATGGAGAAAGCATGAGACAAGGCAAGAAGCCATAGTGCAATATAGAAGGAAGGCAAAGATGGGAAAGCTACCTCCTACTTCCTAGGAGCCTAGCAAGTACTTTCCCAAGCCTTATCATTATTTTGAGAGGCAAAAGATTAAAGCTGAAGAGCTAAAGAAGAAGGAGCTGAAAGGAAAAAAGCCTGCTGATACTGAAGATGCTGAAGCCCCTGTGCAAGCAAAGATAAAGTCTGGGAAGGGCATAGTGATTAAGGAGGCTGAGTAGAAATAGAATTGCATTATCTTAAGTTTACTATATAATCAATTGTATTAAAACATTTTGTAAACTTTTGTATAATGAATATGAGAAAGTTGATTAGAACAATGTGCTGTGTGATATATTTAATTCATAATTATTCTGAGATGATATCTGTGTATACATGGTTTGTTTAATACATTTTATGTACTTTCCCTGAATGTATAATCCTGTTTACATCATGCTATGATTTTATTCTGTATGGTGTATATCATTGACTAAGGGTTATGACTTCTCCAAATAGGGGGAGATTGTTGGGTACATTAGTTTAAATGTACCTGATTTGAAGAAGTCTCACCCTACTCAATGATATACATCAAAATGTATTTGATGTGTTTTGAGTTTAGTTTTGCAGGTCAAGTATTTGCAGGGAAAGCAGAAAAGATTCTAAGTCCATGTGTCGACACCCAGAGGGAAAGTGTCGACACTTAAGAAGACTTGTGTCGACACCCTAGCAAGCAGTGTCGACACTTGGAGTACTTGTGTCGGCACCAGGGATGTGGAGTTGACACCAGACAGAAAGTGTCGACACAAGGAGCTGTGTCGACACTCAATGAAGAAAAGTGCAGTGAAGCAGTGTCGACACTTAGCAGTTGTGTCGACACCCAGAGGAACTGTGTCTACATCAGAAAGTGTCGACACTTGGAGGCTGTGTCGACACTCAGCAAAAGTCAGAAGAGTCTAAGTACAAGTGTCGACATAATAAAGAATGTGTCGACACTCAGCAGAAGAGTTAACACTTGAAGAAAGTGTCGACACAAGAAAGAATGTGTCGACACTCAGCAGAAGACTCAACACTTGAAGAAAGTGTCGACACAAGGAGCTGTGTCGACACTTAGCAAAGTTCAACAATATTCTAAGTACAAGTGTCGACACAAAGGAGATGTTTAGACACTCAGCTAAAGTCTCAACACAAGAGGATGTGTCGACACAAGGAGCTGTGTCGACACTTAGCAAAGTTCAACAATATTCTAAGTACAAGTGTCGACACAAAGGAGATGTGTCGACACTCAGCTAAAGTCTCAACACAAGAGGATGTGTCGACACTAAGGAGTTGTGTCGACACTCAGCAAGTATCAACACTGAAGGCATGTGTCGACACCAAGAAGAAGTTTCGACACTAAACAAGTTCAACACATGAAGATGTGTCGACACAAAGGAGTTGTGTCGACACTTACAAGAAGTCAACAAAGTACTGAAGAACAAGGACTTGTGTCGACACACATTAGTAGTGTCGACACATGATGAAGAAGCTGTGTCGAGAAGTGAATTCTACAACACAAGGAGTTGTGTCGACACCTTATAGGCTAGTGTCGACACTTAGTCAACTTGTGTCGACACTTGGTCTATAAGTGTCGACACTTAAAGACAGACAGTCTCGACACTTTCAGACAGTTACAGATTTTTCAAGAACTGACTGGATGACTTGACAGCTGCCATTCCAGCCGGTCTACTGCACCTGTCAGAGTTGTCAGAAATCAGTTAGAACTGGACCAGCCGGTTACCATGAAGAAGGCCTATATATAGGCTTATACTGTCTACAGAAAAAGATGATCAAAAGTTGTTGAAAAACAATTGATTGAAGACTTTCAAGTAAAGTTCTAAGTAGTTGGAGAGAGAGAGCTCCATCCAAGAAGACAGCCGTTGGAACCAGGCTGAGAAGAAGGGTTCAGATTTTGTTCTGAATCTTAAGTAGCAGAGATCAAGGATCAACTGCAGAGGAGATCAATCCTATTGTGTTCTACATTCAAGAAGCTTTGAATAAAGCCAAGTCAGATTGATCTCAGCAGAGTTCATCCAAGAACTCATCAAGAACCTTTCAACTCATCTCTCTATTCTGAGTTGTAGGTAGATACACTTTGTATTTTATATTTCTTGTAGGATCCTTAGGGATCTGAGTTTGTAAGCCTGCAATTATAAAGGCTGAGTGTAGGGCCTGTGTGCCTGAGTGTAGGAGATCTGTTTCTCTGAGTGTAGGCCTGTTGTGGCTAAGTGTAGGCCTTGTGGCTGAGTGTAGGCTTTGTGAAGAAGCTGAGTGTAGGCTTTGTGAAGAAGCTAAGTGTAGGTCTTTGGAGAAGACTGAGTTGTAGGGCCTTGGGCCTGAGCTGTAGGAATCTGGTTGGGGTTTTGAGTGTAAGATCTGAGGATCTGAGATAGTGGAGGAGTTTGGCTGAATCTAGTACACTACTAGATAGACGAAGGGGGAAAGTGGATGTACCCAAACCTTGGGGAACCACTATAAATCTGTGTGTCTACTGTGTGCTTGTGTGATTCTGTGATTGCTGATTGTTTGATGTGTTAAAGTAACTATAACTCTGTGATATAATCTGAATTCTGCCTAAAAAGTTAAAAAGATTTAAGTCACCTATTCACCCCCCCCCCTCTAGGTGAGTAGGTACAATATCTTTCAGGTTGAGAATTCCTTTACTTAACCTCTTCTTCCAATAGAAAGAATTATTTAAAATCATTCCTTAAATTCTTCCTTGAAATAAGTCTGAACAAATTCTCTACAATTTCCATTTTGGGTTGTAGTCGATGCTACTTCGACTTCAAGTAGGAGTCATGTGAACATCGTTCTTCAGAATGAAATTTCATCAAATCTACTTTGTAGTCAATGTTGCATCATTATCCTATCAATGCATGCATTGACTTCTGCCTTGAAGCAGCGCTGACTTTAACATACGCTGTTGTTCAGACTTCTAGTCTGTTGATGCCAAAATTGCACAATCAAGCCACAACGTTCGAACTAGAGAGGATAAGGAAGGTGAGACTGCTGAGTAGATGGTAACTTTTAGTCACGAGTGAAGAGGTGAGAGGGAGAAGAAGGGATGGTCGCTAGCATGTGGCGAGACCATACTTTGCCTGTCGCGGAAAAAATGCCTTTCTTGTGGCAGGCTTTCCTTTGATTATAAACCTATATTGCAGCTTATGTTATGTCTAAGTACATGAAAAAAGAATTAAACATGACTAGTAGAGCTATAGGTAGAGTAGATCCTGGTCAGGTTGCACAGGCCGCATAGGCCATTGTCCAAGTCTCCAGGACGCTGCATTTTGTCGCAAGTCTGCACAGGCCGCTCATACCACTTTCCTTGCCACTTAGAGGAAAGCTGCACTATTGTTGGTGGTAAGTCTTACCGTCTGGAGATAGCCGGTTAGCTTGTTGAGGTATCCCTCTACTAATCGCGGTCTTCTCTGGAGATACGGAGACTCAGGTCAGCAAGGTTAATTGTCAGGCCACATAGGCTGTGTTTGTTCAAGAGGAGATAAATTTCCTCCTATCAGCACTACTACCAACGGTAAGTCTTACCACCAAGAGATAATTGCAAAGGCCATTGAGGTTTCCTGATGCTCTCTGCTGGCTCTAAATGCATTTTGAACGAGACAATCAAGACTAACCTTGCGGTTTGACTACTGAGGTCGCTGAGGTTACTATAGGGGGATGTTGAAGAAGCTTAAGGCCAGGAGGGCCACTACAAACTACTTTCCTTCTTTTCTAACCGCTTGGCTGTAGATATTAACTGCCCATGTCACTTGCAAGGCTTTACAAAAGTTTCTTGAGCAAACTATCACCGAAGATGACAGAGTTTGCAATCGTCAGGTGAAAGCTGCTATCGTCGGCACTATCGAATAAGCAGCCTAACCACTTCCGTGCTTGCTAAGAGGGTTTCCCCCCTCTTGCTAGATGCCTAGACACAAATTCTAACCCCTGAGGTTGCCCAAATGGACTTTAAGGTCTGTCTGCCACTAGTATAGGCAGTCTTAATATTTGTAGCTGTAGGTTTTGTCCTCCCGATTGTCACTATTCATTTGGAGAGGTATTGTAACGCCTCCACTCATCACATGGAATATAACGGTGGGTCCGGCCGGAGCCCCACGCCATATTTCACAGACAAGCAGTGGAATTATGTGTGGAAATCAAAATCTACTCGTACCTTAACTCAAAACATTCTAGCGCAGCATTTTATGTTCGATGAACGCAGCTCAGTGAATGTCCACTAATATACAAACTCCACATTTATATATATCAAAACTAGGAATGTATACAACACACCCACATATCGCCTTAAGGCCCTACAGGTTTCTCTTTACACAAATACATTTTCATACATCGGCACGCATGCCGGCCACACATGAAATCCAACCACGCTTCGCACGGCCTTCAAGGGACTTTAGCAGCAAGCCTCCATTCCAATCAAGATAATTCAATTCAAGCATCAACACCTGCAATTCATTATCCACCCGAGAGTGGCAAACAAAGTAACGATCAGCGTTTGCTGACCACTTATAACGACCCTACCCCTTAACCGGGGCAGTGGTTCCTTCCCTATATGCATTGCCATTATCATGTCTATCTAATCTACCAATCACAAGCATATCACAAACGCTGGTATCCACCCGATGCTCCGTGCACTCAGGGCACCTTTTTGGTGTACCGGATATCCCTGTCGTACACCGCCGATCAGAGGTTCTTCACTTGTTGGTTGGGCGGTTCAATCCTAGTCCACCAGTCCTGCAGGCTGGCGACATCCCGTCCATACCACTCAGAGGTACTACCTCACAGCATCCACAAACACAACCATAGCAAATCGAACCACACCATGTGGTGTGGTAAGGCGGGTTTATCAGTGCTCCCTAGGCATTACCACCAATCGACCTGTCACCTATTTCTGATCGACCCACCCCTGTGGTGCAGTAAGCCGGGTTTAACTCGGCTCCCTAGGCATTGCCACCAATCGATCCCTCATCTATCCAGATCAACCCACCCTAGTGGTGTAACAGGCGGGTTTATCTCGCGCTCCCCAGGCGTGCTACCAATTGATCTCTCACCACAACCAGGAGCTTATTCAAAGCCTCCATACATTCATTCATCAACATCCATACAATCACATAACCATACCATAAAGAATAAACCTTTCATATCATCAAAACCATGGAGTCTTCTACGGTTTACCCATATTCATCACCAATCCAGGCTAACGATCTAGATGGGCTTCACACAGCATGCCTATACCGTACTTCACACTTCCGACTCTAGATACAGACTCAACAAAGGAATCGCTTACGACATCCACCTCTTGGTGGAGGATTCTGTTGGGTATTGTATCGACATTAACCCAGATTTGATGAAGTCACCCTTGAACTAAGATGAATTAAGTTGTATTTAATGCTTTGTTTGAGTTATGTGTTTGTAGGATTCTAATGGGAAGTGTAGACCAATGTCAGTCTACAATGGGTCACCAAACACAGGACCATACAATGTAATCCCTCATTGTGTGATCCAAGGTGTTTACTCATGTGTAGCCTCTCTATTGGGATACACTTCATATTCAAGCTCTAGGATTAAGTGGAAAAGATTTGTTGCTGGTCTCTCCTAAGAAGAAGAAAAATCTATCAAAGAGAATTTGCTAAGTAAAATACTCGAGTAGTTCTATACCTACTCGAGTAAATAGCAGGGTTCATACTCGAGTAATAATTCTCTTACTCGAGTAAGAATGGCAGATCCCGAGTAGTCATTTTTATGGCTCTCGAGTAGTTAAGACAACTACTCGAGTAGTTTCCTTTCTCTCTCGGGTTTATAGAATTTTCTCCTCCAAAAGTTCTCTAAGTTAAATACTCGAGTTGTACTATGTACTACTCGAGTAGTTTATATCTTTTGTCTCGTGTAATTGAATTCTGACTCTCATGAAGTTCTCACTTACTCGAGTAGTCTAAGTCATGTACTCGAGTAGTTCATTTACTACTCGAGTAGTCCAGAATTGATTCTCGAGTAATTCAGAATTCCATTCCAGAAAATTTTTCAAAGTGAATTACTCGAGTAGTCATTTCCATATACTCGAGTAGTTCTTGTCGTCTCGAGTAGTTCAACTTCAATACTCGAGTAGTCCAGTATTCCAGTTCAGAAAATATTTCTAAGTCCCTGTCTCGAGTAGTTTCTCAACCACTCGAGTAGTTCATTATCATCTACTCGAGTACTATTCCTTATACTCGAGTAATCCACTCCACCTCTAGTGTAACTACTTAAGTACTCGAGTATGTCATTTTTGATACTCGAGTAGCTGAATTCTTTTTCTTCAAGTTTACTCGAGTAGTTGACTCCATGTACTCGAGTAACTATTTTATTCTCTCTCGAGTAGTTTACTCATATACTCGAGTAGTTATCTTCTAAACACTCGAGTAGTTCTGCAATGTACTTGAGTATTCCTTTCTCTCTCGAGTATATTAATTCGATTTTTTAAATGAAAATTTTGTTTAAGTCCAGAATAACAGAATTCTTCATGAACCTTGATGTGATTGGTCCACGTGTATCTCATAATGACTTAATTATGATTAATCTTCACTGATACTATAAATAGTCTTGTCAAACCGACAAACCCTAAGTTTTATAAAAGAGAATATTCAAAAGTTTTGCAGTCGTATTCTCAAGTCTCTGATTTCCTCTTTCTCTCTCCAAGAAAAGAAAACCCCCCGCTGCCGCCGTCGTTGATTCCGACCGGCTAGGGTTTCGATTTTAGAGGATTCAGATCAAGAAGGCTTTATAGATCGAGATTCTCTCAACTCCTCATCTTCTAATCGATCGATCGTGTGAAGCCAAGAAGTTTCAGATCCGACCTTGCCGAGATTTTTCTTCACCATTCTGATAAAGCCGCAAAGCCTAGAAGAAGAAGATCCTGGCCGACAGTTGCAGATCTGGAAAAGAAGATTTACTATTTGTATTTCTATACAATTTATTTCATTCTTGTAGGAGAAATTTCACTGAGTGTAGGAGCTTTTGTATCCGAGATTGTAGGAAGTTTTATCTTCCGAGTGTAGATCCTTTTTGTGGATCGAGATTGTAGGAACGTTGTTCCGAGGGTAGGATTGATTTTCAATCTGAGATAGTGGAGTAGCCGAGTCTAGTATATTGCTAGATCGGTGAGGGAAAGTGGTTGTACCCAAGGTTGGGAAACCACTATAAATCTTTTCTCGTCTGTGATTGGTTGGTAGTTAGTTATGTGCATTGGTTTGAAATTTTTATTCCACAAAAAGACGCACATCTCACCTATTCACCCCCCTCTAGGTAATTTAGGTAGGCAACTATAAACTTTCAATTAGTATCAGATCCAGGTTGGTCGTTAAAAGGTTAACACCTTGATCAGATCCTTCAATAGCTGTTTTTGAGATCTACCAAAAATTGACAAGGCTAAAGATTTTGCCAAGCTTCCGTTGTGCACCAAAAATAACTTTCCCATGTGGAAAGAGAGAATCAAGTTCTTTATGGAAGCTGTGGATCCAAGGATCTTCATGATAGTTGAAGAAGGTCCTTACATTCCCTTGACTGTCTCCACTATAGATCCAACTAAGAAAGTCCCAAAGAAACTGATGGATCTAGATAAGGACGAGATTTCACTTGTGTCACTAGACAAAAAGGCCAAAAATATTATAGCAAGTGCATTCGATGACTCAATGCTGCAAAACCTGATCCACTGCCAGTCTACAAAGGAGATATGGCAGTCACTAGTTACCTTGATGGAAGGTACAGAAGAAGTGAGGGATGATAGAAGATCCCTTCTAAATCAGAAGTATGAAGCTTTCCGACAAGGAAACAAGGACACCATTGCTGACACATTTGAGAATTTCTTCAAGATAATGAATGGGCTAAGGGTCTATGGCAGAGTCTTCACTAATGGAGAATTAAATGACAAGTTCTTGAGATCCCTAACTAAGGAACGGGATAACAAGGTCTGTGCCATCAGGGAGTTTGGAAAACTGGCCGAGACAGACCCACAGAATCTCTTCGGGAAGCTTATGTCATATGAACTATAGAGAAGCTATCTGTTGAAATCAGAAAGGGGGAGGGATTGATCAAAGAACTCAAAGAACAAGTAGAAAAGTCAGCTGCTCAGAAGTCAGATGTATGGGAAGCTCATGTGAAGACAATTCATGATGATGTGCTAGCACAGATACAGAGTGTCAAATTTCATACCTATGACACTGCTGTCTGGATGCACAATCAGATTCTGGTAGACCTTGTTGTTGACCCCAACATCATTCATCATCATTTAAACCCTCTAGCTACAGATGTCTCTGCACCATCTGTTCCTCTGCAACCTACTTTCTCTCCCAGGCATGGAGACACAGTTGCCCCTCCAGACACCTATGCTCAAGACTGGAAAGAAGATATTGCAGATATATTCCTCAAAGCTCCTCCAGAGATCAAAACCTACAAGAAGAAAAGAAAGTATGGTGAAGTCCCCTCTGCTAGCAGGACTACTCCTACTAAAGCCACTGAACATGTTGAAGTTTGGTCTCCAACCTCCAAGTCCCTGATTTTAGAAACTCTCAGATTAGTTATGGAATTCCATGAGAGCAGTAACATTCATTACAACTCCTCTTAATGGGAACTTTATGAGAATTCCATGATAAAAAGAAGAATCTATGACAGCGAATATGGGAGGAACAACCCTACAGCCCCTCCTAGGCCTCCCAAGTACTATCCAAAATCCTACTGCTACCAGAGAAGACAACAAGAGAAACTGGACAGAGAGAATCAAGGCTGATCTTCAAGGATCATTGAGAGGGTGGAATGATTGACTGTAGAAATGAAAATTTTGGATATTCTTATTTATATAATTCTAAGTTTTTGCTCTTATTATCCTTTCTCATAGTCTACTACTTGCTTACACACTTTTCTACTTAGCTTATTTTTATGTCTATAATTCACCTTAGTGTAAAGGGTTCTAACTTCAACAAATAGGGGGAGATTGTTGGGAACTATGTCCACATTAACCCAGATTTGACGAAGTCACCCTGGAACTAAGATGAATTAGGTTGTATTTGATGCTTTGTTTGAGTTATGTGTTTGCAGGATTCCAATGGGAAGTGTAGACCAATGTCAGTGTACAATGGGTCATCAAACACAGGAACATACAGTGTAATACCTCATTGTGTGTTCCAAAGTGTTGACTCATGTGTAGCCTCTCTATTGGGATACACTTCATATTCAAGCTATAGGACTGTGTAAAGACTTGGTGCTGATTCCCCTCTAGTAGAAGAAAAATTGCTGACAGAGAATTTCTCTAAGTATTTCTCTCGAGTAGGTCCTTAACTACTCAAGTAGATTTCTTAACAAATACTCGAGTAAAAAGTTCTGCATACTCGAGTAAGAAAATTTCTCCTCTCGTGAAGTTAAGTAAAACACTCGAGTAGTTCATTGACATACTCGAGTAGCTTACTTAACTACTCGAGTAGATCATTCTTCCTACTTGAGTTGCCCAGAATTCAGTTTCCAAATTTCTCTAAGTAAATCACTTGAGTAGTCCAAGTCACATACTCGAGTAGCTTATTTTCTCTCGAGTAGTTCCAGATTTCTATTTCTCGAAAATTTTTTCTAAGTCATTTACTCGAGTAAGTCCTTCATATACTCGAGAAGATTTCTTTTATCTCGAGTAGTTAAACCTAACTACTCGAGTATCTGTTTTTCCCGTGTGCAGAATATTTCTAAGTGTTTGTCTCGAGTAGTTTTTCTAACCACTCGAGTAGTTCAATTCTGCCTACTCGAGTAGTATAACTTGTACTCGAGTAGCTCAACTCCTTCCCGTGAGAACTTTCTGTGTACTCGAGTAGATCTTCTAAGATACTCGAGTAGTTGATTATATGCACTCAAGTAGTTGTATTCAACCTACTCGAGTAGTCTTGATTTATATGCCCGAGTAATTTCTCTCTGCTTACTCGAGTAGTCCTTGACCTACTCGAGTAGTTCTATACCAACTCGTGTATATGACTTCATTTTCTCTAAAATTTCTTCTAAGTCCAGATTAGACAAAATTTCAAATACCGTGAAATGATTGGTCCACGTGTATGTCATTAAAACCAATTATGACCGTTATTAGTACTCCTATAAAAGGTCTTGTCTAATCGACAAACCCTAATCGAGAATACAGAACTTTCAAGAAGAAAATTCTTCTGAGTTTTGCAGCCGTCGCTTTCCAAAAATAATCGCTATTTCCTCTCTCTCTCTTCATGGAATGAAAGCCGCCACTGCCGTTGTTCTTCTCCGGCAAGGGCTTCGATCTTCAGAGGAAATAGACAGAAAAGGCTCTCCAGATCGAGATCGACGCTCACATACTCATCATCTGTCCGATCGTGGAAGCAAGAAGTTCAGATCTACTGATTGCCGAGAATCCTTCTTCAACTTTTATGATAAAGCTGCACGCCAAGAAGAAGATTCCAGTTTCTGTTTTATTTTCAGATCTGAATCAGACGATTTCACTGTTTGTATTTTTCAATACTTGAATTTCTTTTTTGTAGGAGAATTTTTCTCCGAGTGTAGGAGTTTTCCACTCTGAGTTTGTAGGAAGGTGTTTCTTCCAAGTTGTAGATCTAGTTGGATTGGATTGAGATTGTAGGAACTTTGTTCCGAGGGTAGGATTGATTTTCAATCTGAGATAGTGGAGTAGCTGAGTCTAGTTTATTTCTAGATCGGTGAGGGAAAGTGGATGTACCCAAGATTGGGAAACCACTATAAATCTTGTCTCGTCTTTGATATTTTAGTAGATAGATCTGTGTTGTGTTCTAAGATTTTTTTTATTCCGCAAAAGACGCACAACTCACCTATTCACCCCCCTCTAGGTGATTTAGGTTAACAACTATTATCTTTCAATTGGTATCAGAGTCAGGTTGATCGTTAAAAGGTTAACACCTTGATCAGTTCCTGCATATAGTTGTTAATTGAGATCTATCTATCATGGACAAGGCAAAGGATTTCGCCAAGCTTCCCCTGTGCAACAAGAACAACTTTCCCATGTGGAAAGAAAGGATCAAATTTTTTATGGAAGTTGTGGATCCAAGGATCTTCATGATAGTTGAAGAAGGTCCTTATGTCCCTATGACTGTCTCCACTATAGATCCTACTAAGAAGGTTACAAAGAAGCTGATGGATTTGGACAAGGATGAGATTGCACTTGTCTCACTGGACAAGAAAGCTAAAAACATTAAAGCAAGTGCAGTTGATGACTCAATGCTGCAAAACTTAATCCATTGCCAATTTGCAAAGGAGATGTGGCAGTCCTTGGTTACCTTAATGGAGGGAACAGAAGAAGTGATGGATGATCGGAGATCCCTCCTCAATCAGAAGTATGAAGCCTTCCGACAGGGAAGCAAAGAGACCATTGCTGATACATTTGAGAACTTTTCAAGATAATGAATGGCCTAAGGGTCTATGGCAGAGTATTCACTAATGGAGAACTGAATGACAAATTCCTGAGATCCCTGACCAAAGAATGGGACAACAAGGTCTGTGTCATCAGGGAGTTTGGGAAGCTGGCTGAGACAGACCCACAAAATCTCTTCGGGAAGCTTACGTCATACGAGCTTCAACTCAACACCAGGAAAGCTGAAGAAGACAAGAGCATGTCTGCTCTCAAAGAAAAGTCTGTTGCTCTAAAATCAGACACCTCCAGAAAGACAAAGGTTGCCTCCCCTGCTCCAGCTCCAGATATTAGTGAAGAAGAAGAAACTTCTGAGCCTATTACCTCAGGCTCTGAGCTGTCAGAAGGAGAGTTATCACTGCTCTCACGTCAGTTCAAGAAATTCTTGAACAAGAAAAAGCAATGGAAAGGCAAGGATGCCTCCTATAGAACATCACGACACGATGGTGATCGGCAAAGAAAAGGCTCAAGTATCCATGACAGGTATTCCTCCAAACAGAACAAATATGTTTCGACTGACATCATTTGCTATTGTTGTAATAAGCCAGGTCACGTCATCGCCGACTGCCCTCATAAGAATAAGGAGGGTGGAAGAAGAGAAGAAAAGAAATCCTCACACAACAAGAAGAGGAAAGAGAAGAGCCTCACAGCTAAAAAGAGCAAGACTCTTAGTGACTCCGACTCATCTGAGTCAAGTGAATAAGAAGAAGCTTATTTTGGGTTAATGGCTCAAACAGATGATGATCAAGAGCCCCAGTTCACTGGGAAGGTAAACTCTCATACCCCTTTTCAGATTCTGAAGTCTCTGAGCATGATTGTGAGGATATCTCCTCTGACGATGAGTCAGAGCTAATGGCCCAGTACAAGGAGTTAATCATGGCTTATGACAAATGTCGTCGAGTCGTGAAGACTCAGGCTAAAGAGGTCAAATCTCTAAAAGCCGAAGAGAGCATCTTGAGAGAGAAAGTCGCAAATACTGACTCCCTCGAAGAAAACTTCAATAATGCTATTGAAGAATATAACAAGGCTCTTGAGCACCTTGGCCTTAAGGAGAAGAACATCAAAGAGTTGGAAGCTCAACTTACGGCTGAAAAGAAACTTGTTGAAAATTTCTCGAAGCCCAAAACTGTTCTTCCATTCGTTGCTGAATTCTCAGCAAAGGCCAAGGGAGTTGGACTAGGCCATGAAGAAGCTCCTAGTAAATCCTCTAGGAGAAACAAGAATCAACAGAAGAATAAGGCCGCCAAAAAGGCCTTAGCCGAAGAGAAGGGGAAAGCCCCCAAGATCAAACTACATTCAAGAAGGTTATCTTTCCATCAAATGAGTTTCATTTTGACTCATCCTACGGGCACTTTGCTAGGCCTACCTATGTAGAGCCAAAGTCCCTCTATCAAGGATGGGCTCGATCCCGAAACTTTGGCGAAAGTGTCTTTAAGGCACCTTATGAAGAAGTTATTCTTCAGAGCTATGGTCCTTTCAATCATGGGCATAACTTCAAGAAGGCACCAAAGACGAAGCCTATTTTAGAAAAGCCCATAAAGGAGAAGAAGCCATGTGATTGACATCATCATGAGGCATCTTTCTCCAAGAATGCTGCCCCTGCTAGACCACAATTTCAAATGGTCAAGCAGGAGATCATGAGGCAAAGGTACAACAGATTTGACTGTTGGTGTTGTGTCAAGGTTGGTCACTTCGCCATAGATTGTTGGTTCAATTCCAGAAATGCTGCAACCCCTCATGTCAGTAATATGAGAAAGACCACTCATAATGCTAACACTCGCAGGGGGAGCACTCTAACCCGAGACCAAGGACCCAAACGTGTTTGGGTTCCTAAGGCAAACTGATTATGATTGCAGGTATGTCCAAAGGCCAACAAAATGCCTATCTGGTACTTGGACAGCGGATGCTCTCGGCATATGACCGGGACTAGAAGCCTCATTCAGAACTTTACTCCAGTCGTGAACGGACCAAAGGTCATCTTTGGAGGTTCAGACCGTGGAATCACTAGAGGCTATGGTATGATTACTAACGGCAATGTATCCTTCTCGGATGTGGCCTATGTCGAAGGATTGGAACACAATCTCATTAGCATAAGCCAACTCTGCGATAAAGGATACATAGTTGAATTCCATGCTGATAAGTGCCTGATAAAATCCATTGACAATATGGAAACGATTCTTTCCGGCACTCGAAGCTGGAATATTTTCTATTTAAATTTCATCTATATAGATTCCTCTACACCAGTGTGTCTTTTAGCAAAATATAGTGCATCTCTTGGTGACCAATGGCACAAGAGACTAGCACATATTAATTTCAAAACTATTAATAAATTATTTTCAATGAACTTAGTACGTGATGCCCCAAATGTCAAGTGCGTCAAAGATAGACCTTGTCATGCATGCGTAAAAGGCAAGCAAACAAGGGCTACCTTTAAAAGCGTTATTGGCAAAGACTCTAACAGATGTCTCCATCTATTGCACATGAACTTGTTTGGTCCACTGCAAATTAGAAGTTTGGGAGGTAAGGATTATACATTGGTAATTATTGATGATTACTCGCGCTTTGTGTGAGTGTTCTTTCTGAAACACAAGTCAGATATCTTCGACACCTTTACTAATTTTGTCAGGCATGTCCAGAATGAATATAACTGCTCCATAGTCAAAATCAGAAGTGACAACGGAACAGAGTTCAAATCTGGGGCCATGACAGAAGTCTGTGAAAGCTTAGGTATCTTTCATGAGTTTTCCTCTCCTCATACTCCACAACAGAATGGAGTGGCTGAGATATGGAACAGAACACTCATAGAGGCCTGCAGGACCATGTTGAGTGATGCTTCACTACCGGAGTACTTCTGGGCTGAAGCCTTCAACACTGCATGCCACGTGCAAAATCGAGCACTCATAAAAAAAGACCACGATAAGACACCTTACGAACTTCTGAAAGGCAGGAAACCAACTATCTCATACTTTAGAATCTTTGGCTATAAATGCTTCATACTTAACAATGGTAAGTATCATACCACCAAGTTCAGCGAAAGGAGTTTTGAAGGCATTTTTGTAGGTTATAGTAGCCATAGTAAGGCATATAGAATATTTAATAGAAAAAACCCTGGTGGTAGAAGAATCGATACATGTTGTATTTGATAAGACGAGCTTGCTGCAAAGCAATCCGTCTAGTGTGCTCATTGAAGATGCAGGTGAAAAGCTAAAAGAAACCACCTTGGATGAACCGTCCGAAGATAAAGGCGAAAAGCTCATTAAGATCACCACTCCAACTCCCATTGGAGAGGATGATGATCAAAATAAAGAAGTCATCCAAGATGAAGAAATCACTCTGGTGATTGAAGATAATCCAGATGCAAGAACTTTAGAGCTCAGACATCTAAAGGATCACCTCATGGACCTGATCATAGGAGATCCCCGGGACAGTTTCAGAACTCGAAGAGGTACAACTAAAGAGAATCTTTATTTAAGCTTTCTCTCTCAGGTTGAACCAAAGAAGTTTGAGGAAGCAAACTCAGATGCATCGTGGATAATGGCAATGGAAGAAGAGCTAAATTAGTTCAAGCGCTGCAATGTATGGAAGCTTGTTCCAAGACCCAAAGGAAAGAACATCATCGGAACAAAATGGGTATACAGGAACAAGATGGTCGAAGACGGGACGATCATAAAGAATAAGGCCAGACTCATCGCTAAAGGCTATCGCCAAGAAGAAGGAATCGAATTCGACCAGACATATGCTCCAGTGGCAAGGTTGGAGGCAATAAGGTTGTTCCTAGCATATGCTGCACTCAAAGGCTTTACCGTCTATCAGATGGATGTGAAGTCTGTCTTCCTAAATGGTAACATAAAGGAGGAAGTGTATGTGGAACAACCTCCAGGTTTCGTTGATCCTAACTTTCCTGATTATGTCTATTTCCTGCACAAGGCCCTATATGGTCTGAAACAAGCTCCTAGAGCTTGGTATGAGACGCTGTCTAGCTTTCTACTTGAGAACAAGTTCACAAGGGGAAAGATAGATAATACATTATTTCCTAGGGAAATTAAAGGCAAGATTTTGCTAGTGCAAATCTATGTCAACGACATCATTTTTGGCTCTACAGACGACAACCTCTGCAAAACGTTCTCAAAACTTATGCAAGAGAAGTTCGAAATGAGCAGTATGGGCGCGCTGAAGTATTTCTTAGGGCTTCAGGTGAAACAATCTGAAGATGGAATTTTCATCTCGCTGACCAAGTTCACCAAAGAGCTAATTAAGAAATTCGAAATGGAGAACGCAACCTCTATGAGGACTCCAATGGGCTCAACTATGTCTCTAGACAAGGATGAAAAAGGGAAACCTTTTGATGAAACCAAGTACAGAAGCATAATTGGATCCTTGCTCTACCTTACTGCCAGTAGACCTGACATAATGTTCTCAACATGTGTCTGTGCTAGATTTCAGGTGAACTCTAAGGAATCTTACTACGCTGCTGCAAAGCGGATTTTGAGATACCATAAAGGTACACCAAATCTTGGCTTATGGTACCCAAGAAGTAATGACAGCGAACTAATTGTTTTTCAGATGCAGATTTTGCAGGTAGCAAAGACGACCGGAAAAGCACCTCTGGGACGTGCCAATTCTTTGGAAGAAGGCTAATCTCCTGGAGTAGCAAAAAGCAGAACTGTGTCGCAATCTCAACGGCTGAGTCAGAGTACATCTCTGCAGGCAGTTGCTGCGCACAGTTACTTTGGATAAGGAATCAATTTGAGTATTACAACATGAAGTTCAAGAATATCCCTCTGTTTTGCGACTCTTCCAGCGCAATTGCAATAGCCAACAATCCAGTCTCGCACAGCCGGACAAATCATATCGAGCTAAGGTATCATTTTATCCGGGAGCATGTAGAGCATGGGGACATAGATCTCCAATATGTCTCCACAGACAGGCAAGTTATAGACATTTTCATGAAGCCACTGGATGAGACCAAGTTCTCATTCTTCAAAACGGAACTTGGGATGCTCAACAAGGAAGATTAGAGCAGTTTGGATATCAAGGAAGCAAAGGAAATTAAAAGGTTAGTCAAAATCTAGCTTTTCAAAGGTTTCTTCCCTCTCTGACTCAAGTAAAACCTGACCTACTCGAGTACTCAAAGTACCTACTCGAGTACTCAACAGACCTACTCGAGTAGTCCTTTAACTTACTCGAGTAAGGCAGTTAAGTACTCGTGTCGTACACTTCATCTACTCAAGTGAGTCACTTCTTCTACTCGAGTCATTGCAGATTCTTTAGACCTACTCGAGTAACTATCTATATACTCGAGTACCTTCTTTAGACCTACTCGAGTAACCCCTTATGTACTCGAGTACCTCTTTTACCTCTCGTGTATCTGCCTCTTGGCTTTAAAATTTTTCCCGTGCCGCCTTTACTTTAAATTATTTTCTTCTAGATGATTAGACTTAAATCTATGGTTTTATAAATTCGAAATTCCAAATATCACTCTACATGAAATCATTTCCATTCACTCGAGTACCCGTCCGCCGCTTCATCTTCACTCAAGAAATTGCAGAGCCGCGACTCTTCCTCTTCCCCGCGATAGAGTTTTTCCCATTTTCTAGATCATGGCCGCCGTCTCCAAGATTGGCGTAGGATCGGAACTTGTTACCGCCGGGATTGCCGAGCTTTCAGATGATTTTCACAACTTGCTCATTCTTCTAGATACCGCAGGGCTCTCCTTCATCCAGCAAGAACCCTGCCGGATTCTCTTCCCAGAAGTAGCCGAATTCTTCTCCAATCTAAAGGTCAAAAGTAATGGCAAAGTCCTGAAATCCAAAGTGAAAGGTTTGAAAATTAAACTCAACAAGACCTCTGTCTTTCAACTTCTCTGACTGCCGATAGTAGACGAAGAAGATCACTTAGTTGCTGAAGACTCTGACAGAACAGCCCTATTCTGTGGCTTTTCAGCTGATGCTCAGTACTTCAAAAGGTCAGACATGAACGTAGAAGGCAAATTTCTGGTTGATGTTATTGGGAAAATTTTACTATGCAAGACAAACTCCATAAGAGACATTCCATCGTATTTCTTCTACATAATGCAAGCCATTGTCTGGCGCAAGAAATTCCAATTTGGTATGCTGATTCTGGATAAAATCAAGGACAGTTTAAAATCCCCCAACTACGCCAGAATAATCTCTCTGCTCCTCCATGAAACAAATCCTGAGGTATTCAACTTCTCCAAAGGGACCCCTCTTCACCACATGAAGAAGGTCTCCATTTCTACCATTCAGAGATGGGAACTCAAGCTGAAGAATCCTACCCAAGTTGCAAAGATTTCAGAAGATCCAGAGGTTCCAGCTCTAGAGGACAGGACTCCATCTCCCTCTCCTCATCATGTGGCCAGCTCCTCTGGTGCACTAAGTGAGGGGGAGCCTGCTCCTTCTATCCAAGTCATGCAGCCCTCTCCTCAGCCAGCAATTTCTTCCCTACATCATACTCCACAAAGTCCAGCAACACCCTCAGATGAGATACCTCTAGAATCTCTTCTCTCAACAGCTGCTGCCATAGATGCTATGATTGCAGAGTTCTCTGAAGAAGGGATGCCTATTCCTCCTCTATCTCCTCCAACTCCATTCTCTGAATGTCATAAGGACCCCACTCCAGCACAGTCTCCTGGACATTCCCCAGCCAGAACTCCAGCCAAATCTCCAGATGCCCTCAAAGACCAGCAAGACACCATTCTTATTTCTAATGAGCCTTCTCCTGAGCCAGCTGAGGCCCCTCTCAAAAACCTAGATTTCTCTCTCCCTCCGATTACAGAAGAAGGGGTTGCTCTCACTTCTACCACCAGAGCTCACAGCTCTGTGATCATTGAAGAAATAGCCCCTTGGGTATTCCTCCCCTTCCTTTTGCTTCTCCTTCATCTGCTGCTGCTGCCTCTCCCTCTCCAGATTTGTTGTCCCAAATCTCTTTCTTGCTGCAAGAACAAAGAAATTATTTTGATACTTCTCTAAAGATAGTAACTGACAAGGTACCTGCTCTAGAGACTGAGATGAGCAGATGCTTTGCTGAAATTCAGCATAATACTGATAAGCTCAAGTACCTATTTCAACTTGGTGGCAAAGCCCTCGACCACACTATCACTAGTGTTGGAGATGTTATGGAACAGGGTGTTACCCTTGCAAACAATCAGATAGAGCTAGACAAAAGAAATGAAGCTAACAAAATGAAAATCTGTGAAGAAGTTGGTCTTTTCAAAGAAGACACTATAGAGAAGCTATCTGTTGAAATCAGAAAGTGGGAGGGATTGATCAAAGAACTCAAAGAACAAGTAGAAAAGTCAGCTGCTCAGAAGTCAGATGTATGGGAAGCTCATGTGAAGACAATTCATGATAATGTGCTAGCACAGATACAGAGTGTCAAATTTCATACCTATGACACTGCTGTCTGGATGCACAATCAGATTCTTCCAGACCTTGCTGTTGACCCCAACATCATTCCTCATCATTTAAACCCTCTAGCTACAGATGTCTCTGCACCACTTATTCCTCTGCAACCTACTTTCTCTCCCAGGCCTGGAGACACAGTTGCCCCTCCAGACACCTATGCTCAAAACTGGGAAGAAGATCCTGTAGATATATTCCTCAAAGCTCCTCTAGAGATCAAAACCTACAAGAAGAAAAGGAAGTACGGTGAAGGCCCCTCTGCTAGCAGGACTGCCCCTACTAAAGCCACTGAACATGCTGAAGTTTGGTCTCCAACCTCCAAGTCCCTGATTTTAGAAACACTCAGATTAGTTATGGAATTCCATGAGAGCAGGAACATTCATTACAGCTCC
This sequence comes from Platanthera guangdongensis, assembly GCA_039583875.1. Taxonomy (NCBI): domain Eukaryota; kingdom Viridiplantae; phylum Streptophyta; class Magnoliopsida; order Asparagales; family Orchidaceae; genus Platanthera; species Platanthera guangdongensis. Next base: position 139,191,994 of record CM077158.1, on the reverse strand, counting down.
ACTAAATGGGAACTTTATGAGAAGTCCATGACAAAAAGAAGAATCTATGACAGAGAATATGGGAGGAACAACCCTGCAGCCCCTCCTAGGCCTCCCAAGTACTATCCAAAACCCTACTGCTACCAGAGAAGACAACAAGAGAAACTGTACAGACAGAATCAAGGCTGATCTTCAAGGATCTTTGAGAGGGTGGAATGATTGACTGTAGAAATGAAAATTTTGGATATTCTTATTTATATAATTCTAAGTTTTTGCTCTTATTATCCTTTCTCATAGTCTACTGCTTGCTTACACACTTTTCTACTTAGCTTATTTTTATGTCTATAATTCACCTTAGTGTAAAGGGTTCTGACTTCAACAAATAGGGGGAGATTGTTGGGAACTATATCCACATTAACCCGGATTTGATGAAGTCACCCTGGAACTAAGATGAATTAGGTTGTATTTGATGCTTTGTTTGAGTTATGTGTTTGCAGGATTCTAATGGGAAGTGTAGACCAATGTTAGTCTACAATGGGTCATCAAACACAGGATCATACAGTGTAATCCCTCATTGTGTGTTCCAAAGTGTTGACTCATATGTATCCTCTCTATTGGGATACACTTCATATTCAAGCTATAGGACTGTGTAAAGACTTGGTGCTGATTCCCCTCTAGTAGAAGAAAAATTGCTGACAGAGAATTTCTCTAAGTATTTTTCTCGAGTAGGTCCTTAACTACTCGAGTAGATTGCTTAAGAAATACTCGAGTAAAAAGTTCTGCATACTCGAGTAAGAAAATTTCTCCTCTCCTGAAGTTAAGTAAAACACTCGAGTAGTTCATTGACATACTCGAGTAGCTTACTTAACTACTCGAGTAGATCATTCTTTCTACTCGAGTTGCCCAGAATTCAGTTTCCAAATTTCTCTAAGTAAATCACTCGAGTAGTCCAAGTCACATACTCGAGTAGCTTATTTTCTCTCGAGTAGTTCATACTCGAGTAGTTCCAGATTTCTATTTCTCGAAATTTTTTTCTAAGTCATTTACTCGAGTAGGTACTTCACATACTCGAGTAAGTCCTTCATATACTCGAGAAGATTTCTTTTATCTCGAGTAGTTAAACCTAACTACTCGAGTAGTTGTTTTTCCCGTGTGCAGAATATTTCTAAGTTTTTGTCTCGAGTAGTTTTTCTAACCACTCGAGTAGTTCAATTATGCCTACTCGAGTAGTATAACTTGTACTCGAGTAGCTCAACTCCATCCCGTGAGAACTTTCTGTGTACTCGAGTAGATCTTCTAAGATACTCAAGTAGTTGATTATATGCACTCGAGTAGTTGTCTTCAACCTACTTGAGTAGTCTTGATTTATATACCTGAGTAATTTCTCTCTGCTTACTCGAGTAGTCCTTGACCTACTCGAGTAGTTCTATACCTACTCGTGTATATGACTTCATTTTCTCTGAAATTTCTTCTAAGTCCAGATTTGACAAAATTTCAAATACCGTGAAATGATTGGTCCACGTGTACGTCATTAAAACCAATTATGACCGTTATTAGTACTCCTATAAAAGTTCTTGTCTAATCGACAAACCCTAATCGAGAAAACAGAACTTTCAAGAAGAAAATTCTTCTGAGTTTTGCAGCCGTCGCTTTCCAAAAATAATCGTTATTTCCTCTCTCTCTTTTTACGGAATGAAAGCCATCGCCGCTGTTCTTCTCCGGCAAAGGTTTCGATCTTCAGAGGAAATAGACAGAAAAAGCTCTCCAGATCGAGATCGACTCTCACATACTCATCATTTGTCCGATCATGGAAGCAAGAAGTTCAGATCTACTGATTGTCGAGAATCCTTCTTCAACTTTTCTGATAAAGCTGCACGCCAAGAAGAAGATTCCAGTTTCTGTTTTATTTTCAGATCTGAATCAGAAGATTTCACTATTTGTATTTTTCAATACTTGAATTTCTTTTCTGTAGGAGAATTTTTCTCCGAGTGTAGGAGTTTTCCACTCCGAGTTTGTAGGAAGGTGTTTCTTCCGAGTTGTAGATCCAGTTGGATTGGATTGAGATTGTAGGAACTTTGTTCCGAGGGTAGGATTGATTTTCAATCCGAGATAGTGGAGTAGCCGAGTCTAGTTTATTGCTAGATCGGTGAGGGAAAGTGGATGTACCCAAGATCGGGGAACCACTATAAATCTTGTCTCATCTGTGATATTTTAGTAGATAGATCTATGCTGTGTTCTAAGATTTTTTTATTCCGCAAAAGACGCACAACTTACCTATTCACCCCCCTCTAGGTGATTTAGGTTAACAACTATTATCTTTCAGTCGGGATGTTACACATTAAGTGTTTCATTTATATATCTATATGTCTATATTTTTGTTTTCAATTCATAATGAAGTCTATTTGTCTTATTGTTAAAGTATAACTTTAGCAAGGTTATATAGATCAATAGCAGTTAATCACTTTAATGAGATAGGTTAAACTTCAATGTGATCAGCTGAGAAAGATACAATGTTGGACAAGAATGATGTTCCTCCTAAAATAATGACGTAGTTGAGGTGGAGCATTCACGTGTTCCTACTCAGGATGAGGTCATTCCAACCACCCTATTGGCTGAGGAATCAACTCTTTTTGAGAATGATGGTCAAAAGGACCAAGATAAAAGTCCAACCATGATCCTTTCTCCACCCTCAATAGATGAATGTCTATTGAAGAAGCCAGAAAGGGGGAGGAGTGCAATGACTTGACATGTTGAGTTAGTGCATAATACTGGGGAACTTTTAACCAGTTGTATGTGGAGCAATGACTTGACATGTTAAGTCACTGCATTAAACTGGGGAACGTTGAACAAGCTACATTTGCTAGCTTACATTTGCTTAATTGATATGTTTTATTTATTAATGAACCTTAACATTGATGTGTGTTCTGCCTTCTTCAAATAGGGGGAGATTGTTGGGAATATTGCCCTTCAATGTTCGTTGAATTTAAAGAGGCATCACCATTAATGCTAAGTGCATAATTATATTTGATGTATGTTCAAGTTTAATGTATGTAGGTTGTCTACTATACCATGATTAGACATGATGTCAGGGTCACAATACTAGTTGGGCTCGAGATAGGATGTTGGCAAAGCAGAAATCTAGCTAAGTCCAGAAGCATCAAGTGACGGTAGTTCACTTAATGCCAAGAGGATAAAAGCATTGATAGAAGGTCAAGTAATCAAAGTCTTAGAGTTGCAGACAAGAAATCTGTCTAAGTCCAGAAGCATTAAGTGAAGGCAATTCACTCAACGACAAGAATCCTAAAAGCATTGACATAACTACATGCAGTCAAAGATGCAGTGTTGTTGTCAAGAAATCTATCTAAGGACAGAAGCGTTGAGTGAAGGCAGTTGACTCAATGCTTACTCAACAACAAATCTATCTAAGGACAGAAGCATTGAGTGAAGGCAGTTCACTCAACGCCTACTCAACAAGGATTCTGTCTAGGTACATAAGCATTGAGTGAATACAGGCCACTCAACGCCTCATCAAGAAGTCAAGCAAAGGTAGAAAGGGTTGAGTGAAGGCAATTCTCTCAACGCCTACTCAATAAGGATTCTGTCCAGGGTAGAAAGCGTTGAGTGAAGACAGCTCACTCAATGTCTACTCAATAGAAAATCTATCTAAGTACAGATTCATTGAGTGAAGACAGACCACTCAACGCCTCATTAAGAAGCCAGGCAAAGGCAGAAAGCGTTGAGTGAATAAGTTGCACTCAACGCCTTCATACAGAGAAAATTCAACCAAGTCCTGAAGTGTTGAGTGATGAAGGCTCACTCAACGGCTATTCAATTAGATTATAAAAGTCAAGATGCGTTGAGTGATGAAGGCTCACTCAATACCTATACAGTTAGACTATAAATTTTTATATGCGTTGAGTGATGAAGGTTCACTCAATACCTGGAGATGCAGAATTCTGCTAAGTGTTTTTGCATTGAGTGACACAGCTTCACTCAATGCAATGTAGATTTTCTGAAATTGGTTGAGTCCACAGGCGTTGATTCATGCTCACGTCAGCAAAACTTCAAATATCACGGGTTTTGCACGCAAGATGACAAAAGACGTCGTTTGTCTGTAGTACTGCAGTTAATGCAAAAGAAATGTTGCAGTTGCCCACTCCGGGTGGTCTACTACATAAAGAGTCATTGATAGGCGGGATACAAAAGCAGAGTTTAGAGAAAAAAATACTTTACGCATTACGGAGATGGAAAAGAAAATAGAGTTTTTTATGGTCATCTTCTTCCTCTCGACTAAGTTGCAGAGCTTGAAGGACATGCTCTGTAGTTGTCTGTGATTTATAGACAGAGTTGGTTGTTATGACAAAAAGAACTGAAGAATCATTTCTCAACAGCGAGTTTAGAAAGCTTCCTTTCTGAGTTAGAAGAATAAGTAGAGCAAGCTTAAAGTTGTTGCTCATCTTCAAGGCCTCTGCTCTAAATTCTTCTACAATCAAGGCTTGAAGAAGCAGTGCTCTGCAGGTTACTTCTCAGCACAAGCAGAACAACCTTAAAGATCTATTTTTGGTGATGTGAAGAAGATAGTACTGAGCCTTCTCAGTTCAGGAAGAAGACTAAGAGGATCGTTTCTTTAGAGTCAATCATCAAAAAAAAAAACTCATTTCACTCCAGAGGATCAATCTTGATCTGAGCTGTAAGACTGAAATATAAAGGCGGAGTTATAGGATCCTTTTGAGGATCTGAGGTTGGGCATGTGTGCTGAGGTAGGATTCAGTTGTGAATTTGAGGTAGGGCCTTTGTCCTGAGGTAAGATCTAGATCTGAACTGAGGTAGGAGAGCTATTCTCTCTGAGTGTAGGGATATCCTCCTAGCCTGAGTGTAGGACTTTTGATTAAGTCTGAGGTAGGTGGTCAGAAGAATCACTAAGTTGTATGAGATTTTATCTCTGAGTTGTAGGGCCTTGGGCTTGAGATAGGACTTGGAGGAGTAGGAGAGATCCTGATGGATCTGTGTTGTAAGCTCTTTGAGCTGAGATTGGCGAAATTGGCCTTTTCTAACACACTATTAGAAAGTTGGGAGGGAAAGTATATGTACCCATATCTTGGGGAACCACTATAAATACTGTGTGATGTTTTGTGTTCTTAAAATCGAGCTAAATAACTTAACACTCAACACACCAAAATAAGTAGTCATAAAAGATTAGGAAACCTATTCACCCCCCCCCCCTCTAGGTGTATAGCTACTCTTGAAACAAATACTTTCAGGATCATTTGGATCGCTCAGGAAGTCGTAAACTATATCTGGGGAAGAAGATGTGGAGAAGACTCTCGTCTCAGAAGATGTTCTAGCCTCGGAGACCTCTGAATTATCTACGGAATGACACTCGATAGTATAAAAATAGTTCAATGGAAAGGAGGGGCAAGTACTTTGACAAACCATGCGAGGTGGAGACCTCATGTCTCGGGCATTGATGGGATGAACTTGGCCGCCCTTGGAAATGGGAGTCGAGGGGAAGTACGTGTTACTTCCCCAAGCCGAGGCGAGACTAAGCCTGGTCGGCGATACAGGTAACATCGGGTGTGGGGATGGGACTACCCTTTATAAGAAGCGCCAAATTGGATACAAGGTCATGTGCATCCAAGCGAGTTGGATACTTCAGAAGGAGAACGCCCAGGCCATTAACCCCAAAGGAAGGAGCTGCAACAAGCAATGCAAGATCAGTTCGATGGATGAAAAAGAAAAATGAAAACCAATATATAGGCGGCAGATCACTAACCATTTACTTGTGAAAGACTGCTCGGGGAGTCGTAAGGATTTGCGCCCTTGGGAAGGTAGGGTTCTAGGATTATATAGTGACATGTGTCGCCGCGAGAGAAGGTGTTAAGATCCACAAGGAACTCCTTGGTGTCTTTCTCCTTATGGTATCCCTATAATAGCACTCCAGTGGGTCACGTCTAAGATTTTCGAGATGTTGTAAATAAATATAGTCGATGGAACCTGTATTTTTTGTGGCGTGAGCCCATGACTTGGTGTTGAAGACGGGACTTTGGGTAGGTGAGGGCTCTTCGGACTTAGGTTCTCACTTGACCTTCTTGGTTGACTTTTGCTTTAATGGTGAGCCAGTGGATGATGAGATAGCCAGGGCATGCGCTTGGCAGTGTCAGATTTAGTTTGCTCTCGCACCATTGTGAGGCGATCCTCAAATTCCTTGGAAAGAGGCATCCCGCAATAAAGAGTAGAAGTGTTGGGAGGGGGTTGGTAAGCAAGATTCATCGTATCCCCCACCTTAAATTGGTGTATATATAGATCGCTGGGAGACCCACTAATAGATTCCCTCAAAAATCAGCTGCCACTTGCCAAATATCTGGGGTTGGACTTTTCTTTCTAATCTTGGTACAAGTTCGCAAAGAGCGGAGATTGTGTACAACCCCATATTCGAGGAGTGGGGCCATCCATTGGGATCATGGCCAGGAGGGGCCGTTCAGATCCAGGCGATCCAATTAGGCAGGTGGAGCCTTGGCTCATGCATGCCGAATGTCTGGGGTATTTGGGGGGAGAGTGGGGTATCTTTGCCTACACTCATCCTGGACCCGGGGTAGGGGGTGGGCAAGTGGTGAGGTGTGGTCCACACTTGCACCCTGGCCAAGGTGAGTGGCGAGTGGTGAGCGGTGAGTGCTAACCTCATTAAGCACTCGCCTTCTCTGGCAATTGGCCGACTCGCTCAGAAGTTTTTTTCCTAAGAAGATCTATTTTGGGTCTACTAATAGCCCCTCCAAATTGCGAAGTTTCACGGTTAGCAAACCGATTTAGACTATATATAGTAAAACCAAAAGGCTGGATTCCGCTACTTACAGGCCAGACTTGGAATACTATAAAAAAAGACCATGGGCACCTTTGGAGAGTATTTTTTCGGGGGCTTTTTCCACCTCTGGTTAATTTTGGTTGGCTTCCAATGCCATCCAAGGTGCTCAGGTTAGCATTGGTTAGGGTGGGGAAGCTCTTTGCGATCTTCCTGGTGTGCGATAGGACCTCCGCATTATAGCTCAGGTTTTGTTCCTTAGTCTCAAGCCATCAGTCTAGTGCTCTTCCTTGGGAGAAGTAAGTGCAGGTTGTTGGATCCGACGGTTCACATATCCCCAGTTTGATAATATTAATTCTCATGTTGTATTTGACCACATCTTGTGTTTGGTAGAGTGTGTAGGTTTTCAGGTCCAAGTGAAGCAAGCAGGCTCTACTGTAGCACCTACCTCCGAGCATTAGTAGTTACCATCGGGCGGTAGCCTGAATTTAATCGACATGGCGCTCGGGTTGCTACCGCGTCGCGCTAGTCCCACCACCCGCGTTAGACTGATGATTTAATTCAGTCAGGCTTTCGGGATGCTACTGCATAGGTGTTAACTTGTTACCCCGCCGCGCTAGCCCACTCAACGATCGTCGTGATGGATTCATCGAGATACCTGAACTACCGCCAAGCGATACCTTCCTACCGCGTCGCACTAGCATGGAAAAAAGGAAAATATTCTTTTTGAATATTTTCCAAATTTGCAGGATAGTGGTCAGCATCAAGCGCGTCGACCTACCGCCGGGTGCTGGTCTTACCGTCAGCAGTAGCTGTTTTTAGAAGGACATATAAAAGGCGTCTCATTTTCTGTATTCCTTACCAAGAAACGAATAGAGACTCAAATCTGTGATTCCAAAGGTTTGGTAGCCTCCTTTGTGCTGCGTTCTGCCGTATATGTGGAAGGAAAATAAAACTGTCTCCCTCCCATTTACGCACGAAGAACTCCGGTGAGCCAAGGACAATAACGACTATGAAGAGTTGATCAGTTGCGAGCACATGAAGATTTCAAGCACTGGTCACGGATCACTCAATGGAGAAATCGTCTTGAGGGAGATTCAAACCTTAATCTTTTTATACCCTTGTTGTACTTTTTCTTTTCTTTGTATTCTTGTGGTGAGGAAAATTGGCCGGTGATGGTCATCAGAATCCTGGGAGGAGTCCGTGAGAAATCATCCCGGGGAAGGGATGTCTAGATTGGGGGATCTAGCGGTGCTTTAAGACAGTTCCTTATATGAAGGTGAAGAGCCGGCTCAAAGGCCTCCCTTGGAGGGAAAGGGAGAGAGCCAACCGGTCTGGGGAGCGGGTCGGTATACAAAACCAAAAGTCTTTCATCATTCACTGCCTCCGATCTCCGGTGTCACGGAAATCAAGTTTTTTTGTAATCGTTAAAAACAATTGTTGATTTAGTTTGTAATGAAATTCATTTTCTCTTTCTTCTATTGCATATAACGTTGTGATTATTAGCTTGTGATTCTCCAAAGGGTTCATAGATCTCCAAGGAGGAATTTTCCCAGAAAAATGAGGTATGTGACCTACCGCCACGCGTTAGCTACCAAATGCCCCACGTTAGCTTCCAGAACTAGTTTTTCTGGATCAAAATAATTCAGATTTCCAAGAAATGTCAAAAACCATATCCCCCCCCTAAGGTTGGCCACTAGATTCAACAAGTGGTATTAGAGGGAGGTTACTTCGAAAAAGCTTAAAAACCTGAAGTAAGATGGCCAATGTGGTTCACGCATTTCCTGAGGGACAAGGTCTAAGTAGACCCCCACTATTCATGGGGAGTGACTACGGTCACTGGAGAGCGCGAATGAAAAATTTTTTGATGATACAAAGCATGGACGTGTGGGCCATGATCGAAACAAAATACACTGCACCCACTACCACTATAGGTGATACTGTCTTAGTCAAACCACAAGATAAATGGGATGATGCTGACAAGCTCAGATGTATGAATAATGCAAAAGCTATGAACTCTTTATTCTATGCATTGGATAAAATTGAATTTAATAGAATCTATAACTGTGAAATTACGTATGATATATGATGTTTACTAGAGCTTACTCACGAAGGTACCTCGTAGGTGAAGGAGTCGAAGTTGTTCCGACTCGAATTTGAATATGAACAATTCTGGATGGAGATTAATGAGGAAGTAGACAGCATGTATACCTGCTTCACCAAGATTATCAACGCCTCAAGAGCACTCAGGAAGAGCTACTCAAATGGAGATCTGGTGAGGAAGATCCTACGATCTTTTCCTCCACGCTTCAACCCGAAGGTGACTGCTATTACTGAATCACATGATAACAGCACCCTGGAGATAGAGAGCCTCATTGGAAACCTGAAGACACATGAACTCGAATTAAAGATTCAAGCTGAGGAGTATCATAAGAACATAAAGAAGAAGGGGCTGGCACTGAAGGCTGCAAGGGATAGAAAGTTGCTGAAGAATCTAAGAAATACAACGAAGAAAGCCTTTATGTCCGAGAGTTCAAACGGTTTATGAAGAATCCCAAGAGGCAGGGATACTTTAAGAAATTCATGAAGAAAGGTGCTGAAGAAACCAGGAGGTGGAATAAACTGTCAAAGGAGATGAAGAGAGATGATGAGAAGACCCTACCTGAGTGTTATCACTGTCACAATCCTGGGCACATAAAAAGGGAATGTCCAAGACTCCAGAAGGAGGAAAAGGACAAGCAGAGCCAGCACAAAGGAAAGAATAAGGTGCTAAAGGTGCTAACTTGGGACGAGGATGGATCTGACGAGTCAAGCACCTCGGACTCGAGTAGTGAAGATGAGGCAAATTTGTCACTCACGGGGAGAAATTTGGATGAATCTGAAGATGAGTCCAGTGTCCAGAGAGACACTGAGGTAACTCCATCCTCCTATAATGAACTTCTTGAAATTTACGAACACCTATGTGATAAGTTAGATAGTGTTATACTTAAGAAAAAGTCCATTAGAAATGAAAACAAGAAAATTAAAAAGGGCTTGGAAAATTTAAAGAGTGAATTAATAAAATGCGACAAAGAGAAGATCGAGTGCCTAGAGTGTCCTCACTCGATGGCAATGATCGAAGAGCTAAAAACAAGTCTCTCCAAGGCATTGTTGAAAATGAACAACCTCACCAATGAAAAGAATGTCTTGGAGAAAAAACTTCAAATGTCTCTTGCCAAGATAGAAGAAGGTAAACAACAATTCGCCAATCGGTGTGTAATTCTAGTCACTAAAAACACCGCCCTACAGGCGAGGATCCATGATCTTACCTGTGCTATCCAGAAATTTGGAATAGGGCAAAAATTTTGGAATATGTTGTTGGGTGCATGGTGTCATGGATCTATAAAATTTGGACTAGGATATGTAAGTCCAACGCTACCACCAAGCAGTAATCATATTCAAGCTAAGTCTAAAATGAACTCAAAAAATCACATAATAAAATCAATAATTCTGAAAGGCTATCCCCATCCTCAAGCACGAGCTCTAAGAATACGATAATGCAGCATCCTCTACACATACTCTGTGTGAGAACTGTCAAAGGTTTGGTCATGCATCTGGGTCGTGTTTGAGGAAATGTGACAAGAAAACTATGCAAGTCTGGTTACCAAAGTCTTCTTCCAATCGTATGGGTGGAATAACTTCGGTAACCAGATCTTTACCCTTATCTTCCTGTTAGGTGTGTAGGCAGGCTAAGGGCAAGGAGAATGTGTGGTACTTGGACTCTGGTTGTTCCAAGCACATGACAAGAGATAAAGACATGTTCCTTAGCCTAGGGAAGAAGAAGGGGGGCATGGTGATGTTTGGGGACAACAGCAAAGGACGCGTTCTCGGAATCGGTACCATAGGTAACAAAGCATTTTCAATTTCAAATGTATTGTTTGTAGATGGACTTAAGCATAATTTAATCTCAATTAGTCAACTATGTTATAAAGGCTTGAATGTTATATTTGAATCCTATAAAAACACTTGCAAGAATATAGATGTCAAAACTAGTAGTGTTTTACTTATTGCTCATAGAACTCATAATGTTTATATTGTTAGCTTTGAAGATATATCTTCCTCTGATTTGAAATGCTTAGTTACCAAGAATGAAGAATTAGATCTTTGACATAGGAGGCTAGGACACTCAGGAAGTAAACTAATTGTCAAACTATCGAGAAATAAACTTGTTTGTAGACTTCCCAAATTAAGCGGTAGTTTAAACTCATTATATGCACCATGTCAAAAAGGGAAATTTGTTAAAACCTCAATCAAGAGCAAAAATGACATTTCTATTACTAGGCCACTTGAATGCTTTCACATGGATTGTTTTGTCCTCTTAGTACATGCAGTCTAGGTGGAAAATGATACATGTTTGCTATTATAGATGACTACTCCTGTTATTATTGGACGATCTTCCATATGAATAAATCTAACACGTTCCTCGAATTCTCTAATCTATGCACTAGACTTCAAAATGATAATGAATTAAAAATAAAATGCATAAGGTCAGATCTTGGGGAGAATTTGAGAATGAGAACTTCACGAACTATTGAAATAATTTAGGAATTAAGCATGAATTCTCAGCCCCTTGCACTCCTTAGTAGAACGACATAGTAGAGAGAAAGAACCGTACTCTTCAAAAGTTAGCATGCTCCAAGCTCGCCAAGTTCAGCTTGCCTCGATGTTTTTGGGCTGAAGCGAGTCATGCTTCGCCCCATTCTTAAGCTAACTCTGTATGAGATCTATTTTAATAAGAAGCCATCAATATCCTATTTTAGAGTTTTTGGTTCCCTGTGCTTTATTCAAACACTAAGGATCACTTAGGAAAACTTGACGAAAACTTAGACCATGGCATCCTATTTGGATACTCTAGTACGAGTCGTGCCTATAGTGTATATAATAAACGAACCTTAGTTGTTAAAGAATCGGCTCACGTACATTTTAATGAAAATACACCAACCGAAGATTCTAGGCCAAACGAAGAGGAAATTGATGATGATGCGCAGTTAAAAGCTAAGGGTGAGGACAAAAAAGTGTTGGTTGATGTTCCTACTCACGTAGATGAATATAGGTCTCCAAGCACTCTAAATTTCTTAAAGCAGCATCCACAAGAACTAGTAATAGGAGAGCCCTCACATGGAGTTAGAACTTGGTCGGTCATACATGAATCCTTTTTGAACCTGTGCTTTTTATCTGAGATTGAACCCAAGAACATCTCAAAAGCCTTAAAGGATTAATCGTGGTTCTTGGCTATGACTAAAAAGCAAAATCAATTTGAGAGAAGTAAGGTCTGGGTGTTAGTGGAGCGTTCGGATAGCCATCCAGTTATAGGTTTGAAATGGCTATACAAGAATAAACTTCATGGTGTCTCTAGGATAACTAGAAACAAAGCTAGGTTGGTGGCACAGGGTAACTCACAAATAGAGGGTGTGGATTTTGAGGAATCATTTGCACCGGTTGCACATCTTGAATCAATTCATAAGTTTTTGGCATTTGCGGGTTACAAACAAATTAAATTATATCAAATGGATTTTAAGAGTGCATTCTTGAACGGATATATTAAGTAAGAGGTGTATGTCAAGCAACCACCCGGATTCAAGAACGTTGACTACCCAAATCACGTATACAAGTTGGTGAAAGCCGTGTACTGACTGAAGCAGGAACCTCGTGCTTGGTATGATAGGCTCATGACTTTTCTCCTAGGACATGGCTTTAGGATGGGTAGGGCGGACACCACTCTGTTTGTGAAGCACGAGAATCTTGATTTAATTCTTTTACAAATTTACGTGAAAGATATTATTTTGGAGCCACAAATGATAAATTATGCAAAGAAATTGTCACTCTAATGCTATCTGAATTTGAAAAGAGTCTAGTTGGAGAGTTAACTTATTTCTTAGGATTTCAGATTTCTCAACATAATGATGGAATTTTTATAAGTCAATCGAAATACATAAAGATATGCTTGTGTGATTCAACTTTGAAAATCTGAAACAAGACAAAACTCCAATGAGTGCCTCTTTAAAATTAGAAAAGGATGCAAGTGGCATTTCGATGGATCAAATTGTTTTTAGAGGAATGATCGGATCACTACTCTACTTAAGTGTGTGTGGCCCGATATTACATTCGTGGTGTGTCTATGTGCTAGGTATTAAGCCGATCCTAAAGAATCACACTTGAAAGCGGTTAAATATATTTTTAGGTGCCTAATAGGCAACTAAAATCTTGATCTTTAGTACCCCCACACCAATAACTTCACACTCCACGGGTACTCTAACTCCGATTATGCTGGATGCTCACTTGATTGCAAGAGCACAAGTGGTACCTGTCACTTCCTTGGTCTGGCACTAGTCTCATGGTCAAGTAGGAAACAAAACTCTGATGCCCTCTCTACTGCTGAAGCCGAGTATATTGCCTTAGGAAGTTTTTGCGCACAAGCAATTTGGATCACAAACGTTAGAAAACTTTTGATTAATTTGTAGGAACATTACTCTTAGGTGCGACAACAAGAGTGTCATATACTTGACAAATAATCCAGTACATCAGTCTCGTTCCAAACATATTGACGTTCATCATCATTTCAGTCGGGATCACATTAAGAAAGAGAACATGAGAGTAAGCTTCATTGGAACCGATGACCAACTAGCTGATATATTCACAAAACCCCTCTCAGATGCTCATTTCTCATTACTTCGACTCAAGCTGGGCATTTTAGATCTCTCTGTCTAGTAGTCATGTTGCATCACCTAGTCTCTTAGGGGGGTTTTGTTTTTTATTGTTTTGAGTTTTGTGTTTTTTCCTTTCACTAAAATTTTTTTGTTTTTGTTCCTTCATTAGTTGTTTTTTCAAAGAAAAATATAAAAATATATATTAAATCCAAAAACAAACAAAAAACTTGTCTTTAGTCTTGTTTTCTCTTATGTTGTTCTCTTTGTTCCTTTTTGTTAAATCGGAAAAATACAAAAAAATATCTAAAACCCAAAAATCTAAAAAAACTATGGATTGATAACTCTTGGGACACACATGGCTAGAACATAGAGCATAACGATTATGAACAATGTTTGACTTAGGCATGTTAATCCCTATGAACATTGTCTACCTATGTCATGATATGTCGAATCTATAGGTTCTTAGCTATTGAGTGTGACTAGACATGTTAGTGTTCGTTGAATATGCTTCTAAGTATGTGAGAGGATTTAGGTAGTGAAATGACTTTACACTATTCACACATCCCTAGACGGAGCACTCTTGCAGAAATTATATGCTTACATGCTATAACTCGTGATATTGTGTCTACCACGTTACAAATAACTTGAATAATCAATGTCATGATACATATGCGTTTCTATAAAGGGTAGAACTTTGGGCCAAATCTCTAATAGTCAAATCTTGTGTATACAAGTAAAAGTGTATCTATCTATGTAGGTAGATTTCAATTAATTTGAGGTCCTTGAAATCCAAACTATAAAATTGATAGCACAATGCATATAAATGAAAAAACTTGCTATCAAGCCTTGTGTCAAGGATACCCCCCAAGCACTACTCACTCCTGATAAGTTTTTATGAGCATTGTGAGGATGAGCACCTTGGTCCAAAGAATCATTTGGATCTTGTGCACAGACTAGAACCTTAAGCTTAGTGTCCCTAACTCTAGTCTTGGTATAACATAGATAGAAATGTGTCGTGATCGTTCACTTCATTCCTCTCGTGATAGTATTGTAAATTATTGAGATAAATCATGTAACGAATGTTAACTCTACTTGATGTTTGTCCTCTGATGCTACACGTACACATGTCATTGCTCTATCTAACGCTTCCATGCATAAGAATTGGAGTGACATGGCATTATATGTCTATAGCATGTAAGAACTAGCACGTGATTTATATTCTTGGCATGTACAATGTTCCTCTGTATTAATTCTATAACTGTCTTAATAGTGTACTCTAGCTCGTTGTGTGCTTAGTTTAACCTGCGTTGTCCAATCCTTTTTAACTCTAAAAACTTATTTGAACCATTTTTATGTACTCCGCTCATCAGTTTGACCTCTATGTTTTATACTCTGATTTCATTTTGGTCACCCCTATTATTTTTGCCTCTCATTTCACTTTCTATAACGTGCACTATTTGCTTTTTTTATCACGCTCATTATATACTGCATTTTGTTTCTCTCGTGCATTTGCATGTTTAATTTTGGTCTAGCCCACCCCCTTTTAATAATATCAAAGTGGGAGAATATATTGTTCATGAATCATTGGTGGGTAAGGGTAGATCACATGTAGGGGGAGCTCATTTCACTGTGTGCACGTAGATAGGGGGAGCGTGTAGAATACGTATATAGGGGGAACGCTTGTGTAGGGAAGTTATTTGTAACCTAAAACCTGAGCTTTAAAGATTATCTCGTATATATACTATGTATCATGCACTTCATTGTTATATCTCATGAATAGGATTTGATATTATAAAAAGGGGGAATTTGTTGGAGCCAACGGTTCACATATCCTCAGTTTGATAATATTAATTCTCATGTTATATTTGATCACATCTTGTGTTTGGTAGAGTGTATAGGTTTACAGGTCTAATTGAAGCCAACAGGCTCTCCTCTAGCACCTACTGCTGAGTGTTAGTAGTTACCGTCGAGCAGTAGCTTGAATTTAATCAACATGGTGCTCAGGTTGCTATCACGCCACGCTAGTCCTACCACCCACGTTAGCCTGAGGATTTAATTCAACCAAGCGCTCGGGATGCTATCGTGTAGGCAATAACATGTTATTGTGTCGCGCTAGCCCACTCAACAGTCGTCATGATGGATTCATCGAGATACCTGGACTACCGCCAGGAAATACCTTCCTACCGCGCCGCGCTAGCATGGAAAAAAGGAAAATATTCATTTTGAATATTTTCCAAATTTGCAGGATAGCTATCATCATCAAGCACGGTGACCTACCGTCAGGCGCTAGTCTTACCCTCGGCGATGGCATGTTTTTACAAAGACATATAAAAAGCATCTCGTTTTCTGTATTCCTTACAAAGAGATGAATAAAGACTCAGATATGTGATTCCTAGGGTTCGATAGACACCTCTGTGCACCATTCTGCCATCTACATCGAAGGAAAAGAAAACTATCTCCCTCCCGTTCGCGCACGAAGAACTCCGGTGAGCTAAGGACAACAACGATTACGAGGAGTTGATTGGTTGCGAGCACACAAAGATTTCAAGCACCGGTCACAGATCGCTCAACGGAGAAATCGTCTTGAGGTAGATTCAAACCTTAATATTTTTTATACTCTTGTTGTACTTTTTCTTTTCTCTGTATTTTTGTGGTGAGAAAAATCGACCGGTGAAGGTCGTCGAAATCCGAGGATTCCATGAGAAATTGTCCCGGGGAAGGGACGTCTAAATAGGGGAATCTAGCGGGGCTCTAAGACACTTCCTTGCATTAAGGTGAAGAGCCGGCTCGAAGACCTTTCTTGGAGGGAAAGGGAGAGAGCCAACCTGTCTAGGGAGCGGGTCAGTATAGAAAACCAAAAGTCTTTCTTCATTCACCGTCTCCGATCTCCGGCGTCATGGAGATCAATTTTTTGTAATCGTTAAAAACAGTAGTTGATTTAGTTTGTAATGAAATTCATTTTCTATTTCTTCTCCTTTGTATAACGTTGTGATTGTTAGCCTGTGATTCTCTAAAGGGTACATAGATCTCCAAGGAGGAATTTTCCCAGAAAAATGAGGTCTGTGACCTACCGCCGCACGTTAGCTACCTAACGCCCCGTGGTAGCTTCCAGAATTAGTTTTTTTGGATCAAAATAATTCGAATTTCCAAGAAATGTCCAAAACCTTATTCACCCCCCCCCCCCAGGATGGCCACTAGATCCAGCACAGGTTACCCTTCGGGTCCAAACTCTTCCTGGGACCGAGATCCATTTTCAACAATAATGATGAATATTGGGTATGTTACAAATCATTTGGGTGTTTGTGTGTTGATAGAAATAAGATGTGTCCTCCTATATGACAGGAGTTGCATTTATGGGCCCATTGATGGAATGTGACTAAAAAATGCATGGGAATGCTTGATTTATTCAACATATGATATTGGGTTCACCAATTTTTGGAAGTTCATTCTAGATTAAGAAATTGGAATTGAATAACCATGAGGGTGACATAGATTGTACCTCTAGTTCAATCTGAATGTAAAGGATAAAAGGACATGACAATACTAATACTCTGATCATAAAAGGCTTGTTGGGCTATGAACTCTTATTACTTGGGTAGCAATGATGTATTGCTAGATGTCGCTCATTGCTTGTGATACTTTTTTTGATACATTCTAGATCAAGTGGGAGACTGTTAGTGTTTCTATGGTGATTTGTAAGTAGTCAAGCAGTTAGTCTCATTGCCAACGCGATATAAGCATATAGGGTCACACACAAGAGTGTTTGGAGAAATTGGAGAAAGAACTGTGTTGGCCTCACTCATATGTCATATGAGTAAAGGACCAATCCTATGACATAAAGAATATTAATGGGTTGCGTCGAGTGCGTATCAACGCACGTCGACTTACTATCAATGCTGCCAAACTCAAGGTTGAAGTGGGTCCTTGCTGACGCTACGAGTAGATATCGACGCAACTTGAGTTATACTTGATGCAAGTGTGTCAACTGCGTGTCGACACTACATCGAGTAGATATCAACGCAAGTCAAGTTCTACTCAATGCAAGTGCTTCGATTGCATGTCGATGCAAGTTGCATTGAGTGCAGTCGAGTGCTTCTCAACATAGCGTTGAGTTCTTATCGACACGCGTCAACTGCAAGTCGATGTATATAGACGCAAGTCGAGTTCTTAGGGATTGCAGTGGCTTTTGTCTATTTGATATCCTTAGATATAAATAGATTTGGAAAAAAATCCAGTGTGACTTTTGAGAGAGAGACTTCTGTGTGCTTTTGAAGCTGTCACGTGTGCTAAACCCTAACACCCATCATGACATCTTCTTGTTCTCGCCTCTCATGGAAATGAAGCTAGCAATTCGTGGAGATGCAAAGAGTGTTCCTTCTTCAACTTAGTTCTTGTGGGGACATACCTTGGGGTTCCCTACCGCTCGTATGGATACTTGTAGAGTTGCAGATATATTTCTATGTGGACTCGGCCGCCTGCTGTTAGACAAAGTTTTCTAGAGTAGATCTTTGGAGCATCTTGGTTGAGTAAAGACTCAATCTCATTCAGGTACTATGCATTTATTGTTTACATCTATTTCTTGATTCATGAATATTGCAAGATCTTTTTTTGTTTAGGGTTTTTCTTGTATATTTATTTTGTTGCACACATATGATGTGTTGTTACACTCATGTATAAAAAATCAAACATTTATTTCCCATTTTTTAGATCTCTCGCTTGCGAGATTGCCCGGTCGGTCTCCGCAAGAGCGTCCCCTGCTTCGCTGCCCGGTCGGCCCTCATCAATCCCCTGTTGTCATATCATATATACGTGATCTTCTTTGTATGATGTATGGGTAACCACCCACGCAACTATCAACGTATCCACTCATTATGGGTGGGTGCTAGTAGCTGAAATTATATTCTTTTGTGCATAGCAAAAATATTTTAAAAATACATGTCGCAAACTGAAAGAATTGGTTCCTAAACACCTAGAGGGCGTGAATAGGTTCAATTCTGTTTCCTTCTAAGGAAGAATATTAATTCAGTTAATTAATAGAAACATACAGCTCTACAGCTATCACAGCACAGAAATAACAATTCCACACACAATCACAGATGGCACACTAATTTATAGTGGTTCCCCAAGGTCTGGGTATATCCACTTTCCCCCTTCGCCTATCTAGCAGTGTGCTAGATTTGGCCCAACTTCTTTCCTTCTCCTCAGATCCGCAGATCTTACAGCTCAGAACCCAAACAAGGCTCCTACAACTCAGAGTGAGTCCACACTCCTATAGCTCAGGCAATCTGCCCTACCTCAGCCTTCAATAAGGCCTACAACTCAGAGATGACAATCTCCTACAACTCAGGCTCTCAGCCCTACCTCAGCCTTCAAAAAGGCCTACCACACAGAGAACTTAATCTCCTACAACTCAGCCTTTATAAATCAGGCTTACAACTCAGATCTTAAAAAGATCCTACAGAAAATAGATGTAAATCTGAAATTTACCACCACCCTGGTTGAGAGAGAAAGGATGGAAGGTTTCTTGATTAGTTCTTGAAAGAATCTGATGTTAGAGATCAACCTGTCTTAGCTTTCTTCAAAGCTGCTTGAATCTGAACACAGTAGGGTTGATCTCCTTTGAAGTTGATCTTCAATCAGCTTCTTTCTTGAAATTCAGAAATCAATCTGAATCCTTCTTGGCAGACTGGTTCAGAATCTGCACTTAAGAGACTTGTTGATGTAAGTCTCTTTCTTCACTTGAATAGATGGAGCTCTCTCTCTCCAAATTCTTCTGAAGATTCTTATGAATTCTTCTTTGAATTCTCTTAACAAACTCTGAGTAGATCACCACTTGAGAATATCTTCTTAGATCTTCTGTTGAAAATCTTCTTTTGTTTTTCGTGTTTACTTTTTTATCTCATGTGTGTAACTTCTGTTCTGCTGATAGAGAATGTATTTATATAGACTTCCTCCATGGTAACCGGCTGATCCGGTTTCTAACGAACTTCTGACAGCTCTGATAGTTGCAGTAGACCGGTTGGTTATGGCAGCTGTCAAGTCTTCCAGTCACTTCTTGAAACTCTGTCTCTATCAGCAAAGTGTTGAGACTGAACTTCATCATGTGTCGACACAAGTAGACTAAGTGTCGACACAAGCCTTGGTGGTGTCGACACAGCTCCCTTGGTGTTGACACTGCTTCTCTACACAGCTTCTATAGAATATGTCGACACTAGTTCTGTGTGTCGACACAGTCACTTCTTCTCTTCACAAAAAATCAACTTTGTTGAAACTCTGCTATGTGTCGACACAAGTCCTATGTGTCGACATAGTTGATGTCGACAAAGTCTTCTGTGTGTCGACACTGCCTCTGTGTGTCGACATAGTTGATGTCGACTAAGCATTTTTGTGTGTCGACACTGCCTCTGTGTGTCGACACAGTTTCTTCTGGTGTCGACACAGCCTTTCCAAGTGTCGACACAATTGACTCCAGGTGTCGACACAGCTTCTTCTGGTGTCGACTCATGGACTTAGAAACTTTTCCTGCATTTTTGCATTTTCTTAACCTGCACATATAAACTCAAAACAACATCAAATACACTTTGATGCATATCATTGAGTAAGGTGAGGCTTCTTCAAATCTGGTACACATTTTCCAATGTACCCAATAATCTCCCCCTATTTAGAGAAGTCATAACCCTTAGTCAATGATATACACCATTCATAATAAACACACATTATGATGTATAAAAACATTACATGACATGGTAACTTATAAACAAAACATATATAAAATATCATCACAGAATAATGATGCAAACATAATGAGCATTAATCATTGTTTTGTTTAAACTTTCAAAAGTTTCTTAACAATAGTTTACATAGCTTTTTAAAACTAAAGATTATAATTTTTGTAAAATCTAGTTAATCTATTCTAAGACTGATCAGGCTCCTTGAGGACTATGCCTTTGCCTGACTGGATCTTGGCTTGTGCTGGAGCTTCAGTATCTTCAGTTGGCTTCTTGCCCTTTAGATCTTTCTTCTTTTGTTCTTCAGCCCTTATCCTTTGCCTTTCAAAATAGTGAAAAGGCTTTGGGAAGTACTTGCTAGGCTCCTGAGCATTAGGAGTTAGCTTCCCAGCTTTTGCCTTTCTTTTATATTGTAGAATTGCTTCATGCCTAGCTTCATAATTGATCCATTCTTGCTCAGTGTACCATTTACCCCTGTCATGGGTCTTGTCCTTTACAGCTTTCCAGGCAGTCAATATAATATTCCTGGAAGTTGGGCTCCATTGCTCAAAATCAGGCTTCAACTCAGCCTATTCTCTGAACCTTTTCTTAGACAATAGAGCTTCTTGCTCTTTATTCAAAGCTGCCTCTGACATTTCTACTTTCTCAATAATAACATTTTTAGTACCCTCTGGAGGGTTGTACATTGAGTGTACTTCTTGCTGAATCATATCAAAATCTGCTGGAGGATAAATGACCTGAGCAACTTCAGGTTGATCACCTTCAAAATAAGCAGGTTGCACACCTGACTCAGTTACATTATCATCATCACATAGGGTTGGATATCCAAGGGTGGATCTGATGTTATTAGATATCCATTTAGCATGATCTGAGCCTGCTTTGACTAACACTCTCTCCCCCTTTAGGACTTCTCTCTCAATATGAGCTCTGAGGTCATCTTTCTGAAATCTCACTTGTTCATCTAGATAATTAACACCATCTTTATAAAATGACCTTAGTTTCAGTAGCTGATCAGAAATGATCTTTTGAGAATTCTTAATAACTATTTGTACAGCAGCTAGTTCTTCCTGTAATTTTTTATCAAAATCTGACTTGGCTTTAGCCCTTGCCTCAGTCTGGGTAGCAGCAGTATTCTTTAATTCTGTAACAATCACATTATGTGATTCAGTCAGATTGTCATTCATTATTAGTTGATTTTCTAGGACATAGTCTTGCTTAACAGCAATATCATCAACTTGAGTCTTTATGCCTTCTTGTTGTTTTGCCAGAAAAACTACAGCATTACCTCCTTTATGGAAGCAATCTGTCATCTCCCTCTTATTCTGATTTACCTCAAATCTAATTGATTTGATATCTTGAGCCATGGAGAATTGCAGATCTTTATGGGTCTCATCCATATATTTCTCCATGTCTATCCTTTGTTCATCTAACTTTACTTGCAAGGAAACCAACAAAGAGCTATAATCAGTGGATGGGGCAGGTTGTGGAGTAGTTTGCAATGCCCTTTTATAGCTTTGGCTTCTTCTTTTGAAAACCATCAGCTTTTTCTTCTTTGCTCTTAAAGCTTCTTCATCATCAGAATCAGAAGTACTTTCTAGATTCACAGTGTCCTTTGGACTTGTGGGCAGCTCTTTGTCAGATCTAGGCAACTCCCCCTGAGTCCCTTGCTCCTCCCCCTCAGTCCTAACTTGCTCCCCCTTAATTTCAGCTTGCTCCCCCTCAGTCCTTGGTTAGTCTATGTCAGGGAACAACTCTTCAAGGGTAAACTCTTGTTGAGGTTGGACTGGAGGCACTCTTAACTCTGGAGAATCAGCAGCTGTAGATGTATCCTCCATGATAATATCATGTGCTTGATTTTTGAGTTGAGTGGTCTGGTCAACATCAACCAAAAGCACAGTTAGTGTTTCATCCTCATTATTGAAAATTATTTGATTAACTTCATGGATTACCTCAAGTATAGTTTGAGTAGCCATTTCACTTTCTAAGTGTGTTGGTTGTTCTTCAAGATGAGGCTCCCCCTGCACCTGAGCACCATCTATAATGTCTTGTGTAGAAGATTTTTCAGGAATCTCTGGCCTCCCTTCATTAGGCATGTCCTTTTTTAGGACTCTATCCCATTTGGAGATTATCCTGATATCCATTCTTCTCATGTGGTTGATCTTAGAACCAGTAGTCTGTTCCATTACTTCTAGAATTGTTCCAGCCAAGTATAGACTCATGATCCTTCCCAGATTTGGCTTCTTGATGCCTTCCTTAATCTTTTCAAGGATTACTGCAGACCAATCTGTGTTCAGTCTGAAGATAATCCTGGTCATCAGGCTGAACATATAGGCTGAAACCCTATCATGTCCCCCTGGCTTGAAGAGAATGACCTTTCCAACCACTTCAGAAAGGAATTTTCCTTACAGATTCATCCCTTTCCTGTTCATTGCAGATCCAATCTTCATGGTGGGATCCAATCCACACCACTGGAGTGCTTCTCTGGTCTTGGTAGAGGTAACTTCTTCTTCTTCTTGAGTTCTTTGGAGTTGAAGAGTTTTCCTCAAGCTCTTCAAGGTAAGTTTAACTTTAGCTCCCTTGAACTGTAGATTTGATCTTAAGTCCAGTCGAATCTAAAGTAGCTGCGTCATAGAATTCCAGTATTTCTTTCTTTCATATCTTTGTAGGTTCGGATACCAAAAATTCCAAACCATTCGCAGTAATTAGGGTAACTACTGTTTTAATCTCTGGTTCTGCATTATCAAAAGCGTTGCGAACCAGCTCATAGCCTTCGTTGACGTTATCTTCAAGCTTTGGCATCATTGGGGTTGAGATAAATCTTGGATTGAGAAGAGAGAATTTGTCGACACAAGGTTTTGTTCTCGAAAATATGGAGAGTGTGTCGACAGGATTTGTTGTTGACCTATTTATACCCTTCTAAATAATGAAGTTCAAAAGGCACGTTAAAATTCTCTTAATGTGTCGACACAGTTGAAATGTGTCGAAACAGACTTCTAATGTCTCAACAGAAGTGTTGACTTCTATGTGTCGACACCAATTGATGATGTGTCGACACAGACATTCTTATCAGTTCGTCAGAAATTTTGTGTCGACTCTAATTTTAAGTGTCGACACTACTTCTGGATGTGTCGACACAACTTCTCTGAAGTGTGGACACCAATTTTCTAGATGTGTCGACATCACTTTCCTGGAGTGTCGACACCAACTACTATGTGTCGACACAGACAACTTTTTTGTCGACACAATTTTACTTAGCCAAATTTGTTAAACTAATTTATGTTCAACATTCCTAATTCAATTTTGAAATTATTGAATTTAGTTTCATCTAATGGCTTAGTGAACATGTCAGCAACTTGTAAATCTGTATTAACAAATTCTAAAGAAATATCTTCTTTTTCTACATGATCTCTAAGAAAATGGTATCTTATTTCTATATCCTTTGTTCTACTATGAGAAACGGGATTATGAGCAATAGAAATAGCACTAGTAGAATCACATAATAATGGAGGTCTGCTTACCTGAATACTATAATCTTCTAACTGATGTTGTATCCACAACAGCTGTGCACAACAACTTCCTGCAGCAATATACTCAGACTCAGCTGTGCAAATTGTCACACTAGTCTGCTTCTTACAGCTCCATGACACCAATCTTCCTCCTAGAAATTGATAGGTGCCTGTTGTGCTTTTCCTATCTACTTTGCATCCTGCAAAGTCTGCATCTAAATAGCCTATTAGTAGAAAATCTCTATTCCTAGGATACCAAAGGCCTAGATTAAGTGTGCCCTTAAGATATCTCAAAATCCTTTTGACAGCAGTAAAATGAGATTCTTTAGGGCAGGATTGGTACCTAGCACAAACACATGTAGCATACATGATGTCTGGTCTACTAGCAGTCAGATATAGGAGGGAGCCAACTATCCCTCTATACAAAGACTCATCTACAGGTTTCCCTGCATCATCTTTGCTTAGAGATATACTTGTCCCCATTGGAGTTCTCATGGTAGTGGATGACTCCATACCATACTTCTTAATTAACTCCTGGGTGAACTTAGACTGAGATATGAACAGGCCATCATCAGTCTGTCTTACTTGGAGTGCCAAGAAGAACTTAAGTTCTCCCATGCTGCTCATTTCAAATTTTCCTTGCATAAGTTTTGCAAACTTTCTACATAGGTTATTTTCAGTAGAACCAAATATTATGTCATCAACATATATTTGGACTAGGATGATCTTTCCTTTGGATTCTCTAAGGAATAGAGTCTTGTCTATTTTCCCCCTTGAGAATTTGTTCTCAATGAGAAAAGTATACAGGGTTTCATACCAAGCCCTTGGGGCTTGTTTCAACCCATATAAAGCTTTCCTAAGTTTATAAACATAATTAGGATTGAGTGGATCAACAAAACCTGAGGGTTGTTCTACATAGACCTCCTCTTTTAAGTTTCCATTTAAGAATGCTGACTTAACATCCATTTGGAACACTTTGAAGCCTTGATATGCTGCATAGGCAAGGAATAGCCTTATTGCTTCCAACCTTGCCACTGGAGTAAAAGTCTGATCAAAGTCAATGCCCTCTTCCTGCATGTATCCTTTGGCAACTAGTCTTGTCTTATTCTTCACTATGATCCACTCTCATCAAGCTTGTTTATATAAATCTAATTTGTCCCTATGATATTGTGGCCCTTTGGTTTTGGAACCAACTCCCAGACCTTGCACCTTCTAAATTGATTTAACTCCTCCTGCATAGCATCAATCCAGTGTGGGTCTTGAATAGCTTCGTCAAATCTCTTGGGTTTCAGTTGTGATAAGAAGCTTGAGCAAAGAATTGTGTTTAAGTTCCTGCTTCTTGTTTGTACTCCATGTCTTGGATCACCAATGATCTGGTGTGCAGGATGATCCTTTAAATGTCTAACTGCTTGAGGTAATCTATCAACAGTTTGACCTTCTTCAATCTCTTCATTATGTTGCACCTCATGGTCTTCATCAGCCTCTTTAGTGTCTTGTACTCCCCCTGGACAGCAACTATCATTTTCCTCATCCTTCTTTGCAGTTGGATCTTCTCTGATAGTAAGCTGGTCCATCTTTTGCTGTATACCTGTGGAGCTACAAGAACTACTAGGAAACTCACTATTAATAAGTCTAGATTCATCAAATATGACATGAACAGACTCTTTTACAACTTGAGTAGCCAAATTGTAGACCATATAAGCCTTACTATTGTTGTTGTACCCAACAAATATCTCATCTTGGGATTTGGCAGCAAACTTAGTTAGGTGAGACTTGTCATTGTTAAGCACATAGCACTTGCAACTAAAGATCCTAAAATAGGATAAGTTTGGTTTTCTGTCTTTCATAACCTCATAGGGTGTCTTTTGTGGCTTTTGGTGATGGAAGCTATTGAGCACATGGCATGCAGTGTTTACTGCCTCAGCCCAGAAATACTCTGGGAGAGAAGTGTCACTCAATAGTGTTATTCCAGCCTCAATCAATGTCCTATTTTTTCTTTCAGCAATGTCATTTTGCTGAGGTGTTCTAGGTGAGGAGAATTCCTGATGAATCCCAAATTCTTCACACAGCTTTATCATACTTTCAGATTGGAATTCAGTTCCATGGTCACTTCTGATTTTGACCACTGAACTATCTAATTCATTCTGAATTTGTTTGACAAAATTGCAGAAGACATTTGGGGTTTCATATTTCTTCCTCAGAAAGAATACCCATGAAAATCTAGAATAGTCATCTACAACCACAAAAGTGTAGACCTTCCTACCTAGACTATGAACTGGTATAGGACCAAATAAATCCATATGCAAGAGGTATAAGCACCTCACTGAGTCTTTGGTTTATAGGCTATGAAAGGAGGATCTGGTCTGCTTGCCTTTTTGACAAGCTGAGCATATTCCATCCTTAAAGCACTTAACTTGAGGACCATTCCTCACTAACTCTTTACTAAAGAGTTGTCTAATAGTCTTTTAGTTAAGATGAGCTAGCCTCTTGTGCTATTTTACACAATAAGAGGCTTTCTCATCAGTCACAGGACAGATAGGAGAATTTTTATTCTTACTCTCAAAGTTTAGGCAATACACATTTCTTTTTTATAGCCAGTCAATATGACTTTTTGATCACTTGACCTCTTGATATGACACCCATTCTTGATAAATAAAATGTCATATCCAAGATCACTCAGATGGCTTATGCTTATTAGGTTGTGTTTCAAACCCTTCACATAAGTCACTTGAGTGATAATGATTAAGTTGTTAGAAATGTTACCAAACCCTTTGATGACTCCTTTTTCAGAACCACCAAAGATTACTTTAGGCTCATTCAATATTGGTGAGTAGTCCTTCAGCAATCCTCTTGTTCCAGTCATGTGCCTGGAACATCCACTGTTCAAGTACCATATAGGGGCATGGCAACTTGGACTCACCTGCAACAAAGATTACTTAATCTTAAAACCCAAATAACTTTTGGGTCCTTGGTTCAAGTTAGCCTGAAACTTGACAAATCTGTTTGTAGCTCTTCTAACAGGTAGATTGCTATTCTCCCTGACACTGGTGTTGTGCCAACAGTCTAAGGCATAATGGCCTATCTTGCCATAGCACCAGCACTCATACTTATTATACCTCTTTTTAGGTACAATCTTAGATGTATTGTTGGCAGCAAATCTTTTATTTTGTACTGGGGCTTTGCCTTTATTATTGGACTGGGCAGCCCATGCAGTTCTCTTAAAGCCTAATCCTGTCTTACCCTTTTGAGACACAAAGTCATCAATTAAGGGTAGGACAGATTTTAGTTTAGAGAAACTAGCCACTATTTCCTTCTCTTTCTGAAGTCTGTCTTCCAGACTTTTGATCTGATCATTTTTGAATGTGATTGTTCCCATCTGAATAACAGTTATGTTTTTCAGCCTGGCAATCTCATTCATCTTTTGATCCAGTAGCTTCTCTGAATCAGATGCAGCCAACTTAAGAGCTGCAATTTCCTTAGCCTGATTTTTGGCCAGGTTTTTGCTTCTCTTGAGTGCCTGCAACAAATCCCCATATTCATCTATAAGCTGATTAATATCTCCTTCATATTCAGACCCATCCACATCTCTTGATGCAGATGCATCTGATTCTGACCCAGTGTAGTAATCAGAATCTACAGATAAACTTTTTATATTACTGGGACCAGGTTGATCCTGGCACTGGTCTTCTTTAGATATAGCCATCAGTCCTTTGCACTGATGGTCTTCTTGCTCATAGATATAGTCCAGTAATTTCAAGAACTCATCCTCTTCTTCTGTTGCAAACAAACTAATATAGGCCTCAGCCTCAGATTCAGACTCTGAAGTTAATTGATCTGTCCAACTTTTCTCTTTCTTAGCTACCAAGGATTTCTCCTTCTTGCTCTTGTGCTGAGACTTCTTTTTATTAGCAGACTCCTTCATTTTGTCTGGACAGACAGCCACAATATGTCCAGGTCTGTTGCAGCAATAGCAAATAATCTTTGATGTAGTTGACTTGTTAGGCTTTGTCCCACTCCTGTCCTTCCTAGATGATTTCCTCTTCTGATAATAGTCATCCTTGGACTGAGATGAGGATGGCTTAGATTTCCACTACTTCTTCTTTAAGAATCTCTAAAACTGCCTTGTGAAAGCAGCAAAGTCTTCATCAGAATTACTGTTGTCTGAACTGTGATTATCAGAATTTTCTGAGATCACTTCTGCAGCTTTCTTAGGAGAAGATGGAGACATCCTCCTATTCTTCCTTATGGCTTCTACCTTGAAGGCCACTGACTTTTCTCTAGAGTCAACCTTTGTATTTTTCTCTTCCTCTTTTCTGGCCAACAGCTGCATCTCATAAGACAGCAATTTGCCAAACAGTGTTGGAGGTGAAATTTCTGCCAGTCTGACCACTTCCCTTATGGCACAGATCTTTGTATCCTAATCCTTAGTCAAAGACCTAAGGAATTTGTCATTCAGCTCATATGTACTGAAGATTCTTCCATAGGACATTAGTTCATTTACAATTCCTCAGAACTTCTTATAACATTCAGTTATGCTATTAGACTTGGCTTATCTGAAACTCTCATATTCTTGATTAAGCATAGAATTTCTATCTTGCCTAACCTCTTCAGAACCCTCCATGTAGACAACCAATGTGTCTCACATCTCCTTGGAGGTTTTGTAGTGAATCAAATTCTAGAATGTTGAGTCATCTATGGCACTCACTATAATATTTTGTGCTCTTTTATCCATTGTAGCCAGGATGATCTTATCCTTAGTCATTTCTGAAAAATCCTTAGGAATCCTTTGATTAGCATCAAGAACAGAAACCTTCATTGGAATATATGTTCCTTCCTTAACTGTTATATAAATTCTAGGATCAGATGCCTCCATAAATAGTCTGACCATTTCCTTCCATATTCCAAAGGTTTCCTTCCTACAGATAGGCAACTTCATTGAACCAAGTTCTTTATGGTTTTCTCCTGAACCCATCTTCTTTAACTTATTTTTGCCTTACAGATCTTACTCAAACTGTTAAGTCTATCTTTGAGCAATCTCGCTTTGATACCACTTGAAAGAATTGGTTCCTAAACACCTAGATGGGGGGTGAATAGGTTCAATTCTGTTTCCTTCTAAGGCAGGATATTAATTCAGTTAATTAATAGAAATATACAGTTCTACAGCTATCACAGCACAGAAATAACAATTCCACACACAATCACAGATGGCACACTGATTTATAGTGGTTCCCCAAGGTCTGGATACATCTACTTTCCCCCTTCGCCTATCTAGCAGTGTGTTAGATTCGGCCTAACTTCTTTCCTTCTCCTCAGATCCGCAGATCTTATAGCTCAGAACCCAAACAAGGCTCCTACAACTCAGAGTGAGTCCACACTCCTACAGCTCAGGCAATCTACCCTACCTCAGCCTTCAACAAGGCCTACAACTCAGAGATGACAATCTCCTACAACTCAGGCTCTCAGCCCTACCTCAGCCTTCAACAAGGCCTACCACTAAGAGAACTTAATCTCCTACAACTCAACCTTTATAAATCAGGCTTACAACTCAGATCTTAAAAAGATCCTACAGAAAATAGATGTAAATCTGAAATTTACCACCATCATGGTTGAGAGAGAAATGATGGAAGGTTTCTTGATCAGTTCTTGAAAGAATCTGATGTTAGAGATCAACATGTCTTATCTTTCTTCAAAGCTTCTTGAATCTGAACACAGTAAGGTTGATCTCCTTTGAAGTTGATCTTCAATCAGCTTCTTTCTTGAAATTCAAAAATCAATCTGAATCCTTCTTGGCAGACTGGTTCAGAATCGCACTTAAGAGACTTGTTGATGTAAGTCTCTTTCTTCACTTGAATAGATGGAACTCTCTCTCTCTCTCCAAATTCTTCTGAAGATTCTTTTGAATTCTTCTTTGAATTCTCTTAACAAACTCTGAGTAGATCACCACTTGAGAATGTCTTCTTAGATGTTTTGTTGAAAATCTTCTTCTGTTTTTCGTGTTTACTTTTTTATCTCATGTGTGTAACTTCTGTTCTGTTGATAGAGAATGTCTTTATATAGACTTCTTCCATGGTAACCGGCTGATCCGGTTTCTAACGAACTTCTGACAGCTCTGACAGTTGCAGTAGACCGGTTGGTTATGGCAGCTGTCAAGTCTTCCAGTCACTTCTTGAAACTCTGTCTCTGTCAGCAAAGTGTTGAGACTGAACTTCACCATGTGTCGACACAAGTAGACTAAGTGTCGACACAAGCCTTGGTGGTGTCGACACAGCTCCCTTGGTGTTGACACTACTTCTCGACACAGCTTCTGTAGAATATGTCGACACTAGTTCTGTGTGTCAACACAGTCACTTCTTCTCTTCACAAAAAATCAACTTTGTTGAAACTCTGTTATGTGTCGACACAAGTCCTGTGTGTCGACACAGTTGATGTCGACAAAGTCTTCTGTGTGTCGACACAGCCTCTGTGTGTCGACACAGTTGATGTCGACTAAGCATTTTTGTGTGTCGACACTGCCTCTGTGTGTCGACACAGTTTCTTCTGGTGTCGACACAGCCTTTCCAAGTGTCGACACAATTGACTACAGGTGTCGACACAGCTTTTCTCCAGTGTCGACACAAGCCTTCATAAGTGTCGACACAGCTTCTTCTGGTGTCGACTCATGGACTTAGAAACTTTTCCTGCATTTCTGCATTTTCTTAAGCTGCACATATAAACTCAAAACAACATCAAATACACCTTGATGCATATCATTGAGTAAGGTGAGGCTTCTTCAAATCTGATACACATTTTCCAATGTACACAACACAAACTATACAAAATTGGGCTATGAATGTTAAATAGGGTGGTTACGGTCTGCGGATAGCCACGTAAGCACTATAACCAGCCCTGAGGCCTATAAGTAGGACCTCAGTATCTACTCCATTCTCATATTTTTTCCTCTGGGCCCTTTGCCCCTACTCGCTCGAGCTCTCCATGAATCTCCACCGTCTCCTTTGAAGTTTTTCAAATGTCTTGAAGACCCCTCGAAGTCCACCGCGCTCCTACGTGCAAAGCATCCCGAAGAACTCCACCCTCAATCAAGCTTCTGCCGGCAAGCCTTCTACGTGCAGTGCTCCCAACATTAGGTGCTCGTCCGTCAGTCTCAAGCATTCTCTGCTCTCGCCTCAGATCAGAGAAAAAAATCCGCCAAGACTCCAGACGTGGGCTCCCCACTGCAAAGAAAGTCTGAATACTTAGCTTCGTGAGCGGTGGTCTGACACCCTCCGAACGGGTCTTACTCCCCCCCCCCCCCCCCCCTCCCGAGTTGTAATGAGGAGCTGCTTGTAACCCTCAAATTCTATTCAAAGCCATGTAAACTAACGAATAGTGATGTTTTGTCGACACCGATCCGGGCACGTGGTTTTTCACCATATTCCTGGGTTTTCCACGTAAAAAAACGTCTTGTCTATTGTCTCTCCCCTCTATGAATGTTAACGCGCTCAACCATTCCAGAGCTAAGACGATCCAATCTGACCGATCTACCGAGAGCATCGAACGTCCCACAACACGCATGACACAAAATTGGCCCGAACTCAAAATCATAGGAGTTTGAGCATGCTTGAAATCAAACTGAGCCAAGTAGAGTGTTCACCATATTGAGAACAATGTAATGGACATTGACCTATTTGATCGAGATTTTGTAATTAGTTGACTTCAAAAATTTTATATGATTAGCCTTATAAATTTAGGTGTTTATTTAGACTCCATGCCCCGAGTAATTTTCGACCTCCATTTTAAAGAGAGTTCCAACATTGAGGGGGTAAGTTTGACTAACTTGGCTACAATTCGGAGATATTTGGTTGAAGAAGTCAATTTACAATAATTAAATTTCAATGCATTGGCTCAAAAGTTCATGATATTTTCTATGAAGAATTTTTTGACAAAAAATCAACAATTTTAAGAAAGTGACGATTAATGCACAATTTTCCATTACATTTGAATTTATTTCGTGTTAAAAAGCCCCAATCATAAGTGTCTTCACACCATAATCTATAAGTGTAAAAAGCTACATTAGTTTTTTTACTATGAGATTAAGGTTCTGTTTGGGACAGCTTATGCTGATGAATAATCTCTACTTAAAACGAAAAAGCAGTTTTTCAGCTGTTTGTTTGTGCAGCTTATAGAAAATCACTTATTTTAAAATGGATGATAAGCTGATTTTTCACAAGCTATCCGAGTGCAGCTTATGATTTCTCATAAGTGTTTATCCCTTAAAAAAACTCAAAGTTCATTTTTTCGCCCGGACGTGATTTTTTCGCAATGGTGCATTTTTTTCGCCAGAGCTCATATTTTTTGCCCGAGAGCGTATTTTTCGCATTTGCGTGATTTTTTCGCCCGTGCGTGAATTTTCCACCCGGGCGCGAATTTTCCTCCCGTGTGCGAATTTTCTGACCCGACGCAAATTTTTCGCCTGGGTTCGTTTTTCCACCAGTACAAGGTTTTTCGCCCGGGCGCGATTTTTTCGCCCGGGCGCGATTTTTTCGCCCGGGCGCGATTTTTTTGCCCGGGCGCGATTTTTTCTCCCGGGCGCGATTTTTTCGCCTGGGCGCGGATATTTCTCCCGGACGCGAATATTTTCGTCGGGATCTATTTTTCGCCCGGGTGCGAATTTTTCGTCGGGGCGAGACTTTTTCCGAACAGACGCGACTTTTTCGCCCTGTAGCGATTTTTCCGCCCGGGCGCGATTTTATCGCACGGGAGTTGTTTTTTCGCCCTGATGCGATTTTTTCACTCGACAGTGATTTTTTCGCCCGACAAAGATTTTTTTCACCCAAGCATGAATATTTCGCCCACGAGCATTTTTTTCGGCCGGACGCGATTTTTTTAGCAGAATGCCTTTTTTCGCTTCGGTGCAAAAATATCGCGTGCGAGCAAAAATATCTGTCGAGGCAAAAATATCGCGTCCGGGCAAAAAATCACGTCCATGCAAAAAATTCACTCGCAGGCGAAAAATTCGCGCCTGGTAGACATTCGCGCACGGACAGAAAATTAGCGCTCGTGCGAAACATTCGTGCCCGGTCGAAACATTCACGCCCAAATATCGCGTGCGAGCAAATATATTGTGTCTAGGCAAATATATCGCGTCCGACTAACAAATTGGCGCTGGGGCGAAAAATTCGCGCCCGGGCGAAACATTCGCTCACGGACGGAAATTTGTGCCCGGGCAAAAATTCGCGCCCGGGCGAAAATTCGCGCCCGGGCGAAAATTCGCGCCCGGGCGAAAATTCGCGCCCGGGCGCGAATTCGCGACCGGGCGACAATTCGCTCCCGGGCGAAAATTCGCGCCCGGACGAAAAATCGCGCCCCGACGAAAAATTCGTGCCCGGGTGAAAATTCGCGTCCGGGCGACTATTTGCACCCGGGCGGAATATTCTCGCCCGGGCGAAAAATTTGCGCCCGGGCGAAAAATTTGCGCTCATGCGAAAAAAGCGCTTCCGGGCGAAATAACTGCGCTCGGGCGAAAAATTTACGCCGGGGCGACAAATTTGATCTCGTGCGACAAATTCGCGTCCGGGCGAAAAAACCACATCAGTGCGAAAAAACCGCGCCCAAGTGAAAAAACCGCCTCCGAAAAAAAAACCCGCGTCCGAGAGAAATATTTGCGCTCAGACGAAAAAATCGCGACCGGAAGAAAAAAACGTGCCACTGTGAAAAATTCGCACCCATGCAAAAAAAATTTGTCTGAATGAAAATCCCGTCCGAACGGAAAAAAAAACGTGTCCAAATGAACAAACTTTTACGAATGAATGAAATTTTAGAGAAGCACTTATAGACAACTATCCAAACAGTGTACTACTTATTCATCATTGTTTTTATATAATCTTTTTCAAATCATCAATTTTCCATAACCAGCTTATTCATCATCATAAGTTGTCCCAAACAGAGCCTAAATCACATCGTTATCTATATTGAGCGTAGAAAGATTTGTTTTATGTGGCACTCCCTTGGTCATCGACACCATGATTTACACTACGAGGTTACATGATTTTTATGAGCATATTTTCAAGAGGTTTTTGCGTCATTGGACTCAATCAATACCCTAATCATAAGTGCCCCCACACCATAATCTATATTAAGTGCAAAAGACTGCATTAGTGCTTTTGAGTCCAAGCCCTTGTGGCATCGGCGCCTTGATCTATATTAAATGCACGAAGTTACATGATTTTTCGATGAGCATATTTTCAAGAGTTGTCTGTGTCACTAAACAAAACCAAAGCCCTAATCATAAGTGTATTGACACAATAATCCATATTAAATTCAAAAGACTGCATTATTTTTAAAAATATAATACTAAATCAATGTTTTAAGTGTCTTAGTGTAACACCCCAAATCCCAAAATTGGGTTCAGGCTGAGCAACACGGCCGGGGATACGGGCGTGTCCCAGGCCGTGTCCTGGGCGTGTCCCAGGCCGTGTCCTGCTCTGTGCACTCGAGTAGGTCTCGAGTGGGTCTCGAGTGTGTCTCGAGTGAGGCACACGGCCTGGGACACGGGCGTGTCCCAAGCCGTGTCCTGCTCTGTCACTCGAGTGGGTCTGAGTGGGTCTCGAGTGGGTCTCGAGTGGGTCTGATGCAGTGACCCAGAGCCGACCCGCTCTGTCGAGCAGGCCTCGCACCTGGACTAGCCAGAGGCCCGCGTCTGGCGGCCCACTGCCGGGCCCACCAAGGCGTCGCACCATGGCGTCCCTTTTATCAGGCCCGCGTGTCGTACACCCCAACCCATCTCCGGGCACAACCACAGGCGCACGGTAGGTTATTGAGGCCAGGTCTCGATCCCTTGACCTCCTTGATAAAGAGCTTTCAGGCAAGCTCTCATCAACCAACTGATCCGCGGATCAGTTGGTTGATGAGAGCATGCCTGAAAGCTCTTTATCAAGGAGGTCAGGGGATCGAGACCTGCCCTCAACAACCTACCGTGCGCCTGTGGTTGGGCCCGGAGATGGGTTGGGTTGTACGGCCCGCGGGCCTGATAAAAGGGACGCCATGGTGTGAGGCCTTAGTGGGCCCAGCAGTGGGCTGCCAGACGTGGGCCTCTGGGTAGTCCAGCTGCGAGGCCTGGTCGACAGAGCGGGTCGGCTCTGGGTCACTGCATCATAAACTTGCACTTTTTTGATGCAGTGACCCAGATCCGACCCGCTCTGTCGACCAGGCCTTGCACCTGGCCTAGCCAGAGGCCCACGTCTGGCGGCCCACTGTCGGGCCCACCATGGCGTCACACCATGGCGTCCCTTTTATCAGGCCCGCGGGCCGTACACACCAACCCATCTCCGGGCCCAACCACAGGCGCACGGTAGGTTGTTGAGGCCAGGTTTCGAACCTTTGACCTCCTTGATAAAGAACTTTCAGGCAAGCTCTCATCAACCAACTGATCTGCGGCTCAGTTGGTGATGAGAGCTGTTAGGAAAGCTCTTTATCAACGGGGGCTGGGTTCGAGACCTCGCCCCAACATCCCACCGTGCTGAGAATAGGCGCGGTCATGGGTGGGGTGCTTGGTCTTCAGCCCTGCAGTGGTTGCCAGAATGTGGTCCTCTGGCTAGGCCAACCGAGAGGGGTCGGCTCGAGGCTACTGCATCAAAAAAGTGCAGGCTAGGCCAACCGAGAGGGGTCGGCTCGGGGCTACTGCATCAAAAAAGTGCACTTTTTTTGATGCAGTGGCCTGGCTCTTATACGGTGGCCCACTGCCGGGCTACAGCCCAAGCACCCCACCCATGACCGCACCTATTCTCAGCGCGGCGGGATGTTGAGGCGGGGTCTCGAATCCACAACCCCCTTGGTAAAGAGTTTTCCTAACAGCTCTCATCACCAACTGAGCTGCAGCTCAGTTGGTGATGAGAGCTGTTAGGAAAACTCTTTACCAAGGGGGTTGTGGATTCGAGACCCCGCCTCAACATCCCGCCGCGCTGAGAATAGGTGCGGTCATGGGTGGGGTGCTTGGGCTGCACCCCGGCAGTGGGCCACCGTATAAGAGCCAGGCCACTGCATCAGGGTCTCGAGTGAGGCACACGGCCTGGGACATGGGCGTGTCCTAGGTCGTGTCGTCCTCTAGGGCGATGAACTCCACTCAACGAAATGCACTCGACGATTCTCGAGAGGCAAGTCGAGTTGGGTACACGGCCTATGACACTGGCGTGTCAGAGGTCATGTCCTTATCTGGATCAGCCAGGGATGTGGGCCTGGTGGACATGGGTGTGTCTCGGGGAACACGGCCTGTGACACGGGCGTGTCACATGGTCGTGTCCTGTTTGGGTTTAGTCGGTTGTGTGTCGCCTGAGCTACACGGCCGCTAGACACAGGCGTGTCGGAAGCCGTGTCTAGCACACGGCCTGTGACACAGGCGTGTCACATGGCCGTGTCCTGGTCGGGTTAAGTCGGTTCCTTTGCAGCTTAAGGAACACGGCCTGTGACACGGGCGTGTCACAGGCCATGTCAACCCGAAAATAGATATTTCTGGGCAAATTGTTGCCGTTCATTTCCTTCAACTTTGATCTAAGGGTCCAGGACCTTCCTTGCTGTTATAAAGCCGAGAATGGAAGGATATGTTGAAATTTGTGAAGTGAAAGTGGTTGACGGGACAGGCCGGGCGGCCTGGGCGGACAGCTTTGGCGGACTAGGCGGACTGGGCGGACTAGGCGGACTGTGATGTGCGGCCTGGTGGAAGGTCTAATGAAAAGTCGGCTGTCTTCTGAGCGGGTTGTTTGCATGAAGTCCGCGGACTGTGCGGCCTGGTATCTGCGGATAGACATGCTTTGCGGACTGGTGCTTTGCTCAGAGGCCGTGGTGCAAGTTTGTGCTGATAGGCGGTTTGGCTCATGTCCGCGGGAAGCTTGGCGTGTCCGCGGTGTGGGCTGTTGCGGACTGAGCTTAGAGCTTGGCTGAGGCCTTGTCGAGCTCTGGTGTTACAGCAGGTGCTTTGCTGTAGAGATCGTTGGCGGACTGGTTTTGGAGTCCGGGGATGGTTGCTGCGTTGGACAGGAGTGCGAGTAGCTTACGGACTGCTGGCGGTCTGTGCTAGGGTGTTTGGCGGACGGGTGTTTGTGTCCGCCATGCTCGCATTGACCTTTGATGGTTTTGGACTTGGTCACACTCTGTGCCAAGACCATGGTGTCCGCGGTATCCGCCAAGTCCGCTGTGACCGGGCGGACTGTTGTTATCTGCCTTTGGTCGTGGACTTGTGGCGGATTGAGGTGTGAGTCTTGTGGACTGCCTAGGGTTTGTGAGGACTGCCATTGAAGGGGGATTGCTGTCCTGCAGTGGTTGGAGCTTTGCGGGCTGATGCCTTGTCCGCATAGCTTGGGCGGACTGGAGAGGGGTCGCCAATGTTGTCTTACTCCTGGCGGTTTTTCTTGGTATCCGGCTAAGTCCTTGCGGACTCGGCAGACGGTGTTTTGCTATCGCGCGGGCTGGGGCGGTGTCTCTATCTCTAGGGCGGTGACCACACTCCTCACCTCGCCTATAAATAGGACCCCCCTGGCAGGTCTACAGTAACTTGAGTGAACAGTAAGTTGGGTTGGGCGAAGTGCTGCGGTCTCAGTTTGTCTGTCCGCGCGGATTGTTTCAGTGTTGACATTTACTGTGTGCAGGTCGCGCGGGTAGCTTCAAGGAGCCAAGAGTTTGGCTGTGACTTTGGTCAAGTACTTGGAAGTGTGTGGTCTCTACGGATTCAGCAGGAGGTCGCTCTGTGGCTTGTCAGCTCTGTTTCATCTTTGCCAGCTTCAATAACCTGTCCGCCGGCTTCAGGCGGGTTGGGGTGTTCCTCAATTTAGCTTCAGTAGGAGACGAATAACGGTGTGTCCGCGCAGCCTCGCGGCTTCGGCGGACTCCGTGGCTATTTGGCGGTTTGCAGCTAAGTTCGGGCGATCTCAGCGGACTCGGCGACCTCGGTGACCTCGGCGGTCTCGGCAGACTCCGGTGTTGTCCGCCCGGCTTGGATTTTGGTGCTTTCTGTTTACAGCTGTTATACTAGCGAAATCATGTCTCGCTATGTATGCCTCGTGTTGTAAAGCAGTGAATGTATAAAAGATCTGCTTGTGCTTCCATTATTTGTTGGGATTAACCTTTGTTCCTTGGTTTTTCGCTGGTTCAACGTGAGAACTGGGTAGTTCCGAAGATATTAATTTGGCGTTTGGGTTATCTTGCTGACCACATTGAGAAAATTTAGCATGGTATCAGAGCGAGGTTCAGTTGCGTGAGCGGAAGTCAGCCAGTGTTGTTACTCAGTGATTGAGTGGTGCTCAACCTGTGTTGTTGCTCGGAGCTTCTGAAAGGGTGTCAACAGGTGTTACAATGGAAGGGAGCTTTGCAAGAGGTCTGGGCATTGAACTCTTAACGCCGACTAACTTCAAGAAATGGAAGTCGTGCATGAAGAGTTATCTTCTTGGCGAGGAGCTGTGGGAAGTCGTCGGTGGTGACGACAGACAGGAAGTCACTGCTGCGTTCGGTACTGCTGAGCAGGTTAGGCTCTGGAGAAGAACAAATGCTAAGGCGGAGTTCATTCTGAAGAGAGTCGTGTCTCCGGAACTGTTTGATCACATTGTTGGATGTGAGTCGGCTGCTGATATTTGTACAACCATTGATGAGTTGTTCACTAGGAAGAATGTGGCGCGGCTTTAGTTCCTGGAGAATGTGTAAGACCCCCCCCTTTTTTTTTCTTTTTATCGACACCGAGGTCTTAGGCCCAGAACCGCCGTTTTGCGGTGACTCCTTCACGCCCAGAAGGGTCATCACCACAAAGCGCCGATTCTGCCGGCCAAATCGATAGCAGAAAAGTAGCACAATAATGAAAATGCAAAATTGCAGCCCACAGAAAATCACATATCATAGTAAATAAGTCTCCACGAAGGGACTGTCCACAGAATAAAACATCAGAGTAGCAAATACGGGCTTATGCCTGGTACATCATATCCTCACTACAAAATCACTCATGCGGAAGCAAAAGCAGAAAACTACTCAAGGTCGAGACTCACGGTCCCGGCTGCATGAACTCCGGAGCTAGACTGCCCCACCTTCAAGCGCACCGGTCTCTGGGGCTGCTCCTCCATGCTGGTCTCCACGATCCCCTAAATGATACAGTTCGAAAACCGTTAGTCTAAAAGACTAAGTACTATCATCCCCCGCCCCTTCCCCCACGGCTCCTAGGCACCGAGCGGAGAGGAAGAAAGGGGAGGACTTGAAGGTGGAGAATATCAAAAACAGAGGGCAGCGGACCTATACTAGCAATTCTATAACAGGTATAGACAATAAGCTGAAATATGAAAGGTAACCTTCACTTATGTGAGAACACATAAGCCAAGGGGTCTTCTGCAAGGCTCCCATCGTATAAAAGGTCCCATACCAATTTATACGTTGGGGTGTCGGTTATCAAACAGCAGTAAATGTATTTATATATCAAAATTGACCTTAATTTATAAACTTGCCCACACAAGCTTATAGACCAAGGGGTCGTTTTGCATGTCCTAATGTATAAGCGTCTCATTCCACTTATACATTAGGTACCAGGGGTTAAATGATTCGATTATGCTATGACATGCAAGTGGGTATGATGGACATGCAAGTGCAACGCACACACCCGACTCTGTGCACACAGACCTTTAGTTCCCCCTTTCTGGAGCCGTAACCTCCTAGGATACCTCCGTAGTGGCAGACGGAAGCGGTGGGTTGGGCCTCGCCCACCTCTAAACCAGTAAAGCACTACCGGTCAGACCTATCGTACGCCTCAACGCTTGGTGCACGAAGCGGACTCCTGCGTACTCTTGCCGGCTGGTGCACCGGACTTCTGTTGGTGAAGTGCTAACCACACTTGCCGAGTCAACGTATTGGCGTCGGTGCATCGACCCTCCAATACCGAAGACCCACCACCTTAGTTTTCCTTCCTTTTATGTACATACAAATTTAGCGTAATCAAAAACCGAGCCGAAGCTCCCCGGACCAACACGTCCGTCTCAAACAATCGAGTCGAAGCTCCCCGGACCCAAAGTCTGTCTTTTAACCATCCAAGCCGAAGCTCCCAGCTATCTTCCGGTGCTACCTGTGTTTGTGAAATGTGCAACCCTAATTATTAAGTTACTCTTTTCAGCTTGTTTAAAACGGTTTACGTTAACCCAGGACTGCCCCCGGTATTCCCTGTGAAGGGCTCTCAAGGGGCACTAGGAACTATGTTGGGATTACGCCCAGCGTTCCCTTTCGCAAGGTACTTATTTTTGTTATTGGTTGATCCCCTTACCCATTACTTCCTCATGTTACGATAGGCTAATCCTAAGGTGATTTGACTCCACTCACCTCGGGGAGGACGATCTTTCGTTGGACCCGAGCGCCTCTAAACCCTAGCCAAAACAACTCCCTACTCACTTTATCTTACAAGATGCACCTATTGCCATTTATCCTTCCAGCAAACCAACAAGACCCATCACATGTGCTCTAATTCATATCCCAAATGATTTCCTGCAGTTTTGCTAAATGCAAACCACTTAACCTATATGACCCGTAAAAAGGGAAGTATGCTCTATGATCATCCAATGCTTATATAATAATTATTATAGGTCTATATTGGCATATGTAGACTGAATCCACAATTTCCTAACTTTCATAATTTAAATGCTAATTTATTTATTTATTTTAAAAGCCCAAAGTTCCAAGGTTGAACAGGAAGTACAAGATTTATGCAAGATAAAGCTCCACTAAAATTATGATAAATGCAAGATGGGTAATCATCTACAAATCCAAAATCTCCAAATTTTCCAGCAAGATGTTAGCTCTTAAATTTTATTTCCAATTTATTCCAAAATAAATCATTAAAAGGGGATGTACAATAAAAATACTTCCAAAAATTCAGAGAAGATTCCAGGATGATTGTAAGGGCACATAAAACCTCTAAGTAAACTTTCATAATTTGTTTGAAAAAATTATTCCCTAAATTAATTAAATATCATATTCTCAAAAATATGGCCTTGTAAAGAAAGTTCTGAAAACAGACCTCTAAAAATTATAAATAAATTTCTACAAGTACTTTTTGGCCTAAAAACATCAAAACCTAAGCCTCATGATTTTTCAATAGATATATCATCAATAATGAATTTTCTTTACCAAAGACCCTTTATGAAATTAATGAAGGAAGTACCAAATAAAATTAATTAAGAATTGTGATAAAATTCAGAGATGTTCAAAGCCCTAGAGTATCCTCTGACCAAGTTTCATCATATTTTTAAGCACATAATATCCATAATAAAATCAACATCATTTTGGGCCTTTTGGTAATTGACAAATGAAGTACCAAGAATAAGATCCATAAAATTCTACAAATATTACCAGAGGTTCTACGTGGCCTAAAACCTATTCTACCCAAGTTTCAAAACATTTGGGAAAGATTTAGTGGCTGAATCTTCAAATTTATGCTCCTACCCTAAAACTAGGGTTAGGGTTTTGAGGTGTCTACCTTGCTCTAATTCTTCTAAATTTCCTACCAGAGATCTTAGGTTATATTAGCCTCAATTCTACTGGGTTTCCAAGGCCATGCAAGGGCATTTGCACCCATGTCCTTCACAAGCCTCAAAAGTCCTTCCTTAGGGTTTGAGGTTGAACCCTAGGGCAAATCAAGCCTAAATCATCCCATTTTCCTCAAGAGGGTGGCATTATCCATGCCA
Organism: Platanthera guangdongensis; assembly: GCA_039583875.1. Lineage (NCBI taxonomy): Eukaryota > Viridiplantae > Streptophyta > Magnoliopsida > Asparagales > Orchidaceae > Platanthera > Platanthera guangdongensis. Next base: position 139,150,627 of record CM077158.1, on the reverse strand, counting down.
AGTCAGTGTCCAAAACCTCTGTCTCTGTTGAGGGTAGGGGACCACCCTAAGTCCATAGTGCACTTGTGGTCAAAAATACCCTCTTAAGGCCAAACTAGGGTTTGGTGATTCCCTAACCAAAACATATCCAAATGTGCTCAAATTTTGTACAGAACTAGGTCTTGATGCCAGGAACCACTCTCCAAACTTTGGGAGGGTTTAAAGGTCATTTGACCACTTAATGAATTTACCCTAGCATAATTAAATAAAAGCAAAAACTTTAGGAAACGTGTCTCCAAAAATTCTGAGTTTTGGGAAGGCCCTAGGTATAGCTAGGTTAGGCTCCCTACCAAAATTTCAATTGATTTGGACCATGGATGAGGTGTGGGCACTCAGTTTAATGACTGCCTAGCCCTAAGGGTATGTCCCATCAAAATGGGTGCCCTGGTCAGACCATGCACCTAAACTGGTTCAAACCAATTTTAAAATAAAGTAGACACCAAGGACTACAACTTTTGTGTTGGTGACTTTTTCTGCAAAGGGGCCTAACTATTTTTAAAATTTAAAACCAATTATACCAAAATCTGTGACATAATTCACATGAATATAAAATGAATCCTATAGTTTAAAATCATATAATCGCACGGATCTTGAAGCATAAAGGGACGGGATCCCTTCATCTTCCTCCTTGAGCCGATGGCCAGGATCCATCCCGCCTGGAGCCACTTCCAAGCCCTGCCGTCGGCGATCCAGCCCCTTCCACGGCCGGCCACCGCCACCACCACCTCCGTTGAGGTGGTGGCTATCGCCAGGCGGCGGCTCTACCGCCGGAGAGGCGTTTTCCGGCGGTTATAGTAGGAAAATTTCTTGCCGAAAAACCATGAAAGCTTGGATTTGATCGGGCTCAATTGAGCCCGAACCTTGAACCTAAGGAGTCCTATGATCTACCCGAGAGTTAAGGAGAGGGGGAGGACCTTCCTGGCGGCCTGAATGCGGGAGGAGCGGCGGGGTGCCATTGTTGACGGCAGCGGCGCTCGGCTTCTGTAACAGTACAGTGGGACAGCCCGTCTCCTCCAGGTAAAGGCTCGAAAATGTTCCCCTCTGCTCACTGATGGTGTTTAAATGGCAATTGGGGAGGGGGTGGCTGGTTCTTCAATGCCCATCAACACCATTTATGGTGAGGCTCGGGTAGAGTGGAGGGGGGCTGAATCCACCCCTTGGTGGCCGGGAAATGGCTGGAATCAACTCCTCTTCCCTAGAGGAGTTGATTGAAGCCATTAAAGGTGGCTGTTAGCCTCCCTTGGTCGGCTCCACTCTCTCCCTTCCTCTCCCCCATCTTCTCTCTCCTAGTCACCCCTAGTTGACTGGTCAACTCCATTGGCTAAGAGCAGCCCACCTGGTCATGATGAACATGAAAATGAGGCTAGCCTAAGGAAGAAGTGGCTTGGGCTTGGGTTAGCCCTTTTGGGCTAGGTTTGACTTGGCTTAAATTAGGGTTGACCTGGGCCAATTTGATCACCTGGGTTGACCCCATTGGATCTTTAGTGACCCATTAGACTCCCTTAAGGTCTAGGAAGGCTTGAATAGGGTTGTTTGGGCATCTTGGGGGTCACATGTCCCTTGGTAAGGGCACTTTGACCATTTTAGGGCTAGAGTTGACTTGGGTCAACATGACCATTTGGGTTGACCCCATTGGGTCCTTGGTGACCCATTGGCTTCCCCCAAGGTCTAGGTAGGGTTATGTAGGGTTACCTTGCACTTTGGAGGTCACCTACCCTTAGTAAGGGTACTTTGACCAGATTAGGGGCTTGAGTTGACTTGGGTCAACTGGCCTCTAGGGCTGACCCCAATGTGTCCTTAGTGACCCATTGACCTCACTTTAGGGTTAGGAGGGCATTGGTGGGGTCCTCTAGGCTAGGAGTAGGTCAATTGACCCTAAGTAGGCTAGTTTGACCCATTTAGGGCTAGAGTTGACCTTGGTCAACTGAGCCTCTTTGGTTGACCCCAATGGGTCCTTATAGCTCTAATGGGCCTTCCAAGGTATTACGGGGTGTTGTGGTAGGGTCTTGGGGTCAAGGTGTAGCCCATGGTCATCCTAAACCATTGTTCAGAGTTCTACTATTGGCAGACCATGATGAGTTTCCCCACTTTGTCTCCTATCCCTTGGCCCATTCCTGGCTTCCTAGGGTTGTCATGACCTAGTCATAGACAAAACCACTCCTAGGGGTCTAGTTGGAAATGGTATGTTACAGAATGAGTTGGCCAGGGCAACCCAGGGAGACCTTTCCATCTCCAAGTACTTCTTAAAGATGAAGAGCTTGTGCGCTGAGCTGTCGGCACTGGATCCTGATGAGCCTATCTCTGAGGCTAAGATGAAAAGGCACATTATCCGCGGCTTGTGGAAGGAGTATGTGGCCTTTGTCACATCTGTTCAAGGGTGGGCTACTCAGCCGTCTTTGCTGGAGCTGGAGAATCTGCTTGCATCGCAGGAGAGCTTGGTAAGGCAGATGGCTAGAGTGAACCTGAATCAGGAAGGCAGCGAAGCTCTCTTCTCAGGCAGGAAGAAAGGATGGGAAGGGAAGAAGAAGAAGAAGAAGGTTCAGTTCATTGGTGAGAAGGAGACTTCAACTTCATATCAGCCGGAGAGGAGCAATGCTCCTAAGGACTGGAAGAAGAACTTGAAGTGTTACCGGTGTCATCAGCGAGGGCACTTCAAGCGGGACTGCAAGGTCAAACTGCAGCCTGGGCATGCTGCGGGAAAGGAGGAAGCTTGCTCGAGAAGTGAAGAAGCAGAATGGGGCGGAGCTTTTATGACGGGCACTTGTGTCCGGGCCTTGTCTGCTGAGGACTTCAACGGCGAGTCGATCGTGGATTCCGGGTGTGGTCATCACCTCACCGGAGACAAATCGAAGTTCACCTCCATGCAGGCTTACTCAGGTAATGAAGCTATTATCACTGCTGATAATACTGTTTATGCAGTAGAGAAAGAGGGGGTCGTGTCTTTGGGTAGTGATCAGGGGCCACTCACGTTATGGAGTCTGTATCACGTGTCGAGCATGAAGAAGAACCTCTTCTCGGTGACCAATGCAGTGGACGCTGGGTATCACGTTCTATTTGGGCCAACAGACGTGAGGTTACTTCGCAACATATCAGCGGTGAAGGCTGATATTGCTCATGTAGGGAGGAGGGTGAAGAACTTGTTTGTTCTTGCCACCAATTCTTACGTTGATAGAATGAGAGCCAATGATAGTGCTGCTATCTGGCATGAGAGGCTGGGGCATGTTTGCATGGACAAGCTGAAGGCCATGTCGAGTAGAAGTCTGGTGAAGGGGTTGCCTAAGTTGTCCTCCTTTGGTGACGGGCATGTCTGTGTGGGTTGTCAATACAGTAAGGCGCATCGCCTTCCGTTTGATAAATCACAAACAAGGAGCAAGAAACCATTGGAGTGCATTCATGGCGACCTGATGGGACCGACGGTTACTGCCAGCCTTGGTGGAAGCAGATACATGCTTTTCTTGGTTGATGACTACTAAAGGTATACTTGGGTGTACTTCTTAAAGGAGAAGTCGGAAGCCTTCCGTTTGTTTGTGGAGTTTAAGGAGTTGGTAGAAGGCCGGCTTGGATTGCGGATTAAGAAGCTTAGAACTGATAATAGGGGTGAGTTTGTCTCCTCCGAGTTTTCTAACTTCTGCAGGAAGCACGGGATCCAACGGGAGCTTACTTGTTCTCACACTCCACAACAAAATGGGGTAGCGGAGCGGAAGATCCGTCATCTGACGGAGACCTGCAAATGCTGGCTTCATGCGAAAGATATTCCAAGGTCCTTTTGGGCGGAGGGGATGTCTTGTGCTGCTTATGTCATCAACCGGATACCACTCAGCCCTATCGACATGAAGACTCCTGTTGAGCTGTTGCTGAAGGAGAAGCCGAGTGTTGGACACCTTAGGGTGTTCGGTTCAACTTGCTACGTGCATGTCCCGGATGCTTCACGGACTAAGCTGGATGCGAAGGCAAGGAAACTTGTCTTTGTTGGCTACGATGAGCGGAAGAAGGGATGGAAATGCATGGACCCTGTGACGAAGAAGTTCGTGGTATCAAGAGACGTTGTCTTTGACGAGCTCACGTCATATGGAGGTGGCTCGGTTGAGCTAACCGGAAGTAGCAAGGTTGATGAAGCACCGGTGGTGGCTGCTGAAAGCTTGGAAGAGGAGCTTGTTGTTTCACCAGCAGCTCCTGTTGCTTCTAACTCCGAGGCTGAGTCTTCTGGCTCAGGAAGCAGGGGGAGCACTGCTCAATGCTTGCCCAGGTAGGAGTGGAGCCCGTAGAAGCAACGGAAGCAGTGAGCAAGGAGCCGACCCTTCGGAGATCGAAGAGGGTGGTTAAGCCACCGGCTCGGTACTGTGATGGGAATGCAGTGAGTTTTGTCTCCTTCTTCTTTGTAGGTCCTCTGGATGAGCGAGAGCCTGCAAACTTCAACGAGGCCACAGGAGTGAAGGAGTGGGAAGGTGCCATGAAAGAAGAGATTGATGCTCTGAAAAAGAATGAAACCTGGGACCTTGTGCCCAAGGTTGATGGCATTACTCTGGTTACTTGCAAGTGGGTGTATAAGTTGAAGAAGAAGGCTGATGGGAGCATTGATAGGTTCAAGGCTCGCCTGGTCGCTAGAGGATTCTCACAGCAGTATGGAGAAGACTATGAGGAGACATTCAGTCCAGTTGCGAAGATGACTTCAGTAAGAGTGGTGATCGTCTTGGCTGCTAGCAAGGGATGGAGGCTGTGGCAACTTGATATGAAGAATGCCTTTCTTTACGGAGAGATTGACAAGGACATCTTCATGGATCAGCCGCTTGGTTTTGTCTCTGAAAAGCATCCGGACTATGTCTGCAAACTCAGGAAGGCTCTCTATGGGTTGAAGCAAGCTCCTAGAGCGTGGTATGGGAAGATTGCAGAGTACTTGCAATTCTGTGGATACTTTGCTTCCAACTCGGATTCAAGCTTGTTCGTCAAGAAGAAGGGAGAGCTACGAGTCTTGGTCCTGCTGTATGTGGATAACATGATCATCACAGGGAACTCGGAGGGGGAATTAGTGAGGCTCAGGGCAGAGCTTGCTATACGCTTCGAGATGAAAGACTTGGGAGAGTTGCATCACTTTCTCGGTCTTGAAGTGGAGAGGAAGGAGTGCGGGGTTCTCATTTTCCAGAAAGGGTATGCTGATCGCATTGTGAAGCGGTTCGGCATGGGCGAAGGGAAAAAGTGCTCTACTCCACTGGAACCTGGGCTGAAGCTTCGTCGAGATGAGGGAAGGGTTCTTCATGATCCGTTGGTGTTCAGGGCTCTTGTTGGGAGCTTGATTTACCTGACAATTATAAGGCCGGACATTGCTTTTGCTATTGGCCGAGTAAGTCGGTATATGGCTGAACCAAGACAATCTCATCTAGTGGCGGCAAAGGGAATTCTGAAGTATGTCAAGGCTTCTTCTGACATGGGACTCCTCTATAAAAGGGACTCAGAGTTTGCGTTGTTCGGGTACACGGATGCTGACTATGGCGGTGATTCGGATGATCGAAGGTCCACTTCAGGTTATGTGTTCACTTGCGGTTCAGCTAGCATCTCGTAGTGTAGCAAGAAGCAAGACTCGGTGTCGGTTTCAACCACGGAGGCGGAGTATAAGTCTTCGGCCATGGCTGCTCGGGAAGCCGTTTGGTTGAGGAGGCTTATAGAGGATGTTCATGAAGAAGTGCAAGGGCCTACTTTACTCCGGGGTGACAATGAGAGTGCTCTCAAACTGGTTAACAATCCAGTGTGTCACTCCAGGACCAAGCATATAGATATTGATCACCATTTCATCAGGGAGAAGGTGTTGGAAGGATCTCTACTGGTCGGGCATGTTCGGAGTGAAGATAATCTTGCTGACATCTTCACGAAGCCACTGTCAAAGGGGCCTTTTGTACGCTTGCGCAGCTTGCTGGGCTTGGTCACCACTTCCCACTTCAAGGGGGAAAGTTGAAATTTGTGAAGTGGAAGTGGTTGACGGGACAGGTCGGGCGGCCTGGGCGGACAGCTTTGGCGGACTAGGCGGACTGTGCGGACTGTGATGTGCGGCCTGGTGGAAGGTCTAGTGAAAAGCCGGTTGTCTTCTGAGCGGGTTGTTTGCATGAAGTCTGCGGACTGTGCGGCCTGGTATCTACGGATAGAGAGGCTTGCGGACTGGTGCTTTTCTCAGAGGTAGTGGTGCAAGTTTGTGCTGATAGGCGGTTTGGCTCATGTCCGCGGGAAGCTTGCGGACTAGCGTGTCAGCGGTGTGGGCTGTTGCAGACTGAGCTTAGAGCTTGGCTGAGGCCTTCTGGAGCACTGGTGTTACAGCATGTGCTTTGCTGTAGAGATCGTTGGCGGACTGGTTTTGGAGTCCGGGGATGGTTGCTGCGTTGGACAGGAGTGCGAGGAGCTTGCGGACTGCTGGCGGTCTGTGCTAGGGTGTTTGGCGGACGGGTGTTTGTGTCCGCCATGCTCGCATTGGCCTTTGATGGTTTTGGACTTGGTCACACTCTGTGCCAAGACCATGGTGTCCGTGGTATCCGCCAAGTCCGCTGTGACCGGGCGGACTGTTGCTATCTGCCTTTGGTCGTGGACTTGTGGCAGATTGAGGTGTGAGTCTTGCGGACTGCCTCGGGTTTCTGTGGACTGCCATTGAAGGGGGATTGCTGTCCTGCAGTGGTTGGAGCTTTGCGGGCTGATGCCTTGTCCGCATAGCTTGGGCGGACTAGAGAGGGGTCGCCAATGTTTCCTTACTCCTGGCGATTTTCCTTGGTATCCGGCTAAGTCCTTGCGGACTCGGCGGACGGTGTTTTGCTATCGCGTGGGCTGGTGCGGTGTCTCTATCTCTAGGGCGGTGACCACACTCCTCACCTCGCCTATAAATAGGACCCCCTGGCAGGTCTACAGTAACTTGAGTGAATAGTAAGTTGGGTTGGGCAAAGTGCTGCGGTCTCAGTTTGTCTGTCCGCGCGGATTATTTCAGTGCTGACGTTTGCTGTATGCAGGTCGCGCGGGTAGCTTTAAGGAGCTAGGAGTTTGGCTGTGACTTTGGTCAAGTACTTGGAAGTGTGCGGTCTCTGCGGATTCAGCAGGAGGTCGCTCTGCGGCTTGTCAGCTCTGTTTCATCTTTGCCAGCTTCAATAACCTGTCCGCCGGCTTCAGGCGGGTAGGGGTGTTCCTCAGTTCAGCTTTAGCAGGAGACGAATAATGGTGTGTCCGCGCGGCCTCGCGGCTTCGGCGGACTCCGTGGCTATTCGGCGGTTTGCAGCTAAGTTCGGGCGATCTCAGCGGACTCGGCGACCTCGGCGACCTCGGCGGTCTCGGCGGACTCCGGTGCTGTCCGCCCGGCTTGGATTTTGGTGCTTTCTGTTTACAGCTGTTATACTAGCGAAATCATGTCTCGTTATGTATGCCTCCTGTTGTAAAGAAGTGAATGTATAAAAGATCTGCTTGTGCTTCCTTTGTTTGTTGGGATTAACCTTTGTTCCTTGGTTTTCCGCTGGTTCAACGTGAGAACTGGGTAGTTCCGAAGATATTAATTTGGCGTTTGGGAAATCTTGCTGACCACGTTGAGAAAATTTAACCGGATAAACTTCCATTCATCTTGGCTTTTCTCTTTCTAAATAGATAGGGAGAGAGGAGAGCAAGGAAGGAAGGAGGAGAAGGAATCTGGCTGTCGGAGGAGCTTCAGCGTGCTGAATCGAGAGCCGAGTTCAGATTCGTGGAGGCAAGGCCATGGCGGTGATTTCCATCCAGCTAGATTTTCATGGCTCCAAAGTGATCGTCATGAGTAATGATCTCCTTCTTGGACAAGTAGAGTCCTTCTTTATGCATAAGCATGGAATCCTCCACCAAGCGGTGGAAAGCATAAGTGATTCCAGTGGGTTGATAGTTGATATCCCCGGTTGAGTCTGCATCTAGAGCCGGAAATGTGTAGTACGGCATAGGCATAATGATTGAAGCCCATCTGGATGGTTAGTCTGGATTGGTGATGTTTATGTTGTGAACCGGAGAATACTTTGTGTATTGTGGGGATGCCTATAATTATGAATACCTAGAAAGCTCTGGATGAGCCCTTGTATTGTGTGTGCTGAACTGGAAAGCGGCTCTGCGAGAGCTGTGTGCGGAGCAGGATAGGAAAAGCCGACCCGCATCAATATCTATGCTATTGACGAATTGAGCAACGGGAAAAGGCTGACCTGTACCTGTGTTGTGAGAGATCAATTGGTGACAATGCAAATGGGAGGCTGCGGGCCAGACCACGGGGGTGGGTCGATCTGAAATTCTCAATTTTTCCGTGAGGTTAGCACCTCTGAGTGGGATGGGTGAGGATGTCTCCAGCACGCATGTTGGTGTATACTAGGGCCCATAGCCAATAAGTTAAAAACCTCTGATCGGTGGTGGTACCAAGGAGGATCCGGTACACCGTAAGCGTACCTTGTGTGCACGGAGCGCCTGGCACTAAGGTCGGCATTTGTGATGATGTGGTGCTTGAGAGCACTTATTATGATATATATATGTTGTGATTGTGATTCATACAGGGAAGGAACCACTGCCTCGGGTAAGGGGTAGGGTCGTTATAATTGGTTAGCTAATGTTGATCGTTGCTTTGTTTACCACCTTTGGGGTGGATGTCCAACTGCAGGTGCTGATGGGCTGAATTGGATTGAGCGGGTTGAAGCCCTTGCTGCTTAAAATCCCTTGAAGGCCGTGCGAAGTCATACAGTTCATGTGTGGTCGGCCTGCGTGCCGATATATGAAGCCATATTTGTAAAGAGAAACATGTAAGGCCTTAAGGCCATGAGCGTTTGTGTATTTGTATACATTCATGGTGATATATATAAATGGGTGGTTTATATGTTTAGTAGACATTCATTATGTTGAGTTCTGGCAACTTAAAATGCTTTCGCTAGAATGCTCTGAGCTAGGCTGCGAGTAGAACTTGATTTTGATATTCATACTTAATTCTGTCATTTGTTTGTGAAATATGGCATAGGGCCCCGGCCGGACCCACTATTATATTCCATATGACTAATGGAGGCGTTAAAAAGTGGTATCAGAGCCAGGTTTAGGTTTTTGGTAGGAAGAACATATTTGAACTCAAGAATGTCCACTAGGAATGTAATACATGCACATGAGGAGCATGAGCATGTCGACAATATATATTTGCCATTATGGATGGACGTAACTGTGTTTTGTACATTGATAGGTGACGAGGAGTGGTGTTGGGCAGTCTGAGCCCCAGCGTTCTGATGAGAGTGGAGCACCAGCTAATGTGCCTACACCTCCTCCCTCGATGGAGACCATACGTTTGGTTACTAAGACGATGCTCGCAGTGTTACATGCACAGCTTATTGGGCAGGCAAGGCGTGCAGGGGTGCCAGTACGGCTTGGTGCAAGGCAAGAGCATGTTGAGGCGCTAGTTGATGAGCAAGCAGCTGACGAGCAACTGAAACGGTTTATGGAGTTTCATCCACCTACGTTTGGAGGGGCGGGTTACCCAACGTAGGCTGAAGATTGGCTCGCAAGAGTGAAGAGGATCCTGACAGCAATCAGGACTGCGGAGGGGCAGAAAGTTACCTTAGCCACTTTTCTGCTGGAAGGAGACGTGAGGCTTTGGTGGGATGAAGTGGAATTTCACCACTTGGTAGGTCGAGGATTAGAGGAGATCTAGTGTTGGGTATTGTATCCACAACGTACCTGATTTGAAGAAGCCCCTGATCAAGCTAAGGTAAATAGACAATGTATTTGATAAAATATTTCAAGTTGTACTTGCAGTTTTTCCACGCTAAGTGCACACCAATGTCAGGGTGCAGTAGGTCAATATACACGGGTCTGCACGACGTAATCCCTCGTTGAGCAGATCAGTGTGTTGGCCTACGTGTACTCTCTCTATTGGAGTGCACTTACTTTCAAGTACAGGGTTGTGATCTTGCAAGAGCAGACAAGGAGCAAGGATGGGTCAAAGAGTAGCTCATGGGTGGAAAGACGAAAAATCGTCTAAGTGTAAATCGACGAGAATCACCAAGTGATTCTCGCCGATTCGGCGAGAATCACTTTGTGAATCACTTTGTGATTCTCGTCGAATCGTCGAGAATCACTGGCTGATTCTCGTCATCTCGATCCGGCTACATCAAAGCATGCGACTCCGGTGCTAAGTCATATTCGACGAGAATCACCAAGTGATTCTCGCCGATTCGACGAGAATCACTAGTGATTCTCGCCGAATCGTCGAGAATCACTGGCTGATTCTCGCCGTCTCCTTCCGGCGATAACAGTGCGTGCAACCAAGTCAACTTCGACGAGAATCATCCTTGATTCTCGCCGAATCGTCGAGAATCACCTTTGATTCTCGACGATTCGACGAGACTCACCTTCGATTCTCGCCGATTTTGACTTAGGCGATTTTCTGGAAACCGCTGGACCGGATTCTGCCGCTAGCGCTGTTTTGAACCGGGGTTAGGGTTTCTTCAGGTGGGACCCATAACGATTATATTGGAGTATTTCCACCGTATAAATATACTAGTATTTTGAACAGAAATAACACAGAAAGAAGCCGAGCGACCATCTTGACCTAAAATCGCGAAAATGCGCCGCCGCCGCCGTCGCCGCTCGAGCAAGTTGATCGCCGGTCTTGATCGTGGTTTCTTCCAGATCTCCCGTCGACAGAAGCTTAGCCAAGCATAGCGTCTCACGTGTCTAACCGGAGATCCTTTGTCTCTTGATTTGTTGATCGGGAAAACCTTCCCCGTCCGAATCGATTGAGACGATCGATCCTAGTGTGACCGTTGGAAGACCTAGCTAGCTTTGCTACGAAGTTTGGATCTCCAAAGTACAGCAGCCGCACACCGTTGTCGTCGCCGATCCCGTGAACCAAGCCGCCGCCCATCTTGCCGCCGTCGGTTCTGGGGAGATTCTCTCCAAGAGAGATCTAGGGTTGTGGACTCTTCGTGGACTTCAAGAACACTTCGTCAACGAAGAGGGACACCTTAGTCTCCACAAGTAGTTTGTATTTCTTGTACATTCTAGTTCATTTTTGTTGTAAAGGAACGTTGGTTCCGATGTGTAAGGGTTGGGTGCAACCCGTGTTGTGGGAGTGTTGTCTCCTACGTGTGGAAGGGTTCCTTCCGATAGTGCAAGGATTGGATTTCAATCCTGTTGGTGAAGAGACTGAGTCGTCCCGTATTGGGAGATAGGTCGAAGGTGGAAAGTGGATGTACCCTAATCGGGGAACCACTATAAATAGCTTGTGTACTCTGTTTGCTGTGTTGTTTTATTTTTGTATGCAGGTACAATTTTTAATTCCGCAAAAACGCTGCACGTCACCTATCCCCCCCCCCCATAGGTGAAGCTAGTTGACACTAGGTGGACTTTCAAGTGGTATCAGAGGGAGGTTACTCATCAAAAAGGTTAACACCTTGAGTTGAATCCTGTCGCTAGTGTCAAGAAGAAGGCAAACATCTACTATGGACGGGCTCAAGTTCACAGGCAAGATTCCAGTGTGCACCAGGCTCAACTTTCCTATCTGGAAGGAAAGGATCAGGTTCTACATGGAAGCAGTTGATCCTCGACTCTTCATGATCGTGGAGGAGGGACCTTATGTCCCCACTAAGGTCTCCACCATAGATCCTACCAAGAAAGTGCCAAAGAAACTTTCTGAAATGGACAAGGATGAGATGGTGCTGGTGGGACTTGACAAGAAGGCGCAGAACATTCTGGTCAGCGCGGTCGATGACTCAATGATGCAGAACTTCTGCAATTGCAGGACAGCAAAGGAGATCTGGCACTGCCTGATTATCCTAATGGAGGGCACTGATGAAGTGAGGGATGATCGGAGATCCCTTCTGAACCAGAAATATGAGGCCTTCAGACAAGGGCCTAAGGAAGAGATCGGAGTCACCTTCGAGAACTTCCTCAAGATTGTCAATGCCCTCAAAGGATATGGAAGAGTGTTCACTGATGGTGAACTTAATGATAAATTCCTTAGGTCCCTTACTAAGGAATGGGACACAAAGATCTGCGCCATCCGAGAGTTTGGCAGACTAGCTGAAACAGACCCGCAAATTCTGTTTGGGAAGCTGATGTCATATGAGCTTCAACTGAACACCAGGAAAGCAGAAGAAGAAGCAGAGAAGGCTGCAGCCAAAGAAAAGACTGTGGCTCTAAAAGCCATTCACTCCAGAAAAGGCAAGGGTGTGGTTTCATACCGTGCCAGGAAAAAGGATGAGGAGGAGGACTCCGAGCCATGCTCCTCCAGCTCAGAGCTGTCGGAGGAGGATTTCTCCCTCATCACCCAAGAATTCAAGAAGTTCCTCAAGATGAGGAATCAAAGAAAGAAAGACGGCTCCTCCTCCAGGCATCAGAAGAAAAATTACTCTTCTGACAGGTATGCTTCTAAACCGAACAAACATCGCTCCTCTGACATCATTTGTTTTGGATGCAATAAGCCAGGACACGTCGTGGCCGACTGCTACCAAGGCAAGAGAGAAAAAGGGAAAGGAGAGGAGCTCAAATCCTCTAGAGATAAGAAGAAAGAGCAGAGCTACATCACTAAAAGGCCAAATACACTGAGTGAGTCTGATTCCTCAGACTCCAGTGATGATGAGGAAGCCTACTTCGGACTGGTGGGTCGCTCCGACTCAGAAGGAGAATGCCCCCCATTTACTGGGAAGGTAAAAGCTCACACCCCTCTCTCCGACTCTGAATCTGATCCTGAGTCTCAGGATGATGACCCTGAGGATAGCCTTTCGGCCCATGAAGCGAAGCTCCTCGAGAAGTATGAGCTTCTGCTCAACACTTTCGAGGAGTGTCGTAAGAGATTGAAGGCAGAGAAAAAGGAAGTGAAATTCCTTAAGGGTGAGAGTGTCTCCCTAAGGGAAGAAATCACCAGTTTGATTTCTCTCCGACAGGAGCACCTTGACCTGACTTCAAAGCATTTATAGTCTCTTAAGCTCCTTGATCTTAAGCAGGAGGAAGTCAACAAGTTGGAAGAACAACTTGCGGCAGAAAGGAAGATCGTCAAGAGCTTCTTTATGCCAAAAACAGTTCTTCCAGTAGTTGATACCTTCTCTGCTCAGGCCAAAGGAGCTGGCTTGGGGCATGTAGGGGTATCTGGTTCCTCATCCAGGAGAAACAGGAACCAGAGGAAGAATAAGGCCGCCAAGAAGGCCTCTACTGCTGAAAAGGGAAAGGCTCCGCTCAGTCCTGTTGCGTTCAGAAAGCCTAGCTTTCCTTGCAACCAACATGACTTTGAATCAACCTTTGGTCATCATTTCCGGCCCTCGGTTGCAAAGCCAAAGAGCCGATATGATGGTTGGACCTTTCCCCGGAACTTCGGTGAGAGTGCCTTCAAGGCACCTTATGAGGAAATCCACATGGGAAATTATGGTCAATTCTCTAGCGGCCATAATGGAAAGCAGGCACCAAGAGTCAAGCCTGTTATACTGACGAAACAGAAGGTGAAGAAGTCATGTGACTGCAATCACCATGAGGCCTCCACCTCCAGATCCAAGGCCCCGGCTGTACCCACCATTCCCAGGGTAAGGCAGGAGCCTAGGAAGAGGTACAACAGATTTGACTGTTGGTGTTGTGGCAAAGTCGGTCACTTTGCCGTGGATTGTTGGTTTAACCCGAGGTATAACGAGACTCCCTATGTTAGCACTGCGAGGCCGACCACTCGTAAGGTTAACCAACTGAGGGGGAGTATGCTAACCAGGAATCTAGGACCCAAGTTCGATTGGGTTCCTAAGGGAAATTAATTTTGTTTTGCAGGAATGTCCAAAGGCCACCAAAACGCCAATCTGGTACTTGGACAGTGGATGCTCCCGGCACATGACTGGGACAAGAAGACTGCTGCGTGATTACACTCCAGTCGAGAATGGACCCAAAGTCATCTTTGGAGGGTCAGATCGAGGAGTCACCATAGGTTACGGTATGATTTCCAACGGTATAATCTCCATCACCGACGTGGCTTATGTTGAAGGGTTAAACCATAACCTGATCAGTGTAAGTCAGTTATGTGACAAAGGTTATGACGTTAAGTTCTGCAAGGATAAATGTCTGATAATTTCATGTGCCTCTTATGAGACGGTATTAACAGGCATTAGGAGCAGAAATATCTTCTGCTTAAATTTTCTCAGTTTAGATTCATCTACCCCCGTATGCCTTGTGGAAACATGCAGTGCATCTCTTTGTGAACAATGGCACAAGAGATTGGCACGTATTAATTTCAAAACAATTAGTATGCTCTTTTTTAAAAACTTAGTAAGGGCTGCTCCCGTTATCAAGTGCATCAAAGATAGCCCCTGTCCTGCATGCCAGATGGGCAAACAGACTCGGGCTACCTTTAAGAGCATTGCAGACAAAGACTCTTCCCGATGTCTTTACCTTCTACATATGGACTTGTTTGGTCCAATGCAAGTTCATAGCTTGGGAGGCAAGTCGTATACGCTAGTGATAGTTGATGATCATTCTCGGTTTACATGGGTGTTCTTCTTAAAACGAAAGTCGGATACGTTTGACATCTTCACTAGTTTTGTCAAGCAGGTTCAGAACGAATTTAACTGCCCAGTGGTCAAAATCAGAAGTGACCATGGAACAGAATTCGAATATGGTGCTATGACAGAGTTTTGTGAAGAACAAGGTATCTTCCATGAGTTTTCCTCCCCGCGCACTCCTCAGCAAAATGGAGTTGCGGAGAGGAGAAATAGAACTCTCATTGAAGCCTGCACGACAATGTTGAAAGACGCTTCTCTCCCAGAATACTTCTGGGCAGAGGCTGTCAATACAGCTTGTCATGTACAAAACCGAGCATTGATCAACAAGCATCATCGTAAGACGCCTTATGAGCTACTGAGAGGCAGGAAACCAACCATGTCCTACTTGAGGATCTTTGGTTGCATATGCTATGTACTGAATAATGGGAAGTACCCGCATACTAAATTTGGTGAAAAATGCTTCGAAGGCATATTCATGGGCTATAGTTCCCACAGTCGGGCATATAGGGTCTTCAATAAGAAAACCCTAGTGGTAGAAGAATCAATTAATGTTGTTTTTGATGAAGGAAGTTTGCTTAACAGCAATTCTTCCAGTAGTATTCTTGAAGATGCAGGTGCACGACTTGAACAGCTGGATCTCGATGAGACAGCTAAAGATGAAACTCCTAAGTACGTCAAAGTTTCCACCTCCACGTCATCTGGGAATGTTGAAGATCAAAATGAAACAAATCTCTTAGAAGAAGGAGAAGCCCAAGAAGTAGTCGACGCTCCAGACGCCAGACTTCTAGAGCTCCGGCACGTGAGGGATCACCCTAGAGATCAGATAATCGGAGATCCTCGTGTCGATGTCAGAACTCAAAGAGGTACTATTAACGAAATTTTGCATCTTAGCTTCCTGTCACAGGTTGAGCCAAAGAAGTTCGACGAAGCGAACAAAGATGCGGCATGGATTCTGGCCATGCAAGATGAACTACATAAATTCGAACGTTGCAACGTTTGGACGCTGGTTCCCAGACCACACAAGCAGAATGTGATTGGCACCAAGTGGATCTTCAAAAACAAACTGGATGAACATGGTGTCATCATAAAGAACAAGGCCAGGCTGGTGGCTCAAGGTTACAGACAGGAGGACGGGATTGACTTCGACCAGACCTTCGCACCAGTGGCAAGGCTCGAGGCAATCAGACTGTTCCTGGCGTATGCTTCGCACAAAGGATTCACAGTCTATCAAATGGATATGAAATCAGCATTCTTGAACGGAGACCTGAAAGAGGAAGTATACGTCGCTCAACCCCCAGGTTTTGTCAATCCTACTTATCCCAATCATGTATATTTTCTTAATAAAGCTCTATATGGGTTAAAACAAGCTCCACGAGCTTGGTATGAGACTTTATCTAGTTTTCTTCTTGAGAACAAGTTCTCTCGAGGTAAAATAGATAAGACATTGTTTCTCAGGGAAGTCAAAGGCAAGATTTTGCTGGTGCAAATCTATGTCGATGACATTATATTCGGCTCAACAGACAACAATCTTTGCAAAAAGTTTTCTAAACTTATGCAAGAAAAGTTTGAAATGATCAGTATGGGAGAGCTCAAGTATTTCTTGGGACTTCAAGTGAAACAGTCTGAGGATGGAATCTTCATCTCTCAGACGAAGTTCACAAATGAACTCCTCAAGAAATTCGGTATGGAGAATGCAACCTCTATGAGGACTCCAATGGGATCCACTATGTCTCTAGACAAGGATGAGAAAGTTAAACCTTTCGATGAAACCAAATACAGAAGCATCATTGGATCCCTGCTCTACCTTACTGCCAGTAGACCGGATATCATGTTCTCCACATGTGTCTGTGCCAGATATCAGGTGAACACTAAGGAATCTCACTATGTAGCTGCGAAGCGAATTCTAATATACCTTAAATGTACTCCCAATCTTGGCTTGTGGTACCCGAGAAACAATGATGTCGAGCTAATAGGTTTTTCAGATGCTGATTTTGCAGGGAGTAGGGATGACAGGAAAAGCACCTCCGGGACGTGTCAATTCCTCGGACGAAGGCTTATTTCATGGAATAGCAAGAAACAGAATTGTGTTGCAACCTCCACAGCAGAGTCTGAGTACATCTCAGCAGGCAGCTGTTGCGCACAACTCCTATGGATCAGAAACCAGTTAGCCGACTACGACCTTCAGTTCAAGGAAGTACCAATATACTGCGACTCCTCCAGTGCAATTGCAATTGCCAACAATCCGGTATCGCATAGCAGAACGAAGCATATTGAAGTGCGCTACCACTTCCTTCGGGAGCACATGGAGAACAAGGACATCTCTCTCTGTTATGTCCCCACGGACAAGCAGATTGCAGATATATTCACAAAGCCCTTAGACGAAGCCCAGTTCAGTCTTTTCAAAACTGAATTGGGGATGCTAAACTATGAGGAATAAATCCTACAGAAGCTCCAGGATCGTGCCTCTAGGGGGAGCCTCTGCCAGGAACTCAAGTGTGAGCACAGGTGCAAGAACTGAGGGGGACCAAGGGGTCAAATGCAACAGACCCAGATTTGCAGAAGCCGAAAAGGGGGAGATTACCCTCTCGGCTAAGGCTAAGGTGGCTCCTAGTTTGCCCTCAAGCAATTTGTAATGAATATCTCTCTCAACTCAATTTCAAGTTTAGGATTTTCATTCCCATACGCTCTATTCACCTTAGCTTGCAGGGTTTAGGCTTCTTCAAATAGGGGGAGATTGTTGGGTATTGTATCCACAACGTACCTGATTTGAAGAAGCCCCTGATCAAGCTAAGGTAAATAGACAATGTATTTGATAAAATATTTCAAGTTGTACTTGCAGTTTTTCCACGCTAAGTGCACACCAATGTCAGGGTGCAGTAGGTCAATATACACGGGTCTGCACGACGTAATCCCTCGTTGAGCAGATCAGTGTGTTGGCCTATGTGTACTCTCTCTATTGGAGTGCACTTACTTTCAAGTACAGGGTTGTGATCTTGCAAGAGCAGACAAGGAGCAAGGATGGGTCAAAGAGTAGCTCATGGGTGGCAAGACGAAAAAGCGTCTAAGTGTAAATCGACGAGAATCACTTTGTGATTCTCGCCGAATCGTTGAGAATCACTGGCTGATTCTTGCCGTCTCCTTCCGACGATAACAGTATGTGCAACCAAGTCAACTTCGACGAGAATCATCCTTGATTCTCGCCGAATCGTCGAGAATCACCTTTGATTCTCGACGATTCGATGAGACTCACCTTCGATTCTCGCCGATTTTGACTTAGGCGATTTTCTGGAAACCGCTGGACCGGATTCTGTCGCTGGCGCTGTTTTGAACCGGGGTTAGGGTTTCTTCAGGTGGGACCCATAACGGTTATATTGGAGTATTTCCACCGTATAAATATACAAGTATTTTGAACAGAAATAACACAGAAAGAATCCGAGCGACCATCTTGACCTAAAATCGCGAAACTGCGCCGCCGTCGCCGTTGCCGCTCGAGCAAGTTGATCGCCGGTCTTGATCGTGGTTTCTTCCAGATCTCCTGTCGACAGAAGCTTAGCCAAGCATAGCGTCTCACGTGTCTAACCGGAGATCCTTTGTCTCTTGATTTGTTGATCGGGAAAACCTTCCCCGTCCGAATCGATTGAGACGATCGATCCTAGTGTGACCGTTGGAAGACCTAGCTAGCTTTGCTACGAAGTTTGGATCTCCAAAGTACAGCAGCCGCACACCGTTGTCGCCGCCGATCCCGTGAACCAAGCCGCCGCCCATCTTGCCGCCGCCGGTTCCGGGGAGATTCTCTCCAAGAGAGATCTAGGGTTGTGGACTCTTCGTGGACTTCAAGAAGACGTCGTCAACGAAGAGGGACACCTTAGTCTCCACAAGTAGTTCGTATTTCTTGTACATTCTAGTTCATTTTTGTTGTAAAGGAACGTTGGTTCCGAGGTGTAAGGGTTGGGTGCAACCCGTGTTGTGGGAGTGTTGTCTCCTACGTGTGGAAGGGTTCCTTCCGATAGTGCAAGGATTGGATTTCAATCCTGTTGGTGAAGAGACCGAGTCGTCCCGTGTTGGGAGATAGGTCGAAGGGGGAAAGTGGATGTACCCTAATCGGGGAACCACTATAAATAGCTTGTGTACTCTGTTTGCTGTGCTGTTTTATTTTTGTGTGCAGGTACAATTTTTAATTCCGCAAAAATGCTGCACATCACCTATCCCCCCCCCCCATAGGTGAAGCTAGTTGACACTAGGTGGACTTTCATCTAGATCGAAGAATTCTCAAGATTATTTCTGGCGAAGTATTTGCCAGTATCGTCACAAATTGCCATGGAAAATGAGTTCCAACGCATGGTGCAGGGTATGAGTACTGTTAACACTTACCTGCATAAGTTTACTAGGTTGGGGCGCTATATGGGGTCTACTTTGGCTGAGGAGGCGTGGAAGACGAATAGGTTCTATGAGGGATTTTGTGATGAGTTAAGGTTGTCACTCCCTAGTTCGGTGAACCAAGACTTCCAAGCATTAGTAGATACAGCCCGTGCGCTGGAGAAAGATTTGAAACGGGTGCAGGACAAGAAGAACTTGGCAAAGGAAAAGTCGGAATTCAAAGTTCCGCAGTCGGAACAATTAGAGTTTAGGAAATGAGACAAGAAGAGGTTCAGGCCTGCTGAACAAACTTCTTCGAATGTTGCATCGGAAGCAACATATGGACAAGAACGTGTTAAGACACGTACATGTTTTAAATGTGGGAAGTAGGGACATATTGCCCGTGATTGTTGGAGTGGCCCTTCAAGGGGTGAGAAGAAGACAGGTGCGTCTTATGAGGAAAAGGGTAAGGCAGTGGCAGAGTCATCTGCATCCCGGACGCAACCGCGAGTATACAATCTCGAATTACAGGAGCCGTAAATCTCAATCGGTGAAGTACAGCAGCCTTGAGTGTTTAGTCTGGAAGTACAAGAGGCTATAAAATGGATTATGAGAGATGCGGATGAGCGGAAATAAGTGAACTTTGTTCCTGTCGTGATGTAATAAGATATATGATGTATGTATGTATGACACTATGTTTGTTAATGACTTATTTTGTGCGATACCGTGGGGCGAGACAAGCTATGGTCTCTGAGCTCTAACCCGGATCGTTTTATCAAGGTGCAACAAAGGCGTGGTTATGTTGGTGTCTACAGTTGAGCCAAATTTCGGGACAAAATTTCTTATAAGGAGTGGAGGGTCGTAATACCACAAATCCAAAAATTGGGTTCAGGCTGGGCAACACGGCCTGGGACACGGGCTTGTCCCAAGCCGTATCCTTCTCTGTGCACTCGAGTAGGTCTCAAGTGGGTCTCGAGTGTGTTTTGAGTGAGGCACACGTCCTGGGACACGAGTGTGTCCCAAGCCGTGTCCTGCTATGTCACTCAAGTGGGTGTGAGTGGGTCTCGAGTGGGTCTCGAATGTGTCTCGAGTGAGGCACACGGCCTGGGACACGTGCGTGTCCTAGGCCGTGTCGTCCTCTAGGTCGACGAACTCCACTCGATGAAATGCACTCTACGATTCTCGAGAGGCAAGTCGAGTTGGGTACACGGCCTATGACACTGGCATATCAGAGATCGTGTCCTTCTCTGGATCGGCCAGGGATGTGGGCCTGGTGGACATGGGTGTATCTCGGGGAACACGGCCTGTGACACAGGCATGTCACATGGTCGTGTCCTGTTCGGGTTGAGTCGGTTGTGTGCCGCCTGAGGTACACGGCCGCTAGATACGGGCGTGTAGGAAGCCCTGTCTGGCATACGGCCTGTGACATGAGTGTGTCACATTGTTGTATCCTAGTCGGATTAAGTCGGTTACTTTGCCGCTGAAGGAACACGGCCTGTGACACGGGCGTGTCACAAGCCGTGTCAGCCCAAAAATAGATATTTCTGGGCAAATCGTGGCCGTTCATTTCCTTCAACTTTGATATAAGGGTCCAGGACCTTCCCTGCTGTTATAAAGTCGGGAATGGAAGGATAAACTTCCATTCATCTTGGCTTTTCTCTTTTTAAAGAGATAGGGAGAGAGGAGAGCACGGAAGGAAGGAGGAGAAGGAATCCAGCTGCCGGAGGAGCTTCGGCGTGCCGAATCGAGAGCCGAGTTCAGATTCGTGGAGGCAAGGCCATGGCTATGATTTCCATCCGGCTAGATTTTCATTGCTCCAAAGCGATCGTCAAGGGTAACGATCTCCTTCCTGGACAAGTAGAGTCCTTCTTTATGCATAAGCATGGAATCCTCCACCAAGCGGTGGAAAGCGTAAGTGATTCCAGTGGGTTGATAGTTGATATCCCCGGTTTAGTCTACATCTAGAGCCGGAAATATGTAGTATGGCACAAGCATGCTGTGTAAATCCCATACGGACGGTTAGTCTGGATTGGTGATGTTTATGTTGTGAACCGGAGAAGATTCCATGTATTGTGGGGATGCCTATAATTGTGAATACCTAGAAAGCTCTGGATGAGCGTATTGTGTGTGCTGAACTGTAAAGCGGCTCTGCGAGAGTTGTGTGGGGAGAAGGAAATGGAAAGCCAACCCTCATCAAGATCTGCGCTATTGACGAATTGAGCAATGGGAAAAGGCTGACATGTACCTGTGTTGTGATAGATCGATTGGTGGCAATGCAAATGGGAGTTTGCGGGCCAGGCCCGGGTTACTGCACCACAGGGGTGGGTTGATCTGAAATTCTCAGGTTTGTCGTGAGGTTAGCACCTCTGAGTGGGATGGGCAAGGATGTCTCCAGAACGCATGTTGGTGTAGACTAGGGCCCATAGACAACAAGTTAAAAACCTCTGATCGGTGGTGGTACCAAGGAGGATCCGGTACACCGTAAGTGTGCCCTGAGTTCACGGAGTGTCTGGCACTAAGCCCGGTGTTTGTGATGATGTGGTGCTTGAGAGCACTTGTTATGATATATATATGTTGTGATTGCGATGCATACAGGGAAGGAACCACTACCCCGGGTAAGGGGTTTTGTCGTTATAATTGGTCAGCTAATGCTGACCATTGCTTTGTTTACCACCTTTGGGGTGGATGTCCAACTACAGGTGCGACGGGCTGAATTGGATTGAGCGGGTTGAAGCCCTTGCTTCTTAAAAGCCCTTGAAGTCCGTGTGAAGTCGTATAGTTCATATGTGGTCGGCCTGCGTGCCGATGTATGAAGCCATATTTTTAAAGAGAAACATGTAAGGCCTTAAGGCCATGAGCGTTTGTGTATTTTTATACATTCACGGTGATATATATAAATGGGTGGTTTATATGTTTAGTGGACATTCATTATGTTGAGTTCTGACAACTTAAAACGCTTTCGCTAGAATGCTCTGAGCTAGGCTGCGAGTAGAATGTAATTTTGATATTCATATGTAATTCCGTCGTTTGTTTGTGAAATATGGCGTGGGGCCCTAGCCGGACCCACTGTTATATTCCATATGACAAATGGAGGCGTTACACTTTGCACCATGATCTATATTGTATGTTTTTGTATGTCTCACTCCCATGAGAATCGATAATAGATGATGAAAGAATATCCTCAAGTATGATGTGAAATAATGTTATTATATCGCATCGTAAAGTCAAGAAATAATCTTATCGCTTAAGATAAGATGTGATGTAAAATGAATGATATGATATAAAGTGTATGATGTGATATAAAGTTATTCTAGTATGTCGTAGAAGTTAAGAAAGAAATAACTTGGTTTGTAAGAAAAAAATCTTATGTAGTGTGTGATGAAAGTTATCCCCCTGCGGGACAACTATAAATAAGGGTCCAGTGTAATGGTTTAGATCATCTCAGTCTGTACCAATATCTCTAAGCAATAAAGTTTGAAGTGTTCTTCGAGTGTTCTAATACTTTCTCTATGAGTGTTCTAATATCTTCATGTATTCTCTTGCTTTGTCGTTATTCTTGTATCCCTCTTGTGTGGTTGTACCTCTCTCCGTGAGTTGAGAATTTGGTATCAGAGGGATGGAAGCTTAAAAAACTTCCCCTTATTTCTTTTGGTGATCTAGAGGTGTTCATGATTTGTTCATTATGGTATTGGCATGATTTGTTCATATTGGCTTGCATTTTGTTGAGGATAGTATGCTCTGTGGTCGCCCTTCTTTAGTGATCCTCCACATCAGAAATCTTATACCAGAACTTGTGGCAGAATTCTTTGTGAAAATATTGGAGTTGTGGCCTTTGAAGCTGCTCGGTGTGCGGTTGTGGGTATATGCTCAGGTGTTCACAAGAATTAAGCAACATTTGTATCATTCTGTATTATAGCAAGCCACCTTAACAATGAAAGAGATTCCTGAGAAATAAGGCCTCTTACATCTATGGCAAATTCACAACCTGTTACCAGTCATCTTCCTTTTCTTACCCTCGAAATTCCTATAGTTCATCTTCTACCTCAACAAATTTTGATTAGCTTTTTAAAGTTGATTGCCTTACTAAAGACAGACATATTCCTGAAACAGACCTCCCCGTGCTAAATCCATATAATACCTTCACCAAAAAACATCATCCAGTTTCTCGAGTCTTCCGACAGGCTCTCACTTCCACTAGGACACTCGATGTGAAAGAACTCGTTCTAGCCTCGAAGCTTGAACAAGTACCGATTCCTTCCACATAAGCAGAGCAAATATTTCCTATACGACTGGATGAGGCATTGCTTGGACAATGGAAGGCCCATGGTTTTTCTCACATACATTTTGGAGCTGTGAGAATGGCCCTCACTTTGCACACAAGCAAGGAACTCCCTGTGGTAACTAGATTAGCTCTCTTGGACAAAAGATTTCAACAATACAGTCATGCATGCATCGCAACTGTCCAGACTACCTTAATTGTTGGCACTGTATTTATAACATTATTTCCAAACTTTAACTTGAGGCTTAATGATTCTCATATCTATAACAACCTTAACGTCCAACTTCAGATTGTTGTAGCACCTCAAGTCGCGGGGACATATAAAGCAATGCTACACTACCAGATGGCTTATTGGGTCCAAAATTATTCCTTCGAATTAAGACTTCCTCAACACAATGATGAAGCGCTCTACTTGGAAATTAATGCTCGCTCAGGCTCCTCATATGTCCACATCCTAAAGCAACTTCCAAAAGATGAGCTTATTAAACTTCTCCCTGAATCATGGGTCACGCACTATGAAAAAATAAGAAGCAATAACCAGCTGATCCACTCTGTCAAGTCTTCATTTATCAGAAATAAAGATGGCGCGGTAGAAATTATGTTCAACGGCGAAGACCCCTCTTCTAGCAAGAATCCTATCTTCAACTCGGAGATAAACATGATTGAAGAAAAGGGAATTGGGCTTGATGCACCCATCCTTTCCTTCAGGTCAGATGGATTACCTATATATCAATTTCAAGATGAAGATGGCCATAAATACTTTGACGTCTGCTTGTGTGCTAAATACAAAGAAGATGACTCTGACACAGATGATCATCCCAGAAGGATAAAGAACAAATGGAAGTCAACATAGCAACTGCTTAAAGAATGTTACGAAAAGGGAGATCCAACAGTTGGATTGCTAGGAGAACAATCTGGAAAATTTGACTATTATGTTCTTTATCCTAAAAAACCAGAAATCAACATACTCCAGCCAACCTCTTATCAAGATGATTTCCCTCCAATGGAGTTTGATGAAGATAGAATTTCCCATGCCTGGAAGATCAAAAACCCAACTACCAAAAATCCTGATGGAACAACAAGGCATGTATCTCATATCGAAGCTACGTTAAATTGGCAGTCTGAAAATGTCGTGGCACAGAACAGAGTTTTAAAACAAATAGTGGCAAGCCAACAAACCATGGAGAAAAGGCTCGACTTCGGGCTTTCGACAATCACCAGAGTCACGATGTAACTCCAAGATGAGATAACGGTGGTGCATCATGAACTACTCAAATTGGTTTGCATTGTCTCTTTCAATTCACCGCTTCTAGCCCAAAAGGAGGTAGAGTTAAAAGGCCTAAAAGCCCAACTGCATTCTCTCCAAACCCAAAAACAATACCACTCCCCATGATATTATGAAACCCCATCTTGCTCCTCTTATTTACCCCCACTTCCAATATATTCTCAACCATTATCCACTCTCTCTCTGTTTGATCCCAATCCTTTCAATAGTGCAGCTTTCCTCCCACAAATGCGCTATGAAACACCCTAGTCTTCAAAATGAAAACCAGAAAATATTCATCCAAAGAATCTTCACCACAAGAGTTTCCTGCAACTCAACCGTCTTCTCAACTCATGGTTGATAATCCTATCTCCTCATTAATAAAATAAATAACTACACAACCATATATAACACCTATACAAGAGAAGTACTCTGAAGATTCAGATATCGAGGACCTGTCCCTCAACATTCTAATGGCATATCTACCTACCGAAGACCCTACTATTGAAGATGAAGAAGCACAAGACCCTGGTCAAGCACCCCATCAAGGACCAGAACAATCTGGCCAATTCCAAAATGATCCATCAAGTGGCTTTCATTTCACAACATCCCACCATCAAAATGGTGAGACAGATTCTATGAAATGCATGCTTGGTGCACTATCGAGCTGCTACAACCTGGAGTAACAATGCATGATGTCACGGACAGATTTGTAAAGTTTTATGGTAGACTAAGGCAATGGTGGATTGCTCTAGGAGCATAAATACAACAAATGGTCAAATAAAGCCCAAATGTGGATGCCCTGATCATGCATGTCCATAATGAGTTCTTAGGAGCATGGGATCACTATACAACTCAAGATAGGGAGGAATACTTGAGCATGAGGTGTTGCTCGTATAAAAGAAAAGACCTAGAAGACAATTATGAGAAGATGTCAAAAAGATTTTATGAGATCAATGGGATTGACGACGTCAATTTAAAGTAAACTTTCCTAAATTCGCTTCCAGAACCTCTTGGGAATGAAAATCTCGGCTTCTCTAGGTAAAGAACATCCCTATAAGTCATACAACTATTGGTGAGCTCTACCAGAATGTGTTACTATCACTTGAAAAGTTATGCAACCAAAAGAGGTTCCTCAAGAAAATCAAGGAGCAAGGTAAAAAACCATGGCTCGGCTTGTCGCCATGACCTCCAGATCAAGTGTGGAAAAGATAAATCTTTTACGTGCATCAAGAGAAAAAAGGACAGACCTTTCACACGTAGAAGAGATGGAGGAAAAGATTATTTCTCTAAAAAGAACCAAAAGAAATGGAGATTTCTCAGAAAGAAGAAAGGAAATACAAAGTCTTCAAGGTGTTATATATGCAGGAAGAAGGGATATTTTGCCAAAGAATGTCCTGACAAAGAGAAAAGTTCATGACTTATTGCGAAACTCTCTCAAGTTGAGGATGTAGACAACGACAACATTGAGTCGCTCTTTTCTATAGAAGATGAAGATGGGCCAGACACAATTCTCACCCTGGGAGCAGATCTATCAGACTCATCTGTTGAATCTGACGAAGATATCATTCTTTTTGATAATATTTATACCACCACGACTAGCGACATCTTTCTTTGTCAACCAACCCCTTCTGCAAAGATCCATCTTTTCACAGGAAAATGGGATAAACCTATTCTGGTGATAGTATTCTTTGATATTGGAGTCGCATCCTAAATCATGAAGCCAAACATCCTGCCAAAAGAATGTTGGAATTCCTGCTACAGTTCATTTCAATCAGCCAACGGCGATCTCTTCACAATCACTTTAATCAATAAAGCCATCAATATCCAACTCTTCCCAGGATATGTTATTAGACCTCAAGTTTATGGATCATAACTTACTGCCAAAGATCTGCTTATTGGGTTTGACATCCTGCACTTGCTAAAGCGAATTATGTGGAACAAAGAATGATTATGATATAAAAATCATCTACTGCCATGGACAAAAACACTACATCTTTACCCAATTGAAATTCTAAGCCCCATCAGGGTTGACATTACCCGCACCTCCTATGTCGAATCACATACAAAATTCCTATAAAAGTGCGATCACCCTCTTCGGAAGAATCCTCAATTCTTTGTCTCCCTGCTGTTTAAGAGGAATGAAGACATTAATCACATAAAGGCAAGTCATAAAGGTATGAATTCAAACCATTATGTACTCGCTATCAAAGAAGTCGACCAACTGCAAAATGAAGGGTTAATCGAATTCACAAAATCACAATGGGCATGCGAAGCCTTTTATGTGAACAAAAGGACAGAGCAGGCTAGAGGAATGATGGGACTGGTAATTAACTACCAGCCTCTCAACCATTTTCTTGAGGATGATAAGTTCCCTCTACCAAAGAGAGAAGTCTTATTTAAAAAACTCCCACAGAAAAAAAATATTTTCCAAGTTCGATCTTAAAACGGGTTTCTGGCAGCTAGGAATTCACCCCAATGATAGAAAAAAGACTGATTTCTGCATTCCTAAAAGACACCACCATTGGACCGTCGTAGCCTTCAGACTAAAACTGGCCCCTTCTTTATTCCAGAAGGCAATGACAAAAATTTTCCAGCCCATCATGGAAAATGCTTTGGTTTATATTGATGACATCTTACTGTTCTCTCCAGATATTGGCTCCCATCATGCCCTACTCTCACAATTTCATGACTTGGTCAAATTATATGGAATTATATTATCCGAGAAAAAGATGATTATTGGAAAATCTGACATTGACTTCTTGGGTATGCATATATTAGATAGTCAATACCATCTTCAACCATACATAGCAACCCAATTAGATCATTTTCCGGATGGGAACCTAACATTCAAGCAGGTACAATAATTCTTAGGGATTATGAATTATATGCAGAATTTATTCATGATCTGGCCAAACGCAAGACTCCTCTCACTAATCTACTCATGAAAGAAGCGTCGCCATGAAATGAGGCAATTACTAAAGCAGTTAAAAAGTTAAAGTCACTAACAAAAGACCTTCCTCCACTCCAAATTCCATCATTGGGCAGGCGAATCCTTCAGACTGATGCTAGCAATAAATTTTGGGGTGCCATACTGCTTGAAGAATTAAATGAGAAATGTCAAATCTGCGGATACAAAAGCGGGGCCTTCAAGGATGGCAAGCTTCATTATCACTCCACCTATAAGGAAATCCTGGCTGTCAAAAGAGGTATTGAAAATTTTTAATTTCATCTTATTGGGCAACACTTCCTCATCGAAATGGATATGTCGGCACTTCCAAAAATGCTACAATTTAAACAAAATATTCTACCCCAAGCCCAACTTCTGCTATGCGCAAATTGGTTCTCTCGGTGGAAATTTGAAGCCCAACATATCATTGGCAAACATAATTTCCTCCCAAATTTCTTATCTCGAACTCAGCGGACGATATATGTGGTGTTCCCAGTCATCTACTATTTTCAGCTGACGGACCTTCCAGTCCACATTAGATTCAAGTTACTGCATTCCACCCTCCATAAAAGATCTCTACATTATCTACTCATTTTTCATCAGGCACTACGGCCTGAATGAAGGTCCTCTAGCCAGTTTTCCCTTATATCCTAGTTTTCCTTTTCTGACCATACTTGAATGTATGGAAAATTTTTATTATGATTTTCCTAAGGAAGCCTATATGGTTTTATGGAATTTTCTCGAAACCTGCCCATCCGGCATCATATTTGACAAAGGGTGGCACCTTCAGTATATCACCCAAGTTGATATCCATCCATGCCAACAGACGCATAAACAACTCCTGAAGTGGCTTCACTTATTTGGCAACACCAACTTTTGGAGCAAAAAACTACGTCCTGAAGGAAATAGTCTTAATGGAGATAGCGAACAGAAGCATATCCTTATTCATTTTCAATGCCAACAGTCTCTGCATATTCTGGATAATCATCTTCATATTCACAAACAATATTCTTGTACTTTCTGGCATGATCACGAATACAGCGGCCCGGTTCCAACTCTTGCCCATAAAGCACTCTTCTATACTATCAATGGTGTACTCATCAGTCATCACTGATGTCCCACAAAACCTGTCTTTGGCTTACTGGCAAAATCCCTTGATCCTTCTGCTTCAGCATATTGACGAATCCAGCACTACCGCCACTGGTTTGAAGGTTCCAGGCCATCAAGATTCCAGGCTCCACCGAAAGCTCGTTTTAAACAATCATCTTGCACCAGCAGCAATAAAAATGACGTGGAGCCATCAACTTTTTTCACCGGGGGGAAGGATGAAAGAATATCTTCAAGTATGATGTGAAATAAAGTTATTATGGCGTGTCATAGATGTCAAGAAAAAATATTATTGCTTAAGATAAGATGTGATATAAAATGAATGATATGATATAAAGTGTATGATGTAATATAAAGTTATTCTGGTGTTTCGTAGAAGTCAAGAAAGGAATAACTTGGTTTGTAAGATAGGAATCTTATGTAGTGTGTGATGAATGTTTTCCCCCTGTGGGAACACTATAAATAAGGGTCCAGTGTAATGGTTTAGATCAGCTCAGTTAGTACCAATATCACTAAGCAATAAAGTTTGAAGTGTTCTTCGAGTGTTCTAATACTTTCTCTCTGAGTGTTCTAATATCTTATTGTATTTTATTATTTTGTTGTTTATCTTGTATCCCTCCTGTGTGGTTGTACCTCTCTCCGTGAGTTGCAAATTTGGTATCAGAGGAGAGAGGTACAACCATACAGGAGGGATACAAGATAAATAGCAAAACAAAAGAATACAAGAAGATATTAGAACACTCAGAGAGAAAGTATTAAAACACTCGAAGAACACTTCAAAGTTTATTGCTTAGAGATATTGGCACAGACTGAGATGATCTAAACCATTACACTGGACCCTTATTTATAGTTGTCCCGCAGGGTGATAACTTTCATCACACACTACATAAGATTCCTTTCTTACAAACCAAGTTATTCCTATCTTGACTTCTACGACACACCGGAATAACTTTATATCACATCATACACTTTATATCACATCATTCATTTTATATCACATCTTATCTTAAGCGATAAGATTCTTTCTTGACTTCTACGACACGCCATAATAACTTTATTTCACATCATACTTGAATATATTCTTTCATCCTTTACCCCTGGTGAAAAAACGTTATGTCTCCATATCATTTTTACTGTTGCTGGTGCAGGATGATTATTTGGAATGAGCTTTTGATGGAGCCTGGAATCTTGAAGGTCTGGAACCTTCAAACCAGTGGTGGCAATGCTGGATTTCTTCAATATACTAAAGTGGAAGGATCAAGGGATTTCGCCAGTAAGCCGGAGGCAGGTTTAGTGGAACATTAGTGATGGGTACACCATTGATAGTATAGAGGAGTGCTTTATGGGCAAGAGTTGGAACTGGGCTACTGTATTCGTGATCATGCCAGAAAGCACAAGAATATTGTTTGTGAATATGGAGATGATTATCCAGAATATGCAGAGACTGTTGGCGTTAGAAAAGAATAAGGATATGCTTCTATTCGCAGACTCCCTTAAGACTATTTCCATCAGGCCGTAGTTTTTTGCGCCAAAAGCTGGTGTTTCCAAATAAGTGATGCCACTTCAGGAGTTGTGTATGCCTCTATTGGCATGGATGGATATCAACTTGGGTGATATACTGAAGGAGTTGCCCTTTGTCAAACATGATGCCAAATGGTCAGGTTTTGAGAAAGTACCATAAAACCATATAGGCTTCTTTAGGAAAATCATAATAAAAATCTTCCCTACGTTGAAGTATGGTCAGAAAAGGAAAACTGGGATTTAAGAGAAAACTGGCTAGAGGACCTTCACTCTGGTCGTAGTGCCTGATATATATATTTTGAAAAATAAGCAGATAATGTAGAGATCTTTTATGGAGGAAGGAATGCAGTAACTTGACTCTAATGTGGAATGGAAGGTCCATTAGTTGAAAATAGTAGATGACTGGGAACACAACAGATATTGTCTGCTGA
The DNA here is from genome assembly GCA_039583875.1 of Platanthera guangdongensis. Taxonomy (NCBI): domain Eukaryota; kingdom Viridiplantae; phylum Streptophyta; class Magnoliopsida; order Asparagales; family Orchidaceae; genus Platanthera; species Platanthera guangdongensis. The sequence continues at coordinate 139,120,209 of CM077158.1, read as the reverse complement.
GTTCGATATAAGAAATCCGGGAGGAAATTATTTTTGCCCTTGATGTGTTGGGCTTCAAATTTCCACTGAGAGAACCAATTTGCTCATCGCAGAAGTTGGGCTTGGGGTAGCATCTTTTGTTTAAATTGTAGCATTTTTTTGGAAATGCCGACATATCCACTTCGATGAGGAAGTGTTGTCCAATAAGATAAAATTGAAACTTTTCAATACCTCGTTTGACGGCTAGGATTTCCTTATAGGTGGAGTGATAATGAAGCTCGCCATTCTTGAAGTCCCTGCTTTTGTATCCGCAGATTTGATATTTCCCATTTAATTCTTCAAGCAGTATGGCATCCCAAAATTTATTGCTAGTACAGTCTGAAGGATTCGCTTGCCCGATAATGGAATTTGGAGTGGGGGAAGGTATTTCGTTTGCGACTTTAACTTTTAAGTGCTTTAGTACACGCCTCATTCCATGGCGGTGCTTGTTTCTTGAGTAGATTAGTGAGAGGAGTCCTGAGTTTGGCCAGATCATGAATAAATTTTGTCATATAATTCACAATCCCTAAGAATTGTTGTACCTACTTGAATTTTAGGTTTCCATCCGGAAAATGATCTAATTGGGTTGCTATGTGTGGTTGGAGCTGGTATTGACTATCTGATATATGCATACCCAAGAAGTCAATGTCCAATTTTCCAATGATCATCTTTTTCTCGGATAACATAATGCCATATAATTTGACCAAGTCATGAAATTGAGAGAGTAGGACATGATGGGAGCTAATATCTAGAGAGAACAGTAAGATGTCATCAATATAGAACAAAGCATTTTCCATGATGGGCTGGAAAATTTGTCATTACCTTCTGGAATAAAGAAGGGGCCTATTTTAGTTCGAAGGCTATGACGGTACAATGGTAGTGTCTTTCAGGAATGCAGAAACCAGTCTTTTGTCTATCATTGGGGTGAATTTGTAACGCCCCGAAACTCAAAAGAGTGACGGGAGGCGTTTTGAGCCAAGTTTGGAATTTAGTAGGGGGCACACGGCCTGGGACACGGGCGTGTCCCAGGGCGTGTCATGTTTAGGACGACGATTTGGCCGAGAGGTTGACGAATTGTGGATTCGACGATCGTCGAGCAGCGAACATGGCCTGAGACAAGGGCGTGTCCCAGGGCGTGTCGAGCTTGTGTCGACGATCTGCCAGGGAAGTCGATTATTTTGATCGACAAAGTGTCGAGACAGGGAACACGGCCTAGGACACGGGCGTGTCCAAGGCCGTGTCAGGTGGTCGATGAAGTGTCGAGATAGTGAACACGGCCTGGAGCCCAGGCATGTTTGGGTTTGACACGGTCATGTTAAATAGGGCATGGGCGTGTCCAAGACCCGTGTGTGTCTCGGGTTGGTGTTGGTCCTGTGTCGATGGAGGAACACGCCCGGGAACACGGGCGTGTACTGGATGACACGGGCATGTCAGTTCTAACACGGGCGTGTCGGGTACCCGTGTGAATTTCAGGACGCGTCGGTTTCGACGGCAAATGGGGGACACGGGCGTGTCGCAGGCCGTGTTCGGCCCAGGTTTTGCATTTCAGCTCCGGATTGCGGGCGTTCGTTTCCTTATTTTGGGATCCAACAGCTGGGGGTTGTTCCTACTGGGATATACCGAGGAATAGGGTTTCAAATCCCTCACTTCTTTCACTTAGTCTCTTTCTAAAATTCTAGAGAGAGGGGAGAGCAAGGAAGAAGAAAGGAGGCTAGATCCGGTTACCGGCGGAGTTTCGAAGCTCCAAATCGCGAGTTGACTTCGGATCTACGGAGGCAAGGAGATTGCAGTGCTTTCCATCCGCATACATTTCCATGGCGTCAAGGAAAAATGCTAGGGTAACGATTCTCTACTTGAGCATGTGAAGCTCTCGTTTCCTTTGCATAGGAAGCCCGCTCTCGCGAGTTTGCGGTGAGTTGAGGCGTTCCTTCGGGTAAACATGAATAGTCACCGTTGTGTACATGTAGAGTCCATAATCGAGAACGGATATAGTCATGATGTGTGAAGCTTACCCGGACAAGTTGGTCTGGATCGGTGATGTTGCATTGCATAAGTGGTCGAAGAAGACTCCGTGCGGATGTTTGTTTTTCGGGTTTTCTACGCGGTAGATTGCAACAGGGAGACTTGGGGATTAACTCCAAGGTGCACCCGGAAAACTGGGCAGATGTGTGATTCTGCCAGCATGGTGTCCTGGGAGCCAACTTGTACATAACTGGGTTATGTAAAGTGTGTATCGGATTGGTACTCGGGAAAGTTTGACCTGCGCATATGGCTTAAATTTTCATTGCGATGCGAGCAACGGGTTAGGCAGAACCTTACCCGCTATATCTTGTTCGGTTGGACTCGTTGGCATAGATGGAGGGTCTTAGGCGGTCTGTAACGCCCCCTATCTGTCACATAGCATATAGCAGTAGGTCCGGCCGGGGCCCGACGCCGTATGCCACAGACAGACCGGGTGGTTACTCATGGAAACCATCCAACCAATCAACGTCCTACACAGAGCATTCTAGCGGAAGCAGTTTATAAAGGTTGCAAATAAGAACCCAGCACTAAAGCATGAATGTCCACTAACACCAAAATAGGAATGTTACAAGATACACCAGTATAAGCCTTAAGGCCTTACAAAAGTTGTTCACTTCATATTACATGTTTTACAAACCACGGCACGCAGGCCGGTCACACATGAATAAAGCAGTAAACACTTCCAATTGGGCCTTCGAGGGACGGCTTCCCAAAAATGGCTTTAGCCCGCTATTGACCGTTTGGTCCAGCAGCACCTGCAAATAACAAACCACCGCACGGTGGCAAAACAAGGCAACGGTCAGCAATGCTGACCAAATTATAACAATCTCGCCCCTAGCTCGGGGCGGCGATGCTCCTTCCCTGCATTTCATTAGCATAAGCGAGCAATATAACAACTCAATGCATCACAGGCATTGGCACGCATGGCCACACGCCCCGTGCTCTCAGGGCACATTCTCGGTGATCGCAGTCTAAGCCGCTAACTCACCACCATCTCCAGGACGGCAATAACTCGTGAGCAAAATGGTCTTTTAGGCAAACGTTACGACACTTTAATGTCATCAACAGCCTATGTCACGACACTTTAATGTCATCGACAGAAAGACCCGACCTCTATTCCCTCGGCATAACGCAGGAACGGTTCTCACTCAACCCGTTGCTCACTTGCCACGACACTTAAATATCATCGGCATGTGTTAAGTTTCCCCGAAGCCCGTGAATCGAACGTCTGATGTTATATAACCCAGTTATGTACTAATTGGCACCTAGGCCCACAAGTTGGCAAGATCACGCATCCGCCCAGTTTTCCAGGTGCACCTTTGGGTTAATCCCCAAGGCTCCCTGTTGCAATCTACCACGTAGAAAACCCAAAAAACAATCAATTGTGTGGAGTCTTCTCCGGCATTTATGCAATGCAACATCACCGATCCAGACCAACATGTCCGGGTAGGCTTCACACATCATGCCTATGTCCGTTCTCGCTTACGGACTCTAAACAGCGGGGACTTCACATATCTACCCGAAGGAACGCCTCCAACTCACCGCAAACTCGCGAGAGCGGGCTTCCTATGCAAAGAAGGAGAGCTATTCATGCTCAAGAAGAGAATCGTTACCCTAGCATTTCTCTTTGGCGCCATGGAAAAGTAAGCGGATGAAAAGCACCGCACTAGCTTTGCCTCCGTGGATCCGGAGTCGGCTCGCGATTTGGAGCTTCGGAGCTCCTCCAATGGCCGGATCTAGCTCCTTCTTCCTTCCTTGGCTCTCCTCTCCCTCTAAGCTTTTAGAAAGATAACAACTTAAGAAAAGTGAGGGTTTCTAAGTCCAATCCCGGGTATATCCCTTCAGGAACAACCCCCAGCCGTTGGATCATCAATTAAAGAAATGAACGGCTTTGATTCGGGACTGAAATGCCCAATCTGGACCGCACACGGCCTGGCACACGCCAGTTTCCTGGTCCGTGTGCCTCATTCGCCGTCAAAATCGACTCGCCTGGAACAACACATGGGTATCGAACATGATCGTGTTCGACCTGACACGCCCGTGTTCCACCTGACACGGCCGTGTGGCCGGCTGTGTACCCCCATCATTTTTCCCCGAAAACAACCCGAGCACTGCATGGGTTCTAGGACACGCCCGTGTCCTTGCCCGTGTCACCTTGACATGCCTGGGCTCCAGGCCGTATACACAGTCTCGACACTCGACACTTCGTCGAGTGAAGATCGTCGACCTGATGACACGGCCTTGGACACGCCCGTGTCCTAGGCCGTGTGCCTTGTCTCGACACAATGTCGAGACCAAAGTGTCGACTTCCCGGGACGAGTGTCGACACGGGTTGACACGCCCTGCGACACGCCCATGTCGCAGGCCGTGTGCCATGTCTCGACACTTCGTCGAACGCAGAGTGTCGACTTCGCGGGCTAAGTGTCGACACGGGTCGACACGCCCTGCGATACGCCCGTGTCGCAGGCCGTGTGCCCAGTCTCGACACAATATCGAGACCAAAGTGTTGACTTCCCGGCTCAGTGTCGACACAAGCTTGACATGCCCTGGGACACGCCCATGTCCCAGGCCGTGTGCCTGCAGCCAGAACCCAAAACTGGCCCAAAACATCCCCCGTCGCTCCTTTGAGTTTTGGGGCGATACAACTCTCCCCCTCTTAAAAGAATTTCGTCCTCGAAATTATATAAAGGAAAGACATGTACAAAACCAAAATTTGTACCTGAGCGGAACAACTCCGGATACTCGTCAAGCATAGTCTGCTCTCGCTCCCAAGAGAGCTCCTCACGACCGCAATTGTCCCACCGGACCTTGACCATCCTGATCTCTTTATTGCGTAGCCTCTTGACCTCCGAGTCCTCAATCCGCACGGGCTTGACCTTTGTCGTCAGCCCACTATCCACCGGCACTTGATCAACCGCGATCACTTGCGTAGGCTCTTGCACCGCCTTTCGAAGCACCGAAATATGGAATACATCATGTAAACCACTAAGCTCCACTGAAAGCTTCAACCGATAGGCCGCTTTACCACTCGCTCCAGAACCTCAAATGGTCCAAGGTACCTCGGGCTTAGCTTTTTTAATCGCCGCACCCGCGAGACACCCTTGAACGGCTTGATCTTTAAGTATACATAATCGCCCACCGCGAACTCCACGTTCCTGTGCTTGGCATTATAGTACTTCGCTTGCCAGTCCTGAGCGATAAGCAACCTCTCCCGAATGGTTCTCACCAAAGAAGTAGCATCCTCCACTTCCGATCGCTTATACAACTTTGACTCGCCCATTTCTAACCAAGACAACGGCGTGCGACATTTTCTACCATATAGGGCCTCGAAAGGCGCCATCTGAATACTCGCTTGGTAGCTATTGTTGTATGCAAACTCCACCAAATAAAGGTGGTCTTCCCATTGCTTTCCAAAATCCAAGACACACATGCGGAGCATGTCTTCCATGGTTCTATTGACCCTCTCGGTCTGCCCATCCGTTTGCGGATGGAAGGCTGTGCTGAATTTCAACTTTGTTCCCAACATTTGCTGCACAAGCCTCCAATCATTGGACGTGAACTGCCCATCTCGGTCACTCACGATGCTGCGGGGCACACCATGAAGCCGTACTATGTTATCTACATAAAGCTTTGCCAACTTCTCCACCGGATCATCCTTCCTATGCGGAATAAAATGCGACACCTTCATTAACCGATCAACAACCACACAAATGGCGTCGTTCCCCTTTTGCGACCTTGGCAAACCGTGCACAAAGTCCATAGAGATGTCGTCAAATTTCCACTCCGGAATAGGCAAGGACTTAAGAAATCCTCCCGGCTTTTGGCACTCCGCCTTCACCAAGGCGCAGGTTTGGCACTTCGCTACGTATAGCGCCACATCCTTCTTCAAACCCGGCCACCAAAATAGTTTCTTCACATCACGGTACATCTTCGTGCTCCCCGGGTGAATCGAGTACTTGGTATGGTGTGCCTCGTACAACAACTCCACCCGCAAATTACCCACACTTGGGACGCACAAACGACCGTCTTTCCAAAGTAATCCGTCCTCCACGACGAATTGGGAATTTGACCCATCCAGAGCCTCTACCATGAACTGCTTCATATGAGCATCCATATCCAAAGCCTGCCGAATACGATCAGCCAGGTCATATTGGACTTCAGTCCAATTCAGAACTGCTTCAGCACTTGATTGTCTATCCACACAAACAATCTCCAACGCCTCCAACTCCCGCACCAACCGCTCATCATGCACTGATAGCCAATTGGCTTGAGCTGGGGCTCGGTGACTCAACGCGTCCGCAACCGCATTCCCTTTACCAGGCACGTAGTGGATCTTGAATGTATAGTCCCCCAGGAACTCCATCCATCTACGCTGCCGTATATTCAGATCCTTCTGATCAATCAGATACTTCAGGCTCTTGTGATCGGTGTAGATATCAATCTTCACACCGTATAAATAGTGTCTCCACAGCTTCAAGGCAAAAATCACGGCCGCTAACTCCAAGTCATGGACCGGATAGTTCCTCTCATGCACTTTTAGCTGCTCTCGAGCCATAAGCTATTACACTTCCATGTTGCAGTAGCACGCAACCCAAACTACGCTGCCGAAGCATCGCTATAAATATCATAGCCTTCGGTCCCACATGGCGAACTCAGCACAGGCGTCATGGTCAACCGACACTTCAACTCCATAAAAGCTCGTGCGCACTCCGGCGTCCAAACGAACTTATGCTCCTTCCTCGTCAAAGTAGTGAGAGGTAACGCTATCCGCGAGAAGTTCTCTACGAAGCGCCTATAGTAGCCGGCAAGCCCCAGAAAGATCCGGACATCCGCTACCGTAGCAAGCTCAGGCCACTCCAGTATCGCAATAATCTTCGCCGGATCCACAGCAATACCCTCTCCACTCACTATATGATACCAAGGAACGCCACTGAGGATAGCCAAAACTCGCACTTCGAGAACTTGGCATACAACTTGATTTCTCCTTAGCGTCTCCAACACCAAATGAAGATGCTTGAAGTGATCTTCCTCACTTTGCGAGTACACCAAAATATCGTCGATGAAGACGATCACGAATGATGGTTCAAGTCACGACTCCACTGGAACGTCCTGTTCATCCCAAACGTCCATGAACAAACTGACGACGCATTAGTCAGCCAAAACGTTGCATCGGACCGTAAACTCCATAATGCATCCGTAGTCTTCGTACTAAATACATTGTCTTTGGGATATTCACATCTCCCTTATTCGCATCTGATAGTACCCAGCTACTTGAGTATCCAACTTCGAGTATCACCGTCGACCCGACTAACTAATCAGAAAAGATCGATCAATCCGGGGGATCGGGTACTTGTTCTCTCTCCGATCAGCTTGTTGAGCTCCCTGATAATCAATACATAGCCTCAAGCTTCCATCCTTCTTCTTAACAAAGAGGACCGATGCTCTCCAAGGCGAAGAACTCAGGCGCACATACCCTTGCTCCAACAATTCTTGCAGTTGAACTTTCAGCTCCGCCATTTCCTTAGGCGCTAGCCGATAAGGAGATCGTGACACAGGCTTTGCACTTGGCACTAGCTGAATCATAAAATCTATCTCCCGTTGAGGCGGGGCTCCAGGAAGATCTGCGGGGAACACATCAGGGTATTCCGATACCACTGAAATACAATCCAACGCGGGCTTTGGCTTTGCAACCTCCACTAGTGTAAAGAACAGTTCTGCACCGGCACGAACTGCCTTCACCACCTGAGGAGCAGACATCAACGTCCTGCTCGACCCCTTTAAGCCCGTAAAAGTCGTTTCACGACTTGCTCCCAGCTTGACTTCCTTGCTACCGCAATCTATATGGGCCTGCTACTCCGAGAGCCAGTCCATGCCAAATATGACTTCGAACTCCACCAACGGAAGTAAAGACGCCCGCAGGTCGAACTCCTGATCCCCAATACGAATCTTAACATCACAGATCCTATCCGCTCGCATCGAACACCCATTGGGCAATAACACATCCAACTTATCCTTCGCCATCGAAGAAGGGACTCCGATGCGTGATATAAATCCTTCGGACAAGAAGGAGCGTGAAGCTCCCGTATCGAAGAGTGCTCGTGCCGGATTTTCACAAATCAATACAAATCCTAAACAAGCAGGGGTAAGGTAACATGTGCATAACAAGTATTTAAAGAAATTGACTTGCTATAAATTAAACCGTACCTGTCACCACATCAGCCTGTTTGATGGCCTCCTGCTGGCCAAGATTATACACCCTGGTTGGTTGGGCCGGAGCATAGTGGGACACGGTCGACTCCACCGCCTTTCCCTTCTCTTCATAAGTAGCTCCCGGCCTCCTTTCGGACTTGGGATGTCCGCTCCGGCACTCACGGGCATAATGCCCCAACTTCCCACAGTTGTAACATGCGCCCGGGCTCCAACCCGTAGTCGCCCCAGAAGCACCAGCAGAGAGGGCTAGACCCGAAGTTTTAGCTTTCTTGTTCCACTTTCGGAACACAGATTTTGAGGTGTTCGGCCCTCTGGACTCCGACCTCTTCTCGCCCAAGCTTTTCTTTGCCTGCACATTCTTCATGTCCTTCTCCAAGGACCGTGCCGTGTTGACCAAGGTTAAGAAACCCTGCGTCATCGGTCCCGAGAGTAGTAACCTCAACTCATCTCTCAAGCCTTCATAGAAGCGATTAGTCTTGCGCTCCTCATCCACGATGGTGGAGCTAGCATAACGACTCAGACGAGTAAACTCGTGGAGATATTCATCCACGCTCCTCTCACCCTGAACCAACTTCAGAAACTCATTCTCCAATGTTATCTTCTGCGTCGAAGGGAGGTATCTAGCCAAGAACAATCTCGAGAACTCTTCCATCGAGACATCACCAAGTTGCCTACCTCTCAGTAAGTGCAGCTCCAATCCTTCCCACCATATTATCGCTTCACCGTCCAGAAGGAACGTAGCGATGGTGGTCATTTGCCACTCATCTGTCTCCGTTGCTGACATGACTCTCTTCACCCTGGAGAGCCAGTCTTCAGCCTGAGATGGGGTTCCCAACCCCGAGAATACCGGAGGGTTAAAGCTCATAACATGCTTAAGTTGCCTCTCGGTTGCCCTCCTTGGCACCACCGATTCCACAACCACTTGCTCCACTCTCCTCGGCTCAGCCTCTTGAAGAGGTTCCTGCTCCATCGCAGGAGCGGGCTACTGCGTTTGCCTTGCAGGCTGCGCATTTATCACGGCCAACACAGCTTCGGCCACCAAGCGTATGTTCTCAGCCGATAGAGGTGTTGCAGGAGCAACATCTGGTGCACTGCTAGCCTCAGAAACTCGGCGTTCTGACGGCCCAACACCACTTCTGGTCACCTATAGTGGTACAAAACACCGTTAAGCGACCAAATAAAATTGCAAACAGCAATTATAGGAACACGCAGGTTCCTCAAACACGTGTATTTTCATTTCTAAGTGGACATTCATGGGTTCTTTTACCGTTATAACGATGACGCACACAATATGCTCACCACCCCTTAAAAAGAATTTGTCCACGAATTCATCTTAAGCCCGAACAAAACCAGTAGTCTGATACCAAATTGTAACGCCCCCTATCCGTCACATAGCATATAGCAGTAGGTCCGGTCGGGGCCCGACGTCGTATGCCACAGACAAGAACCGGGTGGTTACTCATGGAAACCATCCAACCAATCAACTTCCTACATAGAGCATTCTAGCGGAAGCAGTTTATAAAGGTTGCAAATAAGAACCCAGCACTAAAGCATGAATGTCCACTAACACCAAAATAGGAATGTTACAAGATACACCAGTATGAGCCTTAAGGCCTTACAAAAATTGTTCACTTCATATTACATGTTTTACAAACCACGGCACGCAGGCCGGTCACACATGAATAAAGCAGTAAACACTTCCAATTGGGCCTTCGAGGGCCGGCTTCGCAAAAAGGGCTTTAGCCCGCTATTGACCGCTTGGTCCAGCAGCACCTGCAAACAACAAACCACCGCACGGTGGCAAAACAAGGCAACGGTCAGCAATGCTGACCAAATTATAACGATCCCGCCCCCAGCTCGGGGCGGCGATGCTCCTTCCCTGCATTTCATTAGCATAAGCGAGCAATATAACAACTCAATGCATCACAGGCATTGGCACGCATGGCCACATGCCCCGTGCTCTCAGGGCACATTCTCGGTGATCGCAGTCTAAGCCGCTAACTCACCACCATCTCCAGGACGGCAATAACTCGTGAGCAAAATGGTCTTTTAGGCAAACGTTACGACACTTTAATGTCATCAACAGCCTATGTCACGACACTTTAATGTCATCGACAGAAAGACCCGACCTCTATGCCCTCGGCATAATGTAGGAACGGTTCTCACTCAAACCGTTGCTCACTTGCCACAACACTTAAATATCATCGGTACGGGTTAAGTTTCCCCGAAGCCCGTGAATCGAACGTACGATGTTACATAACCCAGTTATGTACTAATTGGCACCTAGGCCCACAAGTTGGCAAGATCACGCATCCGCCCAGTTTTCCGGGTGTACCTTTGGGTTAATCCCCAAGGCTCCCTGTTGCAATCTACCACGTAGAAAACCCGAAAAACAATCAATCGCGCGGAGTCTTCTCCGGCATTTATGCAATGCAACATCACCGATCCAGACCAACATGTCCGGGTAGGCTTCACACATCATGCCTATGTCCGTTCTCGCTTACGGACTCTAAACAACGGGGACTTCACATATCTACCCGAAGGAACGCCTCCAACTCACCGTAAACTCGCGAGAGCGGGCTTCCTATGCAAAGAAGGAGAGTTATTCATGCTCAAGAAGAGAATCGTTACCCTAGCATTTCTCTTTGGCGTCATGGAAAAGTAAGCGGATGAAAAGCACCGCACTAGCTTTGCCTCCGTGGATCCGGAGTCGGCTCGCGATTTGGAGATTCGGAGCTCCTCCAATGGCCGGATCTAGCTCCTTCTTCCTTCCTTGGCTCTCCTCTCTCTCTAAGCTTTTAGAAAGATAACAACTTAAGAAAAGTGAGGGTTTCTAAGTCCAATCCCGGGTATATCCCTTCAGGAACAACCCCCAGTCGTTGGATCATCAATTAAAGAAATGAACGGCTTTGATTCGGGACTGAAATGCCCAATCTGGACCACACACGGCCTGGCACACGTCCGTGTCCAGGGCCGTGTGCCTCATTCGCCGTCAAAATCGACTCACCTGGAACAACACACGGGTATCGAACACGCCCGTGTTCGACCTGACACGCCTGTGTTCCACCTGACACGGCCGTGTGGCCGGCCATGTACCCCCATCATTTTTCCCCGAAAACAACCCGAGCACTGCAGGGCAGGGTTCTAGGACACGCCCGTGTCCTTGCCCGTGTCACCTTGACATGCCTGGGCTCCAGGCCCTGTACACGGTCTCGACACTCGACACTTCGTCGAGCGAAGATCGTCGACCTGATGACACGGCCTTGGACACGCCCGTGTCCTAGGCCGTGTGCCTTGTCTCGACACAATGTCGAGACCAAAGTGTCGAATTCCCGGGACGAGTGTCGACACGGGTTGACACGCCCTGCGACACGCCCGTGTCGCAGGCCGTGTGCCATGTCTCGACACTTCGTCGAACACAGAGTGTCGACTTCGCGGGCTAAGTGTCGACACGGGTCGACACGCCCTGCGACACGCCAGTGTCGCAGGCCGTGTGCCCAGTCTCGACACAATGTCGAGACTAAAGTGTCGACTTCCCGGCTCAGTGTCGACACAAGCTTGACACGCCCTGGGACACGCCCGTGTCCCAGGCCGTGTGCTTGGAGCCAGAACCCAAAACTGGCCCAAAACGTCCCCCGTCGCTCCTTTGAGTTTCGGGGCGTTACACCGTCTATGGCTTAAAATGATGTGACCAATGTCGGAAAGACAAAATGCTCGTAAGATTGGTCGTCCTAGTGGCGGTGGTGAAACCGAGATGTCTATGGCTTAAACTGATGTGACATTAAAACAGTTCACCGAGAATGTGCCCTGAGTGCACAGGGTGTTGTGGTCGTGAGTGCTTGCGCCTGTATTTTTGTGTTGTTACACTCTATTGCTGGATTATTGCTAATTAAACTGCAGGGAAGGAGCATCGCCGCCCCGAGTTGGGCGGCAGGGATGCATTATAAATTTGGTCAGCATTTTTTTGGTAGCTGACCGTTGCTTTGTTTGCCACCGTGCGGTGGCTTGTTGCTTGCAGGTGCTGCGGAACCGAGTGCTAAATAGCGCTGGCTAGTAAGCCCAAGTTACTGAAGCCGGCCCTCGAAGGCCTAAATTGAGTGTTTACATGTTTTATTCATGTGTGACCGGCCTGCGTGCCGAGGTTTGGAAAACATGTTATTTGAGTAAACAATTGTAAGGTCATAAGGCCATGGTACTTGTGTATTGTACTTCATTCCTATTGTTTTGAGTAGTGGACATTCATGCTTGTGGCTGGGTTCTTTTATTTGCAACCTTTAATAATTGCTTCCGCTAGAATGACTCTGTGTAGGACGTTGGTTATTAGTTGGATGGTTTCCATTGAGTAACCACCCGGTCTGTCTGTGGTATATGACGTCGAGCCCCGGCCGGACCTACTACTATATGCTATGCGACGGATAGGGGGTTGTTACAATTTGGTATCAGACTCCTAGTTTCGGTCGGGCTTAAAATGAATTCGTGGACGAATTCTTTTTAACGGGTGGGTGAGCACATGTGTGTGCGTCATCGTTATAACATCAAAAGAACCCATGAATGTCCACTTAGGAATGAAAATGCACGTGTTTGAGGAACCTGCGTGTTCCTATAATTTCTTTTTGCAATTTTGTATGGTCGCTTAACGGTGTTTTGTACAACTATAGGTGACCAGAAGCGGTGCTGGGCCGTCAGAACGCCGAGTTTCTGAGGCTAGTAGTGCACCAAACGATGCTCTTGCGACACCTCCATCAGCTTAAACCATACGATTGGTTGTCGAAGCAGTGTTTACCATGATCAATGTGCAGCCTGCAAGGAAAATGCAGCAGCCCACTCCTACGATGAAGCAGGTACCGCTGTAAAGGGATGAACCGAGAAGAGTGGAGCAGGTAGTAGTGGAGCCTTTGGTGCCGAGGCGAGCAATTGAAAGGCAGCTCAAGCACGTTATGATCTTTACTCCTCTGTGTTCTCGGGGTTGGGAACCTCATCACAAGCTGAAGATTGGCACTCTCGAGTGAAGAGAGTCCTGACAGCTACTGAAACGGAGGACTGGCAGATGACCACTATAGCTACGTTCCTTCTGGACAGTGATGCTAGGTTGTGGTGGGAAGGCTTGGAGCTACATCACTTTTGGGGTAGGCAAATTACGGATGTCTCGATGGAGGAGTTCTCGAGACTGTTCTTGGCAAGGTACCTCCCTTCGGCGCAGAGGATAGCTTTGGAGAATGAGTTCCAAAGGTGGGTGCAAGGAGAGAGCAGTGTGGATGAGTATCTCCACGAGTTTACTTGGTTGGGTCGGTATGCTAGCTCTACATTTGCGGATGAGGAGCGTAAGACCAACCGTTTCTACGAAGGTCTAAGAGAATACTTAAGGCTACTGCTCTCGGGGCCTATGACGCAGGGTTTCTTAACCCTGGTCAACACAGCTCGCTTTTTGGAAAAGGTTATGAAGAATGTACAAGCAAAGAAAAGCTTTGGTGTTAAGAAGTCTGAGTTCAAGGTGTCGACTACCTCAAAGTCTGGGTACCGTAAGTTCTTTAAGAAGGCTAGGACTTCGGGTCTAGCTCCTTCTTCCGGTGCTTCTGGGGCGACTACGGGTCGGACCCCGGGTGCATGTTTTACTTGTGGAAAGCCGGGGCACTTTGCTCGTGACTGCTGGAGCGGAAGTCCCAAGTCCGAAAGGAAGCCGGGAGCAACTTATGAAGAGAAGGGCAAGACGGTAGAGTAAACTGCGTCCCATTATGCTCTAGCTCAACCGAGAGTTTATAATCTTGGCCAACAGGAGGACATTAAACAAGCGGATATGGTGACAGGTATGGTTTAAATTTATAGCAAGTCAAATGGTTTTATACTTTTTATGTGTGTGTTACCTTACCACTGCTTGTATAGGATTTGTTTTGATTTGTGATAATCCGGCGAGAGCACTCTTTGATACGGGAGCTTCACACTCATTTTTTCCGAAGGGTTCATATCACGCATCGGGTTACCTTCTTCGATGGCGAAATACAAACTGTATGTGTTGTTGCTGAATGGGTGTTCGATGCGCGCGGATAGAATCTGTGGCGTTAAGATTCGTATTGGGAGTCAGGAGTTCCATTTGCTAGCGTCGTTACTGCCGTTGGTGGAGTTCGGCATGATATTTGGCATGGACTGGCTCTCGGAGCAACAAGCTTTTATTGATTGAGGTCGTAAGGAAATTAAGTTGGGAACAGGTCATGAGACGACTTTCACGGGCTTGAAAGGGTCGAGCAAGACGTTTATGTCTGCTCTTCAGGTGGTGAGGCGGTTCGTGCTGGTGCAGAGCTGTTCTTTACGCTAGTGGAGGTGCAAAGCCTAAGCCTACGATGGACAGTATTTCAGTGGTATCGGAGTACCCTGATGTATTACCTGACGATCTTCCTGGAGCCCCGCCTCAACGGGAGAAAGATTTCACGATTGAGCTAGTGCCAGTGCTAAACCTATATCACGATCTCCGTATCGGCTAGCGCCTAAGGAAATGGTGGAGCTGAAGGTCCAACTGCAAGAGTTGTTGGAGCAAGGTTATGTGCGTCCGAGTTTCGTCTCCTTGGAGCACACGGTCCTCTTGTTAAGAAGAAGGACGGGAGCTTGAGACTCTGTATTGATTATCGGGAGCTGAACAAGCTAACGGAAAAGAAAAAAGTACCCGATCCCAAGGATTGATGATCTATTTGATCAGTTAGTCTGGTCGACGGTGTACTCTAAGTTGGATCTTAAGTCTGATTTACTATCAGCTGAGAATAAGGGAGAGTGATATCCCTAAGACAGCGTTCAGTATGAGATACGGGCATTACGAGTTTACGGTCATGCCGTTTGGGCTGACGAATGCGTCTCGTAAGTGTTCATGGATTTGATGAATGGTACTTTCAGGGAGTACTTGGACCATTTTGTGATCGTCTTCATCGACGACATTTTGGTATACTCGTAGAGTGAGGAAGATCACTTCAAGCATCTTCACTTGGTTTTGGAGACGCTGAGGAGGAATCAATTGTACGCCAAGTTCTCGAAATGCGAGTTTTGGTTGTCCTCAGTGGCGTTCCTTGGTCATATTGTAAGTGGAGAGTGCATTGCGGTGGATCCGGCGAAGATTGTTGCGATACGAGAGTGGCATTGCCTTCTATGGTAGCGGAAGTCCGGAGTTTTCTGGGGCTTGCCGGCTATTACAGGCGCTTCGTGGAGAACTTCTCGCGGATAGCGTTACCTCTCACTACTTTGACGAGGAAGGAGCAGAAGTTCGTTTGGGCGCCGGAGTGTGCGCGAGCTTTTGAGGAGTTGAAGTGTCGGTTGACCACAGTTCCTGTGTTGAGTTCGCCGAGTTGGACCGAAGGCTTTGAAATCTATAGCGATGCTATGGGCAGTGGCTTGGGTGTGTGCTGCAGTAGCACGGTCGTGTGATAGCGTATGGCTCGAGACAGCTGAAAGTGCGCAAGTGGAATTATCCGGTCCATGACTTGGAGTTAGCGGCCGTAATTTTTTCCTTGAAGCTGTGGAGGCACTACTTGTATGGGTAAGGGTCGATATTTATACCGACCATAAGAGCCTGAAATATTTGTTGGATCAGAAAGATCTGAACATACGGCATCGTAGATGGATGGAGTTCCTGGGGGACTATACATTCAAGATCCACTACGTGTCTGGTGAAGGCAATGCAGTTGCGGACGCGTTGAGTCGTCGGGCCCCGGCTCAAGCCAATTGGCTGTCGGTCCATGACGAGCGGTTGGTTCGGGAGTTGGAGGCATTGGAGATCTCTTGCGTAGACAAGCAGTCGAGTGCTGAAGCGCTATTGAACTGGACGGAAGTTCAGTATTGTTGGGTACATTGGAAAATGTGTACCAGATTTGAAGAAGCCTCACTCTACTCAATGATATAATGTGTTTTGAGTTTATATGTGCAGGTTAAGTAATTGTAGGAAATGCAGAAAAATTTCTAAGTCCATGTGTCGACATCTAGAGAAGCAGTGTCGACACTTATGAAGGCTTGTGTCGACACTGGAGAAAAGCTGTGTCGACACATGGAGTTAATTGTGTCGACACTTGGAAAGGCTTTGTCGACACCAGAATCAACTGTGTCGACACCAGAAGGAATGTGTCGACACACAGTGAAGCTCAGTCGACACACAGTGAAGCATTGTCGACATCAACTGTGTCGACACCCAGAGGCAGTGTCGACACACAGAGAAGTATAGTCGAAATCAATTGTGTCGACACCAAGAGGCAGTGTCGACACACAGAAGACTTTGTCGACATCAACTTTGTCGACACACAGGACTTGTGTCGACACACAGCAAAGCTTCAACAAAGTTAAAGTAAAGAAGTACTTGTGTCGACACAAAGGAGATGTGTCGACACACAGCAAGTTTCAACAAAGTTAAAGAAAAGAAGGCTTGTGTCGACACACAGAATCAGTGTCGACACATTCTAAAAGAAGCAGTGTCGAGAAGCTGTTACAACAACAAAAGGAGTTGTGTCGACACCACCAAGGCTAGTGTCGACACTTATACACTTGTGTCGACACTTAGTCTAATTGTGTCGACACATAATGAAGTTCAGTATCGACACTTTCAAACAGAGACAGTGATTTCAAGAAGTGACTGGATGACTTGACAGCTGCCATTTCTAACCGGTCAACTACTACTGTCGCAGCTGTCAGAAGGTTGTTAGAAACCGGATCAGCCGGTTACCATGGAGGAATACTATATAAAGGCTTTCTCCTTCAATAGAAAGTGATGATCAATCATTGAAGAATACAGATTCTGAGAAATACAGATAGAAGTAATTATACAGAATATTTTTTACAGAAGATCTAGAAGAAGGAGGAGAGAGAGAGCTCCATCTTAGAATTGCAATTGCTGAACCAGGCTGCCAAGAAAGATTCAGATTGAGATCTGAATCTCAAGTCAGAAGCTGATTGAAGATCAACTTCACAGGAGATTCAACCCTACTGAGTTCAGATTCAAGAAGCTTTGAAGAAAGCTAAGAGAGGTTGATCACTGCCATCAAGTTCTTCCAAGAACTCATCAAGAAGCCATCCATCCCTTCTCTCTTTGTCAGGGTGGTGGTTATTTACCTTGTTTAATCAAATTTTTGTAGGATCTTTATAGATCTGAGATTGTAAGCCTATTATATAAAGGCTGAGTGTAGGAGAATATTTTCTCTGAGTGGTAGGGCTGTGAGCCTGAGGTGTAGGACATCGGGATCTCTGAGTGTAGGCCTTATTGAAGGCTGAGGTAGGGCATTTAGCCTGAGTTGTAGGAGTGTGCATACACTCTGAGTTGTAAGAACCTGTTTGGGGTTCTGAGCTGTAAGATCTGAGGATCTGAGGTGAAGTGCAGAAGCTAGGCCGAATCTAGTACACTGCTAGATAGATGAAGGGGAAAGTGGATGTACCCAGACCTTGGGGAAACACTATAAATACTGTGTGCACTCTGTGAATGATTATTTCTGTGATTGCTGTGTTGTTAGAAGTAGACTTTGCAATTTCTAGTTAATAACAGAACAGATTTTCTGCCTTTAAATCAAAGAAAAATTACACATATTCACCCCCCCCCTCTAGGTGGTTAGGTACTAATTCTTTCAAGCATGACCTGGCTGATCGGATTCGACAGGCTTTGGATGTGGATAGCAGCATGAAGCAGCTCATGGTTGAGGCTCTAGATGGGTCAAATTCCCAATATGAGGTTGTGGATAGATTGCTTTGGAAATACGGTCGTCTATACGTCCCAAATGTGGGCACTTTACGGGTGGAATTGTTGTACGAGGCGCATCATACCAAGTACACGACTCACCCGGGGAGCACGAAAATGTACCACGATGTGAAGAAATTGTTCTGGTGGCCAGGACTGAAGAAGGATGTGGCACTGTATGTGGCGAAGTGTCAGACATGCGCCTTGGTGAAGGCGGAATGCCAAAAGCCGGGAGGATTCTTGAAGTCCTTGCCTATTCCGGAGTGGAAGTTTGACGACATTACTATGGACTTTGTGCACGGGCTGCCAAGGTCACAAAAAGGGGGGACGACACCATTTGTGTGTCGTAGATCGTCTAACGAAGGTGTCGCATTTCATTCCTCATAGGAAGGATGATCGGTTGAGAAATTGGCAAAACTGTATGTGGACAACATAGCACGGCTTCACGGTGTTCCCGCGCAGCATCGTGAGTGACCGAGATGGGCAGTTCACATCCAATGATTGGAGGCTGGTGCAGCAGATGTTGGGAACAAAGCTGAGTTTCAGCACAGCCTTTCATTCGTAGACGGATGGCCAGACCGAGAGGGTCAATAGGATAATGGAAGGCATGCTTCGCATGTGCGTCCTGGACTTTGGGAAGCAGTGGGAAGACCACCTATACTTGGTGGAGTTCACGTACAACAATAGCTACCAGGCAAGCATACAAATGGCGCCCTTTGAGGCCCTTTATGGTAGAAGATGTCGCACGCCGTTGTCTTGGTTGTAAACGGGCAAGTCAAAGTTGTACAAGCGACAAGAGGTGGAAGATGCTACTTCTTTGGTGCGAACCATTCGGGAGAGGTTGTTAATCGCTCAGGACCTCCATGCTAAGTACTATAATGCCAAGCACAGGAACGTGGAGTTCGTTGTTGGAGATTGGGTGTACTTGAAGATCAAGCCGTTCAAGGGAGTCTCGCGGGTGCGGCGATTAAAGAAGCTAAGCCCGAGGTACCTTGGACCGTTTGAGGTTCTGGAGCGGATTGGTGAAGCAGCTTATCGTTTGAAGCTATTAGTGGAGCTTAGTGGTCTACATGATGTATTCCATATATCGGTGCTACGGAAGGCGGTGCAAGAGCCTTCGCATGTGATCGCGATGGATCAGGTTCCGGTCGAGAATGGGTTGACGACGAAGGTCAAGCCCGTTCATTTTGAGGACTCGGAAGTCAAGCGGCTACGCAACAAAGAGATTAGGATGGTCAAGGTCCGTTGGGACAATTGCGGTCGGAAAGAGCTCTCTTGGGAGTGAGAGCAGACCATGCTTGAGGAGTACCCGGAATTGTTTCACTCAGGTAATGTTTAAGTTTATGATTATCTTTCTTTATGTAATTTTGAGGACGAAATTCTTTTAAGAGGGAGAGAGTTATAACGCCCCGAAACTCAAAAGAGCGATGGGAGGCATTTTGAGCCAAGTTTGGAATTTGGCAGGGGGCACGCGGCCTGGGACACGGGCGTGTCCCAGGGCATGTCGTGTTTGGGTAGACGATTTGGCCGAGGGGTCGACGAATTTTGGAGTCGACGATCGTCGAGCAGCGAATACGGCCTGCGACACGGGCGTGTCTCAGGACGTGTCGAGCTCGTGTCGACGATCTGTAAGGGAATTCGACGATTTTGCTCGACGAAGTGTCGAGACAGGGAACACGACCTAGGACATGGGTGTGTCCAAGGCCGTGTCAGGTGGTCGACAAAGTGTCGAGATAGTGAACACGGCCTGGAGCATAGGCGTGTTCGGGTTTGACACGGGCGTGTCAAATAGTACACGGGCGTGTCCAAGACCCGGGTGTGTCTCGGGTTGGTGTTGGTCCTGTGTCGATGGAGGAACACGCCCGGGAACACGGGCGTGTACTGGATGACACAGGCGTGTCAGTTCTAACATGGGTGTGTCGGGTGCCCGTGTGAATTTCGGGACGCGTCCGTTTTTACGGCGAATGGGGGACACGGCCCTGGACACGGGCGTGTCGCAGGCCGTGTTCGGCCCAGGTTTTACATTTCAGCTCCGGATCGCGGCCGTTCATTTCCTTATTTTGGGATCCGACGGCTGGGGTTGTTCCTACTGGGATATACCCGGGAATAGGGTTTCAAATCCCTCACTTCTTTCACTTAGTCTCTTTCTAAAAGTCTAGAGAGAGGGGATAGCAAGGAAGAAGAAAGGAGGCTAAATCCGGTTACCGGCGGAGTTTTGGAGCTCCAAATCGCTAGCCGACTTCGGATCTACGGAGGCAAGGATATTGTGGTGCTTTCCATCCGCATACATTTCCATGGCGCCAAGAAAAATGCTTGGGTAACGATTCTCTACTTGAGCATGTGAAGCTCTCGTTTTCTTTGCATAGGAAGCCCGCTCTCGCGAGTTTGCGGTGAGTTGAGGCGTTCCTTCGGGTAGACATGAATAGTCCCCGTTGTGTACATGTAGAGTCCGTAATCGAGAACGGATATAGGCATGATGTGTGAAGCCTACCCGGACAAGTTGGTCTGGATCGGTGATGTTGCATTGCATAAGTGGCCGGAGACGACTCCATGCAGATGTTTGTTTTTCGGGTTTCTACGCGGTAGATTGCAACAGGGGGGCTTGGGGATTAACTCCAAGGTGCACCGGGAAAACTGGGTAGATGCGTGATTCTGCCAGCATGGTGGCCTGGGAGCCAACTTGTACATAACTGGGTTATGTAAAGTGTGTATCGGATTGAGACTCGGGAAAGTTTGACCCGCGCATATGGCTTAAATTGTCATTGTGATGCGAGCAACGGGTTAGGCGGAACCGTACCTGCTCTATGTCATTCGGTTGGAGACGTTGGCATAGATGGAGGGTCTTAGGCGGTCTATAGCTTAAAATGGCGTGACCAATGTCAGAAAGACAAAATGCTCGTAAGATTGGCCGTCCTAGTGGCGGTGGTGAGACCGAGATGTCTATGGCTTAAACTGACGTGACATTGACTGGTTCACCGAGAATGTGCCTTGATTGCACGGGGTGTGTGGTCGTGAGTGCATGCGCCTGTGTTGTTGTGTTGTTACACTTTATTGCTGGATTATGGTAACAAAGTGCAGGGAAGGAGCATTGTCGCCCCGAGTTGGGTGCGGGATCATTATAATTTGGTCAGCATAGCTGACCGTTGCCTTTGTTTGCCACTGTGCGGTGGATTGTTGCTTGCAGGTGCTGCGAAACCGAGTGCTAAATAGCGGGCTAAAGCCCAAGTTGCTGAGCGGCCCTCGAAGGCCTAAATTGAGTGTTTACCTGTTTTATTCATGTGTGACCGTCCTGCGTGTCGAGGTTTGGAAAACATGATATTTGAGTAAACAATTGTAAGGCCATAAGGCCATGGTACTTGTGTATTGTACTTCATTTCTATTATTTTGAGTAGTGGACATTCGTGCTTGTGGCTAGGTTCTTTTATTTGCAACCATTAATAATTGCTTCCGCTAGAATGACTCTGTGTAGGACGTTGGTTATTAGTTGGATGGTTTCCATTGAGTAACCACCCGGTCTGTCTGTGGTATATGGCGTCGGGCCCCGGCCGGACCTACTGCTATATGCTATGCAACGGATAGGGTGTTACAGAATTCCTAGCTGCTAGAAACCCGTTTTAAGATCGAACTTGAAAAATATCTTTGCATGTGGGAGTTCTTGAAATAAGACCTCTCTTTTTGTACATGGAACTTATCATCCTCAAGAAAATAGTTGAGAGGCTGGTAGTTAATTACCAGTCTCATCTTTCCTCTAGCCTGCTCTGTTCTCATGTTCACATAAAAGGCTTCACATGCCCATTGTGATTTTGTGGGTTCGATTAACCCTTCATTTTGCAGTTGGTCGACTTCTTGGATCAAGTGCATATGATCTGGATTCATACCTTTGTGACTTCTTTTGTGGGATAATGGTCTTCATTCCTCTTAAAACGGTGGGGAGACGAAAATTGATGATTCTTCCAAGGAGGGTGACGCACTTTTGTGTCAGGAAGTCTGTATGTGAAATCGGCGTAGGTGGTGCAGGCAATGTCCATCCTGATGGGGCTTGAATTTCAATGGGTAAAGATGTAAAGTTTTTGTCAATGATAGTAGATATTTTTATATCGTAATCTTCTTGTTCCATGTAATTCGATTTAGCAAGTGCATGATGTAAACCCCAATAAGCAGATCTTTTGCAGGATGTTCTGATCCATAAACTTGACGTCTAATAACATCCTGGGAAGAGTTGGATTGATGGTTTTACTGATCAGAGTGAATGTGAAGAGATCGTCATTGGCTGCTCTAAATGATCTGTAGCAGGAATTCTAGCATTCTTTTGGCAGGATGTTTGGCTTCATACTGGAGGAGGAGGCGGCTCCAGTATCAAAGAATGATCACCGGAATAGGCTTATCTCATTTTCCTATTAAAATGTGGATCTTTGCGGAGGGGTTGTGATGCAGGCTTGCACGTTGACACCGAATATATCTATGGACGAACATGTTTGCCCTCTAATGATCCAAATCCTGCACTTGCACAATCGCTCTACGTGGCACCACGTTAATTAATTCTATCAATTATATGCTAACATACGGGTAGCCAAACTGCTTAGGATCGAACAATGGCTATAGGCCAATATTCTTTCCGGCTAAAAGTACCCAACCGGTCCGATCGAGCGAAGTTTGTACCAAAAGAGATCTAACAAAAGTATCGATTCAGAACGGTAGATCTCTCCCAACAAAAGTTACAGGTTAGCCAAACCTTTCGAATTAATTCAATTAAGATAAACACAATTCAATCGAAATAAACCATGATTATTCAACTCTTCAAATTCAACGCCAAGAATTTTCACCACAAGAATATCTGGAAAAGAAACACATAAGAGTAGAAATTTTTCGTTACCCAATCGGAATGGATGATTCTGATTTCTTTACTTGGATCGCCCTTCAACGGCT
Organism: Platanthera guangdongensis; assembly: GCA_039583875.1. Classification (NCBI taxonomy): domain Eukaryota; kingdom Viridiplantae; phylum Streptophyta; class Magnoliopsida; order Asparagales; family Orchidaceae; genus Platanthera; species Platanthera guangdongensis. The sequence goes on along the minus strand of CM077158.1, from coordinate 139,097,342 downwards.
CCGTCGAAGTCACGTCGGAAGGAGAGAAAACTTATTCGCCTTCTTTACTTCACGCCTTGGCCGAGAATCCATGAAGCTTTGTTGCAAATCACCTTGGCCTATCCACCAAGTGGTAGTGAGTGGTCGGTTTCATTTGGGGGCCGGCCGGGTTAGGTGGTTAGAGGGGCTCGGGTTGGAGGTTGACGAGGGTGGCTGAGAGTTTGAAATATAGGGGGAGAGAGAAAAGGTGGCGGTTGTTGGAGAGGGGATAGGTTAGGGTGGCTGCTCGGTTTTAGGAAGGAGGAGGAGGTCGGGTTCTTGAGGAGGGAGAAGGGCTAGGCCAAGAAAGAGAGGGTGGAGTGTTGTGGTGTGTTTGGTGGCTAAGAAGGAGGAGGCAAGGGCTTGGCCGATAGAGAGAGGGAGAAGGGAAGAGGAGAGGTGACGGCTAGGAAGAGGAAGGCTAGGGCTTTGCCGAAATTAAGAGGAGGAGGAGAATTCTCAAGAGGGAAAATTAGGGTTCATTCATTTCATTCTTCACTAAATCAAATGAGAACCATACATGCCTACATATAGTCTTTACATCACTCTTTGGCTACATGCATCCCAATATAAAAGAAAAGAAAATAAAACACACTAATGTTTTAAACATTACATGAAAATTAAATAAACATTGCAAAATAAAATAAAAACATAAAAATGACTTAATAATTATTAATAAATTATTAATAATATTTAATTTGGTTTGCGCCTCGGGCTTATTTTCCACATGGTCATCACGGCACCGCAAATCTTTATCTGGAGGCGGAAAAAGTTCTTCTGTAAGCGCGTCGTCACAGTCTTCAATATGTTGAGGGCCGTCGTCTCCATCAACCCTCCCCCGCTCAAAAGTACTCATCACCGATGAGTTGGTCTGAAAGTACCGTGTAGGAGAGCATCATCCCAAAGAAATACGTAGCGGCAAACAGCACCACTCGGAGAAGAGAGCACTTCAACCTGGAGTATCCTCCAGTGAAGACCGATGAAGAGAGCGATCCAGGCACAAACTCACTACCAAACCATAAGAAAACATAGTGGACCCAAACGGACAGGCAGATAATTCAAGTGGTGGAGAAACATATGGCGTTAAATTAGAAACATTAAGAATAGGGTTAATACCCCAATCAGTGGAAAACTTTAAATGATATGCGTATTCTCCCAATTTCTTTAATATCCGAAAAAGGTCCAGCTCGCCAACTCGCCAACTTTCTAATGTGCCCGAAGGCAACCGTTCAAGGACGAGATGCACCAAAACTAAATCGCCAAACAATATAGTGAGACGCCTTTTATGTAAGCTAGCATGAAATTGATAAGATTTATATGGTGTGGTTAGTGCTTCACTAATGTGCTTATATAAAAATGATCACGATGAGCATAATCTGGTAGAGTTTCGGCGATAAATTAGAAAGAAACTTGAGTGATTATTCTTTTAAATGCTCCTAAGTATCATAATATCGTGAGAGGTGAACCGTAGGCTACGTAACTGAAAGAACTAGTGCCTAAACCACCTAGAGGGGGTGAATAGGTGCACTTAATCTTTTTTAACTTTTATGGCAGAAACACAGAATTATATGCAATTCTTCACAGCAATTCAGCACAGATAATATAGCAATCACACAAGCATACAATCACAGAGAGCACACAGATTTATAGTGGTTCCCCAAGGTCTGGGTACATCCACTTTCCCCCTTCGCCTATCTAGTAGTGTACTAGATTCAGCCTAACTTCTCACTACTTCTCAGATCCACTGATCTTACAGCTCAGAACCCCAAATAGGTTCCTACAACTCAGAGTGATCCCACTCCTACCACTCAGGCACAAAGCCCTACCACTCAGTCTTCACCAAGACCTATACTCAGCCTTCAACAAGGCCTACACTCAGCCTTCACCAAGGCCTACACTCAGAGAAATGTATCTCCTACACTCAGGCACACAAGCCCTACCACTCAGCCTTTATAAATATAGGCTTACAACTCAGATCCCTTAGGATCCTACAGAAAATACAAAATACAAGGATTAATAACAACAACTCTGATTGAGAACGTTGAGTTGACTGGCTTCTTGATGAGTTCTTGAAAGAACTTTGCTGAGATCAACCTCCCTTGGCTTTTCTTCAAAGCTTCTTGAATTAGAACACAGTAGGGTTGAATCTCTAAGCAGATGATCTTCAATCAACTGCTGACTTGAGAATCAGATCTCAATCTGAAACTTTCTTTATCAGCCTGGTTCAATATCTGTCTTCTTAGAAGGAGATTTCTCTCTCCAACTACTTAGATCTTCACTTGAAGGTCTTCTTCTGGTTTGTTTTTTCTCACTTCATTGATTGCTATCTCTGATTCGATTGATTGCCTTCTGTTGAAGGAATAAGCCTTTATATAGGCTTTCTTCATGGTGACCAGCTGATCCGGTTTCTAACAAACTTCTGACAGCTCTAACAGTAGCAGTTGACCGGTTGAAATGGCAGTTGTCAAGTCATCCAGTCACTTCTTGAAATCTCTGTCACTGTCTGAAAGTGTCGAGATAGATATAGTCTGTCGTCGCCACAAGTAAACTAAGTGTCGACACAAGTAGACTAAGTGTCGACACTAGCCTTCATGGTGTCGACACAACTCCTTGTGTTGTAGAAACTGCTTCTGACACTGCTTCTTCAGAATGTGTCGACACTGATCCTGTGTGTCGACACAAGTCCTTCTTCTTCAATACTTAGCTGATTTTGCTAAGTGTCGACACAACTTCTTTGTGTCGACACATCTACTTGTGTTGAGACTTGTTATGTCGACACATCTTCTTTGTGTCGACACATGCATTCTATGTTGAACTTTTGCTGAGTGTCGACACAACTCCTTTGTGTCGACACATTCTTCATGTGTTGAGACTTTGCTGAGTGTTGACACATTTCCTTTGTGTCGACACTTGTACTTAGACTTTGTCGAATTTGCTGAGTGTCGACATAGTCTCCTAGTGTCGACACTTGTACTTGAACTTTGTTGAAGTTTTGCTGAGTGTCGACACAGCCTCCTAGTGTCGACACTTGTACTTGAACTTTGTTGAAGTTTTGCTGAGTGTCGACACAGCCTTCTAGTGTCGACACTTTTGATGTCGACAAAGTTCCTCTGGGTGTCGACACTGCTTCTAAGTGTCGACACTGATTCTTTAGACATTTCTTCATTGTGTGTCGACACTGCCTGTATGTGTCGACACTTTTCCTCTGGTGTCGACTCTGCCTTCCTGGTGTCGACACAATTACTCCAAGTGTCGACACTACTTCTCTAGGTGTCGACACAAGTCTTCTTAAGTGTCGACACTTTTCTTCTAGGTGTCGACACATGGACTTAGAAAATTTTTCCTGCAAACCTGCAGTTACTTAACCTGCACAAAGAAACTCAAAGCACATCAAATACATCTTGATGTATATCATTGAGTAGGGTGAGGCTTCTTCAAATCAGGTACATATATTCCAATGTACCCAACAATCTCCCCCTATTTGGAGAAGTCATAACCCTTAGTCAATGATATACACCATACATAACAAATTCATAATATGATGTAGAACAGTAATATATGACAGGGTAAAAACTTAAACATGTATAAACAGAACATGTAAAAATAATTATCTCAGAACAATTAATGTAATAGATGAACATATAACATTGTTCTTACAAAGTCCAATATTTACATTAGTCAAAAGTTTACATAGATTTTACAAATTACAACTTGTAAACTAAAGAAAATGCTATCCTAAGGCTGCTCTGGCTCCTTGATTACAATCCCTTTTCCTGATTGAATCTTTGCTTGAACTTGAGCTTCAGTGTCATCAGCAGCAGCAGGCTTCTTTCCTTTGAGATCATTCTTTTTCAACTCTTCAGCCTTGATCTTCTGCCTTTCAAAATAGTGATAAGGCTTGGGAAAATACTTGCTAGGCTCCTGTGCATTAGGAGGTAGCTTTCCCAGCTTAGCCTTTCTTCTATACTGTACAATGGCCTCTTGCCTATTCTCATGCTTCCTCCACTCCAGGTTAGAATACCACTTGCCTCTGTCCAGGATATTGTCTTTAGCAGCCTTCCATGCAGTCAAGATGATATTCCTGGAACTGGGGCTCCATTGTTCAAAATCAGGTCTCAATTCAGCTTGCTCTATGAATCTTTTCTTAGACAATTGAGCCTCTTGTTCCTTTAGTAAGGCCTCTTGCTCTTTTAGTATAGCCTCTTGCACATGCTGAACAACTTTCTCAAGAATAATGTTCTGATTTCCGTCAGGAGGACTGTACATAGTCTGTATCTCTTGATGTATCATGTCAAAGTCTGGTGGAGGGTATATCACTTGAGCTACTTCAGCTTGCTCTCCTCCAAGGTATGCAGGATTGATTCCAGACTCTGCAACATTGTCATCATCACATAAGGGTGGATATCCAAGGGTGGCTCTGATGGAATTTGAAATCCACTTTGCATGATCAGAGCCTGCCTTGACTAATACCCTCTCCCCCTTTATGACTTCTCTCTCTATGTGATCCCTCAGATCATCTTTCTGAAACCTTATCTGGGCATTAGATAGTTTACTCCATCCTTATAGAAAGGTTTCAACTTTGGAGCTTTTCATTGATTAGCTTCTGTGTATCTGCAATAGCAGTGTGAACTGCAAGTAGGCACTCTTGGAGTTGCTTATCAAACTCAACTTTGGCAGCAGCACTTTGTGCAGTTTGGGCAGTTGTTATATTCTTCATTTCAGTGACTATGGCATTATGAGAAGCTGTCAAATTATCATTCATTCTCAGCTGATTCTCCAGGACATAGCCTTGTTTTAGTGCAATATCATCCACTTGTGTTTTAATCTCTCCTGATGAGTGGCCAGATAGACTACTGCATTTCCTCCCTTATGGAAGCAGTCATTCATTTCCTTTTTGTTGAGATTGACTTCAAATCTAATAGACTTGATGTCTTGTGCCAGATCAAATTACAGTGACTTATGGCTTCATTCATATACTTTTCTAGAGTGTTTTGCTCATCCAGCTTGATCTGTAAAGCCACCATCAATGAACTGTAATCAGTAGATGGGGCAGGTTGTGGTGCAATGGTCTGTAGAGCTTTCTTATAGTTATGGCTCCTTCTCTTGAAGACTTGGAACTTCCTTTTGTTGGCTCTAGTAGCCTCCTCATCCTCTGAAGCAGAAGTGCTAGCTATATCCACTCTATCCTTAGGACTAGGATGTAACTCCTTCTCAGTCCTTTGTGGTTCCTCAGCATCCTTTGACTTCTCTGTCTCTTGTGTAGCAGTTTCTTCTACAGTCTCCACATGCTCCCCCTCAATATTTACTTTCTCCCCCTCAACAGCAGATATTTCTTTCTCAAGGTCTGTCTGTATCAGATCAGGGAATAGCTCCTCTAATGTGAATTCTTGTTGAGAAGGGGCTGGAGAATCTCTGATCTCATCAACCACTTTATCAGCAATAGATGTGTCCTCCATGACAACATCTTGTGGTTGAGGTTGTATCTGTGTTTGCTGATGAACATTAGGTAATAAATCAGTCAAAACTTCTTCCTCAATAGTGAAATCTAATTGATTATTTCAGTGAGTACCTCTAGTATGGTATGGGTAGCCCTTTCACTCTCTAGTTGAGTTGGCTCTTCCACAAGTAGAGGCTCCCCCTGGATTGGATCCAGGTGAATTGGGCTAGCTGGTGGTAGCTCCCCTACCTCTGTGTATCATCTTGTCTTGCTGGTGACTGTCCAGCATTCCTTCCCTGTTCATCATCAGAACTAAACACTACTGGCTCTTCAGAGCTGCTGGAGGATTCTTGAGCCACAGTGGCTGTCTTCTTCTTCTTTTCTAAGGTGTGTCCTTTACTGGAGTTGGCATTTCTTTGGTCAATACTCTATCCCACCTAGAGAAGATTCTCAAATCCATTCTCCTCATGTGGTTAATCTTGGAACCTGCTGCTTGATTCATCACCTCTGGAATACTTCCAGCTAGATATAAACTCAGAATCTCTCCCAGATTGGGCTTCTTCATACTCTCTTTTAGCTTTTCAAACATAAACTGCAGACCAATCAGTATCTAGTTTGAAGATAATCCTTGTCATCAAATTGAACATCTGAGCTGAAATTCTGTCATGTCCTCTAGGCTTGCTCAGGATGACCTTGCCAACTATTTCAGATAAAAATTTCCCTTGAATGTTCATTCCTTTTCTGTTGAAAACAGATCCAATTTTCAGATTTGAATCCAGTCCACACCATCTCAATGCTTCTCTAGTCTTAGAAGCAGATACATCTTCTTCCTCTTTTGTTCTTGGTAGATGAAGTACCTTTCTTAGACTTTTTGGTGTGACCTTGACTTTGGTCCCATGAACTCTGGATTTAATCTTGAGTCCAGAGTCGTCAAGTGAAGCTGCACTCAGAAATTCTAGGACCTCCTTCTTCCAGATATTGATTGGTTCTGAAACAAGGTATTCCAGGCCATTCTCGGCAATTAGGGTTACCACACCTTTGATTTCAGGTTCCGCGTCATCAAAGGCATGTCGCACGAGTTCATATCCTTCATTAACATTCTCTTCTAGCTTGGGCGCCATTAGGGTTTGAAGAAATTTGAATTTAGAGAAGAGAGATGTCGACACACAAGTTTGGTCTCGAAACTTTGGTGAGCGTGTCGACAAACAATGGCGAAAACCTATTTATACCTTTCTAGAATCGAAGGTGAAAAGGCGCGTCAAAATACTTAAATTGTGTAGACACTGTTGAAAAGTGTCAACACTTACTTATATGTCTCGACAACTATGTGTCGACACAAGTATAGTCGACAGAATATATTCTTCGACACTTATATATGTGTCGACACCACTTAGCTCGACACTTAGTCGAGACTCTACTAGACTAATTCTATGTAAAGCCTAAGTGTCGACACCACCTTGGATGTGTCAACACCTACACTGCATGTGTCGACACTAATTCTCTGTAGTGTCGACACAGACTTCCTAGATGTGTCGACACCATTTCTCTGAAGTGTCGACACCACTTCTATGTGTCGACACAGACAACTCTGTGTGTCGACACCATTTTACTTAGCCAATTTTTGTAAACTATTCTAAGTTTATCATCCCTAATTCAATTTTAAATTTATTGAATTTGGTTTCATCTAAGGGCTTAGTATACATATCAGCTTGCTGATTTTCTGTATTTATATACTCTAGGGAAATATCTTCTTTTTCTACATGTTCTCTTAGAAAATGGTACTTTATTTCTATGTGCTTAGTCCTACTGTGGGAGATAGGATTATTTGCAATAGAAATAGCACTAGTAGAATCACAAAATAAAGGTGTTCTACGTACTTGAATACCATAATCTTCTAGCTGGTGTTGTATCCATAGTTGTTGTGCACAGCAGCTTCCTGCAGCAACATACTCTGACTCAGCTGTGGAGATAGCCACACTTGTATGCTTCTTGCTACTCCAAGACACCAGCCTTCCACCTAGAAACTGACAGGTACCTGTGGTACTCTTTCTATCTTCCTTGCAGCCTGCAAAATCTGCATCTGAATAACATGTCAGTTCAAAATCTCCATTCCTAGGGTACCAAAGGCCTAGATATGGAGTGCCCTTAAGATATCTCAAAATTCTTTTGACTGCTGTCAAATGAGATTCTTTAGGGCAAGCTTGGTACCTAGCACAGACACATGTAGCATACATGATATCTGGTCTACTTGCAGTCAAATACAATAGGGAGCTAACTATCCCTCTATATAATGTTTCATCTACAGGTTTCCCTGCATCATCTTTGCTTAGAGACATTGTTGACCCCATAGGAGTTTTCATGGTAGTGGATGATTCCATACCATACTTCCTTATCAATTCTAGGGTGAACTTAGACTGGCATATGGATAAACCATCTTCAGTCTGTCTAACTTGGAGACCCAAGAAGAACTTAAGTTCCCCCATACTGCTCATTTCAAATTGTCTTTGCATTATTTTTGCAAACTTTCTACAAAGACTACTTTCTGTAGACCCAAATATGATGTCATCTACATATATTTGGACTAGGATGATCTTGCCTCTGGATTCCCTAAGGAATAGAGTCTTGTCTATTTTCCCCCTTGTGAATTTATTCTCAATGAGGAAACTAGACAGGGTTTCATACCAAGCCCTAGGGGCTTGTTTTAACCCATACAAAGCCTTCCTAAGTCTATAAACATAATTAGGTTTAGTAGAATCTACAAAACCTGATGGTTGTTCTACATAGACTTCTTCCTTCAGATTTCCATTCAGAAAAGCTAACTTAACATCCATTTGGTATACCTTGAATCCTTGGAATGTTGCATAGGCAAAGAACATCCTTATTGCTTCCAGTCTGGCTATTGGAGCAAAGGTTTGATCAAAATCAATACCTTCTTCCTGCATATATCCTTTAGCAACTAGTCTAGCTTTGTTCTTTATAATTACTCCATTTTCATCCAACTTGTTCCTAAAGATCCACTTAGTTCCTATAATGTTGTGGTCTTTTGGTTTAGGAACAAGCTCCCAGACTTTGCATCTTTTGAACTGGTTCAGCTCCTCTTGCATAGCCTCAATCCAATGAGGGTCTAGGATTGCTTCTTCAAATTTCTTTGGCTCTACTTGGGATAGAAAGCTGGAGTAGAGAACTGAACTTAGATTCCTGCTCCTTGTTTGTACCCCTTGTCTGAGATCTCCAATAATTTGATTTGCTGGATGATCTTTTAAATGCCTATTTTGTGGAGGCAGCCTGTTTTCTGGTTGTACACCTTCAGCTTCTTCATTCAGCAGCTCCTCTTGGTCTTCTTCAGCAACAGGAGTATCGTGTACTCCCCCTGGACAGCAGCTACTATCATCCACTTGCTGACTTGCAGTAGAACCTACTTCAATAGTAAGCTTGTCCATTTTCTCAGTTACACCGGTGGAGCTGCAAACACTTCTAGACAATTCATTGTTAATGAGTCTAGTTTCATCAAACACTACATGTACTGACTCTTCTACAACTTGAGTAGTCAAGTTGTAGACCCTATAAGCCTTACTGTTGTTGCTGTACCCAACAAAGATACCCTCTTGGGATTTGGTAGCAAACTTAGTTAAATAAGACTTACCATTGTTAAGTATATAGCATTTACAACCAAAGATCCTGAAATAGGATAGATTTGGTTTTCTGCCCTTCACAATCTCATAGGGGGTCTTATTGTGGCTCTTGGTGATAGTAGCCCTATTGATTACATGACATACAGTATTAACTGCCTCAGCCCAGAAATATTCTGGGAGAGATGTGTCACTCAATACGGTTCTACCAGCCTCTATCAAGGTTCTATTTTTCCTTTCAGCAATACCATTTTGCTGAGGTATTCTTGGTGAGAAAAATTCCTGAAATATCTCAAACTCTTCACATAGCTTTGTCATACTATCAGACTGGAATTCAGTACCATGTTCACTTCTTATTTTGACCACTGTACTGTCTAACTCATTCTGAATTTGTTTGACAAAACTATAAAAGATACTAGGAGTTTCAGATTTTTGCCTTAGGAAGAATACCCAGGAATACCTTGAGTAGTCATCAACTACCACAAATGTATAGACCTTCCTACCTAGGCTGTGAACTGGCATAGGACCAAAAAGATCCATATGCAAGAGGTATAGGCACCTCACAGCATCTTTGTTCTCAATGCTATTAAAGGTGGATCTGGTCTGCTTCCCCTTTTGACAAGCTGAGCATATCCCATCCTTTATACACTTAACCTGAGGACCATTCCTCACTAACTCTTTGCTAAAGAGTTGGCCAATTATCTTGTAATTAAGATGAGCCAGCCTCTTGTGCCATTTAACACAATGTGAGACTTTCTCATCAACTACAAGACAAATAGGAGAAACTATGTTCTCACACATAATGTCTAGACAATAGACATTTCTCTTTCTATATCCTGTCAGAATGATCTTTTGATCACTTGACCTACTGATATGACAACCATCCTTGACAAATGAGATGTCATATCCTAAATCACTCAGCTGACTTATGCTAATGAGGTTATGTTTCAAACCCTTTACATAATCCACTTGAGTAATTGTAATTAGGTTGCTAGAAATGTTACCAAAGCCTTTGATGATTCCTTTTTCTGAACCACCAAAGGTAACCTTAGGACCATCCTTGATTGGTGTATAGTCCTTCAGCAATCCCCTAGTTCCAGTCATGTGCCTGGAACATCCACTGTCCAAGTACCATATTGGGGCATGGCCACTTGGACTCACCTGCAAAACATATTACTTAACCTTAGAGCCCAAATAATTCTTGGGTCCTTGGTGCAAGTTAGTCTGATTCTTAACAAAACTACCTGTAGCTTTTATAGCAGGCAGTTTGTTACTCACCTTGGCACTTGAATTGTGCCAACAGTCTATGGCAAAGTGGCCTACCTTGCCACAATACCAGCACTCAAATCTGTTGTACCTTTATTTAGGTACAACCTTGGCTGTTTTATCTACAGCAGGCTCCTTGTTGAGTACTGGGGCTTTGCCCTTAGACTTGGACTTTACAGTCCTGGCAGGTTTTGTAAACCCCAATCCAGTTTTACCCTTTTGATGTACAAATTCATCTATCAAAGGTAAAACAGATTTTGGTTTAGAAAAACTTGCTACAATATCTCTCTCCTTCTGAAGTCTAGTCTCCAGATTTCTGATTTGATCATTCTTGAATGTAATAATCCCCATCTGAATAACAGTAATGTTCTTCAGTCTGGCTATTTCATTTAATTTCTGATCAAGCAACTTGTCAAAATCTGTTGCAGCCACTTTGAGACTAGCAATCTCCTTAGCCTGAGTTTTGGACAAGAATTTGCTTTTCTTCAAAGCCTGCAACAATACTCTATATTCATCAATCAACTGATGAATGTCTCCTTCAGATTCAGATCCACTCACATCACTTGATGCTGATGTATCTGATTTTGATCCAGCACTCAAACTTGAACTAGAAGAAAAAATTTGTACCTGACTAGGTCTAGGCTGATCCTGGATTTTGTCTCCTTCTGATAAGGCCATTAGTCCCTTGCACTGAATGTCCTCATGCTCATAAATTGAGTTCATTAGCTACATGAACTCATTTTCTTCTTCTTCAGCAAACAAGCTAATATAGGCTTCAGCTTCTGAATCTGTTTCTGAAGATGACATATCAGTCAGACTTTTATCCTTCTTGGCAACAAAGGACCTTTCCTTTTTGCCCTTGAACTGTGTCTTCTTCTTGTCAGTGGACTCTTTCCTCTTCTCTGGACAATCAGCTATTACATGTCCTTGTCTATTACAACAATAGCATACTATCTTTGAGGATGGCTTGGACCTCCACTGCTTCTTCTTTAGAAACTTCTGAAAGTTCCTAGTAAATGCAGCAAAGTCTTCATCACTTTCACTGCTTTCTGACTTCTTGCTATCTGAAGTATCTGATACTGTCTCAGTAACTATTTGTGGTGGAGATGGAGACTTGCTTTTATATTTCCTAGTGGCTTCAGTCTTGAAGGCCACAGCTCTTTCTTTGTGCTCCACCCTAGTAGTCTTTTCCTCCTCCTTCCTTACCATTAACTGCATCTCATAAGATAACAGTTTTCCAAACAATGTTGGAGGAGGTATGTTAGCTAATTTAGCCATTTCCCTTATGGCACAAATCTTAGTATCACAGTCTTTAGTTAGGGATCTCAAGAACTTATCATTCAGCTCATAATTACTGAATTCTCTTCCATAGGACATTAACTCATTAACAATCCTATAGAATTTCTTATAACACTCAGTAATGCTATCAGACTTACCTTGTCTGAAGCTTTCATACTCTTGATTTAATAAAGACTTCCTGTCTTATCTTACCTCTTCTGATTCCTCCATATAGACTATCAGTGTGTCCCACATTTCTTTTGATGTTTTACAATGAATCAGATTCTGAAATGTGGCATCATCAATTGCACTTACAATAATATTATGGGCCCTCTTGTCCATAGTGGCCAGAATAATTTCATCCTTGGTCATTTCTGAATAGTCTTTGGGAGTTCTCTGATTGGCATCTAGAACAGATAATTTCATTGGCACATATGGCCCTTCTTTAACTGTAATATATATTCTTGGGTCTGAGGCTTCCATAAAAAGTCTAACCCTTTCTTTCCAAATGCCAAAGATCTCCTTTCTGCAGATTGGCAATTTCATGGATCCAAGCTCTTTGTGATTCTCTGTTAAACCCATTTTCTTGATTCTTGATTATGTTGATTCTGCCAACAGGATCTTTACTCAGACTGTTATGTCCTTTTTGAGTAACCTGGCTCTGATACCACTTGAAAGAACTAGTGCATAAACCACCTAGAGGGGGGGTGAATAGGTGCACTTAATCTTTTTTAACTTTTATGGCAGAAACACAGAATTATATACAATTCTTCACAGCAATTTAGCACAGATAATACAGCAATCACACAAGCATACAATCACAGAGAGCACACAGGATTTATAGTGGTTCTCCAAGGTCTGGGTACATCCATTTTCCCCCTTCGCCTATCTAGTAGTGTACTAGATTCGGCCTAACTTCTCCACTACTTCTCAGATCCACTGATCTTATAGCTCAGAACCCCAAATAGGTTCCTACAACTCAGAGTGATCCCACTCCTACAACTCAGGCACAAATCCCTACCACTCAGTCTTCACCAAGACCTACACTCAGCCTTCAACAAGGCCTACACTCAGCCTTCACCAAGGCCTACACTCAGAGAAATATATCTCATACACTCAGGCACACAAGCCCTACCACTCAACCTTTATAAATATAGGCTTACAACTCAGATCCCTTAGGATCCTACAGAAAATACAAAATACAAGGATTAATAACCACAACTCTGATTGAGAAAGTTGAGTTGACTGGCATCTTGATGAGTTCTTGAAAGAACTTTGCTGAGATCAACCTCCCTTGGCTTTTCTTCAAACTTCTTAAATTAGAACACGGTAGGGTTGAATCTCTAAGCAGATGATCTTCAATCAACTGCTGACTTGAGAATCAGATCTCAATCTGAAACTTTCTTTATCAGCCTGGTTCAATATCTATCTTCTTAGAAGGAGCCTTCTCTCTCCAACTACTTAGATCTTCACTTGAAGGTCTTCTTCTGGTTTGTTGTTTCTCAATTCATTGATTGTTATCTCTGATTCGATTGATTGCCTTGTGTTGAAGGAATAAGCCTTTATATAGGCTTTCTTCATGGTGAACGGCTGATCCGGTTTCTAACAAACTTCTAACAGCTCTGACAATAGCAGTTGACCGGTTGAAATGGCAGCTGTCAAGTCATCCAGTCACTTCTTAAAATCTCTGTCACTGTCTGAAAGTGTCGAGACGGATAGTCTTTAAGTGTCGACACAAGTAAATTAAGTGTCAACACAAGTAGACTAAGTGTCGACACTAGCCTTCATAGTGTCGACACAACTCCTTGTGTTGTAGAAACTGCTTCTCGACACTGCTTCTTCAGAATCTTTCGACATTGATCCTGTGTGTCGACACAAGTCCTTCTTCTTCAATACTTAGCTGATTTCTGCTAAGTGTCGACACAACTTCTTTGTGTCGACACATCTACTTGTGTTGAGACATGTTAAGTGTCGACACATCTTCTTTGTGTCGACACATGCATTCTATGTTGAACCTTTTGCTGAGTGTCGACACATCTCCTTTGTGTCGACACATTCTTCATGTGTTGAGACTTTGGCTGAGTGTCGACACATTTCCTTTGTGTCGACACTTGTACTTAGACTTTGTCGAAATTTGCTGAGTGTCGACACAGCCTCCTAGTGTTGACACTTGTACTTGAACTTTGTTGAAGTTTTGCTGAGTGTCGACACAGCCTCCTAGTGTCGACACTTGTACTTGAACTTTGTTGAAGTTTTGCTGAGTGTCGACACAGCCTCCTAGTGTCGACACTTTTGATGTCGACAAAGTTCCTCTGGGTGTCGACACTGCTTCTAAGTGTCGACACTGATTCTTTAGACATTTTTTCATTGTGTGTCGACACTGCCTGTATGTGTCGACACTTTTCCTCTAGTGTCGACTCTGCCTTCCTGGTGTCGACACAATTACTCCAAGTGTCGACACTGCTTCTCTAGGTGTCGACACAAGTCTTCTTAAGTGTCGACACTTTTCTTCTAGGTGTCGACACATGGACTTAGAAAATATTTCCTACAAACCTGCAGTTACTTAACCTGCACAAAGAAACTCAAAGCACATCAAATACATCTTGATGTATATCATTGAGTAGGGTGAGGCTTCTTCAAATCAGGTACATATATTCCAATGTACCCAACAATAACTTACCCCAAATCCAGAGGATAAGGGGGTTAAGTCCGGTGGTACGGGAGCCTTATAATCAAAGATGATTTCATAGGCTTCAAATTCGCAGTCCTAATTTTATGATTAATATTTTCACGCTTGGCATGAAGATATGCCAAGGGAAACCGCTCATCATAAATACTAAAAGAGTTGGATGCTCCCGGATGTGACAAGAGGTGCGAGCGATACAACTCATGGGGCCAAACCTTGGTCACTAACATGTGGGGAAAAGGGTCATCAAATGGTGGTGGGTGAATACGTGCGACCGGGTGTGGGATATGGGTATGTGAAAGAGACACCACATCCAGAGGCACAATAGCCAAAGAATCATAAACGGACGAGGATAGAACCGTAGCTAGACACGTAGAGAAATGAATAGACAAATATGTCGTGTAGTCAGATCTACGCGGTGCGGTGAACAGATCAAAAACTAGCGCGCTCAACGTACTAATATCTAAGTGCTGAGACAATGCCAAGGTAGGAACTAAAAAAGTGGGCATGTCACAACAACTCATTCTAGGACTACCGATGTCAGGTTCTAAATCATCAACTAATGTGGGCTCATAGATAGGAGGAAGGGTCGATAAAATCAAACCTGGGATAAAATTCAAATCAGAATAACTTTCACCGATCGGTGATAACTTCAATGAAATCTCATCCGGGGGTAAAACCAAAGAATCGTTCAAAAATACCACTTCCTCGCTTGCACTTTCTTCCAACACACTAGACAAGTCGTTTAATTCAGAATCAGTAAAGGTCTCAAAAATGGGCAAAATCGAACCAGAAGGAAAATTTAATTCAGATGGAACTTCAGACAATGGTGATATCATCAAATAACTATCGTTCGGGTTCGCGGCTCTAAAATATTCCAAACATAACCTCCTCACATAAGGTGAGTCTTCCCACTCAGTTGGAACATCCACTAAGTCATGTTCGTCAATGATAATAGAAAAATCCTCACTCACAGGCTCCTCAGGAAAGTCAGATAAAGTCTCAGTGGGTATAATTGTAGGCTCTAACGCGATGGGGATCATATCGGGGAGAGGGCACTCAATACTAGGGTGCACAGACACAACGCTAGTAGGGCTCGTAACAGGCAAAGAGATACTCTCACAGCTTGGACTTTCATCATCATCCAAAACATCGTCTTCTAGATCACTCGGGATTCCCTCAGACTCAGACGCATCAGAATTGTCGGGTACTAAGTTATGGCGACGCTCCACATGGTCATCACGGCGCCGCAAATCTTTTTTTGGAGGTGGAGAAAGTTCTTCTATAAGCGCACCGTCACAGTCTTAAATATGTTGAGGGTCATCGTCTCCATCAGGTTGGTTGACAAAGAAAGCTGTCGATGGTCGTGATGGTATAGATATTATCAAAAAGAATGATATCTTCGTCAAATTCAATAGATGAGTCTGATAGATCTACTCAAAGAGCGAGAATTGTGTCTGGCTCAGCTTCATCGTCTATAGAAAATAGTGACTCAATGTCGTTGTTGTCTACATCCTCAACTTTAGAGAGTTTCGCAATGAGTCGTGAACTCTTCTCTTTGTTAGGACATTCTTTGGCAAAATGTCCCTTCTATCTGCATATATAACACCTTGAAGACTTTGTGTTTCCTTTTTTCTTTCTGAGAAATCTTCATTTCTTCTGGTTCTTTTTAGCGAAATATTCTTTTCCTCAATCTCTTCTACGTGTGAATGGTCTGTCCTTTTTTCTCTTGTTGCACGTACAAGATTTGTCTTTTCCACACTTGATCTGGAGGTCATGGCGATCCCAAGCCGAGCCAAGGTTTTTTACTTTGGTCCTCGATTTGCTTGAGGAAGCTCTTTTGGTTGCATAACTTTTCAAGCGATAGTAACACATTCTGGTAGAGCTCACCAATAGATGTACGACTTATAGGGATATTCTTTACCTGGAGAAGCCGAGATGTTTCATTCCCAAGAGGTTCTAGAAGCGAATTTAGGAAAGTTTGCTTTAAATTGACGTCGTCAATCCCATTGATCGCATAAAATCTTTTTGACATCTTCTTATAATGGTCTTCTAGGTCTTTTATTTTATACGAGCAATACCTCATGCTCAAGTATTCCTCCCTGGCTTGAGTTGTATAGTGATCACATGCTCCTAAGAACTCATTGTGGACATGCATGATCAGGGCATCCATATTTGGGCTTTGTTTGACCATTTGTTGTTTGTATGCTCCTAAAGCAATCCACCATTGCCTTAGTCTGCCATGAAATATTGATACAAATCTATCCGCGACAGCATGCATTGTTACTCCTGGTTATAGCAGCTTGGCAGTGCACCAAGCATACATTTCATAAAATCTGTCTCGCCATTTTGATTGCGGGATGTTGTCAAATGAAAAGCCACTTGATGGATCATTTTGGAATTGGCCAGATTGTTCTTTTCCTTGATGGGATGCTTGACCAGGGTCATGTGCTTCTTCATCTTCAACAGTAGGGTCTTCGGTAGGTAGATCTGCCATTAGAATATTGAGGGACAGGTCCTCGATATCTGAATCTTCAGAGTACTTCTCTTGTATAGGTAGTATATATGGTTGTGTAGCTATTTGTTTTAATAATGAGCAGATAGGATTGTCAACCATGAGCTGAGAAGACGGTTGAGTTGCAGGCAACTCTTGTGGTGAAGATTCTTTGGATGGATATTTTTCTGGTTTTCATTTTGAAGACTATGGTATTTTATAGCGCATTTGTGGGAGGAAAGCTGCACTATTGAAAGGATTGGGATCAAACAGGGAGAGAGTGGATAATGGTTGAGAATATCTTGGAAGTGGAGGTAAATAAGAATAAGATGGGGTTTCATAATATCCTGGGAAGTGGTATTGTTTTTGGGTTTGGAGAGAATGCAGTTAGGCTTTTAGTCCTTTTAACTCTGCCTCCTTTTGGGCCAGAAGCAGTAAATTGAAAGATACGGAACTAACCAATTTGAGTAGCTCATGATGCACCACCGTTATCTCATCTTGGAGTTGCATTGTGACTCTAGTGATTGTCGAAAGCCTGAAGTCGAGCATTTTCTCCATGGTTTGTTGGCTTGCCACTATTTGTTTTAAAACTCTGTTTTGTGCCACGACATTTTCAGACTGCCAATTTAACGTAGCTTCGGCATGAGATGCATGTCTTGTTGTTCCATCAGGATTTTTGGTAGTTGGATTTTTTATATTCCAAGTATGAGAAATTCTATCTTCAACGAACTCCATTGGAGGGAAATCATCTTGAAAAGAGGTTGGCTGGAGCATGTTGATTTCTGGTTCTTTAGGATAAAGAACATAATAGTCAAATTTTCCAGACTGTTCTCCTAGTAATCCAACTGTCGGATCCCCCTTTTTGTAACATTCTTTAAGCAATTGTTGTGTTGACTTATGTTTGTTCTTTCTCCTTCTGGGATGATTATCTGTATCAGAGTCATCTTCTTTGCATTTAGCACACGAGCAGATGTCAAAGTATTTATGGTCATCTTCGTCTTGAAATTGATATATAGGCAATCCATCTGACCTGAAGGGAAGGATGGGCGCATCAATCCCGATTCCCTTTTATTCAATCATGTTTATCTCCGAGGTGAAGATGGGATTCTTGATAGAAGAGGGGTCTTTGCAGTTGAACACAATTTCTACCGCGCCGTCTTTATTTCTGATAAATGAAGACTTGATAGAGTGGATCGGCTGGTTATTGCTTCTTATTTTTTTCATAGTGTGTGACCCATGATTTAGGGATACGTTTGATAAGCTCATCTTTTGGAAGTTGCTTTGGGATGTGGATGCATGAGGAGCCTGAGCGAGCATCAATTTCCAAGTAGAGCGCTTCATTAGTGTCTTGAGGAAGACTTAAGTCAAAGGAATGATTTTGGACCTGATAAGCCATCTTGTAGTGCAGTGTTGCGGCATATGTCCCCGCGACTTGAGGTGCTCCAACAATCTGAAGCTGGACGTTAAGGTTGTTATAGATATTAGGATCATCAAGCCTCAACTTGAAGTTTGGAAATAGTGTTATAAATACAGTGCCAGCATTTAAAGTAGTTTGGACAGTTGCGATGCATGCATGATTGTATTGTTGAAACCTTGTGTCTAGGAGAGCTAATCTAGCTACCACTGGGAGTCCCTTCCTTGCTTGCAAAGTGATATCCATTCTCACAGATCCAAAATGTATGTGGGAATAACCGTGGGCCTTCCATTGTCCAAGCAGCGCCTCATCCAGTCGTATAGGAAATATTTGCTATGCTTTTGAAGAAGGAATCGGTACTTGTTCAAGCCTCGAGGCTAGAACGAGTTCTTTTGCAACGAGTGTCCTATTGGGAGTGAGAGCCTATCGGAAGACTCGAGAAACTAGAAGTTTTTTGGTGAAGGTTCTATATGGATTTAGCAAGGGGAGGTTTGTTACGGGAATACGACTGTCTTCAGTAAGGTAGTCAAATTTATAGAGCAAATCAGAATTTGTTGAGGTAGAAGATGAATTGTGGGAATTTCGAGGATAAGAAAAGGAAGATGAACGGGTAACGAGTTGTGAATTTGTCATAGATGTAAGAGGCCTTATTTCTCAGGAATCTCTTTCGGTGTTAAGGTGGCTTGTTATCATACGGAATGATACAATTGTTGCTTAATTCTTGTGAAAACCTGAGCATATACCCACAACCGCACACCCAGCAGCTTCAAAGGCCACAACTCCGTTATTTTCACAAAGAATTCTGCCACAAGTTCTGGTATAAGATTTCTGATGTGGAGGATCCCTAAAGAAGGGCAACCACAGAGCATACTATTCTCAACCAAATGCAAGACAGCATGAACAAATCATGCCAATGCCATCATGAATAAATCATGAACACCTCTAGATCATCAAGAGAAATAAGGGGAAGTTTTTTAAGCTTCCATCCCTCTGATACCAAATTTGCAACTCACGGAGAGAGGTACAACCACACAGGAGGGATACAAGATAAACAGCAAAATAAGAGAATATAAGAAGATATTAGAACACTCAGATAGAAAGTATTAGAACACTCGAAGAACACGTCAAACTTTATTGCTTAGAGATATTGGTACAGACTGAGATGATCTAAACCATTACACTAGACCCTTATTTATAGTTGCCCCGCAGGGGAATAACTTTCGTCACACGCTACATAAGATTCCTTTCTTACAAACCAAGTTATTCCTTTCTTGACTTCTACCACACACCGGAATAACTTTATATCGCATCATACACTTTATATCACATCATACATTTTATATCATATCTTATCTTAAGCGATAAGATTCTTTCTTGACTTTTACGATACGTCATAATAACTTTATTTCACATCATACTCGAAGATATTTCTTAATCCTTTTATAAATGCACAAGATTGCATGAGTTTTTGATGAGCATATTTTCATGAATTTTCTGCGTTGACCCAATCAAAGCCTTAATCAAAAGTGTCTCCACATCATAATTTATATTAAGTGCAAAAAACATTAATTGTCTTAATATAAGATAAATCAATTCTTTTGAGTGCCTCGGCATTGTGATCTATATTAAGTGTGTAAAATTTTTTTGTGGCACTCTCGTGGGCATCGGCACTACGATATATATTAAATACACAATGTTACATGATTTTTCGATGAGCATATTTTCAAGGTTTTTCCGTGTTATTGGACTCAACCTGCTTTGTCACCGTATTGAATAAGAAAATATTATGAATATTTTGTGCACTTCCATTAGCTATAAAGATGTATACATGATATAAATTAGTCTTGACCACCCCTCATTTTTCGTGGCTAATTCTATGAGATATCTTATTTTGTCATCCGCTTTTAATTTTGTAGAAGCTTTTTGATAGTCCAAAATGTGGGAGAGAAGTATAATAAGACTTAGACATGTATGAGACTTTCTAGAATGTATGAAAATTTCTTTAGAAGAATGTAAACGATGCAGATCAAGAGGTATGGAGAAGTGTATCATTTTGTAGAAGGTTCTAGCCTAATGCTCGTGTGGAGAAGTATAGATTACTCATGGGTTTGTAGGCAAAATGAATGGAGGCATATAAAAGGAGGTCTCCTCTTATTTCCATCATCCAAATTTTGAAGTGACATTTATAAGAGTTTCCCAACTAATGTTAGGGCTTGATTTGACCGTTGTATGAGGTTTTGAGTGTGTCTTGAGTTGTATGAATTTGTTGTAATAATTATATCTCTTGATTGAGGTTCATTTGCAAACTTGAAATTTATATTGGAACTTCTCCATTCTTTCTACTTTTGAGGCATTTTCATCTTGCTGTGTTGTTAGCCATAAGCAAAAAAAACATAAAAACTTGGTTATCACAAATTTGTTGAGAAAATAATCAAGAACTCGCATTATGCTAGAGTTTTGTATGCATGAAAAGAAACCTCCTTACTTGTGAAGCCGCATGGAACGCCAAAGTTTTTCAGTTGGATATCTATCGCTCTCAGGAACTGCTTCCTCCAGATCTACAACTCACCACTTTGATCTTTGTACTTCTTTCCATCTAACCTCGATTTTCTCCTCCCTTACAGTGAGGCTTGTAGTACAAAGAAACAGAAATGTGACTGTAGAAACAAACCTATGATATAAAATCGATAGTGCACATCGACCTCTCATAAATTGGTGGCTTCGTTCCAAATCTTTATTGTGTCATGCAACCTTGTCAGGTCCTCCACATAATCTAATTTTAAAGTTGTTGAGAATTTGCACATCCTGAAGGAGGCCTGCCATGGTTTGTTGGACGTCAGTATGCTCATGCCTAGTCATGAACTCAACGTTCTCAGAGGTTTCTGGGTCGCAGTTGTTCGACGTGGTTGGCGGATTCGAGTTTTCCTCTAATTCCAAACTCACCGCACCATTTTAGGTTGTTTAACATGATTGAGCTTTGGAGGTGTTTAACAGAAGAGCAATAACAACAACCAAGGGTTGTACAGAAAACTCACAACTGACCTAGGATTCTTAGAGCAACTCCAACTGTCCTTCATAAATACAGAATTCTCTAAATTTGCCGGAAAATTGTTCTCCAACCGGTCGGCATATGCCTCTCCATATATGGAGATCTTCTCTCTCCTCCTCTAAATATAGAGGAGGGGGAGAGGAAATGTCGTGTCCGGCATTTAATTTTTTATTATTATTTTAAGTTTTTAATTATTTAATTTTTTGTTTTATGAATTCTTCGTATAATTTTAAATTCTCGTAGCCGCTATAACAATTTTTCAATTATGATATATAATTATCAATAAAATTATTTTTTCGAGACCTACAAAACGAGACTAATATTGAATACTTTCTAATTATTATTTGTCATACAAATAAGAGAAGAAAATCTTTTTACTGATTAAATTCGTGCAAAAATAAAAATACATTCAAAATTACATAACTTCATTTTCATGTCGTTCCCACAAATGTTCAACCATTGCATCTCGAAGTTCAAAATGCGCATTTCTGTCCTTTATCTTTTTATGTCGATTTAGAAACTGACGAAATCGTTTGTCTTCACTAGTGTTCAACTCTTCAACATTCTGCGTTAGGGCTGGAGTAGAAATAGCGACATATTCATTTTCATCTCGCTCGTCTTCGACGATCATGTTATGTATTATAACACAAGCAGTCATGATATCGTGTCACGTTATCATCAGCATTGGATACCTATTGTAACTCCCCAAAAAGTAACATGCAAAGAGTCGACATGGCTGGACGAAAATCGTCGAGCAGAGCTCGACGAACGTCGAGCAGAGCTCGACGAAATCGTCGAGCAGAGCTTGTTGAGTTCCAGTTCCTTGTGTTCTCCAAAAAATTAAAAATCTTAAAAATTAATATAATATAATATTTTAAAATTGTTTAAATAATATTAAAAAATTTATGTTCTCCAAATATGAACAACATGGTTGGAATTGATTCTTCATGTTATTCATATTTGAAAAACATAGTACAAAAGGATCTCTAAATATAGAGATCCCCCATTGAAGTTGCCGTTAGAGCTCCTCCGACACCCACCTCATAAATTTGTGAGCTCTTCCCTTTTCTTCTACGGGGAAATAAATAGTTCACTTGTCCTAAAGTTGATTTAACGTGTAAAGCTCATCAAAGGTATTGCTGACATGTGGTGGTCCCATCAGGGCAATGATAACGACATGTCATGTAGGATTACAAGTGCACATTGCCTGTGACTCATGAAATAGCGGAGATAAAGTTGTGTTCACTGCACAATCTGTGTCAAGGCTAGCGCATAGGCCCTAAAGGCATAGTAATATTTATGCAATGACTGCTTCCACAGGCCATCTGTTTTATTACTATGAGAACATTGGTTGGGAGGGCTAGAGAGGATAGTACAATTAGGACTATGTTATATAAGAGAAAAATACTCATAACGAGTGGTAACCAAGCGATAATTGCGTATGACGAGGAATTCACACATGAACAAGGACTACCCATCAAGAGGGAAGGCCGAGTGAGAAACCTTCTTGGGAGAGCCCTTTGTGCAAGCAAGGTCTTGCGTGAAAAATCAATATGGTACATGAAACACTTAAATCGTGCACATGCCACACTTTCATGTCGGTCTAGAAGATCTAATGAATAAGAGGTGGGGTGCTACCCTTAAATCTTGCACATGAAACAAATAAAATACCTTGTATTGGATTATTGACATTGTAGTTTGTGCTCTTAGCATTTTCAAATAAAAATTAATTGAACTTGATCCTTAGATTTCTGGTAATTAATCTCAGAACAATTGTAGGCTCTGTTTGTTTCAACTCTCACTCCAGACGTTTGTATCAGATCCTTTGCGTTCACCAGGACACCAGTAAGAGAGGTCCTCGGATCCTCCTAATATGATTATTAGATAGTAAGTATATTTTTATTATTACAAGTATTTTATGGTTATGATTATTATTACATTAAATTTATAAATATTAATTATAATCTATTTTAATTAATATAATAATAATTTATTTTAATAATAAAATGTAACAAAACATCATCATTGCTTTACAAAATTATTTCTACATTCTCAATAGTTCTGTCATCGTTATTTTAACAAACTATTTCTCTATTTTTCACAGCTTCATTCAAATTCTAATAGCTCCATTTGCTACCACCAAAACAAACAGAGCTGTAGTCCTTGATCTATAATCTAGGGCACACGAGTCAATTCCAACTCCAAAATAAATAGGAAACTTATATGGTTAGCTTTCTAATTACTGCATAATTTCTTTTTTTATAAATAAATAAATTGTAATTAGAAAAAGCAGATACTCAGATAGATGATGCAACCATCATAATACCAACCACAGAAGCAGGCATGAACATTTCTTCCTAAATTTCTTGCATTAAAGAAAAGAATAAATTAGTTAAATAGGCGCCCAAAAATTATAGTTATACCAAATAAAGCCTATGGGGCAACATTTTCCCTCACTGATAAATGAGTAAATAATAACAATAAACATATCAAAATTTCCAATCTGGAACAACATTGAACCTAAAAGAGGTCAAGCAGAAAGCTTTACCCAATATCAACAAAAATTTCACCCTTCCCTCGAGCTAACCCCTTATCTCAATTCCACGAGAAAGGGGCTCATGCTGCGGACTTATTTTGCTCTGGCAGCACCATACCATAATCACTTCTCCCACTATTGAAAACCAACACCAACATTATCATTAGTATGTGCAGGAGACAACAGATTCGCATTCTCCGACTCTTGAGCGCCTCCGCTATCATCATTGTCAGTGCATTCAGTAGCACAGTCGGGGAAGTATTTCGGGCCAGGAAGATGCATCTGTTGCTGGGACGTGATAATCCCAGCAATGGCTCTGAAAGCTGCAGAGTTTCGATCTGTGCTTATGGTGAGTTCTTCAGTATTGGTCGAGCCGTGGGACTCGTCTTCTTGCTGCGGAGCTTGTGGTGGTGGCATGAAGAAGGGTATCCAGCCTCTTTGCCAGTCAAGGAGGACCATCTTTGCAGCAGTATTCAGATCAGGTTCACCTCCCTATAATTGAATGTAAAATCATTATAATAACAATCAAGATGACATAATACATCATTATGACCATGCATGGGCCGAATGTTTAGGAGCAGCCGATGGCTGTCACAGCCTCCGCAAAGTAGCCTCATGGCATGTATGTGAAAAAACAATTCCACGGCATAGGTGATTTGCGCTCAGCAGTGGCCATCCTACAGTCAGAGTGGTACGTCGCTACCAAAAATCCGCCCAAAACAGAACCAGAGATACACACAGATGAAGGGATAGTTTGATGGCGTCAAAATATAATTTGGGATAACTGACCAGAAGGATTTAGCTAAACTTATCCTCCAAGAACAATCAAAGAACCAACGCAAACAATGAATAAATTCTATTCAAGGCTTTTGGAGATGACCAGGAAAAAGAGTTTTTATAGACTGAAGCACCCTAATTTATATGCCAAAATTAAGTATAATAACAAATAAGTCAATTATCACTTTTTATTTTGAGACTTAGGCTCCGTTTGGGGGAACTTATTTTCACCGGTCAAGCTGTTACGACCGCATGAACCGGACCGCTTGACCGGTTTATAGACTGAAACACCTTTAATTAAGGTCTGGTTCATGCGGTCGTAACCGCTTGACCGGTGAAAATAAGTCCACCCAAACGGAGCCTTAATGATGCAGGAGGGATCTATAGGCAGCGGGAAATCTACGACCTAACCCTACATGTTATGCAAAAGTCTGACGGTTAGATCACAATTAGATAATAAATTAAAATATCCCACGTAGATAAATTCCCGACAAGGCAAAATATTTTATTCGGGCAAAAGCAAGCTTAGGCTTTCCTCTGCTTGGAGGGCCAAAGCGAGAGCGTGCGGTGAATGAACCCTGTAAATCACAATATTAATCTAATAAACTACTACCATACGAGATATCCAAAACAAGTACCAGATCTAATCCAATATAAATATGCTGAAAATAATAATCCTATACAACGAGATCTCACCAAATAGTGAGTTGACCGAGACACCGGGTATTTTGGATCCGGATGCGTAGATCGGCGATCGAAGGTGGAACCGGAGGCGTGGAAATGATGACGGTGGCTGTCCTCGGCGGTGGATGGCGAGATCGTGCCGGAAATAAATAGATCCGAGCACAAGAGGGTAGATCCGGGTAAGGGAAGGGTGGATTCGATGTTTGGCAACGGATTAGGGCTAAAAGGGAAATATGAGTGGTGGAAATAACGGATCGGGGGTGAAATTTCCAGATCTGGACTGATCTGAAAACAATGGCTTTTGGGGAAGGAAACGGTGGCGAGAGAAGTGGATCCACGGAAAGGAATGGGGAAGGGACTTGGTCGGGGGCTGGGGTGGATGTTGTCAGTGGTGGAGTGGGGCGGGGAGGAGGGTGGGGCTATGGAAGTGGCGCATGGAAAGGTGCAGGCCGGTAGGAGGGAGATCGGGTGGAGGAAGTGGGAAACAGGGGGGTCGGCGGGCTGCAGAGGGGGATTTGGAGGCGGTGGTCAGGCAGGAAGGCAGGAAATCACTGTGCAGGACGGCAGAAAGGCAGGAAATCACTGTCAGGCAGGAAGGCAGGAAATCACTGTTGAAAACAATAGCAAGGAATAGTAAATTTCATTTGTGAATAGTGCAATGAAGAAAATAATAGGAATTAGACAGTGGCTATTTGTGGCTACTTGGGCGGCTGAAAGGGAGGGTTTGGAGGGGAGGAAGAGATCTAGAGTTAGGGGGTACCTTGGGGAGGAAGATAGGCACCTAGGAGTCGTCACCTAAGGTTCCACGGAGTCGGCACCGTGTAGGGATCGCCGGATTTCGGGATTTCTCTTCTCCAAAATCTACAATGTCTTCAACCAGCCCACAAACCATGTATTTATAATAAAAGAAGGATTGGGGCATCCCACCATCGATGGCTATGATTGGACGAAGGTGGGGTCACCTAAACACATCAAAATAAAATACAAAATAGTAAAATAATATATCAAATCGATTCGCAACGCGAATCCGAACACATCTGCGGAGTCAGATCGTCGATCCGGGCAAGCCATATATGGAAAGTAGCCAAATCAGACCTGAATGGACCCAAAACTTGTCATCCACTGCAAGTGTTCGTCTATGTTTTGCATCAATCTCCCCGACTTGAAAGAATTCATCTCCCGATGAATAGGGATCAGAATTCTCTCGCTGCATGCCAGGTAAAACTCAAAGAAGTCCACCAGAGGTCGCCCAAGTGTCGTCGCTGGAAAAGTGTCATCGCCAATCAACTCTCTCTGACTGAAAAGTTGTCATCTCCGGTGAATGGAGACGGTCGTGCTGAAGTCGAAGCTGTTGGAACACCCTATTACTAATTTGGGTCAGGATCACTATGTCTCTAGGAATTTATGTTTTGACCTTCTGTATAGATTATAGGTCAATTAGAATTGAGTCTAAGGGATCAGGAGTCTAGGTTTGGAAAGCTGCCCTGAAGACCTAAGTTTTTCTGGAGACTAAGTCCAAATCGTCGAGCTCAGCACGACGTTTCGTCGAACTCCGGTCGACGATCGTCTAGCTCAACCTTGGCAGATCGTCGAGCTCCATTCGACGATCGCTGAGCTCAAGCCTCATAATATCGTCGAGCTCTGGTCGACGATCGCTGAGCTCAACTTCTCAATATCGTCGAACTCCATTCGACGATCGCTGAGCTCAGGTCGACGATTTTGACTCTGAACTGGATCCTTATCTCTGAGCTCAGTTCGACGATATTTGAGCTCAGATCGACGATTTTCTGCTGCTTACATCTTTCTTTTTCGCTGAGCTCAGCTCGACGATAGCAGAGCTCAGTTCGACGATTTCAGTTGACCTTCAGAATTCTAATTCAAAATCAGATAGAAGTTATTCTGCATTTAAGACAGAAGATCTGCCAGCCGTTTTCATTTACTTCTGGAGCAAGTTTCAAGGGATTTTTCAAGGAATAAATCAGTGGACTTTCCTTCAGAACATAATATACAATTAAGGCTGTAATTAATTCAGACCAACGGCTATCTTTGACAGAGCAATTTTCTATTCAGACTCAGAGAATAAAAGATAGAATGTTTTTTTTTTGAATCAGAGAGAAGACAGACAAGAATAAGAGAATAGAGAAAGACAAGTAGAGGACACCTCTCTATACACAGAGACTCTCTCAATCTTCTGTCAACAAGAATTCAGAAGAACACTCATCAAAAAGAGATCAAGCTTTCAAACATTCTTCAGATCTCTTCAGCTCTCAAGTGTTCAAGGCCAACATCATCTCAAGACTCCAGACACTCAACATTTCAGCTTGCTGAAATCATCATCTGCTGGAGATCTATTTTTGAAGGTCTATCACCCTCAGCAAAGCTCATCTTCCTGAAGACTTCAAGGACTCAGGGGGAGCTTTGAAATCAATCCACATAGTCTTCTCAGTTGCTTGAGAAAGAGAAGACTGCCATAACTCTCTCACCCCCCAATCTGTAAAGGGTTTTTCAAACTCCCTTCAAAAGTTTGAATCTGGTTTTTGAGCACCTTGTCAAAAGCTCATTGGTGGCAAGACACCTGATCAAAAAATCTGATCTGGTTTTTGAGCACCTTATCAAAAGCTCATTGGTGCCCAGGACACCTGATCAACTCATCCTGCAGTGGATTCCTACCTAGGGTGGTAGAAGAGTGGATGTACCCAAGTTGGGGAACCACTATATTTCCTTGTGTCATCTGGTTGTGCATGTTTTCTTTTTGTTTCTGACCTAGATTTTCTTGTGCTTAATATCTGCATAGCTTAATTTTACCTCTGCTTCCCTGCTTACACTCATTACAGCAATTGTTGTAAAGCTTTGCAAAAAGTTTTCTTTGTGTTTTCAAAAAGCACCATATACTCTATTCACCCCCCTTTAGAGTATATCAGATCTAGTTTCCCCTTTCAATTGGTATCAGAGGCAGGTTGGTTAAACATATCATATCTGTTTGGTTGTACAGGCTAACACCTGAACCCCAAAGATCCCAAACTAGATCCTTCTTTTGTTTTCTTTTTATATTAGATTTAGCTTGCACAAATCATGGCCCAGAACAAGGATTATGCTAGCACCAGACCTCCAGTGTGCAATCTATCAAAGTTTGCACTTTGGAAGGCAAGGATTAAACTCTACATGAATTCAATTGACGAAGATATTTTTAATTCTGTTTTGACAGTGTGCCCAAGACCTCCAGAGAGCACAAGCACAAATGCTGTTCCACCTCCATCAGGAACAGATGCTGACATTAAAAGATGGAAAGTAGCTGATGCCAAGGCAATGGACATTCTAGCTCAGACAATGTCAGATGACATTTTGCAGAAGGTAGCTGAATGTAATTCAGCCAAGGAGATCTGGGACAAGCTTTCAGAAATTGTCTCTGGCTCAGCTGATGAGAGAAAGGACAGAAGATCTCATCTCATCTCCCAATATGAGAACTTTAAGAAGGGAGAAACTGAGTCAGTGGGAGACATGTACAATAGATTGAGTCTAATTGTCAGTGAACTGAGGACATTAGATAAAGAAATCTCACTGACAGAACTCAATGACAAGATCCTAATGTGCTTCCCCAGCACTTGGGATTCAAGAATCTGGCCAATTAAAGATGCCAGAAGCCTAAATGAGATTACCACTGAAGCCTTGTTGGGTAAGCTCAAATCTTATGAGCTACTCATCAAGAACAGAGAAGAAGAACAGAAGGCTGCTTCTCCAGCCACAAGAAAGGAGAAGACTATTGCATTCAAGGCAGCTGAGGATCTGCCTGAAGAAAAGGCCACAAGCAATGATGAACTTCTCAGCCTATTGGCCAAAAGATTCTATAAGATGGCCAGAAAGGATTTCAGAAGAAGATCACACAAGGATCAGGACAAGCCAAGGTATGACAAGTCCTTTGGCAATAACAAAGAAATTATTTGCTTTGGTTGCAGGAAACCAGGACATATGGTTCCTGACTGTCCAGAAAACAAGAACAAGGACAGGAGGGACAGAAAAGAAAGAAGAAAGGAGAAGGACTCCAAAAGGCATGGAAATAACAAACCTTCCACCAGCAAAAGTAAGCACACAAGGAAAGGATTTGTTGCTGAATCCTGGAGTGAGACTGAAGAGGAGTCACAGGCCTCTTCCAGCTCAAGTGATGATGAGGATGATGCAGAGGAAAAAGAATTCTGCATGATGGCAATCAATGCCTCTCAACACAACTCAGAAGAAGAGGAGTCAGAGTCAGACTCAGAAACTCAACCTGAAGAAGACCAGGTAATCAACTCTTTTGATTTCACTTCAGAAGATTTTAAGCTTGAATTTAAAGCACTATGTTTAGACCTGCTAAAGTCTGAGAAAAAGATCATCTCTCTCAGAAATCAATTGTCTGAACACAATGCTTTAAAATCAGAAAACCTCAAGCTCTCTCAGGAGTTAGAGAACCATAGGGAACAGATAGCTTCACTGAAGAGTGAACTCTCTGAGGCCAAGAAGCTTGAAGAATCTCTCAATGGGAGAAGCATCAAGCTGATGGACATCACAAGCACAGTGAACTCAAGATTCAACAGTACACTGGGCTTGGGTGCCTCATCCAGCCAACCTATTGTTCTAACAACCCCTATCAAGTTCATTTCTGACAAGGGAAAGGGAGTTGTAGAGGTTGCCAGGAAAAATTCTGATCTGCCTCAGAAAACTAAAGTCCAGTACAAATCGTCGAACGGAGATCGACGATCGCCGAATGTAGATCGACGATCGCCGAACGCAGCTCGACGATCTCAGGACAAATCGTCGAACGCTGATCGACGATCTAAGCCAAGATCGTCGAACGCTGGTCGACGATCTCATATACCTGACCTCAGCCATAGTCGACCGTCGAACGGAGCTCGACGATCTGACCCAAGATCGTCGAACTCAGCTCCCAGATCGTCGAACAGAGGTCAGGGCAGTGGAAAAATTTTCAAAGGCAAGTCAAAATTGCATCCTGAGGGTTCTTCATCCCAAACATTTAACCCTTATACTGAATGGATTTTACCTCCAAGGAGATATCATCCTGAAGGATATAAGAGTCAGCCAGGGATGTCTTTCATTTCTGAATTCAAAGGTTATCAACCTAGGCCCAAGGTAAACTGGGTCAAAAACAAGTGAATTGCTTTACATGCAGGTGAAGACCTATCCAACATCTAACCAGCAATGGTATTTGGATAGTGGATGCTCAAAGCACATGACAGGGAACAAGGACAACCTCAATTCCTTTAAAGCCAAGCTTGGACCCAAAGTCATCTTTGGTGACTCCAACTTTGGACAAACTAAAGGATATGGAGCAGTCCAGATTGGTTCCGTAACCTTCAAGAAGGTAGCATATGTGGAAGGACTGAAGCACAACCTAATCAGCATCAGTCAGCTATGTGATGAAGGCTACCAGGTGAACTTCAGCAAAACTCTATGCAAGATCAAGTCAGAGGACAACACCACTGTGTTGACAGGTAAAAGGAAAGGTAACATCTACCTTGTAGATTTTCTTTCAACTTCTATAGATATCTGCTTATTCAATTCAGTTTATAGACCAAATGTTTTATGGCATAAGAGACTAGGACACCTAAACCTTAGAACTATTGGTAGGCTCTCCAAGGACAATCTTGTTAGAGGACTACCTTCTGGCCCCTACAAGAAGGAAGGACTCTGCAAGGCCTGTCAATTAGGCAAGCAAACTAAAAACAGTTTTAAGTCACTTAATAAGAGTGATTCACCTAGGATATTGTATCTGTTACACATGGATCTATTTGGACCCATCACAGTACAAAGCCTAGGAGGGAAATCCTACACTTTAGTGATTGTAGATGACTTCTCTAGATTCACTTGGGTGTTCTTTCTAAGGAAGAAGTTTGATAACTTTAAGTGTCTGACAGAGTTTCTCAAATGTGTAAAGATTGAGTTCAATACTCACATTGCCCTGATCAGAAGTGATCATGGGACAGAGTTTGATTCTCTTCTTATGCAAGAGTTCTGTCAGAGTGAAGGGATCAGGCATACTTTCTCAGCTCCTAGAACTCCTCAACAAAATGGGGTAGCTGAAAGGAAAAATAGAACCCTTATTGAATCTGCCACTACACTGTTGTCAGATGCTCATCTACCTCTATCCTTTTGGGCAGAGGCAGTGAACACCTCCAACTATGTGCTGAACAGAAGCCTGATACATAAACTGAAGGGAAAGACTCCCTATGAATTACTCAAAGGGAAGAAACCTAAAGTTGACTATTTCAAAATTTTTGGTTGCATTTGTTATATTCACAATAATGATAAGAAACATCTAGCAAAATTTCAAGCCAAAGCTGATGAAGGAGTGTTTCTGGGATACTCCATGATCAGCAAGGCCTATAGGGTTTATAATAAATCATCATTAAAAATTGAGGAATCTGTTCATGTTTCTTTTGATGAAACTAACATGTCTTTCAAGGAGAAGATTTCTTCTACCATAGAACCTGTGCAGGAACACTCTCTAGTTGAGGATATGAACAAGCTACAGGTTGCTCAAGAAGATGAAAGCAGTGAAGATGAAAGCAATGCTCAACATATTGAAGCACAACCTGAAGAGCCAGCTGTTGTACCACAAGAGGAAACAACAACACAGGTTGGTGAACAATCAACACCCCCTGTTGATTTAGTAACATCAAGAGACCATCCAATTACCCAAATAATTGGAGAAATCTCAGCTGGTGTGCAAACCAGAAATCAGGTCAACCAAAACCTGTTGCACACCTGCTTCCTTTCTCAAATTGAACCTAAGTCCATTCAAGATGCAGAGCAAGATCCACACTGGATCATTGTCATGCAAGAAGAGTTGCATCAATTTGAAAGGAACAAAGTATGGGAACTAGTGCCAAAGCCTAAGGATCATTCCATTGTTGGAACAAAATGGGTATTCAGAAACAAACTGGATGATCAAGGAGTAATAATAAGGAACAAGGCAAGGCTAGTTGCCCAAGGATATTCTCAAGAAGAAGGAATTGACTACGACCAGACCTTTGCACCTGTTGCAAGACTAGAAGCCATCAGGATATTCTTAGCTTATGCAGCTCACAAAGGCTTCAAGGTTTATCAGATGGATGTCAAGAGTGCCTTCTTAAATGGAGACATCAAAGAGGAAGTCTATGTCAGACAACCTCCAGGTTTTATCTCTCCAACTCATCCTGATTTTGTTTTTAGATTAAATAAAGCACTATATGGTCTCAAGCAAGCTCCTAGAGCATGGTATGAGACCCTAGCATGCTTTCTTTTGGAAAATGGTTTTATAAGGGGTAGAGTAGACCAAACTCTTTTCATTAGAACCCATAAGTCTCACACCCTACTAGTACAAATTTATGTAGACGATATCATTTTTGGTTCTACTGACTCAAAACTATGCAGAAGGTTTTCCAACCTAATGCATTCTAAATTTGAGATGAGTAGCATGGGTGAGCTATCCTTCTTCCTAGGATTGCAAGTCAAACAACATGCTGAGGGCATCTTTATTTCTCAAACCAAATATGCTAATGAGCTGGTTAAGAAATTTGGGATGTCTGAGGCATCTTGTATGAAAACACCCATGCCTACCAATGCTGTATTGGATGCTGATGAACATGGGAAACCTGTTGATCAGACAACATATAGGGCAATGATTGGCTCTTTACTGTATCTTACAGCTAGTAGACCAGATATAATGTTTGCTACATGTATATGTGCCAGATTCCAAGTTAGCCCTAGAGAGTCACACCTCACATTAGTAAAGAGGATTCTCAGGTATGTTAAAAGTTGTCCAAATCTAGGTCTCTGGTATCCAAAAGATTCAGCATTTGAGTTAACTGGATTCTCTGATGCTGATTATGCTGGATGCAGAATTGACAGGAAAAGCACCAGTGGAACTTGTCAGTTCCTTGGTGATAGACTTGTCTCCTGGTTTTGCAAGAAACAAACATCTGTGTCAACTTCAACTGCTGAAGCTGAATATATGGCTGCAGGCAGTTGTTCACAAATATTGTGGATTCAAAATCAACTCCTAGACTATGGTTACAACTTAGAGAAGTCAAAAATATTTTGTGACAATACAAGTGCTATCTCCATAGCTCAAAATCCAGTCCTCCATAGTAGGACAAAACATATAGAGATTAGGCATCATTTCTTAAGGGATAATGTTGAGAAGAATAAAATTGAATTGCAGTATATCCCAACTGATTTACAAAGGGGAGATATTTTCACCAAGCTTTTGGATGAAAAGAAACATACCTTCTTCCTAAATCAGTTAGGAATGTTAGATGGAGGAAGCCTTAAATAAAACCCAAGATTTTGAAAGCTAAAATTGACCAAGACTAGGCAAAATTTCTGATTTTTCTTAGTACCTAGAAATTCTTTGATCTCTGAACTGTGCTCGACGATTTCCCCAAAGATCGTCGAACGGAGCTCGACGATTTTCTGAATCGTCGAACTGAGTTCAGCGCTCCTTTGATAGTATAGATTCTCTCTTCTGGTCAACGATCGTCGAACGGCGCTCGACGATTTTGTTCACTGAACGATCGTCGAACGGAGCTCGACGCCTTTCCAGATCGTCGAACGGAGATCGACGATTTTGGAGTCTCTTCAGATTCCTTTAGAAGCCTCGATCGTCGAACTGAGTTCAACGATCTTTCCTTTTCTGCGTCGAACCCTAATATAAAACACATTTTTCGCCGTCGTTCTCTCTTGCGCTTTCAATTTCTCTGCAAACTTTTCTTCCCTCCAAGCAGCTCTACACTTGGTCGTTTTATTTGTTGATTTTTTGCAGGTACCATGGCCGTTTCTGTTGCTGTGCTCGCTGCCATGAAATTTGATGCCGGCTTTGACATCGATTTCGATTCCTTCAACACAACAGATCAAATCTTCCAAGATATTCTCACCTTATTCAAAGATCAGCAATTAACTGCCTTGATGTCAACCAGAATCAAACTTGCCTCAGATGAGATTAAAGAATGGGTTTACACTGCCCACAACCTTGACACAAACACCATAGTTGGCTCCATTCGTGGCACCCAGGTACCTCTGACTCCAGCAGTATTGACAGAAGTTTTTGGCTTCAGGAATGGTGAAGACTCTGCTGACCTTTCTGGAGAAGAGTTTGCTGATGTTCTTGCCAGGATGGGTCATCCTGAGGGGAACCCTAGCAAACTGTTTAAGAGAAACCTGTCTGTGGAATACAGGTTTTTGGCTGATGTAGTAGGCAAGGTCCTTTTGGCCAAGCATTCTGCTCATGATACAATCTCCAGATATCAGCTCTGCCTTATGGGAGCTCTGGTAGATAGCAAAAGCCTGAACTGGGGAGAAGTATTCTTTGATTTGTTGAAGAAAAAGATCAACAAGACCTTTGTGAACTTTGGAAGAATTCTGGGAATATTCCTCCAAGCTAAGTGCCCTGCACTGCTAGTCTCCTCTGGAGTGCACATCAATGCCTCCAAGAGACTCACCTGTGCCCTTTTTGGGAAATGGGACAGGCAAATCTCCAAGCCCAGCAGGCCCTCCTCTTCTGGCCCTTCAGGCACCAGGACTCTAAGAGTCACTCCACCCCAGGCCTCTGCCCCTGCAGAGGACCTGCCTGCTAGTGCTGCTGCTTCTCCTCCTCCAAGCTCAACCCTACCTCCACTTCCATCCACCTCTCCAGCCACCTCCACAATTACCATCTCCAGCCCATCTCCAACATCTATTCCATCTCCAGCAACAATTTCCTCTCCACCAGCAGACCACTTCCTTCCCTTATTCTCTTATCCCCCTCCAGATGTCACCTCATCCCCATCCCTTCCAACTTTCACTCTCCTGGATGACTCCTACATGGATGATTCCCCCTCCTCTCCTCCAGATTTGCCATCCTCCTCCACATCTTTCCAAGACCTTCTCCACCAGATTCTTGATCAACCCACCTTCACTCCCTCCATTTCCATCCCTCTATCCTCCATATCTACCATACCCTCTCCTGAGCCATCCCTTCCACCCTTTAGCCCTCCTCCTCCAGCTCCCTCAGCCATCCCTGTACCCTCTACCTCTGCTCCCCTTGAGCATGTAGATCTCCCAGCCCTTGCTGATCAGTTGTATGAGCTCCTTGCACCTAGGCTCTCCCTTCTCATGGAGGCCTCCTTAGCTCCTCTGCAACAATCAGTGGCAGCTCTCTCTGCCAAGCTGTCCTCCTTCCTTACCCCTTTAGCAGCACCCCCAGCAGTGTGCCTTGATGCACAGGTTTCTGCATCCAGGCAGGGGGAGATGCCCTATGAAGCTGTTGCTGCTGTTGCTGCCCCTGCTGTTGTTTCTGCTGCTACTGCTGCTGTGACTGTTTCTGCTGCTGCTGCTACTCCAGTTTTAGCAATAGACCTAAGGTCTTTGCTGTCTACTTTTGATACTGCTCACTTCAGCTGCCTTCCAGAAGTCTATGCTGTCCAGCCCCCAGAGGTTCCTGCTGCCCAGTCAGAAGATTTGTCCAGGGCTCTAGTGCCCTTCTCCTGCTGTGACCCCAGAATCATCTTTGATTTTATTCAGTCAGTGACTGCTGCTTATGATGATGCTGCTGCTGCTGCTGCTGAAGATAATGCTGTGTCTACCTCTGGAATTGCTGTTGCTACTGAGGAAGAAATTGTTTCAATTGCTGCTGTTGAGCCCTCATCCCAGGATGTTTTGATGACAGAGGCTATTGATGTTGAGCCTGCTGTAGATGTTGTTATTGTTGTCTCTGAACCTGCTGCTGCCAAAATTCCTGAAGTAATCTCTGTTGTAACATCTGCTGCTGCTCCTGTTGCTCCTCCTGCTTCTGTTTCTGTTGCCCCATCAGCTGCTGTGAAACTGAAAGAGGATTTGATGAAAAAGCTTGATGCTTTATATGATGCACAAAGTTCTGAATCTGAGGATTATAATACTGCTTCTGATGACTCATCTGCCACAATTGCAAGGAAGAGAAAGGCAAGAAGTAAGGCCTTGAAGAGAGTTCCTCCTGCCAAAGTCAGAGATGATAATGATGTTCCATATTATATTCTGCACAATTGCCCAATCTCTGAGCATTGGATGCAATTCTCCAGGAACCAGTTAAAGGCAATGAAGAAGAAGAGGAAGTTTGATAAAGATTCTTCTCAGTCCAAGCACCCTCATCCTCCTCCACCACCTCCACCTGATGCAGGTGCAGGTGGCAGCTCTGCAAGATCAGGCCCTGCTAGAAGCCAGGCTCCCTACCAGCCTCATGCAAGAACATATCAAAGGGAAAGCCAATCTAGGGGGTCCTACTCTAGAAGGGGAGGATATAGGGGAAACCAAAGAGAAACTCAGGTTTACTCCAAAGGACACTCCAGGCAGCATCCTTATTCCAGGGGTGGACATGTTTCTTCTGATACATCTTCAGGTCCATTCCCTTATAAGCTTAGAGAAAATGTGACTGTCAGGACCCCTCAAGAAACCACTTCCAACAGGTATGAGCCACCTGTTCCATTTGAGGATCCTGAAAAAAATCCTATGGCTTGGACTGCAAGGATGAAAGAACTGGCTGCTTTGGATCAGATAAGGAAAGCAAAAGAACAAGGGCTAGACACTTCCAACATATCTACCATGTCAGAGCAAAGGCAAAAAGAGTTAGAAAGATATGCCTCCAGTAAGTTTTTTGATGCAGACAGGTACATGGAGTTGCATCCAGCTGCAGTGGTTCCCAGGGCTTCAAAGCAAATCTATTTGGGTGCAGCTGATGATACAAGATCCAACAAGCAAGCATTAAATCCTAACAGGGAAATTAAAATGGTTAAAGGCAAAGAAAAGGAATAACTCTGTAAGGTGACAACTTTTGGTTCTTCTAAACTGCCTTCTGGATATCATATATATCTCTGTGATGGTTCTGTAATGTCTAGCTTCTGTTGTTTCTGTATTTTTCTGTTTATATGTTGTTTGTTTTTCCTATGTCTGTAAATAGTTTTCCTAACCCAAATAGGGGGAGATTGTTGGAACACCCTATTACTAATTTGGGTCAGGATCACTATGTCTCTAGGAATTTATGTTTTGACCTTCTGTATAGATTATAGGTCAATTAGAATTGAGTCTAAGGGATCAGGAGTCTAGGTTTGGAAAGCTGCCCTGAAGACCTAAGTTTTTCTGGAGACTAAGTCCAAATCGTCGAGCTCAGCACGACGTTTCGTCGAACTCCAGTCGACGATCGTCTAGCTCAACCTTGGCAGATCGTCGAGCTCCATTCGACGATCGCTGAGCTCAAGCCTCATAATATCGTCGAGCTCTGGTCGACGATCGTTGAGCTCAACTTCTCAATATCGTCGAACTCCATTCGACGATCGCTGAGCTCAGGTCGACGATTTTGACTCTGAACTGGATCCTTATCTCTGAGCTCAGTTCGACGATCTTTGAGCTCAGATCGACGATTTTCTGCTGCTTACATCTTTCTTTTTCGCTGAGCTCAGCTCGACGATAGCAGAGCTCAGTTCGACGATTTCAGTTGACCTTCAGAATTCTAATTCAAAATCAGATAGAAGTTATTCTGCATTTAAGACAGAAGATCTGCCAGCCGTTTTCATTTACTTCTGGAGCAAGTTTCAAGGGATTTTTCAAGGAATAAATCAGTGGACTTTCCTTCAGAACATAATATACAATTAAGGCTGTAATTAATTCAGACCAACGGCTATCTTTGACAGAGCAATTTTCTATTCAGACTCAGAGAATAAAAGATAGAATGTTTTTTTTTTGAATCAGAGAGAAGACAGACAAGAATAAGAGAATAGAGAAAGACAAGTAGAGGACACCTCTCTATACACAGAGACTCTCTCAATCTTCTGTCAACAAGAATTCAGAAGAACACTCATCAAAAAGAGATCAAGCTTTCAAACATTCTTCAGATCTCTTCAGCTCTCAAGTGTTCAAGGCCAACATCATCTCAAGACTCCAGACACTCAACATTTCAGCTTGCTGAAATCATCATCTGCTGGAGATCTATTTTTGAAGACCTATCACCCTCAGCAAAGCTCATCTTCCTGAAGACTTCAAGGACTCAGGGGGAGCTTTGAAATCAATCCACATAGTCTTCTCAGTTGCTTGAGAAAGAGAAGACTGTCATAACTCTCTCACCCCCCAATCTGTAAAGGGTTTTTCAAACTCCCTTCAAAAGTTTGAATCTGGTTTTTGAGCACCTTGTCAAAAGCTCATTGGTGGCAAGACACCTGATCAAAAAATCTGATCTGGTTTTTGAGCACCTTATCAAAAGCTCATTGGTGCCCAGGACACCTGATCAACTCATCCTGCAGTGGATTCCTACCTAGGGTGGTAGAAGAGTGGATGTACCCAAGTTGGGGAACCACTATATTTCCTTGTGTCATCTGGTTGTGCATGTTTTCTTTTTGTTTCTGGCCTAGATTTTCTTGTGCTTAATATCTGCATAGCTTAATTTTACCTCTGCTTCCCTGCTTACACTCATTACAGCAATTGTTGTAAAGCTTTGCAAAAAGTTTTCTTTGTGTTTTCAAAAAGCACCATATACTCTATTCACCCCCCCTTTAGAGTATATCAGATCTAGTTTCCCCTTTCAGAAGCCCAGGGACGAATCGATCAAGCTCTACTGCAAGTATCTAATAGTCACCAATATTTGTCGTGGGAATGCACTGGTGGAGTCTGTTCTTCATGATACTCTCATCGCTCAACTCAAGAGTGGTGGATCCCGGTGCGATTGGCAGCACCGTCGGTAGAACCAAAAAAAACGAACCCCCTGGTGGGTTGGTGTCAGAAGTAGGTGAGTAGTGCGAATCGATTTGAGGGTGATAAGGCAACGAGAGTGGAGGTATGGGAGGCTGGAAGTCCAGACTGCTTGGGTCCACATACTCGCGAGGCTCGTAGTACGGCGTCATATCTTCAACATTAAATATCGGATGAATGTCTATACTTGCAGGGATATCAAAATCATAGGTGTTTGCTTCGATCCGTCTCATGATTATACAGGGATCCATTCGCCTAGCGCTCAAGCTTTTAGCAAGCCTGGCACGGAGACTCACAACGCAGATTCTCACCATCACCTGCTCGCCTTCATGAAGTACCTGCTCTTGTCAGTGAACATCCGCATGTGATTTATAAAATTTATTATCATTATGAATTTCTCATCGGACCGACTGATGACATACATGCAAATGATGAACATACAACACAACGGACTCATGCAAAAGATGATGAAACGATTCAACAGACTCATGTAAATGATGCAAATGGCACATGACCGACACAACATGCTCTCTATGGGAGAGTCTAATAATGACCTAAAAACTTATCAAAGGAGGTGGCCTATCAGGAGACTCTCTCGGCGGAGTAGAAAAACTCATCCCGAGTGAGACGAGTACTCAGATGAACGTGAGACAACTATACTCAAATACGGGCTCGTAAAGAGCCAAATGTCTCTCGGAGAACAGAGCACATCAGGGGGATCACCAGGAGGTGTGTAAGAAAAGTCATCGCGAAGGAGATAACCACCCGAGTGAAAATTGTGTACACTGCCTAGAAGTCCTGACTCTAAAATGTGGTGAGTGTCCCCGACAAAAAAGAACTCATCAGGTGGGTCAACGGGTGGTATATCCCAAAACTCATCGAGGGTGCGATGTGTCAGCAGGTGGTGCCTAAAATACCTGATGCTCCACACAATATTCATCCTCTGGGACAAGAGGCCAGAGACAATAATGGAAGAAACGACACTAACCCGAAAATCGTAAACAAGCGGCTCACTTGAATCGCATCCTCGCCAGAATGTGGTGACTCATCAGGAGGCTCAACAGGGGGGTCGCCATAGAACTCGTCACTAGGGTCAAGGTCCTCTGAATGAGTATCATCGCAAGAGGTAGTGTCCCTATGAATAGGTGACATAGTCACTTCAAGATTAACACCATGCTCTGGGCTCTCGGTCGTGATGTGACTCAGGGCAATGACAACGGGAGAGCGACATAGACCTACACTTAAGAATGGATCTGTGGGTGCGGTGTCAGGAAATGGGTCTGTGGTTGGGGTGCTAACTAACCCGGCGTATGGCATAGGAGGAAGTGTGGGTGATGGACACAACACTACAGACTTAATAAATCGCTCAGGCTCGCTCTCAGTCGGGGTCACAAGAGATGGGTCAGAAACAAGAGATAGGCACTCACTGGGCTAAGCAACTCACTGGGGTGAGAGCAATCCACAATAGGTATCACTTCTATCGTGACTGACAGGACAATGGTAGGCATCGTGGTGACCTCAGTATGGGAGGGACTCGTACTGCAAAGGTCAAGGTGAGAATCCCTTCGACCAGCTCTTGTAGATCTCAAAGACTGTTCATAACGAAGGGCGAGCTAATATGTCTGCTCGAGGGACTCCGAGCTATGATAAACTACCTTAGTACGAATGACAGATTGAAGCCCAGACCGAAATCTGATAGTGGTCATGGCTGGATCCTCTCGGATATCACTCCTCACCACTAACTCGTCAAAACGATCTTTGTACTCAGCGACAGACATGGATCCTTGCTGAAGGGAAAATAATTGGTCGAGCAAGCGACTCCGATACGACGAAGGCAGATACCTCTGACACAATGTACTCTTCATGTCCTCCCAACTAGTGATGCGACGAAGACGGTCACGCTCGCGGGTCCTCTCAACGCTAGACCAGTAAGCCCCCGCCGGATCTAAAAGTCTAAATTTCGCAAACTTGACGCGACGCTCACCGAATAACTCAAAATGAACTAAATAATACTCCATATCCACGAGTCAATAGCTGAAAAACTCGGGACTCGATGAGCCGTCAAAAGCAGGGGAAGCAGTACGAAACTGACTCTCAAGATCTCTCTCGGAACGACTATCCCCATAATAATCATTCCAAGGTAACCGAGTCATGTCAAAGGATCAACACGATCGGCTCACGTGTACGGATAAGAACGACGACAATCATCATACTGATCATCTCTAGCATAGTGGGGTCGTATCGGTGGGTCAACACGATCTCTGAAAGTGGTGCATTGCGATCGAGAACATTCTTGTCATGGCGTCGTCTAGGCGTCGCCTATGCGTCGCCTAGGCGTCACAGCGCCCAATTGTAAACAAGGCGTTTGACGCCTTTTTTTTTACAAAAAATATGGGAATAGACTGCGGTTTATATATAAACCGCAGTCTATTTTATGAATCCGAGAATATACTGCGGTTATTTTAAAACCGCAGTTTATCCCATGAACCAGAGCATCGACTGCGGTTTATATATAAACCGCGGTCTATTGTAGGGGCGGTGTAGAATAGACTGCGGTTCATATATAAACCGCAGTCTATTGTAGGGCAAGTGTAGCATAGACTGCGGTTCATATATCAACCGCAGTCTATTTTAGGGGCAGTGTATAATAGACTGTGGTTTGTATATAAACCGCAGTCTCTTCGCCCATCGACTGCGGTTTTGAAAACACCGCAGTCTATGCCATCAACCCGAGCATATACTGCGGTTATTTTAAAACCGCAGTGTATTCCTTCCAGAGCATAGACTGCGGTGTTTACAATAACCGCAGTTTAGGTTGTAGAATAGACTGCGGGTTATATAATAACCGCAGTCTATCCTACCCTGAACAATAGAAGAGACTGCGATTTATGCAGAAACCGCAGTCTTTACTATCTATTTTTAACCGTGAGCCGTAAAAATCTTGTGTTTCCCCGAGTTTTTGGTTCTTTTTACAGTCGCTGCGCTTTGCGAGAAACCCTAAAGGCGATTTTGTTCAAGTTTTTGTTCTCCTTTGCTTCGAACGATACCTCTTCGACAAAACTAATATTCTCACTTAGGTATACTATTTCTTAATACTGCGTTATTTTATTAACCGCAGTATATAGACCATATACTGCGGTTATTAAACAACCGCAATCTATAGCATGTATACTATAAACTGCGGTTATTATAAAACCGCAGTTTATATTATGTGTACTATAAACTGCGGTTATTATAAAACCGCAGTCTATAGCATGTATAATATACACTGCGGTTATTATAAAACCGCAGTCTATATTATGTGTACTATACACTGCGGTTATTATAAAACCATAGTCTATATTATGTGTACTATAAACTGCGGTTTGTATAATAACCGCAGTCTATATCCTCCAGAGTATAGACTGCGGTTATTATAATAACCGCAGTCTATATACTGCCTTTTTTTAAAAAGAAAATGGCGCCTTGCGACTTGCTCGCCTTAGTGTCGCCTAGGCGTCCGCCTTGACGCCTAAGCGTCAAGGCGCCCAGCGCTCGCCTTGGTTCGCCTTGACGCCAAGACAAGAATGATCGAGAATGATCGTCATAATAATGTGAGGATCTCCCTGACGGGGTTCTGTGAGAGCGGGTACAAGTGGGCTCGAGATCTTTAAATTGAGGAGGGGAATAATTGTGACACTTAGAGATAATGAAAAACCTATAGACTCTAGGACTACGCATCAAAAATTGCGCGCAACCTGGCTCTGATACCAATTGACGCAGGACGAATCTATAGGCGGCGAGAAAATCGGCTGTTTGTGGCTGCTTGGGTAGCTGAAAAAGAGGGTTTAGAGTGGAGGAAGAGGGCTAGGGTTAGGGGGTACCTTGGGGAGGAAGATAGACACCTAGGAGCCGTCACCTAAGGTTCCACGGAGTCGGCACCGTGTAGAGATCGCCAGATTTCGGGATTTCTCTTCTCCAAAATCTGCAATGTCTTCAACCAGCCCACAAACCATCTATTTATAATAAAAGGAGGATTAGGGCATCCCACCATCGATG
The DNA here is from genome assembly GCA_039583875.1 of Platanthera guangdongensis. NCBI lineage: Eukaryota > Viridiplantae > Streptophyta > Magnoliopsida > Asparagales > Orchidaceae > Platanthera > Platanthera guangdongensis. The sequence continues at coordinate 139,054,314 of CM077158.1, read as the reverse complement.
GCTATGATTGGCCGAAGGTGGGGCCACCTAAATACATCAAAATAAAATGCAAAATAGTGAAATAATATATCAAATCGATTCGCAAAGCGAATCCGAACACATCTGCGGAGTCCGATCATCGATCCGGGCACGCCATATATGGAAAGTAGCCAAATCAGCCCCGAATGGACCTAAAACTTATCATCCACTGCAAGTGCTCGTCTATGCTCTACATCACTTAAAATGATTTTTATATCAAGCATATGAAATGTGAAACTCTTATAGAAAATTGTCATATGATACAATTATTGAAAATTACTTGCTTTTTCTCTGTATCTTCTCAATGGTGGAAATTTGGTGGGGCTAGCTATGCTATATCGAGAACAAAAACACAAATAAGAACTTGCATTGTATATAGTAAAAGATACAACTCAGGAGTCACGCTCTCTCCAAACACCCGGAGGTTGGGTCCTCCAAAGTAATCTCCTCTCCAAGAGAGTCCAAATGACTAACACTCAAAAGATAAAGATCTCGCCACCTAAGGGGCTCCTTGTATAGATGGAGACCCACTATAGGACAAAGACACTACAAGACGAAATGCATTAAGGACCATTACATAATTAATTACGAAATATAAGATAATTTATAAAGTCACTGCATCTCTGGAAGAGCTCTTGTGTAGTGAGGACGGTCGTCTGAGCGCGCATGTAAGATGTATACGTACCAACACTCCCTTCCTTAAAATGACCTTGTCATCGAGGTCGAGATCCCTAGGGGTCATCTGCGAACATCAATGGGCTCAAAACCCCGAAATCAGGACCATTGTCTTCAGATCCCACTAGCACGCACAAGTCTTTGAAATCGCATATGTGGGTGGGTAAGTACGACTATTGGCAGCGAAAGCAAACGCCCTTGCGGTGAAGCTAAAGGTGTTGCTCGTGAGATAAGTGATGGGGTCGTCGGGTCGCGATGGAGGCGGGACCGGCAGAACCAGCGGCGGAGGCGGGACCGGCAGAGAATAGAAGTTAGAGATTTTGGCGGCAAGAATGGCAGTGACAGCGGCTGGTGAGGTGGGCTTTGGCGGCAACAATGACAGTGACAGCGGCTGGTGAGGTGGGCAGGATGAGGAAGATTGGGCTATATAGAAAGAAAGTGCCGGAAATAGTAGTTGGATTGTGGACCCGAAGGCGCACCCGAAGGCGGGGTTGTAGACCCCTAAGGAAATACCCCAGGTAGTGGGCGGGGGATAGGTAGGGTACGCGTGTGGTGACCTCGCTGAACTTGTCAATGTAGGTAGCCACAGTGTCGGACTGGCTCATGGAGATGAGGCGCGCTCATAGGCATTGCCCGCCTGGCGGGTGTCATAGTAGCAAAGGAGTTCCAATTCCACCTTCAGCGTGGGGCCAAGAGAGGTCAAGAACCTGCTAACGCATCCAACACGCCAAATGGAGCGTCGAACACTACATATAGATAATGTCCAAGGATACCTTCTTGTTTGCGGGGGTAGACTGAGGATTAAAGAACGGTTCTGGGTGGGCGATCCAACTGAGGGGGTCGGCGTCGTCGAACATAGGACTCTCGATCCGACAGTGATGGGCCAGCTGGATGTCCATAGCTGGATGGAAACCCCACATTTAGTCTGGGGCAGGCTGAAGAGGTTGCGGAGGTGAAAGAGGGGAGGGTAGGTGGTTTACCGTCGTGACTACGAGCTCTCAAAGGAGAGTGAGATCCTCAGTCGTGCATCGAGTTGATCCATGTGATGGGTGTCCGTGGAGGCAAAGGAGTCGTCGTCGGCATGAAAGAACATTGAAGGTTTCTGGAACATGGAACGGCGGGGCCAAGGAAAAATGGAGGCGACGGGACTAGCTTGGGTGTGGCGGTGGGAGGGCACTGGAATGGCGTCGAGGATGTTGGACAACAGCCGGTGACTGGAGGACGCGAGGAGCAGTCGAAAGGCTTGAAAAATATTGTGGATGACGAGCAGTAGAAGGCTCGAAATCGGCGCAGAGAGGCTGCAGGAGAAAAGAAAAAGGTAGAAGACGAAGCGGTGGAGTCGGCACAGGGGACGGCTTCTTGGGATATGCGGAGGGGACCATCTCACTTTTTCTCTCATATATATTTGTATTCTCTCATTGTATTCACATACAAAAATCATACTTACAAGATTTGAGCTCTCTCTAAATGGTATCAGAGGGACTCGGTCTCTCCCTGCGACTAGCACTCTTCTAACTGTCCGGTCTCTCCTTGTGGCTAGCCTCTTCTAAACCCCCCGGTCTTTCCCTTCCCGCGCAAGGCGCGGCCTGTTGCTTTTCTAACTGCCCCCCTGCGGCTAGAAAACTCTACCCGCTTCTCTTCCCCTCCATTCATGTGGCCTCCACCTCTGCTTCCATCTCCTTTTTATAGGATTCTCTCTGGCAAGTGGGGCCTTCTCCTACTTCCTTCTAGCCGCGCGGCTTCTTCTCTAACCGCTGCGAACTTTCCTCCCTCTGCCAGGTGGGCATCGCCTTCTCTCGCTAGTCGCTTGCTCTTCCTGCGCTAGCCGTTGTCTGGTCTTGTCGCTCGAGTTATCCTACTCGCGGCCTATCCTATCCGTTGTCGTCACTTTGCCGCTCGACTTCTCCTCTCGCGGCCTCTCCTTCTCGTTGGCTCTCCTTGTCTTCCTGCGCGGTCTCTTCCTCACTGATGCGACCTCTCTCTATTTTTGTTCGAGCCGACCTTTTCTTGTCGCTCATTCTCTGGCCGCTAGTGTGCTCACTATGAAAGTACGGTCTGTTTCTCCGCACTTGCGGCCTCCCTATCTCTCTCTTGCTCTTCGCTGCACTTGTCGCTTTGACTACCCGCTGCGGCCTCTCGTGTAACCGTGCGGGCTTGTCGTGCAAGAGTGCTCTCCCGCGACGACCTCTTCTACCCGCGGCGACCTCATCAACCCGCGGCGACTTCTTCTACCCGCTGCGACCTCGTCAACCCGCGGCGACCTCGTCAACCCGCGGAGACTTCTTCAACCTGCGGCGACCAAGTCAACCCTCCACGCCCTCTTCTACCCGTCGCGCCCTTTACTGCTCGTTGCGGCCTCTCCGGTCTCTATGGGATCCTCCGTTGACTCCACCGGCCCGGCGGCTAACTCGTCTGCAGACCGCCCGGCTCCTCCACCTGACCGCCGCGACGAATTGCGGATCACCACAATTTCCTTGTCTGGCAAGAAGAATTTCATCCCATGGGTGCACTCGGTTCGTCGAGTTCTTCAAGCCAAGGGCCTTGTGCTTCATGTCACTCAGGGACCTCCTTCTCCTTCTACTGACGACTGGCTGCGCAATGATGGTCGCGTTCAGACATGGTTCCTCAACTCCCTGGAGGGTGAGCCCTACCGAATGGTCATGTATCATGAGACGGCTAAAGCTATGTGGGATGAGCTTCACTAATTATTCTCGGGCAAGGACAGCCTCCAGCACCTCTATGACATTATTACCGATCTTCAAGCTCTCGACGCTGGCGGGACTGCGGACATGACCTCGTTTGTTGCTCGTCCTAAGACTCTTGTAGAGGCCTGGATCCAGCATCAGCCCTCTACCACTGATCTTGCCGCTCAGCGAACTCAAAAGGAGACTGTCTTCATCGCCATGATGATGGCTCGTGTCCCGCCACACCTTCAGAGTATTCGGGCTCTAGTTCTGGCTTCGGCTACTACTCATTCCTTATCTGATGTTTGCTTTATGCTCCTTCGAGTGTCACTGCCCCCGGATACTCCTGCCCCCTCCTCTCCAGCCCTTCTCCAGCAGACCCCCCCCCCTTACTTCCCCCACCGTCTTCTGCTTGTGGTGGACGTTCGGGCTCCCGCGGACGGGGGAGTGGTGGTCGGGGCCACCAAAAGTGTTCCTATTGCGACCGGGACGACCACACTGAGGCAGTTTGCTACAAGAAACATGCCTACCCTCCTCGTCTGACTGCTGCTGTTGCAGCTGACGGCTCTTCTGCCACAAGTGCCGACCTTGAGGCCGTTCGCCTACAGCTACAGCAACTCCATGGGCTGCTCAGCCCTCCTTCGGCCTCTGTTGCCTCCACCTCCACTGCAAGTACTGCTTGTTTTTCCTCCAGTTCGTGATGGATCTTGGACTTGGGTGCCACTCATCACATCACATCGCTACGGCCGCCCAAGTACTCGGATCCTCCTCATCCAAAGTGTATCATCGTGGCTAATGGGGCGACCGTTCCGGTCTCCGGTTGCGCTGACCTCTCAACCCCTCCATCTCTCTTCGTTCGGCTCTTTATGTTCCGGGCTCCCCGTTTAATTTACTGTTTGTTGGACGTCTTACTACTGATATGGATTGCTCTGTCATATTCACATCTTCTGCTTTTTGATACAGGATCGACAGACGCAGATTACCATTGGTAGGGGTCGAATGCAAAACGGGCTCTACCTTCGCGATGTCTATCCCACTATCCTCTCCGTCTCCTCCGTGGATTGGCATCGCCGTCTTGGGCATGACCCTCATCCGGTCCTCCAGAAGGCGCTTCTTGATGTATATTTTTCTCTCTTTCAGTGTGATTCTTGTATTTTCGGCAAGCAGTCATGTTCTTCCTTTCTCGCACATTATACTCGGAGATCGGCTTCTTTTGATTTACGGCATTCCAATGTGTCCTTTCAAAATTACTAGTATTTCTGATTATTGCTAGTTTATCACTTTTATTGATGATTACACTTGCACGACGTGGTTGTACTTACTTCGTGATCGCTCCGAGCTTCCTCGTGTTTTTTGGGCTTTTGTGCTAGAGACTCGTACGCAATTCTCCACTGCCATAAAAACATTGCGCACTGATAATGCTCGCGAGTACACTAGCCATGAATTTGTAAATCTGTGCACGGAGTTCGATAATATTCACCAGACATCCTGTGCCTAACCCCCCAGCAAAACAGCATTGCCGAACGAAAGAATCGACACCTGCTCGACGTTGCCCGCTCCCCCATGATTCACATACATGTTCTGAAAGTCTACTGGAACTTTGCGGTCTCCACTGTTTGTTTCATCATCAACTGTCTCCCTTACTCTGTTCTCCACCATGTCACTTTGTTCAGCGTCCTATTTCCCTCCGCTCCAGCCTTCTCTCTCACACCCAGGGTCTTTGGCTGCACCTGCTTTGTCCATCTTCTAGGTCCGTCCACGGACAAGTTGGATCCCTGGGCGGCTAAACATATTTTTGTCGGCTATTCCCGTACTCAGAAGGGCTATGTGTGTTATTCTCCAGTTACCCGAAAGATTTCCATGTCCGCTGAAGTTTACCTTCCAGAGGATCAACCTTTCTTCCCTCCTCTAACCACCCCTCTACCACCATCCCTCCCACGACCTGTCATCCCCGTTACTGCGCCCCTTCCGCAGGTTCTTCCTGACCTAGCTCCTGCTCCTTCCAAGCCGCATGTTATCTATGTCTACAATCGCCGCCCTCCTTGTTCCGTTCCCCTTTTGCAGTCGGCCTCAACCTCGGCTTCTCTGAGCCCTGCTGATCTGGTGCCTGCCTCCACTGCTCATCTGATGGCGAACTTTGTCTCCCTGCATCGCCTGTCTCCCCACCTTCGAACACTTGCTCCTACACTGTCATCGGTTTCTGTACCTAACTTTGTGCAAGAGGCTCTCCAACATCCTGGCTGGCGCGCTGCCATGGACGAGGAAATGGATGCTCTCTGGGCAAACCAGACTTGGACCTTGGTACCCCTTCCTCCTGGTCAGAAACCGGTTAGGTGCAAATGGATCTTTGTCATCAAGCATGCTCCCGATGGGACCATTGACAGACTAAAAGCTCGTCTGGTGGCTCGCAGCTTCACCCAACAACAAGGTCTCGACTATGACAAAACCTTTTCTCTTGTGGCCAATCTCAAAACGGTTCGTGTCCTCATCTCCGTGGTTGTGCATCGCCAGTGGCCCTTCAACTCGATATAAAGAACGACTTTCTGAATGGCGATCTCCGGGAAACGGTTTACATGCAGCAACCTCCCGGTTTTGAGACCACGGGGGAGTCTCGGGTTTGTCGTCTTCAGAAGTCTCTCTATGGTCTCAAACAATCCCCTCGGGCATGGTTTGACAAGTTTAGTAAGGCCCTACGAGAAATTGGCTTTACTCGGAGCTCGGCAGATTTCTCGTTATTCAATCGCCATCAGGAAACGGGAACGGTTCTCCTATTGGTTCACGTTGACGACATCATCATTACTGGAAACGTCTCTAACGGAATACAGGCGGTCAAACAACATCTGAGCTCTGTATTTCAAACAAAAGATCTGGAAAACCATCGATACTTCTTGGGTCTGGAGGTTGTCAAACGACCAGATGGTCTTATACTCTCTCAGCAAAACTACTGTCTTGATCTCCTTCATGATGCAGGCAACTCCGGCTGTAAGCCGGTGAACACTCCAATGGATGTAAATCACAAACTATGTGCTCAGGCCACGGATTCTGATCTTCTGTTTCAAAATCTGGAATACTATCGTCGTCTTGTTGGGAAACTGATCTACCTAACGGTAACAAGACCAGATATATCATTTGTTGTTGGTATCGTCAGTCGATATATGCATTCTCCTCGAAGCTCTCATCTTCAGGCCGTTGAACGGATTCTCTGATACCTTAAAACAGCTCATGGCCAAGGATTAGTATACAAAACCTCTTCTTCAACCCCAACATTGGCGGCATACTCTGATGCTGATTATGCGGGTTCCCTCGATGATCGACGATCAACCAACGGTTTTTGCACATATTTTGGAGGGCATCTGAACAACTGGTGAAGCAAGAAACTAGCGGTGGTTTCTCGATCCTCAACTGAAGCAGAATATCAGACAATGGCATCTGTGGTTTTGGAACTCACGTGGCTTGAGAGTCTTCTTGCTGACCTTGGGGTAAAACTTTCTTCACCGGCTCTCCTCATTTGTGACAGTCAAGTTGTCATACACATAGCCAAGAACCCAGTCTTTCACGAACGAACAAAGCATATTGAAGTAGATTGTCATTTCATCCGGGAGAAAGTTCACATGAAGAAGATTGAACTGAAGCATGTTCCGGGTACTGAACAAGTTGTTGATTATCCTCACGAAGGCTCTTCTTAATACCCTCTTCTATCAGTGCCTATCCAAGCTTGGCTCATATGACTTGTACGGTCCAGCTTGCGGGGGAGTGTTAGAAAAGCCTATGTAATGGGCCCATTATTGGGCCCCTTTTATTATTTTTCCTTCTTCTCTCCTTAGTCCCACATCTTGTATAGGTTTTCTTCTCACCTTCTCTCTCCTATATATTTGTATTCTCTCATTGTATTCACGTACTGAAATCATGCTTAAAAGATTTGAGCTCTCTCTGCACGTACAAATAAGCTAAGTAAACTAACCCTGATCCAAAAGAACAAATGTTATGTACGCACAGATACGACTGTAATTTAAACTATTAATACGAGATTTTTTGAACTCAGATACGACTATAACTTAAACTGAAAATACAGTTCAATTACGATCGTAATTGCAATTACGACTGTAATCTAAACTGAAAATACAATCCATGCATGATCCTTGTATACGCTGAGCGAAACAAAAATTCTCCTGATCCTAAAACAGAATGAATTGATTCTATCACAATTAGGTATCCCTTCAATTATGTATCCCTTCATGTCCTTATAAGGTAGTTTGATAACTATGAATGTCAGACTAAAATTGTAAATCATGAGCTCAAACATGTTTTGTTAATTCAAAATCCTATATCTTGTAAATTTGAATAATTATTTGGCATTCCTTCTAAATACCAATTCAACCAAATCAAAATCATGATTTTTTAAGATCAACAATTTCTGCAAAAACTAATAAAAGCACAATATTCAACGAAATTATAGCTTTTAAGGAGTTTATATGTTTTAATATTTAACCTCGGGTAGCATACTAAGCATACTGTGAGACGCTAAAATATGATACGCTAAGATTTAATAGCTTAATAATGACCATGCTCAAAATAAAATGCTGGTAAAATGAAATCTAAACCATTTGAAAACATACTGCTTACCTTGAAAAGTTTTCCTGTTAACTTGCACAACCTTACAAGAAAGTCTTCCTCATCAACCCTGACCAAAAAGTGCAAGTGTACATGAATCATCATTTTGCTTAATATGTTATCTCAACTCAAATGATTAAAATGCAGTAATATTAGATCAGAACGGTTTAAATACAAGAATTTGTGTAAAAGATGGAAAATTTTAAATCTGAAAGCATTCATTTTGTGTCTTAAATCTTAGCGCATACGAATGAAGACAGTACAGATTTGTTAGACTAAACATTTTGTGTCTCCTACAACAGCTTATGAGGTGAAGAGATAATCAATCATAAGATTTTGACTCATGTATAGCTTCAGCTATTGTCAATTAATGTGTTTATTTAACCATTCCTTCTCTGTTGCACTAAACTGATATCATAAGGTTGCGGACAAATATACTAAGAGCAGTTCACACTTTACAAGAGATTGACCAGTTGGCACTTTGTTCAGAATAAAAATAGAGTGTATTTGGAATAGGTTATTCACAATTTAATTTTCAGGCAGCTGTTTCTGACTGCAGTTTGGAAATTTCTATCGTGGAGCCATTGTCCTCCAAGAATGCTAGTTGAGAACATAATTTTCTACTATTCAAGCTTGCAAAAGATCTGAAATACCCATACCCATTATATCGCAATACAATGCCTTGAAATTTTTACAATAAATAATATGATTTATAGATCTATAAGCTTTGATCAAATTAGGTGCTTTAAAGTGAAGAGAGTATAATCTTAATTTTAAAAAGACGAGAAAGAAAGAAAAATATTATCTTAAGAAGTTATTCAAGAATAATATTAAGAAAAGGGGGCATTTAACAGGACCACCCCTCTAAGTTTTAAAAATTACATATTGAAACCCTGTTATTATTGAAATTACAAAAATCTCCGCCAAATGTTACAAAACATAACATTTATCTCCCCTGAAGTTCACATTTCTTAACATTCATGCACAAAAATACCCCCCTCGGGCCTCGGAGTACATTTTCAAGGGGGATATTTTGTGCATGGATGTTAAGAAATGTGAACTTTAGGGGTGGTAAATGTTATGTTTTGTAACATTCAGGGGAGATTTTTATAATTTCAATAATAAGAGGGGAGCAATCTGTAATTATGCTAACTTCCGGAGGAAGTTTTGGTATTTATTCAAGAAAAATGATATTTCGGACTAGCATAATGAACAAAATGATTTAAAAATCTGAAGTATTTGTTCAACTGATCAAAATTAGGTCTCAATTCCAATCTCATTGTTTGGCTGCAAAACATTCTTTTATTCTCACACTGGAATTGACAGAAATTGGGAAAAATTGAAAGAATAATTTTTTATTGGAAACCTAAAAAGATGGAATTCTTGGGGATAAGGATAAGCTTCTATATAGAAAATACAAGTGATTTTTAGAGAAATTTTAGAAAGAACTGAAATCTTTGATTGAGAGAAGACTAGTAAATAGAATCCTTGAGAGATAAATTTTTAGAGAGAAGTTAGTGAATGTTTTGGAGAATTTTTTTTAAGTAGATAAAAAACATTCAGTAAAAGAATATGAGTGATAGTACTCCTGAAAGATAAGACCTATAGGAAAAAAGTTCTAGTAAGGAAATTTTTGGAAGGAAGAATTCTACTCAGATCAACCCCTTAAAAATTCTAGAGAAAGAATCATAGTGAGATTCCTAAGAAGCAAAGATTAAATAAAGGAGTCTAGTACGCTACAGCTACTCCTAGTGAAGAAAAAGAATGATTACCTGCGTGCCATGGGGGGGGGGGGGGGGGCTGCATCCCCCCCCCCCCCAATACCTAGTCGTAAATCGGTTGGCCCCGCCCGGCTTTGATAAGGAGGATAGTGAGACTGAACCGGTTGGTTCAGTCTCCTCGTTCTTTGGCCCCTTCCGATGATAGACCACTCTGAAGCAGCTCTGGGTCATATCATTCCTGTCGTCTTCAAAAAAGTGCTTGTCCTCAAGCTGAAACTCAGGGTATGTCTTCTTGAGCTCGTCATAATCCACTCAAGTTCGTTCGGACTCAGTCATGCCTTTCCAGTGAATCAGCTGTTGTACGACGGATTTCCCTTGCACTGTCTTAATCCTTGCTTCAAGAACCCTCTCCGGCACCGACCAAACTTCGCCCAATTCCGTCACGACCAGCAAGGGACTAACATGTAGCGCGTCCCCTTGTGCCGCCCTCTTGAGCAGTGACACATGAAAGGTTGGGTGGATACGAGATTTCGTCGGAAGTTCCATAGTGTATGCCACAGCCACCACCTTATTTAGGATCCGGAAGGGCCCGTGGTAGCGGGGTGCCAGCTTTTGGTTCTTCACTCCTGCAACTGACAGCTGTCGGTAAGGTTGTAGTTTGAGGTACACCCACTCTCCCACCTCGAAGTTTTGCTCACGTCGGTGTGTGTCTGCTTGGGTCTTCATGCATTACTGTGCTTTAAGTAGGTTCTCCTTCAGTTGTTTTAAGATGTCGCCGCACTTTTGCAACACGGACTCCACTTCCGGCACCACAGACAATCCTTTCTCATAGATTCGTAGTGTCAGTGGGGCTCTCCAATACAAGATATCGAACGGTGTCATATTGGCCGATGTTTGGTACGTGGTGTTATACCAATACCTTAGTTATTAAAGGTGCACGACGCGCCAAGGCACAAAGGGATCTTAGAGCCTAGGCGCGTGGCTTAAGGCGCAGGCGCGCGCCTGACGAAGGCAGGGCACAACCACATTCATTTTAAAAAATAAGCATCAAACATCAGTTCATCTTCTTGATCAGGTTTTTCATCTATTGTACTCATTAATCATTCATTACTATCATTTATATCTCTTAAAAATAGATTAATATGGTCGTCTGCATTATATCTAAGTCTTAACACTAAATAATGTTTCACAAACACTAAGTCATACAAAAATTATTGAGTTCTTATATTATGTTTTTCTTACTTTTGGAGAAAAAAATGTTTGCAACAAAAATCACACCTAGCCGTGCCTTTTATGCTCTGAAGGCGTAGAAAAGGCGCACGAAGGCGCAAGCCTCTGAGCCTGTTGAGCCTGGAGCCTTAGGCGCGCCTAAGGCGCACCTTTAACAACATAGACTAGTACTTCGCCCAAGGGATCAATTTACTCCACTGGTGGGGTTTACCCGCAATGAAGCACCGCGAATAGTTCTCCGGGCTTCTATTGAGGGCCCCCGTCTCCCCGTCTGTCCGGGGATAGTTGGTTGAAATCATGCGTAAGGACATCCCGTGAGACGGAAAAGCTCCTTACAAAACCTGCTAGTGAACACGGTGCCGTGATCGGAAATGACGGAAGTCGGTATCTCATGCAGTCTCACCACCTCCCGGACGAAGGCTTCCGCAAGAGACTCTACGGTGCAGGGGGTCAGCGCAATGAAGTGTTCATACTTCGAGAGGCGGTCCACCACTACCAGAATGACCGACTTGCCCGGATTTGGGTAACCCCTCAATGAAATCCATCGCAATACTTTCCCGTGTAAGCTCCGGAAGAAACCTTGCTGGAGTGGTTGTATCGTACTTCTGCCTCTGGCATTCCTTACAGTTCTTCACATGTTGTGCTACATCTGCCTTCAATCCTTTCCAATACACATTCTTCCTGATCCTCCGATAGGTCCGCAACATTCTGGAGTGCCCGCCGCTGGGGGTGTCATGAAACTCGTGAAGTAACTGTTGCCTCAATGGGGATCCCGGTGTTACCACCAAGCGTCCCTTGTAGTACAAATGGCCATTAATGACATGGTAGCCCACTTCCACTCCTCTACCTTCTGCAATGTTCATCAACATCTGTCGCAGTTTCGTATCGGCTAACACCTCCCGATGGACATCCTCCACTATGCCCAAGACCGGCGCAGAGATAGCAAAAATATAACTCGTCGTAGGCAAGCGCGAAAGTGCGTCGGCGACCTTATTTTCCTTCCCTTTTTTGGTATTTTATCTCGTAGTCGTACCCCAACATCTTTGTCACCCATTTATACTGCTCTAGTGACGAGACTTGCTGCTCCAGCAAGTACTTTAAACTCTGGTGGTCGGTCTGTATTTTGAAGTGCCTCCCAATAAGATACGGCCTCAATTTTCCCCCACCGCATGCAGGATCGCCAACATCTCCTTCTCATAAACCGACAGACCTAACGCCTTCCCGTAAATCGTCGTGCTAAAGTATGCCAACGGCCTCCCTTCCTGCACAAGGTTGTCAGGATCAAGATTCTGAGTGTGATTGTTTTGAGATTGGATCGGATCGGATCGTAGGATCGGATCGAGAATCGCAAGATCCTACAACATTCATAAATTAAGACTAAAAATAAAATTGAATTTTGTATCATTAAATTACATGCTCAATTAACAAAAAAATTGAATAGTATGTGAATAACTTTTTTGAATAACTAAATTAAAAAGATAATATCATACTAGGTTCTATTTCAGTTTTAGGTAAGACACTCAATGTTTACTAACAATAAAAACAAATCTGGAATGGAAGCGACCGAAGTAGCCGCTCTTGGCCTTAGTTTGTAGTCGGCAATTGACACTTGGGATATACCAGATATGGTAAAGCAGCATGATATGATTCTGTTATGGGGTATGCGGGCGAATTAGGATAAAGTTAAACAATGGTTATGGTCGTTGGTCTTGTTGAATAGGTCGGGATAGGGTTGTACATGTTTCTAGTTTACCTTTGGCCAGACCGGCAAAATCGGGTCAAGATCGCGATCCTAGAGATCATAAGATTCGGATCGCGATCCCAGTCGTAGATGTGTCGATTTAGATCCTAGGTAAGATCCGGATCGATTTACAAAATCTGGATCGTAAGATCCTACAATCTAGATCGCGATCCTGATAACCATGTTCCTGCATCAACACCGCCCACAAGCCGACTCCCGATGCATCTGTTTCCACCATAAACAACTTAGAGAAATTTGGTAATGCTAGCACTGGGGTAGTCATCATGACCACCTTTCGTGTTTGGAACGCTAACTCCACATCCCTTCTCCAATCAAACTTTCCTTTTTGAAGTAATGTAATCAACGACTTAGCGATCTTCCCGTAGTCCTTCATGATTTTTTTGTACTAGCCCATTAGCCCCAGAAATCCTCTCAACATCTTGATGTTGGTGGGCGTGGGCCACTCCGTCATGCTCTGGATTTTTTATGGGTTCGATCACACCCCCTTTATATTCACTAGGTGCCCCAGATACTCCAGCTCATGTTGCCTGAAAGAGCACTTCGATCTCTTCATGTACCATTGTTGCTCCTTGAGAACTTGCAGCACCATCCGCAAGTGTTCTTCGTGCGCCTCTAGCCTCGGACTGTAGATGAGGATGTCGTCGAAGAAGACTAGCACAAACATCCGCAACCACCTTCTGAAAGTTTCATTCATGAGTCATGACCGCTTGGAAGGTTGTCGGCGCATTCGCCCACCCGAAAGGCATCACTAGGAATTCGTAGTGCACTTCGTGTGTTTGAAATGTCGTATTTTCCACGTCTCCCTCCTACATGTGGATTTGATGGTATCCTGATAGCAAATCCAACTTCATGAATGATTGGCTCCTTGCAATTCATCCAGAAGTATGTCGATGACCGATATCGGATATTTGTCTTTGACGGTGGCCCGTTGAGCACTTTGTAGTCTATGCAGAATCTTCAAGTTTTGTCCTTTTTTACCAATAGGACCAGAGAATAAAATGGACTTGTGTTATATCGAATGGTTCCTTCTCGCAACATTTTCCGGATACATCTCTCGATCTCCCCCTTCTGTATGTGAGGATACCTGTATGGTCGAACACTGGGGGGCTCCGCGACCACTTTGATCAGGATTGGGTGATCACATGCCCGCAGTGGGGGAACTCCTTTGGCGTCTAGAAGACCTCCTCGAACCATTCCACGACCTCCTGCAATTTTTCTAGCATATTTTCCTTCCGCTCCCCGAGATCTCCTCCGTCCAGGACCCATGCCATAGGGTTGTCCTGCTCGATCCACTTCTCCAAGGACAAGATATTGGTTTCTTTCACTCGCGTGCCTGTATGAATCTTTAACTTGAGTTTCTTCGCACCATGTGTGAACTTCATGGTCATGTTCTCCCAGTCGTTCATAACTAGTTTCAATTATCTCAACCACTGCACCCCCAAGACGACGTCTGATCCCCAAATCGGTAATATATACAAATCTGCATGGCATCTGAATCACTGTATCATAAGTGGCACCTCCTTCACGGCCCCCGTGCACTGTAGGAGATTCATGTCCGCTACGAGCACCTTGAACACCTTATCCTCCGTGGGTGTGATGGATAATTTCTTGACTACCTTGGTGTTGATGAAGTTGTGGGTGCTCCCACTGTCCACTAGTATGGACACCTTTTGATCTGTCACCTTTCCTGTCATCTTCAATGTGGAGGATTGCCCTCTCCCTTCTAAGGCATGAATGAAGACTTCAATCTCCTCCAAATCAAGGACTTCCCTCTCCTCGGCAGATTTGTCCTCGTTGGGCTCTGATTCCTATTCTTCTTGCAGCATGTATACTTGAACCACCTTACACTTGTGCCCGGGAACAAATTGCTCGTCGCAAATATAGCACAGTCCCTTGGCCCATCGATGTTGCATATCCTGTCACGACAATCGCTTTACTGCGCCTCCCTCCGTGTGGATGGGTTGCTGGTCCCTTTGGTTGTACCCTGTTCTGCCTCATTATTGATCCCTTGGTAAGTCGTTGTCGCCTTACGTCTTCCCAGTTTTCTTCCCGCAATTGAGCCATCCCAATAGCTTGTACTATACTCTGGGGCCGAAACACATGTATCTCATCATTGATTTTCTCTTTGAATCCGGCCATGAAACACCCCAAAAGTACCTTCTCTGACTACTGCACCCGGTTAGCTAGTCTTTCAAATTCCCTTTTGTACTCGTTGACGGTTCACGTTTATCGCAGCTTATTCAGCATCATATCAAAGTCCTCATATTTGATCGGCCCAAACCATCGTGATGAGTCCATCACAGAATTCCTCCCATGTGCGGTAGGGTCGCTGCTTCCTCAACCAACTGAGTCACTGATAGGTATCCCCTTCAAATGAAAAGAGGTGATGTGCACCCACTGATACTTGGGAATCTCTTGGTACTCAAAGAACATTTCGGCCCTCTCGATCCATTCCGTGGATCCCCAATTTTGTACTTAGAAAACTCCATCCTCGTCAGTCGGGGTTGCACTGGTGGCCGATGTGGCTGCGGTGCCTGAGCCTCTCGAAAAATCTAGAGGCAGTCCTCAGCCTTGATTCCACGGTCCCCCCTTCTCCTCGGGCATTCCCCTGCCTTGTATGATGGGCCCTCGGCCTCAGTGGTCCTCCGTCAGCGCTTCACCTTCCCATGTGTTGGGTTTGTGCGCCCTCGTCCCCCAGCCCCAAGGAGACTGTCGTTGTTTTCGTCCCATTCTTGGGTCCCTGGTGAACCCGCAAGAGCCTCGAAAACTGTTGCCGGCCCTTCAAACGCCACGCGGTTGCTGCCATGGTGCTTGCTGGCCAAGGGAGGCGACCCCCGTAGCCCCGCCAGATCCCTCGATCCCGATGTCAGATCCCAACGGTAGAATCCCTCCCGCGGTCCTCCGGTCGGCCGACGAATCTCCCACACCACTGGGATCGACCCCGCTGTCGGATGCAATCCCCTTGCCGCGATCGATCGGCACTCGATGCGGTTGATATGCTCCCCTAGCGCCTTTGTCGCCTCCAGCATCGCCGCGCGGGACTGTTCCTTCCCGTCGCACAGTTTCTGCGACAGCTCCTGCTTCAGCGCCTCCATGAGGTCCCGTTGGCCTTGTTTCCCCTCTTTCAGCGCCATGAGGTGTGCGTCGTGGGTTTCCATGGCCGCCAGTGGAGGATGACTCCTTTGATACCACTTGGTACGCTACAGCTACTGCTACGGAAGAAAAAAAAGTGATTACCTGCGTGAAGTCTTGATGTCGTGGGGGGGTGCCGCATCCCCCCCCCCCAAATATCCAGCTGCAAACCGGCTGGTCCCGCCCGGTTTGATTAGGAGGATGGTGAGATCCTTATTCTTTGCCCCCTTTCGATGATAGACCTCTCTGAAGCAGCACTGGGTCATATCAGAGTCCTTACTATGTCCATGAGTCCATATTATGTCCCCTTAGATTTCAGTTGTTTTAATTAAGTTTCATAACAATTTTATCATATATCAATATTTTGCCTGCATCTGTGGTACTTCCCTGTGGCTGTGCTTGGCGATACTTTTTTCTAAAGGCACCCTCGAGGCTTCTATTGATTTTTATGATTTCTAGGTTATGGATTTCTTAATTAATCCATGTTACAGGTTGGCCCCAGCCACTCATAGGTAGAGTTTTGGATAGTAATCCCCCGATGTGATGTCAAGAGCACCACACTTACAAATCATTTCCAGGTATTTGAGACTTGTTTGATTACTTTACTTTGAAAAGGGGGAGGATGACTACTCACTATTCATATAAATGAGAGAAAAGAGAATACTTACAGTGCACAATAGAAGAGAAAACACATTTTTACTTACAAATAAATTACAAAGCACACTGGAACTCAAAAGCAAACTACAAAGCACTCTTGCACTCACTCTTTAAATTCTTAACTTAGTGTCTTTTAGGTTTCTTGAACCGCTATTTATAAGAGGAGATAGAATTTGGGGGAATCCACGGGAGAGGATCAAATTTTCCACTTATTAAAATCGTAGAATCATTCATGCCTATATAAAAGTAGGGCAATAATATGATAAAAAAAATCACACTCACACAATACTCCAAAACGAAAAGCGAGCACTTCAGAGAAAGCAATGATTCCTCATCTAGGTGGCTAAGCCGGTAAATATATCTTTACTCAGCTTTTTCAAAGGAATCTTTGGTAGTGACTAAAAGAAAAGATTTTTACCAAAGGATACTGAAAAAGGTCCACCCACAAACAAGGGGAGGCGTCTGGCCTTCTACAGGGCTAATTAGTCGAGATGATTGAGTCATGGCCAACTAGGTGGCATAACTATGAAAATGCCTTCGCCATCTCTTCATCTAGTTGGTCATCATTCATTGCCTCTATATTTTTTTTGACAAAATTCATTGCATGGTTTTTGCAGAAATAATGTGTTAGCCGGCTCTCTACATTCTTAAAACTCGGACTTCATAGTTGAAGTTTTAGATCTTCATGTGTGTCGAGATACAGACGAAAATTAAAATCTTTAGGAACGAGAAACCCTTCATCAAGGAAGGGGATGTCTTCTTCGTAATCCATGAGAAAGGCACGATATGCACTTATTTGCTATCTCAGAGGCACTCTTCTGCCCTGACTATGGCACTTTAGGTATCCCCATATGTAGAAGATGAGTTTTCTTTTAACGTCTTCAGGAGGATTTCGTACTTGGTATTGTCTAAGAAGCTTGCTTCAAAACAAGGTGGTATTGTCTCGGATGGTAGATTTGACTACTATACTTAGCATTTCTAATGGATTTTACTTGTCTAGGTAAATATTAGCCGGGATATAATAACCAAAGATCCATCATGTCTATAATATTTAATGCTACCATGTCTTTTCTAATATCTTGTCATTTGAGGCATCAAATTTTTAATTTTAAATAAGAGAATTGTAACTAGCTATTTTCTTTGTAAGTTGTACATGCTACATATATCTGTGTATTTTGCCTAATGCTGAGGAGCTTAGAAGTATAAATATCTTAAGATAATCTGTAAATGCTATTATTTCTTTGTCAAGTACTCTGGCTAAAACTTTCTTAACTACTTCTAATGGCAGTGATATATTCGTAAATTTCTAGTGCAGTTGTTAGTTCTTTATGTACTTGCTTGGCTCATTGTTCTATAAATCACTAATTATTTGTTTTTGCTCTGATATTTTTTTTCTCTGCTTGGCTAAGTAATGCATTTAGCAGTTCGATCTCTCTAGTAGTTCGAGCTCACAAAGGACAATGAATTGAACTTGAAAAAATTAAGTAAATCAGAGAAGTATAAGAACATAATGTTTTATCGTAAAATTCAAGTATTAGAGGTAAAAGATGCTCTAAATAAGATGAAAAATGGAAAGCCGGTTGGGTCAGACGAAATACTCCATCGAAGTATGAAAATGTCTAGGAATAATAGAATTTTGCGTCTTATATGTTTTTTAAATAAGATACTGAAGTCAAAAGGTATGTCAGACCAATGGAGAGAAAATATCTTGATACCTTTGTATAAGAATAAAGAATATATACAAAATTGTGTAAATTACAGAAGAATTAAATTGATGAATCATACCATGAAACTATGGGAACGAGTAATAGAAAGAAGATTAAAATGGGAAACTAACATCTCGGGATCAATTTGGATTCATGTCAGGGAGGTCGACCGTGAGAAGCTATACATCTCTTGAGGAGACTCATTGACAACTATCGAGAAAGAAAATAAAATTTGCATATGATCTTGAGAAGGCTTATGATAAGTTTCAAGAGAGATCTTATAGAGAGTCTTAGAAAAGAAAGGTGTAAATGTATAATATATTGACATAATCAAAGATATGTATACAAATTCAGTGACAAAGGTGAGGACATCTGGAGGATTAACACATGAATTCTCTAGCACTGTTAGCTTACATCAAGGTTCAACTTTAAGTCTTATCTCTTTACCATTATCTTAGATGAGCTCTCCATACATATCCAACAAGCAATACCTTGGTGTTTATTGTTTGCGGATGATATCATCTTGGTTGATGAGACACGCGAGGGTGTAAACGCAAAACTTAAATCTTGACGAGATACTTTAGAAAAGAAGGGTTTTAGACTGAGTGGGGGAAAGACAGAGTATATGGAGCTTAAATTCAGCAATATAAGAAGGACAGATGACTTCGTTATTAAGTTGGGTGATCAAGATATTTCCTGTAGTGAGTGTTTTAAATATCCTGGATCGATAGTTCAAAAGGACAGAGATAATGATAAAAAAAACAGTCAGAGAATGAAAAGGCGTCAGAAAAAAGTGGAGAAGAAACTAAAGGACTTAGGAAAGTTAAATGCAATCTAAAAAGACATACAGATAAATGAAAGAAGACAGGAAAAGAAAAGACAGAGAGTTCGGAGTAAAAATGACAGAGTGAGTAATAATAGAGTACATGAGTATGAAGTAAAAAAAAGACAGAGTGAAAAAGTAGAACAAGAATAGACAGAGAAACGA